>OX589588.1:15573038-16985471 GCA_951329385.1 Polia nebulosa | reverse complement strand
TGCTATTTTATTTGGGACAGTCACAGCTTTCATAAACACATATCCCATGTCATCAACTGTTTACGATGAGTATCTCTTTGACGCAAATGGCATAACATAACTATTACATACCCACATCAGATAAATTATTTGTTTTATAGCTTAAGAAATGACATGTCATTTCCTAAGCGCGACTATGAAACAAATAATTTTCTATGGTCAAGCATGTGAAAGAGGTGCTCAAAATAATGACGTGCCAAGTTAATAATGACCACCATTCTATTGCGGGAATAAAAGCATTAAGTTTAGGTCCAATGGCCAATGTAAGGCGATAGGCAATTTGAAATATTACCTCCAATAAGCGAGATAGACCATTGCCGTGAACCGGCATTTCTTTTTTATAGTGTAGTGTAATCAATTTTATACTCGTAATTGTAGCGAAAGCGTTAAAGAAAATTTTGTTGATATTTTGGCTTAGCCGATTGTATAGCGTCTAATGGTGGTTGCGTGGCTTCACGAATAAAGAATGTAAGTACCTGGTTTTCAAATTCGGTCTTGGGTAATCTCAATTTTTTCAATTCTTATTCAGTTAATAAAATCTAACTACAAAAGATAATCTTCTTGAAGACTAAAATATGAGCCACGAATATTCAATAAACATTTTATTACCGGACATACGTATTGTTACAAATCTGATCACATTACCAACTGACCTGAGTACCTGACCTTTGGGTGATGCTAACAAAATGTAAGACAATGGATTTAGCTTTGTTGATTCAATATTGTAGTACAACGAAGCCTTAGAGGTGCATAATGCAATCCTTTCATGGCATTATAGCGAACCTCTTAATGCTCGGCCACGGTCGCCGGACCAACTGTCAGACGGGTAGCATAACGCACACATGTAGGAATTCAAGCCTGCAAAGTGCTGACACGTGCAAAATATAAGGTGGCAAAGTACACACCACGCAGTATTATGCCTACTGAGTTTTATTACTTGTAAAATTATGGAAATTACACCGCACATACCTCAGTCAATAAAGTGAGGATTGTGTAATTTAAGTAATCATGGTTTATCTAATGTAAATTTCATTGAAACAGTTGCCAATTTTAATTAGAAGCCACGTAAATTAACGTCTTTTTAATTACTGTCTGAGAGATATAATTAAAAAGATTGATTTATTCATTCGTTCTCAGGTAACTATAAGCTGACTGATAACTTGAATTGTGTAACATTCCAAAGAATACATATTTGCATTTATTTGGCTACCATTACACATGCAGTTACACCCAATATTAAAGTTGCTTGTTTCCTGTACCACAATAACATGTTTACGACAAATCACACGTAAAACTTACAAATTGAGATCACTTGGTACTTGTGTAATGTGCAATATAGACTCTGCGACTTACCAAACTTCCTTGTTTGACAATCGCGACTGTAACATGATGCATGTAGTATATATTTCAAATACTTGCAATTTACTGGATATCAGTTACTTAACCAGAAGGAAGCAGTATTTTTTATCCGACTGCGCGACGCAAGGGAGGGTCATGTGTTTATTAGGGGTGTACTATGCCAAATCGAATGCCAAATAATCGAATTTCAATATTGATCGACCACTATACATCGAACGTCTAAATACTCAAAGATTCAAAAGTTCATAATATCGAATGATTAATAAATCGAACATAATAATATATCGTACACTCGAGTGTTCAAAATATCGAATGTTTGTTTGATCAAGCGTTCAAAGCATCGCGTATTCATTCTATCGAAATATCAATAGGCTGAATAGGTACTTTTTTTTTATAGAATACAAGAAAAACACAAAAATGACTAATAAATCACATTTTAATCTTTAATTACTCGTATCATCTTATAAAGGTACATTTTAAAATTTTGTGTGAATTGCAATTGCACGGAGAAACTAATAAATCCATCTTGATTTTATTATTTCAATTTTTTCGATTGCGTTACCAACCCTTTTGCCTCTCAGAGGTCACGGTGGAGCATACGGTGGTGATCTGCCCCGCTTGCGTGGAGCCCCGCCGTATCCTCGTGGAGGCGATCGGCGACAGCGACCTCTCGCGCCCGGCCCTGGTCCAGGCCATAGTACGGAGCGAGAGGGAATGAAAAGCAGTCGCCTTCTTTGCGAAGCAGTAATGCTCGCGAAGGAGGAAGCGGAACGGGTGAGGGAGGCTAAACGAAGTCGCACTCATGCTCCCAGCAGCAGCCGCCGCAGGAGACGCCCCTGGGCGTCGCACGTCGCGAGACGATCTCCGGCCACCGTAGACGCGGGCCTGTGGACGGCAAGTAGTGTTCCACGCGGGCCTCAGAGTTGTCACTTGTCACTTGTCGGAAATGCATGACGGGGCCCGTCATGACCGATGTCTGCCCAGAGGTCTTGGATAAATTCGAAACAGAGTTACCGTGCCCCTGGGCACTCAGGGCAGGGAAGGAAAAGGAAAAAAAAAGTTTTAGTCAGTAAGAGTCTGACACGCCCTCCCGGTCCACCCAGAGAAGTCATAGGGTGATTTCCCACACCGAAAAAAAAACCCTTGTGCCTCTTTTTTGTGGGTAGGTCTTCCTAATCCCGCGTTTGCCTTTTCAATTGTCATAATTATTATAGCTTGCTCCTTAACTCAGCCTATGTATGTATGTATGTTTGTATGAGCCGCTTTGGAGTTTTTTTGAAATTAGGGAATCATTAGTTTTTTTGGATGAAACTGATGAAACTTTCGGCAAGTCATGAAAGAGTCGTGTACCCACTTTATGTCAAAACAGTAGTTAGGAACAAAAGAAAAGATAAACGGTGCAAAGTTTGGTCGCTCAGTAGCGATAATAACACAACACTGCTATTGTCTCGTAAGCGAGAGAAAGATTAAAATCAATAACAATCGGTCACAAAAAGTAACCAGATCTCACCTACAATACAATATCTAGACCGATAAATAACGTTGCAATCAATAGCCTGAGACATTACCGCAAATAAAGCAGATTTCATACGTAAAATTAATGGAACTTCGAACAATAAAGGCGTATGATCATTTCTTGTGGGATGCTGAATTGAAGGTAAGAGACAAAACAATTATGAACGTAACGGTGTCGGTTTATCTGTCCATATAATTATACCTAGTCCACAATTCCGGCCAAGTGCGTGTCGAACTTCGCACATTTAGGGTTCCGTACCAATATTTGACTATTTGTATGGCTCAACAAGATGCATATACTGTGGAAGAATGTAGCTCCAACCGTTTGGCTGTAAAACCTGTGTGACAGACGACGGACACACGGATAGTGAGTATTAGTGAGACGTACGTGAGTGGGCTCCCTTTGAACCCTTCGAGTACGGAACCCTTTTTTTTTGGGTTTGGGAAATCATCCAGTGACTTCTCCCGCTCTGGGTGGAGCGGGAGGGCGTGTCAGACTCTTACTGACTAAAACCCACCCCTGTTCCTTCCCTGCCTGAGTGCCCAGAGGTGCGGTAACTCATTTTCAGAATTTAACCCTAATACTTACTTGTAGGTACTTAACAAAATTGATATCTTCTAACTTAAAATGAAACCAACAATGTTAAAGTTGAAGCTATGAAAAAACTCGTTTTTCCAAGTAGGTCTGTACAATTGTACCTTCTGCTACTATCTGTGTCCTAATGTCACTTTTCTTGTTTTTGGCTGTATTGGTATGTTGGTAATATTTTT
Organism: Polia nebulosa; assembly: GCA_951329385.1. Taxonomy (NCBI): domain Eukaryota; kingdom Metazoa; phylum Arthropoda; class Insecta; order Lepidoptera; family Noctuidae; genus Polia; species Polia nebulosa. The sequence continues at coordinate 16,981,787 of OX589588.1, read as the reverse complement.
GATCATTAATATTTTTTAGTTTTCTATATGTACTTGCTTTTTATAATTTGCTTGTGTATTGTATTTTTTTCTCTGTGTTTTGCATCAAATAAATGTTTTAGCTATCTATCACAAACTCCTCGCTCTTACGTCGGAAATACAGGAAGAGGCACCCTGGTGCATGCTGTTTGCCGACGACATTGTTCGGGTCGGTGAAGATGGACCTGAGATCCAGAGCAGATTGGAGAAATGGCAACAGAAGCTGGAGAAAGTTGGCTTGAAAATCAGCAGAACCAAAACTGAATACATGTTCTGCGATTTCGGCGGTCTCTCCAGTTCTGAAGCTGTAGTGCTAGATGGCGCGCTTCTCCCAGTCTGCTCCGATTTTCGGTATCTCGGTTCACTCGTGCAAAGCGATGGCGAAATAGATCGGACTGTTAAGCACAGAATTAACACTGGATGGATGAAATGGCGGCAGGTCACCGGGACTATCTGTGATTCCCGCATTCCCCTAAAACTTAAGGGGAAGATTTATAAAACAATGGTCAGACCTGCTGTCTTGTATGGTTCAGAATGTTGGGCCACAAAAGGGATGAATGAAAAGCAATTGCATGTAACTGAGATGAGAATGCTAAGAGCGATGTGTGGTGTTACGCGCATGGATAGAATTAGGAATGAGTATATAAGAGGAAGTCTGAAAGTGGCACCGCTGACTGAAAAGTTGTGTGGAAATCGGTTGTCGTGGTATGGGCATGTGATGCGGAGGAATGAAGAAAATGTCGTGAGGAAAGTCTTGTGTATGGATGTGGATGGCTATAAGAGTAGGGGAAGGCCAAAGAAACGATGGTTGGACTGTGTGAAAGAGGATATGGGTAAAAAAGGGGTGACTACAGAGATGACGACTAATAGAGGAGTATGGAAGAAAAAGACATGTTGCGCCGACCCCAAATAAATTGGGATAAGGGCAGGAGAATGATGAGCTATCTATCACAAAATTTGAAATATGGCTGAAAAACTACTTACTAAATTGAAATTTAAATTGTAAATATTAATTACAGGGAGATAAACAAGAGCCAAATAAATGAAAACGTTATATCTTTTTGTAAGATGTTAACTAATAAAAACCTCTTTGGAGCGTGACTGTCGATGTGGAGTCAAGCCAAGGGGTTCGATAAACGTGATGGTAAAATTATTCTTTTGTAGCCATGACGAGAAAGCAACGCTTTCTAGCAATAATCAAGAGTATAATAGGCTTAGATTCAATCGTTTTATTGAAAAAATATATATTCCTACCTACCACGTTTTATTAAGGCACCCATACTAATAGCACCAACAGTTATTTGTAATGTTTATAAACCGACATCCAAAATAATACAAGTAGGTACAATGCATACGTACCGTCAGCCATCCATGATTAACACTTTGTTTTTTTTTTAAATATAAACTATTGAGCAAAATATTCATTAAAAAAACTAAACTGATTGAAAAATTGTAACACAAAATTTTATGTCATACTTCGCGCCATAAGTTGATTTTTTTTTATTTACCCCGAAGGGAAGGCTAAAGTCTTTTGACCATATTGCCTAGTCTTACGTAGTGTATTTTTACTTTTTTTTCCATTAGAATGCAGATGTAACACATTCTAATGTTTTTTGCAGTATTTGGCAACAAATGAGTCGATTCAGCCTTCTCGGCAAACTTCGCTGAGGTAGTCAATACTTACTATAATAAAATTCTCAGCTCCATTTTACCGAGATCGCTCCTGCTTCAATGATAATATGTGGAATATTGTCAATTTGCGTAGACACTTGAGACACAAAAATACTCCAATTTTTAACCGACTTTTGAAAAAGGAGGAGGTTCTATGTTCGACTGTATATATAATATGTTTCTTTTTTTTTATGTGTGTCCGCCGATTTCTCCGTCAGTTGTGGACCGATTTTCAAAATTCTTTTTTTATCCGAAAGAATATACTCCCGAGGTGGTCCCATATAAATGTTATCGAAATTGCTTCAGCACTTTTTGAGAAATTGAACATAAACGAAAAATACGTATACCTTGATGACGTTTTGGTGTTCTCCAAATGTTTAAATTCCACGTTCCATGTAATTGGGGTTTTTAATTCTGGGGTATAACAAGCAAAAAGTGAAAAATAAAAAACTTTTTTACAAAAATAACAACCGACTTCCAAAAAACAAATAAATACACTAAAAATTTAAAAACAACTTTAATGTCGGAAGTCGGTGTCAAATAACGATGAAGTAACATACAAACACCGATGCCGAAATTAAAGTTATTTTTTAATTTTTAGTTATTTTTATTTTGGAAGTCGGTTGTTTTTTTTGTAAAAAAGTTTTTTTACATCGCAATATCCACTAAGAATCAATAAACGAATAATTAAAACGGCCACTGAACTTCACTCGAAGAAATCCCGCCAAAAACCCGACTACAGTTTTGTTTTTTTTTCCATAGACTAGGTTTCTATTTTTATACAGCCTGTGTTGAGACACATATTTTAAAATATATATGAAGGAGGATTTTATTAAGACAATTATGAAATAAACGATCAAAAACAATAATATATAATTAGAAGAAAAAGGTTTGCTTAATTTTCCCGCCTCTTTTATTGTTGGCAGTAAAATCTTTTTGGGTGAGCTGAACTTAAGTTATTCCACTAAAGTAGGTTTTAATGGCCTCTTGCTGACCTCTTTTGACACATACGTAATTACAGTTTTCAGAAAGATTTACGTCACCAGTTGGCGTTATACTTTGAATAACGTACGTTGTGAACATCAAACTCGTAACTTAGTTATGACGTAAAAAACCCAATAGTTATGACAGGTGCCTGGACCTGACGCCTCAGTGCTGCCACCTGGTGTACATCTTTTTTGAAAACCTACATTGTCATAGAAGTGTGTCGCAAGAAGTTCTTTAAGTTACCATAAAACATTACGGAGTTTACAAATTATTGCACATTATGAAGTATCTAACTACGTAATTGCTTGACTTTATGTAGACGATTATTTCCGAAACTAATGGTCGATTTGTAATGGACCCTTCACTAGTTTTTGATGAGCTATAAAGGCAAAAGCGTGAGCAATGGCGAACTGTTGTATGCGAGAGATATTTTATTGTTTTTTCTTTCTAGATAGCTGGTTTTTGTGATAAAAGTGGTATTTTAATTTAGCCGATCTATCTTATCGTGTGGATAGAATCGCGTAGTAACGCTTATTACTATTAAAGCGTGGCGGTTGTGCATCGATCATTAGTAACGGTGTTCGGTGTCACGGACTGCCCGATACCGTGCCATAAACATGCGATATACTACTACATATAATATATTCTCAAGATTGGTAACGTGACTCGAGAGGGCTCAGTTTCACCGAATTATGTAACAGTTATTGATATGTATGTAGCTAGTAGAAATTGTAGGAGTTTGACCACCGGTAGTAGAGTACAGGTTTTCTCATGATTTAAAAGAATTTGATTTTTGTCCATTTATATTTTTATGGCTACATTCTAAGGCCACTTTTGCAGAGAGAATGTTCAGAGACTATAAATACTTGATTTGAGTCGATAGTTTAAAATTAAAATCTGTCAGTTTTTTATCGCAGTCTATGGACAATCATGATTTAAGGATTATTTTGCATTATTTTTCAAACTTTATACGGCTTTGTCAACTCTCCTGAAATATTCCACATTTAAATGCCTACCTATAGAAGAAATAAGTAAATAGCTCAGTCTAAAAACCCTAATGCTTATTTCAAGTCAGTTATTCTTATTGATGCAAATCTTTTAACGAATAACCTATGTTGATGTCACAGGGCGACGTTATCACTTAGCGGTAAAGCCCTTAAAATAAAGAAAAAAATCGAAATTTTATGTGTCATGTAGCGAATTTGTGTTTTCTCTTTTTATTGTGCTACACATACAAAAATGAATGTTTAGGTAGGATAAAAAGAAAAAAAATATTTTTACTTTTAATGTAAAAACACGATCAAATTAGGAAGTATCAAACCGTGGCTAAATCGCCTCAATGAAATCGACCTTGCAGTTTTAAATTTAACTTTTAAAACTACAACAAACTTGTTTTTTTGCCAATTTTTTTATCATGATGTCATATTTGCTTCCGGAATGGCCACACCTCACATCGGTATTATCAATCGTTTACCTCGAAAATAATTACAATATTTAAAAATACCGGTTTATTTATCTTGTGCCTACTTCGGTCTTCGTTTTAGCCATTATTTATTTGGTACATAACTGTTACATTAAATAACGTAGAGCTACGCCTACTTCCTTCCTCTTTGAGAACATAACTATAAAATAACAATGATGCATGTTGTACACAAATATTAACATTATTACTTTTAATGATCACACACGCAAACGCTTGCTTAGTGTATTTATTAGCAGTTTGTTAATAACTATACAACTGTGTCTATTGTTGCGTAATGTACTGATACTAATTGTCATGTTTTTGGTTCTGTTTCAGTGATTTTAGAAACTATCGACGACTAGCATTTTCCCGCGGCTTCGCTGTTATGGCCATGTTCTTTTTCGGAATAAAAAGTGCCTACGGCGGTGCTCAGTATTCTTTTGTAATCGGATCACTACTTTCAGATATTACCTACGACAAGCATTAAATCAATTTTACCCCTTAATCTATGAATGAAGAATTTTCAAAATCGGTTCAGTAGCTCCCTACTGAACCGATTTTACCAATAGAAAGCCACGTTATTTTTGAGTGTCATAGGCTATAATTTTTTTAAATTCACGCGGACGAAGTCGCGGGCGAAGTGCTAGTAATAAGTATTTTTAGTTTAGAAACGAGGATGGTGGTGAAGTGAAATGTCACTAGTTAAAAAAAAAGCGGGCAAAGTCGGGCAAATCTTCAGATTAACGTGTTTGGCTATGTTGACTGCACATAAAATTGAAGTAACACCAATTTTACTTTTAAACACAAAGAAATCAAAAAGTTAAGTTTTATTTACATTTTTTTTTTTCATAAAAAATATTAAGTTAGGTAGAGTAAGTAAGTTCTAACTTAACCTAAGGAAAAGATCTTTGTTTAGTAAGGTGCTATTAACTGCCAACGACCTTAAGTGGTTAGCTTGCGTGTTCTGTGCTGAACTCACGTAACGCGTCGTACGTCCACCCAGTAATAGGACTCGCCCATCACGGAGCGCTGTCCGAAATTAGACGCATTATTTATTTATTATACATAAAACAACAGGAATTATACTAAAACACGTATACTAAAATATAACTAATTAAATGATCTTTAAATTGGTGGTTTTATAAAAATACGCTTTATAGTTTTGGCATGATTCTCAATTTTTTGTCCGCGTTAGATAATACTTTACAAATTAATTACACTATGTTATAAAAATATAATTTGAAATATTCACATTTTAAATTACAAAGGAAATGTTCTAAAGTAACATTTTTTTTCAAAGAAATAAGACTAGGCGTTTAGACGTGATGTTCATTTAAAAATTAGAAAGTCGTATAGCTGCGCCTTAAAAAGAATAAACAACATTACTTTTTTTCTTTATTTCTATAATAAAAGAGTTAATTTTAAAGGACATTGATTACTACGATATCTATCGTTTATCAGCGATTTCTACCAAGCAACAGCATGGCTTTAAAATATTGTGCAAAAAAAATATAAGTTCACAATGCGAGCACTTGTTGATCAATTGAAGCAAGTCGATACTGGATCGGTTAATCATGTCAGAGTCATTGATATATGAACCGTGTGATTGTCCATTTACAAGCATAACGTTGACAACACCGATCATTGAGTCGCACTTCCTGCTGCACTGAACCTAATTAACCTGTGGGTATCGGCCAATCAATGGACCGTGGGGATCCATTGTTAAGGGTATTTCACAAATAAATATAATTTAATCTTATCTTATCATAACAACGCTTTCTCACCAGTGCGTTCGATTAATTGGAGTCAATTTTTAATGCGTGAGAAAGTTTGAAAACCAATTGGCACCTCCAAGAGTAAAAAGTCTCGTATGTGGAATTTCACTTCTGTATTTATTTGTTTTGGGTAAGGTTTAAATGCGCCATTAAACTTTTTAAGTAAGAGGAAATCTATTAGAGTAATTTCAGCATTTAGTTTGTATCGAAAATAGAAATAAACTTCTTGTAAAAATGTAGAACGTCAACACAAAAAGCATAAAAATAAAATGTAAAGTCCCTTTGTACGTTGCACCATGTCTAATTTGTCGACACAGAATAATTCGAAGATTTCTATTTCAGCAACAACCTTAAAAGGGGATCAAATGTCATAGATTTCTACGTTTTTAGCTTTCGAAATAAATAGTGACCCTAATGTTATTTTAATAGGGATTTTGGTAGACTGTACACGATGATAGTCGAGCGGTAACCATCTGTCACGAATAGCGACCATGGCTGCATTATAAAATCCGCACAAGGCCAGAAAACGATCTTGAGGCTTTAAAATATTTTGAATAAATAAATGAGCCATGATAATATAGGTGGTTTCATTTAAATTGAGACCAAATACGTAGGCATATATGAGTTGACAATGAAAAGGTTCTTGAAGTGCGTAATCGTAATTTAACATCGAGGCTTTGGCCGTGAAAACGTCTTTATCCAGCGTGCCCAAAGACAAAAGGATAACAACGAAATTACAGCTATTAGACTTATGGATGACGTTTGATGCACTGAAAAGGTTTCCTAATGAGGAGGTTCTATTGTCACGTCACGTGACGTGACGGCAATGTCACGAGCAAGGCTAATCCGTCACAGTCACCTTGAGAGTAAACTCGAGGAAACCTAACAAAATCCTGTGTGTTTCTTGTTTCATAATGGGTACCGCTAGGGACAAAATTGAAGCTTAATTTGTTTGAAGAAAACGCTAATGTCATTAAAAGTTCTTTATCAAAAAGTGATGTGGCAGGTTCCAAGTAAAGAATTACTTACTTATTCGAAAACCAAATCACTAACTGGGAATATAGTGAGGTAGAGCCAAGTTTAAGAAAGTACTATCCATGTGTCACCAACAAAAAAAGGAAACTTTGGTTTAAATCTTTAGCTTGTCAAGATCACAAAATGTTACGTAATTCTAAGAAAAGTATTTTAAGCAAAGTATAAAAAAATAACCCTAGGCATACACCTACCACGAAAGCGAATTAAATCGTCTATAACAAAAAATAAAGTAAGTATTTAGCATACTTACTTTATTTTTTGTTATAGACGATTTAATTCGCTTTACCACAAGCAGTCTGACCGGTTTTGAAACAAGTTGTACAACATCTTTCACTTCAGGAAGTGCACTTCGAGTTTTGAATATATTTAAAAAAAACTTGATTAATAATTTTGACTCTTCAACTTTTTGCCCCTCATTAATTTGTTTAGGTTTCGTAATTTCATAGTCGCCTGTCCATCATTGATGCTAAAATGTGGGCATCATTACAGGTATTATGGAACTTGGGTCATTAGAGGTTATTGTTGAACTGGTTGCTGAAATTGATATTCATATCAATTGTAAAGATTTTGAATACGGACAGCTATTATGCTCACTGATATGCTGAAAGTATCAGTATCAGTAAAGCTGAAAGTCATCCTCTGACATCTAACTAAAATAATGATAGATTTTGTACATATTTGGTTGGAACAGTGGTATCATTTTTATGTAAGCACCTACTGTAAACTTTCAAAAGCTGTAATCATAATTTTAATAAAAATACGAGTAATATGTTAATTTTTTATACGTCTTTTTTTAGATTATTCTGTAAATTTTTCAAATGTCCACATAGATTGTATTTACATAACATAAAAATACAGATGTCAACCAATTAATGAATTAATATTCAGCAATTAAACCGATTTATTCATAATTAGGCACTTTAATCTGATTCAGATAACATCTATCGACTGTAAGTAAACAATCGTCAAGTATAGTATCCTATGTTATGTACTCGTAAAGCGCAAGTGGTGCTTAATTAATATAGGTGAAAGTTTATATATCATGGACTAACAACATAAAAACGAAAAAAAAAATATTCGACTAAATAATCATGCAAACAAATCAGTAAGGTTCATCAAAATTAGATTACAAACTCTAAAAAACTGACATCCTATTTGTAAAAAATTGCCAGAAGTCTTATTTTCTTGGTTTATTTTGTTTAGGATTAAAAAACAGATACAGAATTATTAATTAAATGAATTTTACTATTAAACGACTATATAATCGGGAAAAATAAGTCAATTTGGCGAAGTGAGGTATCATCGATACATGAAATACACAATGCGAGTGCGGTGTTCATGAACAAACGATGTCTCATTTACTGGAGTGTCCCAAACTTGCTTGCATCTGCACCCTCGATGATCTAAACAAGGCCTCCGAGGCCGCTATAAACGCGGCCATTTACTGGGCTCAAACAGTATAACTACGTAAATGCACCACTACACGTAAAGAAGATAAGAAGATTCCTATATCAAAACGAATTCCATAGGTAATATTTTACTTACAGCTTCTTGCTTCTCGTCATACCGAGGTCTTAGGTGAGTAGGCATTACAAGAAAAACGTAATGGTTCCAACTAGGATTATAATATTTGGGTTCAACATTACTTAATCAAAATTGTTGTTGAGCCAGGTGGTCAAATATAACGGTTAAATTTAGATTTTATTCGCCACACCTGCATTGCCTGAATGACCGAAACCTGATTGGAGCCCACACGCCTAGACTGAGTAACAAAGTTGTTATAAATGTAACTAGATACCTATTGGTAACCTATGTAGGCATTATAAATAATATAAAGCAAGTTTTTGTACCAGTGTGATTTCATTATGAAAACTCGTGAGAACAGTTGCATTATATCTTAGTTGCCTAGGTATAGCAAATGCCGTGCAATATTGTGTTAGGAACTCGCACAGTAGTCTCGGAGCTTTATTCAAGGTTTTTTGAAATAGGTAACTGTACTAGCTAGTAATAATTTTCTACAGTTTAAAAAAAACAGTTTGTTTTTTATTTTTCGTGTTCTCTCAGCAAATCCTTGCATTTTTGATACCTATATCATGAGAATGCAATCAAAATATCTAGTCCGCCATCTTTGGGAGTCCGCCATATTGGATTGAGAATGACGTCACTTAGCTAACCATGCATTGTCATCCAAACTAAACATGTATGCAAAATTTCAGCTTAATCGGACACCGGGAAGTGGGCCCATTTTAACTTCTAAGATTTTTTACATAGTCAGTTACAGGTGAAGCTGATAAAAGTGTGATAAAAAGAAGAAAAATACTTAAGTAGCAAAATAAAATTATATTAGTGAACATAGTGTCAATTTTGTGAACTCTACTGTCAGAAACTCAGAAACGAAACATATATCATAACTTATCATTATCATTAAAGCGTTTTTATTTGTTGTATATAATTAATAAAATTTACATGCCGACGACGAATAAAAATAAACGATGCAAAAAAGTCTAGGAGATAAGTAGCCATAAATGTTTTAATTAAGAGGTCTTCCATCTAGCTAATAATTGTACAAGGCATATATTATACGCACTATCTGATGGTTACCGCGCGTCTCTGTAAATAACTGATTTAACGTGCAACTATGCAACGTTGAGTGTTGACAATCCTTAAATAAATAAATAAATTTCACTGAAACGAATTTGACAACTTTCTAACGAAGATCGCTCTAAAGATGAAGAAAAATTCTCTTAAGTTTAGGAACACAGAACCTCCTCTTTCGTTAGTCTTTTCAAATGCGAAAGTTTGGATGGATGGATGGATGAATGAACGGATCTGGATGAAATTTGGCATAGAGGTGGAATAGTCTGGAACAGCACATCGGCTATAATTTATAGTGGGTAGTAGTAGTTCCGTACTAATTCCACGCTGGCAAAGCCGCTGGCAGAAGCTAGTATCATATTTGCGAAAGTTGGTGGATGGATGGTCACTCAATCGCACCAGAACGGCTGAACGGAACTGGATGAAATTTGGCACAGAGATAGACTATAGTCTGGCAAAGTACATTTTATCCCAGGAGGAGCAGGTTCCCTTGGGATGATATTCGATGTTCACGCGGGCGAATCCGCTGGCTAGTACCGAATAAATATAATCTTCTTCTTTTCGTGTCGATATTGACTCAAATTTTGTCCGACCAGTATGTAGCAACCTGGATAGCTTTATCATTAGCCTTGTTTAAATCCCTCAAATAAAATAAGAATACAAGAAGATAATAGTAGTGAATATATGCGCATAAAAGTTGACTGGTTACTTCAATCTAAGTTGGAGCTAGACATGACGTACATTCCCCTCGAGCCGGATTCGCTCGTACCACGCTTTGCCTCAATGACAATTCCCAACGCTCGATTGTTGTCTCCTTATTGTTCTGTGTCCAAAGTATTCAGTGCATGTATACCACTCAACCATACTGTAGGTGTGCAAGCTATAACTGAATCTACACAAGTGAGAATTTAACGATGCGCACACATTTTTAATCGAAGCGTGTTGTTCAACGTTTAAATTATAGGAGCAGTGTTTAGACGTCTCAGTTATGTGTGCTATGAAATTGTATTTTTACCTCACATTACTCAATAGTTCAAAAACACAGTTTGCAATATTACATCACTGTAAAATGAAAAGGAACAAATTGTTTGTATAATTTGAATATTCGGTGTAGCTGAAATTGAAAAAGTCTTTCGATTCGTTAACTATGTAACTTTAGAAAGGAAATCTTTTGAAAATTAGTTACTTGTCGTTTCCTCATAGATATTAACGCAACCTCTTGATGATTGCTTCTGGGTGCTAATAGTGCGGTTCTCTGATTATGTGCAGATATATAATGTAGACCCTAATAAGTCTAGAAACCTCATCTCATCCAACATAGCAATGTGAGTGTGCAAAGATTTTGCGTTACTTTGCATTTGTATTAATCATATTCCATACTCATCTCCATTTTTGTATCCGTTACACAATCATAAAAATCATGGAAGTGCGTTAGGCGAACATGAAATATAACGATCGATTTACAGTTCAATTGAGTTTATATATAATATGTGAATCAATCGGTATGAATGAGAGCAAAGAAAATATATTCGACAATCTGCAATTTACACGGCATAGCAAGTTGACTGGCTTTTGGCTAATAGCACTTGTTGCATTCATAAAACTACTGCATTGTTCTAACTCATTATTGCACACATTACGACAATTTATAGGTATGCCTTTACGCAGCTCAAACACAGGTATGTAGTATTTATTTAGTAATTCAACTGAGAATCTGTGTTATGAAACAAGTGGGTAGATATCGTCATCGCCGTCCATATAAGAACAAGAATAATAAATAGCCCATAATGGCAAAAAGTGAAAAATAACATAAATCAAAGAGCATAAAATTAAATCAAAATTTGACTAGCAATTTCAATTTCGATAATGATCTAGATCAGAACAAGTTCCTTAGGAATCATAATAAGTAGACAAGTGCCACCGCGGAAACTAATAAAAGTGATTTATTTATCTGCTAGTCAGTATTGTGTAACTGTTGATGATATCTTTTTAATCACCATCGAGTTCAATCGGAATCTGCACAAAGCAGCCCGTAACAATGGGACTGTAACCAGTCTATGAATTAGAAACCATAGCGATCGTTATTCCGCGGTCAACATCCAGCCATTTATTGGCCTGTGCATCATCGGCAATGAATTTCAATTGTACAACAATAACGGCGGTGTCTTCAATTGTTGTTAATTCTTCTTCTTTGTGTAATTCGTAGTATTTTCAGCCATTATTTGCTTCTATCGTGATAACATTGCCACCAAACACGAATAAGTCAACGAAGATCTCTCATTGAATGGAGTGTATATCCAACAAAAGTAAAATTTTCAATTGGTTTATATCGCAAAAGATGCAGTTAATTAGCGTATTCACAATGGTAATGTAATGGTTGTATAGACTAGCAATCTCAATTTTATATAGTTTTTTACTGTTAATGAATCCATACAAATAGACACAACATGTAATATTCAGTTACAATCCAGTTCATATTCAACACTATCTTATTACTAGTCAATAACCTGCTACAGAAGTTTTATGGGTCGTTTTCAAAGCATACAACTGAAGCTAGTTAACCGTAAACTGAGGTTATTGAATGCGTAAATATGAAGAAAGCCAAGTATGATCAATTATTAATTTGTATTAGCCACACGTGAAACTGTACAGTGACCTTAATTTAGACATAAGTGTAGAACTGCCTCTACTGTCAGCTTTGCTTTTTGTGTGTTAACGAAAATTAGCAGCGAATGATTTGCTTGAAAAATATTCAAGGTTATCTCCACGACAAAAACAATCTAAGTGCAATTAATAACTTAAGAGCTGTTAAGAGGTTCTACAACCAACTCCTTGTCTGCGATATTTAATTAAAAGTTTAATACTTTTTCAGTCTTTTTTGTTTGAACTAAATTCTCTTCTCAGTATCCGTGGTACCCAATTTAAGGATTTTAATAGACTGCCTATTGAAGTCAACTCTTCCAAAGAGAAAGTTGTACCTTAAAAGCGTTTTCATGTTCTGCAGAAAAAAATACTTAGCGGCTGCAACTATTGCAAGTTTAGAATTTATGTGTTGGTATCACGGAAACTTATTAACTTATGGCCTAACTGTGCCGGGCGCTACGTAGGTTTCGACACTGAACGAATTCTGTCGAGCCTTAGTGAAATCTGCCGAGAAGCGGGTCGATATCATGCAATTGTAAGCGCATCACTCCGGCCGTTCTGATTGACAACCGGCGTGACGTATCGACGGCGTCACACTTTCCGACCGCGACCAATCGTCGAATTAATAACTTGACTGTGTCGAGCGAAATATGAAACAAATTGAAACGTTTCCCATCAATGCGACACGTAGCCAGTGCGGCCTGTCGCCATTTCACAATTAGATCCGGAAGCATCTCACCTGCGTTTTAACCACGAGCCGTCACTAATGCTCGCCACTGCGATTGTTCAACAAATTGACAAAAATTTGTTTAAATAAATGCCTTTTCTCCGGTAAATAACAGTACCATAATTGCTTAGAAACTACTTTTTGGTTGTCGTATCAACTGTAATCAAACAAAAACTGGATTCAGAAGTATGCAAATAAACTATCTGTGTACTAACATCCACTGATGTTCGTCCATACACATTCTTGTTTAGGAATTGTAAGTAAGTGGCTTCATTTGACACAATAATAACGCTACACTGTACAAATGAAATGCTCTCGTTGCGTTTCCGGCACAAATACACCAGTTGATCGAACAATACCGTGGTTGTTTTATATGAAATCATGCGAAAACGGCACAATGATTTATTATACAAAACACTCCCACGTATGGTAACGTGTGCGACGTAAAAACTGGGATGAGCATTCAATTGTATCGGTTTGTTCGAGTTTAGTGATCTCCTGTAACGCGATGTACGTGGAACAATCTAGAGAATGCCAGGGTTGTATTGAGGCTATAAGTTGCAGAATTTTATTTGAAATCTACCCAAATGATGTAACTTACTTTTGCAACTTACCGAGTAATACTGAAGAATATGGCCAATGACCATCGAACTGTAATCCGTAAAAGTTGGTTTCTGAATTGGCTCCTTTCATGGCAATCTTCACACCATACTTTTAAACCTGAATGCTTAGATAACGAATTGCGACTTCATGATGTTTCCATAACAAGATTAGGATTCCGTTGATGTAGTAAAACTGATTGCAAGAACGTTGATGCCAGCCCTAGGTCTGCCACACTCCAATGCGGTTCTTATAACGGCAATTATTTGTTTATATTACGCAACTCATTCGTGTTAACGTCGAAGAGTCTGTCTTATTTATTACTCGAGTCAAGGTCACCTATATGGGTATAAACACTTCTTTAAACACATCTTCGTCAGTCGCCAAATCAAACGTTTTTTGACTGTGGTGCATTGAAATGTAGGTTCAAACGTTCTCACCTCGACTACACCAATTATGTTTTGCGGTGATGTTGGCATTCTACAATCAACAAAATTGGTACATATGAACTTTTTTATGATTTTTGATAGCGTCATAATCGCATGTAACAATATGTTTGTAACTTTTTACTATTTCCTTAACTTTTTGTTTGGAACAAGTTATGGCACTTGTCAAAAACAATAAGCATTATTTACCTACAAGATAAGAATATGTTAGTTTACTAAAAAAAACTAATTAGTTCGTCAGTTAAATAACCAAAAAATATTAGACACATATATTTTCTTTTGTCACGTAAACAAATATGAGGGCGATACAGTGCGTTGAAATTTCGCGTTATATACACTGCGCGACACTTTTTACCACCAAAGTGACGTAACGAGCCCCCACTCCTGAACTTTTTTTTTATATGTTTGATAGGCTCGCGTTTGACCACTATCTCACCTGATGGTAAGCGATGATGTGGTCGAAGATGGAGCAGGCTTGCCTAGAAGTAACCTATTCACTCTGAACTTAAATTTGATGCGTTATATGTCAAGAAAGTGAAATGGAATAAGTTAGATATTGTGAACATCATAATTTGATTTGATTAATGCCCAACAATTCTGAAACGTACATAGTATCTTATCTAATTAACCACCAGGTATATATATATATATATTTATAGAGGTATGATATCTATTATATTGTACCGTAAAAGGAAAACTATAATAAAAATAAGCGTTTCGAATAATTTTTATAATGCTAGCGTTTCTATCACAGCTGGCAATATATTCGACCTAAGCATCATGGAACTTTTTCTCCCTTCATTAATAAGGGCAAATAATAATAAACATTCTGCTTGTTTTTATCACACTATTAGCAAAACTTGAAGAAAACAGACCATTAAGCTAATCTTGTAGTCCTAAAGGGAAATCGTTAACTAATAATAATTTTGTTTACAAACACCCACAGTTTTGTAATTTATATGTTTATTAGTATTTTTTTTTGTAAATACTTGTTTTATTATTTATTACGTATACAGGCTGTAACGGAAAGGTATGGACATATTTTAAGAACTGCATTTGACCATTGATATGAACAACTTTCTTCAAGAAAACCTGAGGAAATTCACTTTTTTTTTTGTGTGATACGTCCATTTTATATGGGAATTTTCTATTTTTCCAGAAAGTTGTTCATTTTCAAAGGCAGAACCAGTTCTTAAAATATGACCACACTTTTCCGTTACACCCTGTGTATATTAATGGTCTTCTTCCAAAATACACGAAAAACCTCTAGTTAAAGAGATTTTCGAATATAATTTTTTTAATGGTCTTCACATTTCATCCAACACCTGTAAACAACGTACAACCCCGTACAAGATTTTGGAAAACACCGTTACCCCTCAACTCAAAGTTACCTCGCCCCCGGGCACTAAGGGCAGGAAGGTACAGGGGTGGGTTTTAGTCAGTAAGAGTCTGACACGCCCTCCCGCTCCACCCAGAGCAGGAGAAGTCATTTGATGATTTCCCACCCCACCGAAAAAAAAAACCCTCAACTCAGCTGTGCGAATACTTAAGTTTTGCCCGATTTTCCCATGTTTACCATCAAACTTATTAAGAGTTTATGTTACCTCAAATGGCTTAGCATGATCCTCCGTTATGTCGATAATACTGCAGCATTAATTTTGAAATAAATATATGGCAAGGTTGAGGATCAATGTTAAGTATTATAAACCTCAAAAACACGATTCCATAAAATTTTCTCGATAGAAAAAAAATCCAAAGTTACCTCTAAACCGAAAACAATAAACCGCTAGCATTCAAAAAATGCTTAAAATTAGATCATGAAACTTTCCATACTAACTGAACTTACTATAAAGCAGGTCCTACAAGTTTTTTTATTTTTAAATTACCATTATTTTCACAGTAAAAATAAAATACCTAAACTATCACCTAAACTATGCCGTCTTGAAGCTTGTTCCCTGGCGCCCGACGCCCCCGTTCAGTCTCGCTTCGGCTTTCGAACGGGAGGGCTGTGTCGCTTGCGCTCAGAGCACACATTACGCAACAAGACTACGTAAAATACAAATCTTGTAGTACTTATACTTATAGTGTTGGTGCAATGGGAAATAACCGTAATAAAAATAAGAAGCGAAAGGGTTGGCGCAAAGAAACTGGAAAACATGATAAATGTAATGAAGTAAGTATATAGCTACCTATCTACTTACAGTATTAGTGATTACAAACATGTCACGTTTGGTGCAGTGGCAGGTGATTGGCTGCTGCGTTAGGAGTTGCAGGTGTTTCTGCATGTGAAGATTTGTGTTTGTAAACGCACCTTTCATGATTCAGGCGAAATCCAGGTGTCCACTTTTTTTTTTATAAAAAATGTGAAAAATGGGTGTCCAGTTTTGTAAAAAGATAAAAAGTTCCCTAAATAGGTTTGTTGTTGTTTTGACAATATACAACAAATAGGTATCTATGTAGTACCTAATTGTTTTTTTTTATAATGTTGCCGACTCCAGGATTTCAACTGAATCGGAGACGGTGCGATTACAAACACAAATCTTCACATTCACAAACGCGCAGATCCGACACAACTATATGTAGGCCATAAAACACTGATCTGTTATTATTATTACTACACATGGCTATATAATTTTGACGGCACGGTTGGCGCAGTGGTTGAGCGTTCGGCTGCTGCGCTGCGTGTCGCGGGTTCGATCCCCGCACGGAACAAATATTTGTATGACCTGCAGATAGTTGTTCCGGGTCTGGGTGTCTTGTGTATGTGAATTTACATGTTTGTGAACGCACCCACGATACAGGAATATTCCTAGTGTGGGGCAACGTTTTTTTAAAAGACAAAATAAAATCAAAAAAAAAATTATCAAGCTATAAATTTCCAGTATAAGCTGATCTCACATTATATAGGAATTCCGTACAATGAGAGGTCAGCTTGTACTGGAAAAGTATCCCTCCACCATCAAATACCAATTCACCAAATTTGTATTTCAATAAAAATGTTGGGTGGGTAATTGTTATTTGTTATTCATAGGGCAAGTCTGCTTCTATGGACGATTTAGTCTTCTTTTGTATATTTTTAGGGTTCCATAGCCAAATCATAAATAAAAATATGTGAGGTCTAGGTAGGTATTTATTTGTCCCGTGTGATTGTTACAGGACCGGACGGACGGAGGTATGACCTCCGAAAACTGTAGAAATAAATTCGGACGAAACACATCTTCATGTGTTACAAAATATATAATTGTAAGTACCTATCTATCATACGTGTGTGATAATCACGAAATTTGCTGTTCCCCCATGGCACTACCGCTTGGTACTAACGCGTAACGGTACTATCACGAAATTGGCGAATTCATGATAAAATTTTCATAATGTTGGACTTTTTAGGGTTCCGTATTATTTTTTCATGTTGACAAAATTATGCTGCCGGGGTCGCGAGTATATTTGAAAGAGAGTTACCGCGGCTCTTGGCACAGGCAACTGAAGGAACAGGGGTGGGTTTTAGTTAGTAAAAGTCTGAGATGGCAGATAAAAAAACAATGTACAGCGATGGTAGCTGTAAAAGTTTAAAACTTTGGCGCAGCCACCAACGCCCATCACGCCAGTCATTGGATGATAACATAAAATACCCCAAAAAAAAGTGTTTTATAATGAATGTTGTGTTTTCTTGCAGATCACTAGTACCACCTGAGAACATGAGCTGTTCACTGAATATACACAATCATTGAAATCAAGCGTCCCATTGCAGCATTCAAAACATCTTTGGACGAAGCTAAGATATAGATAAGATAGAAGTAAATTTTTGGAGAAAAACTCAAAACGGACTTGTCGTAAATAAAAAACATCGTTGGTATATACAAGTGCAAGGACAATTACATATCATCGGTACAAAAAAAAAATATTTTCGGAATAAGGTCTAGATGCGACAAAAAGTCGAAATTATAGAAAGATGACCAATATTTCTGAAATGGAACTAAAATTAGAACATTTTTACAAAACATGCATGTTACCTGAGCTATGCAATCCCAGACATGTTCTAAATATGTAAATTAGAGATTTAAGCGATTAAAAATAAATGTTATTTAATTTTGACTATTTTTAATTACTTTGAAAAAAACTTATGGTATTTATCATACCTACCTACGTACCTAGATACATACATACCTACTTACATACCTACCTGCATACTTACCTACTTATCCTACCTATACCTACCTACCTTATATTTATACAAACCTTGTCCTGAGAATCACGAACACAACAAAAAAAGAATTATGCAATTTGGTGAAGTCCTTCGAAAAATATACGCATGTACCTACATTTCGGCGATTCATTCTTATATGTATAGATGCATAATAACTAAGAAAGTGGTAATACAAGGCGAAAGCTACCTATTATAAGATTTTAAAATGGCACAGCGTAAACTTAATACCAAGCCAATGTACCTACAGAACCCTCAGTGCAATGGTGACTCGCACTTGACTAGTTTTTTGTAGCTCTACTGCTACTAAACCGACTCTAAACCACTGCATAAATTCTACAATTTATGTAGTGGTTTAGAATCGATTTTTCTAACATATAGGTATGTATATCTAGGTACTTGCATATACCTACAACCTACATAATTACCTACATGCGCAAACGGCTGTCACATAACATACATACACGGCTAAAACTATAAAACGCAAACTTACTACAAAACTAATTGGCGGAACCCACAGCGCAAAGTTGGCTCGCATTTGACTAGTATTTTATAGAAGTAGGTAGGTAAAATAAAATAGTGTGCACGGCTAGACATCACCTATACCGTCCAGTATAAGCTGATCTCGCATTTTATAGGCTTTCCGCACACTGAGAGGTCAGCTTATACTGGAAACTTATCGTTTATAGATACATTGAAATTGTATTTTCGATATAATATATAATTTTATATTCATAAAATTACAAGTTAAAATTAAATTAGATTGATAATTTTATTCCTTCGTACTCGTCCGATAATAGTGTAGTTTACTCTAACGAAATCGCTTCGACCTCAAGGCCGCGCGTGTCGCGTCTCTGCGAGCAAAAGTGTGCGAGCGAGATAAAGAGTGCAGTGGCACGCGGGGAAGTGGGGGCGAAATTAGAATTTGAGCTGAGGTGGCATAGGCTCTTAACTATCTGTCTGCGACTTTTTGAATATCAATTAATTTTTGTAAACTAAGAAATCTCCACAATAGTTTCTGCTGAAAATAAATGATAAATGATTTTATTTTTGTAAGTAGGTTCTAACAACATTTTTACACGTCATAATTTTTGTTTTGTCCGTTTTAGCTAGATGAGGCTGGTGTTTCCTAGCTGACTACCCTGAGAAGAAACACCGAAATAAACTCAGAGGTCAAAGTCTCTTTTAAAGTGTTCAAATCCATACAATATGTAGTGGTCAAATCATATGAGAACCATGTACGTTTATGTCTGGGATGAGCTTTTGAGGAAAGCAACACGCAAATTCGAGTGGACCTGTCAAGACAGTGCAAGCATTTGTCAGTTATCGTGAAGCTCAACTCAGAACTTTAAGGAGCTCAACGAACCGACAAACAATACCAAAGTAAGGACTTTGGGTAGGCTGCAAAAATACTCAAACTGCCAGATAATCATAAAATCTACATGCATATAACGCCATAAATAGTTCTCGCATTCACATTATGCTATATGAAGACCATGCAGCTTAGTGTCGGTAATGGTCTTTTGAAGAAAGAACCGCACATTTTTGAGTGGACCTGTCCAGTCAGTGCAAGCATCTGTCAATAGTCGAATAGCTCAACTTAAACTATTGTATTGTCGTCTCCACCTTGTAAGAGAAAAAAGAATAAAATGAAGCGGTTATTCCTCATATTGAAAAGTTGATTGTTGACCATACAGCTTCTGATGTGCCTTGCATATTTTATTACTCAATTAAAATAATTATAATATTTATTAAGATAATAGCGAATGAAAACTGATGATTAAAACTTTGATAAAAACTCCATTATTTCTATTTCATTTTATGGTATAGCATTATAATGTTGTTAGGTATAGATGCATATATGTTCTATAGTTTAGATATTTTGAATATTAATGTTTTCATTTCATGCCAACTATCTTAAATGCATATCTCGTTTGCTTGCAGTGTGATTTGCATTCAGATTTTTCAACAAAAATAGATTAAAATCGGTCCACCATGTTATTCAATTTCTTAAAGTTAAAACTGATTAAGATTTTTACACAGAGAGAGATACAGAAAAAACATAAATTTTCATCGATTTTTAAAAAAATAACGATAGTTGTTAAGATTAAACTTAAATTTCTAGCAGGTATCA
Organism: Polia nebulosa; assembly: GCA_951329385.1. NCBI lineage: Eukaryota > Metazoa > Arthropoda > Insecta > Lepidoptera > Noctuidae > Polia > Polia nebulosa. The sequence goes on along the minus strand of OX589588.1, from coordinate 16,961,493 downwards.
AAAGGACCTAAAAATAAAATAAAATGTGTATCTAAGATAAAATGACCGATAACAGTCTCGACAATTTTCGCAATCAGCGAAAATGCAATAAGTAACAAATATTTTCAAAAAGAAACAGTACAAACTTACCCGCTAAAAAAATAACAACAGGAACTCCCTTTGTATCCTTACGAGGTTTATTAATGGTCCATACGAAGGTATCAATAACACATTCACTTTCGGAATTATTTATAACTTTATTGTTCGAAGTATTAAGTTGCCGGCATTTTCCCGCGAGAGAGACGCACAGCGGGCGCGCGACGTCGCGGTACGACACATGTGAAATCAGCTGTGGCTTGGTCGCGGCTAACGGAACCCCCCTCCGCCCGACCCGCCGCATTCTGCAGATAAGCACCAGATAACATTATCGCATGTTTATTTATGGATTAAATTAGACACTGTCCGAAATTGCACTTGCGCGGGAACATATGACGCAGAAAACTGATTCTGACAGCCAATTTTGTCATACACCTTTATCAATTCCGATAAACAAAGTAAGAAATTCGTGGTAAGTGCGTGACTCCATTACGAAATGGATAACGTTTAGACTCGAGTATAAAGGTTCATTCACATCGATATCGTTATTTTACTATATTATTGAAACCAATAGGTTTACATCACGCGACGAATTTTATGTTTAGATGTTTTGTTATTCTGCAAATAATTCTTAATGACAGGTACAACACAATAATGACCAACAACCACACGTCCATAACACATTATGGTCCCCGTAGCACATAATGCACGATGTTTCCGTGTCAAATTATTACTACTAATTATTGCTAGTGTAAGTCCACTGTGAAAATTATAACCAAGAGTGAACACTTATTGTCACGAACTTTCCCCGTTTCAATCGTATAATGGAAACTTAAAACTGTTATCTTTTTTATTCATCACTTTATGGCCAATTTGTTTTAATATATTTCTAGTTATATTTATGTGTCTAGTATTGGTTCATCTAAATACATATCTATTTATATAATCAAATGCAATACAAACATTAAAACAGTAACTTTACGTATTAGGTAACATTTTTTTAGATTACAATATGTAATAACTCATTATATCTATTCATTTTCCATCGCTAAAATGTTACTAGTTCATATGGGAATTTAAGAGACCTAGATAATTGAGGTTGATCACGTCAATATCTTTGATTAATGTCGTTAAGACTCACTATAAAAAATAAAACTTACATAAGAATCATAGATCTATAGTAAAGACTGAGAAGCTGTTGCATTAGATCGAGCGTTGGATGCAAAATAAAAAGAAGTTTTGTAAACAAAGTAAAATATCACTTTGAGAAAACACGTCATTTACCACACTATTTTATTCTCAGCATGTTTTACTTTCTCTAGAAAGGCCATAAGGATTTAAATACATTCATTCAAATACAGAAAACATTTTAATTCCAATGCTTGCAGACTGTTGCGAAAACCAGTTAAAATATATTTATGCTGCAATATGCAGAGAACACACCACAGGCGTCCTCTAGGGTTTCACTTTAGGCCCCACTTTAGGCCAGACCTTAAGTTTATTACAGACTTTAAGAGTTATTCAAACTACAGTTAATGAAATTTCTTTGCTGTTTCATTTTATTCCCGTCATTAAGAGTTATTCATAATTAAATAAATAAATTAATTAGATTCTACAAGTGAATGAAAGCAGATGGGCCAGGATCGTCACACAGTGGGTACCTGAAGACGGGCGTCATCTCCGAGGCAGGCCTCAAAAACACTGACCTAACGATCTGGACTCGTTCCTGACCGATTTGACGGAGAGGACAGGACAAAAACAGAGCTGGAAAGATATTGGGGAGGCCTTTGCCCAGCAGTGGGACAGCGTGTCAATCAGGATATTTCATTTTATATTTTACTAGCTGCGCCCTGCGGTTTGACCCGCGTAGACCGGGATAAAAAGCCTAGCCTATGTGTTAATTTAGGGTATACGCTATATACATACCAAATTTCATCCAAATCGGTCCAGCGGTTTGAGCGTGAAGAAGTAACAAACATGCAAACAACACACAAACTTACGCCTTTATAATATTACTATCTTCTGCCAGCGGCTTCGCCCTTATGCTAAAAAGTAGCCTATGTTTTAATCCAGGTTATAATCTACCTGTGTTCAAAATTTCATTCAAATCCCTTTAGCCGTTTTTGCGTGATTGAAACACAAACAAACTTACAAACATACAAGCTTTCGCATTTATAATATTAGTAGGATAGTGTGATTCGAGACTACACGACGGTTATACATAAAATGGTTAAGTAGGTATCATTTGATTCACTACTAAATACAGTACCTAGTGTGGGAATGTCTTCACATTTACGCACAAACAATGCAACTATCGAATGGGTCCATGTAAAATCAGCATAGAACTTTCCAAATAAACCCGCATCGGTCCCACTCTCCGAGCTATTGTCAAGAGCGACTGGTCCTCACCATTCCAATTAATTGTTACAAATCGATTTTCCATTTGATTAAATAATAGCCGATTGTTAACTTTATCAGGGTTAGATGAATTGTCTAAACTATATGATTCAGGATTATGTTCAACATCGAAATGTTTTGTTACGAAACTGCATAAATGTGTTGTTTGCTACGGCTCTTGAATATTTTCTGTGAATTTTATCAACATTGGGTGGACTTAATTACTGACTAATATCTGGTTTCCATTTCGCCTCTCATTTTTTAATTTGTTTTTCTGTGAAACTAGATAGTTCAAAATACCCGTGTTGCACAACGTTTTATCTGGACTAATAAGGTAGGGAACTGATCCTTAAATGGTAACGTTGTATAACCTTATTCGAGATGAAAAGCGGCAGGCTCTTTATCTTAGAGCGATGTTTCAGAGGCGCCCGTTGTACACATAAAGAATATCTAGCACAATATCAGTGGCAATTTTATAGTATCTATTGTTACCTTTACTAACTCTTAAGTCAAATGTCAGGAGAACTGGCGCGACGCATGCAGCATGCCAGCAGCAGGCGTGGTCCTTTTTGGCTACCACCGTACCAGACTAACGGAATTCATGTGCAGACGTGATTCATTTTAATATCCATAAGTGGGTAGAAATCGATAAATGGGAACAAGGTTTATGACGCATATTTGCAAGTTATATGTACCTGGCCCTACATCAGAAACTAAACTAGTTACAATTTCTCTCGTCCCCATGAAACAAGCAACCACATTCTATTTAATATTATTGCAATGAATGTTCTAAACTCTGTTTTTAGGGTTCCGCATCCGAAGGGTAACTAACGGGACCCTGTTACTAAGCCTCCGCTATCCGTCCGTCCGTCCGTCTGTCTCTCAGCGGGCTGTACCTCATGATCCGTAATAGGTGGACATTTGAAATTTTCACAGAATGTGTGACTGTTGCCCCTATAACAATAAATAATTAAAATAAATATAAATAAAAATTAAAGGGGGCTCCCCTATTAGAAACGTGTTTTTTTCTCGATTTTAATAATAGCAACAAGTAGACGCGCGGAACCTTTTATGCATGTGTCCGACTCGCAGTTTGGCGGTTTTTCCCTTTGAATACATCGCTGGCAGTGCTGCAATACGCAACAAACTAATTTACATCACTGATGACATCATTTTAGATATTTTGCTGGTAGGGCATGAATCACTGAGTCGGAATTGTATTATAACATTTCGACTACAACAAACCTTACAAATGCACAGCAGCTCTTTTGTAATTCTTTGTACGTTTTTAATCTGGATCTCACGGGTGTTTAGTACAGAGCCACACAAAGAGTACTAAAAAGGTTTTTGTTGCGTCGCCGGCGGCTGAGATGTTATCTGCTCAGTCACCTTGATCTTTGCACGAAACTGCACAGAACGCGCTTGACCTCCGCCGTCTCCTGCCTGTGCAGCCGCGTACGAATGTACAATACACTGCTCTTGGGCACAAGTACTATTGATTTTTTGGCAATAAACCTTGGAACATGAAAAAAATTGAGTCGTAGTTACTCCTGACAATATCAGGCGAGTTATATTATAATAATTGTTTACCAGCTTCTGCAAGCGGCTACGCCCGCGTGGTATTAGTACTGCCCCCCATTATAAATTATAGCCTATTGTGAGTCTTTACCGCTCATGATTCCAGCACTGTCCAGGCTATGACCTTCCTGTGTGCAAAATTTCATTCAAATCCCTTCAGCCGTTTTTTGCGTGATTGACAGCCAAACATAGGTACAAACTTTCGCATTTATAATATTATAGTAGGATACCAAGTTCAAATAACTAAGAAAAAATCGCGAGAAAGGTTGAATTCAGTAACAAACACGAATAAAAACTTTTTTACAAAAAATACAACCGACTTCCAAAAATGAAAATACACTGAAAATTGAAAAATAACTTTAATTTCGGAAGTCGCAGAAGGTGTTTGTATTTTCCACAGATGATATTTCCGGTTGTATTTTTGTAAAAAAAGATTTTAATTTTCACTTTCTGGTTGTCATACCCCAAAACTAAAACTAAATACCGCTTAGGATCCGCGGAAAAACCCGGGTTATCAGCCGATCACGCTTTTTTTTTCACTTATTTAATTTTTTTTTGCTTTCAAACTCACAGTTGAGTTTCGGATCCTAAGAGGTTAAATTTTTTCCACGGCCGAATACGCCGCTGCGCCGCAGTTACACCCGAATTGATAACCCCAATAAGATAGAACATGGAATTTGAAACATACTCGTAATTAGAGGAGACCAAAATGTCATCAATGTATACATATTTTTCGTTTTTGTTGATTTTTTCAAAAAGAGCTGAAGTCATTTCGATAAAATTTATATGGGACCACCTCTTTCGGATAAAAAAGAATTTAGAAAATCGGTTCAAAACTGACAGACAAATCGGTGGACATACATAAAACATACATACCGTCGAACATAGAACCGCCTCCTTTTTCCGAAGTCGGTTAAAAATGTATTACGGGTTTAGAAATTGGAAAAACAAACGGTATCGATTTCCCAACAAACATTTTGCCAAGGCATTTCTAGGGCATAACATTGTAGCTCCATCCGTATGAAAATTGTGGTGCAGGTAACAATTTTATAGAAACTCTGAACTAGAAACTAGTCGACAATATAAAAGCAGTGTTCAATTTTAACCGCTAACGACTTATTTTATCTGCTCGACGAGTTAAAGATAGCTCGCTAGGCATTATTGAACTGTTTGATAATAGGGGAACAATGCTATCGCATGTAAATTATAAAACAATAGCGACACTGAAGGTAAACGAGGAGTCAGAGTGGTTTCTAAAGACAACCAATTGTCCGGTTTTATGGCTTTCGTGAATCAACGTCTGATAGGAAAGTCAGATGTCGGTTTTTTTTTTTTTTTGAGGGTAATGATTTAGGACAATGGGGTATTTTACTATAAAAATCTAATTAGTCCGTTGGTCAAATAACCAAAAAATATTGGACACTTTTTTTTGCTTTACCAAACCAATAAAAAATGACAAAGATAAAACGCATCAATGTTCAGAAGTGTGGGCTCGTTACGTCACTTTGGTGGTACAAAGTGTCGCGCCGCGTGACGTCACGCGACACTTCAACGTACTGTATCGCCCTCATTTTTTGTTTACGTGACATAAGAAAAAATACGTGTTCAATATTTTTTGGTTATTTAACTGACGAACTAATTAGTTTTTGTTAGTTAAATACTCTATAACTCACAAATAAGTGTGCAGGTGAAGGTGGAGCGGGAGGGTGTGTCAGACTCAGACTCTTACAGACTAAATGCCAACCGTGTTCCTTCAGCTGCCTTTTGCGTTCCAGGGCCACGGAGACTCTTTCTAAAACTCCCACGACCCTAGCAGGCATCGGCCTTGGGGGACCCCGTCATTTATTACTGAAAACTTTACTAACCTGCCACCAAAACTATGTATAACTTACCTATAAAATAAAACCTGCCAAGTGCGAGTCGGACGCGCACGAAGGGTTCCGTACCATTATCTATAAAAACGGCAAAAAAAATCATGTCTGTTATATGGCAGCCTCCTTAAATATTTATTTTATTCTGTTTTATAGTATTTGTTGTTATAGTGGCAGCAGAAATACATCATCTGTGAAAATTTCAACTGTCTAACTATCACGGTTCATGAGATACAGCCTGGTGACAGACGGAAAGACAGACAGACGGACGGACAGACAGACGGACGGACAGCGGAGTCTTAGTAATAGGGTCCCATTTTACCCTTTGGGTACGAACCCTAAAAATAACTAAGACATTTCATTTAAGAAAGTTTGAAACTATCACATTCAATACTGATATTGAAGATGAGTTCAGGATCACTATATAAATACATGCAATACGTGTTCTTATAGGAATATAACGAGACGTACTCGTAGACTATTACCAAAGAGATTTACGATGTTGGTTAAGAGTATGTTGTATATCAATTACCTATTTAATCATAATTTAAACGGTAGGTATTGCGTGATTGAAATATTTTCTTTCGAAATCAATCGTGCAAGTGGTTTCGAGTAGCTCGTGGGTTCCCAGGTACCTACTGGAGGTACACCATCACTTAGCAAATGTTAGGAAATTACGCAGGTAACTTGTAGGTACTGGTATGTCGTCTCTGCATTTTAATCTGAAGTATTCATTTTATAGAGACGTTAAAGCTTGTTTTTCGAATAATCTTTGGAAGTAGATTCTTCGTGAATTCTTTTATTAGCAGTGGTGGCCCAATGGTAACGGGGGACTTATGAGTTGCAGCTCGTGGGTTCAAACCCAGGCAGGCGTTTTACTTTGTGTAATTTGTTCCATCACCACTGCTCTCAAAACGGAGAAGTAAAACATCGTGAGAAAACCGGCATATCCTAGAATAAAAAAATCGAAGTTATGTGACATCCACCAACCGCACAGGGTCCGCGTGGTGGATACCCATTCCCTCTGCTAGAGAGGAGGCCTGAGTCCCAGTAGTGGGAATATTAGAAGGCTGATTATGTTATGTAAGTTTTATGAAAGAAAATACTATCGCTAAGTGTAACAGGTTATTTTACCCAAGGTACGGTTCCTGTAGTATAAGCTGCGGGAAATGAAAATATGTAAATACAACAGTGTGCCCACGACAATATTCATGTAGTAGGTTTATTATGTTTATAATTATATAATTCATTACAGATATTAATTCTCTTTGGCGTGACTAGCGTAATTACGTTACTCGTAATTAAATTTAAATCCCATCGAATGAACATGGATACATATATAGACAGTATAAATTGTTAATATCAATCATTTATATTTAATAACTTGTTAGTAGTGTTGTGTGGAATTGTGGATTTTAAATTTGAAAGTGGTGCCAGTAAGATAAAAGTTGAAAGGAAACCGTTTGTCTTGGTATGGGCAAGTGATGAGGAGGGACGAAACGCGTGCTAAAAGAGTAATGAATATTAATAAATGTTTATAGATGAATAGAGAGAGAAAGAAAAGGGAGCGAATGACAGCGTGAAGGAAGCAGTAATTGAAGAATGAAACGTGTTGGGCCGATCTCAAGAAACATGGGACTAAAGTAGAAAGATGCATATGTTAGAATGGCAGTCATCCGTTTCCATTAATTTGAAAGTTAACAGAAAAATCAACAAGGCCTTATGTTTGTTACAATGTGGGCAATATAATAAGAGATTAACAGCAAAGTACCTATACCTTGTGGGTGTCGCAAAACCCGTGTTGTACAAAGGTGTCACTGCGTAGGAACGACAAAAAACGACATAGTGCGAAAATCTGCTTTCCCTTAAGTTTGCGGAGGTCAGACGGTAGATGCAGTTATAATATCGAAGAAAACGAGGAAACATGTTATTAAATTAAAAGTCATGTAATATATTTAAGTTATATCCTACAAATTACCAGCAAATAATAGACAGACGAAGCTTTACATTTTTGAGCCGAAGCCATCTAAATGATGCAGGTATGGATCATGTTTATATCTTCACCTGGAACATTCAACAAAATATTTAGTAACAAATTTTTTGAAATCCCGAAGTAGTCAAGTTTGGCGGCTATGTCGTTCTGTGTGTCTGTATATATTTTTGTATCTATCAGTGACATCGTAGCTGCTAAACAATTTTTGTTCATCCTTAAAATCATCCACTGGAAACTTCTCTTTGGCATGGGTAATTCAATGCAGTTATCTTTTTTGGACTTTCATAAGTATCTTTATTTCAATATAGATTTGACTTTGAATAAAAAATAGGTAGAAATTAAGGTGAACAAAAAACATTTCAATAGAAAAGCTACTCACCGTTGGACCAAAACATTTTCTTATTGAAAGTGAATGGAAAGGAAGTTTCCTATATACTTGTCTTCGAAGTCTAGTATAATGATGTCGTTACACGAACAACACGTAAGTCTCACATATAAACAGTTATTTGTGGTCACAAAACAAATGTCCATCATTTGTCACACACGGCTGTCGGTGAGCGAATTTCTCTACGATTATATCATTGTTCAAGTGGTTCACAGCCATGCTCTGTTATACCGTGATTTATCGCTTTATGGAGATAATAAAAAATAATAACTGGAACTATATACGTATAAACTGGAGCTCCAAGCCAATGACAAAAGACAATCAGATGATCAAATAGCTGCGGAACCAGATAGAAGACACCTTAAAATTGATACGACAACCAAAGAAAAACACAAACCAGTAGGATAGATGGCCAACCCCAATTGCACACACTTACGGGTGCTTTTTAGGTTTCCGTACCCAAAGGGTAACCAACCCTATTACTAAGCCTCCGCTATCCGTCCGTCCGTCCGTCTGTCTGTCAGCGGGCTGTATCTTATGATCGTAATAGGTAGACAGTTGAAATTTTTACAGAATATGTTTATCTGTTACCGCTATAAATAATAACAAATAATAAAAATAAATTAAAATTTAAAGGGAGCTCTGCTAGAAACGTGTTTTTATTTTTGGGTTTTTGCTCGATCTTAGTAATGGCAACAAGTACCCTTCATGCGCGAGTCCAACTCACACTTGACAGGTTTTATAACACACTTAGATTAGCTTCACTTGTCACTAACTAAATAATTATCTAACTATGTAAACAAATCATAGAAGTTAAATTTGACCCACTTCCCGGTTTCAGATTAAGCTGAAATTTCGCGTACATGTTTAGTTTGACGTCATTCAAGGTGAACTCTCAAAGATGGCGGGCTAGTTATTTTGTATCCATTCCCATGATATAGATATTAAATGAAGACTGTAATGAAGCTGAGAAGAAACCGAAAATTAAAAAAATAAAGTGTTTTTAACCGACTTCAAAAAAAGGAGGAGGTTCTCAATTCGACTGTATTTTTTACCTCATAACTTTTCACTACATGAACCGATTTTGAAGATTTTTTTTTTATTTGAAAGATGTTGCTTCACAAGTGGTCCCATTTTAATTTGGTGAAGATCTGATGAAGAACTTCGGAGATACACAATGGAACTCTTCAATAAATGATAGCAAACCTTCCAGAATTGCTGCAATCGCATGTCTGTATATTGTTTTCACCACTTCACAACATTACATCACGCTGATACGCTCTGAAGGGGTATACAGATTTGTACAGTTCACCCTGATACACCCTAATTTCACCAACTATGTTCAAATTTCCTATTTTTGGGGCTATCAATTCGGGCATAACTTTAATATTAATTTAGTTTTAGAATGGGGTACAACAACTAAAAAGTGAAAAATAAAAAACTTTTTACAAAAAAAATACAACCGAATTCCATAAATAAAACTAAAAAATGCAAAATAACTTTAATTTCGGAAGTCGGTGTCAAATAACCAAGAAACCAAACTAGAAACACCGACTTCCGAAATTAAAGTTATTTTGCATTTTTTAGTTTTATTTATGGAAGTCGGTTGTATTTTTTTTTGTAAAAAGTTTTTTTTTGTTTTTTTTTTTTAACTACAGTAAATTATTTTAATCTGACAGTCAAAAAATTTAGTGTCAAATCATGCTTTAATGCAGACGCTTTAAAAGGTTTTCTAGCCAAAGTAAAGTTTGACAAATACTCTACTTCAAATTCTTAATTCAGAAATTGGGGGTATAACAGCTAAATTCAAAGAGACGGCCAACGACTAAACATTGTTCAGTTAAATTTATATATTTGTACGTAATTTAATTCGCATCTTGGTTAGTCTACTCGTACAATGTTTCTCTCCTAGAAAAAGATCTCAAGATATTCTTTCCACGCTCCCCGATTTTAGCTCTATGCTACACGTCTTGTGAATGTGGCCTGATTCAAAATAAATTTAATGTTGTAGCTGAAAATAAAAATATGAATACATCCATCATGCTTATAAATCACTTTTCAACTGCACTGTTTACAGTGGTAGCGTCCGAAACGGTGAGAACATGGAAAAATGAAATGAAAAATATTAAAAAGCGAGATAATGAAAGTGAAAGTAGGATTGCAGTAGTATTGAATGACATTTTTCAGGAGGTTGTAATGAAACAGTGACTGCTGTAACAGATGTCGACTGTTGTCGATTCGGAGATGGTGAAATCAGCTTCTAAACACCCAGAAAAAGTTCTCAAAACTTCACTCGCCCAATCCATCCTCCCAACTCTTGATGATGCCGATGTTAGTTATTTAGATCATGTTGAAGTGCAGTTAGATAAGCTTGAGCGACTCCAAAACTCTTGCATTAGATTCATACTTGCTTTCCGCAAATATGACTATGTTTCTGAATTTCGTATTAAGTTCAAGTGGCTGCCAATCAGCTTTCGCCGGAAGGCCCATGTTTTATCATTGCTTTACAGTACTTTATTCCTACAACCCCTTCTTATCTCAAATAACGTTTTAAGCTCCTTCATGACACACATTCTAGAAACTTGAGATCATTGATGAATTTCACTGCAGACCCACCGCACCCCTGGTCGTACCTCTGGTGGTACGGTGGCCAAAGTAAAATGATAACACTGTATGAAGTGACCGTAGTGCTGTGCTGAAATAGATACTAGGCGGACAGGAAATTATAAACTGTTATCTCGCATATGTTACGCATATGTACAAAAAACAATTACCCAATTTGGGGCAGTCGTTTGGAAGTTATGTGCGTACATACATTTCAGCGATTCATTTTGTTTAAATAGGTAGATATATAATTTTACGATAAAGATTATTCACAGTTCAAGCTATGCAATTGTGGTCGCGGACAAATTCGAAATAAAGTTCCCGCGGTCCTTGGCACTTAGGCAACTGAAGAAACAGGGTTGGGTTTCGGTCAGTAAAATTCTGACATGTCCTCCCGCTCCACCCAGAGCGGGAGAAGTCATTGGATGATTTTCCAACCCCACAAAAAAAAGGCTGTACAAATTGTGGGATGCGTTGCCGATGCCAGTTAGGCAAGCCGAGTCACTCGCTGCTTTTAAGAATCTAGTAAAAGACCATATCCTTTCTCTCTAATGCATTTCTGTTTCTACATATTCTCATCTCTTCCATCATCATCAAAGAATAAAAGGAAACTTATTTCCTTTTATTCTTTTTTCTTCTTTTTTTCTGTTCTCCTACCAAATTACGTAACATATGATATGTCATGTATGTACCTATACCTATAAGTATGTATTGTTTAATGTAAAAGTTTGATGTCAATTTAATTTATTAACAGTACACCGCAGATTACCCCCTTTTTCATTTGAGTTCTTTCAGTCCATCTCAAGATTGTCTGGAAGATATCGCTGTCAGCGATAAGACCGCCATTCTACCCATAGATTTAAGCTCGTGTATGAAAATTGTGTGACTGTTTTGGTATAATAATATTCATAGTGTGGGGCGACTTTTATAGGATAAAAAAGCTTCGGTTTTTTATCCAAGATTTACAGGGTTCAGATGACCAAATCTCCGAGAAATTAAAGCCGTAGCAAGCAGAGAAAATATCATAGAAACGACACAAGACACAATAAATATTTATTCTATTCTATTCTACGAGTATTTTATTCAAACCACATATATTTGCTTGCCATCATTGCAAAACGAGTGCCAAGTGAAGCGGTAGAATATTCCGTAGCATACCCACATATATACACTTGACCATTTCTAAAGACAGTATGTATCCAGGCCATAAATCGATTACGAACTGAGATATTAAAAAAAAAGAAATATACAGGTTGAATTTTCCAAGTGGGCGTGGATAGCTAAATCCATAAATTTTATGAAGGTTAGCGAAAAATTTGCAAAAGAGTCTCGGGCTCTGAGTATTTTTCAGTGTTCCTTATAATTTCGGATTTGGCCTTTCACGCCCACTTGAAAAATTCACTCTTTTATAGCCTTGTAGATATGCAATCTTATTTGAAGCCTAGCGATTAATTTCTTGACTTAACAAGATAAGGAAACTTATAATGTTAATGAAAGACGGTAAACAATCTACGTATAAAGTAACACCATGTGCTGTGTATCATCACTCATCAACAAGAGGCGCAAATTGATGAATCCATCGATTAGTACGCATTTAACATGCTAAACTGGTAACCGCCGAAATGATTTATTTCACACCGTTAAAGTTTGAAGATATGAAATAAAGAATACTAAGTATATAGCTAAATAATGTTTTAATTTAAAGCTGCAATGACGTGGTTCAGTAGGTAAAGGCAAAGTTTTACCAGTGTCAGTGTTTATTTTTTGATTGTGCAGCGAGTATAAGGTATATTATTAGCGGTCATAGCTAAAGATGCCACTTAAAGATCATCTCTGACAACAAATGTACGGTCTGTTTGATCACTGAGAACACTGCACTTGCATCTCTTCAAGTGCATCATAAGTGTGTATTAAGAGAACATCTGGTACAATGATATAACAGATTTTTTAACTTGGCAAAACATAATTATTGGTATCTACGTACAAACAACAAACAACCATGCAATTTAATAGATTTGTGACGATGACGATAACACAAAATCTAAATCAACCGTTTTGTCATCATCTAAAAGGTGTTAATGACTAACTAAGTAGAACAATGTTAGGTAATAAATACATTATGAACAGCAGTTGAACAAGAGGTGACACGAACACGAGATAAGCTCTCGTACCGCTATCGACGCGAGGCTGTGGGAAATTGGAAACGTCAGAGAGATGCGTGACTGCACCAACTATTGTTTTATCTGGGTAGGTCGAAGTGCCTGAGGTTCTACATCTTTGTTGCAAGATGCATTTTATGAAGAACATTTCGGTATTGAGTAATGTGCCGTGTAGATATACCTAATGCTAGTGATGAATAGGATCGACGTTATATATTTTGGGGCAAAACTCAAATACGAACTAAAATGCTCGATTGGAAAACAAAGCCCTAAAATGAACGCTACGTGAAAGAAAGCAGACATGTTTTCTAATTCTTAAAACCAGATTCTTATGCATGGCGTGGTTAGTTAACTGAAATTACACACATGTTGCATATTAATAGGAACAGTACTTTATGGTAAGCAGGTGCATCTGGTTTGGAATCTCGCAATACTTGTAATCCGGGAACTATGGAGGGCTATAATTAACAGGTAATTTGCAAACTTTGAGCGCCTTATGAAGCACTAAGAGGTACTAGTTTAATTGCCGCGTAACAGATTCGACCCGACAGTAATGAGAGCGCTTTATACACTGGTATAGCCGATGATTTAATGTTTTTACACCCATAATGTGAAGTTATGTTCTTGTCGCCGCTATTAAACAGACTATTGTTGAGTGCAATTAATCTTTTTTCTTCAGTTTCCTTTGCATTTTGATCTGTCTGATACATGTCATAGCCCCGTCGTCATTTTACAGCAAATGTTGATTATATGTATGACTTTCGCAGTGTTTCTCATATATTAATTAGCAAGCCATGAGCAAAGAAATGCCGTGTTTATGTAAAGACGACATGCAATTATGCATAATGAGGTGGAAAATGTTAGGTAGGTACTTCCATTCACGCTATCTAAAAGTACCCGTATTTATGGTCTCTATTATTTTAGTAAAGTGGCATTACATTCACCTAATGGTTATTTTTAGGAGAACCCAGTTCAGCAATGGTCTTTTATTGGGTTATTTGTTGGGTTGTAAAAGTAGTCATTTAATTTTATTATTTCGTAGTGCCGTAGCCCAGCAATAACAACCACCTGCACTTTTAATGATTTATAGGAAGCCAATGACAAAGCTATTCAGGTGGCTACATACTGGTCGGACAAAATTTAAGTCAAAATTGACACGAAAAGAAGAAGTGTCGTAGCCTTACAACAGAAATACATGATTTACATACTAAGCTACGAAGCAGCTGCGCAAAGGATAGAGAGGTAGGTGGAAGTAACGTTTCAGAACTCAATTATCGTCTAATGATTTATTTAGCTGTAATGAAACTAGAAAATTACCAACTACGCTGATGGAAAACCATTTCAGTTAACGGGATATTAAATTGTAGGTAGTATACATTGCCTATGCTATTTACTTTTCTGGGATTTTATGCGTTCATAAATTATTCGTATATTAGTATTTCTATTACAACTAAGTTAAGTTAAGCAGCTAAGCTAAGTTAATGTAAGCTATAATGCAGTATTATACATATATCGTCCCGAAATAGGAGGAGAGTTGTGCATCTTCTGTAATTGCACAAAACACCCAAAGTTATTATAAGCTTTGTTTAACAGTAAATAATGTTTAATTCTGTCGATTCAGTTAATGTCGGGCGATTAATCGCGTTTTTTCTTTTTCTTGACTTAATTCTCAGCATTATTTTTGTTACTTTGTCGTGTGTTATTAGGGTTTGAAAGAAAGAAAGAAAAACGTTTATTTTGTGCTTCGCACAGAAAAACACAATTATTTTACAACATACCATCAAAATAATATTAATACATATAAAAACCACATAATCAAAAAATATAAAGAAAAACATAGGTAAGACCTGTGCGAGGCCAAAAAAGCACCTATCTCAGCATATGCTGCGACATTTATGAAATAAATATCACAGCGCTGGTATTCTGATAGGGCCTGTGAAGCCACGGATACACTCACGGAATACATACATAAAAACTATATAAATAAATAAAATAAAAGTGTTCCGTATAGGACTACGGACAAGGAATGGTATAGCTTCGGTCTGTCAGTCTGTTAATCCGAGGCACTGGATGAACAGACTGACAGACCGAAGAGTTTCTGGACTGTTACTACCAGAAAGCTGCAATTTTGCATGGTTGCGAAATTGCTATCTTAGTTTGTCAATCACGAAAACAAGAAAACGTAACAATAAAATTTTGAATAATATTTTTTATGGTAGCTCCTCCACATGTAAAGTGGGGATAACATTTTTTGTCGCTTATTCTCGTTGGATAGATCTTTTAAAATCATTGCGGGTTTTAATAATAAAATAATTTATCATTTATTTTCTCTACACAAGTTACTTAATGTGGTTTTGAAAACTAATTTTCGATTGAGTGATTCCTTTGCAAAATATTAAACTTTAAAGGGATATTTTAGTTCGAGTCGAGCGTCCCCGCGCCCCCCACTAAAAGCTAAACTGTTGGTTTGAAAAACCTGAAAAAAATTGTGATAGTACTATACAGGGTGTAAAATATCAATGGGCCCTGAAGGGAAACATAAAGGGAACATTCCTTTATATTTTTAAAAGAAACAAAACTGCATTCACGTTTTTCTCGACAAGCTTACCTAAACCGGGAATCGAACCTGTGGGGTATCTGCCACACTTATATTCGGTAGTTTTTGAGTCAGAATAAAACAAGCGATGGAGATTCAAAAACTACCGAATATAAGTGTGGCAGATACCCCACAATTGGTGACCCCGAGAAAAAAATATCGCAAGAGAAGATGAACACGAATGAAGAAAGCAATCCCATGAAGATGGACTCCGACCTAGCTGCCATATCGGTTCAGTCTAGATTGTTACCATTCTGGCGGGAGATTCCTCGAGCTTGGTTCATCCAGTTTGAAGCCGTCGTGGACCCTTTGAAGACCTCGGACGACCAGAAATTCCGCTACGTGTTGCAACAGCTGCAAACAACGGACCTTCAACATCTGACTGACATTTTATACAGTCCACCCTCCACGGAAAAATATAATGCTGTGAAGACTCGTCTGCTCGCCGTGTACGACAAATCTGACGTCAAGAACTTCCAAAAGCTAATCAGTGGCCTAGAGTTGGGTGATCAAAAACCCACACAGCTGTTGCGCAGGATGAGAGAACTAGGCAGTGGCATGATCACAGACGAAGGACTAAAAATCGAGTGGCTCAACCATCTACCCACACAGATGCGCGTTGTGCTTTCGGTCAACACGGAATCATCCCTAGATACCCTCGCTGCAATGGCCGATAAAATGGCAGAATACACCGAACCAACAACGGTTGCCGCAGTGGCCACGACCTCGCAAGATACCGTGACGTCAACTCAGCTAGAAGTCCTATCAAAGCAAATGGAGAAATTATGCCTAGAAGTGGCTGAGCTACGCGGACGAACAAGGGAACGCCATCAAAGACCCCGTTTCACATCGTTCAGGTCACGGTCACGATCACAGTCTCGCCGGCATAGCAACAAGACGTCAGTCAAACCCGGCGATCCTACATGGGAGTGTAGATACCACTTTCGTTTTGGCGACAAGGCGAAACGTTGCGAGCCACCGTGCTGTAGGAAAAACTAAAAATAAAAAAAATAAACACTCGCTATTTTATTGTACTAATCGATAGGATTCATTGTTCAGTATAAAATCTCACTACATACATTTGCTATTAGATAATGAAATCTAGCATTAATTTTATTTTATCATCCATTCTGTTGTGAAGGACACGTAACGTTTTATTTTTGAACTTTTATTACCAATACGGAACATCCCTATTCATCCCCATCCTGGATGTGAAAATAATAATTCTATTTAGTCCGAAAGTTAGATTTTTCAAATCAAAAAATATTGGACATGTATTCTTTGCTTTACCAAACCAATAAAAAATATATAATAAAAAATGACAAAGAAAACGCATCAAAATTCAGGAGTGGAGGCTTGTTACGACACTTAGTGGTAAAAAGTGTCGCACACCGTGACGTCGCGCGAAATTTCAACGCACTGTATCGTCCTCATGTTTTGTTTACGTGACAAAAGAAAAAATACGTGTTCAATATTTTTTGTTAATCTACTTAAGGACTAATTAGATTTTTTTTAGGAAACGGTCTATCATGGAGAATTAGTAGGTAATGGAAATCGTTTAATAGGGTAGTATTAAACTATTTCCATATCTAAGTCTTCAACGAGGTACTTAGAGATAAATTAGCAAGCTTGTACTTCATAGAATGTATTTGGACGTTAGTTTTAAGGCCCTACTAACGGCCAAGTGGCGCCCTCATTGAATGAAAAATCGTAGCACAGCACAGAAAATAAATATTAAAAAATCCAACGTCACGTTTGTTACAAAGAGGATAAAGTATTTTTACGTTGTTAAAACAGGTCTCAGAATGTTTTGTATCCAAAGTAGTAGGCAAAAATGTCAGAAACGGCCGTTGTTAGTAGGTACTTTTGCCTACTACTTTGTGTTTGTGACATTGGATTCTTTAATATTTATTTTCTGTGCTGTGCTACGATGTTTTATTCAATGAGGGTGCCACTTGGCCGGTAGTAAACCCTTAAGAGAATTATAACCTGTCTTTTATTGATTGAAAGTGATCAGTTCTAGTCTTTTATTTTTATTAGATATCTTGTACGACAGACGAGTGTTAAACCCAATGTTTCTTTTGACTGTATCGACTAGTGAAATAAAATAGCAAATGTTTACTTTTTTAATTTGTAGCTGGTTCGATTCCCGGTTTAGGTAAGCTTGTCGAGAAATCTGTGAATGCAGTTTTGTTTCTTTTTAAAAATAAAGGAATGTTTCTTTTAAGTAAAATAATCTAGCTTAAGGATTTAAAGTGGTTTCTCTTCAGGGCCCATTGACATTTTCCACCCTGTATACATATAACAAACTTTTAAAACGGTGCTTACGTGCACTTTTTGACGTAGCTAAATTTAAAAAATAGTAAACAAGTTTTAGTTACCTACAATCATTATAAGTACAATAATTAGGATTTTAATATTGCTTGTCAACCAAACTGCGTTGTTGTGTTGTATCCTATATTTTTTTTGTTACCTTTCTACGTATCGCTTTAAATAACTGTCGCCAATCAACCATAGAAATGAATAGTCAAGCTCACATAGCCAATCATCCTCATTAAATATAGGTATTGTAATCAAGAAATTTGCAGTTAACATAAATGGATAACCGACGGCAGGCACGAACATATCATATATCACAGGTTTCCCTTGTCAACATAAGAGCAACATATATGCGTCACATTTACTTACATACTAAAGATATCAACACAGAAATATTCCTGCATCTGGAAACAATGTAATTTATGGTTGATAAAAAAGTCAATTATTAAGGCGTATATTGCCGCCAAGTGGCGCCCTCATTGAATAAAAAATCGTAGCAAAGCGTAGAAAATAAAGATTAAAAAATCCTATGTTGCGTTTGTTACAAAGAGCTTAAGGTATTTTTACGTTGTTGAAACAGGACTCAAAGTGTTTTGTATCCAAAGTAGTAGACAAAAGTACCAAAAACGGTCGTTTTTGACACTTTTGCTTACTACTTTGGATACGAAACACTTTGAGTCCTGTTTTAACAACGTAAAAATACCTTATCTTATTTGTAACAAACGCAACACAGGATTCTTTAATCTTTATTTTCTATGCTAAGATACGAATTTTTATTCAATGAGGGCGCCACTTACGGGGAGGTAGGCCCATAAGTAAAACTTGTAGTTAGGCATTTATTGGTAAGACCACGTTTCCTCCTGCAATCAGCTCGCATGCAAATTAACCAAGGTATTATGTCTCGGTAGCCCACAATGTACACCAGTCACTCGATAGTGGTCCGTAATATAATTAAACTTGCATACGAGTTGCTTGCAGCTAGAGACGCGGCCTTATACACTTTTATGTTTCGTGTTATTCCAAGCAGCACTTGGACATTTACAACTGCAACAAATCCGTTATCGTAAAATGTTTGGTAGTCTAAGACGAGCTCTTGTACACTGGGGTAATTCTGTTCCCCACTTGATGTTCCTACTAGAACCAGGATTCGGAGAAGGTGCACAACAAGGACTTACCTAAACTGCGCCACCAGTGCCACTCATTTGACCCAGTGGTCATAGTAGGAACTAGTGACAGGACTGCGACAGCAGCGACACGAGGAAAATTTTTGAACTTTTTGGATATGGAACGTATGTACTTATGACGCCATCTCTCGGTCGCATGGAGTTGGCATTTGGGGAAACTGAAAAGTGGACGCTTCCTGAATATATCCCTAGATGTCTATCTTACCAGTTTTGTTAGTTTTGGCAATAGTATGAAAATAAACAGTTTTATGAAAAGAGCCCCCAATTTTTTAATGAAGAATTTGATGTTGAGTATTTGTCTAATTCTAGCCTGAGAACCACATACAACCACAATGTAGGGTTTGACTTGTTCCTATATCCCAAGAGCCGACGACGATCCAGACCTTCGTTCTTTTATAAAAGTTGAAAGTTTCTTTGTATAAGTCCCCAATACAGGTAAGAACGATCCTCGACTATATGAAGTTTGGATCATGGTGGCTTTGGCAGGCAACGGGAAGCAAAGTACCTCAAATTCTTTAAAGTATAAAACTCAGTTCATTTTATTTGGAATATATAATAATAATATTAGAAATCAAGTCGTCCATTGTCAGACACTAAGTACGGTTATAATAAATTTTAATTATACTTTCGTCATAGTAAAAGCTGATTTTTATATGTTACTTGGAGAACTATCAAAAGATGTTTCTTCAGCTGCAGTCAAGATGATATCGATCGTTCTTACATCTTGTCAGACACATTTAAAGTCTGCCGTATAAGTTGGGTCAAAATAGACATTCAAGGTTACAGTCCTTCACAAGTTAAAAATTAGTATGAATATTCAGAACACCATTTTGAATGAAATGTGAAAAGACCCCATCGACCTCTCTGCAAAAAAAAAACGAAGTCAAGTTTACAAAAATGGGTTTTTGAATTTTTCAGCCAAACAGTAAGTTTTATCGTAAAAGTACCTCCGACAGTAATTGAAGAGCAGTTAATTACCGGAGAAACAGACAAAAAGAAAATCGATTTTGTCTCGTCTACCGCATGCTATGGGACGTTGAAGGATTAAACTACCTATAAAAATTGTTCTTATACTTTTTTCTAAGAATTACCAAATAAAATATGTAAAACCGAGCTTTATACCTGATTGTCGCCGGCTCTTGCTTTATTCCCGCCGCATGAAGCTAAATTTAGTTGAAAACACTACCGTTCACTATCAATGTCTTCTATTCACCTATTAAAAGATGGGGACGATTCTTATCAATCCACAATAAACACATCATTTTCTATAAACCACAGTTCAACTCCATGTAATGATGCATGAGTGTGCTTGATAAGCTTGAGCGACTCCAAAACTTTTGCATTAGATTCATATTTGGTTTACGCAAATATGACCTCGTTTCTGAATTTCGTATTAAGCTCAAGTGGCTGCCAATCCGCCTTCGCCAGAATGCCCATGTTTTGTCATTACTCTATAGTGTTCTGTTTATTCCCACAACTCCCTCTTATCTCAAAGAACGTTTTAAGTTCCTTCATGACACACATTCTAGACACTTGAGATCATCGGAGAACTTGATACTTTTGATGCTCTCGCATTCCACCAAATTTTATGACAAATCATTTGCAGTTCAAGCTGTGCGATTGTGGAATGCGTTGCCGATGCCAGTTAGACAAGCCCAGTCACTCGCTTCTTTTAAATATCTAGTAAAAGACCATTTCCTTTCTCTCTAATGCCTTTCTGTTCATATATGTATATTCTCATCTCTTCCATAATTAGTCCTCCTTTTATTCTTTGTCCTTCTTTTTTTCTCACCTCCTATGAAATTATGTAACATTTGATATGTATGTTTAAATGTACAATTTTGACATCCATTTTTTATTAGCAGTACACCACAGACTACCCCTTTTAGATTTTAAGTTCTTTCAGTCCATCCCAAGGTTGTCTGGTAGATATCGCTGTTCAGCGATAAAACCGCCGTTGTACCCATAGATTTAAGCTCGTGTAAAACAATTGTGCGACTGTTTTGGTGTACAATAAAGTTCTATTCTATTCTATTCTATTCTATTCTATTCTATTCTATTCTATTCTATTCTATTCTATTCTATTCATGAGAAAAGCACATTCAAGTTTTTCATTCCTTGCCGTCATCTTGAACTACGCACTCAGCGGCCTGGAACGCACAGCAATTTGCACCAGCATGCTTATTAACACATAAATCATCCAGCCACTGCTATTTTTTTACTTAATGTACTTACACAAATTACGTGTGAATAATGTTGCAATTTCATTAAAATCTTTAAGATTGGTTTTCAAAGATAAATTATGTCTTATTTGTGCTATATTTTCGTAACGTCGCGTCGTACCTAATAACGCGGTGTCAATGTGTCATCATCATATTTACATAAGCATTAACCAAGATTGATTTTCTGATACTGGAAGTTACTTTCCTATAATTTACCAGCTGAATAATTACTTCACCTAGTCCAGCTAGAGAAAGTTAATGGAGTCCTATTTTTATTTTTATCAGTGGTGTGAATTTTTGAATGTTTGATCTTCACCAAACTACTGTACCTACTGTAACATGCCAAATGTTGTTGGAATGTTACAGTACCTACATCAATAATTCCTGCTACCTTAGACTTCATCGAAATCAAAAATATAACCACGTCTGTTTTCCCGAAGGGATAGGCAGAGTTTTCCTAGTTAACTTCAGTACGGTATTTACCTACCTAAAAGTTTGACTTAAATAGTGCCTAATAGTCGGCGTATTGCCAAGCAAAAATCCAGAAATAGTTAATTTTTGAAAATTATTGGTGTACTTGTCTAGTTCAAACCTAAAAGGACCTTACAAAACGAAAACATGTTTAGTAAAAATGATTCGATTCGAAATCTGTTGAACACATCATCATTATTCTCATAAACAGGAAAAAAAAACGTTATAAACTCACAATATTTATTGGAAATGTTTACTATGATGCTTTAGGTATAATGAGCCTCAACCATTTAAATTGAATTGAGTCTTGCGTCCTTCCCGTAGTGTCTTTAAGTCATGAAATAGTAGAAAGGGATAATGGTATATTCAGCGGGTAATGGTGGTCACGCTCATAATATCCCAACAAAAAGTAATGAGAGAGAAACAATTAACGAAACGAAACACCCGAAAGCCTGTTCAGCAACCCATCACTTAGTTTGCAAGAAATGGCCTGCACTCGATTTCGCGCGCATTTGATGTAACTTTGGTAAACGGTGAGTAGATTATTTTTACAAAACTATATTAAAATAAAATCTCGTTTATTGTGCGATTGAATGCCTAAATAACAGTTTAAAAAAAATCGTTGTGATTTATCAGCAAATTTATTTGTTGTACATAATATACCAAATTAAAAAAAAATGTTTGCATTGTAAGTATCAAGCTTAAAACTTCTGAGACTTCAGTATTGGTAGCTCCACGCTTAATGCTCACAACGCTTCAGCATTAGAAGGTCCGCGCTTCATGCTTGTGGCACTTAGCATTGAAACCTCCACGCTTTGCTCGCTACACTTTGCATTGAAACCTCCATGTGTTATGCTCGCTACACTTAGCATTGAAACTTCCATGCTTTGTGCTCGCTACACTTTGCATTGAAACCTTCATGCTTTGTGCTCGCTACACTTAGCATTGAAACCTTCATGCTTTATGCTCGCTACACTTAGCATTGAAACCTTCATGCTTTGTGCTGGCTACACTTTGCATTGAAACCTTCATGCTTTGTGCTCGCTACACTTAGCATTGAAACCTTCATGCTTTGTGCTCGCTACACTTTGCATTGAAACCTCCATGTGTTTTGCTCGCTACACTTAGCATTGAAACTTCCATGCTTTGTGCTCGCTACACTTTGCATTGAAACCTTCATGCTTTGTGCTCGCTACACTTAGCATTGAAACCTTCATGCTTTATGCTCGCTACACTAAGCATTGAAACCTTCATGCTTTATGCTCGCTACACTTAGCATTGAAACCTTCATGCTTTGTGCTCGCTACACTTAGCATTGAAACCTTCATGCTTTGTGCTCGCTACACTTAGCATTGAAACCTTCATGCTTTGTGCTCGCTACACTTAGCATTGAAACCTTCATGCTTTGTGCTCGCTACACTTAGCATTGAAACCTTCATGCTTTGTGCTCGCTACACTTAGCATTGAAACCTTCATGCTTTGTGCTCGCTACACTTAGCATTGAAACCTTCATGCTTTGTGCTCGCTACTCTTTACATTGCACCTCCGTGCTTTGAGCTCGCTAACACTTTGCATTGAAACCTACGCGGTGTACAAATATAATTCGCCAAATAACGACAAAGAGATTTGTCGTTTAAACTGCACATATAGTAAGTTGTAAGTATTTAGGTGCACGAAGACTGCACTACACATAGTGCAGTTTTGCGGCTTTACCATCAAGGTTACAACGTTTAGCGTAGGTGGACTCTGATTGTCCAATTACGTTTAGTAACTTTAATTACCTACGTATGTGAACAATCGTGTTCAAAGCTGTTTGCTCCACATAATAATTAATTACCAAAACAATTAAATCGGGTGTAAAAAGACACGTTTCCGAAGCCGAAAACCACCTATTCTACCCATTATTTGGATCATTATTTCTACTAGACCATACCTGGGAATCCAGTGGTCCTGCAAATATTGAAGGTCAGTCGCATTTTTTTTTTACTTTTTTGCGAAATTTAATTCCAACTGATATTACTAAACTTTTTTCCAAACAAACAGTACCTGATTTTCGATTTTTTTTTCGATATTACGCATTTGCAGTTACAAAAACGCAATGAATATCAAACGTACCCGACAAGTACCTGCGAAGAGGTGGGGTTTAATTCCACTTGCCTGGTTCGCGTTACATTGCGCGCAATAAAAAATAGTTTTTTTTTTCATACATAAATATAAAAGTCGTTTCTCAGCAATAATTTTTGCGCAGAGCTACTTTGTTAGACGTTCAGTATGCGTAGTTAACGGCTTTGTGATGTTTCCTTTTACACCTGTATATTCCCAAAGACAATAAAACAATTATAGATAACTAAAAGATCTTACAAGTTGGTTTCAATGAAGTTCTAAGCCTGTTGCACCTAACTTATACGTGGAGGGAAAACTTTCGACCCCTTTTTACGAAAATTACGCGGATGGAGGAGTATGAAGTTTATATGAACAAGGAGTATAGATAGCTAAAATTTTTGTACAATATGCAATAGAAATAATTTACAAAATTAAAAAATTAAAGCATTAAAAAAAAAATACACACATTGCCATGTGTGTAATTTTTTTTTTTAATGCTTTTTGTATCTTTCTTTTGTTTATGGTTAACAGCCATCTCATGCCATGTATAAGGTTTTTGACAATCAAACCTTAACAACGTTCGAACTTAAAATTTAGATGAGGTCGAATTTTGGGTTTAGTCCCATCTTTTGCCCTTCCCATCTCTTCCTATGCGTTTATACTTACAAAAATTTCCCATCTCTTCCCCCAGCTATAATCACTCAAAAAAGTTTCTGTTGTTAAAAGTACAGTCTCATTGATATTTGTTTGAGCCGCCTATCGGTTCACCCTCAAGACGACGGAGCCCAGTAAAGACTCACAAAGTACCAGGAGACCAGAATCATGAAGAATAATTTCCAGGGCTGGAATTATGAGCGGTAAAGACTAACAAAGTTCTAGGAGACCTGAACCCTGTAGAAGTATTTTCGAAGCTGAAATCATGAGCGGTAAAGGTTCACCAACTACCAGGAGACCAGAAACTTATGAAGTATTTCGAGAGCTGAAATCATGAATAATAAAGACTCCAAACTACCAGCAGATCAGAATCACAAAAATGAAGTTCCGGGTCTGGAATCATGAGCGGTATAGATTCTCAAACTACCAGAGCAGTTTTTTTTCTTGTGATAAAACCGCCACACTATTCCAAAACTACAGTAACTCCTGTAAACCAGAATCAACAGTGGCGACCACCAGAAAAACGCCGAGACAATGAAGCTCGACGAGTCCCAGAGAAACGATTAAACTGTCTTAGGTCCCGCAACGAAATTAATCAGAAAAGAACAGCGGAGGGAGTAAGAAAAACATCATTTCCATTTCCCTCCTAATCAAAGCAGAGATCAGAATCACGAAAATGTAATTTCGGGGCTGGAATCATAAGCGGTATAGATTCTCAAACTACCAAGAGATCAGAATCACGAAAATGTAGTTCCGTGGCTGGAATCATGAGCTGGTAAACTAATACTAAAGTAAAGTAATAATCATGTTTAATTTCTCCCCTATGTAATGTTTTCCTCATATTTTTATTGTAATTTATATGGTGTACATAATAAAGAGTATTCTATTCTATTCTATTCGGATGTCTACGCAGATTATGACGAAGTCACGGGCAGAAGCTAAGAAGTGGTGACGGGTGGGCGTTTTGGGGGACTAGACTATGTAAAAATTTGAAGTTCAAAAATGTTTCTCGTCCCAGTTTAAATAAATGACTTTCGATTTTGATTTTAAGAGTGATTGTTTTTTAACGTGCTACTTTCTCTCGCAATATCAGTCGAATTTATAAATACACTTATGACGTGAGCGAAGCCGCGGGCGAAAGCTAGTTTTATAATGTATATTAATTTCCATGCTCGAGTTTTTTTTTCGTCCGTGACTGTACCGGTGAGTGATTTGTAGCAGGAGGAAAAGATGGGAAATTTTTGTAGGTATAAACTCATAGGGGAAGAGATGGGAAGGGGAAGAGGTAGGACTAAACCGAATTTCGACCTATGGGCGACCACCTGTTTCAATTATTTCTCCATTACCCCTTTCTCCCCTACCTATCTAACCTCTTTTGGACGCAAGCAAACTTAGTGTTGCTAACAGGAAGGTGATATAGAACGCCGTAAGAGTTGAATGGTAGTAGTAGGTCATCATGAATTATCTCATAGGTTCGCCTATGAGATAGTAAATATTTCTCCGTACCTATAAACAGATGGACCTGATTACAGACTGTAAACAGTTATAGTGCTTATAGAAACACATTTTAAACCCAATTTAAACGTTTGAATCATCTTAATACTTTTCATTGCAAACTATGACAACTCAATTTGGTTTTCTTCCAGTTTTAGGAGTAGGGTTACGGTACTGTGTTAAACCCAAGTTCAGGTCAAAGAAGCTCATGTGATGAAAGGAGAAATACTCAGGATTCTTATAGTGCATGCATTTGCCCGCCCCGAGGCCGAGGATCTGAAAATAGTGTCCACATTAAAGATACATAGGTTGGCAGGACGGATGGCAATTTAAGGTCATACATGCACACATATCAACTCGGAAAGGGACCGTCACCGTATCGCCTTTTATCTCGTCGTCAAACAGGCGTCAACCTAACGTAAGCACGTAACCAAAGCAGATCAGCAGCTCCGGTACGTCGACTCGGCTACGGCTAGGCAACGCCGCGCTTACGGCTCACCTACCGCTGGTTGATCTGGCTGGCATACAGTTTGAACCTGTTTCGTTAGTTTGTTTCAAATCTAACCTAAAAATTCAATAAAACACGCTCGCAATACGACTAGAAGTTGCCTTGTAAATGACATGACAGCACGTTTGGCAACAGTAGTGTGCTGCAGGCAAGCCACGAAAGGGGTGAGACCGAGAGGGCACGGAGAGACGTAAGCGCGGGGACGAGCCGTAAGCGCAGGGGGGAAGACAAGCCGTAAGTGTGGGAGCCGCAAGTTAACCACGCACCGCACCGGTTCGTGAGCTAGTTCCGAGGCGAGGCGATTACGTTACAATTCCGATTAGTGTGCGTTGCAGTAGGAAGTTTCATACAAAGTATACTGCACGGCTCGAGTTGATACGGCGACTATCCCTTTCCGAGTTGATATGTGTGCTATGACCTTTAAGGCACCTTTAAACTTACCTCAATATCAGGGGTATAAAAACAATCAGTCAACATTGTATTATTCGGCTTTAGGCCATTTGACGACTACGAATATTATGTGATTAAGGCGTCGCGTCGTCCTAATTAATACAAAGCGATCATCGCGCGAATACGCGATCGCGTTCATTTGTACAGCAAAACCCGACCGAATCGTCGCACCGGGCATAGGACGCTTTCGGCTTTTTATAGTTTTGTATTAGAATGATGCCTGAGGGTTAAAACCTCTACTTTTATCAAATATAAAGAACCATCAGATCTTTAACAAGAGCTCGTAGCTTGTGAAAAGGGTTGTGTCTTTAATTCTGAACATAAAAGAAATTAAATACCTCTCCTTGAGTATTTCTGAAGACCCCGGTTGGTATATTTTGCAAAGTCTCAAAGCATGGATTCACCGTGTTACCGGCTAGCTCGTGACCCAACTTGCGAGACTGAAAAACATAATAAAAAACGTTTTAATGAACGAATTTGGATCAGGGTGGCAGGTCTTACGTCAGCTAAGACTGACGCTAGCCAAGTTCGCAGCAAGGAATCCCCTCTTGTTGCCCAGCCCTCAAAAAAGGTTGTGGTCACGCCCTACTAGAAAATGGCAGCGTTCGGGAAGCTACACGGTATCTTCTCGTCTCATATACCACAGTGTCCCAAGACGAAACCCCTGGGGGCTTAAAGTCACCCAAAGGCCAATGAGGGGGAGGGGGGACAGCCCTCCCCATTACCTTTTGCGCTATGAGTTTATTTGCGTGATCGAATCTATTGAAGATATCAGGTGAACCAAGATTACCGACATAGCCGGACGCAATCCGTCACGACCTGGGAGATATCAACGGTTTTACGAACTTTCTGGGGCATGGGGTTGACACACTACCAACTTCCAAACTCAGAGCTGCTACCAAAACATTCGTAATGGATAAACCCAACACCATCTTACCCGACCCGGGACTTGAACCCAGGACATCACGATCAGTAGTCAGAGTTGCGATCACGCGGCTTTTGAGGTTATGCCTTCACTCTACTGGGAAAATTACTTACATCATAGTCGCCAGCACATGGACAACAGCTATAAATGCGAAAACCAGTCTTATTGGAAATGGAAGAAAACGTGCTCAACACTGTACAAGTTTGTGAAGAAATGGAGCCACGAGCCATTTTGGAGAATGATGCCATTCCTATGTATTAAAGAAAGTTTGGTACCATTTGAAAATTTTACTTCATTTTTACTAAAAACACATTATTGATGCGCGAAATCGCCACAATTATTGTTTGCTTTTATCATTTTTACTACGATAGAAATATCATTTTTTTTTTCAGATTAATATGACATTTTTCAGGATTTTATGAAGGAGAAGAAGTCACAGTGAGTCACAGAGAGTGTAGCTCTGGAATTGGAGACGGAAATATCCACAGATTACTAATATGTCACTTAAAATATCTGCCAAAAGACTTCATAGATAAACACATCGCAGTAGAAATACACAAAAATACTTATCCAAAGACTACAATTTAAAGGGTATACTTATCCCTAAGGCAGTTGTCACACCGCCGGCGAGAAAGCGACTAACTCTCGGCTATTTTGACGCTCAAGAAACGTACAATAGATGTACATTCCGTGTAAACAAAAGAGATGCATATATTAATAATTGATTGCTGACTGTTCACACTGCCGGCGAGGACTCGCTCCACAAGTTTGTCGCTGAGCGACAAGAGCTATCGAAGCTTACTCGCTCAGCGACACTCGCTCGGCGGTTAGCGGACGCCGAGAGACCAACCGGAGCGTGTGGTGCGAGTAATCGCCGGTCGTATCGTCCCATGTTTTTTAGGGTACCTCCTGTACATGTAAAATAGGGATGTTTTTTTTCTCGTTTGTCCCATGGTGTGGGGTGTCGTGGGATAGGCCATTCAAAAATATTCCGGGTCTGTGAAAACCATTTTTCGATTCAGGGATCTGTTTGCGTAAAAATAATCTTTAAATTCCTAATTTTTGTTAGAATCCAATGTCCTCCCCCCTCCCTGCCAGCTAAATGGTTGCTTTTGGATATGTGAAAAAATCACGGCAGTAGTATATTTATCGAAATTAAAAGAAAACTATCACGGTTGAGTTAGCTCTGTTAGTGTTTAGAGTAATAGTCGTTCAACTTATAAAATGTTTCTACTTGTTAAATTTAGTGCAAAATCCTTGGAAAAAAATTACATAAGTGAAGTACGGTCTACGGAACCCTACCTTGCGCGTGGCTCGACACGCACTTGGCCGGTTTTTATAGTTATTTCTCTATTGGCCCATTGGATCCTGTGCTGTGTTGTCCGTAAATGAAAATATTAACGTTATTGTCCGCAAAACCGTGAATTCGAATTATAAAACTGAGCAAGTGCGTGTCGGACTTCGCACATTTAGGGTTCCCTACAAAATTTCAATGAAAAAATCTGGATATTTTTTAGTAAAATATACGTTTTAGCTATGAACTGTCAAACGCGCAAAGTTAAAATAATTGTAATGTTTTCTGATTTTTTAAATTTTCCGCGCTACTTTCTTAACTTTTTCTTTCCTAAGAATCTTCTCCTGACAATAACAAACACAACACCAAAAAGAATTAGCGAAATCGGTCCTGTCGTTCACGCGAGATGCCGTGACCAAGGAAATAGGGATTCATTTTTAAACATATAGGTAAATAAACATTGGTGCCGATTCTCTTGATCAATAAATAAACTAAAATTAGACAATCGCTATTTTTTACTGAAAGGCAGTTTTCAAATAAACCATTTACAGGCACTTTTGAATTATCAATAAGTCGGTCAGTCAGAAAGATGAAGCTAATTGCACATTCCCAGGCGTAGATCTCTATGAAGAAGATCGTGCAGGAAACTCCATGGACACTCTTTTAAACCATGTTATGTATTACAAAAATCCTGGTTACTTATTTCTCGTTGCTTCTAATATAAATATGAGAACAATGATAAACAATTCATAAACAATAACAATAAAAAAAAGATTAAAAATAAGCCAATGGCAGTTGAGAGATAACCAGTCTCCACTGACGGCGCCCGGTCACGAACATGACACGTGGGTCAGCACTACTCAGCTCAACCATATTGAAGGGAACCGAATGGCCCAATACACGCGCCACCATCAACGAGACATTTCAGTGAGCATGACAAACTCGTTCATGTCAAAAAAATAAAATAAAAAGCAGTTACATTATATGCCCCATGGTACTCATATTCACAAAATTAAAAAATGCTTGAAAATTATACATTATTATAAC
Source organism: Polia nebulosa (assembly GCA_951329385.1). NCBI lineage: Eukaryota > Metazoa > Arthropoda > Insecta > Lepidoptera > Noctuidae > Polia > Polia nebulosa. The sequence goes on along the minus strand of OX589588.1, from coordinate 16,931,164 downwards.
TTTTAAAAAGTTAGAAAAAAAAAATACCTTAAACATTTAATACCAAAAAAAAATAATTATTGATAAAAAGACCATGTCTAAAAATAAAAGGGAGAGCATCTCTTCCAAATATACAAATATTAAAAAAGAACTAACTAGTGGACCCAAGTGGCTGTGACTGTGGAGCAGGACCGGCATTAAGCCAAGCATTTTTATCAAGGATATAATCCTCCAATTTATAATATGCTTGTCTACATAGTGTGCGTTTTATGCATGTTTTAAATTTTGTCTCATTTAGTTGGAGAATATGTAGTGGTATTTTGTTATAAACTTTTACACAGAACCCCATAAAAGAATTGCGTACTTTAGCCAATCTGAATCGAGATTGATCTAATTTGTTCCTATTTCTCATATTAAAATTATGCCTGTCATTTATCTTAGGAAAGAGATGCAGATTTTGCCGAACATACATGATGTTTTCATATATGACAAGGTACCGTCATGTTGTTTATATCATTAAACAGCTCCCTAAGAAAATCGCGCCTGCGTAGATTATATATGGCTCTGCAGATAGCTCTTTTCTGCAGAATAAAAATAGACTCAATGTCTGCAGCCCGTCCCCATACGTAGCAAAATACTGTAAGACATGATACTATGAAAGTAACTAAAATAGAGCAGCCTCGCGGTATCTAAATCTGTAAATTGACGGATTTTCCTGACAGCTTAAGCCGCTGAACTGAACCGTCCAGCAGGAGATGTTAAATGAGGACCCCATTGTAGCCTTGAATCGAGCGTAATTCGCAAGAAAACTATGTTTTCGACGAATTCTAGTTTCTCTTTGTTCAATGCTACGTCACAACTATTACTTTTAACATTCGGTAAAGTAAATCTTATGCACTTCGTTTTTTTTTTATTCAATACTAATTTTTTTTATTATCAATGAACCAGTTTTGGACCTATTGAAGGGCGTTATTAACATCGTCAAGATTTGTGGAACGTCTGATAATCTTAAAAATTAAGGAAGTATCGTCAGCAAACAATACTATTTTTGGTTGATTTTTTAATAGATGCGTGTGCACATCGCACACAGTGCGAGAAAAGGACGGCTATAGCTATGAACTAAGTTAGAGATATCAAACTAGTTTACGTCTTGCGCTATACCGTGTTTTTAGTCATCTCAACATATCACCAAATTTCAAGTTCATTGACCTATGTCAATGAGAAGTTAAAAATTCTTCGGAACAAAATTTAGTGAGAGACGACGGACAGACAGACAGAATGACACGTGAGTGACAGCAATTTTATTGTTTACACCACTTCATAACATAACATCACGCTGATACGCTCTGAACGGGACACAGATTTGTACAGTTTTTTTTTTTTTTTGGGGGTGGGAAGTCATCCAATGACTTCTTCCGCTCTAGCGTGGAGCGGAAGGGCGTGTCAGACTCTTACTGACTAAAACCCACCCCTGTTCCTCCCTGCCCTGAATGCCCAGGGGCGAGGTAACTCTTTCGAATTCATCCTCAACCCCCGGGCAGGCATCGGCCACGACGGGCCCCGTCGTGTTTGCTGACAACTCTTTGAGGCGCGCGTGGAACACTACGCGCCGTCGACTCTCGGGCCTGGTGCTGATCGGACGGCGAGTTACCCACTACTCGCCGTCCGCAGGCCCGGGTCTACGGTGGCCGGAGATCGTCTCGCGGCGCCGGAGCCCCTGGCGTCTCCTGCGGCGGCTGCTGCTGAGGGCGTGAGGGCGACTCTGTTGTTGAGTCTCCCTCACATATGCCATCTCCCTCTTCGCGAGCATTGCTGCTTCGCAGAAGGAGAAGACGACTTCCCATTCCCTCTCGCTCCGTACCATGGCCTGACCCAGAGCACGGCGCGAGAGGTCGCTGCCGCCTATCGCATCCACGAGGACACGGCGGTGCTCTGCCCAAGCGGGGTAAACCTCCACCCGTATGCTCCACCGTGTCCTCTGGGCGATCCTCGCAGTGGAAACATCCGGAGGTTACCTCCCGCTTGATCCGAAACAGGAACCTCCCGAAACAGCCGTGTCCGGTGAGGACCTGCGTCAGGCGGAAGGTGAGGACGCCGTGGCGCCTCTCCAGCCACTCCTCAAAGAGGGGCACTACCGCCGCAATGGTGGCGTGCCCAGCGCTGGGTTGCGACAGTCGCTCTCTCCATGTCACCATGAGATCCTGCCGGAGCTCTGTCCGCCGAGCCGCGAGGTGTCGCGGCAACAGAGTTTCGCCCCGGCGTTTTGCCTCCTCGCGCCACTCATACAGGTGCGCGAGGATTTTTGCCTCCAGATCCCACGGTGACAGTCCGGCAAGGAGGCTCGCAGCCTCACGGGAGACCGTGCGGTATCCTCTGATCATGCGGATCGCCATGACCCTTTGGGACGCGTTCATCTGGCGAGCTGATCGCTGATAAGAAGTCTACCACTTTTACAATTATTCGCCAGTCGCAGCAAGTGGTATGTAACACAATGCAAATTTTCTCGTGGACATGGATATCGCAGCGAGTTTTCACCTCGTGTGACCAAAGCTTTACCGCAGTGCGCAGTGAAACAAAGTGTTTGTAATCAATGTTATCATATTGATCACAAACAAAGTGTGTATCTACTGCTATAAAGCTCAGATCGCATAGTGCTCTCATTTTAAAACTTCGACCATAGCAGTCCATGGCAGTGTCCGCAAATACACAGTAGGTTCAAAGATACCTCAACTAGGCCATGTTTGTGAAATCAAATGCTACACTCCAACGGGTGAACCCAAGTTTTTGAAAAGGTTATTTGCATAGACTTGCTGATTAGTACTTTGCTGGCATAAGCACTAGCCCGTGGGCGTGGCATTGCCCGTGTACTCATGTTTTTTCTTAACTTTTTAATGTTTTATCTGCGCTTATCCTTAATTTTAATCTGTTTTCGAAATTGAGAAAACTTGGCGACTTTTTGTCGACCGGTGGTTTGGCGTGTTATTTACAAGCTCTCACAGTTTAAGCGTTTACCGTATCGTGCCTGTATAACCGGCCTAAGGACAGATGACATTTCCTGTGACTTTTTCCACAGGTTAAAAATTTGTAACAAATGACACAAGTCAACTTTAATCATTTTTGGTTACACAATTATTTTTACTTGTTACTACTTTTATTTAAATAAACGTACAAATAATGCCTTTAGAATGTAATCTAGCAACTTCGGGTGGAAAGGGGAATCGTGGGATGTTCATAGAAAGAGATCCAAAGATTGTTGCTGCTGGTATAGCAAGTGCTCAGGCTACAGAGACTGTGGGCGCTGCATTGCAGCATTACCTGCTCAAAGACGAAGTAGACGCTCTATTGAGTGATGCCATTCATCCAACGCCTAAACCGCGCCCGCTGCCACCGCTCCGTCATCCGTTGCCGCCAGATATGCGAAATGCAGGCCCCGACGGGCAAGTCGCCCGGCTTATCAATCCACCAAACAAAACAAAATTCCAAACTCTAGTTGCTGATTTTAAGGATACGGTATACGCATCTTACTGGATGAAGAGACTTGGAGAAGAACGGGATTCCGTGCCTATGTTACCAGAAGGCTTTGATAAATTTACCACGTTTGGCAAACCGACAGAGTATCATGGCAGACTCTATGATATAGCTATGCCTAAAGTTCCATTACCTGATAAGACACCCCAGTCGAAACGCGCTGGCGTTCAGTTAAATCGCAATTACTGTTCACCACCTTTTCGTTCAGACGTAACTTACGGGCACCGCACGACCGCTGACAAGCGAGGTACGCGCGGCCGCTGCGCTGTCACTGATGATAGGATTATGCTTGGAAATATAAATATGGGGATTGTGAGTTCTATAGACGCCAACTTTACACATTCTCACCAGCCCAGGATTGGGGAGGTGTTAGCTCCGAATGACAACATTAACGAGGTGCCTAAAGATTATTCTTTTGGTAAACTGAAACCGCCTGATAACGTGAAGGAATGTTTGTCATTTTGCAAAATGAATACGGGAGTGGAGTTTTTCAGAAAATGCCTGAAACATCTTAATACTGTCCGGAAGGGTTTGTCTACACGCTATCTACCTACTTTTTTCAACTCATTTTATTCCAACCTTAAATATTTCGATAAAGAAGGATCAGGGTGGCTAGCAAAGGAAATTGTTTATGAATTCTGTGGAACAAAGCTTATACGATTCGATCCAGCATTGATAGAGCCTCTTCTATCAATGTGGGGGGCATTTGATGGATCTAAAATTGAATACAAAATATTTGTACGAGTTATTAATTACAGAGTGCCTTCTCCTGAAATTCCCAAAATACCAGATGTACCAGAAGACTGCCTTGATTTTCGTACTACTTACACAGAAATGGTTAAACCTGGACAAAAACCGGATACTCGCCGAATGGCTGGCTTACCGTCAGGCAGATATTTTGATCTGGATTATCCAATATCTCCTGAAAGAATGTGTAAAGCAGACCGAATTTGCCTCCCTCAGGAATCTGATGCTAAGTCTTGTTTATGTCCGAGCGTTTTGACAGTCCTCTTTGTTTCTCACCGCGATATGTACCAGAAACGAGAACCGGACTTGATCAGAAAAGTTTTCGAGGCAGCCGGAGAAAACTTTACGGATGAAACATTTAACGTTATTTGGGAAGAAGCTAAGAAACTTCATTCCCAAGGGTGGGTCTGTTATGAAACATTTCGTCAAACGCTAGAACTTAAACGTACTGAATTAGAAGGTAAAGCTAAAACCGGAGAAAATCAATAGCTAATATATTCCTTTATATTTTTATTCATGTATAAACTAATAATAGTATTCGTAGTTTTCTTTAGCGATAAAGATGTTTATGTACAAATTGGATTAGTATCTATTTGTTTGTATTCGAGTAAGGTCGAGTTTTTTGATCCGCAGTTATCTCAACTAATAGAGATATCTGATTGTTAAATTACGCTATAATGTCTATTACTTCCTTGTTCTTCCTTAACTAATAATAGTTAGTTATTAGACTATTGGTCAAGCTAGCAATTGATTGAACAACGCATTTCGCCGAAATCTAAATAAAAAATTATTTACTATTTTTAATTACTGGCCGACTTAACTACGAATCAAAAAACTCGTCCTAAGGGAAAGTAGTAAGCAACCAAGCTAATCTACTGAAAAACAATCTCTATCGTACATATCTCTATAGACAATAATCATTTGCCACAAGTATGTATAACGGAATATCATTTGAGGACAGCTTGACCAATTTGACTACCTATGTTTTTTTGTTGTGTTAATTTTATTGTCAAGGTTTGTACAAAAGATGTGTTTCTGGAAAAACCTATTTGATCTGCACATTTTGCACATCAAGTTTCTATAGATCTGGCAATTTGTCATAAAAATCATAAGATAAAAAAATATTGCTGTACATAATACTTCACATGAAAAAATACCGCATTGTGGAAGCACTTTTTTTACTAAATCAACTGAAGCACCTCAAGTCTCTCTCTCTCTCTCTCTACCTAGCCTATCCCATTATTTGGGGTCGGCTCTCTTCGTCATTCTTCGCCAGACGTGTTATGCTGGGTTGGTCAAAACGTCTAAATTTCCTGCCTTCAGGTCGACATTTACGAGGGACATTCAGGTTAGAGGGTGTCTTCCACGCTTCCGGTGTCGATGCTCAGGACTTGTCTAGTCATGTGTTCTTCGGTTCTCCTCATGACATGTCCGTACTATCTCAGGCGTGTTTCGGGGAGCTTAAGTTATTCTGCAAAACTACAATATGAAATAAATTGAAAACGTCCTCTGCGTAAATGTTTTATTAGTAACAGAGCGTGTAGGAGTTCCAGCAAAGATTAGCGAGGTAGTAAGGCCGTGCGCGAGAAAACTATCCATCAATGGCATCACTTCATTTTCGTAGTATGGCTTAGCGAAACTCTGGTGGAAAAGAGCTAACAGAGCTAGAAACTTTTACGTAGGTACAAAAAAGCGACAAATGCGTGTGAGAGAGATGCGAGCAAGAAATGAGTGTGCCCGCACACAGCTGAACTGACCGCTACGCATCATAGCACCACTCGGCTATACGCCGCACCGTTTCTCTGGTAGATTCAGTGCAAATTGGCTGTGCCAGACGGATAGACAAGACACAGGAGTCATCCTACACGGGGTCCAATTTTTAATTCGGACGTACGGAACACAAAAAAGTGAAAATTAAGCTGGATTCACACGGAATTTTACTGCACGTTTACAATTTTACTAGGATCACACATCTCACGGCATTCAACTGTGGGATGTTGTCGTGAAACCTGCTGGTCTATTCTCTTAAAATCTCATCTTGCGAACTAAGGAGAAGTGAGCAAGTGAGTGAGTGGGTTGTCAACGCTTTAAAGCTTTAAGAGGAATAAACACTCACTTCACATACATCTCACGGTGAGATGTTTACAGAATAGACAGGCTGACCTAATGCTTGAAATCACACGTCTCATGGCATTACACCACACGTTTTAGCAGTAAAAGCAGTGGAATCTTGCCTTTGAGCCCAGCATTTTTCTACAACCTAGGCAAAGCCTAGTAGTCCAGTCATTATAGTAAGTTCACCTCGGAATTCGAGATACCCAGCTGTAAGTCTGTAAATACTTGTATATTGACATCCTAAAAGTTGTCTCAAAACCTACTTATGGTAGGGTGTACGCAACTATTATATTTCAAGGTCAAAGGTCACAAAAAATCGGTATTTGCGCTTTTTTTGTAAATATCTCATTTCCTATGGGTTTTTTGCTATTTGTATTTATTATCAATATTGTAGAATACAAAATTCTCTACAATTTTTTTATTAAAAAATTTTATACGGTGAACCATTTTCGAGATAGAGGGCGGAGTGCGCGTGGTCACAGCAACACTTCAGGTCAACCGGTGCCTCCGGTCGAAAACGCGCCATATATAGTTGATGAACTATCGATAAATCAATGATTATAAATATTTGTCAGTTTTTATTAACTATTATATTATATTTTATCATTTTTTTCCTAACCTATCCACTTTTTATTCAGTATTAATTTATTTAACAACACTTACCTGCCCATTTAATTGCAGAATTGTTAATGAAAATATAGGAATTATATTTGAATTTTAACCTAATTAATATTAATAACTTCTTACGTGATGAAAAAAAAAAACAAATAAGTTATGAATTAATCTTTTTATTAAAAAATATCATTCAATACATTTATTTTTATTAAAAGTAAAAAAATGGAATAAAGGGTACAAAAACTACAATTTATACCTTTTATCATCTTCTTCCTATTCTTCATCGTCTTCCGGTTTTTTTTTCTTTTGCTGGTATATTTCAAACTGGTTTTCATTATCGTCTTCAATAACATTAGTTCTTCCATGATTTCGGGGTCAAAGGTTCCATCTTCGTTAATGTCGCTCTGATATGGTAGAGCATTGAGACAAGCTTGCCCATTGCATTGGCCACAAGCTAAAGAGCATTGCAAGCCCGCTTTCCTGCATCCGCATCGCGAACCACAACCACTCTTGCAGTTGCACAAAATTGTATATAGCAAATCTTCTGGAACAGGTGGTAAAATTGTCATGATAGGCTCTAGAAAATCGTTTCGCATTGCCCAACCCCATACCTGGGGTTCCAAATCATGCCCTAACCAAGTTTGAACTTGATAATATACACGTTTGAAATGTTGATGAGCAGCTGCACTTGTTGGTGGAATATTTGAAAGCTGCACAAGTTTTGTAGACTTGACGTAATGCATATAACGAAGATGATCGAGCCTTTTCACAGATTTCAGAGCATTATAGACTGCCAATAAGGTTTAAGTTCCATTCTCTAATAATCTCTGGGCCGAACAATTTTCTCCGCCCTCTATCTCGAAAACGGTTCACCGTATAAAAATTTTTTTAAACAAAATTTGTAGATAATTTTGTATTCTACAATATTGATAATAAATACAAATAGCAAAAAACCCATAGGAAATGAGATATTTACAAAAAAAGCGCAAAATCCGATTTTGTGACCTTTGACCTTGAAATTTAATAGTTGCGTACACCCTACCATATGTAGGTTTTGAGACAACTTTTAGGGTGTCAATATACAAGTATTTACAGACTTACAGCTGGGTATCTCGAATTCCGAGATTCTTACCTAATTTAAGCTTAAATGACTGGACTATAGGTTCACTTGATAGCGTACTTCACGTTTTTTTTTCATTATAATGCTGAAATCAAACGGCAAAATCTCGCTGGTGATACAGCTTTACTGCAAAAAAACCGGCCTGGAGCGAGTCGGTCTCCCACGCAAAGGGTCCCGAACAAATCATATTTTTTCACAGGTTTTTTTTTCAATCTATATTCTTATAAGTTTTCCTGTAATCTGTAAGTAAAGAATTACCTACCTTCTGTATTTTTTAACCGACTTTCGAAAAAGGAGGAGGTTCTATGTTCGACTGTATGTATGTTTTATGTAGGTATGTCCGCCGATTTCTCCGTCAGTTGTGGGCCGATTTTCAAAATTCTTTTTTTATCCGAAAGAGTATACTCCAGAGGTGGTCCCATATAAATTTTATCGAAATTGCTTAAGCGCTTTTTGAGAAACTGAACAAAAACGAAAAATACGTTTACCTCGATGACGTTTTGGTGTAGGTACTCCAAATGTTTAAATTCCACGTTCCATGTTATTGGGGTTTTAGTTGTGGGGTATAACAACTAAAAAGTGAAAAATAAAAAACTTTTTTACAAAAAAAACAACCGACTTTCAAAAAACAAATACTCTAAAAATTAAAAAATAACTTTTATTTCGGAAGTCGGTGTCAAATAACGAAGAAATAAATTACAAACACCGACTTCCGAAATAAAAGTTATTTTTTAATTTTTAGAGTATTTTTTTTTTTGAATGTCGGTTGTTTTTTTTTGTAAAAAAGTTTTTTATTTTTTTCCAAATTTTAGGCCCCGGGTTCCGGAGATAATGGGGGGGGCTTATCATGAGATAGTAATTTTTTATCTATTTTCTTAAATAACTTAAAACCATATATTTTAAAATTATGAAAAAAGATACGGTACGGTTTGGAAAACTTTTTTTTAATTTGCCGGTTTGCACCCCAAGTGAACCCCATATTTCAAATCTATTCATTTATGTTACACCTCCGTGTTTGGGTCACAGATATTCATATGTGTATCAAATTTCAAATTAATCGGTTCAAAAGATTCGGTGCAAATTGACTGTGACAGAAGGACAGATGGACAGACAGATACACGAGGGTTCTATTTTTCATTCGGAGTTTCGGAACCCTAAAACGTGCAGTGGGTTAGTGCCTTTTCACACGCCCCGGTTGCCGGGTAGCCGGTGCAGGGTACCCGGCGGCGAAGTGTATAAACGTTAGCTTTCACACGTACCGTAATTTACTTTTAATTTTTACTGGACAGTCGGCCCTGGCTACCCGGCAACCGGCACGTGTGGCAAAGGGCACTTAGGCCACGTTCCCACTACGCCGGACCGGCAGATTTACCGGCATGGCAAAACTGCCGGAAGAGCTAGTGGCTAAAGAATTTAAATCAAACTGTTCACATTATGCAAAAACATGATCCGGCAAAAACACCAAGCTCGGCATTTTAAACGAGCGTTTTATCACTGCGAAGCGCCGGCAGAACACCCGGACCGGAGTAATGTGAACGAGTTTGCACCGGTATCTATGTCCCCCGCTCGCCCCGCCCGTGCTCCCCTCTCGTAATTTCGGCTTCGCATTCTGATCAAGATGTAGCATGGATATAAACGCAGAAACTTTAATTACGCTTGTCCATGAGATACCTGTTCTGTGGGATAAGACCGAAGACGATTATAAAGACAAAAATTTGATGGTAGTTGACTGTCCGGTTTTCTTGTAGGATCCGGTGTATTGTGAACACTATTGTCCGGGAGCCGGTTTCCGGCAAATCTGCCGGTCCGGCACAGTGGGAACCTGGCCTTACTGTACCGGAACCAATACGTGTGTGAACAACTAAGCAAGGTCAAGAAACCATAGATTTTGACAACTCCTTTCATTCCCCATAGCAGCAATATTGACACACTGAACTTGACAGATAACCGGGAAAGAAAAGATGCGCACATTTGACCGAATGCCATGCCTTTTAACCGACTTAAAAAAGGAGGTTCTGTTTTCGATATTTGTATGTCCGTGATTATCTCAAAAGTACTGATCCGATGCATATTTTTCAAGAAAAGTCTTAATACATTTATAGGTAAAGTAGAACTCCTGGGAGTCTTTAAGTCAAGAGTGAATAGGTTACGTCTAGATAAGCGTGCTCCATCTTCGACCACATAATTGCTTACCATCAGGTGAGATAGTGGTCAAACGCGTGCCTGTCTAGTGTAAAAAAAGTACCCGCCGCTACTTTGCACGCAGGGGCGGGTAGTTTTTTTTACAAACCCTAAACCTTCATTGGTCAAAACCGCATGAAAATCAGTTTAGTTTTTGAATTTATAGCGAACAGACAGACAGACGCGGCGGGGGACTTTGTTTTATAATAATTATATGTAGTTATTAGGATCTGATTAAGATCTTCGGATATAGACACAAACTCGACAGCAAATGACCCACGACTGCTGCAATCGTATGCCTGTTATTTACACCATTTCATAACATAACATCACGCCGGTACACTCTGAATGGGTATGTAAGTAGTTGTGTACAGTTCACCTTGGTACAATCCTCATTTCACAAGCCACACCAAAAATGGATGAAACTGGTTTAGTTTCTTAGAAATACCGGCTTCCGAAATTACACTACCCGGTCGCGGTATGGTGTAAACAGTCCGGTGTAGTATGAATGACTAGCCCGGCCGGCGCTCGGTGAACGTGCCCCGGCCGGGGCACGGCCCGGTCGCGACACGGTGTAAACAGCCCGATGTAGCATGAATGACTGTCCCGGCCGGCGCACGCAGGACGTGCCCCCGGCCGGGGCCCGGTCCGGTTGCGACATAGTGTAAACAGCCCGATGTAGCATGAATGACTGTCCCGGCCGGTGCACGGAGGACGTGACCCGGCCGGGGCCCGGTCCGGTCGCGACATAGTGTAAACAGCCCGGTGTAGCATGAATGACTGTCCCGGCCGGCGCACGCAGGACGTGCCCCCGGCCGGGGCCCGGTCCGGTTGCGACATAGTGTAAACAGCCCGATGTAGCATGAATGACTGTCCCGGCCGGTGCACGGAGGACGTGCCCCGGCCGGGGCCCGGTCCGGTCGCGACATAGTGTAAACAGCCCGGTGTAGCATGAATGACTGGCCCGGCCGGCGCACTCTGCACGTGCCCCGGCCGGAGCTGGGCCCGGTCGCGATACGGTGTAAACAGCCCGGTGTAGCATGAAAAACTGACCCGGCCCGGTCGCGACACGGTGTAACGTGAATTATCCTTTAAGTTACAATTTTGTTTTTAGGGTTCCGTACCCGAAGGGTCCAAACGGAGCCCTATTGATTTCACTCACGTGTCCGTCTGTCTGTCCGTCATCTGTCATAAAATTTTGTTCCAAACAATAAACCAAATACCAATAATATTGATGACTTTCTTTGATAATTCCCTCTTATGGCAAGAACCCTGAATGTGTGAAGTCTGACACGCACTTGGCCGGTTTTTTTTGTAATTTTTATCTTAATGCACTCATGCATTGCATTGTAGTGTGCAGACCCATCGTACCTCTCTCTGGCCGTACCTCTGGCCGTACCTCTGGCCGTACCTCTGGCCGTACGGTGGGTATTTTAAAGTTAAACGATGCCACCAAATAATAGTGTGTTGTATCACTAGCTATAACCACTCGACAACACAACAATCCATTAAATAAATACTGATTGCACATCAAATTAATCAGAAAGTTGAGACCGTTGCGACGTATTTACGTTGTCCAAGAGCGAGCGAAGTGAGCTCGGGATCTTAGGATACCCCGACACGGACACGTCAGGTTCGAAGGGGATGACGGGGGGCCACAGTGAGCGAGCAAAGCGAGCGAACGGAACCCGCTGTCATCCCCTTAGTGTTAGGTTCAAACCTTGCAGACAGATAGGAACTCCGCCCAGCGGGGCTGGACTCAACCTACCTTACGAGTACAAGTACCTACCTAAGCTAATGAATGAGTAATTAACATCTACTGTTTATAATTTCCTGTCCGCCTAGTATCTACATCAGCACAGCACTACGGTCGTCACTTCATACAGTAGTATCGTTTAACTTTAAAATACCCACCGTACCAACAGAGGTACGGCCAGGGGTACGGTAGGCCTGCACTGACATTGTAGAGTTAGAGATCAATATGCTCCAAGGAGTAGCTGGAGAGCCGCCACGGCGTCCTCACCTGCCGCCTGACGCAGGTCGTCACCGGACACGGCGTTTAGGGAGGTTCCTGTGTCAGATAAGGCGGGAGGAAACGCCCAGATGTCACCACTGTGCGAATCGCCCAGAGGACACGGTAGAGCATACGGTGGAGTTCTGCCCCGCTTGGACGAAGCACCGTAGTGTCCTCGTGGAGGCGCGATCGGTGGAAGCGACCTCTCGCGCCCGGCCCCATTCCATTCCATGGTGCGGGGCGAGAGGGAATAGGAAGCAGTCTCGCTCCTTCTGCGAAGCAGTAATGCTCACGAAGGAGGAGGCGGAACGGGTGAGGGAAACAACAGAGTCGCCCTCACGCCCCCAGCAGCAGCCGCCGCAGGAGACGCCCTGGGCGTTGGGGGTCGCAGGCCTGCGGACGGCTAGTAATGGGTAGCTCGCCGTCCGATCAGCACCAGGCCAGAGTCTACGGCGCGGTGTTCCACGTGCGCCTCAGATGTCAGCAATCACTGACGAGGCCCATCATGGCCGATGCATCGGATAAATTCGAAACAAGAGTTACCGCGCCCCTGGGCACTCAGGCAAGGAAGGAACAGGTGGGTTTCAGTCAGTGAAAGTCTATTTATGAATTCTGCTTCAACTTTACATTAATATGCCTAGACTCATATCAAAAACTGGCATTAAAAGTTAAGGGTCAGGCCGGGACTCCACCAAAGCGGAGACGAGACGAGCGGAGAGATGTTTTTTAAACAACCAATAGAATTGTGTTATTGACATCTCTCCGCTCAGCTTTAGTGGAGATCGCTGTGCGGAGATGTGTAATATTTGTATGGCGCGATGGAAGTGGAGATGTGAGCTGTGCGCGGACGACGCGCAGTGGAGACGAGATGTCAGCGGCGTGCCCTCCCCCCTCGCCCGTCAGCAAACCGCAGAGCCCCGCGCGCGCCGGCCGCCCATCTACCAATTCTCTAGTCTTCATCTATCAATTCTGCTTCTTCAGACCGTAGTTCTTCTTCTTCAAGCAAAAGAAGATACTTTTTTTGTAATAATAGCGACATAGTCTACTTTTCGTGTCAGAATGCGTACTGAGCACAACGTCTCGCACCCGAGCTGAAAAACATCTCTTCTCGCACAGCACACAGCACACCGCATACATCTCCGCTTTGGTGGAGTCCCGGCCTCAAGTAAGACACAGCAGTCTTAAGCAAAATGCTGTAACGCAATGTACCTAGCTTTGCTTAAACGAACGAACAGCAAGAGAGCAAGTTCATGTTTGTGTCCTCTTTGGTTATGATGTATGGTGTGTTGTGTTTGCTGGGCATGACTCAGAAATGAAAAAACAAATACAATTACAACATTTTTAATGCTTGCAGATTATTTTGCACTTTTTCTTAAGCTTTCAGGAAGTCATTGAGTTCATGATAAAACGCGTTCAACAAAGCTTCATCACCAACATAGGTAAACCAGCAGCTGGGCCGCCACTCACCATCGCGCCTCCCTCTCTCGGCGCAGAACATATACCTGTACAACATTCAGGCGTCAGCAGTTTCATTATTTCGCGAGTCCGCTGAGTGCCCTGCGACTGCTCTTGGCGTCCAGCAGGCCCGCGTGCGCCCCTGGAGCCACCGCCGCCCGGCTGGATGCCGGCCGGAGCCTCGAAACAGTCCGCTTTGCACGGAAGGTTCCACACGCAGGGCGGCGGTGGCTGCCAGTGCACACACCCAGCTCTAGTACACGGCTCTTCCTTAGGAACAGTATTTTTCGTAGGGTCACGAATCCGACCGCCAGGTCCTACGATCTTGTTGTTTTCACGAGTCGGCAACTCTTTTTTGTCAAATTGTTGCATTATTTGATTCATCGTGTTTTCGTCGAACGCGATAACTGAAGATTGCATGTTTTGTACGCGAGACCCAGCCCTACAATTGCAAGAGCACGGTAAAGCCGCACGACTAGTTGGTGGAGGATCTGGTGCAGTCTTCACTTGAGCTGCGCCGCCAGTGCAAATACAGGTATGAGGCTTCGCGCCGCCACCGCCATAGGCTTGTGTGGGTACAACAGTTAGAGGTTTCGCTCCACCACTACTGGAAGCTTGAGTAGGTACAACAAATTTAGTCGGACACTTACAGCATTTATTGCCCTTGTCTGCAGCACCAGCACCAGCATCGGGGACTATTCCCTTCAGTTCGCAGACAATAAAACGTTTTCCTCCGGATCCCGAAACTGCAGGTCCGCCGGAGCTGCCGCCGGCATGCGCGTGCGTGTGGGCGGCCAGCGCGGCGGGGTCAGCCAGGCCGCGCGCGCGAGCCAGCTGGCTAGGCGCGCATAGCGGGTCGGGCAGCACGAGGCACGCGGGCTCGCCGCCGCAGCCTGTGCGGCGACAGTCGTGCTGAAGCCCATTCCGCTTGATACAATGACAACTGTAGTACATGATACCACCACGCAACTCACGACTCTTGGTTCGCTTCAACTGATTTTCCTTTTCACTCTTTTTATTTTGTCCGTCCTCCTCCGCTCTAGGGCCCGCATTATTAGGGTTTCCTCTCTGTAAAAGAGCATTATTTGTAATTCAAATGCTAATAGGGAAAATAAGTCTGTCCGCCGTGAGTGATCGAATATTTTATTTACCGAAATTCTAGAAAGGTGAGGACGACGTGAAAAGGCCTATCACTACCACTGTGATATAAGGTCGAAGTCGCTGAAGCGCGTGACGTAGGTCTTGCCGGGAGGCGGGCGGCGCACGCACGGCGGACAGCACGGCGGGCACGGGCGCGGGCAGCCGCAGTCCCGGCACAGGTACCGGATAGAGCCCTGCTGGAAGAACTGGCAGTCTTGCAGCCCATTGCGCTTGAACGCAGATCGCGGTAGACACTGTAGCTGAACATAGACATGGCCATTAGATTTTTTATCACTATGTCATATCACGTTTCAGGGACTCAACTTACCGGAGGACCACAGTCTTCGTATTTGTAGCAAACCATAGGACCACACGGAGAACACCTAAAACAGCAAAAACGTTACAAACAACCACAGTCAGCGAGTACATTGGTCTGTACAAGTAGTAGTAACGGTGGTGATCAAAGTAAAATTCACAAAATACTTACATCTTGAATTAAATAGATTAACGGTCCCTTTAAATGTTAGAAAAGGGAGGAGGGATTTTTAATTGTTTTTTTTATATTTTTAAGATTTTAGATTTGTTACATGGAAATGATACAAGAATTTAGTAATTATTGAATTTTATGAAAATTTACAAAATTTTTATTAGAAAAAGTACATCTAAACTGGGCGAAGTGAAAATCTCTTCTGTCAATATGTTTTTTCTTTTGTAGAGTTTCCGTTTTTTTTTTTCCTTTTTTGAATAATTATTCTGTTTGTGCCAGTAGCGATGTATTAATTCTAATGAGCCAATACTTTTTGAAAGAAGACTTCATAGATTTGACTGAGGTTACGTTTAAAGGATGATTCACGTTACACCGCGTCGCCACCGGGCCGTGCGCCGGCCGGGCTCGTCATTCATGCTACACCGGGCTGTCACCGTGTCGCCACCAGGCCGTGCCCCGGCCGGGACACAGCCAAGCATGAATCACTTAATACAAAAAGTATACTATAGATGTTTGACCGTGCAATTGTTTGACCGGCAATTATTTCGCGGCCGGGCCACGTCCGGGCCCGGTGCACACGTTCATGTTACACCGTGTCGCCACCGGGCCGTGCCCCGGCCGGGAAACAATTGCCACCGACATTTCGACGCCGTGCCCCAGCCGGCTTCATACAAAATGTATGCTACTGTGTGACCGTGCCCCTGCCGGGGCACGGCCCGGTGGCGACACACGATTCACACAGACGGATTCACGTTACACCGTGGGCACGGTCGTGGCGTGGCGTGGGCACGTTGTATGAAGTGATTTATGCTAGACCGTGCCCCGGCCGAGCTCCGGCCGGGGCACGGCGTCGAAATGTCGGTGGCTATTGTTTCCCGGCAGGGGCACGGCTCGGTGGCGACACGGTGTAAAGGATGATTCACGTTACACCGTGTCACCACCGGGCCGTGCACGTGCACGTGCACGTGCCGAAGCACGGTCAAAGATTGTAGCATACATTTTGTATGAAGTGATTCATGCTACACCGTGCCCCGGCCGTGCACCGGTCGGAGCACGGCGTCGAAATGTCGGTGGCAATTGTTTCCCGGCTGGGGCACGGCCCGGTGGCGACACGGTGTAACATGAACGTGTGCACCGGGCCCGGACGTGCCCCGGCCGGGAAACAATTGCCGGTTAAACAATTGCACGTTCAAACATCTATAGTATACTTTTTGTATGAAATGATTCATGCTTGGCCGTTCCACGGCCTGGTGGCGACACGGTGGCAGCCCGGTGTAGCACGAATGACTAGCTCGGCCGGCGCACGGTGGACGTGCCCCGGCCGGGGCACGGCACGGTGGTGACACGTTGTCACGTGAATCATCCTTTATACTTCTCAAAGTAGTATACTAAATTGCAAAAGCACTTGGACGAAGGAAATGGTGCAGGATATCTCTAGATTGAGGGTTGTATACCATTTGTCTAGGACAGTCTTTAAGAAGTTACTGTTTGATGTGATGCTCGATTCTTTGCAAAATATTTGATTCTCAGACCCCCACGACGGATCACTTTTTTATAGCTATAGAGCTACTATATAGATACTCTTGTTGACTTAGAAGATAATATAACTTTATTAACGAGCAATAGAATTTTCAGTGGCGTGGATCCCATCGAAAAAGTTATGCACACATTTCATTAGTTGGCTATCGTTTCAAATTAGGTGGATATAAGTTGTGCCCTGGCTACCAAGGACGTAACTTGCAAATACTACTCAATTCTTCGGCGTGTGGGTTAGCACAATGTGTAATGCAAGCCACCCGCGATGGTTCGCAAACAGGGGCAGGTAGAACGGAACACAGTGGACTGTTCTGGCAACCAGTCCTACGACAGTCGTACTGCAGCCCATTCCTCCGGAGGCAGAAGCAATCCGTAGAGAGGACACCTCCTCTTAACTCACGACTTTTACATGCTCGGACAGAAGTCCCCCCGTTCAAAGATGCGGTAAACATTCGTTCTTTTCTATTATCAGAAGATTTTTGGCCCTGATTTCCACTCTTCCCTCCTTTTAGTTCTGCTGTATTTTTGCAGTCAACTTTTGCTTTAGCAAAACTAATGACCTTGTTGAAGCCACGTTCATCGAAGACGTAGAGTATACAGTCTTGATTGGGTTTCTTCATAACTGTAGGAAACGAACATTCTTCAGAACCAACTCGTTTCATATTGTTTGACGTTTCTGGCTTCAAGTAGGAAACATTTTTGTTTTGTTTCTTTTTTTTCGGTTTACTTAGCGTAATGGTCGTGGATCCTTTTCTGCTAAGTGGCTTTTTATTTTTAACACAACATGGAAATACAATACCGAGTTCTCTAGGGTCACCTGGAGGTGGAGGAATGTCACCCAGCTCAAAACACGATATATCACCATCGTACTCTAAGCATATTACCTTAGATTTGGCAGGTTTGGTGAAATCGTCGTCTTCACAAAAATTAAACTTCATTTTGGTCGAAGTAACTAAATCAATAATTTGAGCTACACAATTTTAAAATTATAAGGCCAAGGAATAGTTGAAAGGTTTTTGAGAATTGTTGTTGTTTTAATATAATTATACTAATGTAAGAAAAGTACGAAAAAAAAAATTAAAGCGGGTCCATGTTTTGTTTATTAATAGAAATCCATGACCATCAAAACAATAAATCAGAAAAAAATACATTGACCTTAGCCACCTTAATGCCTTGATCACACGTACCGAGAAAACGTGCGTGACAGTGCTCTCGCTCGGTACGTATAAACATAGCGAGTGTCCACCCTCCCGCTGCCCCGCACTGTCTCGCTCACTCACTCGGCAGGTCTGAACGTTCGTCGTGCACTGTCTTGCCACTCGGCCACATGATTGTCGTCACGTCACCGCGCGCGCCTTTTCTTGTGATATTTTTTGTTTAAAAAAACTCCAAATAAAATAAAATACACCATGTCTGCTAGTAACAAATGCTACTTTGAAACAATTATTTTTATACAGCTATATAAACTACATCCGTGTCTATGGAACTTTCAATCTCCGAAATACAAGATATAGCAAAAACGGGATACAGCATATAATTCCATAGTTAAAGAAATGAATGCCTATCACTGGATTTGGTACGCAAGAAGTTAAATTAAAATAAAAATGTACGGTCAACCTACCAACAAGAAAATAAAAAAATCAAGACTCGAAGACACTACACACATACACACTCACACTTCTAATATTAAATAGCTGAAAGAGATGGAAGATGTGTTTTCAAAATGAAGTCATCCAATGACTTCTCCCGCTCTGGGTGGAGCGGGAGGGCGTGTCAGACTCTTACTGACTAAAACCCAGCCCTGTTCCTTCCCTGCCTGAGTGCCCAGGGTTGCGGTAACTCATTTTCAGAATTTATCCGCTACCCCTAGGCATGCAGGCACCGGCCACGATGGGCCCCGTCAGTGGTGGCTGACACAGCTGACAAAGAGTAATCTCTTTGAGGCGCGCGTGGAACACTACGCGCCGTCGACTCACGGGCCTGGTGCTGATCGGACGGCGAGCTACCCACTACTCGCCGTCCGCAGACCCGGGTATGCAGAGCACATGAGGTGCGAATAATTTTATCGGTGGTTTCGTCATTAGTTGGTACGGGATTTTGAAAAATTCTAAACCTGCTTGCCTGAATACCAAATGCATTTTCGATGATTCGCCGTGCTTTAGAGACTCTGTAGTTTAATATTGTTTGTTTTGTTGAAAGATTTGTGCCACTGTAGGTATGGTTTTAATAAATATGTTTTTAGTGGAAACGCATCATCTCCAACCAAATATCCTCCTTTTGGTAACAAATTATTCTCAAGATCACTACGTAATTTACTGTTTTTAAAAATCACCTCATCTGAGTTTCTTCCATTTGTCCCAATATTTACATAGCGAAAACAATAGTCATGATCAACCACAGCCATCAAAACCACACTGTTGGAACCCTTGTAATTAAAATATTCACTTCCACAATTCGGTGGTGCTTGAATTATCACATGCTTCCCGTCTATAGCGCCGTGGCAACCAGGAAAATTCCACCTAGTTCTTTAGGTTTCAGCCTGTTTCTATTTCTTTCCATTCTTCATTGTTCTGCGGTAGGTACTCGAAACAATAATTTATTTTCATTTTATTTCGCAGAATCGTCGTCCTACAAATGAAGACACTGGTTCTCAGAACAGTAGCTCTGCTACCTCCTCGCACTCACACAACAACCAGGAAGTACCAGCTAATACATCCAACAACCAGCAAGTACCAGTTACTGTAACTACGACTACCCACTACCACAGCAACTATTAACAACACTGGAAATACTGCGAGAGCTATAAATAGGACCAGATAAATGTTTCAAGCTGATTCTGATCTGAAAAAGGTAAATGAAAGTGTTAATTCTGAGAACGAAACTGTATCTGATGTGTTTGGAAGGAGTGATGCATTACAAGTTAAGAATTGATAGGCAGAGAATGCTTTATTAGCACAAATCAGAATTCAGAATCTTCTGACCGAACATGAGATTAAAGAACTTAGACAAAGAATTGCATCCCATTCTTCTTCGTCTTATCACAGCTACCAAAGGCCGTCTTCTGTATATTCAGACACCACTAATGCTAGTTTTCAACATAATGTCAACGCTACGCCAAATTCTGTGAGCACTAATGACATTGTAGCAGCTGCGATGTTTGTAGCCTTGGAGACAGATGGAAGACAACAATTTTAATTTTGTGTTTTTTCTACATAATTGTTTGAAATTAATAAAAAAGTATTCAATTAAATAAAGTTTTATTTATAGTATATAAAAAAGTACGTACCTTTATATAATTCTCCATAGAACTAAATATTGCATCCATGACTTCCGGTATGAGTGATGATATTGCAGACCGAGATACTCTGTAAAAAGCCTGCAAATAACGGTAACTCGTCCCAGTTACCAAATAGCATAACGCTACTTGTAGTTTAGTTGTACATCCATTCTCAGAAGCATTCTACACAGCTACTCGCTTACATCACTGTCTCGCCCGTTTATTTGGTACCTACGTGTGATCAAGGCATAACTCATTACTTGTAAACTTTTTTCTATTTCAAATAAATTATTATCTAGTACTGTCAACTAGTAAACCTTTGAATAGAAAAATAAAACTAGAATTGATGTATTTTCTTCTATATTCAAACGCCATCCGAGGTGTTCTGTAGAAGTAGATTTCTTCAAAAGGGTAGTACAATCAAATCGCTTGCGTAATACACACATCTTATAAATAATAAGAATTAAAAAGTCCCAAAAAAACTTCTCGAAAAACCCTTCTTTAAACTTTTCGAAAATCTGTGAATTTCCACAACTTTAGGGTCTACTTCTTGACCATTTTTATTTCTTTTAAGTACTCTTTACCTCTCAATAGGACAAAATGTAAGTTTTTTTTTTGTTTTGAGGTGTGAACCACACATGTGAAAGAGTTCTTTCCATGCTTTTGGACTCTGTAGGCAATTTACTTACTTATATTCATGCGTTTCTTTCTTGCAGGTGCGGACCTTGCGGAGGCTGTTGCGGTGGCTGCTGCGGTGGATGCTGCTGCCCTTGCATCACGATCTACACCTGTTGTACGAAGATTTGCTAGTGGCAGAGTTGCGCCTCTCGGCGGAGACGAGCCATGGCGTCTCTGTCGAAGATGGCGCAACGGCGCCTTCGATGTTTGTGTCTTCGAAGTATACACTCCCGTGCCGTTTTGTGGAAATAAACTACTATAAATAAGCGTACTTGATACTTTTATTTTTAAACCCGGCTCTATTCATCCCATCCTACCACCAAGGTGTATGGAGGTGGCGACCTCTTCGCACAGCACTCACTATGGAGGTGGCGACCTCTTCGCACAGCACTCACTATGGAGGTGGCGACCTCTTCGCACAGCACTCACTATGGAGGTGGCGACCTCTTCGCACAGCACTCACTATGGAGGTGGCGACCTCTTCGCACAGCACTCACTATGGAGGCGGCGTCCTCTTCGCACAGCACACTCACTATGGAGGCGGCGTCCTCTTCGCACAGCACTCACTATGGAGGTGGCGTCCTCTTCGCACAGCACTCACTATGGAGGTGGCGTCCTCTTCGCACAGCACTCACTATGGAGGTGGCGTCCTCTTCGCACAGCACTCACTATGGAGGTGGCGTCCTCTTCGCACAGCACTCACTATGGAGGTGGCGTCCTCTTCGCACAGCACTCACTATGGAGGTGGCGTCCTCTTCGCACAGCACTCACTATGGAGGTGGCGTCCTCTTCGCACAGCACTCACTATGGAGGTGGCGTCCTCTTCGCACAGCACTCACTATGGAGGTGGCGTCCTCTTCGCACAGCACTCACTATGGAGGTGGCGTCCTCTTCGCACAGCACTCACTATGGAGGTGGCGTCCTCTTCGCACAGCACTCACTATGGAGGTGGCGTCCTCTTCGCACAGCACACTCACTATGGAGGTGGCGTCCTCTTCGCACAGCACACTCACTATGGAGGTGGCGTCCTCTTCGCACAGCACACTCACTATGGAGGTGGCGTCCTCTTCGCACAGCACACTCACTATGGAGGTGGCGTCCTCTTCGCACAGCACACTCACTATGGAGGTGGCGTCCTCTTCGCACAGCACACTCACTATGGAGGTGGCGTCCTCTTCGCACAGCACTCACTATAGAGGCGGCGTCCTTGCACGGGACTCGCTACGGAGGGAGCTTCCTCCTCGCACGGGACTCGCTACGGAGGGAGCGTCCTCCTTGCACGAGACTCGCTACGGAGGGAGCTTCCTCCTCGCACGGGACTCGCTACCGAGGGAGCGTCCTCCTTGCACGGGACTCGCTACGGAGGGAGCTTCCTCCTCGCACGGGACTCGCTACCGAGAGAGCGTCCTCCTCGCACGGGACTCGCTACGGAGGGAGCGTCCTCCTCGCACGGGACTCGCTACGGAGGGAGCGTCCTCCTCGCACGGAACTCGCTACGGAGGGAGCGTCCTCCTCGCACGGGACTCGCTACGGAGGGAGCGTCCTCCTCGCACGGGACTCGCTACGGAGGGAGCGTCCTCCTCGCACGGGACTCGCTACGGAGGGAGCGTCCTCCTCGCACAGCACACTCATTACCGAGGAAGCGTTCTCTCACAACACACACACTGCCGAGGAAGCGTTCTCTCACAACACACACACTGCCGAGGAAGCGTCCTCTTACAGCACACTCACTACCAAGAAAGCGTCCTCTCACAGCCCACTCACTACGAAGGGATCGTCCTCCTCGCACAGGACTCGCTACGGAGGTAGCGTCCTCCTCGCACGGGACTCGCTACGGAGGGAGCGTCCTCCTCGCACGGGACTCGCTACGGAGGGAGCGTCCTCCTCGCACGGGACTCGCTACGGAGGGAGCGTCCTCCTCGCACGGGACTCGCTACGGAGGGAGCGTCCTCCTCGCACGGGACTCGCTACGGAGGGAGCGTCCTCCTCGCACGGGACTCGCTACGGAGGGAGCGTCCTCCTTGCACGGGACTCGCTACGGAGGGAGCTTCCTCCTCGCACGGGACTCGCTACCGAGAGAGCGTCCTCCTCGCACGGGACTCGCTACGGAGGGAGCGTCCTCCTCGCACGGGACTCGCTACGGAGGGAGCGTCCTCCTCGCACGGGACTCGCTACGGAGGGAGCGTCCTCCTCGCACGGGGCTCGCTACGGAGGGAGCGTCCTCCTCGCACGGGACTCGCTACGGAGGGAGCGTCCTTCTCGCACAGCACACTCATTACCGAGGAAGCGTTCTCACAACACACACACTACGAAGGGATCGTCCTCCTCGCACGGCACACACACTACGGAGGGAGCGACAAAACCATCGGTACTACACACTCGCTACTTGAGTGTTCGACAACTCGTTTTTAGTTTGAAGATCTACCGGCTACTCGCTCATCGTTAGCGATGGGACAAGACAAGTGCCTTAAGCTCTACTGGCTACTTGCTCATCGTTAACGGTGGGACAAGTCGCTAATCGTAGTGGAATGGCAGTTTTCTTCAAGTTCGCTATCTCACATTTCACGTTTATGTATCTGCAGAATAGACCGGCTGGTCACACAGTCACTCCTCACAAACAGAGCACATAGTCCCTCCTCACAAACAGAGCACACAGTCCCTCCTCACAAACAAGACAAACAATCCCTCCTCACAAACAGGGCACAGCACCTCATAAACAGGGCACACAACACAGTCCCTCCTCACAAACAGGGCACACAGTCCCTCCTGACAAATAGGGCACACAGTCCCTCCAGTGCTTGGCCAGACTGACAGCGCGGTGCGGAAAGCGGCGCAGGTCCGGGAACGCATGCGATCGTGCCTGTCCGCAGTCGTGCGCGGCCAATGCACGCGTCCCTCACAAATGGGCACACAGTCTCATAAGTGGGCACACAGTCTCATAAGTGGGCACACAGTCTCATAAGTGGGCACACAGTCTCATAAGTGGGCACACAGTCTCATAGGTGAGCACACAGTCTCATAGGTGAGCACACAGTCTGTCTCACAAATGGGCACACAGTCGCACAGTCCCTCACAAATGGCACACAGTCCCTCACAAATGGCACACAGTCCCTCACAAATGGCACACAGTCCCTCACAAATGGCACACAGTCCCTCACAAATGGCACACAGTCCCTCACAAATGGCACACAGTCCCTCACAAATGGCACACAGTCCCTCACAAATGGCACACAGTCCCTCACAAATGGCACACAGTCCCTCACAAATGGCACACAGTCCCTCACAAATGGCACACAGTCCCTCACAAATGGCACACAGTCCCTCACAAATGGCACACAGTCCCTCACAAATGGCACACAGTCCCTCACAAATGGCACACAGTCCCTCACAAATGGCACACAGTCCCTCACAAATGGCACACAGTCCCTCACAAATGGCACACAGTCCCTCACAAATGGCACACAGTCCCTCACAAATGGCACACAGTCCCTCACAAATGGCACACAGTCCCTCACAAATGGCACACAGTCCCTCACAAATGGCACACAGTCCCTCACAAATGGCACACAGTCCCTCACAAATGGCACACAGTCCCTCACAAATGGCACACAGTCCCTCACAAATGGCACACAGTCCCTCACAAATGGCACACAGTCCCTCACAAATGGCTCGTGTTGTGTGGCAGAAGACGCTGCGATCTACAGAACCTCGTTTACAGGGTACAAAAACGATAACCAAGGAAATAAAATGCAAGAAAATATAATTAACGTTTTATTGGACACCACTTGATTACAGCACAATGTATAACAGCACTGGTGGACGCATCCAGTCACGGCCCTCCAGCTATGCTGCGAGTAGACGTCATATCTCAGCATTTCCGGAGAACTCGTTGCTTGCGGCCGTCGCAATGTCTTGCACAAAATCAACAAATCTTCGTGCAACGCGTGTGTATAGTTATCCTGGGGCACCCGCATCCGCAGCAGCCGCAGCCGCCACAGCACCCGCCGCAGCAGCCGCCGCAGCAGCCACCGCAGCAGCCTCCGCAGCCGCCGCAGCCGCCGCAGCAGCCACCGCAGCAACCGCCACAGCAGCCGCCGCATCCACCACAACCGCCACACCTGAGAAAACATTTTAGGTTATTTGGTGCTAAGAGATTTTCTGCGAGAAACATTGGTTGAACGTTCGGTAACACGTTCGTATTTTGGTTGAACTACAAGACTGGACCTTGCGATGCAATATCGCAGGGAATATACATGATGCAAACGTTTAGGACTTTGTTTCATCATTTCGAAAACTAATTTCTGACGCCAACCCTTAAGTTGCGAGTGAAACGCAGCGAGTCCTGCGAACTAATAGTCTCACGAATTTTTCTTCCGCCAGCCAATCATCGCGACTCGCTACGGATAGCCTCGTTTTGAAGAGTACGTCTACGTTACGAGAGGTCGAGTCTCGCGACGAACGCGCTGCGAGTACGTCGTGTCGTGACGATGACAATGGCAATATGATAATATCGCAGCGGTCACTTGGTGGAGAAGTAGCGCCTTTGTTCCGTCACAGCAAAGCTTCGTGGAAGCGCCATAAGGCGAGCTCTTCGAACCATGTTCAATAATGAAGTTCAACTTACATTTTATGGAGTAGTTTGATATATTTGCAAATAAAACGGATATCAAAAGCTTCACCGTCGGTGAATATTTTAAATAGAAGCGGAGAAAGGTTTCTTGAATATTTTTCAAAAGTTTTTCTTAAAAAATACTGTTTTTATAATGATTATACGTATTTTCTACTTTTTTTTCTTATTTTTTATGTTGTTTACTACACGGGGGATTTGTAAAGACTGATTTAGTTTTGCCTTAATTCAACTCAAAGTCAAAATGCTGTCATTTTTATTTGAGTTCTAGAACGATTTTATTTTTTAATTTTACTGGAGTGCATTCGGCCATTATGTTTTTACTTTTAGTGAACAGTGGGCCGTGTACGAACTTTTTTTTTTAACCTATCCGCAGGTTCACCAATAAAATTAAATTGGGTAAGGGAGGGCTCCCACGAGCAACTTAGTTTTCCAGCAACTTTTTTGTCTTTGTCGCTGTCTTGTCGCCGAAATTTGGACGATGCGCACACGGGAGCGACAGCAAAGCGACTTTTTTGTAAAAAAAATCCGCATTCATCAACATGAATTTCGAAGCAACGGTGTGGTAGTGGTAAAAATATGTTAAGGTGGCGAAGAACAGATAGTTACGTATTTACACAATTAATCATTAGAATCATTAATACTTACATCTCTGTAAGTTAGATTTGTAATGGCAAATCATATTTTGATCAAGATACACACTTGACTGACCTGCAAATTGCAAAAAAAGTAAGAAACTTTAAATTTAACTTTTGCGGATTCACCATAAGACGGAAGTTCCAGGCGTTTCCGCGGTCTACGTGGAGCTTTCGCCTGAAGAAAGTTAATTAACTCTGAACAAGGATGTACCTACTTACTGAAATGGACATTTTTTTTTTTTTTTTTTTGGTTCCGTATCTGAAGAATCCAAACGGAGCCCTATTGCTGTCCTCACGTGTCCATCTGTCCGTCTGTCTGTCCGTCATCTGTCACAAAATTTTGTTCCGAAGACTTCCCATTGACCTATGAACTTGCAATTTGGTGATAATGTTTATTACTACGTCTTATTCTACTAACAAATATCAATATATTGATAATTCATATTTTTCTTTGATGAATCAAGACAAATTAAGTAGAGCCAAGTTACAAAACCTACAAGTTGTGCCGCCAACTCATCCTTATTTTTAATCCAACCGCAACTCATCCGCCAACTCATCCGTTTTATGACGTGTAAACAGTTTCGATGTCTCGCGCTCGATAAGCGCGCATGCTCAGAATAATACCGGTGCCAAGCGATGTCTGTCTGCACTGCTTTACAACTTGCGCTAAGTGGTTGAATTTTATGCTGAGCAGTGTATTTTGCTATGATCGGTAGTTCGTAGACACCGTAGAATTTGGTAAATCATGAATGCCATTTGTTTCTGAACATCTTTTTAAACAAACACGTATAGAATAGAATAGAATACTCTTTATTACACGTCTTTATAGACGTTATAATGAGCTATTTACACTACCATTTTGTGGTATAACATATGGTACTGTTTACTAGTTTTAATTTCTCGCAGCGCAAACCTGTATAGCAACAAGTTTCGTAGCACATGTAGCCTTATTTAGAAAACTCGCAAAAAAAGCCTAAAAAAAGAAATTTAAGCAAAAAATAAATGTCTGGTACTAAAGGGCCTACCACACGCACAAGCTTCACCACAGTTTTGCTTGCGCAAGTCGGTTTGGACACGCAAATCTGTGGTGAAGCTTGTGTGCAAAACTGTGGTGAAGCTTGTGCGTGTGGTAGGCCCATTAAAACATCTTATAAAGTCATTTACTATGTGAACTTGTAGATAATTGAGCATTATCATATATCATCAGCCTTTTAATGTCCCCACTGCTGCGGCACAGGCCTCCTCTCTGTGAGGGGGTGTGGGCCGTAATCCACCACGCGGGCCCAATGCGGATTGGTGGATGTCACATGTCTTCGTATTTTTGGTTCTAGGACATGCCGTTTCCTCACGACGTTTTCCTTCACCGTTTTTTGAGAGCAGTGGTGAAGAAAAAAATTATACAAATAAAAGCGCCTGTTTGGCTTTGAACTCACGACCTACAACTTGTAAGTCGCGGCCGATACCACTGGGCCACCATTGACTAATGCTCATTGCATTAGTCAATAATTAATTAAAATCTCGAAATCAGCTCGAAATGCAATTTTACACCCAACTTTACAAACTGCGTATATCTCGGCAACGAAATGCCGAGAACTGGACCCTTTTTGCTTGGACACCCCCATATGAATAACTTAAGGGCAGGTATTTTACCAACGTTTGGCTTCCAGACTGGAGCGGGCCAGTGCTGCTTGGAAGCGGCTCCTGCCCAATATAGGGGGTCCAAACGCCTCCTGCCGTAGGCTCTACGCGGGGGTCGTGCGGTCCATGGCCCTTTACGCAACACCGGTGTGGGCGCGCTCCTTGAGGCGGCGAGCCTCCTTGCCGGACTGTCGCCATTGGATCTGGAGGCCAAGATCCTTGCGCTGCTCTGGGAGAGGCGCAAGGAGGCCAAACGTCGGGGTGAAACTCCGCTGCCGCGACACCTCGCGGCTCGGCGATCAAAACTCCGGCAGGATCTCATGGCGACATGGAGACAGCGACTGTCGCAACCCAGCGCTGGGCACGCCACCATTGCGGCGGTAGTGCCTCTCTTTGAGGAGTGGCTGGAGAGGCGTCACGGCGTCCTCATCTTCCGCCTAACGCAGGTCCTCACCGGACACGGTTGTTTCGGGAGGTTCCTGTTTCGAATAAGGCGGGAGGAAACGCCCGGGTGTTACCACTGCGCGGATCGCCCAGAGGACATGGTGAAGCATACGGTGGAGGTCTGCCCCGCTTGGGCGGAGCACCGCTGTGTCCTCGTGGATGCGATAGGCGGCGGTGACCTCTCGCGCCCGGCCCTGGTTCAGGCCATGGTACGGAGCGAGAGGGAATAGGAAGCGGTGTCCTCCTTCTGTGAAACAGTAATATTCGCGAAGGCGGAGGCGGGACGGGTGAGGGCAGCTCAACAGAGTGGCCCTCACGGCCCCAGCCACTACCACCGCAGGAGACGCATTGGGCGTAGGACATCGCGAGACTATCTCCGGCCACCGTAGACCCAGGCCTGCGGACGACGAGCAGTGGGTAGCTCGCCGTCCGATCAGCACCAGGCCCGTGAGTCGACGGCGCGTAGTGTTCCACGCGCGCTTCAAAGAGATGATTATCAGCCACCACTGACGGGGCCCATCGCCGGTGCCTGCATGCTTAGGGGTAGCGGATAAATTCGTAACAAAGTTACATCTCCCTTGGGCACTCAGACAGGGAAGGAACAGGGGTGGGTTTTAGTCAGTAGAAGTCTGACACGCCCTCCCGCTCCGCCCAGAGCCGAAGATGTCATTGGATGATTTCCCACCTCGCCAAAAAAAAAGGCAGGTATTTTACATCACTTTGATTTAATAATAAACAAATAAACAGCGATTGTTTAAAGCAAAAAAAAATACACATTATAATTTAATAAGTACTTTGATAATTTGTGCTTCAAAACATGATATCGAAAACTTCACTCGATCAAAAAAAAAAATCAAAGAGGAGTCTAATTCCATTATTTTTTTAAGTTTTTCTTATTTTTCTTGAGGCATATGAAAGTTTCACTGCCAAAAACCATATCCAAAGGAAGGTAATAACTTAAAGAACAATTATTTGTGGTTCCATTTTGCAAAATAGTTTAATCCTTTTAATAATAAATTATTATTTAATATAGTGGCTTGCGATCGTGGCTTCAGTCGTCGCCCGCCAGGCCTTGACGAGGCAAGACCTTTATCGCTTTTGTAGGCGCACGGCTGTCCCGCTGATTTATCGAATTATTAACTCATAGAACGTAGTGCAAGCTGTATAAGATATAATTTTTTTTTTTTTTGTTAGTTTTGTTTTTGTTTGTTTGTGAAGTATGGGGATAAAAATAAGAAAGTAGCCAGATACAAATTAGTATATACAGCGTGGATGAGACAATACGACAATAAATGAAAACACGGACAATACTAGTTTATAAGAATAAGTTTAAGCTATCAAAAATGTCCTAACATCGAAAATAAAAAAATAAAAATTTCAAACAAACTAAATGGCATAAAACTAGAAACGAAATAGAACACCATTTATAAATATGAGTTCACTAACCTGTCGTACGAGCGGAAACAACGCGCGGTCCTGTAGCGACTTGATTTTTTGGCTTTTAATTATGGATTAATGCTCAGTAAAATTACACTGAATCACAGATTATTCAGCACAGCCCAAACATTGACAGCAAGTCTGTACTGGTGCGAAGTCTCCCGTCCTAGACGCGGATTCACGCGGCTCCAGTAACGAAGATTCTGTCTGTTCCATAAACCGTTCCTTGTAAATGTACTTTCATCAGTCCACATCACATTGTACAAGAAATCCGGATTCTCGAAATGTTTATTTTAAATCCAGCGACAAAAGTTTTCCCTAACTGGTTTGTCTCTAGGTAACAATGCATGCAATTTCTTGTATTTATACAGCTTCCGTTTGTCGCGTTTTAAAACTTTAAGAATAGTTGTATGGTCAACACCTGACCTGCCCTTCGCGAACTACACGTTGGGTTGCGTTAAAAAGAAAACACGAAAACAATAAAAACTAAGCGTCTAATTTCGCACAATTCACTCACTGTTTAACTAAATACCTATTAAAACGTTACACGCGTGTCCTGTCACCAAAATAAAGCGTCCAATTTCGCACTAATACCGTCGTAAATAAATTTACAAATTTAAACACGAGTGGCGGGGAAGTACCTACACGAAAGTTAGCGGCCTACAAAGCGAGGACGCGTGACTCATCACAGGACCGCGGCGACACACTAAGCTAAAGTAAAAGTAGTAGCAAATTTCTTCAAGAAAGCGAAGTAACAAACGAAACTAGATTTATCTCTTTCGCACACACTAAATTTTCTATTAATATTATGAGTGCATTGCAATTTCCGCATTCGTTACTTTCTTATCCAACTTTGATGACACGCTTTAAGACTCTTATTACTCAGAATTAAGGTATAATTTTCACTAAATCAGATGAAAATACTAATTTGGCGAAAGTGCTTAAGTAGCGAGTTGGCAACGTGACTTTAATGTTTTGATGTTTATACCGATGTGTGTCGTTAACCTGACAGTGTTTCCCTATTATCAGATACATCATGTAGCAAATGTTAAAAATGAAAAATAATTTCCTGTGACTAAACTACTGGATATATTCAAATGATTTTTTGTATGTAGACCGAGAACGTCTTGAGGTATGCGAGGTTTAATTTATTGTCGTATTGTCATCACCACTCTGTATAGTATAGACTAGGTTCTACCAGCGTAGCGGAATTGTTACGTACAGATTTCAAGAAAATCAATTATTTTTCCGACGTAGTGACCAATCGTTAGGACGTAGCGATCGCTATCAATGTCGAGACTGCAGGCCCTGGCCTTAAATACTGACTAGCGACCAACCCGGGCTTTGCAGGGGTACCAATTATACACACAAACCTTCTCGTTTGTCGTTCTTTCTAATAGTGAAAACCGCATTATCATCTGTTGCTCGGTTTAGGAGGAGTTAGCGGAGAAACAGGCAGACGCAGAAAGCGACTTTGATTTTAAAATATTATGTAGAGATTAGCAGATTCTAAACTCAAATATCCATAGAAAAACCTGCTAATCAGAGGTTCTTAATTTTAATTAACAACCTCTGATAAGCAGGTTCTTTAAACTATGTAAATAACACCAAAAGAGATAAGTAACCAGACACGCACACTACAAAACTATATCGCTACTGTTAAAACGATTCATTACGTACTGTTCAAAAAGACAGCCACGCACACACCGCATTCGTAGAATGACGCCTACAAATATACAGGCTGTAAGGAACAAGATACCGCAAACTTCGCAAAAAGGTTACACCTAATGTCAGTAACAAAATTATCGTAGTCATTAATCTCGGTAATGACCGATTACAGAAATTGACATTTTCAAGCACGCAATGTATTGTGAACAATGCGATCTCAACGCTTCGCAATGAATTTAGGCGCGCGCGAGCGCGTAGTACGTGGTAGTACGTAGTTACCTACCACGTCTTATACACACAAACACAAGTGGTCGCGCCGCTACGCGCTTGTACCAAATACCCTTTCTACTTTGTGGTAAAAATACATTTACATCGATGTTTCCGATCGATGTGATAAATAACTAGATCAGATACTTAATAGACAACCACTAACACCTCTGTCGGGGACGCGGTTGGCAAACGTGTACTTGACTAATGAACCAACTCACCTTAAAGTTCGTTCATTTCTTACGAGGGAGGCGCCTACGTGCTTCATGCATGAGCATTTTCCTGGGCACTGAGTTGTTGTTTCAAAACCACTCAACAAGCAGAACAAAAAACACACATACACTAACACAAAAAATAACCTATGTTTTTGATAACTTTACGATAACAACCTAAATTCGCGACCTCGCGTAGGCTCATAAATAAAATTATAATAAAATTTTATTTCTTTAGTATTTCGCCGACGACGAATTTTTGTCAGTTCCGTGTTTACGTTCATCGCAAATGGATGTGCAGTTCCATTTGCGATGAACGTAAACACGGAACTGACAAAAATTCGTCGTCGGCGAAATACTAAAGAAATAAAATTTTATTATAATTTTATTTATGAGCCTACGCTCATAAATAAAATTTTATTTCTTTTTGTACGCTTTTGAACGTGCCGCCTGCTCATAGACCGCATAGATCAATGAAATTGATAGACTGTACAATCGCATTAAGTTGTACCTACTACCTACTCACTCAGTAATTATTTTGATGTAGGTATACGAAATGTAGGAATGTGGTTTTAACGAAATAAGTAAGTAACGTTGTTGTATTGTATTACTTAACTTAACTTTGTTGATAACAAAAATGTATCTAAGAATTATGTCGTTATCAGTAAACTGTAACACATTTTTTTTAGATCTTCTTTCCTTATTTCGATGAAGGTTTATAAAAATAAGCTCCCCTCAAAATAAGTTCAAATAAAAGTAGTCAATGGAATATCAATTTTTGTAGACACTTAAAATGCCTAACGTGTCGCGTCTGTTAGATTCATAGGTCTGTATGAGCATTTGCCGACAAAGGAACGTCTACGGTCTTTGGCCGATGGATGTTGCGTGCGTACCTACTGGGCCCGCGATGACCTCCGGTGAACTTAGGAAATCAGCTGAGCAGGGAGCGTCTTGTAATTTTATTTACATTGCGTTTTTTTGGGAAAAAAGTGAACTAATTATTTTTTAATTAAAGATGTCATTGAGGTAGATATGTATAACGATTTTATACAGTTTATTGTAAAAAAACGCAGATATTTTTTTCAAAAATTAGGAAAAAGCCGACCAAAAATTCCAACGCTAGGGGGTCCAGAATCATGTACTGAATCACTGGTACACGTACGTGCGTTTATGTAACTTACACCCTGTATATGAAGCATAAATTTAATAATGTAGTTAACAGGTCGCATGGCTAAGGCGCACAAGCACTGGACTTGCAAATCAAACGTCGGAGGATCGAAACTCACCGCCGCGCCAGCGTTAACTTTTTGTATTAAAACATTGTTTTCGTTTTGTTGAATTATTATTTTTGTAATTTAAATGTCAATAAGAACATTATTCGAGAAAAAATATATGGAAGTAAGTGATAAATGATAAATGATAAATGATGTTTATTCAGTAAATAGGTTACAAGGAACACTTTTACACGTCAATGTTTTTTTGTCAGTTTAAGCTAGATGAGGCCGGTGTTTCCTAGCTGACTACCCTGAGAAGAAACACCGAAACAAACTCAGAGGTCAAAGTCTCTTTTAGTGTTCAAATCCATACAATGTGGACTGGTTAGATCCTATGAGAACCATGTACGTTTATGTCTGGGATGAGCTTTATGAAGAAAGCAACACACGAATTCGAGTGGACCTGTCCAGACAGTGCAAGCATTTGTCAGTCATCGCGAAGCTCAACTCAGAACTCTGAGGTGCTCAACGAACCGACGAACAATACCAAAGTAAGGACATTTGAGTAGGCCGCAAAAAATACTCAAACTGCCAGACAATCATAAAATCTACATGAATATAACGACATATATAGTTCTCGCATTCACATTATTCTATATGAGGACCATGCAGCTTAATGTCTGTAGTGGTCTTTTGAAGAAAGAACCAAACATATTTGAGTGGACCTGTCCAGTCAGTGCAAGCATTTGTCAATAGTCGAAAAGCTCAACTTAAAAACCACTAAGGAGCTCAATGACATGACGAACAATACCAAAGAAAAGACATTTGGGTAGGCCGCAAAAGTACTCAAACTGTCAGACAACGTTGAAAATTACTGTAAAAAGGAGGAGAAAATAATAATAATAACCCACATAGTCCTCACATTTACAATAATTAAGTAATCAAAAAAAAATAAAAATATAATACTTTACAAAGTAAATATTTGTGTCAAACAAAATAGTAATCATAATATGTCAATCAAAAAATAAAAATAAATATAATACTTAACAAAGTATTCAAGTCAAAAAAAAAAAATAATAATTATAAAATGTCAATAAAAAAATAAAATAAAAAATATAATGCAATACTATACAAGTATTCATGTCAAAAACGAATATTAAAAAAAATCTATATATATAATTTTTTTTTATCAGTAAGTAGTACATATGAAAACAATGGCTCATGTATATCATTGAAGCAGCTCAATCCCACGCCTTTTTGTCCTCAAGAAAGTCATTAATTGTGTAAAAAGCTTTCTGGCATAGCTTACGTTTAATAAATGATTTAAATTTATTTATGCTTAGTTCTTGAATTTGGCTAGGAAGTTTATTATAGAAACGTATACATTGACATCTAAACGAACCACCTATTTTTTTCTTGAGCCTGGTTTTTGGTACAATAAATTTGTGTTTGTTCCTAGTATTTATGCTATGGATATCACTGTATCTTTTAAACAGATTAATATTTTTATGTGCATACATGAGATTCTCATAAATATATTGAGAGGGAACAGTCATAATATTAATCTCTTTAAATTTGTCTCTGAGGGAGTGTCTGGGACTTAATTTATAAATTGCACGAATAGCCCTTTTCTGTAAAACAAAAATTGTCTGAATATCGGCGGCATTTCCCCACAACAGAATGCCGTACGACATCACACTATGAAAATAACTAAAGTATACTAAACGAGCTGTCTCTAAATCAGTTAAACCACGAATTTTCCTTACGGCGTATGCTGCAGAGCTAAGTTTTTTGGACAGTTTATCTATATGGGGGCTCCACTGAAGCTGCGCATCCAAAGTTAATCCTAAGAACACTGTGGAATCCTCGGGTTTCAACTCTTCACCCTTTATTGACACACTAGTGTTCACTTGTATTACATTGGGTAATGTGAACTTTATGCATTTTGTTTTTTTCTCGTTAAGGAGAAGATTATTGACATTAAACCAGTTAACTACAGTTGAAAGAGCATTATTTACATTATCAACAACCACCTGCTGACGTTTGAGTTTAAATAAAAGTGAAGTGTCATCTGCAAACAGCACTATATCATGTTTATCCTTTATGAGGTAAGGCAAGTCGTTGATATAGATTAGAAACAAAAAAGGACCCAGAATTGAGCCTTGAGGAACCCCCATTCTGACTACAGACCCGGAAGACCTTTTGCCGTTCACATCAACTCTCTGAATCCTATTACTCAAGTATGAAGTAAGAAGATCCAGAGAGGCGCCCCGGACTCCGTAGTAGTGCAGCTTCCTGATCAATGTATCATGGAGAACGCAATCGAAAGCCTTAGACAAATCGCAAAAAATGCCCAACGCATCGCATTTATCTTCCCATGCATTATAAATGTGTCCCAAAAGTTCAACACCAGCATCAGTTGTTGAACGACCCTTTGTGAAACCAAACTGTTTGTTGTGTAATAATTTGTGTTTATTAAAATATCTTTGAATTTGATCTAAAATAATTTTCTCAAAAATTTTACTAAAAGTAGGTAGCACTGAAATAGGTCTATAATTAGTAGGGTCTGATGTACTACCCGATTTAAACAATGGTATAATTTTACTATATTTCATTAGATCAGGAAACTCACCACAATCTATACAATTATTAAAGATTACTGCTAAAGTAGGTGCTACAATGTCTATAATAGACCTAGCAACGTCAACAGAATTACCCCATAGATCTGCAGTCTTTTTAACATTTAAAGTATTAAAAGTTTTGATTACATCATTACAAGTGACATATTGGAAATAAAATTGGGATTCACAAACTGGAACGTTTTCTTTAAGTAAAATTTCTGCAGCAGTTGGTGATGAATTTAGAGATTTTGTAGTCGATACGGGAATCTCTGCAAAGAAATTTTCAAATGCCGCGGCGACTTGCGAATCTGATTTAATGATACTGTCATCAATAGCAAGGCTGTAATCACTACTTCGGTTGCAAGACCTTCCCGTTTCGCTATTAATAATATCCCAAGTCATTTTAATTACATTACTACTATTTTTAATTTTTGAACTTAAGTAGCGAGATTTCGCCAAATAACATACTTTTTTAAATAATTTAGAATAATTCTTAACATATAAATTAAATTCTACAGTGTTAATATAAGTCCGTTCTTCATACAGCTCATACAGCCGTTTTCTACTTTTATTAATACCAATGGTGGCCCAGTCACTGAAGGAAGTATTGCTATTTACCGAAATCGTCTTAGGTATAAAAGTAGTATCAAATTGCGTGCAATACATTTTGAAAAAATCATTATAATGTTGATTAGGGTCATCATTAGTTGACAAAAGTGGGATTTTATTTGAGAGTTTAGTTTTAAATGTTTCCAAGCGACCTTTAGATTTTGGGTTTTGGGTTTAAGCTTTCCGAGTTCCTCACTAAGCCCAGACACGAGATCTTTATGAATGTTCGGAAGTACTATGGAATAAATAAGTGTTGGACGTCTAAGGAGAAAAATGTAGTCCAGGTCTCTGATAACTTGCGACGTAAGATTGAGTCTGCAATGGAGTATCGAAAACTTGTAGTTCAGTTCCCCGTTGCCGTTTCTTCAGACGTGACATCGAATACGTTGCCCGAGAAGAGAACTCGCAAGCCAGTAAAATGATGGTACTACGTCATGATTCTTCCATTTTTCGCTTGTTTGTCGGTCACTCGACTCTTTGTTTTCATTTTTATTTTGTTTTGACTTTGACGACAGCTTCATGGCAACGAAGTAAGAAGTTGCCACTAATGTCACCTATCATTTATGTATTTCCAATGTTTCTTATCATTCGTTCGGAAACATGCTAACTTTAATTTTTTCGTTTTGTTAGGCCCTTTGACTTTTTATCGTTGTTAAAAGTAACGAAACGTAATGTAACCGGCGAGTGCATCGAGATTTGAGTACTTGAATTAATTTTAGTTTATTTTTGTCTAAATTAGTCACATTTGAAACTTATCATTTATTTATTTATAATACTTAATAATATTTTATTTTATCAGATGATCTCTTCCCTGTACTTTTACCATCTTTCTTTTTCGTATTTGGTATCCAATCCTTATTGCAATTTAATTCTTTTAGCGCCTTTTTTATTCCTCCTTTTTTTTCTATATAACTCTTCATTGTATTAAAGGTTGTTCAAAATAAACGTGCAATAACGGTCATTGACCCACCTACATTTATTGACATTTTTAATTTGAAAAACGGAATTAATGACTCAAAGCTGTCCCGAATCAACATCTCTCGTGATCCTTAACATTGTCTAATAATGAAAAACGATTTATATTTAATTGTTCAGGTACCTACGAAGAGTTATTAGGGAAAGGTCAATGTACTTTATTGCAAATTTATCTGAAACATAGTATAGTTCGTTTTGTTTTTCTTTCTTTCCGTAGTTGTTCATTAATCATTTTACTTATATCTGATATTTTCTGACGTTTTTCTTTTGTTTTCCTATCTTGTAGTAGTTCCTTGCGTTTCTGTAGTAATTCCTTGCTTTTAAATGAGATTTCTTTCTTGCTGTTTGTATTTGTTTTCCTAGTTACAGTTTTTAGTTGGTGTAGTAATTTGTTGTATTTTTCTTGTATTGGTAAATGTTCTTTACTATCTAATGATGTTTAAAGATTTTTAAACTGTAATTCTGTGTCACCAGTGTACTGAACAACTGCATATCTGTTATGAAATGGTCTTGTTTTCTTGGGGCGTGTTCCTGTCATTGTAGCCCGTACCATTCTATGGTCAGTGTTAAAATTTCAATTATGTATGACCGACACATCTTTAAAAACTTTTCTATTATTGGACATAATAAAGTCTATTTCCTTCTTATGAAGACCGTTAGGTGAGATCCATGTCCATTTCTTTGTTATTTTATTTTTATAAAAGCTGTTTAGAATACTTAATCTGTTTTCTAGTGAAAAATTTACCAACCTTGTACCATTCTTGCTTCTAGTTCCAAAACCGTGGCCTCCTAAGGTATGTTCTTCGCCACTATTTTGTGTTCCAATTTAGCCATTAAAGTCTCCCATCACTATCACATTTTTATGTGTCATTTCGATGGTGTTCTGGAGTTCTTCATAGAATTTTTTCGTCTTCTTTTTTGTCCGATTCCGTTGGTGAATACGCCTGGATAATAGACCATTCCTCTTCGTTTAGTTTTATGTTAAGAATTGCGGTACGTTCTGAAATTCCCCTTAGTTCTATTATGTTGTTTACTAAATTCTTTTTAACAATGAATCCGACTCCATAAAGTCCTGGCGTCTCTCCTTTATACTGTAGTACTCGTATATATTTTCCACGATCTTTAATTTGTTCCCCAAATTGTCTCATTTCACTAATCCCTTTAATATCCCATTTTATTTCTTCTAAGATATTTCTAATTCTTGAAGTTTTTCGGCGGTTCTAAGAGATCGCCAGTTTTTAGTTGCTATATGAATATCATTTGTTTTCTTATTTGTTTTCTTTTGATCGTGTGTGTTGGCACTACTTTTAACCTTTAGAGGGTCGTGGTCATTTTACCACGAGGACCAGTCGGCTTGGGGGAGTATTATGATTTGTTTTTACTTTGTTATTTTTATTAAATGATTGTTGTGTTTTCCGTTTACCGACATTTAGTTGCTATTGATTATTATCTGTTGTAATGGAAGGGAGAGAAGTGCATCTAGTCCTCAGTAAATCATAAGCATTTAATATTTTGTTTTTCAGCGGCATTAAGGTTTGTTGTTTTCTTGGTTGGTTATTGGTTTCAGGAGATGTTGATGTTTTTTTTTGCCGATTGTCACTGTTTATAACACTTTTCCCTTTTATTATTATTTTGTCATATTTAAGATATGCAATGTTTCCTTTATTTCTCTCCTCTATCAGTTGTGGCAGTAACATTTTCATTTTCTCTAGGACATCTTTAGTTTAATCTTCTGTGACCTACACATCTTTAAAATTTTTCTTCAATTTCAAAACTTCATTCTTTTTCCATTCATTTACGAAGGAAACCAAGGTGGCAGGCAGGCACTTAGCTTCTTATTTCCAATTATGTACACATTGTTTACCTCTCGTTCCTCGAAGTTAATGCCTAAGTCTGTTTTAATGACTTTCTTCACATTTTGAAGTAATTCTAGGTTAGAATTCTCGTCTTCTTTTATGCCAAAAATTATTAAGTTACTCTGCTTCTTTGCTCTTTTCAAGCTTTCCACCACTTTCTCAAGGTTTTCTAATTTTGTTTTTAAGATTTTATTTTCTGGTATGATAGGCTCCAGTTTTAAATTCAATATTTCCATTACCTTGCTAGTTACTGATGCTTGTAGCGCAACTAAAAACTGTAACTAGGAAAACAAATACAAACAGCAAGAAAGAAATCTCATTTAAAAGCAAGGAATTACTACAGAAACGCAAGGAACTACTACAAGATAAGAAAACAAAAGAAAACCGTCAGAAAATATCAGATATAAGTAAAATGATTAATGAACAACTACGGAAAGAAAGAAAAACAAAACGAACTAATACAATGAAGAGTTATATAGAAAAAACAGGAGGAATAAAAAAGGCGCTAAAAGAATTAAATTGCAAAAAGGATTGGATACCATATATGAAAAAGAAAGACGGTAAACGTACAGGGAAGAGATCATCTGATAAAATAAAATATTATTATTATAAATAAATAAATGATAGGTTTCAAAAGTACTTAACTAATTTAGACAAAAATAAACTAAAATTAATTCAAGTACTTAAATCTCGATGCACTCGCCGGTTACATTACGTTTCGTTACTTTTAACAACGATAAAAAGTCAATGGGTAGCAAAACGAAAAAAATAAAGTTAGCATGTTTCCGAACGAATGTTAAGAAACATTGGAAATACATAAATGTTAGGTGACATTAGTGACAACTTCTTACTTCATTGTCATGAAGCTGTCATCAAAGTCAAAACAAAATAAAAATGAAAACAAAGAGTCGAGTGACCGACAAACAAGCGAAAAATGAAAGAAACATGACGTAGTACCATCATTTCGAGATTGAGTTCTCTTCTCGGGCAACGTATTCGATGTCACGTCTGAAGAAACGGCAACGGGGAACTGAACTACAAGTTTTTGATACTCCATTGCAGACTCAATCATACGTCGCAAGTTATCAGAGACCTGGACGACATTTTTCTCCTTAGACGTCCAACACTTATTTATTCCATAGTACGTCCGAACATTCATAAAGATCTCGTTTCTGGCCTTAGTGAGGAACTCGGAAAGCTTACTTCCATATATTTTTTCTCGAATAATGTTCTTATTGACATTTAAATTACAAAAAATAAAAATTCAACAAAATGAAAACAATGTTTTAATGCAAAAAAACTCAACGCTGGCGCGGCGGTAAGTTTCGATCCTCCGACTTTTGGTTTGCCAATCCAGCGCTTGTGCGCCTTGGCCATGGAACCAGTTAACTACATTGTTAAATTTATGCTTCATATATATTAATTGTAGGCGTCACTGTACGAATGCGGTGTGTGCGTGGCTGTCTTTGTAAACAGTACGTAATGAATCGTTTTAACAGTAGCGATATAGTTTTGAAGTGTGCGTGTCTGGTTACTTATCTCTTTTGGTGTATGTACATAGTTTAAAGAACCTGCTTATCAGAGGTTGTTAATTGAAATTAAGAACCTCTGGTTAGCGGGTTTTTCTATGGATATTTGAGTTTAGAATCCGCTAATCTCTACATAATATTTTAAAATCAAAGTCGCTTTCTGCGTCTGTCTGTTTCTCTGCTAACTCCTCCTAAACCGAGCAACAGGTGTTAATGCGGTTTTCACTATTAGAAAGAACGACAAACGAGAAGGTTTGTGTATATAATTGGTACCCCTGCAGAGCCCGGGTTGTTTTCGCTAGTCAGTATTTAAGGCCGGGTAGACCGAGAAAAGTAGGTATTTAACGCTACCAACTAGGAGTGAGGCGTATTTATCGTAACAGATAGAAATCACAGGTATTCGTAGATACTAGATAACAGTTGTTCCTGTGATATCATATACCTGTTAAAATATCATTCATAATTCACAATACTCAATCACAATCACTACACTCTTCAGTCTCAGTAGGTACTCAATAACAAGTAACAACTATTCGTGGTATCTGTTACTACTTCTACGTATATATGTCTCGCTCACACCCGCTTGATTGAATCTTGCTAAAACAAGAAGCAACTAGTATTATTATAAATTCAAATTAGTCTTACAAGAAGATAATCATCCTTGAAAAGTGACAAGTGTGTTATAACCCAAGTCTACTACCAACCTTTACGAGAAGCAGCCGTGCGCACACACCCCGGCGTGAACTTACATGTACCCAAAGCCGAGCGAAGTGTCACAGTAGCCGTGTAGGCAGTAGGTTAACTTACTTTATTAAATTGTTTTAAATAAATAATAAAATACGAGAGTTGATTCATTAAAAGCTTGTTTTATTTAAATACGTAGTAATCGCGAAAACCTAACATTTATCCTAGATTATAGTAGTAGTAGTAGTATAGATTATAGTATAAATTTTATATGAAGTGATTCATGGTGAAACTCTCACGGTGTCGAAATGTCGGTGGCAATTGTTTCCCGGCCGTGGCACGGCCCGGTGGCGACACGGTGTAACATGAACGTGTGCACCGGGCCCGGACGTAGCCCGGCCGTGCCCCGGCAGGGAAACAATTGTCACCGACATTTCGACGCCCGGTGGCGACACGGTGACAGCCCGGTGTAGCACGAATGACTAGCCCGGCGACACGGTGTAACGTGAAGGTCTTCTTTAGGTCTTCAGTATTTTTGAAGTGAAAACTTTTTTAGACGCGTCGAACGATTTTTTGTAGGGGTAAAACATCATTTTAATTCACTTTTCAAGCAGTTGGGCTTTTTGATTCTATTCATTGCTTTGTACTTCAAAATATCGTTCCGTTCTAGCAAGACCTCTGCATCTGCGTAGGTATACGACGTAGACTTCTCACTTATTACGAATGATAGGATAGACAATAATGTAGATTCTACACAA
This sequence comes from Polia nebulosa, assembly GCA_951329385.1. Lineage (NCBI taxonomy): Eukaryota > Metazoa > Arthropoda > Insecta > Lepidoptera > Noctuidae > Polia > Polia nebulosa. The sequence continues at coordinate 16,889,115 of OX589588.1, read as the reverse complement.
CTTTCAGACTGTTTATGATGACTATTTAGTCCAGGAAACATTTTGTTGATTTTATAATACCTTTTTAATAATACATTCTGTAAACATTTCACCTTGAAAAATTAAACTTGCGTTTTTCCGTATAACTTTTCCTGTGTAAGTGGGGGTTACACAGGAAAAGTTATTGTACGGAACTCTAAAGTGCACGTGATTCGAATTACGAATGCGAGTACCGGCAGTATTTTTTATTCTTATATCAAAAATGTGACATGACAGCTTTCAAACAATTGTCAGAAAATAAATAAATTCGATGTGAAAATACAGAAAATCGAAAGAAACATTTTATTATTTTTTTACAAAACTGCATAAATATCAAGCAAAACAATGTGCAGCCCAATTCAATGCTTACCGAGTTACAAAGAGCCTCCAACATATATTCCCTGCATCCCTATCAGAGTAAGTAAAAAAAACTCCCACACGAAGTGCCTTTTCATTCGTGCCGTGCCGGTTTTGGATAGTCGATGCCGACTGACGGGTAAAAATTAAAAGTAAATTACGCCCGTACGTGTGAAAGCTAACGTATATGGATATACACTTCGCCGCCGGATATCCGGCACCGGCTACCCAGCAACCGGAGCGTGTGAAAAGGCACGAAGGGTTCCACAATACATTTAATGTCTTTGGTTCCATAAGTTCCGTACCACAAACAGATAAAAATCACGTTTCTTCGTTTCTACCGATTAGGGTTCATATGGTGCAGAACGCTGATAGATAGATGGATGGCCAGTGGAGGCTTAATAATAAATAGGGTTCCCATGGTTACCCTTCTGGTACGGAACCCTAAGAATGTGAATTTACGTTAGCTGGGAGCGCGCGATACTGCACGTAACAGGTACTTCTCGTTCCACAAATAGTCGCCAAAACACAAAGTTATGTCCCCTAGATGGGGGGGGGAGAGGGGTCCACAGTAGTCCTTGAGCGTCTTGCTTCACCTTGCTCTACGTCATTCCGTTGCTCGCCGCTTCTGCCAACACGGTGAGACGCCAGGTTTGACGGGGACGACCACGCTTTCTCTTCCCTTAGGGATTCCAGTCCAACGCTTGTGGGTAAGTGATCAGTATCCCTTCGGAGCGTGTGGTCAATGCATCTCAACTTGCGACACTTGATCTGGCGGTGGATCGGGCTTCGTGACATTTCTCCAACAGCTCTACGTTAGGGTTACTTTTTGAAACCCTCTTATTTGCGAGGGTATCTAAAGGAAAAACATGGCTAGGTAACTCAAAGAAAGTAGTTCTTTGATATTTTATCAAGACAGTTTAAATTACGAGCTGCGCAACAAATATTTAGCAGAAAGTAGGGTGCCGGTTTTTTACCATTATAAAATATTCTAACTTTAAAACATGCAGTCCCATCCCACAATCCCACTTGAGATGGCGTTTTTTAATAGCGCCTGCTAAAATAGTGTATGCAAAGGCCCCAGTTGCGAGCTGCTATGATTCTGTGCGTTTTGGGTACCTATGTATTTTATCGACGAAGTGCACAAGCGTTTCTGGTCGTCTGTGTTATATAAAATAAGTGTCTCTGTTTTTTAATAATCACAGCATTTACAATAGACTGGTCAGTACATATCTATCGTTTTCTACTTTTAAAAATCTGGTTGTTCACACGTTTTTTTGGCCGATGCGCTGGAGTGGTTGCGCAGTTTGTCACGCTCCCCCGGCTAGGAATAACCCACTTAAATTCAAACGGACCCTGTCACCCTCTGCGACATGTCACAGTGTTGCTGAGCTCTCCCAAATACCAAATTACAACAACCCATTTCTCAACCGCATCTTGTATCTCCATCTATGAGTCTCTACCTCTCCTAGGGCCCAGCATGTCTGCCTTGTGGTATGGACAACTGGACGGTCCGCCGGCCGCTCATCGTGCACGACAGCACCTTCGATTACAGGCCCACCAGCTGGCCGGGCATGGTGCTCAACAATCAGGACAAGAAAGTGCGCTACCAACTCATCAACTACGAACGGCCGGTATGTAACATACACATTTGAATATGAAACAGCTTTAGGCATGCGAGACATGGTTGCAGCAGGCCATTAAGGAGATGGCGGGACAAACTGTATAGGTTCTATTCAAACGGGCTGGAAGAACGCAAGCTCGCGAAAGTTTGAAGAAATAGGAGGTGGCCTATACTCGAGGAGTGGGAAGAGCTAGAAAAATAATTGGTTATAAAAATATATAAGTATTAAAATTAAAAGAATAGTCGATGAAAACCAAATGCTTTTGCTCAGGCGTTCTAAATAACTAAAACCTTATTTTTTGTTAAGTCTGGATATAAATAGATAATGCATATCTACCGGCTTCACATCACCTGTAAGCCCATTTTTACACGCTTCGTGATGTGCCAGGTATTGTTGTTGCTACCTGACTTAAGTCGTCTTCTGGAGGACTCTACCATTGTAGGTCATCACATCACACACCATTCCAACATCGTCAACTCCACCGCATGTGTTAGTCACGTTAATTCAATTTCAAGTTAATTGTAGAATTAGGAACATGTTTGAGCATACTTACCTCAGTTATACTTCAGTCTTTACCCAGCCTACCTGCTCATGTACTTCAAAATTGCTCAACCAACCTTTGTATTTTGAGCAATGGAAATCATTAGATGACTTCTCCCCAAGCAGGAAGGGCGTGTCAGACTCTTACTGACTTCGGGTTTTAACCCATCCGTGAATTGCACTTGCCTTTTGCCTTCCAGGGTCGCGGTCACTCTTTTGAACATTCCCGCCACCCTCCCTTACATTGCCCACGAAGACACACGGCAATCCGACAGCCGGAATGAGTGAAAAGGAGCTCAAACGTCAGATATATCTAGCTTAAACATTCAACATTGCACACGATTAATGTTTTAGTTATTTTATACGCAGCTGGGCACGCAAAAAAAAAAATATTGTAATCAATTTTTAAGTCTGTTTAGTTTGTCGGGCCTCTTGATTCTTTCGCCACCACTCATGGTCAGATAACACAGTAACAGAGAATAATTAATTGTTTACTAAAAATATATCTATTTTAATTCCCAGGTTAAACCACACTATCCGACGTGCGCTCCTTCTTACAACAATTGTTGCTGTAGATAAATCAGGTAAATACATGTGAACAGAAAAAGATAAATTAATATACTAACGTACTCAGCGGACGAACTTATTGCCTGAATCGACAGAAATATAGGGAGGGCCGTAAGGGTGTGGGTGTTGGCGATTTCAACATTCAATTTTATAAAAAAAAGTTTCCGACGAATTGAGAACCTCCTCCTTTTTGATGTTGGTTAAAAAGAACTACGAAACATAAAAGTAATATTTGTATTTTTTTAAAGCAGAATCAGTATTTTTTAAGAGCTAAAAATAATGTTGTCCAAATGACTTCCCTCGGCTGCTTGGCACTCTTGGAACCGATATTGCAGATTTTGGAAAACTCGTTGAAAAGTTGTTCTCGGTATTTTGTCACTTTTCTGAATAATATTCCTCTTCAGCTGCTCTTAAATTGATTTCGGATTATTCTCGTAGACCACCGATTTGAGGTAGCCCTCTATAGGGCTACCTCAAATCCCATGCGATTATTTTCTATAAAATAATCCCATGGAGAGAGATCAGGGCTACGTGGTGGCCATTTAATATCCCCCCTTTTCGAAATGAGTTTTCCGGGAAAACATTTTTCAGCAGCTCTATGGATGCCTTAGCCGTATGACATGTGACACCATCTTGTTTAAACCACATCCTCGAGGTATTGTAAAAAAAAATAAAATTCTAAGCATTTATTTCAAATAAACCATTTACCTACTTTTGAATTGTCAATAAGTCGGTTACTCAGAAAGATGAAGCTAATTGCACATTCCAAGGCGTAGCTCTGCATGGAGAAGAACTTGCAAAAAAACTCCATGGATACTCTTTTAAACCATGTTATGTATTACAAAAATCCTGGTTACATAATTATGTCATATTAAATAAACAATTCATAAACAATAAAAATAAAAAAGATTAAAATAAGCCAGTGGCAGTTGAGAGATGACCAGTCTCAACAAACGGCGCCCGTTCACGAACATGACGCGTGGATCAGCACCACTCAGCTCAACCATATTGAAAGGAACCGAATGACCCAACACACGCGCCGCCATCAGCGAGACATTTAAGTGAGCATGACAAACTCTCCATGCTCGTTCATGTCAAAAAAAATTAAAATAAAGGCAGTTACATTATATGCAAAAAAAAACATGAAGTATTTTTTTCTTTGTTTTTTTTTCTTTGACATTAATTCAAATTACACTTTTTACACGCACGTAAGAAGTTACACTTCTTTGGCGTAACAAGATAAATATCACCGTCACCGTCACCGTCACCGTCACCGTCTATACCATCTATTCATCGATACCATATATAACATCTATTCATCTATACCGTCTATTCATCGATAGATGGCAAAACTAAAAAGTATCACCACTGTGTCGGTCGGAGTGAGGGGTGTTAGGTTTTTTTTCGTTACGGAATTTCTGTATTCGGTCTCCACGCTCAAGGCCCGCGATAGAAGCTATGCAATAGCTTAACAGGAAAAAGAATCCTTTTGAGAGCTTCAATTGCGTGCGCTGAGTAAACGGTTAAATTTACGTAAAAATTATGTATGACGGAATTGTTCTCCTTTTAAAGTTCTAAAAGTCCGCGACAGCATATGTCTATCTTTTAAAGCTAACTCACTATAATCTTTTTTATGGTAATTGTATGGTAAAATAAGATTACGGTAAGCTTAGTTTAGTAAAACTTAGTTTTTATAGAGAAAGGTGAAATCGGCCCTAAATTGCATTTACTAAGAATGTGGCTAATAGCACTTTTTAACAGACGAAAAAAAAAGAGGAGGTTCAGCCCTCACTCCGTCATTTATGAACCGATTTTGATTATTATTGTTTTGTTGGATAGGGTATACCTCGAGAGTGGTCCCATGTCAAGGAAGTTAGGATCTGACAATGGAATCCTGATAAAATTGAGAGAAAACCTCGAAAATTATGGGCGCGTTTAGCGTTTCTGTATGTATGTTCGGCCCTCACTCCGTTATTTATGAACCGATTTTGATGATTCTTTTTTACTTAGATAGGGTATACCTCAAGGGTGGTCCCATGTCAAGGACATCAGGATCTGATCATGGGATCCTGAAAAAATTGAGAGAGAACCTCGAAAATTGGGCACGAGTATTGTTTCTGTTTACTGTTTTGTAAATAAGCATTACTCAAGTCTTAAAAAGTTTATTTATTTTTTGCTTTTTAGTTCTTTTTCGTCGGTTAATTTTTTTGTTAAAAAGTTTTTTATCTTATTGTCTGATGTCTCTATTAAGGCGAATACACTTCATTCTTGTGTTTCTTTGGCTCTTTTTATACTTTACAATATTCACTAATACTAAACACTAACTCGAACGGTTTAGTTCTTTTTAGTCTTCTTACTATGTTTGAGTGATCGAGAAGCTGGATTGCCTCGACGTTCACATGCTGATAAAGCCTCTTTTCATGAGCTTCTGCAAATTTCTGGATTCTTTTTCGATGAACTCAACTTTTAGATCCCGATGGAGGTCATTATTCCGTATGTACCAAGGTGCATTTACAATTTCCCTTAGCACTTTGTTCTGGAATCGTTGTATAATTATTTAATTTAAAATGTATACTAGCGTTTAATTTAATTTGATATCCTTAAAAATTTGAAAAAATGAACTTCGCGAGCGAACAAACTAACATTTTACAGGTTTATTAATGTAGTACTAGTGTTCACCCCACGGCTTTGCGCACGTGGAACAGTACAAAACCCATGGTCGCCATGACCAAGATTTTGAACACTGTACAAAATCTTGGTCATGATAACATGCATACATGAAATTGACAAAGTTAAGTCAGTTATTGGCATCATCTGGTTTTAATTCTTGACTACCTTTTTTTTTGCGGTTGGGAAGTCATCCTATGAGTAGGAGGGCGTGTCGACTTTAATGACTAAAACCCACCCTTCTTCCTTCTTTGCCTGAGTGCCCAGGGGCGCGGTAAGTCTGTTTCAAATTTATCCGCGACCCCTTGGCATACATGCATCGGCCATGACGGACCCCGTCCTGAATTGCTGATATTTCTTTGAGGCGCGCGTGGAACACTACGCGCCGTCGACTCTTGGGCCTGGTGCTGATCAGATGGCGAGCTACCTATTACTCGCCGTCCGCAGGGCCGCGTCTACGGTGGCCAAGATCGTCTCGCGACCCCCGACGCCCAGGGCGTTTCCTGCGGCGGCTACTGCTGGGGGCGTGAGGACGACTCCGTTGAGTCTGCCTCACCCGTTCCGCCTCCTCCTACGCGCATTACTGCTTCGCAGAAGGAGGAGTCTACTTTTTGCGATTCCTTCTCGCTCCGTACCATAGCCCGCCTCCACGAGGACAGCGGGGCTCCGTCCAAGCGGGGCACAACTCCACCGTATGCTCCAGTGTGTCCTGCCGTGTCCACCCGGGTGTCCATGGTGACACCCGGGCGTCTCCTCCTGCCTTATTCAACACAGGAATCTCCCGAAACAGCCGTATCCGGTGAGGACCTGTGTCAGGCGGAAGGTGAGGACGCCGTGGCGCCTCTCCAGCCACTCCTCAAAGAGGGGCCTTACCGCCGCAGTTATGGCGTGTCCAGTGGTGGGTTGCGACAGTCGCTCTTTCCATGTCGCCATTAGATCCTGCCGGAGCTCTAACCGCTGAGCCGCGAGGTGTCGCGGCAGCGGAGTTTCGCCCCGGCGTTTTGCCTCCTCGAGCCACTCCCAGATGTGCGCAAGGACCTTTGCCTCCAGATTCCACGACGACAGTCCAGCAAGGAGGCTCGCCGCCTCACCGGAGACAGTGCGGCGGGCCTCTGACTAGCCGAATGGTCATGACCTTTTGGGACGCGTTCAACCAGCGAGCTCGTCGCTGCCTCAAGGAACGCGTCCAGACCGGTGCCCCGTAGAGGGCCATAGACCGCACGACCCCCGCGTAGAGCCTACGGCAGAGGCGTTTTTTTTTTTGAGCTCCACGAAGTTCCACCGGCTGTCGAGGACGAGTCTCAGGTACTTCATCGTCCCCTCGACGCCGATGTGAACCCCTCCTACCGTTATATGGGAACCCGACGATAGCGCGTTCCGAGGACCAAGAAAACACATGGCCTCGGACTTGTGCAGTGCCACCTCGAGTCCCAGTTGCCGGATCCTCCTGATGACTGTCGCAACCTCGCGTGTCATCAGGTCAGCCGCCGCCTACGTGTTGCGGATTTCGCTGAACTGAAACACGAACACGCTCCACAATGTCGGCTGATCTTGCAGAAACTGGGCGACCACGAACCGTAATAGGGTATCACACCCATTTTTGAAAAGTGTCACAATTAGATTCTATAGTGCTAATAAACCAATAAAAAAAACACGTACACGTACAAAGCATAGATACACTGATCAGTTGACAGTTGACACTTTATAGTTTACATAGCCATATGACGTATAACATGGCGGCTACTATTCCATGGTGTTAAAAAACAGATTAAAAAAACTGAAAACTTTGAATTTAATTTTAAAATTTATTTTGTTATTTTATGAACTAAAATTAACAGCCTAGCCACGGGAACGGGCGAAGCGACCGGCGGTGCGTCTGGCGAGGCGTCTATTCGCGCGGCACAGTTTGCAGGCCACGGGGAGTAGCGCTCGCCGCCACGACCAGTATAGACCGAGAGCGAAATGTCATTATCAAAGTCTATCTCGCTATTGGTTCCAGATATTGTATTTGGAAGAGATTGTAGAGTACATGATTTGATAAGAATCGGGGTAAAAATAGAGAATTCCACAAGAAGTACGATAAATACAGACTATAGCCAGATTATAGAAGTGAAAACTTCTTTAGGCGCGTTGGGCATTTTTGAGACGGGAAAAAACTATTGAACTCGCGCGACACCGACACCATCACCAATACCGACGCCTACACCGACACCATCACCAATACCGACGCCTACACCGACGCTGACACCGACGTCGACACCAACACCGACACCGACACTTATACCGCTTCGCGATTCGCGTAGCGGTTTGAAGTGAAAGCTTCTTTAGGCGCGTTGGGCATTTTTGTTCAAGTTTTCACTTCTGTCGGCGAAAATTCGCAGCAGCGAATATAATATCCCGTGGCCAGGCTGTAACATTTTCCGACTGCTTTTTGCCTAAGCTATCTCAATAATATATTTTTAGTTTTTTTCTCTTACAGAGTAAAATACCCTTTTGGTATTGTCGAGCTGGTTGTTTCCGGTCTGCTACTATGAAACTCTTTCTTGGAAAAGAATTCAATTGCACTTTGCCTGACCTGGGCATCTAGCAGGACTGACCTAGTCCTGCTAGATAGATCCCCACCGCTCAGCAGTCACGTTTGTCGACATACCAATGAACCTGACCTTTTTGAAATAATACAGGCTCAAAATAAAAAGCTTGGTATTTTGAAAATGGAACTGTCACTTTTCTAGAAAGGTTAAACTGTCACATAGACATTTTGTTTTTATTATTAAATTAATCATACATTTGGGTGGTAATAGGAAAATTTCTCTGAGTGAAAATTAAAAATTCTATAATAAACAACAAATCCGCAAAAATGTGTGACCGAATGGGTGTTATTGGTCAATTGCAAACAGTTATGTCCGCAATTCGGTGAGTACTAACTTTTCCAAAACCAACCAAATCTCTGTCCAAAAATTTAATTTGAAGAAGTACGGTAAATTTTTTAGCAGCAGTTTTTAAGTTATTTCACAGAACTATTAAGTTATTTTAATAAGCACCATTATATTTGTACTGTATTAGGAGTGAATCTTGACGAAGACCATTGAATTGGTAACGTATTTCACATTCGCGATTTTAAAAGACGTCCACTCCATTTGAGTTGATGGACGGATCGTCAATGGGCAGGATAAATCTTTACTAATAAAGAGGTCAAATTTGTTTGTTAGTTTGTGTGTAGGGTGTAATCTCCGGAACTACTAAACCGATTTTGAACCAGTAGAAAGCTCCATTAAGGATGATTCACGTTACACCGTGCGGCCGGGGCACGTCCACCGGGCTAGTAATTCATGCTACACCGGGCTGTCACCGTGCCGCCACCGGGCCCCGGCCTGGGCACGGTCGAGGCACGGCCGGGGCACGTCCGGGGCACGGCCAAGCATGGATCAGTTCATACAAAAAGTATACTATACATATTTGACCGTGCAATTGTTTGACCGGCAATTGTTTCCCGGCGGGGGCACGGCCGTGGCATGTCCGAGCCCGGTGCACACGTTCATGTTACACCGTGTCGCCACCGGGCCGAGCCCTCGGCCGTGCCCCGGCCGGGGCACGGCCGCGGCCCGGTCTAGCGTGAATCACTTCATACAAAATGTATGCAACAATCTTTGACCGTGCCCCGGCCGTGCCCCGGCCATACCACGGCCGTGGCACGGCCGGGGCACGGCCCGGTGGCGACATGGTGTAACATGAATCATCCTTTATTTGTGTGCTCTGGGCATGTACTGTAAATATTTTTGAAATTCCAAAGTCGCGGGCGGAGTGCTAGTTTAAAAATAAAACACAATAGAAAAATACAGATAAAACGAGTGCATAGGTGTTGATAATTAAAAAAACCCGGCCAAATGCGGAAATTGTGGGGTTCCGCAGTCGCCCGTTACAACATGCGGACTTAGAAGGGGCCTAATGTGTTATTACTGTGAACAAACTATACTATGTTTCAGATAAATTTGCAATAAAGTACATTGACCTTTCCCTAATAACTCTTCGTAGGTACCTGAACAATTAAATATAAATAGTTTTTCATTATTAGACAATGTTAAGGATCACGAGAGATGTTGATTCGGGACAGCTTTGAGTCATTAATTCCGTTTTTCAAATTAAAAATGTCAATAAATGTAGGTGGGTCAATGACCGTTATAGCACGTTTATTTGGAGCAACCTATAGTTCTGTTTTACGTTTAAATTAAAAACAAAAAAAAGTTCATTTTTTCAAAAGTTTTAAATGTACCCGTTTTAAATATTATAAATAACAACTTCACCCTAATTATTTTTTTCTAAGGTTTTTGTGTTTCGTTATCTTGACGTGATATACACGTACCTATGTCTAAGTACCGTACTAACAGTCTCTACGCTATGCGTCGTACGGACAGACGGACAGACCGAAACTATAAGGGTTCCTTGTCCTTGTTAGGACTACGATCGAAACACTATAAACTAAAATTTATAAACCAGCGTGCTCCATCTTCAACCACATCGCTTACCATCAGGTGAGATAGTGGTCAAACGCGTGCCTATCAACAATAACAAAAAAAAAATTTAAAAAACCAAACCAAACAAGTCCGATCGTTACAAAAATATTTCCTAATAGAATGGGGATAAGATGTACTCACTTGCAAGAGTGCAACTCAATTTCAAATGTAAAATCCCGACCATTATACGGGGGTCAAACTAAAAGTTTTTAGAAAATGCAGAACGGCATGATGTAGGAACCTGTTAATATTTTTATATATTCTCCATTCCTTTCTAAGCACCATCGCATGCGATGAATGAAGCAGTAGGTGCACTCTTTTTTAGGGATCTCTTGCACGCCTTTTTCAAACGTAGCCACCACGGCATCTTCAGCGTTCTTAAAACCAATTCCTAGGTCTAGCTTTTATTTGTGGAAATAAATAAAAGTCACAAGGTGCCAGATCGGGGTCGGTAAGGAGGATGACTCACGCTCAGGACAACTCTTTGATTTGATAAACAAATATTCGAAAGTTCATTTGGCGGAGTGCGTCAAAGGAGTGAGCTGGGTGCTGCTGTCTAATTTTCCAATAAACCTGGTAAACAATGATTGACACATCAATCTGCAGTAACAGTACTTTTATCTTCTAGGACAATTATAGCGTAATGACCCATCCGTCCAAAGAATGAGGCAATCATCCTTTTCCTTCACTTCTGCCCTTCTTCGAAACAGAGTTACCGCACCCCTGGGCACTGAAGGAAAAGGGGTGGGTTTAGTCTGTAATAGTCTGACACGCCCTCCCGCTCCACCCAGAGCGGGAGAAGATTTCGCACTCCCACAAAAAAAAGGCCTCTGCCAATAATAATAAAATTGCGAACCACACGCCATCGTGACACTGTTCACTGCTAAACCCTCACCTATATAAGTTCAAATTCCATGTTTTTGGGGCTATCAATTCGGGCATAACTTTGCTATTTAGTTTTAGTTATATTGGGGTACAACAACCAAAAAAATGAAAATTACAAAAAAAATGCAATCGACTTCCAAAAAAAACACTAAAAATAACTTTATTTTTTGAAGTCGGTGTCAAATAACGAAGAAACAAAACTAGAAACACTGACTTCTGAAATTAGTTATTTTGCAATTTTGTGTTTTTTTTTTTTTGAAGTCGGTTGTATTTTATTATAAAAAGTTTTTAGATGTATCCTAATCCTTTTTTCCTAACTAACATTGTAAATGCGAATGTGAGTTTGTATGTTTTATATCCATCGTCATAAAATTTCGCATACAATGCTGTCAGAGGTCGAGAAAAGTATGTAAGGTACCTTTTATCCAGTAAAAAAGTACCGTTCCCGAGAAATAATGTAGATTAAGGCGAGCGAAGTCGCGGAACTGCAATATTGCTTGTTAAAATAACATAAAAGGCTTTTATTAAACGCCTTTAACTATTACTTTTGTTTATTTATTTAAATAATATACAAGCTATCTGGAGCTATGTAGCTTTCTCCAGTAAAAAAAAATAATAATTGGGTTATTAGTTCCGGAGATTACCCCCTACATACGAATAAACAAATTTTACCTCTTTGATGATAGTTTTCATAATGATGGTTTTTGAAGTCTCACACCACTTTGTTTTGTTAGGAACACTTCGGCAGAGAATAAATCTGAAGTTTTCCCGACGTAAAGTTTTTGACATCATGGTAGGTAGATTTAAAATGAGGAGTGGGCAATTTTTTTTTTAAAACGTTGCACCACTAGGAATTACTCCTGTGTCGTGGGTGCTTTTAAAACCATGTCCACTCACATACACAAGACACCTAGACCCGGAACTAGTATCTGTAAGCTATACATATATAAAATATTGGTTCCGGGAATCGAACCCGCGACACGCAGCGCAGTAGCCGAACGCTCAACCACTGCGCTAACCGTAGTAATACTCTATTTGAATTTTTTTAAGTACATAGTTAATTTACAATAAATATTATCTAATAACCAACCATTTATAATCTAGCTACATACAATATAATAATATTTTTTTTAAAAATTGGTATTATCATCGATGTAGAACAGTGGCCCTACGGTAACGGCCGCGACTTACAAGTTGTAGGTCGTGAGTTCAAACCCAGACGGCGCTTTACTTTGTGTAAATTATTTCATCACTACTGCTCTCAAAACGGTGAAGGAAAACATCGTGAGGAAACCGGCATGTGACGTGAAATTCGAAGACATGTGACGTTCACCAACCCGCACTGGGCCAGCGTGGTGGATTACGGCCTTCACCCTCTCACAGAGAGGAGGCCATTAAAAGGCTTATTAAGAGGCTGATTGAAAGGATGATGATGATGATTATCACATTGTTCCTAATACTTGTTCCAGGGGCTGTGGCGGCTGCGGACCCTGCTGCGGGCCTTGCCGGCCGTGCTGCGGAGGAGGCTCCCTCGTCACAGTTTACAGTCAAGTAGCACATATCCAGTGACGCGCCACCGCGCTCGCAATTACTTAAGTCATATAACTTTCACTCTCAATAGTTCAGTCAATCATAGGAGTAAAAAAATAAACCTGCTCCTTAAATTTTATAGAATCAGGCCAATTAGTTTGCGGAAAATTGATCCCATGACAATGAAATTAATCCTATGCAAATATAATATTGTAGATCTGTTAATGACCAAAAAAAAAAATTCAATCTTTAGCATAACGTCACTCTGGAAATGTTGTGCACGTCTGTTATTGACATAACACACTAGTACAAGACCTCCTAAAATGTTTTATTTCAATGATTGTGTTTGTTGTTGATGTGCCAATAGTAAATAAATAACGCCTCGAGTCTATTTCCTGATATCTTTAAAATCAATTTTATATCCTGTATCCAAGCTAGGAGCTGGATGCAGAATCAAATACAGCCACACTCGGTGTTATGTGTTATTAAAACTACATACTTGTTTTATTGGCGTAACATTCTTCTTTCTAACAGACATTATTGTCATATTTTTAGGGTTCCGTACAAACAGAGTCCCATTGCTGTCACTCACGTGTCCGTCTGTCCGTCTCTGTCCGTCATCTGTCACAAAATTATGTTCCGAAGAATTTTTTAACTTCCTATTGACTTAAGAAAAGAACTTGTTTGGTGATAATGTTTATTTACTAACAAATACAAATCAGATTTTTGATAATTCCCTCACGGAACGGAATAAGAGAAAAGAAGAAAAGAATACGGAACCCTAAATGTGCCAATTCCGACACGCACTTGGCCGGTTATATGTTCTTATGATATGAAATTAATAAAAATTTCTGTAAAAGTAAAAGGGTGAACTTTGCCTTGCACTGCGTTAAGAAATACTGACAATATTATTTCTTATTTTTACAGATGCCGTGCTAGCCGTGGGACAGCCGCCAAGACCTGTTGCAGCATTCGACAAAGCAGTCATAGAAATCGGCTATCATTGATCAATCGGATCCATGTTTGCTGAGAAAATATTGAAACTTAAAGAATAGGAAGAAAATGAAAGCGTTTTAAGCTTCCGGTGAAAGTGCTGTACCGTCATGTGGTTATTGAATCTGGTTGTATTATGTAAAAGTGTCAATAAAAATTGTTATATTAAGTTTTATTTTATCTTTAATGGTTTCACACACCTTCACTATCTACAAAACACCATAAGGCGCCACCTTCAGGAGAGGGTGCGATATTATCGACGTGACATCTGTTACATACATATAAAATTCAGAGTCCTGACTGACTGATATATGACAGGCAGTTGTCCCACCTCCACGCCGGCGAGAAGCGATACTATCGGCTATTATGACTCAGAAACCGTACAATAGATATACATTCCGTGTAAACAAAAGATGTAAGGTATATTAGTTTATCAAAACTATCGGAACTACCACTCGCTACTCGCCAACTCGATGTGATTTATGTACGAGTATGTCCGCCGATTTCTCCGTCAGTTGTGGAGCGATTTTCAAAATTTTTTTCATCAGAAAGAATATACTCCCGAGGTGGTCCCATATAAATTTTATCGCAATTGCTTCAGCGCTTTTTGAGAAACTGAACAAAAACGAAAAATACATATACCTTCATGACGTTTTGGTGTTCTCCAAATGTTTAAATTCCACGTTCCATGTTATTGGGGTTTTTAGTTTTGGGGTATAACAACTAAAAAGTGAAAAATAAAAAACATTTTTACAAAAAAAAACCGACTTCATAAAAAAAAAACAAAATGAAAAAATAACTTTAATTTCAGAAGTCGGTGTCAATACCGAAGAAGTAAAATACAAACACCGACTTCCGAAATTAGTTATTTTTTAATTTTTAGTGTTTTTTTTTTGAAGTCGGTTGTTTTTTTTTTTGTAAAAAAGTTTTTTATTAGTTTAAAGCTCTACTCGCTACTCGCCACACATAACTATAATAGTAGCAAGCTACTACTCGCTCATCAGAGGAAGCGACTAACGTAATAAGTATGGTTAATTGGATGGAGAAGTACTTATACGAAAATTTTAACACCGTATTCATCATCATCATTCTCCTGCCCTTATCCCAATTTATTTGAGGTCGGCGCAACATGTGTTTTTCTTCCATACTCTTCTATTAGTCATCTCTGTAGTCACCCCCTTTTTAACCGACTTCAAAAAAGAGGAGGTTCTCAATTCGTCTGTTTTCTTTTTGTATGTTTGTTACGCGATATCTCCGCCATTTGTGAATCAATTTTGATGATTCAGAGGTGATCCCATATTAATTTTATCAAAATTGATTCAGCACTTTTGGAAAAAATTAACATAAACAAAAAATATGTATACGTAGATGACGTTTTAGTTTTCTCCAAATGTTCAAATTTCATGTTATTGGGGTTATCCATTCGGGTATAACTTTAATATTTAGTTTTACTTCTGGGGTACAACAACTAAAAAGTGAAAAATAAAAAACTTTTTACAAAAAATACAACCGACTGCTAAAAATTACAAAATAACTATATTTTCGGCAGTCGGTGTCAAATAACAAAGAAACAAAATATAAACACCGACTTCCGAAAATAAAGTTATTTTGTAATTTTTAGAAGTCGCTTGTATTTTTTGTAAAAAGTTTTTTATTACCCATATCCTCTTTCACACAGTCCAACCATATCGTTTCTTTGGCCTTTCTCTACTCTTATAGCCATCCACATCCATACACAAGGCTTTCCGCACGACATTTTCTTCATTCCTCCGCATCAAATGCCCATACCACGACAACCGATATCCACACAACTTTTCAGTCAGCGGTGCCACTTTCAGACTTCCTGTTATATACTTATTCCTAATTCTATCCATGCGCGTAACACCACACATTGCTCTTAGCATTCTCATCTCAGCTGCATGCAATTGCTTTTCATTCATTCCTTTTGTGGCCCAACATTCTGAACCATACAAGACTGCAGGTCTGACCATTGTTTTATAAATCTTCCCCTTAAGTTTAAGGGGAATGCGGGAGTCGCAGAGAGTCCCGGTGACCTGCCGCCATTTCATTCATCCAGTGTTAATTCTGTGCTTAACAGTCCGATCTATTTCTCCATCGCTTTGCACGAGTGAACCGTATTAATATAAATATTAATTTTAACATTTTGCTAAAGAAAACACTTATACACTCATTTATATTTCAATAATGATTAAAAACTCACCGCCGTATCTCTACGTTGACGTCGTGGTGGGGCTTGCGTGCCCCACTGAACCCTAGGTCTGTGTCGGTAGATTTAATTTTGCCGCAACATGCCTAGGGTGAGGGGCCAGACTAAGAGAGATATACAATCCGCCGCGCAGTAGTTTTATGGTGAACTGTTAGGCAGTCGCGAACTTATGGACCCCATCTTCTGGGAGAACCTTTGTTTTTCATCTCCGGCTTGCTTTTATTGACCGGCCGTAGTGAACAGTGACGAGGAATAGAGCTTCCGTCTCTCTCTTGCCTTTATTGGCTGGCTTGAGTGGAGATTTGCAAGAGCAATCGTGCTCGGGAGACGGATGTATAATCCAGTAAGATACTGGTAGGGATCTTGACCGTACTTCCGGGATTGTCCTGATAGCCATGGTATACCTAGGAGGCTCCTTAAGAACCTCAGAATATGTTGCCTCCGAGTGACTTTTTATAAAAAATTTTTTGCTTCCGTTTGCGTAATAACTTAGGTATATTTAAGGACCTAACTCGCCAGTAGCGTCTTTTAAACTTTTTTTTTTATAATTCTAACTAAAAAATCCAGGATAAGACCTGTCGTGGATAAATTCGAAACAGAGTTCCCGGGGCACTTGGGCACTCAGGCGACTGAAGGGACAGGAGTGGGTGTTAGTCAGTAAAAGTCTGACACGCCCTCCCGCTCCACCCAGAGCGGGAGGTCATTGGATGATTTCCCAACCCAACAAAAAAAAAGGATAAGAAATAGAAATCAGCAAAAGACCAAAAAAAGAAATGATGATGACAAATTGTTCACTTGTAATGTTTTTTTTTTTCTGTATTGAATATGGGTCTATGGTCTACATGAAATAAATGTTTTATTTTTTTTTAAAGTCGTTCATGCTGTCATCTTAGCTAGGTACCTCCCGCAAGCCTACAACGGTAAATGTGAAGCCAAACTTTCCATTACTTTTTACGAAAGTCACGCGGTCGGAGGAGTATGAAATGTGCCACAGTTATAGTTTATATGGAGAAGGAGTGCAGAAAGCTAATATTTTTACAAACTTTTATTTAACTTACAATGTTTATATGAATGTATGTATTTTCGGGTCAAATCTTGCAATTTGAATTAGAACCACTTCCTCTGATCCTACGAAGTTGAATTTTTACATATGGGTTCAGTTCCGATGACTATGCATTTTTATGGCAAGCATGACCTGAATCGAAATCCAGGATTAGCTCCAGATGAAGGAACTCTTCAATGCTCAACAGAACGGACACGAAATTTTGTGTACGCATTTAATTATGATAGCCGGTGTAAAACCTCGTTTAATTTTTTTTTAAATATTAACTTTTTAATAAATATGCATTAGAAATAAAATAAATCAATAAAAAAAATATTACACACACTACCATGCCTTTGACACGTCACTACAGTCATGTCATGTCAGGTTTATAGGTATAGTCTTTGACTATAGACGACCACTGGTATTTACAAACAGTCAGACAGAACGAGCTGTAAAAACTTCAATTTACATGTAGTCCGACATTCAACGCTGATTATATAGTTGTTATGTCATAAACCCGAAGTGCAGCTACACCTAGTTTGAGCCGGCTAAAACTAGAAAACTAAAAATATCTTCGAAAAATAAAAATAACCGACTTTTTGGTTTTTGGTCAGAAGCCCGAAAGTCTAACTACCAGTCTTACCAAGGGGTATGGTATTACGCAATAACTGGGTCGTGGAGGTCAGATAGGCAGTCGCTCCATGTAAAATACTAGTATTCAGCTGTATCCGGTTAGACTGGAAGCCGACCCCGAAATTTGGTGAAAACTTACCTTCTTAGGTCCCAAACACGCTCTAATTTTTTCGATTCAAAACATTTAGTTTTTCCCCTTATTTTGATACTAGCTTCCGCCCGCGGCTTCGCCCGCGTGTAAAGTATAATTATAAATTTGAGTGGTATTTCCAGAGAGTAGCAATTTAAAAAAATAACTCTGTAGGAATCAAATCCAAAGTCATTCAAATTAGGCTGCAAGCCAGAACTTTTTGAAATTCTAAGTTCTACAGAAAGACAGTCCCAAAACTCCTGCCCTTTACCACTTCTTAGCTTTTTGCCCGTGACTCCGTCTTCATAGACATCCGGATTGGGTCCAGAGAAAAAACAAACATTTGTGAAAGATTAAATGTTAGTACGGGCTAGGATCATGTTATATTAGCATTTCATGTATTCGCAGGGCTTACCAAAGTTGGACAGCGATTTTTTGCGATACGCTGAACATTCTCTCATCTCTTTTCTATGGGCTGCCTGCGTTTGTATCTATGTTTGACGTCGACGTTTTGTTGTTTATGTTAAATTAACTTTTTCATGATTTTGGCACCCTGGTAGTTTAGGTGGAGGATAACTGCCCGGGGGTGGAGGATAAATTCGAAAGAGTTACCTCGCCCCCGGGCACTCGAGGCAGGGAGGAACAGGGGTGGGTTTTAGTCAGTAAGAGTCTGACACACCCTTCCGCTCCACCCTAGAGCGGAAGAAGTCATAGGATGATTTCCCACCCCCCAAAAAAAAAAAAAAAAACCTGGCGGCTTCATCCGCGTGCAGGTCTGAAAATTGTTGACTTGATTCTGTTTTCCTGGTAGTTTAAGAATCTATACCTCTTATGATCCCAGCCTCGGAATACTTTTTGTGATTCTGATCTCCTGGTAGTGCGACAATCTATACCTACCGCTCGGAAATTTCACTTCTTCATGATTCTGTTCTCCTGGTAATTTTTGAATATTTCTCTACCTCTTACGATTCCTGCCCCGGAATACTTCTTGTGTTTCTTGTCTCCTGGTAGTTTGTGAGTCTTTATCGCTCATGATTTCAGTCCTCGAAATACTTCTCATGTTTCTGGTCTCCTGGTAATTTGTGAATATCTACCTCTCATAATACCAGCCTCGGAATATATTTTGTGATTCTGATCTCCTGGTAGGTCGTTAATCTATACCGCTCAGGATTCAAACACTTCTTCTTGATTCTGGTCTCCTGTTGGTTTGTGAAGCTATACAGCTTAGGATTGTAGCCCCAAAAATACCTCTTCATCAGTTTGAGAATCTATACCGTTCATGATTTCAGCCCCGGAACACTTTTTTTGTTTCTGGTCTCCTGATATTTTGTAAATCTATACCGCTTAGGATTCTAGCCCCAAAAATACTGATTCACGACTCTGGTCTCCTGGTAGTTTGATTCCTCTCGTGATTCCATCCCCGGAAACACTTCTTCATGATTCTGGTTTTCTGGTAATTTGTGAGTCTACCGCTTAGGATCCTAACCACAAAAATACTCATTCAAGACTATGGTCTCCTGGTAGTTTTAGAATCTTATCTTTCATGATTCCAGCTCCGAAACTACTTTTTCGTGAATCTTCTTATCTTATATTTTATCTTATCTCTTTATGTGAGTCTTATTATACCGCTCATGATTTCAGTCCTCGAAATACTTCTCATGTTTCTGGTCTCCTGATAATTTGTGAATCTCTACCTCTCATAATACCAGCCTAGGAAAATATTTTGTAATTCTGATCTCCTGGTAGGTTGTGAATCTATACCGCTCAGGATTGAAGCCCCGGAAACACTTCTTCTTGATTATGGTCTCCTGGTGGTTTGTGAAGCTATACAGCTTAGGATTGTAGCCCAAATACCTCTTCATGATTCTGGTCTCCTGGTACTTTGTGAGTCTTTACCACTCATGATTTCAGCCCTGGAAATACTTCTCATGTTTCATGGTGTCCTAGTACTTTTTGAGCGTATCCGCTCGTTCAGCCTGTCTCTTCTGTATTTCTACTTCCACCTCAGCCTCGGCTAAGTCTTGTCATTTACCGGGATAAAAAGTAGCCTATGTGTTAATCCAGGCTATGACCTACCTGTGTGCAAAATTTCATTCAAATCCCTTCAGCCGTTTTTGCGTGAAGGGCAGCCAAACATACAAACTTTCGCATTTATAATATTAGTAGGATTATATCAAAAAAGAAACCTTATTTTCAATCGAAAAATCTCACGTCAAAAATGTTGCTTTTTTTAAAAAGTTCATGCGCTTTTTGTTCGTTAAAACCTTTAGGTACTCTCTCTCTACTGATGGTGTACAAAAAATATACATTATGTACTATGGAAAATTTTCTCAGAAAATACAAATAAAATGAAAACACTCGACCTGAGCTATACCTTTAGTCAAGACAAAATCGACGAGACCATCAATACGGCACTTTCTTGTTTAGTAGGTATCTCTGGTAACCTTCCAACTCTAACATCAGACCCTAGTCACCACCTAGTTTAATGACAGTAGTCATTTATTTTGAATTCGCATTATTGTACTGTTTGGTATTTATTATAATATTTATTAGTATATGTATTTTATTAGTAAATATAGTAGTTTCGATTTTTAACATTTTATTTTATTTTTGTTATTTGTGGTTGTACACCTACCACAAAGTAGTCTCTTTAACCCAAAGGTTGACTGGTACAGAATGCTTTGTTGCTTTAAATCCACCTATGTACCACTATTATACATGAAGTTTAAGTAAAATAGATAAATCATTAGACCATAGTGAAGTGAAAAATCACTTTTCAATACTCATCGAATGAGCCCAAACGCGATGGCACTATTTTATTTGGTTGTTTACGGAGATCCTATGGCTACCTTCCGACTCCATCATCAGACCTTTGGCGCCACCTAGTCTGGGGAGGACGCACGAGGCGGCGGCCGACTTGATGACACGCGGGGTTGCCAGGTTGACAGTTATCGATAGGACACGGCATCTGGGACTCGAGGTGGCATTGCACAAGTCCGAAGCCATGTGTTGTCATGGTCCTCGGAACGCGCCACCGGCGGGTGCCCAGATAACGGTAGCTAGGAGGGGTTCACATCGGCGTCAAGGGGACGATGAAGTACCTGGGACTCGTCCTCGACAACCGGTGGAACTTCGTGGAGCACTTTCGACATTTGACTCCCAGACTGGAGAGGGCCTCCTGCCCAATCTGGGGAGTCCATACGCTTCCTACTGGAGGCTCTATGCGGGGATCGTTCGGCATGGCCCTTTACGGAGCACCGGTGTGGGCGCGTTCCTTGAAACGGTGACCAACTCGCCTGTTGAACGCGTCCCAAAGGGTCATGGCGATTCGGATGATCCGAGGATACGGCACGGTCTCCGGTGAGGCAGCGAGCCTCCTTGCCGGACTGTCGCCGTGGGATCTGGAGGTAAAGGTCCTAGCGATATAAGTAGCGCGAGGAGGCGAAACGCCGGGGCGTAACTCCGCTGCCGCGACACCTCGTGGCTCGGCGGATAGAGCTCCGACAGGATCTCATGGCGACATGGAGAGAGCTACTGTCGCAACCCAGCTCTGGGCACGCCACCATTGCGGAGGTAGTGCCCCTCTTTGAGGAGTGGCTGGAGAGGCGCCGAACGTTTTTTTTTAAAAAAAAAAAAAAAAAAAAAGTAGTAGGCAAAAGTGTCAGAAACGGCCGTTTTTGGTATAGAGGATATTCTTAATATAGAGCTTGTAATAACAGACTTCTCATTTCCTGATTTTTTTTTAAATTTTCCTTTTTTCTTAACTATAAAACAATTCATTCTAAAATTATGAAAAAAATATATTTGTTACCCTTATAATGTGCCGTTCCATTTGATATGGCGCACGGTACAATTTTCCGATTTTCACCCCAAAAGTGACCCCCATATCCAAATTCATTTATTTACGTTACTCTTCCGTGTTCGGGTCATAGTAGTTCACCTTTGTAACAAATTTCAACCAAATTGGGCCAGTAGATTCAGAGCAAATTGGCTGTGACAGACGGACAGACAGACAAACGCACGAGTGATCCTATAACGTTTTCGTTTTTACATTCGGAAGTTCAAAACCCTAAAAAATTTAAAAGTTCCAAACAAGTCACTTTTCAAGCAGTCTGATGCAGTTGGTGGCATGAAATCTATCGTCATCATCATCATTTTAGCCGAAAGACGTCTACTGCTGGACGTAGGCCTCCATCAAGTGTCGCCTCAAAGACCGGTCCTGTGCGTCTCGCATCCATCCGTGAAATCTATAATTGAACTAAAATAACTTTTTTTTTTCGAGGCTTGGAAATCATTCAATGACTTCTCCCGCTCTCGGTGGAGCTGGCGTGTCAGACTTTTACTTACTAAAACCCACCCTTGTGTCCCTCCTTCGTTGACTCTCCTCCTTCGCGAGCATTACTGCTTTGCAGAAGGAGGAGACTGCTTCCCATTCCCTCTCGCCCCGTACCATGGCCTGAACCAGGGCCGGGCGCGAGAGGTTGCTGCCGCCTATCGCATCCACGAGGACACGGCGGTGCTCCGCCCAAGCGGGGCAGTATACTCCATCGTGTCCTCTGGGCGATCCCGTCAGTAGTGACACCGGGGCGTTTTTTCCCGCCTTATCCGACACAGGAACCTCCCGAAATAACCGTGTCCAATGAGGACCTGCGTCGGAAATTTTGATCATGAGGACATTGGCCTACGTAAGAAAGTATACTTACGAAACTTATTGGTATTATTTTTTGAACGACAGTTGAAAAGTGGTTTTGTGGGAAGATTTCCATGGTGCGATATTGAATCAGTCCCTCAGCTGACTAGATTTATCTGCAAAATCTATAAAGCACCAAAATCTCGAAGGCCTGGTGTTGTTGTTTATAAATAGGAGCACATTCTAGTCATAAATTCCATTTGGTTTACCGACCCATCTTTGATCAAAATTTACCAGTAAATTAAAAAAAAAAAAGCAAAATGCCTAAATGTTGTCCGCCGATGGACTGTTGTCCTCACCCGTCCCCATGTTATCCTTGTGCACCTTCTACTACGTACTGTGGACCCAGATCTCCGATGATCTGCGAAACCAAGTGCCCTCCATCGCCGAGATGCTACGCAGTCAACCCTTGCATCAACATCTACAGTTGCAACACGCAGATCATGTAATCATAAGTGAAGAAAACTGAAAACGTTGTAGTGAAAATAGTGATGTGGAAACAATAAATACTTTTAGGATAAAGTTTCGGACTTTTATTCAATCCTGTACCACGTAAGTCTTTTTCCTGATAAGTCCTAAGTGACCCACGGTGGCTTTATCAGCAATTCTGTACCGATACCGATATAGTCGCCAAAATATCGCGATACAGTCGCGCACTGCAGTGTCTTCCTACGAACGCCTCACAAACAAATGTAGTCGCGCGTTAGGCCAAAAGTAGCGATACAGCGAGCGGAACAAAAACTCGTCGGATGCAAAGACTCGTCGTGGACGTCCTTAGTAAGTTTGGGTAAGAAGGTCATCGAATCTCGAATCCTATTAGGTTATCAGTATCTACCCACTAGATTTTTGGTCTCGGATAGGTATTAGATTGATTTAAAAACCCCCTAGATTTAGTGACGGTCAAGGCCTCATCGATTTTTTTTTTTGTTTAAAGCATTAAATTATTTAAGTAGGTTGATTCTAAAATTCTTTGTATCAAAAATGTCAGCAGGTTTAGTTTATTTAGAAATTTTATATGATTAGATTAAATACAAGTCACATTTGAATATAATCGTTTTTATTTCAAAACCATCACCAACGTTACTTGTAAATGTTGACATATTACCATTAAACATGGCACAGACATACACAACACTCAAAAAAGTTAAAAATTTCTAAATTAGAGGAACTGGGACTGGATGCCAACAACCAGATTGAGGGCCCTGAAAAAGATTAAGAGACAACATTAGTGAATATATATATCGCTTATTTTAAAAGCAACTATAGATCTGAAGCAGCTTTCTTACCTGTCTCACATAGTTCTCAACATGATACCGTACATTTGGGGCGGTTCTTGTGAAACACTCGCCAGGCAATCCAGTCTTTCTACAGTGGAACAGACTGTCATGTACTATTAATGGCCGACGTCGTGTGACCGGGTCAAGTTCACAGTGAGGGCAGCAGCTGCGGCACACCGGTAGGCAAGGGTAGGGGCAAGGAGGAGCCCTGGGGCAGATGGGACGCTGCTTAGGTATGATGGGAGGAGGACACTGTGGATTACAGCACGGCAGTACCGGCTGATAGCAAGGTGTTGGTTCTGGACAACGACAGACCTGTAATTAAATATAAAGACATGTACAATTCTGATGTCTTGTAACCAAACTATAGTACCAGTAGCAAAAGATAATTATCATGTCTTTGTAGGTACTATACCTACAAACAACCGGCCAAGTACGAGTCGGACTCGAGTGTAAAGGGTTCCGAACGAATCACATTTTTTTTAAATGGCTTATAAAAAAAGTAAAAATCTTTTTAAGACAAACTTTTACATGAACTAAAAATACTAATTAAAACTTAGATACTTATGTATTTAAGTTTTAATTAGTATTTGTTATAGTTGTACGCTTATGCGTACCTACTCCTATAATATTTTAGGCTTATCCTTAAAACAGTGTGAGAGCAAGGGACGTTCACGCCTCAAGCTTTAAAGAAATGTTAGAGTTACAAATATAACATTTCCAGTTTACGTTTTTATTTGATTGAAGCTTGCCTTAAAAAGAAATTAATTTATCTATACTTTATTTTATAGTTTATAACATTAGAATTTATAGAAATACTTATACTGACACCAGGAGCATATTACTGTAAGGCCGAAAGTGTCAGTACAGGTGGTGCAGGTGCCCCAGGGGGCAGCAGCAATCTGACATTATTCTTCTAGCCAGCTGCCCTATAACTTCTTGTCAGTCAAAAGAACCCAGAATCTATACGTCCTTTGCTATAACTTGTCAAAACAAATCTAACTAGCCTATCTCATCGGGCTACATTGTTAAGTTGAGGGTTTCCTATGATGACCATCCAGATCCAACATCACACATCACACCCTGGACTATACCTGAAGCTATAGTTTTAGTCAACACAAAATCGACGAGACCAAAAAATACGGTACTTTCTTGTTTAGTAGGTATCTATGGTACCCTTCTGGTTCTACTAGTCACCAACTAGTTTAAAGACACTTGTCAGAAAGTGGGTACATATCCAATGAGTCTAAACACGACGCGACGGTGCTATGTTCTATGGTTGAAGATCCCAACCTGACCGCCTTCTAGTGTAATAGCACTAGTCAGTACAAATTCAATAAACCCAAACACGATACTGTTATCTTGTTTAGTTGAGGAGTTGTCACCTTCCGGTTTTATCATCAGACCCTGGGTACCACCACCACTAAATATAATATCGCTTGTCAATACATATCCAATAAGCTGAAACGCGATGGTGCTATCTTATTTGGTTGCGAAGATCAGATGGCCACATACCAACTCCATCATCAGACCCTGGATACTACCAAGGATAAAATCACTTTTCAATACACATCAAATGAGTCCAAATACGATGGTGCTATCTTTTTTGGTTACGTAGATCCTATGGACACCTTTCGGCTCCATCATCAAACCTTAGGCATCACCTAGTCGAACGTAACTTGTCAAAACATATGCAATGAGACCAAACACGATGGTGCCATCTTGTTTGGTTGAGGAGATCCTTTGACCACCTTCCAGCTCCATTATCAGACCAGCTTCATACTACTGTATTTTTGCATTGTGTACTTAATTTTATGAGTAATGCAAGTTTTAGATTAATCAAAGACCACAAAGTGTTTGAAAAATGGGTTACTAATTTTTAATCGAATACAAACCCAAACTAAAGCAAATTAATATAAAGTTTGTAAAAATATAGACTTCTCATAGCTTTTCAGCTTTTTAGCTTTTTTTTTTATCTTTAAGAACCAGAACCACCGAAGAACCTGTATTTTTTTTTCAAAATTTTAGATTCAGTAGTTTCAGAGATAAGGGGCAATGGTCAATTTTCGTTTATTTTCTTAAATAACTTTAAAACGATTCATTTTAAAATTATGAAAAAAATATGTTTGAGACCCACCTAATCAGCCCTTTAATTTGATATATCGTCCGGTGCAGTTTAAAAAACATTATTTTTAAATTTTCCGATTTTCTCCCCAAAAGATACCCCATATTCCAAATTAATTTATTTACGTTACTTATCCATGTTGGGGTCTTCAACTTAGTCAGGCCAGTAGATTCGGAGTAAATTGGCTGTGACAGACGGACAGACAGACAGACGCACGAGTGATCCTATAATGGTTCCGTTTTTACATTTGTATGTTCGGAACCCTTAAAATATCATTACATATTTTTCAAAAATATTAGAAAAAGACTATTACCGGCGGCGGGTCACAACATGGCGGTGGTGGGCAGCACGGTAGCACAGGTGGGCAGCAGACTGGTGGAGGTGGGGGAGGTGGACAGGGCTCTGGCCGCGGACACCTCCGAGGTCTGCAGGGTGGCAGTATCGGCACTATGGGCGGCACGATGTCGGGGATCACGGGCGCCGGGCACTGACGGAACACCGGGCAGCACCTGCACGGAGGGCACGGCGTGCACGGCACGGGGGGAGGACAGCACGGCTGACAGCATGGGCACGGCGGCGGACACGAGTAGCAACAAGGCCCCGTGCCACACGGTAAAATCGCCGGACAGGTAGGGCAAAAAGTACATGCGCACATCTTTAAAGATTTTATTGTATTTCACTTTAAATTTTCAATTTTTTGTGTTATTCTAATTTTATTTCATTTTTAGGACTTTCCTGTCATTTCTCTAGTGAAGTTTAATTTGATATGTCTAAATACTTCTTTATGCCAAAAATATGAGAATTTGCCAGCCACAATGTGTGTAGGGAAAGATTGTGAGAACTGGCGCCAGTATCGCTGACAGGCCCACCACTACATCACGGTGATTGAATCATTGCATGCCAATGCTACTCTATTCAATTAATCATTTTAATTAGTATACCCACTGCTCTTATTGTTGTTATGCCCTGTGGGTCGTCAACAGACTCGTCAAATTCAGCTTTTTCATATTCAGCTAGCCAGTCCCTAGCTCTTCTCGCGACTTAATTAATCTTTGCGTACAGTCGATAAAAAGCGTGCGCTATCAAGATATCGGGCCATATCCGTAAACATTAAGTAGCTAGGAACTCTTTGTGCTGAAACTTTTTCTAGAAGTGAAAAAGGAGATATAGTAGAAAAAAATAGAAACAAAATAAATTATCACCAAGCTCTGTCAAGACATATTTTTTTATGAAATTTTAAGTTATATTGTAATAAACATAAAAAGCGTAAAATTAAAATGAGTGCTCCATTCTACAGTTTCGACCCTTGCGTTTGCACAGGACGGCCCTGCGGTGCCTGCTACCCGTATTCCACCAAGCCCTGTGTGGCGTCGTGCAACGACCTCAGTCCTTGTTCGGTGTGCCCGGGCGGCGGCTGCTCGCCCTGTCCGGCGCCGGTCCGGCCCTGCCCGGCGCCCTGCCCTCCGTGCCCAGTCCTGCCATGTCTGCCACCCTGCCCTCCATGTGACAAGGTACTTTCAGCATTCCTAACTTCCCAAAATCTATTTATAAGTATTGTATGCTCATTGCACATCTTTCACACAAAGAACCTTGAATTCTGATTTTAGTCAAATTATTCCACTTTGGCTACACAGTTACGAGTATGATACTTGGCACTCTGACAAAATGTTTACTTTTATATTTTTCAATATTATTTCTAGACTAGACTTTAAAATACTGTTTATTTCTAGCCTATGACTCCGGTACCGAAACCTATGCCTCTTTGTGAGACGGTTGCTATACCTTGCTGCCGACCGAATCGCTGCAAGCCATGTCCTTGCTACTGCTGCACGGAGCCCGGGATCTGCTGCCCCAAGCGCTGCAGCTACCCAGGAGTCCCCGTCTGTGGCTGCGGCTGCTGCGGACCATGCATGCCTGTTTGGTAGTGGAGTACCATAAAACTTAGTGCAGTCTTTGTTGTGTAAGAATACACGTTTCTAGATAACTCTTCTTTTATTTACCTACTTTTAGACTCGTAGAACTTAGGTTAGTGTGCCTATGACTACGGAGCAAGGAGCTGTCCTAAAACTTTGTTGCTATATATTGCTTTGTTTTGGGGTATGACAGGATGACAAATGAAAAAGATAATTCACAGCCACCTAGCCAGTGGTCACCGCGCTCCATGACTAGCACTATCCCTTTCTAACAACTAAATCATGATGGTATTTGCACTTCATATCATAGTACGGGCCCAGGGACGCGAATCGAATTTCCTATAACCCGCTTCTTGTCTTGATTACAATGTGATGTGTATCTTTTATAAAGCACTAGCTGTGCCGCATGCCTTGCAATGCTACGTAAAGTAAAAAAGTGTTGGGTGGGAAACCCTGGCGGGCGTCCTCAGAAGACCCTACCAAATAATGGTTTAATAAATTTATCGGAACGCATAGAGCATAAACATACATTCATTTTTACTTAGAATTTTTTTAATTACTAACTTCGCCCGCGTGGAATTAGTACTTCCTTCCCCCACTATAAATTACTACTAAAACGACTATAATTCTGTCTCTGCGCCAAATTTCATCGAGATGCATTCAGCCCTTCTGCAAACATCCATCCATTCATACTTTCGCATTTATAATAATAATAATACACAGGTACATGGTGAACATCCCATCCACACGCACAAAACGTTCATTGTGCGTACAGCTAGGGAGTGGAATTCCATGCCAGAGTCTGTGTTTTCTGATAGCTACAACCTGGGAGTCTTTTAAGTCAAGAGTGAATAGGTTACTTCTCGGCAAGCGTGCTCCATCTTCGACCACATCATCGTTTACCATTTAGGTGAGATAGTGGTCAAACGCGTGCCTATCAACAAAAAAAAAATAGGGCAGTAATATTTATAGATAACTAAATTCGTAACGGATTCCGTATGTTTAAAAAATTCTTGTAATCGGCACAGTAGAAAGTCAGAAAGATATAGCCATGCAGACAAAATAAAGCTAACCAATTCCGTAGCTGAAGATGAAGGTTAGGTAGAGGACCATAGAAGATTTTCAGGTCAGGTGTCTCCAGAGAGAGCCCTATCCACTGGGTCGCTGAAGAACTTTACATTTTAGGGGGAACGGGAGCAAGAAATCATAGTTTTAAGTAATACTACACAACTCTTTTCACCACTTTTAATACTGGCTGGCAAACCAAACATGGAGTATAAAAACATCAAAAAAAAAATTCGTTCTGCATTCAAAAAAAATTGACATTCATTTCTGTCACACCATCATTTTTATGAAAAACATTATATAAAAATTAAATTCCAAAAAATTATATAAAAATCTGAAACATAAAAAATTGGAAAATTGTGTAATATTAATCCATAAAAACTACGGTAAGTATTTATATACTAATATTATACAGGCGATATTTTACTCCGTCATACTCAAACGGCTGTACGAATTTGGATGAAATACGGTACCAGGATAGCTTATATCCTGGATTAGCACAAAATCTATAATTTATAAAGGTGAAATAATTTTCACTGATGTCATCTCACCAGTAGGTATGTAGGGCCGCTAGATGAGAGTAGCTGATCTAAATAAATAATAAACGGGTGCTTGTCCTTGGAGAGGCCCACGTCTAGCACTGGACTGATAAGATAAGACTAAGGATGATGGTATCACCCAGCTATCGAAGTTCACAGCTGCTTAACGCCCTTTCCCACACTGCACCACTACAGCGGTGACGTCACCGCATCGATGGCGCGACACCGCTGTTTTTCGCATTCCTACATACCCTAGAGTACGTATGTACAATGAGTCTGTTAGAACATTCAGTCAGTGCTCATTCTAGATACCAAAGTAGGCTGAAACTACTGACCGCATTTAAATCTCAGCACATTTTTTTGGACACCTGATAACCTGACCAAGTTTCATCGTTTAATTTTACACTTAACAACACTAAAGATTTGAAAGTAGCGTTTTTGTTACAATGATGCATTTTGATACGCAAAAGTCTAGAAATAAGTTATCGTCTGTTAGTTAGTCAGCGGGTAGACTAGCAAAATCCTCTATATTCCTCGATTCTCCAGGAAATGAAAAACTATTAACCCGAAAAATAGTTCTAGATCTTTCCGTACGGCCAGCAATGTCTTCTTCTATTTGATTCCGTCAAAATTAAAGCCCTCTCCTCTATTTCAGATAAACCAAGACAACTTAGCTCAGGGTTACGATTCACAAGAATGTCAGTGTTGCCACGTGGTTTCGAATGTTGCCGTCCCCCACCTAGGTTCGGCTGCGTTCGCGGAGAGTACAGCATCTACTACAAGAGGCCCCGATGCGGGCAACCCAGGCCGCAGCCGTTTCAGAGGGAGTGTGCCTGCTACTACTGGGGATGCCCGAGCAACGCGCCTTGTGAGAGGTATAACTGCTTTGATAATTTTCGATATATTTCAGACATCTACTACAAATCTTACCTTATCTTTCTTAACATCCTACTACATATATTTGAATATAAAAATAAATGCACGTTTTTTTTCGCCAAAGCGGTTGTCATTCAGAATTCAAGCTATAATTATCTTTCGGAACAACCAACTTAATGTGATACGTGACAAAGATCAAATTCTATTGCAACCCATAGGTATTTTTTAAGGGCCATTTTAATACACAGACTTTTTTTTGAGTTCATTTTTATGAGACCTTTCCATAAAAATAAACTTAAAAATAAAGTCGACTTGAGTTCGTGGCGATAGATTCAAATTATCTTGATTTAAATTGTACATATAAGTATAGTTAACGCACCAGTCATTCTTATTCAAAAGGAAAGAAAGAAATAGACATATCGGAAAAAAAAGTGGAGTTTTTGACCGTAGTACTAGAAATCCGACATCTTGTTGAAGTTAAAAATATGTAATACTTCTGGACAGCTACATGGTAGAACAACACGAGTATTAGACAGGTGTAAACGCATTGAAACATTTTAATGGACAGTCAAATATTTACAGGCATACGAAATCTTGAAACTGGCCATTAAAGAAGATTAGTCCGGCACTACGGTATACTGTAATGGCCCGTTTAAGATTAGTAAACTTAAATAGGTTTCTCGTTTAGAGATGAGAACAACAGGTTGAAATACTGGTTATTTGAAACATTATCATTTCTTGAAATAGTTTCTTCATTGTAATTTACTTACTTCTCTTCAGACAACGCTAACCTTTTTGGGCAAATCTTTGCAATTAACCTACACCTAATAGCGCTATAGTACTAGTTTCCACCAAAATCAGAAGTAAACCATAAACAGTTAGATTACCAATACCTAGCTTTGGGATATTTCACACAATATTTATCTCCATTTAGCTTCAAGCTTCCACGCAATACGAAAAGAGTTCATTCTTCCTCGAAATAATCTGGCTTTCGTCTTCCCCAGACCGTGCTGCTACGACTTCCCATGCAAGGCCCACTGCTTCAATCACGGAGCCTGTACGAGGCCGAGCGGCAGGTACGCGCGCACAGTCTGGTACCCTGGCGAGTGCAACCCCTGCGTTCCTCCCTGCCAGGCCTTTACCTGCCCCAACCCGCCCTACCACCCCTGCTGTTACCACACCTGCAACAAACACGTCTGACCTGTAGCAATATTCGTTGTATATCCCCATAGGCAACAGTCTGAATTTTTATCTCATTTGTCACCAGTGGTGACAAAGTCGGTGGTAACAACTGGTTTAGAGGACCTAAAGCCACAAATAGAGACCATGAATTATTGCAAGATCTTGCAACAAATGTAGTATTTTATATAAACCTTTGGTTCAAAGCTATCGCGTAAGCTTTGAGTACAGAGGACAATGAACGTTATTTGTGAGTTCGTGCAAGTGCAGTCGTGTCGATATTTTTGTGAATCGTAAACTGTAGATATTGTCCAATAAATGGCACATACAGTATCTTGCCTTTTGTTTTTATTTATTTTTCGGGTCTCTTAAATATAAAACTACTTTTAATAATTCTAAAACCTCAGTACCATTTAATAGTTTCTAAAAATACTTAAATAGGTTCTAACTTGTTTTGAGACATGATAATTGTTAAATCAGTGCAATTATGAACTCTTTAGAGGAGCTCAGATGCTAATAAATGCTAGACGCTAATGTGCAAGTAATGGGTGGTTTCGCCTAAATAAAAGCATCAGTGACATTGATATCCATTTACGAGTATGCAGAACATATTGTGTGTACTTCGATAACCTGTTTATAAACTTCTAATGCTATTCTGGCATCCGTGAGTATTCCTCCCACGTCTTTGGAGCCCGCTGAGCTTCCGACAGTGGTTTTCGCGCGCTTTTCGCGATCACTTGCCTGTGTCGGTTTTGGCTACAGCAAACGTACACCGACTTTCAGTGCAAAATATTGTCGCGTTCTTTTGAAATAATTCGTCGTAGTGAAATTTTTATTTCTTTACTTACACGAATGTTTGCCTCAAGATGTCAGTTGTGTTTACTCTTATAATTTTTTGTATAATTGGTAAGTTTTATTTTTATTATTATTTGTTAAATTTTTCAGGATTTACTCCCAATATATTTCCTTATTATTATTGTGATTGCATATTCTGAATTTTAAAATAACTGCTATACATGTATGCAGTCTCTTTAATTTTATTATTTCTGATATTATTTTTACTAAATATATTAGTCATTCATCTTTTATCACTAGTCCATAATAATCAGGAAGTGACTATTGCCGTCACTTTGATTGCTATTAATAGTGCGCTCTAATCATTCATCATAAAATAATATAAATAAACATAAAACTATCATAAATCGTTAAAGGAAATAACAATAATGAACTAACATTTCTTAAACGATGAAATATGGTGTGTGTTGCATTTATAAATTGTTTAAAAGATCATTTGATTAGTACAATGTGTCTCTTTGTTTATAAACAGGAGTCATGATCATAAATACATCAGAGGTATCAGATCAGGCGTCATCATTTATCAACTAAACCGTCATATTTATCAAGAAAAGAGTGGAATTCTTTAAAAATTTACAAGTTTTTTTGAATTTTCTTCTAAGAATACTATGCGGAATTGTCACTGTGCCACGTATAGAAATTCATCACGTTTTTCCTTTCTTTATCCCAATTTATTTTGGGTAGGCGCAGCTTGGCAATATAATAATCTTTATAAATGGCTACTGAAGGTGCACAATATATAGTTATATCAATCAATCAATCTGATTGATATAATTATATGTAATTATATAAGGGGAGGGAATGTAATCCAAGGTACAGGCTACCACCGAGTTCGGATGCAGAAAATCCCAATCTATTACTAACTCTAAGCTGTACATTGTCATTTTCCAATTTAGTAATTGTGTGTTATTATTTTAGTGAATAAATTATAATTGATTAGTTTGTCTTCTTCTTCACACACATAAATACAGAAACGCACCAGAATGACAACCCACATCTAGATATCAACATCTAAACACATAATATTTATCTCACCTACTCACTCAAATGTCTAGACAACATTTTAATAAAATTAATGAGATACCGCCTTTTCTCGTATCTAACCACTGTAACTACATTTCCCGCCGGTCAAGTTCAGGGTGAAATGAATTCGTTCCAGTAGCTTAATTAGTTAATATTATCGCTGGGGATAACGATGTAGAATGTAGGTCGACGATATGTGCATAATGTCATTTTTGGTGTATTTTGCGTCTCTGCGTAAACTGCGTAGTGACTCGGTATTTGGATTGTAATCAACTGTTTCCACTTGCTATATAATAAATGATACTTACAATTTTCGTTCTTTAGGCTAAAAGTATTTAGATACACTCAGAGGCAGTAAATGTGGCCACTGAGTGTGATTTCTTTCAGTTGGTATTTTTTAAACCCTCTTTTTTTTTTTTGTTGGTAGATAGTAAGTGTTTCGTACACGCAAATTTTCGAAGACTATTGAGAGCCAAGGTAGGTACAACCTAAACACCAGTATATGATTTGAAAGATATTTTTTTTCTATTCCGTGGATAATTCTGTTCTTCTCTTGAGATATGTATAGAGTGGACATAAAGTGAGCTTCGGGACATGGGATGGGATTGAAGTTTTTTTTGCGAACGATGTTTCGTGAATAATCTAAGTAGGTATGAATACGAATTACTGTTCGAGGAAATAAGATCCGAAACAGATGTAGATTTGAAGATAATTATGTAGATTTAGCAGACGACTGACAAAAAAGCGAAGTAAAAAGAGATGCCTTACCTAATACTCAACGCCAGACGGCGAGTAATGGTCAGCAGTAAATGCAGTAATTGACGGAGTCCCGATGCGGCCCTGGCACAGGCAACCGAAGAAGGAACAAGAGTGGGTTTTAGTTAGTAAGAGTCTGTCACGACCTCCCGCTCCTCCGCGCAGAGCGGGAGAAGTTATTCGATGATATCCAAACCAAAAAAAAACCTGCCATCACAAACAGAAGAATCCTATGCCAGCCAGGATTATTTTTCTTAGAAACAACCTATAGTTAGTTTCCCCAAGAAACAAGAAAACTGACAAAAATAGCAATCTGACATAGATAGATATCACTAAACTAGGATCATTCACAAGATGAACTGGCCTTATTGTAACTACGGAGAAATAGATAACTTTAAGAGAAAAGGATTTAAAAACAACGACCAGTAACCCGAAAGGTCAAAGTCAGCTAGCTGGTAACTGAGACCCTGAAAATACAGGAATATTTTGTTCGATCGTTTAACTAAGCAGATAGGGAAGAGTGGGGTAAACACGGACAGCGGGTAATTACGGACAGCAAAGTTATAACAAAATTATTTTTAAAATCGTTTGACTGTAATTAGTTCATTAGGTACTAAATTTTTCGGCAAACCTACAATTTACGATTTTGAGCAAATTCTTACAATAATACGAGGAAATATACAATCTGTTACTACTATTATTTTAATAAATAATATCGGGTATGTGGTGAATTTTTATTAACAGTAACACTTGAAAAAATGGGCTAATTAATTTGAAAATGGTATCGTTGTAGTTAATGTTTTCCTTAATTTTCTTGTTTATCAGATTAAGGGGTAATTGCAAACACCACTATAGATATAAAAATTAATACATAAAAATATATTTTATTATTTTTTTTACATTTTGGATGTATTTGAGATGGTTAAGTTATAAATAGTTTTTCATTAAAATCAATGAGGGGTAATTTCGGACACCACTTTAAATATAAAAACTAATAAGTATATCTTTATAAATGAAAATCAATTGCCGAATCGCAAGCGCATCACTTCAGAACGGCTGCACCTATTTGGCTAATTCTTTTTTTGTTGTGTTCGTAATTGTCAGCGCAAGGTTTGTATGAAAGAAAATAGGGAGAAATCGAAAACAAATATTTAACTCGTGCGAAGTCGGGGTGGGTCGGTAGTAAAAATATATGTTATTATTTGTTTTATGTTTTGAATGTATTTGAGATGGTTAAGTTATAAATACATAGTCACCAAAACTGCCCAGCTTTAATTAGCTAATCTAGTCTGTCCGTAATTACCTAACCAAATTGGTAACTACCTGAGTTACCGCACCCATGGGCACTCAGGCAGGGATGGAATAGGGGTGGGTTTTAGTCAGTAAGAGTCTGACACGCCCTACCGCACCACCCAGAGCAGGATAATGTTATTGGATGATTTCCCACCCCACAAAAAAAAAAAGCCTGCCATTTTTGTTTTTGACAGTTTATGACAATATGATAAACTATTGAAAGAAACTGTTGTATTAATATAATAGCCAAATAATAAATGTAACTGTTCTATGTAATTAATTAGAATTTTACTTTATGCAATAGTATTACCTACGCATGATTTAAAATTTTCCGTACGTTGCGTGCGTTCGTAATTACCTCACTCTCCCCTACATTTTAATGAAAGGGTCGGCCAATGATTTCTATAAACAAAACTAATGCTATGATGCATCCTAATTTAAATCACATTAATATCAGCTTTAAAATTTAAATAGGTACTTTACTGTTATTGAATCAAGAAAGGGACGATGACATAATATGAATAACAAGCGACTCCATTTTAAAATACTGTACAAAAAATACTGACTAATCCCAGTGACTGGTCGGATTCTAAGTATTGACACTCAGGAGCTACTACGTATCTACTTAATATAACGTTTTTATATCTTTCTTTAACATCAAAATACATACAAGACATAATTGACACGAACTCTTTAGATTATCTATACTTCCTACTTAGAATATCATACTAATATTATAAATGTAAATGTAAGTTTGTTTGTTACTCTTTCACGCGAAAACTACTTAACCGATCATCATAAAACTTTGTATACATATTCTTGGAGGTATACATAGGATACTTTTTATGAAAAAAATAAATAAAATTTACGAAACATACATAAACGCGGGTGAAGCCGCGGGCACAGCTAGTTTTCTATAAATGCGTTTGGATGGATGGATGTATGTAACTCAATCACGCCAGAACGGCTGAACGGACCTGGATGAAAAATGGCACAGATATAGATTATAGTATGGAATAACACATTTATGATGGGAGAAGTAAGTACCTACTAATTCCACGCGGGCGAAGCCGCTGACAGAAGCTACTATTTTATAAATGCGAAAGTGTGTCTGTCTGTTTTTACCCGACTGCGCAACGCAAAGGAGGGTAATGTATTTATCAGCCTATGTATGTATGTATATAATTATGTTTGTTCCTTTGTGGCAACATAGAGACCAAACGCGTGGGCCGATTTTTATAACTCTTACATCAATTGATTCGTCTTAATCTTGCGAGTACTAAAGACATGACAGTAATCAAAATACAATATACCGACAACCAGACGCCATTTTTTTTTATAGCTGATAGGCACGCGTTTGACCACTATCTCACCTGATGGTAAGCGATGATGTGATCGAAGATGGAGCACGCTTGCCTAGAAGTAACCTATTCATTCTTGACTTAAAGACTTGCAGGTTGTAGCTATCAGGAAACACAGACTCCGGCAGGGAATTCCACTCCCTAGCTGTACTCACAATGAATGTGTTCCTAAAACGTTTTGTGCGTGGGGATGGGATGTTCACCATGAACCGGTGGCATATCGCCCTACCTCTTGTGGTCCGTTGATGGAACGGGCTTGGTGGAATCAAATTATGCAATTCCGTCGCACACTCCCCAAAATGTAACCGATACAAAAGCGACAGGCTAACAACTCGGCATCTATGCTCAAGACATTGGAGCTTCGACTCGAAAAGCCTATCATTGATCTTCTTGGCTCGTTGTGAAATAGAAAAAAATTAAAGTCGACGAACTATATGTATTAAGTGGTATCAAAATAAAGAATTCAGGCAACGCAGTTGGCGGCATGAAATCAATAAGTGAACTAAAATAACTGCACCAACGGCATCAGACTGCTCCAAAAGAGACTTGTTTGGAACTTTTTATTTGTTTTTAGTCGGGTTTTTTTGAAAATATTCAATTTTTTATTTATGCTTTCATGTTCAAATAACTTAACGGATTTTGATCAAACATAATATGCAGACGAGTAGACTATTGCCTCGATTTGGGCATAGGACATTTTTATCTCGGTAACAAGCTCCTTCGGGATACTAAATAAAACACTTTTCATGCGCGTGCGAAGTCGCGGGCAGAAGTTAGGTAGTCTATACTAATACCTACATAATATTATAAAGAGGTAAAATTTGTTTGTAAGTTTGTATGTGGGTAATCTCTGAAATTCTAAAAAAAAAATTAACTGGTGAAAGCTACATTATTTATGGGTGCTTATAGACTACCTATATTTATATTTATTATGGGATGTAACTTCGAAATCCACGCGGACAAAGTCGCGGGTGAAGTGCTTGTCTACGATAAAGTAGAAAACAAACAACTTAACAGAATCATACTTTTAGATCATCAACATCGTTTTATACATGACATCATTTCACAGACATGAAGAGAAACATTATAGGCATTCAAATGACGATTTAAACGCTAAATTAAATGTACTTAGAAAACATTTTGCAGACAATTTACATGCAACTGCGTAGGTAATTATTTTAATATCTCAATAGCTTCCTAATTCTTGTCAGCAGCTTATATTGATTTGCATAGGTTATTACCTACGTTGTTATAATATGTTTGTTTATGGATATGGACTATTAATTGTCTATTAGAAACTGCAGTATTACTGCGATGAACTTAATTTGTACTTTATTGAGCTAATTCTTTTAAGTTACAGACCGTTAAAGCCTATAAGAGCTATCAAGTATATCTTAACCATAGCGTATAGATAATTAACGTATAGAATTGTATGTTTGTTTATTGTTTGTAAAGGGTAATCTGATAGAAGAATTAGCAACACTTGGAAACATTACAATAGTTAATAAAAAAAAAAAAAAACAAAAAATACAACCGACTTCTAAATATTGCAAAATAACTTTAATTTCGGAAGTCAGTGTATATATTTTTTTGTTTCTTCATTATTTGACACCGACTTCCGAAATTAAAGTTATTTTGCAATTTTTAGAAGTCGGTTGTATTTTTTGAAAAAAGTTTTTATTTTTCACTTTTTAGTTTTTTTTTATTATTATTTTTTTTTTTTTGTACACCAGAAGTAAAAGTAAATATTTAAGTTATGCCCAAATGGATAACATGTTATTTGAACATTTGTAGACAACCAAAACATCATCTGTGTTTAAATATTTTTTGTTTATGTTGATTTTTTAAAAAGTGCTGAATCGATTTCGATAAAATTTATAAACCACCTCTGAAGTAGGACCTACCAAACGAAAAAAATCATCAAAATAGATTCACAAATGGCGGAGATATCGCGTAACAAAACATACAAAAAAAAAACAGACGAATTGAGAACCTCCTCTTTTTTGAAGTCGATTAAAAACGAAACAATACCAATAACCAATGTCAGTGAAAAGCAAACTGTAGATATAACACGTGCATTCTCCCGTGCCTCACTCATGTGTGTCAAACTTGGCCTGCTACGAGCAAAAACAACGAAAAGTAACCAAAAACTGATACTTTGCCAACGCATTATGGAGCGAATGTGCCTTATGTCGAGCATGCTCGACATAAGGCTACATGACAGGTTGAGGATTAAAAAAAAACCGGCCTAGTGCGAGTCGGACTCGCGCGCAAAGAGTTCCGAACGAATCACATATTTTTTAAATATCTTCTAAATAAATAAAAATCTTTTTAGGACAAACTTTTACATGAACTTAAAAATACTAATTGAAACTTAAATATTTATGTTTTAATTACTATTTGTATTATAGTTATACACTTATGCGTACCTACTACTATAATATTTTAGGCTTTTCCTTTACTCGGGTTACAACTATAACATTTCCAGTTTACGTTTTTATTTGATTGAAGCTTGCCGTTAAAAAGAAATTAATTTATCTATACTTTATTTAATAGTTTATAACATTAGAATTTATAGAAATACTTATACTGACACCAGGAGCATATCTACTGTAAGGCCGAAAGTGTCAGTACCTGGGGCAGCAGCAATCTGACATTATTCTTCTAGCCAGCTGCCCTATAACTTCTTGTCAGTCAAAAGAACGCAGAATCTATACGCCCTGTGCTATAACTTGTCAAAACAAATCTAAGTTGAGGGTTTCCTACGCTGACCGTCCAGATCCAACATCAGACCCTGGACTATACCTGGAACTATAATTTTAGTCAACACAAAATCTACGAGACTTTACAATACGGCACTTTCTTGTTTAGTATCTAAGGTACTCTTCTGGTTCTACTAGTCACCACCTAGTTTAAAGACACTTGTCAGAAAGTAGATACATTTCCAATGAGTCTAATACGACGGTGCTATGTTCTATGGTTAAAGATCCTATATATGTATATATGGTTGTTAAAAAATTAACTCTAGAAATTTTTAGGAGTGCTTTGGACCATTGAACTGAATAACTTTTACTATGGGACCAACTTTGAAATCGCGAAAAAAAAATCAACTGTTCCGCTATATTTGGTTGCTACTATCTTTTTTGGTTGCGGAGATCCTATGGACACCTTTCGGTTCCTTCATCAGACCTTGCATCACCTAGTCGAACGTAACTTGTCAAAACATATGCATTGAGACCAAACACGATGGTGCCATCTTGTTTGGTTGAGGAGATCCTTTGGCCACCTTTCAGCTCCATCATCAGACCAGCTTCATACTACTATATTATTTCCCGTATTTTCTCAAAATTTTAGACTCAGTAGTTTTAGA
The DNA here is from genome assembly GCA_951329385.1 of Polia nebulosa. NCBI lineage: Eukaryota > Metazoa > Arthropoda > Insecta > Lepidoptera > Noctuidae > Polia > Polia nebulosa. Next base: position 16,849,065 of record OX589588.1, on the reverse strand, counting down.
GATAAGGGGGGGATGGTCAATTTTCGTTTATTTTCTTAAATAACTTTGAAACGATTCATTTTAAAATTATGAAAATATATTTGAGGCCCTCGCAATCAGCTCTTTAATTTTATATGTCGCACGGTACAGTTTGAAAGAATTTATTTTTATATTTTCCTATTTTCCCCCCAAAATTTAGCAAATTTCAACTTAATCGGGCCAGTAGACTCGGAGTAAATTGGCTGTGACAGACGGACAGACGGACAGACAGACAGACAGACGCACGAATGATCCTATAAGGGTTTCGTTTTTTACATTCGGATGTTCGGAACCCTAATAAAGGAAAGGAAAAAAGAAAGCGATGTTTCACTAAAAATAAAAACTCAAATGCAACTGGACTGGTCACATTATGAGAACGAACAGAGAAACATGGACGATAGACCTAATGGAATGGTATTCTAGGAATTTGAAAAGGCAAAAGAGACCTCAAATCGAGCGATAGGAAAATGACCGTACCAAAAGGATGGAGAAGACTAGTTCATGACAGAAATGAGAGGAAAAATCTGGGAGAGGCCTATGGCAAAGAACAACTTGACAAAAAAGTGGTTGCTGAAGAATTGAAGTAGATATACTTTATACTTACTAACCTAATAGAATAATCAAGTTCTAGACTAAACATTATAACTATTATTATACTTATTAAAAATACGCTATATATCAGTCATGTCAGGTCAGTAAATGAAGGCTTTTATTATTATAAAGTGTAATCACTGGAACTACTGAACCGACATTCTTTAACTGATAATATACTACGCTATCGCTGAGTTTCATAGTATAATATCGCATTTTGTGCACAAGGGTGGATACAGAGACGATGTTAACAACTACAGACCTATCTTTGTCTTGCCTGCAATATCTAAAATCATTGAAAAGCTAATTAACATAAGACTAACCAGCTACACTAATGACATTATTTCACAAGCTCAATTTGGTTTTAGACATAAATTATCTACGGAAGACGCAGTAACAGCATTAACCACTCATATTGTTAACTTAGTAGATTCAGGAAAAAGATGTCTAACTGTATTTCTCGATTTAAAAAAAGCTTTCGATACCGTTTCTGTCCCAATTTTTGTGCGTAGTGTAGAAGGTATAGGCGTAAGAGGAAACCCGCTAGCATTACTAATAGTTATCTAAGGGATCGTAGTGCTCATCTTCAAGAATAAAGGGGATGTACAGGACTGCAACAACTATCGAGGGATAAAGCTCATGTCACATACTATGAAAGTATGGGAAAAAGTGATAGAGAAAAGATTGCGAGAGGAGAGTGAGATTACCCCGAACCAGTTTGGGTTTATGCCAGGTCGAGGGACAATGGACGCCACCTTCGCTCTCCGTCAATTGTGCGAGAAGTACAGACGTGTGCACAAGAACTTGCACATGGTGTTCATTGATCTTGAGAAAGCGTATGATAGGGTACCTCGGGATGTGTTGGGGTGGGCCTTTAAAGAGAAAGGTTTGCCTGGGAAGTATGTTGAGTTGATTCGTGCTATGTACAGACAATCTAGTACCTACGTCCGATCGGCTGCTGGCAACACCGATGAGTTCAGTGTGGCTGTTGGCTTACATCAAGGGTCGGCTTTAAGTCCTTACCTCTTCCTGTTGATTATGGACGCTCTTACGTCGGAAATACAGGAAGAGGTACCCTGGTGCATGCTGTTTGCCGACGACATTGTTCTGGTCGGTGAAGATGGACCTGAGATTCAGAGCAGATTGGAGAAATGGCAACAGAAACTGGAGAAAGTTGGCTTGAAAATCAGCAGAACCTAAACGGAATACATCTTCTGCGATTTCGGCGGTCTCTCCAGTTCCGAAGCTGTAGTGCTAGATGGCGCGCTTTGCGCATGAAATGGCGGCAGGTCACCGGGACTATCTGTGACTCCCGCATTCCCCTAAAACTTAAGGGGAAGATTTATAAAACAATGGTCAGACCTGCTGTCTTGTATGGGTCAGAATGTTGGGCCACAAAAGGGATGAATGAAAAGCAATTTCATGCAGCTGAGATGAGAATGCTAAGAGCAATGTGTGGTGTTACGCGCATGGATAGAATTAGGAATAAGTATATAAGAGGAAGTCTGAAAGTGGCATCGCTGACTGAAAAGTGTGTGGAAATCGGTTGTCGTGGTATGGGCATGTGATGCGGAGAAATTAAGAAAATGTCGTGAGGAAAGTCTTGTGTATGGATGTGCATGGCTATAAGAGTAGGGGAAGGCCAAAGAAACGATGGTTGGACTGTGTGAAAGAGGATATGGGTAAAAAGGGGGTGACTACAGAGATGACGACTAATAGAGGAGTATGGAAGAAAAAGACATGTTGCGTCGACCCCAAATAAATTGGGATAAGGGCAGGAGAATGATGATGATCTAAGGGATCGTAGGTAAAAGGTTAAGGTAGGAGAGCATGTTAGTAATGAGTCTTACGTGACCTACGCCGTCCTGCAGGGTAGCGTACTGGGCCCGACTCTTTTCTTAATATATATAAACCATCTCTGCAAAATGATGGTAGAAAAGGGTCGCGTTTTCTCATATGCAGATGAAACTGTTATTGTTTTCTCTGGTGATACATGGGAATCTGTATATTAATCTTCTGAAAAGGGTCTTTCCAAAATTGCTAACTGATTGAACTCACATGTTCTTACACTCAATATTTCTAAAACAAAATATATTGCATTTACAATCTACAACAACACGCAACCTGGACCTAACGTAACTCTCAAAATCCACACTTGTCATAATATATATCTAGCACAAACTGTTCTTGTAAAAATATTGAAAAAGTGACTCATATTAAATATCTAGGTATAATCGTTGATCAGAGGTTATCTTGGCATACTCATATAGATATGGTCATGGCCCGTATAAGAAAACTTATCTGCATATTTAAGAACCTAAGACACTAAAAAAATTTTAATTGAAATCTATATCTCTCTGGTTCAATCAATTCTAACCTACTGCATACCCGTGTGGGGGCGGTGCGACAAAAATGAAATTTCTTGAGCTAGAGCGAGCACAGAGATCCCTTATCACACCTTATCACCAATGAGTTATACTCCCGTAGCGGTATTCTAACAGTGAGTAAATTACACATACTCCATACCGTCTTAAAATTATACAAAGTCCTGCCCTATGACCCTCACCATCAGAAGAGAAGACGAAAATACTGTGTTGCACCAGTAAAATTTGTCAAAACTGCATATGCCAAAAGACAACACAATACAAATTCCGCTACCATATATAATAAAATTAATAAAATAATTCACATCTATCCTATGACTACTATGGACTGCAAAAAGGCAATAGTTCAATGGCTAAAACTGAAGACCTATGATGACATTGAATTATTGCTGCAAGCATCGTCAATATGAGTTGAAAAGATACACACATGCACACACACACAAGCACGCACCCACATACACACCATCACAAGCACACACTCATTCACACACATACACACACTATTTTAGGATTTATCTCTAAGTTTCTTTTACTTTTCTTTTTTGCCTTTTGTTTGGTCTATATTTTACTTGTAATTATTTGTTTGAATTGTTTTTTCTTTTTTTGTTTACACCACTTTTTAATAATTTGTCATTGAAGAGCGGGACCTCCTAGCACAGGTATATCTTTTACTTAAAAGGAGGTCACTATGTAAGATTAACTGTAAAAGTTGTACAAGTTTCTGCAATAAACGTTTTTTTTTTATTTGTTTGTTTATATCGACCGTACGCGGCCAATACCTCCTAAGTGCTTTGAGGACAAGTTTACAGGAGGACATAAAAACTGAATATTTATAAAAATAAAGATGGTATTCATAAACCCAAAATCTAACTACAAATATTAATTTTACATAAGCTTAATTTATTAAGTAATAAAATATTCAAATTCAATTTCCATAAATACTCACTTATAATACCACAAGAGCTTCAAAATTATCGGGTATTTCCGTTCGTTGCAAACAAATGAAGGAGTCAAGTTTTTCAGGTTAAAAAATCACGAGCGCGAAGCGCGAGTGATTTTTCCTGAAAAACTTGACGATTTTATTTGTTTGCAGGGAACCTATCGGGAAATACCAGATAATTTTGAAGCTCGTGTGGTATTCGGGGGATTATTTTATATATAGCAACTACCAGAGAAAATTTTCAAAAAATTATCAGTATAATACCATGTAGGTTGTACCACGTGACGTCGAATGGTGCAATTCTATTGGTAGATATTTGGGTCGGAAAAATAATCGTAAGTATGTCAAAAAAAGCAGATAGATTTTGTTTCTTCTTGATGTTAGTTAATAAAATAAAAGAAAATACCGCCGGGCAGTTTTGTGGCGAACTGTTGGGCAGTAGCAACCCGACGGACCCGATCTCCAAGAAGAATTTTTGTTCCTTATCTCCGGCTTGCCTTTATTGGCCGGCCGTAGTGAACACTGAAGAGGAATAGAGCTCCCACCTCTCTCTTGCCTTTATTGGCTGGCTTGAGTGGAGATTCGCGAGAGCAATCGTGCTCGGGAGAAGGATGGATAGTCCAGTAAGGTGCTGGTAGGGATCTTGACCGTACATCCGAGATTGTCCTGATAGCCGTGGTATACCTCTCCACTCCTTTAGCACCTCAGAGTATGTTGCCTGCTTGTTGCTACGTCATACTACGTGCTAGCGGCCGTTTTTGGGGGCCCATTTACTGAGTGTGCAAGTCACCCCCTGCCTTCTTAACCGATGTATTATAATAACATTGTACAGACAGGGGCCATAGTCTACATAGTTCTTGGTAACCAGTCCACTTTGTTTCCCTTATCTCGCAATAGTTTCACATCAACCGTGGGTTGTCCTTGGGGTCCACTTGTATAGCACGTACAGAGATAATCGCCGGATGGTGCGTCATTTCATAAAAAGCGCCCAAAGGGACCTCTGCGAGTTGGTTTCGGCTCCTCGTACGCCTTCCAAAGGTCCGAGACCTCAGGGTCCCGAGAAATCTAAACGAATAAAAATTATTTAAATAAAAATATAAAATCAGATCTAAGCGTGCGGCAAGTTATCGTAAAAGGCACAGTGAACGCAAATAAAACAGGCAATCTTGTCATGATTAAGACTATGGAGGGAGGCCCTCCATAGTCTCAGTCATGACTAGTAAAATGCTTGATGACCTCAGTAGAGCTTCCGAAAGAGTGGATCTTAAAATGAACATGGAAAAAACCAAGGTCATGGTAAACAGCCATGTAGCACCCACTCCTATCAAGATCGGAGACTCTACACTCGAAGTTGTAGACGACTACGACTACCTGATGGGATAAACGGTCCAGTTAGGTAGGACTAACTTCGAGAAAGAGGTCAACCGTCGAATCCGACTCGACTGGGCGGCCTCGGGGAGCTGCGTGGTATCTTCTCGTCTCACATACCACAGTGTCTCAAGACGAAAGTCTATGACCAGTGCGTGTTGCCAGTGGTGACTTATGGAACCGAAACGTGGTCGCTCACAATGGGCCTTATCAGAAGGCTTAAAATCACAGAAGGACAATGCTCGGAGTTTCCTTGCGTGATCGAATCAGGAATGATGATATCCGCTAGAGAACTAAGGTTATCGACATAGCCCGAAGAATCGCCAAACTGAAGTGGCAGTGGGCAGGGCACATTACTTGCAGAAGAGATGGTCGATGGGGCCGAAAAGTTCTGGAGTGGCGATTGCGTACCTGAAGTCGCAGCGTTGGAAGGCCTCCCACAAGGTGGACCGATGACCTGGTGAGGGTTGCGGGTAGCCGATGGCAGCGAAACGCACAGGACCGGTCGTTGTGGCGACACTTGGGAGAGGCCTATGTCCAGCAGTGGATGTCTTTCGGCTGAAATGATGATGATGATGATGATAACCAACATTGAAAAACAAAATGTGATGGAAATAACTTCTAAATGAAACGAAAATGTTTAATTATTTTTTTTTATGAATTAAACTAATATAATACAAATAAATATGAAATAACAAATATGTTATGCCTAATAAGTTACATTATAAGATTTTAACGTAGGTAATATACAAAAACAAATAAAATACTTACTTTTATTGAAGCGGACACTAAAAAACACGTTACTCCATTCAAAAACAGATGTGAAACTGTATATACTTAGGAGATATTGCCGCCCAAGATTTTTTCATCGTAGTTATACGGTATTTCTCTAACGGCTTTTTGTATGTTTAGTGTGTTTTGACAGTTAGGATAGGTTGTTACATCAGAGATTACATTATAAAAAAACGAATAATAAATACTACCTTTGGTGGAATTTTGAATTTCTTGACTAGTATATTCTAGTCAATCAGTAACGGCCCAAGGTCTAATACTTCATCATACCTTCTCTCAAACTACCTACTACAACTCTTTACTCCATACAAGGATTGTTCGCCGAAGCTTCAATGGTTCGATGAATTATTAGAAGCGGCATTATTGATAGTGGTCCCACAATTCCTGATGTGCGTAACTCTAACGCTGTACGGGTGGCCAATAAGTAATTTATTGCAGATTTGCAGCTGACCACTTACAATGTTTTGCAATATCTGAGATTGTTTTATGGCATAGTGCGTATTTCTGATGTCATTCGTGATATGTATCATTTATTTACTGGTAATTGTCAACAGCTGAACATTTCGACCTCCCACTCAGAAACCAAGTACAATCTTTAGGACAATACAAATGTCTTGATGTCGATTACCTATTCAATGTTTTCTTATAATATTGTATTCTACTCATGACTAAAACAAAGATTAGATTTAGGACTATGCTGAGGCTGTGGATCATTCATCAAATTAAAACCACTACATATTATACAAAAAAGTCTCCCGCCGCGTCTCTTGGTCTGTTAGCGATAAACTCAAAAAGTACTGTATTAATTTTCATGCGGTTTTCACCAATAGACAAAGAGATCCTTGAGGAAGATTTAGGTGTATAATTTGTACCCGTGCAAGGCCCTCAGCCTGGTTACCAGGTTACTAGTATTAGATTGATAGTCTCCACAACTGCGGCACTTCCGCAAGCAATCAAACCTATGCCTCCGTGCCTTCGCTAAATAGCCTCCGTTACATCTCTTACACCTACTCTTGATATATCGGTTGTAAAAAGACAGTTTCCGAAGCCGAAAGCCACATATATTCTACCCATTATTTGGATCATTTTTTTCCACTAGACCATACCTGGGAATCCACTGGTTCTGGAGATATTGAAGGTCAACGTCGCACATTTTTTTTAACCTTTTTAGGAAAATGAATTGCAAGTGTTATTACTAAACTTTTCTCCAAACAAACATTACCTGAATTTTCGATATCTTTTTCGAAATTTTGAAATTACGCATTTGCAGTTATAAAAACGCAATGAATATCAAACGTATCCGACAAGTACCTACGTGGCTTAGAGAGAAGGGGCGGGGTTTAACATTGCGCGCAATATAAAATAGTTTTTTTTTTTCATACCTAAAAATAAAAGTCGTTTCCCAGCAATAATTTTTGCGTAAAGCTACTTTGTTAGACGTACAGTATGCGTAGTTGATGGCTATGTGATGTGTCTTTTTACACCCTGTAGGTAGGCAAAGCTGGTAAATCATCTGATGACAGGAGTACATAGCACTCTCTCGGACGAACTTATCGATGTTAATGTTACTAAGCAAAACGACTCTTTCTTAGAAATGGGCACCTCTCACGACGTCCCAAAATGATACAATATAGAAAGAATGGTTTATTCCTACCTGATCCCAGTTATCACGTCATTCCAGCCAACACGTCACGTCACGCACATAATATCAAACAAAAATGATGATGTTGTACCTAAAATGCATTGGAATGTGGGACTTGTGCCAGGTACTTTATATAAGTTTATATCTTTCTTGATTGTAGATAAAATTAGTTACATTTTGGATGCTTCATTATAACTGCAATTTAAATCATCTACATCATATTTTATCTTTCTTCTTGCAATTTAAATCATCATATTAGGTAGGTGAGATATTAGTCTAAAGGATGGGGAGAGGTGTACCTTTATATGTGTAGTACACATTTTACCAGTTATCAATCTGCCTAGCCTTTTCCCAACTATCTTAAGCTCGGCTTCCAGTCTAACCGGATGCAGCTGAATACCAGTATTTTACATGCAGCGACTGCCTATCTGACCTCCACAACCCAGTTACTAGGTAATACCCCTTGGTAAGACTGGTTGTCAGACTTTCGGGCTTCTGACGACCCGTAACGACTGTCAAAGATCCACGATTCACAGCCGGGACCAAACGAGGCACGGAGGAGTCTCGGTATGTTAAGATAACCCATCCATGGACCAACCCCGGCAAGCGTAGCTTAACCCGTGCGGCTGTTATAACTTTAGCCACGAGCTCCTCGAGCTCGTGGCTAAAGTCTCACCAGTAATGTCCCATGTAATTAGTGGCGAGCCTATTGCCACCGACCCAGGACAATACTCTAGATTGCTACTGCAAACTGACTCTAGTACTATTACTACTTATATAAAAGACACGAAGAACACAATAGCGGGAACTCCACGATAAATCCCTCATCTTTCCTCACCTTCTACTATGGGAATCCCGCACAGCGCTCGCTTTTTAGCCTGATGTGCGTGACTGAAACTGAAAAGAAACTGGAGACTAGATTTTCCTCATAACTGTTGTCATTTTCATTCTTTCGTACGCACCTACGTAAATAATAAGGAAGTATGATTTCATTAACGAAGTTCAAAAGTTTGTCAATAATGTCGCTGTATTAACATTTTATGTGATTTTTTCTTATAGGATCTCTGACAGCCCGCCAACCGGATATAGATATCAACAGGTTAGTCAATTGACGTAAACTTTTTGGCACCTCTCTTCAAGTTTCTACAATGTTTTTATTAATTTAATATTTGATGCACGATAAACAAAAATCTGCAAATTAGATAGGTCTCTTTATAAGTATCTCTAGTAATTTTGCATGTTTATTTTTACTGCGTACCAAAAAATACGCATAATCATAAATAACTTCAGATCAAAACATCGATAAGTGCCTGTCAAAATATTCAATCCTGAAAGCTAACATAGGGCTACCTGAAATAGCAACCATACGTCAATTCTATTCCTATAGCATACCTGACTACCAGATTACAAGCTCTAGTTTTCATGTTGTGAAAACCTCAATACTTCTCTTTGTGTAAATATTTAAAATTTTGAGATGGAACCTTGACGAAACGTCGTCGTGTGCTCTTTTTCTTTGCACTCATCATTAGCGAATTCGCACTTCACGAAACAGTGATAAACGCTTGCATCAAAATTTAAATATATTTCGCTGGTTTTCAGAATACAACTTTTACCGAAAGAAGGACATCACAGCCGAGCATCAAATTATCACAGTCGTCGGTCTATACTAACTGATCGGAACAGGAACAATGATTATGACCATTATAGCAGCCGGCTCTCCAAGCTACGGCCGCCGCTGCACGTTCGGTACGATGCCCCATCACTTGCCCAAGAGAAGACGGGTAAAGTATACCAGCCAAGAGAAGACCCGCGGCTCTTCTACCAGTCTGATGCATATATTAAAGAAACTAATAGGAAGAACCTAAATAATGAAGTGTCTTCCATTTACATTGGACGAGGAGTCGTGCGAGCGGGGGAAGTGAACCGCAGGAGATCGCTGCCAATTCGTATGAGAGATAATGAGTTTAACAGCGTTGAAGAAGGTTAGCGTAATTAGAAAAACCATTTTGCCTAATTGCTTTTATTTTCAAGGTCCCGCCGTGCAACTAACATTTTAAAAATGCTTTCAGGAATCTGCGTGCGATGTCCTCCTGACAGGACATTGATCACTAAGCCTGGTGTTGATCGTGCAATATTACAATATCCTCGTATATTGTCATGTTCTGGAAGAAAAGCCCCCAGGCGTGTACGCTTCGTCCACGTGTATGGTCCTAAATTTGGTTCGTTACTGAAAGAGGGCTCCCACATGGTTGTCGGGCAGATCACGCATAAAGACGAGGTAGGTTTATTTTTGTAAGTGTAAATCGTTGTAATAAATTTTCACATCTTTCAGCAATAATGTTGTACGTTCCAGATTCTCCAAACATGCAAAATGCAGATACATGTGCTGGTCCAGTCTTGTTCTGTGCCCAAGTATTTAGTGCCTCATTGTGGTGCTGAAAATAAAGCTTGTAATTTTACGTGCCGGGATCCTAAAGCTGAATTCCGCGGACAAAGAACACTAACATGTGGTGACGACATGAGGTGGTCGGGACATTTGCCTGTGTGCAGCCGTAAGTAATTAATCATTACGCGCACTTCTGTATAATTAATAGGATCGCACGCTACAGCTAGAACAACAAAGCGAATATACATATCAACAACACGATATGAACAACACCGCCGAGTCAAAACAGCAAGGCCATGAGACATTTAGATGTGCTTTTATCACCATGATTCATACCATGTTTACTTCGCATATTGCAACAATTTTTAGTCAACAAAAAAAAATATTGTTAGTTCCCAGTGATTTTCTTTTGTTTCTATCTCAAATTGACGCGTATTTTTTAAATAGGGCAACAATTTTTCTCTAACAGCTTTCGTTTTTGAGTTACAGCTAACTACCCTTATTTAGTATTTTTACCCAGATTTGCATTTTTTATTGGACACTGAAATATATTTTGTTGTTGTTTTCGATATAGCTCCGTCAAGAAGATGTTGTGTGCTTAATCCCGATTGTTTATGCCCTATTTGTGGTGAATATGTAATTTTCTTTTAAGCAAGTTTCCAGGATTAAGTACAGAAAAATTGAAAGCTGGTATTTTTGAGGGGCCACAGATTAGGCAACTCGTGAAAGATCTTAATTTTGTCAAATCAATAACTGAAGTCGAATCCAAATGTAATTCATTAGTTTTGGTTATGAGTAATTTCCTAGGCAAAAGAAATCAGACGACCACGTCGAGCTTGTTGAGCTATCGAACTTGCAAGAGCCAAGGTGCAACATGAGCATAAAAATCCACGTCCTGCACTCGCATTTAGACCAATTTCCACAAAATCTGAGTGATTTTAGTAGGCGGACAATGGAAGAGCGTTATCAGGGGCGGTGGGACTCACATATGATACAGACTACTGCTGGCAGACTACTGCTGGAGTTTGCAACGAGATATACCTAAAGTCGTTCATTCAAGGAAATCTTCAAGATCATTAGATAGTGTTCAATAGAAAATTTGTTAATAAAATGTATTAATTTTCTGTATTATTTTGTCAAAATAGTAAAACTATATATTTCAAAAAGTAAAGCTGTTAGCAATCTCCCAGTATTTTTAACCGACTTCTCAAAAAAGGAGGTTATCAATTCGGATGTTTATATATTTATTTTTTTATGTATGTTCGGGCATGTCTCCGTCATCTATTGATGAATTTGGAAAATTCGGTCCAGTCGTTTTCGTGTAGTCGGGGAACATACATAAATAAATAAAAGATTCCGACGAATTGAAAACCTCCTCCTTTTTTGAAGTCGGTTAAAAATACATTATAATATTTGGATTACTGACCATGTTGAGCTTTCGTTTGAACAGATGTTGTTACATTAAGCTACCTACATATTTAGACGATTTGTGAGATGATCTTGTCGTACGCAAGGTTGTTCTATTAGTATCTTGCACATTTCCCTATTCTGCGGTATGGCAATAAACATTAGATTTCATTTTACCTACTAGCGCTGCTGAAATTCCTCACTGTTTACTCTCCTACACGGGAAGGAATGCGACGTTGTTAGCAGTTATTTTCCTTGTATTTACAAATACCTCTCTGTTTTTCAGTTCGCACGTGGTGTCACCCTCCACCGCCTCCCGAGCACGGGAGGGTCAGCTGCAAAGGAGTGACGTCACCGAATGGGTGGGGGCTCAATGAGGGATCTAGTTGCCGTGTAAGATGCGCGCGCGGTTGGAAGTGGAGCTCTCGCTCTAGCGCCGTGTGTAGACGGGGAGCGTGGTCCTATGATCTAGGGTGTGTGCCGAAAGGCACATAATAAACAGTGATTCTCTGTTTTAATACTATACTTATGTTAGAAGAAGTGATTAACATAAACATTAAATAACAATGATGCCCGTTGTCACAAACGCAAGGCGATTGTATCGCCTTTATTTAAATAAATCTGGGTGTTTTTAAGCCAATAGTGAATAGGTTACTTCTAGGCAAGCGTGCTCCATCTTCGACCTTATCATCGCTTACCATCAGGTGAGATAGCAGTCAAACGTGTGCCTATATATGATTTTAAAAAGAAATCAAAATGAGCTGTTGGATTTTTATCCCGGCTCGCTCGCGCAGTCATTCATATTTAGGCATTCAATAAGATGTCGCCTAATGCTAATGAAACGGGCCGTAGGGAAGGGAAGGGATCAACAATGTGCGTGCCATTTAAAATAAAATTATTGCTATATCTCGAATTAAATCTTACAATTTAAAAAAAATATATACTTAAGTAAGTCAAAATACCTAAGGCCATAAAATTTAATTTCTGAAATGTATTTTAACAAGTAAATAAAGATTTGTATATTTAGATGTGCTTTTATTTTTCAACTACAGTAAGTAATACACAGTCCTAATGACGGTAAACTGAATATATATCAGCCTCTAGAACAAGCCGGATTTTGCCCTAGTTACTCGACAGCCGACCTACAGACTTTGAAACATCTTCTAGAAAAATATGCCAAATATAGGTAATAAATCTCTATATTTGGCCTTCGTATTGATTATACGAAGGCCTTCTATAGTATCGAACACTGCGAAATATTTAAATCTTTAGAAAACCAAGAACTGGAACAGCAGTATACTTAGAGACTATGTAAAAAATATCTTACACAACACAGCACAGCAGATATCAAATTAAATTTTTCAGGACCTTCGTTTAGGTTACAGAGAGGTATTAAGCAGAGTGACCCGCTCTTTCGAGGAGATCTTTAGAACACTGGCAGCCTCTTACACGACCAAGGACAAGAAACAAGAGGCTAAGAAACCTTCCGTTGGCCGATGAGATGACATAATCCTTTTTGCCCTCACTGCTCTGGAACTACAGTATATGCTTTATGGTCTAACCATTGCAAGCCTCAAAGTGAGACTCGCGATGAATCGGTCCAATACCAAACCTATGACCAACAGCACTAAAAAACAGTAGGTAATACAACAACAACCAGTAATAGAGTCGTTTCAAAAACACCTATTCAGTACTTTATGTAAATATACAGGGTGTAACGGAAAGGTGTGGTCATATTTTAAGAATTGCATCTGCCCATCTATATGAACAACTTTCTTCAAGAAAACCTGAGTAAATTCTAAAAAAAAATTTTTACCTCCTATACAAATATTGATCAGCTGATGATAACTTTGTATGGAAAGTCCAATTTTTTTTTTGGGAATTTTCTATTTTTTTTTAGAGAAGGTTGTTCATTTCCATGGGCAGAACCGGTTCTTAAAATATGACACCACCTTTCCGTTACACCCTGTATATGTATGTTTTTATATTAAAATTAAATATATGTTTATTTTAACTACTTAGATAATTTGGTACAAAACTATAAATATATACTTTTATACCAATTTTCATGTTGATAATAATATTTTCTTGTTATATGCACCTGCCATATTATCTCTCCACCACCCTTGCTTAGTCAACTAGGGTGGTGCCTTATACATTATGAATTAGAAGGCCTTAGGTATGCAGGCCTTAGGTAGGCATTGAGTCCGCGTTTGTACATTTGTGTTGCATAAAGTTTCAATAAATAAATAAATACTGTAATTTATTTATTGTGTGCCATTAGGGTGTTATTACACTAATCGATCGATCGTCGATCGATGCCATCGATTGAAGGTAGAATGGATTTAGTCGACGTCAATCGATAGTTTCTACTAGGACATCAATTGATCTATCGTCGCCCGATCGATGGTATCGATCGACGATAGTGTAGGTACTTTTCTACTAATGTAGGATTTTCGGAACAGATGTTTATTTCCAGAGATTACCCAACAGACTGAAACTCAAAATTTAATTCTAACTAGCTGTGCCCTGCGGTTTTACCCGCGTATAATTTTCCAAATTTTTATCTTCCTGAGACGTCAACGAATAGTTTTAAAAAAGAGTTCATCCAAATTAGTCAAGCCGCTCTCAAGTTTTCTCTTTGCTGCACCTAATAATATACATTCTGTCGAAAATTTTACGGGAATTGATCATTTGTTTATGGTTCCAAATTTGTTTTTCTAGTTTTTTTTTTATTGCTAGTTTGGCACAACTGTTTTCCATTCCATTTTGGCGCGAAGTTTCGATTTTTTGTTGGATCATCTCTAGTGTGTGTTGCGAATTTCTTAATGGACAAAAACATCGAACAGTTTGTCTCAAATTTTGCATCGCAAATGGAATTTCGTGTTCGGAGTGTATCGAGTTTATCAAAACACGTGTCTAAGAGTGGTACAATGCCCGGGGGTGGAGGATAAATTCGAAAGAGTTACCTCGCCCCCGGGCGCGTAGGGCAGGGAGGAACAGGGGTGGGTTTTAGTCAGTAAGAGCCTGACACGCCCTTCCGGTCCACCCTAGAGCGGAAGAAGTCATGAGATGATTTCCCACCCCCCAAAAAAAAAAAAAAAAAAGAGTGGTACAAAGCGTTCAAAAGCGGTCGAGATGTGATGGAAGATTTGTCTCGCTCTGGTAGGCCATCAACGTCTTCAACATCGCAAAAGTGAAAGACATAGTGACTGAAAATCCTCATTCAAGTTTTAGAGAGATAGCCGCTGAACTTTCTGTGTCTCACGAATCGATCCGTACCTACCATTTTAAACAATCACTTGGGTATGATACATTTTGCCGGTCGAGTAGTCCCAAAAGACCTGAGTTTTCTCCAAAAACTCAATCGCATAAGAGTCGCTAAGGACATGCTAGGACGAATCAATTCCGACCCAACATTTATGAAACGCATTGTTACTGGTGACGAGACGTGGGTTTACGAGTTTTACATGCAAACCAGTCCACAACCTTCGGAGTTGCGCCTTACAACTGAAGGTAGAAGACATAAAAGAGAATTCGCGGCGAGAACTGAACACTATTTCGAAAAAAGCGTTTAAAAAATGTTTCGATGGTTGGATTATTCGTGTATCATTTCTGAAGGAGCATACTTTGAAGGTGATAAAATAAAAGAAGAATATCTAACATTTTGTGTATTATTTACTTTTCCCGGTACTTTATTGACAGAGTAGTATACCTATCTATTAGAAACATTATTTCCAGTCTCAAAGTTTTGAATGTAACATATTACCAATTTACCATACAAGTAGAGTGTCAGTATCACAGAACATATTTATATACCCTACGGGGTCAGTTTTTTATCTGTCCGACTACAGGGTGTAACGGAAATGCGTGGTCTTATAAATACTGCATCTACCCGTGCCCATAGAAATGAACAACTTTCTTCAAGAAAATTAGTGAATTTCGAAAAAACAACATTTTGGAGCTTCCATACTAATTTTGATCAGTAACTTAGTACGATATCTCCAAGATATTTTTTTGGAATTGACTATGGCTTCCTTGAAAAAAGTTGTTCACCTATACTAATATTTGGTACCTATCTACAGGGAGTAACGGAAAGGTGTGGTCATATTTTAGGAACCGGTTCTGCCCATGGATATGAACAACTTTTTCTAAGTAAAAACTGATAAATCCTAAAAAAAAATTGGACTTTCCATACAAAGTTATCATCAGCTTAGTTCAATATTTGTATGGGAGGCAAAACTTTTTTTGTGAATTTCCTCAGGTTTTCTTGAAGAAAGTTGTTCATATCGATGGGCAGATGCAGTTCTTAAAATATGACACCTTTCCGTTACACTCTGCATAACATAACCACGCACTTCCGATACTTGCTTTAGTATTGTAAATTGTGTAAGTGTTTGCTGACAAAGTGACAATGCATGAGAGTTCTCAGGCCAATTACGGCCATTCAAAAATTGCCATCGCGGACGGTATTTCACGTCCACACGGCGGGGTATTGGTAAAGTTTTCAACTAGCAATAATCGCACCTCGGATTAACCTCATTGGTTACGATATTGCCTCTGCGCAAAGTTACCCGAAATTGTTCACGGCCTGACCCCAACCAAATCGCGGTAACGAAACCATAGCGCGATCTAACTCGATCCCAACGCCATCTATCGAGGTAGGGTGTAAACTTTTGCGTGAACTCGCAGACTGTATTTTTTTTTTCAAATTATATTTTGTAGAAACCTATATCATTAATTTGCTAATAATAAAGAATTAGCAAAAAATTTTTTTTTTTGTTTTTGGTGCGCAATATTTTCGTAAATACATATTTTGGTCGTGGAAACGTCCTTTCTCTCGGTGGCAAGTTCAATAATTCTGTGTTTTTCCCCATTAGAATGTAGATGTAACACATTCTAATGTTTTTTGTAGTACTAATTTGGCATCTCATCTTGCATGTTTAAATGTGTCGAGTCAGCCTTCTCGGCAAACTTCACCGAGTTAAGGATGATTCACGTTACACCGTGTGGCCACCGGCTAGTCATTCATGCTACACCGGGCTGTCACCTTGCCGCCACCGAGCCCTGGCCGGGGCACGGCCGGGACACGGCCAAGCATGGATCATTTCATACAAAAAGTATACTATAAATATTTGACCGTGCAATTGTTTGACTGGCAATTGTTTCCCGGCCGGGGCACGGCCGGGGCCCGGTCTAGCATGAATCACTTTATACAAAATGTATGCAACAAACTTTGACCGTGCCCCGGACACGGACGGGGCACTTCATACAAAAAGTATACTATAGATATTTGACCGTGCAATTGTTTCCCGGCCGGGGCATGGCCCGATGGCGACACGGTGTAACGTGAATCATCCTTTAGTCAATACTACGACAAAATTTTCAGCTCTATTTTACCGAGATCGCGCCTGTTTCAATGATTCCACATATTGTCCAGTTGCGTAAACACTTGAGAAACAAAACTACACCAATGTAGCATCACAATATCCACTAGGAATCAATTTGCGAATAATTAAAACAGCCACTAAACTGCACTCGAGAAACTCCCGGCAAAAACCATCTTTAGTCTGTACCTTCGTGACGGTTTAGAGGAAGGGAGGAAGGGAGGGAGGGGCTGATAGTGTAAATCCGGGTTCACACCAGCGAGCCGTAACGGTAAACAGCATGATAAAGTAACGACGTTCTAGTATGTACGCGTGTTACGGTTTAGGTTCACCACGTCGCCCGAACGCTTTCACCGAGCGTGTACACATTAGAGAGCTGTAACTGTAAAGGCTTAATTACACCTTCCTATTTCAAGGGACCCAATTTAGGAAACAGGAAGGTGTAATAGCAGTTAGAGCAGTTAGTGTCCGATTTAGTGAGATTGAAAGGTCTCGATTTGACTTCCTAAATTGTGTACGATTTAGGATAGTGTAATCGCATCACTCTGATTTAGAGCTAAGTGTTGCCAATTTAGCGACTTTGTCGCTACAAATGGGCTAGTAGTATTTTTGTTTGTGTTTAAAGTTAAATTAATTTCACAAAGTCCCTTTCCCAGAAAAAAAATCTGAGTCCGCTCTTTTTATTTTTTAGTCCGCTCCTGGTAGAATCAATTTTTAAGAGAGTTTAGAGCGACTTTTGATATTCTGTCTAGGGACTCGAATTTGTAAGAGTTGGCAACACTACCGACTTAGGAGCCCGATATAGGAGTTCAATTTAGGATAGTGTAATCGCTCGCTTCCTGCTGCCTAGTTAGTTTATTCCTAAATTGGGTCCCTTGAAATCGGAAGGTGTAATTGAGCCTTAACCAAACAGAAACAGTCACGAGTTTCTAGTGTGTGTACGAGAATAGTAGCAGCAGTTTTGGTTTGTAACTCCACGATGTTATACGAAGTGTCTCTTGCTTGTGCAGCATACAAACTTGTAGATGCTAATAAGATTTGTCCTTAGGGTTCCATAGTACACTGCTTTCCATGTAAGCGTCTATCAGCAGAAGACATTTATCCTCTGACCCTGACTCATGAAGAATAAACGAATAAACACTCGAAAATATTTAATGGTTCGTAGCGGCGTGCAACCACCTTCACGCTTGACGTCCACGAGCGCCACAGATAACTATAAATAAGCCAGAGAACGAGCGCACTGCGAGTCTGCGAGTGCCCTTTGATTCGCGGCAGAAACCGAGAATCGTCGGTTCGCTGTGAGCCGCTCGTGTAGTTGTCGTTGCAGGCTCTCGGACCACGTACACACTATGTTTTTGGTAACGGTTACGGTTACAAAATGTGGACGTTGTAGTCGTCGGCTCGCTGCTAGCCGCACGCGTAACGCTCGCAGCAGGTTTGCGAACCACGTACACACTATGGCCCGTATTAATAAACGTTACTCAGCCCAAGCGCTCGCACTTCATACCAAGCTTGAGGTCCTGAGCCTTTAGACAAAATACTTTTCTGTTAACGTTAACGCTAACGCTTCGTGCAAAATGTATGGCAATGACATTACTGGGGGTGAGTCACGTGACAGTTTTCTCCGCAGGTAATGTTCTTGCCATACATTTTGCACGAAACGTTAGCGTTAGCGTTATTCTAAAAGTTATTTGGCTAAGGGGGCTGAACTGATTAATAAACGAGATTATTCATGTACTCAAGTTTTGGATTAGGTTCACGTCATCAGCCGAGTGTTGGACTGATTAATAAACGAAACTCGACACTTAAGCTTACAACAGGTATGCCTAGGGGTAACGGATAAATTCTGAAAATGAGTTACCGCACCCCTGGGCACTCAGGCAAGGAAGGAACATAGGTGGGTTTTAGTCATTGACATATAAATTATATGGACTGGACATGTTTGACTATAGAAAAAACAGTTATACAAATATGTGGCATATCGACGCCAAAATCATAAAAATACTGCTATCTCTTTTTAACTTTCTTAATTTTGCATAAGTGAAAAAGGCTAGTAGTATTTTTGACAGTTACTATAATGTCAACCCTTCATTCCTATCGTCATTGAAATACCTATTTGCGGCCAGTTCGCCATTTTGTTCTCTCGGTGTTTGGTACCAAAGTTGGGTACGTGAACTGTCAAATGGTCGTAAACAATGGATATATTTTGTGAATTTTGGAGTAATTTTGCTGTGTTATTGCGTTTGAACTCGGTTGTTTAGTGGAAGTCGTCAATAGCAAGATGCCCAATTGCAATATAATCGGATTTGGCATCAAAAGAAGCGGAAATCACCCGAAGATAACTTTGCACCAGTACGTATACTTAATTTTAGGTGAAATATCTTTAGATTTAGTTATTAAAAAAAAGATTCTGTATTCCTTGAAGAGTGTATGTAAAAAGCATTCATAATTTCCCGTTTGCCTTTCTTTTTAACAGTTGTATTTCGTGAAATCATTTTCTTGTTTTTGTAGGGATAGAGTAGTGCATGCATGACATTTTTGTTTATCGATAATGCTATATTATTATGGTTCTTTATTGGTTTTACGTTTTACTTTTAAGGCTGCCTGCTAATAAACGAAAAAAGAAAACTTTGCTGGAAACAATCAGTGTTGTAACTAAGATGTCAACAAAAACAATTCATAACCTGTTCCCTTCACTTTGAAGAGAATCATGTTTCAACCGGACACTGAATAAAGTGACACTGCGTGACGATGCTTTACGTTCACGAACCATAATGGTAAGTAACATTGTTTGTTATAAAATTATTGCGTAGTGGGTGATAAATGATGGTGATGACTTCAAGTGCAACACTTGCCTAACGGGCACAAAGAGTGTGTTTGAGTGTAGTCCTAAGATTAAATGCCAAAATTAGACAAACTTGTTTATTTAGTTGCACTGAGTACATACTTACATACTCCTTTTAAAGGACTTTTTTTAATGTTACATGTAGTCTGCTTTTTGTGTCAATGGACTTTTAAATTATATTAGAATGGACTTTTAAGTATATTAGCAGTGTCATTCTGTAAAAAATTCCCTGTGAAAACTTGGGTGAGGTGAACATTAAGTGAGCTTATGTACGATTATTTAGCTCATTATCCACTCGAGTGCTACTGAACTAGTGAGCTATTGAGCGAGTGAGTGAGAAGTGCACTCAACGACCGAACGAGAACTCTTTTCAACCTACAAATTGCAAATTAAATGAGGCCATTAAAAATAATAAGTAACAATCCTAATAATAAAATTGAGAAACATCAAACATATTAATAATTTTATTGCTTGTTTACAGCCTGCAATTCCATCAAATATATCTGGCATGTTAATTGAAAATGATCAAAATCAAGATGAACTCTCAACATCTGGATATGGTGCTCTGAATATGGTATTTAGTCACCAGCACGTCCGCTGCGGCAGGTTTAGCCGCTAACGTCTCCGCTGCACCAGATTTAGCCGCTAGCACCTCTGCTGCGCCAGATTTATCGGTATGACTAGCTTCAGTTTCTCTTGTCATCATTATTTGCGAATTTGATCTCAATGATAATATGTCATCGACTGAATTAAGACTATGTGGGAGATATCTCTCGCTTGACTTCAATATCTATTAAAGCTTATTTTTATTTTATTTGATTTCAGGTACACATTTAAAATTATTAAGAAATTAAAGGACAAATGTCAAAAACAGTCCAAGAAGAAAAGTCCAAAAAGAGACTTAATGAGAAAGTTAGAAAACAAACGAAAAAAAAATCTCTTCAGTAATAATTTCTTTCCCTCAAAAAAATCCAATCTATCAAAGATTTAAAAGGAAAAGAAACTTATTAAATTCAAAACCCCAAGCTTTATTTATTAATTAAAAGTGTAAAAGAGGTATACATGAATTTGAGATACAAATATTGTGGGAAGAACTACTACTACTCTACTGAAAGAATATCACACAGAAATTACCTGAACAAAATTGTATTGTTCAGAAATGAATGAGATTGATTTGTTTCATATAAAGACTTTATTATAATTATTGTTGACTTTTAATTAAAACCCAAAAATCATCTACATGTTAGATAACATATGTATTGGAGATATCCGTGCCAGGAGCCCACTGCGGATTCAGCGTCATTTGTTTTCTTTGAACTTGTTGCCTCCGTCTCGAAGGTCTACTTAACGCAAGGTTCTAGAATAACACTAATACTGTTACTTTTACATTTCATTTTAATTGACACAAAATATCCGATGTACCTACTTACTGCATTTCGTTTCTTGTAATAGCTAAAAGCATAAATTCCAAGACACTAAAAAAAACTGACTTTAAATAAAAAAAAATATTATTTTAAAAAACCTGGCTGAAAAACAAGTTGGTGGGAGTTATTTTAGTTCAATTATTGATTTCATGCAACCAACTACATCAGACTGCTTCAAAAGTGACTTGTTTGGAATTTTTCATTTGATTTTAGTCGGGTTTTTGAAAATGTTTTTTACTTTTATTTTATACACTTCAGTAAGATAATTTTTTGGAATAGCCTCCTCGAACCCTTTATTTTGATATCCCACTTAATATAGTTAGTCGACTTTAATTTTTTTATTTTTTACATTTTATGGCGTCTGGTGGTCGCCATATTTTATTTTGATTACTGTCATGTCATTAGTAGCACTCACAAGAATAAATCAATAAAATTGACGTAAGAATTATTAAAATTGGCCCACGCTTTCGGTCTCTAAAACACCTCAAAGGAACAAATATACATACATTTAATCATAAATACATACATAGGCTGATAAACACATTACCCTCCCTTGTCGGGTAAAAAGTAAACTACGAATTGCGGGGTTCTGGAAAATCATGGCGCTTCTGACCTTCTGGTCGCAAGAAAACTAAACCTTAGTAGCATTCTAGCGCTGCCTGTCTATACTGTTTTGTTTAGAAGACTAATTATTGTTTCAGCGCGAACATTAGTTACTCTAGTCAAAATGTAGCATTTCCTTTGCTTTTATGATAGCCTCTCTATTACGTAGTAACATATTACCTCAATGCCGCTGGTAAAAATACCCGTTCATATTGTACCGTAACAATATGAAAACATTCTCACAATCTTTTATCGATGTTTTTAATAAAGAGATATCGATATGGGCTACCCTATTATCCGCCATTTTATCCTCTCAGTGAAGTGTAGGTATGGCACGTTTTTCTTGTAGGTATGCCTAGTCCATATAATTTATATGTCAATGGTTTTAGTCAGTAAGAGTCTGACACACCCTCCCGCTCCACCCAAAGCGGGAGAAGTCATAGGATGATTTCCAACCCACTAAAAAAAAAAAAAGCTTACAACATGTGTGTGTGTAGATAGGTGGGTGTACTTGAGATGCTAGATCATGAGTGTTGACAGTCCGTGCAAAGAGAATATAATTTCAGTCCGTGACTTGAGGTCGTGATTAGCGTAGCGCGAAAGAAAAGTTTATATTATACTCTATAGCGCGAAACATGGAGTTTGAAAATATTTTGAGGGAAGTAATTATTATGATGAAATAGAGTAATATGATGATATTTTATGGCCTTTGCGGTATCATTTACCAAAATTTTATTTATGGGATGCCTCAAATCCTTTTGAGTTACCATGTGAACATTTTAAAAAACGATACAGATTTGTTCAGGAGTCAGTGTTGATACAGACTCATAAAAGACTCATTGGTGAAATACAACCCGTGAATACAACAGAGGTCATCCAATTTGTCCAGAAATAGCTGTCTTAATAACTTTAATGTTTTACGATAAAGCATCATTTCAGGTTGATATCTATGTAAATATGTACGGACTTAGGTAAGAAACCATTTTATAATTATGTTATAGCGCTATTCATAAAAGTTTTAACATAATAAAAGTATTAAATAAATCATACGACATATCAGTAACGAAACGTGACGAATGTTATTTTATACTTCGGTCAATCCACTCAAACGTCAGTCCAGACGTCAAAAAGTGACAGCCTACGTCCGCTCGCTCGCTCTGGTATCTTTCCGCGCAAGCGCCGAGTCCCGTCTCCAATTTAAAGCTATATATCTCGTAAGCTCCGGCAGCTAGACGCAATTAAAAAATACTTGTGTTTATCTGATACTATATAAAATCGGCATATGTGATAACTTAGTCACAACAACTAGTTCTAAGTACTTCAAAAAAAAGTTAAACTTGAGATTTTGGGTTGAAAAACAGTAAAAATTTTGTTCTTACTAAGTTTTTACTAATAATTTTGTAGTTTGTGTCTTTTAAACCTATGTATAATAAAACTAGACTATATAAGCTTTCTTTTGATACCCATAAGTCATTACTTGGACGGTTTTAAGTAGCACACTAGATGAAAACAAAACACCCCTTCCCGCATTAATTTCATGCCGCCTGGCTGCGCTAGCAAAAATAAGGCAAAATACGGCAAGATGGCCGCCCGTAGGGCTCATCCGTATGGCTGCATACGGCCCGTCCTATATTTTAATTTCGACATTTAGTTTATTTTGTGATTTTTGTTGAAATGAGACAATGATTAATGTACATAGTTGTTTAATATTGTAAAAATGTATTACCTATTTAAAAATAAACTTTTTATATGTGATATCTTTTTTTAATTTACATAATTACTTTAACGAAACACATTACACACACATTAAAAGGAAGGTGTGTTACGGGGTTTACACAGATTACGAGGAAGAGGACCCTTTTTAATAAAGTAGGTAGCGAAACTCAGATATATAAACACATCCTCCTCCTCTTCTTCCAGACCGTAATTATTGTAATTATCCTGAGACCTGAAATCGAAACTTGTCTTGGATTCCAATTAATTTTTAATTTATGACTGCAATTAGGCATTAAAAAAAACATTATTCTCATGCCCAAAAACATTGAAAGACAAGAAAGAAAAAAAAACTGCAACGAAAATATCATAACACTTCTTTGGAAGGACTTTACAATAAGGGTATTTATATATGTATATATTTGGGAGGGGGGGAGGGGGAGGGGGGTAGACCCCTCCCCCGTGGGGGAAAAGTTTAGGAAATGCATAGTTTTTTTTTTATGAATTTTTAAAAATCTAATTTTGAGGTTATGTTTTTGGGTGAAGAAGATCACATGATGGGTGTAAAGACTATTTTCAAGCAATAATACGATCAATGGCATCTTCAAGGTCAAGATTAAAACCCTAAAAGCCGAAGGTCAAGGTCATTCGTCGAAGGGCAAAGGCATTTTTTATTTTATTATAATGTTTTAGGTTTTCATGTCGATAGAGCCACGTGTCGACGGAGCCCCGCTTCGCGGGGCTCCTACTTCTGAGTGGTTTATAAAAAAATAACCACGAAGGGGATGGCGGGGTCTGTTCGCTCGCTTCGCTCGCTCTCTTGACCCCGCCATCCCCTTCTAACCTAACCTGTCCAAGTCGGGGTGCCCTAAGTCCCGAGCTCGCTTCGCTCGCTCTTGCATCCTAAGTTGTCATTGTTTTTTACTTAGTGATTAAGTGAGTGTTAAGTTTAGTGTGTAGTGTAATAGGTAACGCTCACCCGTATACTTATAGTAATCTTTGCGCTCACCTTCGCAGCTTCAGATGGCAAATGCTCTCAAACGCGAGTACAGACATTGAATAACATGACACTAACAAATCATATAACGGCGGCAACAAAATTTTGCGTTTCGTTTCACCTGTAGCAGATACCATCAGAATAAAAAATAATAACTTTAGATTGTCAATAAATCAAAATTTTCGTAGTTGGTCACCAAAAAAACAGAAATCACTGAGAAATTATTAAACTCAAATAAAATAACTAAATCTAAAGCAAATTTAAACAAAAAAAAACAAATTACGTGTCAACTTATAATTTGCAAAATCAAAACACATTATTATAACTCCCTAAATTAGCAACCCTACCTGTCAAAGTTACGTCAAAAGTGATAAAATAGTGCGAAATTTGAGGTTATTTTATCAAAGTTTGATATTTTTTATCTCCGAAAGTATTTATTTCCTAAACTTGAAACTTCGTGAAATTACTCAAGATAACAAGTACTTTGCACAACAAAAAATTGAAGAGTCTACTCGGGATCCCTTATTGTAAAGTTGAGCCAGCTTTATTAAAAACATCGTGATCAAGCTCTCCATTACTCTCATAATTTCTATGTTTATACAAACCCTTACTGTGGACATTTAATAAAAGCGTTTATACCAGAATTATGGCAAGTACTGACGACTTGTGGAATGAAATCATTAAAACATGGAATCCTATATATTTTCTTTTTTTTTTTTTTTTTTTTTTATATTTGATAGGCTCGCGTTTGACCACTATCTCACCTGATGGTAAGCGATGATGTGGTCGAAGATGGAGCACGCTTGCCTAGAAGTAACCTATTCACTCTTGACTTAAAGACTCCCAGGTCGTATCTTACAGGAAACACAGACTCCGGTAGAGAATTCCACTCTCTAGCCGTACGTGCAATGAATGTTTTCTCAAAACGCTTTGTGCGTATGGATGGGATGTCCACCATGAACCGGTGGCACTTCGCCGTACGTCTTGTGGTCCTTAGATGAAACGGGCTTGGCGGAATCAAATCATGCAATTCCGTCGCACACTCCCCAAAATGTAATCGATAGAAAACCGACAGGCTAGCAACTCGGCGTCTATGTTCAAGACTTTGGAGTTTTGACTCAACGAGTCTATCATTGCCGATGATCCTCTTGGCTCGTTTCTCAATTGACTCAAGGGCATCAAGCTGGTATCTTGCAGATCCGTCCCAAAGATGAGAGCAGTACTCCATACACGATCGGACTTGCGCTTGATAGAGTTGGAGCAGTTGTTCCGGCGTGAAGTATCGTCTCACCTTTGCGAGGACCCCCAACTTTTTGGCAGCCACTTGAGCCTTAGCCTCTATGAAGGGGCCAAAATTGAGGGTAGATGTTAAAGTAACACCAAGAAGATCAAGTCGGTCGGTTATCGGCACGGTTACACCTCGGAAACATGGAGCCGGGTGAAATTGGCTCCTTTTAGCAGAAAAAAGACACGCCTGGGTCTTAGCAGCATTGAACTTAACCAGATTGGCATCGCCCCAATCTGAGACAGCCTGCAAGGACAAGTTCAAGCGCCCAACCATAGCCTCTCGGAGAGACCGGACCTGAGACCCACTAACTCGTGCGTCTGGCACGTATCTCTCGGCAACAGTGCTGTCGTCTGCATACCCAAAGGTACCGGGTTTTAGCAGATCGTTAATATGCAGCAAAAACAATGTTGCCGAGAGCACCGACCCCTGAGGAACACCGGCATTAATAGCCAGCAGTCCGGACGAGTAGCCATCTATGACTACTCGGATAGACCGATCCCTCAGGAAATCTGCTATCCAATCACACAATCCAGCGGGCACACCGAAGGAAGGAAGCTTGCCAATTAAGCTGTCGTGCCAGACCCGGTCGAAGGCCTTCGAGATATCAAGGGAGACCGCAAGGGCTTCCCCTTGTTTGTCGATGGCCTCACTCCAGATGTGAATGGCATACGCTAGAAGATCTCCCGTTGACCGATTTCGGCGGAAGCCGTATTGTCGGTCACTTAGGATATCGTTAGCTTCTAGGTATGCTAGGAGCTTACCATTCAGTATACGTTCCATACTCTTACAGAGAACGGAAGTTACTGAGATGGGCCTATAATTTGCTGGGTCAGCTCGACTACCCTTCTTGGGTATGGGTTGCACGTTAGCTTGTTTCCAAGCCATCGGCACTTTTCCAGTCTCAAACGAAAGGCGATATAGGCGTGTCAAGATCGGAGACAACTCAGGCGCACACGTCCTCAGTACAATTGCCGGTATCCCGTCGGGACCACTAGCCTTGTTCACGTCCAGGTTACGCAGCACCCTCCGGACATCCTTCTGATGAATGCGAATGTCTGACATAATCGACTCGCATCCACCAAGAGTACCAGGGGGCCTCGCGCCACCAGGATCTAGACGCGAAGATTCCGCAAACAGAGAGGCAAACAAGCTTGCTTTCTCCTCAGCGGAGTGGGCCAGCGACCCGTCGGGTTTCAGCAGTGGAGGTAGTGAGGGGCGGCAGAAGTTCGATTCAACCGACTTAGCCAGGGACCAAAACGCCTTACTACCAGCTGGGTAAGAAGCAAGTTTGTTCCCAATTCGGCCAATGTGGTCAAACCGAGCCTTCCGCAACACCTTCTTGCAGAACTTGGCAGCCCTGTTGAAGGCTCTCTTCTTCTGACTCACGTCACTCGCTTTACGCATCCGAGCGTCGACCCATGCCAGGTAGGCCGCGTGTTTAAGCGCATCAGCGCGATTGCACTCGGCACCAAACCATGGTCGAGCCCTGCCAGACATTGTTACGTCAGAGAATGGAATGTAGTACTCCATTCCCCGCCGCAAAACATCCGTCACGGCGTCCGCGCACGACGAAACATCAGTCGAAGAAAAGCAAGTGGGCCGCCAAGGATAACATGCGAAGAAAGATCGCATGCCATCCCAATCTGCTGACCTGTATCGCCAAACCCGCCTGGTGCCTTTAGGGCTAGGATCGGGCGGGGAGTAGACGGATACAGATTTCACCAGACAGTGGTCGGAAGTACCTAATGGTGAAGAAATCGACACTGAGTAACGGTCTGGATCTGTTGTCAGCAGAAGGTCCAAGCAATTGGCTGTGTGCGAATCAACATCCGGCACCCTCGTTGCCCCCTGGACCAGCTGGGTAAGATTTAACGCCAGCGCTAGCTTATACGTCTCTTGTCCAGCATGGTCTGTGTACTGGTATGGGAAGAGCCACTCCTGATGGTGGGCGTTGAAGTCCCCCAGTAACACCAATTGGGCTGAAGGGTACCGTTGCTGAGCCACATCCGCCGCTTTACTCAGGTGTTGTGTGAGCCCAGTTGTCTCCAGATCACCGCTGTGCGAACGGTAGACACAGGCGTAGACAATTTTATCTAGGCCTGTGTCCACTAGGACCCAAAGAGTTGAGAACCTGGAGTCCTCAAGGTTACGGAGACGCCGATAGCAGATGTCGTCCCGGGCGTACATGCATATACCAGCGCGTGGCTTAAAATTGTGCTCCAGGGTAAACCCTGGGTAAGATAGGTACGCCACGTCAGACGGACATCCGATCTGCGTCTCCGAAAGGAATAAGAGAGCTGGCTTCTCATTCTCTAGGTGGTGGTGGACTGCGGCGAGATTTGAGTGCAGACCACGAATGTTGGATAGGTGCACTTTGTGTGAGAGGGAGTGCTGCCGCTGTACAGCTTTTTTCTTTTTATAGCCTTTCATTATTGAAGAGTAAAGGAAGGAGAGGAGAAGGAAGTGAAATGAGGTTCCATGCTGGCTACCTTCAGGTACGCACTGACAGGACGGTATCATTGGGGGACTAGTCTGGAGACTGCGGGGACGCCCGAGCCCCCCCGGAAATGTCCATCGGGCCCTCTCGTCTGGTCGCCAACCAGCACGATGGTGCATTCCGGGATTTTTCGTCAGTTGGCGGGGCAGCCTTTCGTGTGTGGCTAGTACACTACTTGGGCCCCCTACTAACTGCGGTCGGCCAGCGGCGCACCGTGCCTCGGATCCCGCTACCCTCCGCGACTAGTCTCCCGATACATCCATATCAGCGCGAGCCCGGTTGGTCTGCCTGCAATGGAACAACTATTTCGACCCAACTCCTCTGGATTGGCTACACTGAGCATCGTACCGGAACACGGCCAGGCCGCTTGGCGGTACGTCTTTGCTCAGTGGGTGGTCGCAAGCCATCGGTCGAAACCTACCACCAGTTTGTGTCACCTGATTAGCACCACCCGGGGACCACGTGTAGGGACTCAATGGGTATACTCCTACGGACGCGGGTGACTCGGCCCCCAAAATGTTTGCCCCCAATGTTTTCGTCCTATTTTTACTGTCGAAGTATGTGTAAATACTAATAATGAACTAATTTCCGTATTACGAGCAATATTCTAACAGATTAGTTAGTAAATCATACAAAATTATCAACAAAATGCGGACGCCGGACGCGGCGCTCTCCCCTTGTTTTGTATTTCAATATTTTCGTTTTCAACACACTTTGAACCTACTGCATGTTTAGTTTTTCGTTAAGCTTGAATCTTGAAGATTCTTTTGATATATTACACTAACACACAGGGTTTTAAATACAATTGTATTTACATTTTAAATACAGAGCTCCTGTCAGTTTGGCAACAACAGAAAATGACCACAGAACATCAACTTTCAACTTTTTTTTCTGGTATTCTAGTAGCTTGCATAACAGTGCGCCCAGTGTTATTTGACGCAAAATTTAGTTGAGTAACGTCTCTAATAGAGAAAAACCAACTAAAAGCTGAGGACCATATACAAAAACCGATTTTAATGGGAACACACCGTGGTTGCATTAATTGCGGTAGCGACGATCTTGAGCCATTTTAAAAATGCTGAGATTCTGGCACTAGACGGGCCAGTGGCAATGTGACGTAATCATGAGCTTTGAGGAGCGGATCTTGGTAACTGAGCTCGTGTACTCATGTGTTTATTAATTAGCAAGAAACTTGAGTTCCTCACATCGTTATAATAGCGGATCAAATGATAACGCACTTGAGGACGTAGTTGAGGAGCGTTTATTAATAAGGGCCTATGTTTTTTGGTAACAGCACATGCAAAGGTTACGGTTACGGCTCGCTAGTATAGACCTGCCTTAATCACGAAATCAAACCATTTATTTATTTAGGATGGCAACTCTGTTGAGATTCGTTCAGAATTACTGCCTATTTAAAATCTTTTTAATGAAATAGGTAATGAAAAGACTAGACTAAAACCTAAAAAGAAAAATAGAGGTCACCATTCCGTCACAAGACTCCAGTATCACGTCCGCAACACTTATTTGGTGAGACGGACTAGTGGTACAATATGGTACTATTGTTACCGCTCAATACAAAACCTACGTTTCCGAACGAAATATTTTCAAAAATAGAATCCTGTGTGTGACATTTGCGGCCGTTAAATGTTTTGAGTTCGCCAACCGGATTGCTGGAAGAAAAAAAGAAATAATTTAGCTATCCTTATAACTGTTACTTAAAATGATTAGTGTGTTAGAATAAACAGTAGGTCCGCATTCTGTTCAAGACTTGTTTTCTATACTGAGAAATAACCATGGGAACCAACGCAAGTAAATCAAATACTAATGAAGCACCAACTGTTGCTTCGGTAAAGAATGATTTGGACATTTCAGACGTTTGTAATAACCCTGATCCTCGATCTCCAACACAAGAAATATCACGGACTCCGCTACAGGTGCGTATACAAATCCACGATATGAATATTCTCAACCTATAAATAACACTATTCCCTCCATTTTTTTTTTGTTGTTTTCGAATCGTCTGGCCTTTTTGACTTCGTCACATGTGTTTAATTCAACAGTACTAATTCAATGTATTTTGTCTTTCAGAATAAGTCAACTGGTAAACACAATATCACTAAAAACGTTGATCTCAGGAAGACTTTCGAAAATGCTAATGATGAAGAAAAACTGATACATAACAATCCTATTCTTTCTGCTGTAATAAAGAACCATTTGCAGTCTTACGACCCGCGCTCGCCGACTCAGGACTTCGAACGCACACCAATTATAATTTCTACAAAGGCTGATGAAACGGCTAATGCAAAAAAATTACTAAGACTACAAAGTGAAAACTGTGCTAGCCCTGTGTTGAACACTGAAAATGACGACTATTGTGACAGCTGCTCCGAAGCATGTGAAAAGAGCCCAGATTTAGTTGTATCCCGTAACTTGTGTGAGGGATTCTTAAACATTACCTTAGATGATAAATTTAAAGAACCTGAAGAGCCATTGGGATCATCCACAGCTTCATGTGAAGCATTAGAAAACAACACATCATGTGAAGGCCAACCTAAAACAACATTTTTGGAAACAAACTTTGATTATGTAGACAGCGAGGATAAATTTGTAGACAGTGAGGAAAATATTAATAGTGTTGAAGATATTGATACTATAAATGAAGATATTGATACTATAAATGATGATGATAATGATGATGGCCCAGAATTTGAGATCCTTGATGATGATCCTCGGTCACCATCAATAGGTATTGAGAGAACACCTATTGTTGTAGCTAAAACAGAAGAGGACTCAAATGTTGAAACTATGTCAGATGATACTTTGATCAAAGTATTACAAAGCACTAATGCAGAACTTCGCCAAACTGGTTCCAAGACAGACAACAATGTTGATGGGCTACTAATTTATGAAGATGAAGCAACTAACCTGAATGAAACACCAAAGAAGTCAAAATCTGCAAGTAACAGTGCCTCTAGAACTCCATTGTCATGTATGAAAAACAAGGCAGATGCAGGACATACACGATCTAAATCAGCCAACACTTTGTATGATCCCAAAAATCTGAAGATTGGTTCTAGGATTCCTAAAAGAGTGTCTCATATTCCACGATTGAAGTGTTTACCAAAGCAGCCTAACTCATCTGCAGGAAGTAGTATTTCTTTGAAAAGTATTTCTAAAGCTGCAACTATCGGTGGAGATTGTGAGAACACGCCTCCCCACTCACATCGTGATCGCTGGGACAAAGACAACAGTATTGTACTCTGAAACTGATTTGCAGTAACCATCAACAGCAAGAATGCTGTAGAATATTCTTAAAACTTGGAAATTGTTTTTTATTAACTATTATGTTTATTGTGAAGTGTCACTTTTGAATACTATTGCTCAGAATGAATAATTTCTTGTATTGTTATCATGCTTTGCTGTATTATTTAAAATTAAATAACAATTATTGTCTGCAATAAGTAATTCTCGACTCTCAATAAAAGAAACAAACTCATCTTGTTATCTTTTTCCTAGTATTAATAATGAACCTAATGAAATTGTTTTTTTTTTTTTTAAACATCACAAATGTACCATGTGCAGACATCATAAGTACCTCTACCTATGCTAGGTTCATACACCGCGCGGCATAAGATGTCCGTGACTACCGCAGGACCACCAACACCAATCGCTTCCATGTTTGGTAAATAATTAGTACTCAATTGGTACTAATAAGCACTCGAACAACAGAATTGGTAGGTACCTTAGTAGTTGTTCGAGAAAATCGACTTAGAAGGTGGTCCGGCGGTAGTCACGCTCCGTTCAGCAGGACCACCATGAGCGCCGAATAAGGGGGCTACAGCTATTCTAAGTATACAAATAATTAGTACCCTTAAATGTGATTCATTTTGTAAAAAAATCAGAACTGAAACATTTGTATCTAGCTAGTATATTTATAACTCTTATGCGTTTCATCCCTCCTCTTCTCTTGTCCATACCAAGAAGACAAACGAGTCCCTTTCAACTCTTTCACTGGCGCCACTTTCAAACTTCTAATGAACTCATTATTCACTTTATCCATTCTGGTTGCTCCACAGGCACACATCCATATCAATATACACCTACCTATTGCTCCCTACTAATCCCACAGATTCCTATTCTCACTACGCTGACCACGCAAAGATCTGTATTAAGTACCTAAACAAATATACCTATAAAAGCACTCGCCAGTGGAGTTGCTGAACCCAACCCAATATACAATAACAGTACTTGAAAACTACAATCGAATTTTAGGCATGTTCCTTCACAATGGTGAGCCAGTGGTTATATTTATTTAACGTAAGCAATATATAGGCTCAGCCTAGGTAGTGCAAAAGAAATGTACTGAACATTGCCCATGATAAGCAAAGGTGGTAGTGATTCAATCAAAACAAGCACATATTTTAATTTTTTTATTTTCTATACTGACAACACCTATTACGCAACACATCCTTTTGGAATAAATAGTAGGTAAGTTTATAAATAACAATAAAAATTATGCAAATCACAAAATCATTTAATGTATATAGCAGTACAGCGTTGCTAGCTTCTTGGAATGGTTTAAAATTGAACACCAAAAATAGAAATGGTTAGATAGTTTACAAAAATAAGTCCCATAAAAATACAACACTAGTGTTGAATGTAACTCTTCACAAAGTCCCCATTCCGTAAACAAAACAATCTTGTTAGCAGGCTTGTAGAAATGGTACCTCCAAACATTACAGGGTGTATGGGACTGATGTGGTCATATTTTAAAAACTGCTTTTGCCTATTGTAATTAATAACTTTCTTCGAGAAAGAAAATTTATTCCGAATAAAAAAACGCCTGGCCTTTCTGAACAAAGTTATCATCAACTGATCAAAATTAGTATGGGAGGTCCAATGTCTCTTTGGGAATTTACCATGAATTCCATGAAGAAAGTTACTGATTTCTATGGGCAGAAGCAGATCTAAAAATATAACCACATCTTTCCATTAAACCTTAGATAGGTATTTCGAGGTGACACATTCTAACCAACGAGTATTTTGAATTAGCAATAATACTAAAATATATAATTATATTTAAAGTTGAGTAGAATCTTTCAGCGCCTTGTCCTTTAGAAGCCTCGAAGAACAGCTAAAAGCAAAAATATATTAAAAATCAACAGCTAAGCTGTAACAACTACACAATGTTAAGTATTAATTTAACACTACATCAAGCATCTAAGGTCTATGTCAAGTATAAATTTCAAGAGCTTGTATAATATTTAATTAAGAAAAAATGAGGGGAAAAAAGAATAATGTTGCAATAGTTTTCATACTGAAACTATTTCAATTTACCTACACATTATTTTCCCTACTACCATTTTCTAAGTACATTACATTACAGTACATATAACAACACAATAATATTGCACAGGGCCTGCAAAATTGTTGACTAATAATATTTTTAAGTAGCCGAAATTGTATAAAATTTGGCACGAAAAATGGTAGGTCAAGGAGAACAAAACTCTAATGTTAGATTTATTAAATTATTACCCTTACTTTCTAAAATAAAATCATTTGTCCGATTCAATACTGACACTGTATATTTATTAGTGATGAAAGGCTATTATTATGGAATGTAGACTTATCGCACTAGGGTTCTATAGCGATAGAAAACGTCATACAGCATGTAACAAAAACCCTGTCCGATCCTAAAGGGTATTACTTGGTATCGTACTGCGTACACATACGTAATCATTTAATGGATACCAGATAATTATTTTTGCCCAATGAAAATAATTAATTTAAAAAAAACTTATCAAAGGCAACACTGAGCGCTAGGTAAAGTTCATCTACTGTTTCGTTTCAAAGATGCCGCCTGAGCGAGACAGAGTGCCTACAGCGCGGCTAGTGCAAGGCGGTATCGTTTGAAATAAAAATAGGTAAAAATGAAAAAATTTCGCCGGCCGGTGAAGTGTTGTCAACTGATGAAAATTTGCCACATTTAGTGTTAAATTTCGCATACTACATAAAAATAAAAAATCTATAACTTTTAGTTTTTATGAGTTGCATTTTTTTTTTACAACTTTTTCTAATACGTATGTTAAACCAGGAATACGCCTTTATTGGATCGAACAGGGTTTTTGTTATATGCTGTATATTCAAGACTCAAGTGCAACATCATCTCAAAATACAGCTAGTTATGTTTTGGTTTGAGATTCTTTTAGATATATTTTTTATTTAAATGCATACTGTCAATAAAGTAACACGACATTTGATTTTAGTATTTTATGTTAAATAAGAATAGTATTCCATTTAAATTTAAACTACACAATTTACACTTAAATATAATAGTCAAGCTTAGAACTAGGTAGTATTCCGTAGTACACAACATTTTAGCCCTTAAGTAAGAAGAACAGCAGACAAATAAGTTTTAATGTAGTCATATACTTGTCTTAAAATATCAGTGTTGGTAGCCATTAGGTATTTCCGTCATTTTCTAATCTTGCAAAATGTTGTGCACTAATTAAAGGTCATTAACAGAGGTCGGAATTAGGTAAAGTTATTTATGTAGTTGCATCGAAATTTTGGTATTAATATGGATCTTCCCGGGATTTGTAATGGACAATCGCGTGTGGCCAACAATATTACAAATAAATAATAATAAAAACCTCTAATGTTTTCTTTTGTACTCACAAGCTATTTTGTGTGAACTACAAATGTGGCTACATCGCGCGTGTGCGCATTAAAATTTTGCAACTTCGGACATCCGATGTCGTTGATGTAAATTTGGAAACGTCGCGCGTGCAGTGGTTTAAATTGTGTAAAAGTAAATAGCTTTTTTATTTAATAAATCACGGGATTTTTCTGCTCTCTAAAATTAATCTCGGGATTTGAGGCATATCCACTTTATTCTTTCGCTGTATGAAATCAGTGTAAGTACATAAATAACTCTACCTAATGCCGACCTCTGGTCATTAATCATTATACTCGTAACTCCCACAAGAAATAATGTTCAAAATTTAGACACTTAAAGCTTTTTTTGAAGCGTTGATACGAGTACGATTGGGATAATGTTTTACATAAATATTATGTTTTTTGCTCATTAATCAAAATGAGGCAAGACACGCAATTCATTGACCATTTGCAAAAATACACACTGCTTTACGTGACTGTTTTCTATCATTTAAAACATTTAATCACACAAAGCAATTTCTAAACACCTAATATCAGTTTGAATCCCTTGAAGATCACCATTTTATGGTTTTACAATACTGTGTCTTAAACATTTAATAGGAGGTAGTTTCTCATAGATTTGTTTTTAAACCATGTTCAATATGTATAATGCTTAGGTTTATTGGGGCCATAATTAAGTGTTAAACACACAACTAACACCAATAAAATTTTAAAATATCAAAAACAGGATAACATGTATGCTCGTCCTTTGTATCCCAGGAATAATATCATGCTCCATGCAGAGGCTGTTCAGTTTTCTTCATCATCTTTTGTCTCCTTGATTTCTGTTGAAGAATGTTAGTAAAGTTAATCACACGCCTAGTTTAAAAACCCACGCCAATATTATTATGGATCATAAATAAAAATTGTATTAGTAGTCCGGCAAAGACATTCTAGATTACAATCATTCGCATAGAGGTGAAAATTTGTATGTATTGTTACGAGCTGGGTATGGGATAAATTATTTTACACCTATTAATTAACCAAATATTCTTTACTAGCTTCCACCCGCGACTTCGCCCGCGTAAAAAGTGTAATTATAAGTTTGAGTGGTATTTCCAGAGAGTAGCACGTTAAATAAACTCTGTAGAAATCAAAATCAAAAGTTATTTAAATTAGGCTGAAAGCCTTATTAACGTTTTTTGAACGTAAAAGTTCAAAGTCAAAGATAAAGACTGTAAGGGTACACGCAATCGCTCAGTGTGTCGGGGTACCTATCTTGTTACTCTTACCGTGATAAATATAATTGTTTACCATATCGAGACTGTTTCATTTATTGGGTCCCGAACATATCCTAAATTGGTGCTTAGCTTCTTGCCCGTGGCTCCGTCCGCGTAGGCATTTATATTAAATTAACTTTTTCACGATTTTGGCACCCTGGTAGTTTACCTTTGGCTTCATCCGCGTGCAGGTCTGAAATTTCTCTTCTTCATGATTCTGTTTTCCTGGTAGTTTAAGAATCTATACCGCTCAGGATTCCAGCCCGGAAAATACTTATTCAAGATGTTACCTCTCATGTACTCAGCCTCGGAATACTTATTGTGAATCTGTTCGCCTGGTAATTTGTGAATCTTTCTTTTTTTCTTTTTTTTTTTTTTTATGTTTGATAGGCTCGCGTTTGACCACTATCTCACCTGATGGTAAGCGATGATGTGGTCGAAGATGGAGCACGCTTGCCTAGAAGTAACCTATTCACTCTTGACTTAAAGACTCCCAGGTTGTATCTTACAGGAAACACAGACTCCGGTAGAGAATTCCACTCTCTAGCTGTACGTGCAATGAATGTTTTCTCAAAACGCTTTGTGCGTATGGATGGGATGTCCACCATGAACCGGTGGCACTTCGCCGTACGTCTTGTGGTCCTTAGATGAAACGGGCTTGGCGGAATCAAATCATGCAATTCCGTCGCACACTCCCCAAAATGTAATCGATAGAAAACCGACAGGCTAGCAACTCGGCGTCTATGTTCAAGACTTTGGAGTTTTGACTCAACGAGTCTATCATTGCCGATGATCCCCTTGGCTCGTTTCTCAATTGACTCAAGGGCAACAAGCTGGTATCTTGCAGATCCGTCCCAAAGATGAGAGCAGTACTCCATACACGATCGGACTTGCGCTTGATAGAGTTGGAGCAGCTGTTCCGGCGTGAAGTATCGTCTCACCTTTGCGAGGACCCCCAACTTTTTGGCAGCCACTTGAGCCTTAGCCTCTATGAAGGGACCAAAATTGAGGGTAGATGTTAAAGTAACACCAAGAAGATCAAGTCGGTCGGTTATCGGCACGGTTACACCTCGGAAACATGGAGCCGGGTGAAATTGGCTCCTTTTAGCAGAAAAAAGACACGCCTGGGTCTTAGCAGCATTGAACTTAACCAGATTGGCATCGCCCCATTCTGAGACAGCCTGCAAGGACATGTTCAAGCGCCCAACCATAGCCTCTCGGAGAGACCGGACCTGAGACCCACTGACTCGTGCGTCCGGCACGTATCTCTCGGCAACAGTGCTGTCGTCTGCATACCCAAAGGTACCGGGCTTTAGCAGATCGTTAATATGCAGCAAAAACAATGTTGCCGAGAGCACCGACCCCTGAGGAACATCGGCATTAATAGCCAGCAGTCCGGACGAGCAGCCATCTATGACTACTCGGATAGACCGATCCCTCAGGAAATCCGCTATCCAATCACACAATCCAGCGGGCAGACCGAAGGAAGGAAGCTTGCCAATTAAGCTGTCGTGCCAGACCCGGTCGAAGGCCTTCGAGATATCAAGGGAGACCGCAAGGGCTTCCCCTTGTTTGTCGATGGCCTCACTCCAGATGTGAATGGCATACGCTAGAAGATCTCCCGTTGACCGATTTCGGCGGAAGCCGTATTGTCGGTCACTTAGGATATCGTTAGCTTCTAGGTATGCTAGGAGCTTACCATTCAGTATACGTTCCATACTCTTACAGAGAACGGAAGTTACCGAGATGGGCCTATAATTTGTTGGGTCAGCTCGACTACCCTTCTTGGGTACGGGTTGCACGTTAGCTTGCTTCCAAGCCATCGGCACTTTTCCAGTCTCAAACGAAAGGCGATATAGGCGTGTCAAGATCGGAGACAACTCAGGCGCACACGTCCTCAGTACAATTGCCGGTATCCCGTCGGGACCACTAGCCTTGTTCACGTCCAGGTTACGCAGTACCCTCCGGACATCCTTCTGATGAATGCGAATGTCTGACATAATCGACTCGCATCCACCAAGAGTACCAGGGGGCCTCGCGCCACCAGGATCCAGACGCGAAGATTCCGCAAACAGAGAGGCAAACAGGCTTGCTTTCTCCTCAGCGGAGTGGGCCAGCGACCCGTCGGGTTTCAGCAGTGGAGGTAGTGAGGAGCGGCAGAAGTTCGATTCAACCGACTTAGCCAGGGACCAAAACGCCTTACTACCAGCTGGGTAAGAAGCAAGTTTGTTCCCAATTCGGCCAATGTGGTCAAACCGAGCCCCCCGCAACACCTTCTTGCAGAACTTGGCAGCCCTGTTGAAGGCTCTCTTCTTCTGACTCACGTCACTCGCTTTACGCGTCCGAGCGTCGACCCATGCCAGGTAGGCCGCGTGTTTAAGCGCATCAGCGCGATTGCACTCGGCACCAAACCATGGTCGAGCCCTACCAGACATTGTCACGTCAGAGAATGGAATGTAGTACTCCATTCCCCGTCGCAACACATCTGTCACGGCGTCCGCGCACGACGAAACATCAGTCGAAGAAAAGCAAGTGGGCCGCCAAGGATAACATGCGAAGAAAGATCGCATGCCATCCCAATCTGCTGACCTGTATCGCCAAACCCGCCTGGTGCCTCTAGGGCTAGGATCGGGCGGGGAGTAGACGGATACAGATTTCACCAGACAGTGGTCGGAAGTACCCAATGGTGAAGAAATCGACACTGAGTAACGGTCTGGATCTGTTGTCAGCAGAAGGTCCAAGCAATTGGCTGTGTGCGAATCAACATCCGGCACCCTCGTTGCCCCCTGGACCAGCTGGGTAAGATTTAACGCCAGCGCTAGCTTATACGTCTCTTGTCCAGCATGGTCTGTGTACTGGTATGGGAAGAGCCACTCCTGATGGTGGGCGTTGAAGTCCCCCAGTAACACCAATTGGGCTGATGGGTACCGTTGCTGAGCCACATCCGCCGCTTTACTCAGGTGTTGTGTGAGCCCAGTTGTCTCCAGATCACCGCTGTGCGAACGGTAGACACAGGCGTAGACAATTTTATCTAGGCCTGTGTCCACTAGGACCCAAAGAGTTGAAAACCTGGAGTCCTCAAGGTTATGGAGACGCCGATAGCAGATGTCGTCCCGGGCGTACATGCATATACCAGCGCGTGGCTTAAAATTGTGCTCCAGGGTAAACCCTGGGTAAGATAGGTACGCCACGTCAGACGGACATCCGATCTGCGTCTCCGAAAGGAATAAGAGAGCTGGTCTCTCAGTCTCTAGGTGGTGGTGGACTGCGGCGAGATTTGAGTGCAGACCTCGAATGTTGGATAGGTGCACTTTGTGTGAGAGGGAGTGCTGCCGCTGTACAGCTTTTTTCTTTTTAATGCCTTTCATTGTTGTGAAGAGTGAAGGAAGGAGAGGAGAAGGAAGTGAAATGAGGTTCCATGCTGGCTACCTTCGGGTACGCACTGACAGGACGGTATCATTGGGGGACTAGTCTGGAGACTGCGGGGACGCCCGAGCCCCCCCGGGAATGTCCATCGGGCCCTCTCGTCTGGTCGCCAACCAGCACGATGGTGCATTCCGGGATTTTTCGTCAGTTGGCGGGGCAGCCTTTCGTGTGTGGCTAGTACACTACTTGGGCCCCCTACTAACTGCGGTCGGCCAGCGGCGCACCGTGCCTCGGATCCCGCTACCCTCCGCGACTAGTCTCCCGATACATCCATATCAGCGCGAGCCCGGTTGGTCTGCCTGCAATGGAACAACTATTTCGACCCAACTCCTCTGGATTGGCTACACTGAGCATCGTACCGGAACACGGCCAGGCCGCTTGGCGGTACGTCTTTGCCCAGTGGGTGGTCGCAAGCCATCGGTCGAAACCTACCACCAGTTTGTGTCACCTGATTAGCACCACCCGGGGACCACGTGTAGGGACTCAATGGGTATACTCCTACGGACGCGGGTGAAAATTATCTCTATCTACCTCTTACGTTTTCTGCCCCGGAATACTTTTTGTGTTTCTGGTCTCCTGGTAGTTTGTGAGTCTTTATCGCTCATGATTTCAGTCCTCGAAATACTTCTCCTCATGTTTCTGGTCTCCTGGTAATTTGTAAGTCTCTACCTCTCCTAATATCAATCTCGGAATTTGTTTTGTGATTCTGATCTCCTAGTAGGATGTGAACTGTTACTTTGATTTAAAAAAAAAAAAACTTCTTTAAGCCTCAGAATATATTTTGTGATTCTGATCTCTAAGTATTAGGTTGTGAATCTATACCGCTCAGGATTCGAGGATTATTGGAAATGATAAAAGTGATGTGAATAATGAGTAATTGGAGAAAACTATTTGTATGAGTAACCAGCTGACCTGAAATGTGTCCGGAACGTGGAAAGTTGAAAGGAGTCATTATGTAATCGAAAATAGTTTAGATTCCAATAGTATTTATAATAGTATTCTAGCGGCTCCCCTGTCAAAAGCCGCCAAACCTATATAAAATTGAAAATTAAAAATAAAAGAGGAGATAAAGAGGATGAGGGTGGCGTGGTCATACTGATCAAGCTCTCTATAAATAAAGATTTATAAAATAAAACTAGCTGACCTGACACACGTAGTTCTGTCAAAAACCATCGTAACCCCTAATATAGACAGCTAAGAACAGTTTGAATGGAATAAAGAAAAATGTGGTTTTTACGGTTCTTCATACAATTTTTTTCTCTTCGTAAGACCTTCCTAAGACTGCAACGAATAGTTTTAAAAAAGTACATTCAAATTAGTTCAGCCGTCCTCGAGTTTTGAGCTTAGCAACACATTAAGAGCCGATTTCACCAATTCTAAACGCCCTGTTTTCGACGCTGTCATAAAGTGTTGTTTGGTTAAACGAGCTAATCTCAGGAACTACTGCATCGAATTGAAAAAATATTTTTGTATTGAATAGTCCATTTATCGAGGAAGGCTATAGGCTATATAACATCACACTGCGACCAACAGGAGCGAAGCATCAATGAAAAATGTGGCAAAAACGGGAAAAAAATCCTTTTGAGAGCTTCAGTTGCGTGCGCTGCGTAAACGGTTAAAGTTACGCAAAAATTATGTATGACGGAATTTTTCTCCTTTTAAAGTTCTAAAAAAAAGTCCTTGACAGCATATGTCTATCTTTTAAGGTTAACTCACTATATTCTTTTTTATGGTTTTTATTTGTTACGCTAAGCTTAGTTCAGTAAAACTTAGTTTATAGAGCGAATGGTGAAATCGGCCCTTAGCCATTCATTTTTATTTATGTAGATTATCTAATGGAACTTCAATAATATAATGTCTTTTTCTTCATCTGTCTTCGATATATTCTCCTTATCTAGATTCGTGGACAATGGTGTGGGTTAGTTACATGTGTAGTAACATAAATATGGAATAGATTGGGTATGTATAAATGTATTTCTAAGTACTGTTTGTCCCTACCAAATAAAATAAATAAATGTCTGCTTGCTGATGTCGTTAGAATCCTCTTCTGTTGGCGATTCAACATTGGAGCACGACTAGCCTTGACAATTGGTACACGCTGATAAACAAAACAATACAACTTTTTACAGCCGCATTTAGTATTACACTCTGGAGTAAAGTCTGAATTGGTTCCAATGTATTGTCAGTTAACTTCCAACCCGTCTTCTGGGTCCAATTGATTATCAAACCACACTTGCAACTTGATAATATACGGTACCTACCCGAAATATATGTTGATGAGCACAAGCAGAAATTGGGGGACGACAAGCTTATTGTACTTGTTTATTGTGACGAGTATTTTTTGGATCTCCTTAGACAGAAAGAAGGAAGCGAATTCCGCTGATGGTTAGGGCTTCAGGATCTACTCCTCAAGCTCTAATCATAAACGGCAAAAAGCAGATCAACTTTTGGATGAATGTGTGATTAATATGTATTTTTTGTTTTTGCAATATTATTCAATTAAACAGCATCTCAATAGATCACGGAATAGCCCTCGCCGGTAGGTCTATTCCTTACCGCATCCGACTCAAAATTAGTTTATATATAATTTGATATTTTATGTAATTAAGCTCCATACTCAAAGGTTTAGTTATTTATTTTTTGGTTTTTAGTTCTCTTTAGTTGGTTTAATTTTTTGTTAAAAAGTTTTTATTTTATGATTTTTTGTGACTCTCATCGTCTTTTTTAAACGACGAAAAAAAAAGGAGGAGGTTCTCAATTCGACCGTATATATGTTTTAATTTTTTTTTTTTTTGTATGTTCAGCCCCCACTTCGTCATTTATGAACCGATCTTGATGATTATTTTTTTGTTAGATAGGGTATACCTCAAGGGTGGTCCCATGTCAAGGAAATCAGGATCTGATCATGGAATCCTGATAAAATTGAGAGAAAACCTCGAAAATTGTGGGCACGTTTAGCGTTTCTGTACGTATGTTCGGCCCTCACTCCGTTGTTTAAGAACCGATTTTGATGATTCTTTTTTTCATAAATAGGGTATACCTCAAGGGTAGTCCCTTGTCAAAGACATCAGGATCTGATCATGGAATCCTGATAAAATTGAGAGAAAACCGCGAAAATTGGGCACGGATATTGTTTCTGTTTACTTTTCATAACTTAATCAGGTATTTGCATTTAGGAATCATCACATCATGAAACTGAGCTGATGATGGAAACCATACCTTTCCTAAACAATAGAAGTTATATATAAAAAACTGGTTTTAGTGATGGATACCATTTAATATGCTTTGAAGAAAAGACGTCTTTACAATATTGGAGGTAACCTCAACTCGTCAATATCCTGGGAACCTCATGGAAGGATGGTTGCATCATCAGCTCAGTGCCAAGAAGAATGATGAAGGATTAGAAATTAGCCTCAGAGTATTAAAAGATGATGCGAGTCACAAAAAATCATAAAATAAAAAACTTTTTAACAAAAAATTCAACCGACGAAAAAGAACTAAAAAGCAAAAAATAAATAAACCTTTTAAATCTTGAGTATTGAGCTTATTTACCTACATAAAATACCAAATTTTATATAAACCAATTTTGAGTCGGCGCCAAATAATAAAATGATTAATTACC
This sequence comes from Polia nebulosa, assembly GCA_951329385.1. Classification (NCBI taxonomy): domain Eukaryota; kingdom Metazoa; phylum Arthropoda; class Insecta; order Lepidoptera; family Noctuidae; genus Polia; species Polia nebulosa. Next base: position 16,805,798 of record OX589588.1, on the reverse strand, counting down.
TACATCTAGCCTTCTTCATTTCTACGTACATATAAAATTTAGATATTTAATAATCAGATTGTTGTTTGGCGCCGACTCAAGATTAGTTTATATAAAATTTGATATTTTATGTAGGTAAATAAGCTCAATACTCAAGGCTTAAAAGGTTTATTTATTTTTTGCTTTTTAGTTCTTTTTCGTCGATTGAATTTTTTGTTAAAAAGTTTTTTATTTTATGATTTTTTGTGACTCGCATCATCTTTTAATAACTTAACTTCTAATTGTTTAGGAAATGTATGTATGGTTTCCATCATCAGCTCAGCTTCATGATGTGATGATTCCTAAACGCAAATACCTGATTAAGTTATGAAAAGTAAACAGATACCGTACACTATTTGTACCCGCAATTTTCAAGGGTTTCTCTCAATTTTATCAGGATCCCATAATGAGATCCTGACTTCCTTGACATGGTAGTCCCATGTCAAGGAAGGTCCCTGGAGGTATACCGTTTCTAAAAAAATAATCATCAAATTCGGTTCATAAATAATGAAGTGAGGGGTGAACATACATTCACATCGGCGTCGAGGGGACAATGAAGTACCTGGGAGTCGTCCTCGACAGCCGGTGGAACTTCGTGGAGCACTTCCGACGTTTGGCTCCCAGACTGGAGCGGGCCGGGGCTGCTTCGAAGCGGTTATTCCCCAATCTGGGGGGTCCAAACGCCTCCTGCCGTAGACTCTACGCGGGGGTCGTGCGGTCTATGGCCATTTACGGGGCACCGGTGTGGGCGCGTTCCTTAAGGCGGCGACCAGTTTGCCGGTTGAGCACGTCCCAAAGGGTCATGGCCATCCGGCTAGTCCGGGGATACCGCACGGTCTCCGGTGAGGCGGCGAGCCTCCTTGCCGGACTGTCGCCATGAGATCTGAAGGCGACATGGAAAGAGCGACTGTCGCATCCCAGCGCTGGGCACGCATTGCGGCGGTAGTGCCCCTCTTTGAGGAGTGGCTGAAGGGGCGCCACGGCGTCCTCACCTTCCGCCTGATGCAGGTCCTCATCGGACACGGTTGTTTCGGGAGGTTCCTGTGTCAGATAAGGCGGGAGGAAACGCCCGGGTGTCACCATTGTGCGGATCGCCCAGAGGACATGGTGGAGCATATGGTGGAGATCTGCCCCGCTTGAGCAGAGCACGACCTTGTCCTCGTGGAGGCGATTGGCGACCTCACGCGCTCTGCCCTAGTCCAGGCCATGGTACGGAGCGAGAGGGAATGGGAAGCAGTCCTCAGATATATAATGCTCACGAAGGAGAAGGCGGAACGGGTGAGGGAGACTCAACGGAGTCTCCCTCACGTCCCTAGCCGCAGCTCCCACAGGAGACGCCCTGGGCGTCGGTCGCGAGACGATCTCCGGCCACCGTAGATGCGGGCCTGCGGACGGCGAGTAATGGGTAGCTCACGCTCCGATCAACACCAGGCCCGAGTCAGCCACCACTGACGGGGCCCGTCATGGCCGATGCATGCCTTCCAAGGGGTCGCGGATAAATTTGTAATTCTATTCTGTAAATATATCCAATCGTGAAAATTTAGGTGAAGTAAGCTTGGAATGACACTTCATCTTAGATTTCACGATAACCCTTATCTGACATCGGGGGTAGATTTTTACTCCAGCTGCAAAAAGAAACAAATATTTTCATTTCCAGCGAACCTAGCCGCTTCTCCCTCGTGCAGTTACCGCGCCCCTGGGCACTCAGGCAAGGAAGGAACAGGGGTGGGTTTTAGTCAGTAAAAGTCTGACACGCCCTCTCGCTCCACCCAGAGCGGGAGAAGTCATAGGATGATTCCCCCCCCCCTCCCCCCTCCCCCCAAAAATAAAAAGGGGGTGAACATACATAAAAAAACCGGCCAAGTGCGTGTCGTGTCTTCGCACATTTAGGGTTCCATACCAAATGAGGGAATTATCAAAGAAAAAATCTGATTTACCAATATATCAAGTTAATAGGTCAATGGGAACAATTTAAAAAACCCAATTTTGCGAACTATGAAAAATCAAAGTTCGCAAAATTGGGTTTTGCTCAGGTTTGGGATCGATGGGGACTTTTCACAATACATTTTTAATGGTGTTCTGAACGTTCGTACTAATTTTCAGCTTTATGCGAATTATTTTTCGAGCTAAGTTGACCAGACTAAGAGTATAAAAATATCTAAAGGGCAATGGTTATTTTACGGTGTCGGTGAAATAACAATGCATTTTTTTTATCGTAATATCTTTGTCGCAGCCAACTATCTTAATTCGCCATTCAGTTAACAGCCTAGCATAACCTGATAACTAAACGGCGCCGTTCAACTAGCGGCCTGAATGAAATTCAGCCGATGCGTCTTTTAATGATACAACATTTAATGGACTAGCTGGCTGGCTATGTTTAGGCCGTTCATACAATAGGGTGACCACGGGTTAGGTTCCAAGGAATTGACTGGGGGTAGAGTGAGCGAGCAAAATGAGTGAACGAAGTCCCCATCTTCATCTTCATGTTAGGTTCCTTTAAAACCTGCAGACAAAATCAGGTCGTCGTCAACTACGTTATCTTGCTTACGACCGACGACATCAACACATTGCTGGCTGAACGCCAATTATTTTATGAATTGCCACATCCTCTCTCAAATGTCTGGACTAGGCATTTAATTAAACATTATTCGTTTTATTAGATTCAATTCATTTGGCTAGCTGTTTGATTGAATGGCTGAATATTATTCAGGTGGCTAGTTGAAAGGCGCCGTTTAGTAAAAAGGCTAGGCTGTTAACTAAATAGCGAATTAAGCTAGTTGCTTAAGACATGGATTTGATAAAATTATTGTTTAATTTTTACGGTTAAATGTATTTTCCGTGTAATAATATTTTGTTTGCTGATAAATCTCTTCCGCAAAAAATGTACATATAATGACTTAATATCAAAGTATGTGATATCAAAGTGTTTTTTCATATCTTTAATTTAAGGTTAATTGATAAAGCATTAAGTGCTTTGTTTGGTATGTTAATGAATATTTGTTGTTACCGAATTTGATAAGTTTACTAAACTGAAAAGATGTTAGAAAATTTAAAAATAGGTACTCGGCTGTCAAATCAGTACTATCAAAATGTGAGGCTATCTCATTTGATAGTACTGATTGTTTCTAAATAATACTTGTAACACAAACAATGAAATCAATGCAGATTTTATCTGTATGTTTGCAGACTCTAAATGAAACACATAGCAAATTCAAACAAGAAAATAAATAAACACACACACACATACGCAAGCTCATAATATTAACATCTCCTCAACAAACAGAACAACATGCTGATTCACTGCCTTATTTACAAAACGTTATTAATAGATGTTTTTGAGAGGTATGATTTACAATAAGAAAAAATGTACAAACCTCGCTCTTTCTCCTCCATGTTTTTGGATATAAATTCACGCAGCTCTGAGTATGCCTTGTCCAAATTATCATTGAGAATTATAATATGGAAGTTCCCTGGCTCCTGACCTGAAATCATTGCATCAGATGTGTTATATTTTTAACACTGATTTGTAAACATCCATTATTTCATTGATAATAACACAAGTTGCGTAAGCAACACAAGTATTATTCTTGAAAACAATTCTACATCCATTTATTATTAATAAATGGAACTGTTTATTGATTACGTGGCGATATAATTAAAGAAGAAACAAAAGATTATACTGTGGTCAATTACCTACTAAAGAGAGTATGTAAATAATTTTAAATAATAATTTTTATCTCAATTATTTGTGAAGTGTGTTATGAGTACAATACTCACAACAGTCACAACAGACTTCACTTCATGATAAAACTAATAAACAAAGTAATAAACTAATGAATCAAAGTTTGATAGCACCGTTGGTGCAGTGGTTGAGCGATTGTGAGGGATAGTGGTTGCTTAGCATGTCATGGGTTCGATTCACTTAAGAATTAATAAGATGTATCTCACATTCGCAACTTTATCAAAGGGTAATTAATGATTTTTCATTAAGACTTAAGAGGGAACAGGGGCTGCGATTCTCCATATAAATGTATTCGCCTGTTATCTTCCTGAATAATGCCACTAGAGCAATCATTTTTTTTTTAATAAAGTCAAGGTCTGCTGTTGACACTTCCCTGTCATTGCCTTTTTTTCAGCAACTAATAAGTAAAGAAAATATGACCCTTCAAAAATGACAAAAAATGGCCCTATTTTTACCGCCCTTCTTAGAAGACTACCAGACAAATTAGAAAAGTTTTAGCATAAAACATTTAAATAGGGACCTAATAGGGGTTTTCGAGGAGAAAATAGGGGACTAGGAAACGTCGATCTCGTCAAAAAACTTGTGATAAAATCGGTATGAGTTGCAGCTGTCCCTATCGCACTCTACAGGGGCAGGCTTGAGGGAGCATGATGGCAATAGTTTCTTCAAATACGTATTTTGTAAATCCCTTGCAGGCCCTGTTCCCTCTTAAAATGTTTTTTAATTTAAACCATAGAAAATGAGCAATGAAACAATAGATTTAACACTAGCTACTATAACAATTGATCTAAAGTAGACAAAACTGTAAAATAATATGTAGGTGTAATTGAAATGCAGAATGCAAAGATACAGATGGGACGACTAGAAAATGCTGGCGTGATGACTTGGAGGCATTTGCGGGCGATTCGAGATGCCCAGCAGTGGGACAGCAGAGGTTGAAATAAAAACGTTTAACTTACTGGAAATACTCACCATAAATAATTTCTTTGCGAGCAGTCTCCAACCTCTTCCTCAAAGCATCCTCCTGCTCAGTGTTGCGTGCACGCAACCGTCTCTCCAACTCCTCTATGGAAGGCGGCATAACAAACACCAGCAGTGGGTTAAGATCAGTTGTCTTCACTTGCTTGACTCCCTCAATCTCGATATCAAGTACACAGATCTTTCCCGAGCACCGTACATCATTCACTGCTTGTTTACTGAAAGTTTCAAAATAACTTTTGTTATTAGGCCACTTAAAACTATTGAAGACTGTAGAACAGCAATGTTGGTTACTGGTCACCAACTGCAATAGGGTCTAACAGATCATGCTGCAATGACTATTAGCTAAGGAATTATGAGATATTGCATTAAACAAAACAATGACTTTATGAATAAGAACACCTCATTGTTGGCAACTTGCCAATGCGCCCAAAACAACAAGCACATGGCCAAATGGGATTCTTCACAAAACAGATTTAGGTACTTGCCTGGTTCCATACATGTTGCCGCTGAAACACGCGGTTTCTAAGAATTCTGCTTTTGCTATAGCAGCGGTCATGTCGTCTTTGTTTGTAAAGTAGTAGTGTACACCATTTTTCTCTCCTGGCCGCGGACCTCTTGTAGTATGCGACACACTAAACCCGAATCTATCGGGGAACTCTTTTAGAAGGCGCTTTAACAATGTACTCTTTCCTGACCCCGAAGGTCCACACAGCACCAAAGGACGAGGGCCTTTCTGCACCATTTTTGAGAAAACTATGAACAAATAAATAATGTTACAAAAGCCGCCTAGGTTAATGTTGAATGGATGTTTAAAAAATGATCTTACATCTTATTAGAATCGTTGTGAAAAAAGCTAATGGAACTTATTTACATAAAGCTCCCGAAGGAAAATCGACGCGGCAATAAATTAATAATGGTACGAAATCAGTGCACACATTTATTTTATAACGCGCAGCGAATTCTGTCAATAAACTTGTGTCAATATGAAATCGAGTGTGCGTGAAACGGAACTGATCTCGAAGGCGCGCTAACGCTATGAGAAAATCAGAAAATGGTGTCAACTATAAAAATTGTGACGAACGGAACGTCAATGAGACCAAAAGCCGGTTCCACACGCTTGGCATTGGTTTTTTTTTTTTTTTTTTTTTTTTTTTTTTTTTTTTTTTTTTTTTTTTTTTTTGGGGGGTGGGAAATCATCCAATGACTCTTTCCGCTCTGGGGTGGAGCGGAAGGGCGTGTCAGACTCTTACTGACTAAAACCCACCCCTGTTCCTCCCTGCCCTACGCGCCCGGGGGCGAGGTAACTCTTTCGAATTTATCCTCCACCCCCGGGCAGACGCTTGGCATTGGTACGCTAGTATTATATTATCTGTGGCAATGGGAAAGAGAACCCAACGACAATCTGTGCCAACGACGCAAGTAAACTTGCACAAAGTATAGGGAAAAGAACAAGGACAAGGATGCCACCGAAGCCGCTTGACCTCACCATCAGCCTTTTAATGTCCCCACTGCTGGGGCACAGGCCTCCTCTCTGTGAGAGGGTGTGGTCGTCCACCACGCGGGCCCAATGCAGATAGATTAAGGTCACATGTCTTCGATTTTTTGGTTCTAAGACATGCCGGTTTCCTGACGATGTTTTTCTTTACCGTTTTGAGAGCAGTGGTGATGAAATAACTTACACAAAGTAAAGCGCCCGACTGGGTTTGAACTCACGACCTACAACTTGTAAGTCGCGGCTGTTACCACTGGGCCACCACTGCTCATAGTGCTCATTACTGCCACTTGACATATGTATCGGATTTTAAGTATAAACTTACCGTAGTTTCCAAGCTTTTATTTAGTTTCACCTGTCCCGTTGTCGGTCTGTAAACAAATCTAGCAAGCTATAGCTATACTAGACCCACTGATGTCCGATTGGACTCAATTTTTTTACTGAGGCGTTTGGGTCGCTTAAACCGTAACGGAGGCGTTTTTTATAAAGCTTGTGGGATGAAATAAATGTATGTATGTGGTTTATTTTCTTCTTTAACCGACTGCGCCACGCAAGGCGGGAGGGGGGGGGGGGAGGGGGTAATGTGTATATCAGCCTATGTATGTATGTTTGTTCCTTTGTGGCACTATACATAGAGACCAAACGCGTGAGCCGATTTTGATAATTCTTACCTCAATTAATTCGTCTTAATCTTGCGATTGCCAATAAAGACATACTGTCATGTCTCTAATGGCAATCGCATCAAAATACAATATGGCGACCACCAGACGCCATATTGTGAAAAAGAAAAAAACGAAAGTGGACGAAATAAATTATCAAAACAGCATATAACAAAAATCCTGTCCGATCCTGAAGGGTATTATTTAGTATCGTACTGCGTACACATATACGTAAAATTTTTACGTGATTATGATTTCTCCCCAATGAAAATAATTAATTACAAAAAAAAAAAACTTATCAAAGGCAGCACTGAGCGCTGTTTTTTTTGGCGGGATTTTTTCGAGTGAAGTTCAAAGGCTGTTTTAATTATTCGCAAATTGATTCCTAGTGGATATTGTGATATAAAATTGGTGTAGTTTTGTGTCTCAAGTGTTTAGGCAACTGGACAATACGTGATCTCGGTAAAATAAAACTGAGAATTGAAATTTTGTCAGCGATGATATATAATATATTGATGCTAAGAGATGCCCGTCGCGCTCACGGTGCACACTGACAAACTTAAGTCTGGCCGCCACTTCCACGCAATAATTCTCGCAATAAATCTCTTTGATCTTCAAAAAATACCGCCACTTGAGTCATCGCCAAACGTTATTCGGCAATGTTAATGCCGTCGTCCAATAGTTGTGGCTACATCTACGGTCTACGTCCATCATCGCGATAATCAACGGTTTTTTCCGTTGGTGTGGTCCAGCATTAGGAAGTACAGATTTGTTGAGCCGAGAATATCATCCACCACCGCAAAAACAAAAAGTTCAGAATCAAAGAATTCTACGCTACGGATGTTGAGGAAGAACTGTAGTGCTATTCTGTAAAATCTCACCGTGAAAACTTAGGTGAAGTGAACGTGAAGTGGGCTGTCAATCCATACAATCAAGGTGGAATGACAATTCACTTTACGCTCACTCCACCTTAGTTTTCACGGTGAGCTGTGAACAGAATCGACCGGCTGCTGTAAATCAATGAATTGTATATTGTTTTTTTTTTTTTTATATATTTGCTAATGGCTCAATTACACGTTCCGATTTCAAGGGACCCAATTTAGGAAACAGGAAGGTGTAATAGCAGTTAGAGCAGTTAGTGTACGATTTAGTGAGATTGGGACGTCCCGATTTGACTTCCTAAATTGTGTACGATTTAGGATAGTGTAATCGCATCACCCCGATTTAGAGCTAAGTGTTGCCAATTTAGAGACTTTGTCGCTACAAATGGGGTAGTAGTATTTTGGTTTGTGTTTAACATTAAATAAAATTTCACAAAGTCCCTTTCCCAGAAAAAAAATCTGAGTCCGCTCTTTTTATTTTTAAGTCTGCTCCTGGTAGAATCAGTTTTTAAGAGACTTTAGAGCGACTTTTGATATTCTGTTTAGGGACTCGAATTTGTAAGAGTTGGCAACACTGCCGACTTAAGAGTTCAATTTAGGATAGTGTGCTACATATTAGTAATCTGTGTAGTGTGCTCGCTTCCTGCTTCCTAGTTAGTTAGTTCCTAAATTGGGTCCCTTGAAATCGGAAGGTGTAATTGAGCCTTAAACAAGATTTAACAAAAATATCAAAATTGTGCGAAATTTTTAAAATAACTAGTCTTATGATTGACTTTTTGAATATGGTCATGGACCAATCATAGTCAAAAGATTTTCAACCAATCGTAGCGAACCATAGATGAATTGAAAAAAATTTAGCCGTTATTTTTGAGTCAAGTTGAACGGAACAGAATTGAGCAAGCGAAGTAAAGTAAAAAGTAAAACTCGGACAGTGGCGGAACAGCTGGATGTAATTTAATTACTTTACGCAGAAACGACGATCTGCCGGAGATTGTTTATTAAATTGCGTACGGGCTAAACAAGAAAAAACGTCGTTATGGATATCCAAATGAGGAGAAACCGAACGGTAACAAATTTTCGTTTTCATTGTACCAAGCCGACTGGTGGTTCCTTTAGAAACTACTAATAATGGTGATATTAACATTTTAGGCGCAGATCCAGGACCAGGAAAACATTTATGCCATTAGGGGTAAAGCTAATTTGGCGATTTCTACTAATCATCAAGGGTTGACCGTTCGAGGAGCTGTTCTAGGGGACATCAGTGCGAACGTTCAACCTCAGCGTGAAATCGGGGGCAAAGTTGCTGTTGCTGCTGCGGAGTTTGAAAAGAAAGCTACTCAAAATCGGGCTGTTGTGAAAAGGTAACATTTTGAGATTTAATTCTGTCATCCATATTTTAGTCCAGCTGGTATTTATTTTTGTTGGTTTATCGTCAATTAATATGAAAAATGGATGGATGATGGATGGATGGATTTTGTGAGGAGTGATATGAAAGAAAAGGGAGTTAGTGATTAGGGAGCTTGATGGCTGACAGGACTAAATGGAAGAAAAAAACGTGTTGCGCCGACCACAAGTAACATGGGATAAGGGCAGGAAGATGATGATGTACTTGAATGTTTTGTGCATGTTCCTAAAACTCCCTAAATAAAGTTATTTTTTTTTAATGTAGGTAGAAGTAAAAATCTTTTTTATTGCAGTAATTACAGTCATGTGCGGTCGAAGGTGGACACAGGTTTGGCAGCAAATGCAGCAGCAACCAATGCAGCAGCCATACAGCCGACGGCAAGGCCTCCCCTGCGTCGTGAGGAGAGCACAGCTGGACTTGCTTCTAGAGCCGCTGCTCGCAACAGGGTATGTTTTTTACTGTTGCATATTTTTTTTTAATGCGTGAACAGAATTATTAGTTGGAAACCTACATTGTATTATCAAGAGACTTCAGCATTTTTATGAATAGTATTTTAACTGAACATTCCTTTATAGGCCATCCTGAAAGATGCTCAGAACAAACCGACTGAACCGAAACAACCCATCAACTTTTATATTCAGAAGAAGAAAGTTCAAGAATCCAAGAAGACATCTAAGCTGCCGACACTAAAAGAAAATAGGGAGAATAAAGCATTAAAACCAATTCTAAAAGAACCAACAGAATCACTTGGAAAGTTAAAATTAGAGGAGGATTATGAAAAAACTTCAATCATTGACAGGAAGAAGGTTGAAAAACATGACCTGGATGCTACTCCTCAATTGCCTGATGACATTGAAGATATTGATGCTAGAGATAATAACAGCCCACTGCTTATGTCCATCTATATTAAGGATATTTACAAATATTTGACCGAGTTAGAAGAGAAGTATGCTATTGAGAATGACCATTTGAAGAAACAGGTTTGTGTAGATTTAAATAATTGTTACTGAATAATCAACAGATCATGATTAGTTCACCATTTATTTTACTTACTCAAACAAACGGATAATGTAGCTTGTCTTTAGTGATATCATCATTCTCCTGCCCTTATCCCAATTTCTGTATATCTGTAATATCTGTCTTTAGTTATAATTAAATTAATATCCTTGTCTGTAGATTTAATTTCTGTAACTCAGTAATATAATAAGACATCATCACCTAGAATCACACATTGCTGCGATAGCTCTAGGTAGACAGAAGAAACCAAATATATTTGCATACTAGATTTTTCCAGCCTAAAGCTCATGTGAATGTCATAAGTTATCAGTAGCTTACTACAGGGATAAAAGAATTCTTAGTCCAGGCCATTGTCTACCTGAGTCATGCTAAGTTAAAACGAAATATATCGAGGCTCCATTACTTATAACTAATTTTTTCATTCTATTCCTTTCAGACTGTAATCACTGGTAAGATGAGGGCGACTCTTATTGACTGGCTGGTGGAGGTGCAGAGGCAGTTCTCTTTAGTGCTGGAGACGTTCCATCTCACTGTTGGCATCATTGACCGATACTTACAGGTAATATATTTGTCATGTTCTATGTTGGATGCGATGAACTGATAAATGGTATTTATTTTGTAAATAGGTTATTATAGACACCTCGCATGTTAAATAAAATTTTAAACTGGATCAGAGCGGCTGTGTGGTGCAGTTATTGTATATTTATCTGCCATTAACTAGTACAAAAATTTTTTTAGTCCAATCACAGATTTGATGCTACCAAATGCATCAGACTGCTTGACAAGTGACTTGTCAATGACTTGCCAACTTTAAAAAAGGAAGTTCTGTATTCAACCCACTTGTTTGTCCGCGATTTTCTCGAAAACTACTGATCCGCTTTGGATGAGGTTTTCATTATTCAAATGCATATTATTCAAGGAAGGTTTTAGGACATAATACATTAGAATCTGAAGAAGATCTTCGGAGATAGACAGTGGAACTCTTCAATAACTAACAACAAATGACTCGCGATTACTGCGATCATTTGTCTATGTATTGTTAACACAAACCAATTGAAAAATAAATATCTTTTTTACAAAAACGGAACAAACTTCCAAAAAACACTGACTTCTGAGACTCACACAGTGAGTTATATTTTAGGAATCGTTTCTTAGAGGTCTTTATTTTGATACCCCACATGACCAGGTTACAAAAGAATACGACTACACTTACCTAATGGCGGGGTCGCCATTTTGTATTTATGTTCTAGTCATTTCCAATCTATACCTAATATGTTAAAATCCATTAAGCCATTTAGGCTATAGTGCGTGCCAAAGAAATAGACACACCTACACACATAGATACATATTACATACACATATATACATACATAGTCTCGAAAATCATTGCTCTCCTTTTGGGGCAGTCAGGTAAAAAGATAAGGCAACAAACCATAAGTATACCGCCTTCAATACAATCCTTAACATTTGCAAATATATAAATAAAAAAAAAACTACACTTGCAAATTACAGGTGGTAAACGTCCAACGGCATCAGCTGCAGCTCGTCGGTGTGACTGCCATGTTCATTGCCAGCAAGTACGAAGAGATCTACGCGCCCGACGTCGGGGACTTCGTCTATGTCACCGACAACGCCTACTCCAAAGCTGATGTGTTCCGGTGCGAGAGGGATATCATGACTAAACTGGGTTTCTGCCTCGCTAGACCGATTCCACTCAGCTTTTTGAGAAGGTATGTGATAACGATATCTACTTTCTAAGTTCATCTTGGACTGAATGAGTGAGAAAAAAAAAATTGCCAACTCTCCTTTGAGTAAGTATGCATTTGCTGCGATTGCGTGCCTTCTCTGTATGAGAAGATTCCTTTGGGACAGTTACAGACTGGTACTGCCGTGCTAAGCGCAAAAGCGGTATCTCAAAAAAACACGCAATTTTGATTTTTATGGCATCGGATAGCTTAAAGAAACACGCATCCAATGAACTAAGCCAAATAACGGTATCTTATTTAAAACATATAAAAAAACCCTTTAAAAAGTTTTCCCTATCTCAGTTTTACCTCAAATCACTAAGAGGATAAGAGGTATATCAATAATACGTAGGCAAATAGCCGAATATTTGAATACCGCCAAAACTCGAAAAAAACGACGTTTATTCATTGCAATTTTTCTTAGCCAATAAGCGGCAAGTTGCACGCGCTTGAGGCGAATACTGAGTTACCGCTATGACGCTTAGTATATTTTTGTGCATTATTGGTCCGAATATCGCTTTGACTAATTAAGATACCGCTGCAGCGGTAAATTAAATTGATCCTTAGGGTTTGATTGTTAGGGCCGGATTTCCAATACATTTTACACTGCGTTATCCTTTTCTGCTGCTGTGTGGTTCCTGTGCTGTGGCATGAAGGATTATTTGGACGCTCAAAAGATGAAATCATTAGTACATACAATTGTTCATCACAGAACAAGAATTGGACATTTTTTTCATTATTAAGGTGAAAGCTCCAGGGTTTTTTTTTTTTTTTTGTATCCCGCGAAATTCAAATTTTCTTACTTTTTTTGCAATTTGCTGGTCAGTGTCAGGTGATATCTTGGTCAAAATTTGATTCGCGGTCGTAGCAAGTATGTATTTAGAGAATTATAATCGTTAAAATCATCAATACAACTATATTATATCGTAAGTATTTCATGAAATCATGACATTTGGCATCAATTCTAACTGAGAGAGATGTATTGATGATTTTAATGATTATAATTCTATAAATACATACTTGCTACGGCCGCGAATCAAATTTTGACCAAGTTACAACCTGACACTGAACTGCAAATTGCAAAAAACGTAAAAAAAATTGAAATTTTGCGGGCTACCCTGGCGCTTCCACCTTAATCTACGTTGTCAATTCAAATGATATTAACGCCGACAAGATTGTGGTAAAATACTTTGAACCAGGCCACACCCTCATGTCAGCCGACAGCTTCCACCATAGGGTTGAGTTGTTAATGAAGCGCATGAAAAATAAAATTTACGATTTTGCTGACTTTTTTCAAGCAGTTAGTACCGCAGGAAAAAGCGTGAATCCCAAAGAGATGACTGTAGAAGATTTTTATGACTGGGAAGACTACACGACACAGTATAAACTTTCACGAATTAACCCACGTCCATACATTGGTATACAGGATGAAATTGCTTGAGTTTACTTCTTTGAAGAAAACCAAAGAACCCAAAAAAGAAAACTTCACCACACGGCATTTCCAAACACAAAAAAAGAAACTATTTTGAAATCTCTTCAAAATATTATTCCACAAAATAGGATGTCTTTTTGGAAAGAACTCCCTACTTTTAAATAGATAGATTTTATAGAAAACGTTTCATCTTTTAATATTTTTTTTATGTAAGGTAAGATAAAAGATTTAAAAAATATAGTTTGATTAAATTTTTTCTTTAAAATAATATGTATTTTATTACATAGCAAATTCATATTGTTTTGTATGGAAGCATGTACGAGAAGAGGTAACGAAAAAGCGGCAACTCAATTCTTAATTCTATAAACACTAAGCGGGATGGCAGTATCTCATAAAAAAAGGTGTTACACATGCATTTTTGGTATTTTGACCATATGATAAAAAATTGTCACCATTAAAATGTATAAATTCCATTTAATAAGTAAAAAAAACAATCTATAATTTAAAAGAAAACTCTTTTTACAAAACATCAATTTTCTCGAAACTACCTTTCGCTGAGATACCGCTTTTGCGCTTAGCACGGCAGTATTGTTGAGACAACAAGTTTCTGGTATTCCGGTCTTGTTCTTGGACACACTCTTCAATGGTTGAGGCCTTACCTAGCGCTCAATAACATTTTGTTGTAATTGAGCTTTATGAAAACTGTCAAGCTGTTTATGAGATAAAAGAGATTCTGCCATCGCAACTATTCGCATATTTTTGTGTGCCGTATTGTTTTAGTTTTAAAAAGGTTGCTGCTAACATATATAATTTTTTATTTGACTTTTGCATAATCATTACACTTTTTTTAATTTGTATTTTTTTAATATAAGCACGGGGTCTCATCTCAAACAAAAAAAAATTACTTCAAATAAATGTAATAGATGGCGTAATATGCATCGATTTCTTATTGAAGTATAAGTAACATTAATATTTTGAAAATAAAAAAAATTGTAAAAACTGTTTTCTTATTTAATAAACTACCCTAAGTATAAAATTGTGGAATAATAGACTTCTAATTCAAATTTAGGTGTTTATTGGAACTAATCCTGCATTTATATTTCTTGTACCAATAAATGGCGCTGTTTGAAGTTTTAGAGTTTATCCTTTCGCCTCTATTTGTAGTGACACATTTTGAAACAGTAAAACTGTTATGAAGTGCCAAAAATACTATGAAGTAATTCCTCAATGTGTGAGAACATATTGGTAAGATTTAAATAAATTAATTCAACTTGCAAGCCATCGCTGCTAAACAATATCTAGCGAGGTGTAAAGGATGGGCCCGAACGAAGAACAATAGTTGCTTGTGCAAGTCTAAAACCCACAGTACTGTTTCTTTGTATAGGATGAGGCATCTGTACGCTAGTATTATATTATCTGTGATATAACTCAATTTTAAATTTATTCTGTATTTAATGTTGCAATTAGTACTTAATATATTAATTTGCACACCTTATTATGTTATAATACGATGTACCTTATATACCTGTAACACCTTGTAAACATGTATTATGCAAATAAATAATTTGATTTGATATTTATTCCAGGTTTGTAAAAGCTGCGCATGGCACATCAAAGAACCACCACTTAGCCAAATATTTCGTAGACCTTTGCCTGGTTGAGTACACGATGTCCCACTACCGGCCATCCGAGCTAGCTGCCGCCGCAATCTGCCTATCCCTGTACCTGCTCTCGAGCAAGAAGCTCGAAGAGGTATGGACACCCACTCTCTCATACTACTCAGGATACTCCCTCGAACACATTGACCCCATCATCAGGAAACTCGCCAAAATTGTCATCAATGTAGACTACTCCAAATATAAGGCAGTGTATAAAAAATATTTAGACACGTCGCTAGCCAAAGTATCCAGCCTAAACCAACTTAAAGGTGAAGCTATCTATGAACTGGCTCAGAACCCAACAAATTCTTACGACTAAAGTATTTTGTGTGCTAGTGTGAACAGTATGAGAAGTCATGTGACGAATTATGTATTGACTGTTTTCTAGGCGTTCTGTGACAAAGGACTGAATTTGATATAAAATTTGTTTTAGGTTGTTTGCTAGTTTTAATTTAGAAATAGTTTAATTTTTAGACATGGGGTAATTCCGAAGAAAATGGCCCTACTCACTTTAAGGATCTATTGTGAAGGAATTAAGCTAAATATTGAATTTTAATATATGAAACTAATAAACTTTAATAATAATTCTTACAGAACATTAAACAAACAAAAATAAGTAATTTTAAATGAGAAAAAATTAGGATTGGTCATCTCTCCCATAAATCTTTTCTTCTTTTTCAAAAAGTCACACTAACAATCACTCCCGTAAATACCCTAAATGTCCTAATTTCTCCCTGGAATTACCCTAATTTTGTATGATCAAAGAGACTAACCGAATGTTATTGACAAATTAATATATGTATGACGTGTATTTATGTATGTCTCCCCTTTCTTTGATCAATAATTTTGTTTTTGATTTATTTATAAATACAGCTTGCTATAGGTCGCCGATGAACTGTGTTACATGAAAAAACAGAACATTTTAATTTTGTATTATTGTCTTTTTAATTTATTGAGATTCCCGAAATCTCGTCTATTTTGTATAAAAAGTTGACGTTATATATTGTAATGACGTCGTAAGCAAAATTGTGACATTAAAGGGTCGATAAATTCACCTAAATCACCATATTTTAATGTGATGTTAAGAAACTAGAATAATATATTCGAATTACTGACAAAGTATACTTGTATTTTCTTATGACACTGTAAACTTGATATTTGGCTGACTTAATGCTGTTTATATTTGACGTTTTTGTAAAGATAAGTTTCTATAATGTATTGTGATTGATAGAATATTTTGATTTAATGTAATTTGATACCCTGTGATTAGAATATAATAATATGAGGTAATTGTTGCTAATAAATCGATGTTTATAATATTAGGGTATTAACTTTTAAAAACTTACTATCCCTCCTGCTAGAGCAGTCTCTTTAAAAGTCAGGATCTCGTCTATTCCCGTTGGTTACCACCGACTAATCCCAACTATTGCCAGTAGTTAGGGGACATAATACATACTTTCCCAGTTCTCCCACCCAGCTGGAAAATTAAGTCCTTTTTTTATTTTGTATTGTTGTCGTTTGACCACTATCTCACCTGATGGTAAGCGATGATGTGGTCGAAGATGGAGCACGCTTGCCTAGAAGTAACCTATGTACCACCCTTACCTACCTACCTACCCACCCAGTCAAGTAAATTTGTAAGTGGAGGGGTTTTTCCAGTAATGAAAACAGCTTGATTATCCATTATGTTTTTATTAATGCATCATATAAAGACAGATCACATAAAAAAATCCCGCCCGTCATCACTTCCTGGTGTTTTAGCTGGGGAGAAGTGGCTTAACTAACTCCTCAACAACACATCTGTCTGATAAGTATCTCCGTGACTACCGCCGGACCACCAACGCCAATCGCTTTCATATTTGGTAAATAATTAGTACTCAATTGGTATTAATAAGTACTCTAACAACAGAATTGATACCTTAGTAGTTTTCGAGAAAATCGACTAAAGGTGGTCCTGCTGTAGTCACGCTCCGTTCAGCAGGACCACCATGAGCGCCGAAAAAGGAGGCACGCTACAGCTATTATAAGTATACAAATAATTAGTACCCTTATTTGTGATTCATTAAAATCAGAACTGAAACATTTGTATTTACCGAGAAATCAACGATGATTACTTAGTGCGCTCGTTCAGCAGGACCACGACTTTCAATGTTGATTCCAAATGTGTGTGTGTGAACTGAGAGACCACTGGTATTTCGTAAAATAAAAATCGTAGGATTTAGTAGTAGACTTAAAACAATTGTAGAACAAATCTGGGAATTTGTAGTCACAGATATATTAAAAACTACAGCCCCTAAAGTGCGGTCCCTCAGTCCTCACAGACCATCAGCCAGATCTCGGAAAGTATCTGAAAAATTAAAGGTATTGTGACTACAGATATTTAGTACTTAAAGAATTTGTAAAGATATTTACTAAAAACAGACCACAAAACATCAAAGATAAAAAGAAACGACTAAACTGTGGTCCCTCATTCCACACAAGAAAGATATAAAATCTTTCTTTTTTTCTTAGAGCTCTTATTCAAAGTGTTAGGACAAATTGAAGTGTTTTATATTTAATTAAATAACCTTTGAACGGTGCATTATTTTTGTTTTTTTATTGCACAACTAATTAAAACTAATTCTTAAGAAGTCGTGAACAAAAGATATAAGAATCCGCCTATCCGTTTCAGAGATCCAGCAAAACCACAAATGTTACTCCAGCAGGATCTCAAATAACTTCGCAGCCGAAGAACGAACAAATACAAAATAAGATGCAACATTTACCTCGTCTAGACTACTAATTATATAGCTAATATTTATTTCGATATTCCCATTAAAAAATAAAATGTCTGGCTGCGGTAACGTTACCGCAGCAGGAAATGTTTTTGATAAATAACTAAAAAAAAATACAGATAAGTGCCACAAATTTGAAAATGTGTGCAACAATTACAGAAGCTAGGAAACTAATTATCTATATCATTTAAATGACTAATTTCGACATTATCTGGCTGGGGTAACGTTCACGATAAAATTAGTACTCAAAATTCAAAATTAGTATTTTTATTTATTTATTTATTTTCACATGTTGTTACGATAATTTATAAAATAAGCTCCACAAAACCGTAGTAATGGTTTGACTGTGGGGTCGGTGAGTCTCTAAATATACCTAAACTAATTCGTTAATTTGTACCTAGAACTAAATTAAACATTAGCACTTTGACATGTTTCGAAATAATATCTTCTTATTTTTAAATAAATTTTTATTCATTTCACATCCTATGTTTGCCGGCAGACTGTTCAGAAGTTATGGTATTCGTTTCTTCTGAGTTCTGTTACCAAAGTAATTGGTGACTGGGCACACTGTTTCTGCCAGCAACCATAGATCGTGTGTTACGGTTGTTGATTATTATATGAGTTAATTTTAGTTTATCTGTCGGTTGTGGACCGATTTTCAAAATTATTTTTTTATCCGAAAGAATATACTCGCGACGTGGTCCCATATAAATTTTATCGAAATTGCTTCAGCGCTTTTTGAAAAACTAAACAAACAAAAAATACGTATACATTGATGACGTTTTAGTTTTCTCCAATTACGAGTATGTTTAAATTCCACGTTCCATGTTTTTGGGGTTTTTAGTTCTGAGGTTTAGCAACTAAAAAGTGAAAAATAAAAACTTTTTACCAAAATAATAGCTGACTTCCAAAAAAAAAATACACTAAAAAAAAATAACTTTAATTTCGGAACTCTGTGTTGCAGCCTTCATCCGTTTTTATTCGCCCTAGAAATTGGCAAACGAAATAAAGCACTAAAGCAGGCGTGTACCTTTTAAAATAAGTTTAATGATAGTCGTAGGTATGATAGTAGCAAGAAGTCGGAGGCACACAAAATTTGTAGGTCGTGGGGTACGGTCGTCTATTGACACTTCAGCAGGGATAGTTACTTCCCCCGTAGCTTCCAGGCGAGTTCCCGACGATCCCCCAGGCCAGTGACGGAAGTTAACTGGTGCTCAGGAAGGCGGTGAACGGTGACAGTGCTGACGAACGGTACGGCGGCGGCGTGGCCGTCGTCTTGCTCAGCACACCAACGGCGGAGTGTCAAGGTCCTCGGCCCTGCAGCTCCCCAAGTCGATCAGCTCGTAGGAAGCTTGCGAAACTGGACCGGAATTCTTGTCGTAGCACCTGGAATACACCGTTCCAGCTTGTCAGTACATGGCCTTATAGCTTCCGTGCTGGGGGGTACCACCGACGACAACAAGAAAGTACCCGTCTATTCGTAGTAGTATTGTCGTGGTGGCACCTACCAGAACGGAGTTTGCATCATAACAAGCTTGAGCGAAAAGATAACAATAATAATTATACAGTTATTTAATCGGTTAAAACGTTAGGAGTTTAATTTTTCAAAATATTATTGTGCTTGAAGGTAGAAGAAAAATAGATAGCATGATTCAGTATTACTTGCAATTTTAAAGCCATTCTTATATAGGTGCTTACATATTGATATGAAATAAGCCACCGAAAATTAAACAAGAACAGTTACTTACACAGAATAATAATTAGCAAAAGGTGACATGGATATGATGTGTATGATTTGTGTGCTATTCAAAACTTACCCGAATTCGGGATTACCACAACACTTATTGGCACTTATTAATTCGTTTAAGGAGAATAATCGCAAACGCTCGGGTCTGCTAGTGCGCTCGACGAGACGCTAAGCGATATAGGTATTAGATAATATCTAGTTTCAGATCGGCGTAGAAGCGAGTGACGTGAGCTGCGCGGGCGCGCTGCTTTTCTATCTCCTCGTTCGCCCCGCACCGCTGGTATTCGTGGAACGTTTCGTTAGTGTCAAATAACGAAGAAATAAAATACAAACACCGACTTCCGAAATTAGTTATTTTTTAATTTTTAGTGTATTTTCTTTTTGGGAAGTCAGTTGTTTTTTTTTGTAAAAAAGTTTTTTATTTAATTTGTTTATCCCATCTTAGGTGCTCATCGATTTGTTCTCCTAAATATCTGACAACACTGGCAGGTGTTATAATCTTACAACGACAGATTTCAGTTTTATCTAGACAAGTATGTGCAATTATTTTAAAGTCATCAGGTTGTTTGTTATTTTTTCTTATTTTGAAGGTTACATAATTAGTTTTATCTATTTTTATTAAGTGTCAGTAGGTTGGAGTTGAGCCAGGCACATTATTCTCCCAAGGCAATCTTCAGCCATTTGCTTTACGAGAGCCTAACTAGAACCATGTACCACAATAGCAGTATTATCTGCATACGTATAAATTTTTGGATTTGGTGTGGACATTTTACAGAGTTCATTTATATAGGATGTAACGGAAAGGTATGGCCATATTTTAAGAACCGGTTCTGCCCACGGAAATGAACAATTTTCTCTAAGAAAAAATAGAAAATTCCCAAAAAAAAAATTGGATTTTCCATACAAAGTTATCATGAGCTGATCAATATTTGTATGGGGAGCAAAATTTTTTTTTGAGATTTTCTTCAGGTTTTCTTGAATAAAGTTGTTCATATCGATGGGCAGATGCAGTTCTTAAAATATGACCACACCTTTCCGTTACACTGTAAATATTTTGAATAGTGTTGGGCCTAAGACACTGCCTTGTGGCACTCCAAAATTGGCAGTTAGTTCATTCTTCTGTTCAGTTCGTTCATCTGTCTAAAAATCCGTTTAGTTTGGAATTCAGGATTTTTCTAGCATTTTAGATAGTGCGGACAACACTGATATTGGCCTATAATTATTGACACAGTCTCTGTCTCCTCCCTTATGTACAGGGTGAATCAGAGCTTTTTTAAGAGTTTGATGAAAAACACCCTTGTTGATAGATCGGTTAAATATGTGTGTAATGGGGGCTATCAGAATATCCCTACACTGTTTTAGCAGATTGGAAGATATTTTACCCCAACCCGTTGCAGTTTTTTTTTAAAAAAAAAAACGTTGCCCACACTAGGTGTTATTCCTGTATCGTGGGTGCGTTGACAAACATGTAAACTCACATACACAAGACACCCAGACCCGGAACAACTATCTGTAGGCCATACAAATATTTGTTCCGTGCGGGGATCGAACCCGCGACACGCAGCGTAGCAGCCGAATGCTCAACCACTGCGCCAACCGTGCCGTCATAGTTGCTCTTGTTGCTCAACCACTGCGCCAACTGTGCCGTCAGTTACTACGCAACTGCAGTATTACTGATTCACAATTTTAGGACCCATTAATATTAGTGATTCTAACCAGTGGTGCTTGGTAACTGGGCTTACCCCACTTGTAAATGCCCCCTTTGTGCCTATGCCTAGGGTTCTTAGACTATTTCTATGTGCAATACATCGTAGGAGCGCTGGAGTGATCCAGGGCTTTGTTTCTTTTTTTTCTAGGAACTTTGATTAGCTGTGTGTTTATCTATTACAGACATCAAGAGGTATATGAACTTATATTTTGGATTTCGGTAAAACTCATATTTTCTAGCTCACTTTTGATCGCCAGGTAGTCTATTTTTATAGTGACTACATTGCTAGGTTTATATTTTAACGTGTTCTAAAGAAAGCATCACTGGTGTACGCCAGTGATGCTTTCTTTAGACCAAGTAAGATCACGTAAGATCGTGACTAAAGATGTGGCAAGTAGGTAGTGTAGACTTCAGCAGAATGTGATCAAGGCAATTATTAAGTCTTGTAGATAAAGTATGAGTTGGTACCAGGCCGTGTATCGCATTTGTCACAAGATAGTCATTACAACGCGCGTCCAGAGTATTCGTTTTAATATCTATGTTAACGTCTCCTATGAGGGCAACACTGCTACACTCCGATAATTTGTCATATGCACTGTTTAGGCGATTCAAAAAATTATCAAAATATTGCCTATTTCTATAAGATGGTGAGCGGTATATGGTAACAAGTGCCAGTTTGTAATCTACGTAGCAGATTAGACAGCTAGCATCCATAAAGACTGGCTCAGTTCATTGGCGTATCTAGGGTTATTTTCCAGGGGGGACCCGGCCCTTGAGATGCGATGACTGATGAAGCGGAGTCGACGCCCTACTGTAGTCAGTGAACACTATTAGCATCATAATTCATAAATAGAATGACACTTCTACTAGGAGGTTACAGCTTCCCATGCCCTCTCGCTCCGTACCATGGCCTGGACCAGGGCCGGACGCGAGAGGTCGCCATCCCCGATCGCCTCCACTAGGACAAAGCGGTGCTCCGCCCAAGTGGAGCAGACCTCCACCGTATGCTCGGTTATGTCCTCCGGGTGATCCATACAATGGTGACACCCTGGCGTATCCTCCCGCCTAATCCGGAACAACCGTGTCCGGTGAGGACCTGCGTTAGGCGGAAGGTGAATACGCCATGGCACCTCGAATCTCCAGCCACTTCTCAAAGTGGGGACTTATCACCGCAATCGTGGCGTGCCCAGCGCTGGGTTGCGGCAGTCGCTCACTCCATGCCGCCATGAGATCCCGCCGCTCTGTCCACCGTACCGCGATTTCAGTGGAATTCACCTCCTCGCGCCACTCCTAAACGCGAGGACTTTTGCTTCCAGATCCCATGGTGGCAATCCGGCAAGGCTCGCCGCCTTGCGGTATCCCCGGGTCAGCCAGATGGCCATGACCCTTTAGGACGCGTTCAGCGGCGGGCTGGTCGCCACCTCATGGTCGCCAGCCATGGACCGCACGACTTTCCGATTAGGATGAATCTAGGGGAGATTGGGCAGGAGCCGCTTGAAGGCAGCCAGGCCTGCTCCAATCGAGGACGAGTCCCAGGTACTTCAACGTCGACCCGACGCCGATGTGAACCCTTCCTACCGTTATTTGGAATCCCGATAGTGGCGCGTTCCGAGGACCATGAAAACACATGACCTCGGACGTATGCAGGGGCACCTCGAGTTACAATTGCCGGATCCCGCACGTCGCTAGCTCAGCCGCCACCAGGTGCGACTCCCCGTGCGCCAGGACCAGCGTGTCGTCAACGTAGCATACCACGCTGACGCCGCTACGGGAGGTCGACGCGCAGCACCCAGTCGTACACGATATCCCACAGAAGCAGCCCCAGAACCGATCCCTGTGGGATACCACAAGACATCTCTGACCGGCTCCACTCTCCCCGGTGCTGGGGTAGATGACGGCCCTATCCATCAGATAAGCCTCGACCACGTGACAGAGGTAGGTCGGCAACTGGTGATATCGGAATGCCTCCCTGATGCAACTCCAGGAAAAGGTATCGAAGGCATTTGCGATGTCGAGAGACACCGCCAAGACGACTCCACCTCGAGCCACTGCATCCCCCGTCGTGAGGCCTCGCACGCGCATGATGGCGTCCACCGTCAAGCGCCCCCTCCGGAAACCAAACTGCCTCTCCGCTAGATCCGGCCCCAGCCGCACCCAGTTGAGATCTTGTGATGTATGTTTTGCATACACTTTTTGTGTGTACAGTCCTATGTCTGATTGTGTGTCTGATTAGCGTAGGGAATCAAAATAACATTTAAAAACAGATTTAACGTAGTTCCTCAAAAAATCCACTAGGCACATGATTGGGATTATGGTATCCTGGAGACATTTCTCCGAGTGTATTATGATTTGCTTGTCACCCTCTTTTTTTCGCAAGAAAATATTGCCGCAGAATTTATAGCGATTGTTTTTAGCAGACATGCGATATGTAAAAAAGTTTCTTGGTAGTAGGCAGCTGTTCCGCGACGTAGATAGACGTTGGTTGCATATTTCCACCATATTATGCTGATATTCGGATTTAGACAGTATTTATCTAGGTTCTTACGTCTTTTTTTTTAAACTTACCTGAAGTGCCAATACCTGGGATGAGGTATTTGATGCTGCTCAACAGGGCTTTATTATCACTAGAAGCTGGCTTCAGGCTAATATTCTGACTTTAAATTTGGAAAATACTAAAGTATATACTTGTAAAACCACTATGAAATCCATTGAAACCGCTCAGCGCGCAATTTTGAAGGTGTGTATTTTTAAACTTATCCGTTTTCCTACTGTTTCCCTATATCAGATTTGTGGAGTTCTGACCGTAAGACAACTTTTTATCCTCAACGTTATTCTGAACCAACATAAAAAACTACCATATGACCCACTCGCGCACAGACGTCGAAATAAAAAAGTATATATGGACCACTAGTAAAACCAAATTTAGCGAAAGGTTTATTGAATTTCTTGGTCCATTTCTTTATGGCAAAATAAATAAAAAATTAAATATTTACCCTCTTACGAAATTAAATGTAAACAAATAGTAAGTGAATATTTGCAACAACTTAATTATGAAGAAACTGAGTTAATAATAATAATAATAGATAGTGTTACGAGCTGGGTATGGGATAAATTATTTTACACCAATTAATTAACCAAATATCCTTTATTAACTCAACAACTTATAAACACAAACACTAATTCGCTAATAATCACTATTCTCTTCGCAATCGCTTGTATTCGCATCCGTTCGCATCCGTCGTCGAAATCAGACTGACCCGCTCGCCCGCCGTCCGGCCTATTTATACGGTCATGGAAGTTTCCAGAACATTGTCGAACTATCTTATAGTGGAATATTCTAGAAACATCTATGAACTTCTACACAGTACCACAATGGAATGTTCTCGAACCTAGTGGAAACTTCTGGAAACTTCGACCACATTCTCGAACGTTCCAGTGTAATACGGTCGACGTAACACTGCCCCCTCCTTAGACATGCTCGTCCCGAGCATCATTAGTCCCGTAGTATCGCGCCAATCGGTCTACATGGACTATCTTAGGCGCACCTCGTGGACCCTTCTGTATTCGGTAGGTAACATCGTTGATCCTGGTCACGATTCGGTATGGTCCATCCCATTTTGCTTGCAATTTGGGAGACTTCCCTTTGCTGCGCACTGGGTTATGCAACCACACCAGTGAACCCTCGTCAAAACCTCTATGGTTTGCCTTCCGGTCGTATCGGGTCTTCATCTTATCAGACATTTGTTGGCCGGATTGTCTGATATGCTCATATACATCGTTCAACTTGTTACGCAAGTCATTCGCATAATCGGTTACACTGCGTGGGGCATTAGGAGGGGTTCCGGTGATTAAATCTGCAGGCAACCGTAATTCCCTTCCAAAGTTCGCGAAGGCTGGTGTCACAGTCGTACTTTCGTGAACTGCACTACGGTAGGACAGAAGAAATGGCTGTATGTGCTTGTCCCAATCCCTTTGCCTGCTTTCCACAACTTTAGCCAGATATCTCTCCAACGTTTGGTTGAAACGTTCTACCATTCCATCAGATTGCGGATGGTAAGAAGTGGTTCTGGTCTTGTGAGTACCCATCAGTCGACAAGTCTCCTGGAAAACTTGTGATTCAAAATTCCTCCCTTGGTCGCTGTGAATTTCCAAGGGTACTCCAAAACGACAGAAGACTTCCTGAACCAATTTATCTGCGACTGTTGTTGCTTCTTGGTTGGGAATGGCGAAGACTTCTGGCCACTTTGTGAAGTAATCCATGACAACCATGAAGTACTTGTTTCCGTTTTCACTTTCCGGAAATGGTCCTGCAACGTCTAGTGCTATCCGTTCCCAGGAGGCTCCCACGTTGTATAATTGTAAAGCACCTCTGCTGCGTGTCTGGGGTCCTTTCACAGCCGCACAACTGGTACATTTGCGGCACCAGTCCTCAACATCTTCTCGACAGTGAATCCAGTAAAACCGCTCTCGTATCTTCAGTAGAGTTCTTTTTACCCCCTTATGTCCTCCTGAACATCCATCATGGTAGAGCCGTAAAACATCAGGTACTTTGGCTTTGGGGACAACAATTTGTAGATGACAGTTGTCTCCTCGAGCGTTTTCCCATTTACGGCACAAGACTTCATCCTGGATAACAAAGCTGTTCCATTGTGCCCAATAACTCTTTGTGATGGAACTTAACGCCGCAACAACACTCCACTTGGGCTTTGGAGCACCAGCTTTAATCCACTCAAAGATCGGTTTGAGGTCCGTGTCATTTTGCTGAGCAAGCTGTAGGGTTTCCATCCATTCATTGCTGAGATCCATTCTTAGCATCCTCACGGGCACTGCCTCCTTAGTCTCTTGCTTGGTACAGTGCTTACAATCTTCTGGGCAAGGTCTTCTAGACAGTGCATCTGCGTTACCATGAGTTCTCCCACTACGATGTTCAGTAACGAAGTCAAACTCTTGTAGTAGTTCGATCCATCTTGCCACTTGTCCTTTTGGATTCTTGAATTGCAATAACCACTTTAATGCAGCATGGTCAGTTCGCAATTGGAATTTCCGTCCAAGCAAATATTTACTGAAGTGCTGCAATGTCCTTACTACGGCGAGTAGCTCCCGTCTCGTAACGCAGTAATTTCTTTCCGGTTTGGATAAAGATTTGCTGTAGTAAGCTATAACAACTTCTTGGTTTCCTTTCCGTTGAGACAACACGCCTCCAATTCCAGTATTACTTGCGTCTGTGTCAACTATGAAGTCATTTTCAGTGTCAGGATATCCCAGAATAGGTGTATTGCACAGACGTTTCTTTAATTCCTGAAATGCGATGTTACAGTTCTCGTCCCAACAGAATTGCTGCTTTTCCTCAGTGAGTTTGTGTAGAGGTTTTGCAATGTCGGCAAAATTTTTGACAAACCGTCGATAGTAGGAGCACAAACCCAGAAATGCTCTGACCTGCGTCTTGTCTTTCGGAACTGGCCAATCCTTGACGGCGACGATTTTCTCCGGATCTGTCTGGACACCTTCCTCTGAAACTATGTGTCCTAAAAAGTTTACTTGTCGTCTGAAAAATGAGCACTTTTTCGGACTTAACTTAAGATTTGCCGTCCGGATTTTTGACAACACTCGATTGAGGTTTTGAAGATGATCTTCAAATGTACGGCCCACGATAATGATGTCATCTAAATAGACAAGACATGCGTCTCCGATCAATCCAGCAAGTACTTGCTCCATTAGCCTTTCAAATGTCGCAGGAGCATTGCACAATCCGAATGGCATAACTTTAAACTGCCATAGCCCCTTTCCTGTTGAGAATGCAGTTTTCTCCTTATCCTTAGGGTCTATTTCCACTTGCCAGTAGCCACTTTTCAGGTCTAGCGTGGTGAACCACCTCATTCCACTCAGTGTATCCAATGTGTCGTCGATCCTAGGCAGTGGGTAACTGTCCTTTTTCGTGACGTCGTTCAATCGTCGATAGTCCACACAAAAGCGTGTGTTGCCGTCCTTTTTCTTCACCAGGACCACAGGAGAACACCATGGACTCGATGAAGACTCTATAACACCATCCTTTACCATGCCCTCAATCATCATTTCCACTTCCTTTTCACGTGCAACCGGCAGTCTTCTTGGTCGTTGACGGATTGGTAACTCGTTGCCAGTATTACTTTTGTGCTGAACCAGTCCTGTTCTTCCTATGTCAGCATCACTGAAGTAACATCTTCTTAGCTTTATCCATTTCTACTTCCCTTAAATCGCAGTTTTCTAAAAGTGTTGACACGTCAAATTTCAGGCGGAAAACTTTTCCTGATGGTACACCTTCCATGAAGATTTCCTCTGTGCCACACTTCAATACTCCTTGATCAACGTCGATCTCACAACGATGTTTCCGCTTGAAGTCTAATCCCAGGATGCAATCGTCCACTATGTCGGCCACGATGACATTATGCCGATAGAATTTGTTACCTAATTTTAACTCCACCTCCTTTCTGCCTCGGACGATTATGTGCTGACCGGTAGCTGTCAGTAATTGTATACGGTCGTGGTTATTGAAGAAGTCCCCAAGGAACCGACTTGCTAGATGAGAATTGACGACCGTGTGAGAAGCTCCAGTATCCAACGTCAATTTGCATGGTTTTCCGTTGACTTCGCCTTTGATGATCAGGCTGTTTCCGTCATGGGCCTGTGAGATCGAGATCCTCGGGGCTCTTTCAATACCAGCCAGCACCCGCCCCTCAGTCCTGGCGTTTACTCGTTTCCCTGCTGTTGCTGGGCAGTCGTAT
Source organism: Polia nebulosa (assembly GCA_951329385.1). Lineage (NCBI taxonomy): Eukaryota > Metazoa > Arthropoda > Insecta > Lepidoptera > Noctuidae > Polia > Polia nebulosa. Next base: position 16,777,778 of record OX589588.1, on the reverse strand, counting down.
CAGTCGCCCTATCTTGCTGGGATTGATTTTCTCTCAGTGTGCTTCGCTTTGGACAGCTTGACCGAAGATGACCCCTTTCTCCACAAGTGTAACACCTAGGGCTATACCCTTGCGGACGATCACGTACAGGTGATGCCACAACCTCCCTGATACGGTGTGTTCGATGGTCTTGCCTCACTGCCTCTACTTCCAAGGCATGGGCCAAGGCGTCCTTCAGTGTCTCATGATGCCCAAGTCTTACAGCGGCTCTAACTTCCAAGTCACGTATTCCATCGATGAACGCCTGTACCAGATTGCCATTGATGAGTGCAGGGGCAGACTGGTATGCCTTCCGAACCAACTTTTCAACTTCCAAGGCCCACTGCTGTAGGTTCTCGGCACTACGTTGCACACGATCTCTTAACTTAGCGCGAAATACGTGCTCCAAGTGTGCCTCACCATATCTTGACTCTAAGGCTTCCAGTAGCTGCTCATAGGTCACATCCTTGCCAAGAGCCTCAAGTATGGTTAGGGCCTGGTCTCGGAGGCCTAAGGTGAGCGCGGTCATAGCTTGCTCTTTGGTCCACCCATTCGCCTTCATAACGGCTTCAAATTGAATTTTGTAGGCCGACCATGAAGATGTTCCGTCGAATGGCGGCACCTTAAATCCACGTGCCGAAGGTGCAGCAACCACTGAAGGCATACCCCCGTCTCCAGCCCTAAGTTCACCTAAAGCCTTCTTCACCCCAGCAATCTGAACTTCAGCTTCTGAGATACGATTCTCATGCTGGTGAACCTGCTCCTTCATCACCTGGAGCTCCTTGCCAAGTGTTGAATGAAGGTCTTTTATGAGGAGCATCTGCTCTTCTTGGCGGCGAGCCTGCTCCTCTTTGTCTTGGTGAAGCTTCTCTTCCATCCGGCGGGCCTGCTCTTCTTGGCGGCAGGCCTGCTCTTCTTGGCGGCGGGCCTGCTCCTCTTTATCTTGTTGAAGCTTCTCTTCCAACCGACGGGCCTGCTCTTCTTGGCGGCGGGCCTGCTCCTCTTTATCATGTTGAAGCTTCTCTTCCAACCGACGGGCCTGCTCTTCTTGGCGGCGGGCCTGCTCTTCTTGGCGGCGGGCCTGCTCCTCTTGACGACGAGCCTGTTCCTGCAACAGCACCATTAGCGCAGACAAGTCTGGCACCGCTGGTGCCGAAGAAACTCCACATGGGCCAGCGACTGGCTCTGTCGCAGGCTGAACACCACCCGGTGTCTGTATCGGGGAATCTCCAAACCGCCTCTGATCCATGTCTTGCTGCCGTTGACTCCTTGTACGAATACCCTCCGTGTCGTCCTTTGGTAAAATTGGCATAATTTATCCCACTTCTGACACCAATTTGTTACGAGCTGGGTATGGGATAAATTATTTTACACCAATTAATTAACCAAATATCCTTTATTAACTCAACAACTTATAAACACAAACACTAATTCGCTAATAATCACTATTCTCTTCGCAATCGCTTGTATTCGCATCCGTTCGCATCCGTCGTCGAAATCAGACTGACCCGCTCGCCCGCCGTCCGGCCTATTTATACGGTCATGGAAGTTTCCAGAACATTGTCGAACTATCTTATAGTGGAATATTCTAGAAACATCTATGAACTTCTACACAGTACCACAATGGAATGTTCTCGAACCTAGTGGAAACTTCTGGAAACTTCGACCACATTCTCGAACGTTCCAGTGTAATACGGTCGACGTAACAATAGTAACTGTATCATGTCTGCCTCTCAAAATGGATGTAGGAATGGGTCCCGCGGTACTAAGGAGCTGCTCCTCATAGATATGACCATTAGCCAACAGGTTCGGCGTTCCCGAAAGGATCTGTCGACATGTTGGATAGATTATAAGAAGGCCTATGACTCAGTTCCTCATACATGGCTCATGAGGGTGCTAGAATTGTATAAAGTTGATGCAACGCTACGCACGTATTAGGTACTTGGGTATCAATTATAAATTTTCTTTGATAAAGAAACGTTAAATATAAAATTAATATAACTAATTTCAGAAGTGTTAGGTACTCGTGTGTAATGGTGACGTTCACGAAATTTCCAGACAATTTTTACAGTGATCCTAACAAAAGTTCTCAGAATAACGTTTGTTCCTTTTATTTTAATTTAAAATTCTTTTAGTCAGCTAATATTACCGACTCCAAGACGATTCTTAAGAAGTTTTAAATTTAATCGATGCCCTGATTTAATAGGAAATGAGAGCAAAGATTTCCTGAGCTTAATCTGTGATCTTTTGACGCCGCGGCAAGAGGAACAAAATTGACAGGTCTCATTAAAGTTGGACAGTTTCTAATGGTGAAGTAGAAGATATTAAAGATGATTCCTTCGACACTGAAGGTTTATTGTAGCTTTTTATAGCACTCATTAAACAGTTGTTTGATAAGTTTGAAGTGAGCCACGAATACGCTTTGTAGTTGCTGCCTTTGGTGTTTTGAGAAAATCTGAGTTCTGCGACTGTACTCTCATTTTTAATTGCTACGAGTATTGGGTTAGTCTTTGGGTCAGCAACCCGAGTTGAGGAGCGGAATGTTTGAAACGTTGGAACAGAAACGCAGTCTGAAGGACCACAATGGCCAATTAAAGTTAATGTATCTGAAAGTTGTTTGCAAGAAGGTTTGTCCTTTACCACTTTACATAAAACTAAAGTGCAAAACAGACATTTTTTAAACGCTAGAGCTGTGGTGTGTCCTGTGTGCTATGTCCAGTGTTGGCGGACAGCCGGCCGTGCTCGGACACAGCGTTTTCCGCAGCGCAGCCCTCTCTCCGCAAATTCGAAGAATTTATTAACGCTTGGTGGTTAGCCGAATCGTTTTTGTTTCCCCTTTTTTCACTGACCGTACTCCTGCTGCAGCGAGACTAGTGTAAAAACAGAAAAATCTGAACGTTTTTTATTTTATTTAAAACCGTTTTCTTTTTGCAAGCTTTCACGAGTTCGTTCGTTCGTGTGTTGGTAATAGCGTATGCAGATGATATTAGCTTTTATTAGTATGAATTTATTATTTTACTTATTAAAAACAAAGAAGTGCCAATGCACTTCTTTGTTTTACGAATTTTTATACGCTTTAAATAGAAACGAAATAAAAGAGCTGCACATTTTTAATAGTCTGAACTGCTAACAGCAATAGTCATGTAAAGTTATTAACAGAATTTATCGTAAAGGTAAGTGCCAATTGCTGCAAACTCGTACTAAAGCGTCATGGCCAATAAACAGCGCAGTTATCTAGTTGGTGGCGGATTGTTAATGCTATAGCCGGTCCATGTTGTTGCATTTTTGCAACAAGCGCGTGGCGAAATGTATGCACATAGTCGCTGTAATGCCGCGAAAGCCTGTCTCGTAAATATTTCGCGCACGCAATTTACAGCTTTGGGAATCCTCTTAACGGAATACAGGGGCAGTTAGTGAGCCGAGGGTATTTATAATTTTAACGACCACCATACTGAAACGCTATTGTTCTTTACATTACTGCCGGAATACCTACGCATTTATTTGAGTCGTTAAATATTTTCTCACAGTTTAAACTGCGTATTGAATATTGACTGTAATTTTTATGCAGGAAAAGCTTTTAACTGAACTTGTTAAAAAGTAGAGCTTGGTGACTGTGATTCGAATCTCTAATCAAAATCAAATGCAGTTCGAAATAACTAGCGCTGCTCAAGATGAAAGAATACACTGACTGATGATGATCATGCGTATATCTTTCCTTGTCCACGGTTAAAGTTTGCCAAAATCTATTACGAAAATATCTGAAGTGAATTGTCACTGACCATTTTGAGATGGTTTGTATGGGACAAACCATCTTAAAGCTATCCTAAAAGCAGAAGAACAAACAACAAAATGAAAAATACAAAAGTGCAAACTTCTTGAACTGTAGATATCAGCTTAAATATCCGCGCGTTAGTTTTGTCTGGCAACAAAATGTTTCATATTATTGTCGTGTTATACTTTTCTACTTAACGTCGAGACTCGAGTCGCAAGTGTGTCGGTGTCTCGGTGTCGCCAAGTAACAGTGCTTCCGTTGTTTCGCGAACTTTTAACGAGTTTGTCGGACACGGCTGGAAGTGCAGAAGTGCGGCCGCCGACGGACTGGCGGCGTGGCGAGAATTCACACCCACATGTGTTACACCCTGGAAGAGATATTGTATTATATTTTTACTAAAATAACATTAGACACATGTTAACATGATGTTAAGATGTGTTGAGCTAGTTGTGTCTTCAAGGCATCGTTTTGGTTCGCGATTGATTATTTTATTAAGGCTTCCGCGAGGTACTCGTACCTAATTAATATTGGTGTCTTTCAAGTCTGATGATGGTCCTGCAGCGTAGGCATCCGTTGAACGTTGTAGGTATACCTATCATCATCAGCATACAGCACTTCACAGGTCTACCCCAACGGTCATTGGCTCCACGGCTAATATGGCCAGCCCATTCTCAATTTACCTTGCTTATTCTGTGAGCTATAAATTTGGTTCTCCGCCAGATCACCTCGATCCGAATTCTATCTTTCAGAGTGGTTTCAAGCGTAGCCCTTTCCATAGCTTGCTGAGCGATCTTAAATTTTGGACGTCTCTGCCTCATAAGTCATAACGGGTAGGGCGCTAAGATTGAAGACCTTAGTCTTTAGACTCAGTGGTAAAAGCGACGAGAAGTGTCCTAAACTTGTCAGCGTCTGGAAAACTTCGTCACGTTTTCCAGACCAGCTTATTTATTTGTCATTTTCCCATGTCGATGGCATCGATTCACTCGCGGGTTTATTATAAAATCGTCAACAATACTATACTGCATTTATAATAGCATTAAACAGAAGTTAAAAAACGGTTATTTTTGACGCACTTTTTGTAACTAAAGTACAATAAACATGTTTACGATAGACGCCGAATTTATTATAATGTACATAATTGTACAGCAGCTGACACACTTAATTGTATCTATTAATCTTATGAAATTGTGTAACTATTTATCTTATGTGGCTTTTATTTAGTTATTTTATTTCATGCTAATTTAAAATTACAGTGTTAATGCAAAAAACTTAAAAGAAGCAAGGGTGAACATAACAGGAACGTGTTCCGTTTCACCATAATTCTACCAAATTTAGTTGCGACGGCCGGGTTTTTCCAATTTTACCGGTTTATGTCGTCTGTTAAATTGACGTAAATAAAGTTCCATGATTGTCATTCACTAGTAAATACTTGTGAAAGCGATGCCTTGTTGTTATTGCCGAATTTTCGTGATTTAGTTGTTTTTTGTTACTTTTTGAAAATTAAAATGATAGAATTAATAAAACTGTGTTAAATTTGACATAAAACGTTTTTATCCCTACTTCTACGTGCTTCTTTTTTCTATTATGATATTTAAGGTAAATATAAATAATAATATTGTAGGTAAGTTTATGTTATAGGTAGGTACTTACAACATTTTCCATTGAATTGATCGTATGGTGCAAATCACAAGTGAAGAGCGTTACCGTGAGCATGATAAACTGCTCTTTTCAAGTATTGAAATAGGTACCATTTGAATGCTTGAAAAAAGCAGTTTATTTTGACAGTCACTAGTGTGGATTAATCCGCACAAATATGGGATATCTTCAAGAAGTTTAGTCGGGCACATCACAACGGTCGCAGTGAGTAAATGACTGAAAGAGGAAGAATCAAAATGCATAGGTAAGATAACATTTTATGGTCTGTGGGTATATAAAAGTCAGAAATGATTTTGTATTGTGAATACCAACTCCAAGTGGGTACATACCTATCGACACTCTTGCAAGCGCAAACTCGTCAGAGCGGAGTCTTAAAGCGTGACGCAAGCGTTCAAAGACAAAGAACTTTCCCGATTTAAATTGAGACTCTTCAAACTTCGCAGCGATATATCAAGTCAGCACAATACACCTACCATGCCACCTACAGTTGGTTTATGCAAATCACCTTTGTCTATCGCTCAAAGCAGTTCACTTACTGCGATCACCGCTCCGGCCGGACCATGGGTAGCACTTAAAACTGCCGTTAAAAGGGGCACCGTTCAAAAGCGGAGTATAAATAACCCAACCAACAGCATTTACGTTAGCGACGATATTTTACGATATTCTTTCATTCCCATTTGCAAATTCAATCGAAATGTACAATGCCATGTAGGAAAGTGCTTGTTTCAAAGGTTTTTGCCGAACTGCTGAAACTAGGTGTTGTGAATTTCAAATCGTAGCTACGATGTTATGTATTTTTCGTATCGAAACAACGACGGCTAGCTAGAACCACTATAGGACCAATTTTGGTTCAAAGTTATTTTCCATTCATCATGCATGATCATAAATATTGTTGCACTCTCAACACGTCAAGGTCAAGCAATCTTCTGGCCTTAAATTACGCCAAATACTATTACGCCTAATTACTATTACGTTCATATTTCATCCATAGGATAATATGAGTACACGTGTATCAAGAAAAGATTTGAGAAAACTTACTTTATGTTTTTTAAAAAACATTTGTTTTGCTACTTTAAATAAAAAAAGAAAAGTTTGAAAAAAAATTTACTTAGACGTGCGGATGTCTGTACGTTTTAGGTAACTCTTTTTGTATGCAGTCCGAATAACTGCCGAAAAAGTTATCGTATCGAGAGCGGTTTTTTTATTTTGTTCAGAATTTTCTTAAGATTTCCCTGCCGATATTCACTATCGTAGTTTCTATCGTTTTTTTTTAAATATTGAATTAAAAGTAAAAAAAAAAATACAATTTTTTGTATATCGAGTGTAAAGAGACCGTCAAAAAAAAGGCGTGCACTTGTTTATTTTTCAAACTTTTTTGTTTTGGTTACTATTGATCACGGTCGCGTTTGACTACTATCACACCTGATGGTAAGCGATGATGTGGTCGACGATGGAGCACGCTTGCCTAGTAACGAATTCCGTTTTGACTTAAGGCATCCTTTTTTTTGTGGTGTGGGAAATCATCCAATGACTTCTCCCGCTCTGGGTGGAGCAGGAGGGCTTGTCAGACTCTTACTGACTAAAACCCACCCCTGTTCCTTCCCAGCCTGAGTGCCCAAGGGTGCGGTAACTCATGTTCAGAATTTATCCGCTACGCCTAGGCATGCAGGCACCGGCCACGATGGGCCCCGTCAGTGGTGGCTGACACTAATCTCTTTGAGGCGCGCGTGAAACACTACACGCCGTCGTCGTCGCGGGCCTGGTGCTGATCGGACGGCGAGCTACCCACTGCTTGCCGTCCGCAGGCCCGGGTCTACGGTGGCCGGACATTATCGCTCGACGTCCTACGCCCAGTGCTTCTCCTGCGGCGGTAGCGGCCGCGGGTGTGAGGGCCCACTCCGTTGAGCTCCCGTCACCCGTCCTGCCTCCGCCTTCGCGAGCATTACTGCTTCGCAGAAGGAGAAGACTGCTTCCCATTCCCTCTCGCTCCGTACCATGGCCTGAACCAGGGCCGGGCGCGAGAGGTGACTTAAGGCATCCTGGGGGGAGGTTGAAGCTGTCGGGAATTTAGAATGTGAACCATAACTCCTGATAGTCTATTTGTACTTATCTGCTCTGTCACTTATCTAGGTAGGTATGTAGGTAGCTATACATACCTATCTGAAAATCGTTTGATGAAAAAGTTTGAACAGTTCGGGTTCAATGGTTAACCGCCAATACCGCTGTTCCTATAAGTATCAAACATTGGTTTTATGTGCAGTGGTGGCCGTAAAGTCAAATCTAACAATTTTCGAAAATATGTAAGTTCCGATTATTGACAGATTTTACTTTGCGAGCTGAAAGTTACCTTATCAATCACAAAACTATATTAGGATTGTTGAACTGATTTTTTACTTCACTAACAATGAAAGCGCGCCGGTAAAAATTAAACTGTACCTGCCTTATTGTTGTTAGAAGGAAATTACTTAATACCTTGAACCGACTGTAGCGAAGCTCGAAAAGAGAATTATGTTGTGTAGTGCTAGATGTTCTATGTCATTTGAGATCGAGAGAAAGAAATTAAACGTTTGCTTGGCAACGAAAATGCGGGTCTCATACGTAGAACAAGCTTTTATTTCCTTTTGCAGTCTGTGCGATGGAAATATGCAGTAGGCGTGAATTATGGTGTATTTTCCACCATAGAGTATAGATGGTGGCGACGGCAAAATGAAACGTTTTGAATTTATGGCTAATAGGAGCTTTTTGTAAACATATGATAGAGTTCAAAGCAACCTGAGATGAATTGTGATTGGATTCTTCGGATAAAATGTCTTTTTTCCTTTTTAATGTGGCACAAAGTTAAATATTTTATTGGGATCAAACACATGCATATACAATGTTGCTGCTCCTAGCCAAGTAGTGATTACATTAGGTATTACGTCATTTCGTGGTTGTCTCTTGGTTACCTTCTCCTTCAGTTAAAAGTAATTTGAAGTCCTTAACGCTGCCGTGACGACTTAGAGGCTTTTTTAGGGATTGAGGACAAAAATCGATAAGAGTGAGAGAGTGGCCATGGGGAGAATTTTGCCCAGCTGTGGGACAATATAGGTTGACAAATAATATGCATAGTTTTTGTTGGAAATCGAACATGTATTTAATTTTTCAAAACCCGTTCCAACATTGGACACAATATCCAAAAACAGTTTCCCATACAATCCCCTATAATTTTAAAAACGACAATCATCCTACGACGCTAGTATCGCATTCAGACGAAAACGTTTGATCGCCGCGTTTGTTGTGAAAGGGCCCGGATGAGTGGGTGTCGTAAAAACCGCCCCAAATGGGGTGAAAAGTGTCGACGTGCGCCTCATCCCGGGGCGGGATCGCGAGTGATGGGCCGTGTCGATATCGAACAGTCGACGAACAAGCTCGGGGTTTAAGTGAATGTTGAGGGTTGTTCGCGGTCATTTGGTGATTAGTTGCAGAATAGAATGACAGGACCTGCATGGTTTAGCCTGTATTTGCAGTATCGTGTAAATTGCGAAATTGTTATAATTTACTTTAGTAGAAATATACACATCGCTTAAGTGGGTAGTGGTAGTCTTGTATGGTTCAGAATGTTGGGCCACAAAAGGGATGAATGAAAAGCTATTGCATGTAGCTGAGATGAGAATGCTAAAAGCGATGTGTGGTGTTACGCGCATGGATAGAATTAGGAATTAGTATATAAGAGGAAGTCTGAAAGCGGCACCGCTGACTGAAAAGTTGTGTCGAAATCGGTTGTCGTGGTATGGGCATGTGATGCGGAGAAATGAAGAAAATGTCGTGAGGAAAGTCTTGTGTATGGATGTGGATGGCTATAAGAGTAGGGGAAGGCCAAAGAAACGATGATTGGACTGTGTGAAAGAGGATATGGGTAAAAAGGGGGTGACTACAGAGATGACGACTAATAGACGAGTATGGAAGAAAAAGACATGTTACGCCGACCCCAAATAAATTGGGATAAGGGCAGGCGAATAATAATAATAATATTCCACAACTAACACACAACGCCATCTAGTCCTAGAATGATGATACACATTGCTTAAGTATATAATAAATAAACTTATCACTCTTTTTGCTCCATAAATCTGAATTCTCATAGGGGTATTATTCATCATTAAACTGAGCGTTTAACTAAGTGACTTTAACATTGGTATTCGTAATTCCCCTTAATGTGGGTCCTGAGAACAATAAATATTTTGTCGAAAATCTACGAACAATTTTTTTGCCGGAAGTCAGTTCTTACCTACAGAAACACCTAATAACTCGTAGCATATGCTGAGATAGGAGCCTTTTTGGTCTCGCACAGATCTTTTTATTACATATTGTTTGCAACCAAGCTAGGGCAAAGGATCCGACTTGAGGAGACAATAGTTGTGGAAGCGTGCCTGCCGGACCCCCTGGCTCCAACCGGGCCGAAAATCATCCGCAATACGCAGAGCTAAACGAATTATATACAAACGTTTTGAATAACTTACCCAAGGTTTCCGAAGTCTTCGTCCAGGGACCAACCTGGCTATATGTGTGTACGTCAGAGTTAAATGTTGCAGTGTTTGTCAGTAGGTATACCAGACTCCAAGAATGACCCCAAAAAGGCGCCGGTGATTCCACACAGCGCGTAGTCTCTCGCGAACCAACCAAACTTTCAAATATTTCACTCCCAATGTGGCACAGACTTCCACACACAAGATGATAAGGGCTCCCAAGGAACACGCGGCGATCTCACAATAAGTTTTACGAAATAACCCGTTTCACGACTACACCAAATGGGGTTTCAATCAAAATTAGTTCAATTGCAAACAATTAGGTCCAAAACCAATAGATTCGGCTAGATTTCAATCGCAAGCCCCAACACATATTTTTTACACGTTTTTTCACTACGGTCAAACCAACAAGTCAGAAGACAGAAAAAACTCATAGAGTATAAAAAGAGAGGTGTGACAGCCAAAGGCTCCGTTCGGAAATGCACTCGGACCGAACGTATATTTTTTTTTTAAATCGATTATAGGCACGCGTTTGACCGCTATCTCACCTGATGGTAAGCGATGATGAGGTCGAAGATAGAGCACGCTTGCCTAGAAGTAACCTATTCACTCTTGACTTTAAGACTCCCAGGTTGCAGCTATCAGGAAACACAGACTCTAGATGATTAGTTAATCACTTAATTTTATTTTGTTGACTGTCCTGTGTGAGTCACAAATAAACTTTATTTTCTTTCTTTCTTTCTGAATATTGAATCAATTTAAATCGATAAAAAGTGCCAGTAAAATTATCGTTACAGCTGAAGCTCTAACGTCTAACCGAATGCCATGAGGCTCTTATTAGCTACCAGCTTATTTTATTAGCAGCCGTGGTTTTCAATCTGCTTGTCGGGGACAGGTAGTGGTAGGGCCGTCTTCATCCCCCACACGTTCGGTGATAACTCCCCTTTCGTTTGATTCGCTCCTTTAAAGATTAGTGCTTCGGGATGTCTGAGATGCTTTTTTGTTAGTTAATCGGTATTTTGAGTGGGTGTACGAGTACTTGTATTGTAAGACAGTAATGTACGGCAAAGCATTCTTTAGGATTCTGCCCTGTACACTAGTGGTGGTTAATATATTAAAAAGCATTATAAATAACTTGATTTTTAAAAATATAGAAAAGCAAATGCTTACGTGGCTCTCACTTGTTGCTTTTTGCTATCTGCCTATTTGGTTTTAAATAATTCACATTTCACTCGACGCAATCGCGTAATCTCTTTATAAGCGCTAAGCACTCGTAAGCAGTAAGCGGTGGGGCGCGCCTGTCGTTGCATCATAGCGCTTGCTGTCGTTCACGTGCGTAAATTTTTTAAGCGCTACGTGCGAATTTACGATCACGTAATAATGTAACGTGTTAAATAAATTAGTTAGGTATGTTATTTTGCTTAATGTTTTTTGTGTTAATAAACAGTGATAGGACACGCATTATTGAATCTAAATTTGTGTAAGGACGATTGATTGAGATTGAGTGAGATATTGTGCTGTTGTTTTGTGTTTTTTAAATTTTAACGTATGAAAATATTTAGAAAGAACAATGATTTTTTTAACTGATTTCAAACAAAATCATGGTAAATGACAATAATTATGTAAATAGTCGATTTTTGTACATACAATCAATGCACTTTTAAACACGCCGTTGCTCTAAATAATAACAATTTATTTCGTGATAACACAAAATAACACTTAATCAATTATAGACAGTCCTAAGCCTGCAAAGTATGAAGGAAAGTTAGTTAGTTTATTCTAACAGTCACAGCGCTAGCTTTTTTCACGCCCAGCCGTTAGGCCATAACAACAAGTAGTAGGTACTTACTCGCCGTACTAGGCGATACGAATAAAAAAAAACATGCTAAATTAAAGAATTTAACAAAACCTGCTTAAAACTTTTAGCACAAAGCATTTAGCAATTGATAGCCAAAAAGCAACTTTGAACACCACTACAGTACACCATATCATACCTTGAGCGTGCTTGGAACGTATCAAGCACGGAAAGAAACAGGACACGGTTTACTGTGCCTACTAGAACGTATCAACAGCGTATCATACCCGTACGTAACAGTTTTAGTGCAATGAGCAGACTATTCTGAAATCTGGCAACGTTCAGAGAGTATAGTACCTGTTGTATTCTGGGTTCACCCGTTATGTCGTAGACCTCATCCCATCAGGCAGGAACGAGGTCAGGAGCTGGCTCATCATGAAACAGTAAAGTGTATATTAGGCAGACATTTAGGTACGTATTAAGGTTGCTTCAATTGGATGCTCAGCTATAGACTCTTGCCAGGGTTGCGGGATTGTTCAAAGAGTTACCGCGGCTCTGGACCGCAAAGGGCAAAAGAAGGAACATGGGTGGCTTTGATCAGTAAGAGTCTGACACTCAATTTCGCTCCACCCAGAGCGGGAGAAGTCATTTACTGAATTCCCTTTTTTTTAAAAAAAAAGTTATAGTCTTCCAAATTGCCGCGTCGATCATTTTGTCTCAGTTTGAAAACTAAAACCTACATATATGTAGAAAATACCACCCAACCTATGACACCGCTCATTTAAAACTCCGGAAGAAATCGAATTTGCCTGTCCGCCTGTAGTTGTAGCACATAAACAAGATGAGTGGATTTACAACGTGATAAATAAATTCCCCTGTCAGGGTGAGACCTTGGTGCGAATCTGCGTCAGCATCGGCCAGGGTCGGGCTGATTGCCCCATCTGTCAGTACAAGACCGTAGGGCTGCAAATAAAATAAAGAGGCAAATTATTGACCCTTATTGATGGGAGGTGCGCTTCGGCAGAAACGTCAGAACGGGGTATTGTTTATAGAAATAATAAATAAATATTATATTGAGTGAAGGGGCTGGGTTGTGATAGGATTTATATGAAGGTTTTCGTCGATTTTGAGTTGACTGTTAATCGATACAATTTTATAAAGAGGTAGATCCGTTTGTTTAATTTTTTTTGTAAAAGTTATATCAAAAATTATTTTTCTGTTATAAAGCTTCATTATTGGTGAGTAGCATAACTTATTTTTAATATGGAATAATGTAGGTACGGCGCCTATGGGATATGTTACGAGAGCGAAAACACGGGCAAATAACCTTTTCCCGTGTTTTCACCATTTTTCCTGTGTTTTTTAAATGGATGTCTAGTTTTCATGAAAATAGTCTATAAGCACTCCACCTGTTTGAGGACGTTGAATATTCATGTAACCGTAACTTCAATAGTTTTATTAGCCTTTTAAAGTACTTTCAGGCCTCATAGAAGTTTCTTTTGTGCCCACGCAACTGTACATAAACTTAACCACCGCACAGAAGCCATCAACGTGCTTCTAAGCCATAACATTACGTGGCAGACGGAATCAGATAAGTATTGTTCGACAAAACCTCTTTCCAAAGCGATAAAATTACCTATTGTCGATGCACATTGCAGGGCCCACATTCAACTGAAAGCGTTTCTAAATGCGCCGCGTAAAACGGAGCAATACGACAGCCAGCCGACCGCATTGTTTCTTTTAGGGTTCCCTACAATCCTGTAATGGGAACGCGAAATCTTTTATTTTTAGGGTTTTTAAAAGGTGATTCAGGGACATAAAAAATATGGGCGTTCCAATAATAAGATACACGCACGTAAAGTTTAAATTGTAGTAAAGGAATTCTGATTAAAAACGGAATCTTGAATTTTAAAGGTGGCGGTTCGCGCCACGACCGCGACCGGAAACCGAGACATGAGACAAGAGACCGCAACCTAGCGGTTGTTGATCATGTCTCATGTCGTTAAAAGATTCGTTGCAATAATCTTCTGAATTTCAATTAGGAGTCTATTAATCCACAATTTTGTGCTTAGGGTAGTTTATTATGCAAGAACAAAATTTTAATCCTATTATCTACATATTATTTTGAAAGTTTTTTACACTTTCACGTCAAAACTAGAAGTCTAGAATGGCACATAGGTTTTTTATCCCGGGAGTATGTTCCCCTGGGGTAATTTTTGACTTTAACGCAGGCGAAGCTGCTTACAGAAGTTAGTATTACATAAACTTCAATAATAAATCGATACATATCATGCCATCTATTGAAATTTATTTCTAGTAAACTTTATTTTTTCGAGATGAGACCCCGTGCCCATGGTGATATCTTACTATCCAGTACATAAAATAAGACAAATAAAGTCGAGCTAAGTTAGTATTTCGCCGGTACGGAACCTACAAGTCGTACCGCCGACCCACCCTTATCGGTATTATTTACTTTATGGTTATACGTGTAAACAGTTTCGATGTCTCGCGCTCGATGAGCACATGCTCAGGATAATACCGGTGCCTAGGGATGTCTGTCTGCACTGCTTTACAACTTGCGCTAAGTGGTTGAATTTTATGCTGAGCAGTGTATTTTGATACGATCGGTAGTTCGTAGACACCGTAGAATTTGATAAATCAGTAATGCTATTTGTTTCTGTATATCGTTTTAAACAAACACATAAAGACGTTATGTAATGAGGAATTTAAACTACTATTTTGTGGTATAACTTAGCGTACTGTTAAGGCGCTATTAACTGCCAATGACCTTGTGCGTGTTCCGTGCTGAGCTCACTTAACGCGTTGTACGGACCACCCAGTAATAGGACTCGCCCATCAAGGAGCGCTGTCCTAAATTAGACGCATTATTAATTTATTACTCATAAAACAACAGGTACTAAACTAAAACACGTATACTAAATTATAAATAATTCAATGCTCTTTAAAATGGTGTAGGTTTCATAAAATACGCTGTATAGTTTTTGCGTGATTCTCATTTTTTTATCCGCGTTAGACATAACTTTACGAATTAATTACAGTTATAAAAATATAATTTCAAATATTCTCAGATCAAATTACGACGGAAATTGTCAATAATAACATATATTTTTTTCAAAGAAATAAGACTAGTCGTTTAGACGTGATGTTCAATTAAAAACCATTAAAAGTCGTATAAGTGCGCCTTAACTAGTTTTAATTTTTCGTAGCGCAAACCTGCGTAGCAACAAATTTCGTAGCACACGTAGCGTTATTTGTAAAACTCCTTAACCATAAGATTAACTTAAGGGCCTTCTCGCGGTCCAGTGGCGCCCTCATTGAATAAAAAATCGTAGCATAGCACAGAAAATAAATATTAAAAAATCCAAGTTGACGTTTGTTACAAAGAGGATAAAGAATTTTTACGTTGTTAAAACAGGTCTCAAAATGTTTCGTATCCAAAGTAGTAGGCAAAAGTGCCAAAAACGGCCGTTTCTGACAGTTTTGCCTACTACTTTGGATACGAAACATTTTGAGACCTGTTTTAACAACATAAAAATTCTTTATCCTCTTTGTAACAAACGTTAAGTTGGATTTTTTAATATTTATTTTCTGTGCTATGCTACGATTTTTTATTCAATGAGGGCGCCACTGGACCGCGAGAAGGGCCTTAAATACTGACTAGCGACCCGCCAGGGCTCCGCACGGGTACCATTTATACACACAAACTTGCTCCGTTTGTCGTTCTTTCTATTAGTGATGAGAACCGCATTAAAATCCGTAGCTCGGTTTAGGAGTTACCAGAGAAACCGACAGACGCACAAAGTGACTTTGGTTTTATACTATGTAGAGATTAGCGGATTAATTCAAATGATATGGCATAGAAAATATTGAATTAAGAACTTCTGATTATCAGGTTCTTTAAACTAATTACAATCTTATTTTTAACCTCCGACGCAAATAGAGGGGTGTTATATGTTTGACCGCTATGTGTGTGTGTCTGTGTGTGGCACCGTAGCTCTTATAATAAACTGGTGAACTGATATGAATGCCGTTTTTTTTATTTGAAAGCAAGTTTTCTAGCGATGGTTCTTAGACATGTTTTATCAAAATCGGTTCAACCGTTTCAAGGTCATCAGCTCTTTTGTGTTTTTTAAATGTTCGCTTTTTTTCAGCGTTGGGGGTTTTTTAAATTTTGAATTTAATTAGTATGTCATCTTAACTAATAAGGTCCATTATGTCGTAGCATGACCTTTCGTAGAAAAATTTTTCACAGCGCAAGGATACGTAGCACTACATTTTGTACTATTATTGTTTTAATGTTAGACTTTCATAGATATGACGTAGCTGAAGATTCGTTAAATTACCCGCATACTTGAGTTAGCTTATGGATTTCAGTACACCATATTTTATGTAATACTGTTGCTTGCTTTTTTACAATATGAACTTTATACGGAGAAATTTGATGATATTCTGTCCAAGCAAGATAAGTTGTACAATAAAGAAAGACTGTAAGTAAAATTACAAAAACTTTTTTACGTTTACTTACTTTGAAGTTGGGGTCATCAAACAGGTGTTAGCATGCAATAAACTTGATATTAATAAACTTTTCCCTTTTGTCGTTATGATTGCGAGTTCCGAGTCGCCAAAATCATTACTTGTTCTGGGATCAAAATAAAAAGTTTTTGACTAAAGTAACTTGTGGTTTACTTTTGGGATGATAACATTTATTACTAAACTAGCTGCGCCCCGCGGTTTTATTCGCCTAGACCGGAATAAAAGGTAGCCTATATGTTAATCCAGGCTATAAGATATCTACATACTAAATTTCATCCAAATCGGTCCAGCCGTTTGAGTGTGAAGAAGTAACAAACATACACAATTACACACTCACAAACTTTCACATTTATAATATTAGTAGGATTTTGATATATTTTTTTTTTGTATAATTGTCTGTCGAACTAATAATAAGATTTGGTGATCGTAATCTACCTTTTAACGTTCTCACTGCTGTCTATGGACCACCTCTCTGTCATAGGGAATGGGCCTTAAGGCGCAACCTAATGCCAACGGCCTTGAGTGGTTAGCTTGCGTGTTCTGTGCTGAGCTCACGCAACGCGTCGTACTGCCACCCAGTAATAGGACTCGCTTATCAAGGAGTGCTGTCCCAAATTAGACGCATTTTCAATTTATAAAAATAATATTAATAAGTAACAAAACCAAATCATTTTCCTTTGTATTGCAAAGCAGTAGATATTTTATTATTCTCTTTTGATAAAAAATTAATGTGTAAAATGGTTTCATCTCAACGATTTGGAGGTGATTTGGTGTTTTTTTTTTCTTATTATGTGATACCGATAGAAAAGTTATGGCTGAACTAAATTACGTATAATATCATGTAGATTACTAACTGCTTTTTCAGATGTTTTTTCTCTGTAAGTGCCGACGAAAAGCTGCTTCATCTGCAGGCTTTTTTCGAGAGAGCTGCCTTAACCCACCACGCGGGCCCAGTGCGGGTTGGTGGATGTCACATGTCTTCGATATTTTTCACGAAGATTTGATTATGACGATAATAATAAAATGAACGTTCTCTCCAGTACTTCAGTCTGACTGTAATGTTGATAGAAAGTTTACCATTTTTTTTTGTGGCATCGGAAATCATCCAATGACATCTCCTGCTCTAAGGTGAAGCGCGAGGGCGTGTCAGACTCTTACTGACTAAAACCCACACCTGTTCCTTCCCTGCCCTGTATGCCCAGGGGCGAGGTAACTCTTTCGAATTTATCCTCAACCCCTGGGCAGGCATCGGCCATGACGGGCCCCGTCATGAATGCTGACAACTCTTTGAGGCGCGCGTGGAACACTACGCGCCGTCGACTCTCGGGCCTGGTTCTGATCGGACGGCGAGCTACCCATTACTCGCCGTCCGCAGGCCCGGGTAAAGTTTCCTCCAGTGTCATAAAAAGATGACAAATTAGATATTTTAATCGGTAATTCGAGATAAGGAGACCAGGAGCCCCATAGCACAGGTTTTACTTAGTATGGGCGCCTGTCTTCCATTTTCAAACTTGTGTCTTCATAACTGTAGGTACATAATTTATCCATTAGTGTTATTATATATTAAAATGCTCATTATGATTAAATAACTGACCATTAATGTCAGTTTTTTTTTTAAATAATATAAAATAATGTGTCCCTGAGAAAACAAACTTGCATCTATCGCTATTCTTAACACGTGAGGCAGGGCGAAAAAAAAAAATTAAAAATTATAATTATTATTAATATTATTTATAATTAAGTATTAAAAACGCAAAATAAAGTAATCATGTAACTAACAATATTAAATAATGTAACGTAATCATTTCAAGATTAACCTTCACCGCATGTAATATCAAATACACTGTATGTACATAAGTATGTACGTACGATATCCACCAGCTAATCACACTGTCAAAACAAATCCCCGTACATTTTTTTCTAAATTATCCCTCCAAGTTGTCACATAAAGTTGTGTCAATATCTTTTAAAAATATATACGAGTATGATCAGAACGGTTCTCAGCGGGACTCTAGC
The DNA here is from genome assembly GCA_951329385.1 of Polia nebulosa. Taxonomy (NCBI): domain Eukaryota; kingdom Metazoa; phylum Arthropoda; class Insecta; order Lepidoptera; family Noctuidae; genus Polia; species Polia nebulosa. The sequence goes on along the minus strand of OX589588.1, from coordinate 16,759,462 downwards.
GTCAATTGCTGAATCCCATCCGGTTCCGGGCTGCCGGCAGTCAACCTCCGGTTCAGATTCATAACTCCGATGCTTAGAACATTGTCGGCAGCCATCTGTAAAATACGAGCGCACTCCACAAATATTTATGTTCCTAGTTTTCTTTGTTAGAGAATTATTAGGTGCATTGGCAGAGTACCAGCGTGTGTTGTTTTTTTTGGGGTGTTTTGAGGTGGCAGTAAGTGTCTATTGGAAATCAATTCGTAGATATGTTAGTTGTTAACACGTATTTTTGTGTGGTAAATGTACTCGTATCAATACATATAAATGTCTGTCTGTCTGTGACCTCTGCTGCACGCTTTAACTTAGCTGAACGGATTTGGATGAAACCTGGCATACGGTAGACCTTGTTCAGGAATATTACACAGGATACTTTAAAAAAGGTATGAGGTTCCCTTTGTATAATTTTCGACTTTCACACGAGTGAAGGCGCTGTCAGAAGCTGTTTATATAGATAATAAAAGTTTTTACTGGAAAATTAGGTAGGTTATGTGGTTAGGTTATAATACGTTTTAGATTGACAGTTTTAATGTTTTTAGAGTTCAGTGTAAAATGAGTTGTTGAAATAAAAAAAAAAACAACTAAAAAGTGAAAAATAAAAAATATTTTTGCAAAACCGACTTCTAAAAAAAAATACACTAAAAATTAAAAAATAACTTTAATTTCGGAAGTCGGTGTTTGAAGTGGGTTTTTTAATTTTATTTCTTCGTTTTTTGATACCGACTTCCGAAATTAAAGTTATATTTTAATTTTTAGTGTATTTTCTTTTTTGGAAGTCGGTTGTGTCGGTTGTTTTGGTTGCTCTATTAGTCGTCATCTCTGTAGTCACCCCCTTTTTACCCATATCCTCTTTCACACAGTCCAACCACCGATTCTTTGGCAGAAGCTATATATTTATAGATAATAAGAGTTTTTACTGGAAAATTAGGTAGGTTATGCAGTGATCATAATACGTTTTAGATTGACAGTTTTAATGTTTTCATTTTTGACGGACTAGAGTTTAGTGTAAAATGAGTTGTTGAAATAAAAAATAAATAAGAACATCCCTCTTAACTACTTTCTTATTCACTTCTCCTCATTTTTAACCGCTGTCAGAAGTTATATATATATTAATAGATAATAAGAGTTTTTACTGGAAAATTAGGTAGGTTATGCAGTGATCATAATACGGTTTAGATTGACAGTTTTAATGTTTTCATTTTTGACGGACTAGAGTTTAGTGTAAAATGAGTTGTTGAAATAAAAAATAAATAAGAACATCCCCCTTAACTACTTTCTTATTCACTTCTCCTCATTTTTAACCGCTGTCAGAAGTTATATATATATATAGATAATAAGAGTTTTTACTGGAAAATTAAGTAGGTAATGCAGTGGTCATAATACGTTTTAGATTGACAGTTTTAATGTTTTCATTTTTGACGGACTAGAGTTTAGTGTAAAATGAGTTGTTGAAATAAAAAATAAATAAGAACGTCCCTTTTAACTACTTTCTTATTCACTTCATCTCATTTTTAACTTGGAAATTTATTTACAAGTTTGCGAAATTTTCCCCCGTAACATTTAGTTGAGGATAGAGTAGAAAGCTGCCTACCTACTAAGTATTTGTTTTGAGGAAACAGGTAGCGAGCGAGCTTCAACTACTTAAAAGTTGTGTTGCAAATGAAGCGTTACAAAAATGAACGCTCCTTTGGGTCCTATTTGGAGCGCGGAGTACCTAGTGGTTTTCGAAAGCGAACGCTTGGCGAAAAAGGAATTACTTCTTGGAATATGCTGTATTTTTTTGTTGAATTGTCACATAAAGACTCGTTGTTAAATCTCTCTAGCACTCTTGATTTTTATCTATTACTAGCTTTTTCTTGCCGCTTCGCGTTAATTTATATCCTCGAGAACAGAATTTTTTTCTGGATAAAAGTTGACCTATATCCTTTTCTGTACTCGTGACAATGTGTATGCAAAATTTCATGTTTATCGGTCAAGTAATTAAGGTGTGAAAGCGTAAAAGACAAACAAACTCACATTCGCATGTTATTAAATAAAGTTGGAATTTACTTTATCATATCAATAAGTAAGCACACTAAATATTTCTGTCAATGTTGCAGTCACAAAATATCAAACAGGTTTAGCGAGGGATAACAGTACGCAAACAAGGAAAAGTGATTACGCGAGTGGCACCATGTAATCGCTCCGCTAAGACGTTTCGAGAGGCACCCGCTAACCCCCGGATCGGCGACGCACCGGGCCCGATCCCTGAAGTCACTTTTAAGCCATTACTTACTTGCTTGTTTTCGATTTGTTTTTTCCTGCGAAAAAAGACAACGCGAAATACAAGCGAGACTAACTTTCGGGCAATCAGCAAGCTCAACTTCGGGAAGGGTTAAATCAAAGGGTTCCGCTTTTATGAAGACTTATTTCAGACTTACCTTCAAGTTGAAATTAGATTTAATCTGGCTCGAAGCTTTAGGATTGAATTTTGTAAACAATTTGGAATACCTCTACAACTTCCAGGCTTTGTTGGAATACCATTGGGAACTCGGGATCCGGTTGTTTAGAAATTCCTTTGAAATGAATTTCTACTCATATGAGGTCGAGTTTTGTAAATACGTAGGCCAGTCCATGTTCAATGGGCATAAAGTATATGTGATGTTTATTTAATTGAGTTTATTTGGCATTTGTTTAGGGTCAGAGCGATTGTTGTGTATATTGACACATAGTATACATGCTTAGGCAACTTTTTTGGTACAATAAAAAGCATTTGCTTTTAAAGTAAAATGTTTTCAATGTTAATATTTGAGGTTGACACAAGGTCCGTATATTGTTACACTGTGGGTTTTAATATGAATTTTATTAGTGGCTTACCAAACGTTTCGGACGTGTTTAATTAATACACCAGAACTGTATAAAAGCTGACCGGTGTTTTTCACCAAATAAACACAGTATTGTTTTATTGAGTGAGCAGCGAGATCTATAAATGTTACCGGGAATCTGTATAATCCGGCAGTCTATGGAATGCCTCTCTGCTCTGTAGAATGCCTAAAACGTTCTGGCAATGTATGAAATATTATTTAATCTAAGTACCTATACTATGCTAACAACGGCCGTAACTCGTAAGTAAGATAAAACGACGGAGTCGGGCTCCTATTTCTGTCTGCAGGAATTATACTATAATCAGCCCTTCGAACATAATCTCTCCATTCCTTGTTTTCACTTCAGGAGTTCTTTTTCTCGGTCAGGTATCCTAAATTCTCTCCATTCCTTGCTTTCACTTCAGGAGTTCTTTGTCTCGGTCAAGTGGTCACCCACTCAATATACCTACACTTCCTACATTATAACAAAAGATGTCTAACTTGTCTTTCATTTTATACTTTGCCTAATCCTCTCTAGACTTATTTATTTAGTTAATGTATACAATGCTTAACTACATAATTATAAACGATAGATACATTGTTTAAACTTTTGCAAGACGAGCTCAGTATTGTATAGAATGACTAGGCATTGCGATGCCTGAATTCTATACTTTTCCGGTAACTTAAACATTTACTTACCAACGCCTATCATTGGACTGGGCAGGACATGTCTGCCGCATGCTCGATTAACTGTGGGCCGAAGTAGCACGAAGTTTGTGCCTTGAGACAGTGAGAGGGGGTCACGGCAGATCACGAAGAAGATGACGTTGACGGGATGAACAGGACAGATTTCGCCTTGGAAGGAGGAAGCGAGGAATCGCGAAAGATTTTTATTTTATTTATTTATTAATTTATTGTTAACAAGCAACTTAAATTTACAGTTTAAAACCACACATACAAGTTATAGGTCAATACAAGAATAAGATTTATATTAGGTAAAATTATACAAAATTGGGCAAAATGAAATACACAAAAATGAGATTAAAGTTATAACAAAATCAATGAAATATAAAATAGACAACATCAAACAAAAAAAAAATGAACATAAAAAAATATGTGACGGACATTGTGCTGGGAGTGGCAATAGACTCCAAATATCGAGTTGCAGTGTTCAGGAATCTCAGTTCAGTGCTCGCAAAGATATGTGAAATAATAATGTGTTTTTTATATGGGTAAGGGCTAGGTATAATGGACTTGTCTTAAGGGAGAATGTACTGGTATGTGGTATCGAAAAAAGAGGACGTAGACGAGGGCGTAGAGAGTGCCTGACGGCTAGTGGAATATTAAAGGAGATGAACTGAATGAGATGGAAGGAGTCGAGAGAGGTCTTTGCCCAAGAGTGGATAAAAATATTTTTAACCGACTTTCGAAAAAGGAGGAGGTTCTATGTTCGACTGTATGTATGTTTTTATTTTTTTTTATTATGTATGTCCGCCTGTTTCTCCGTCAGTTGTGGACCGATTTACAAAATTAATTTATCCGAAAGAATATACTCCCGAGGTGGTCCCATACAATTTTTATCGAAATTGCTTCAGCGCTTTTTGAGAAACTGAACAAAAACGAAAAATACGTTTACCTCGATGACGTTTTGGTGTACTCCAAATGTTTAAATTCCACGTTCCATGTTATTGGGGTTTTTAGTTCTAGGGTATTACAACTAAAAAGTGAAAAATAAAAAACTTTTTTACAAAAAAAAAACAAACAACTTTTTTATAAAAAAAAAAATAACTTTAATTTCGGAAGTCGGTGTCAAATAACGAAGAAGTATAATACAAACACCGACTTCCGAAATTAAAGTTATTTTTTATTGTATTTTTTTTTGGAAGTCTGTTGTTTTTTGTAACCGACTTCAAAAAAAGGAGGAGGTTCTCAATTCGACTGTATTTTTATTTTTTATTTTTTTTTATGTGTGTTACCTCATAACTTCTTACTACGTGAACCGATTTTGAAGGTTTTTTTTTTATTTGAAAGCTGTTGCTTCACATTTGGTCCCATTTTAATTTGGTGACGATTTGATCAAGGACTTCGGAGATACACAATGGAACTCTTCAATAAATGATAGCAAACCTTCCAGAATTGCTGCAATCGCATGTCTGTATATTGTTTTCACCACTTCACAACATTACATCACGCTGATGCGCTCTGAAGGGGTATACAGATTTGTACAGTTCACCCTGATACACCCTAATTTCACCAACTACGTTCAAATTCCCTATTTTTGGGGCTATCAATTCGGGCATAACTTTACTATTAATTTAGTTTTAGAATGGGGTTTAACAACTAAAAAGTGAAAAATAAAAAACTTTTTACAAAAAAAATACAACCGACTTCCCTAAATAATACTAAAAAATTCAAAATAATTTAATTTCGGAAGTCGGTGTCAAATAACGAAGAAACCAAACTAGAAACACCGACTTCCGAAATTAAGTTATTTTGCATTTTTTAGTATTATTTAGGGAAGTCGGTTGTATTTTTTTTGTAAAAAGCTTTTTGGAAAAAAAGTTTTTATTTTACAGTTTCGATGATTTGGGCATTTAAATTAGAAACTGATTATATCAGCTGCTAATCGAATTTAAATGCCTCAAAATGTGTGCTGACAACTTTTTTTATAAAACCTGTGTTACAAAAACGCGACAAGGCGTCTCGAAGAGGTCTGCGGAGCGAGGGCGGTCACAATAGTCCTGAGGCCGGATGTGTGGTTCCCTTTGTATCGGAGCTTTTAAGTTCTGACGCCGATCACCGACACAGACTGGAAAAAAAGAAAAAAGGCTGAGGCTAAAATTAATTATTTTATTTAGTTGTGAGACTCTGACGTCTATAAAAAGAACTGTTGGTTACGCCGAAGCGTATTTAATGCATGCTAAATAATAAAATTAATGTTGTTTAAGTGTAAAATACTAATAATTAAAAATAGGGTCAAGTACTAAACTGCTACGAAAATAAAGCAGTGACCCCCGTACAGCTCTAGTATTCACTTGCAGCTCGTAAATTTGTCTGAACACAAAACAGCTCTTAGGAGACGAGCGAATAAAAACTGAGTGTTCACTTTTAGGATTAAACTGTACACGCTGTTTCTCAATACGGTCTGGTAACATGCTATCTATCACAGCACCATTAAAACTGCATGTACATTGAATTTTGGAAACCACTCGTTGAAATAGATTTCGGCCACAAATGTTCCACGATTCTCATGTGTTGATGCAAACCGTTCAAAAGTGAACAGAAAAATAGAAAGAATCAGTTTTATAATGTCGGTGTTTTTGCGGACGGTGCGGCAAAGAGCCGCGTGGCGCGTATGATCGTCCGCGTGAGTTGTGACGTACACTTTCATACCGCCACTATTTTTCCACGGCAGGTATGCTCTCCTTTGTGCTCGCTCGCCTCGGGACCACACTTCTTCCTTCCATTGTCCAGATCGCCGCTCGAGTAGGAAATCGATGACGTGTACCGAATATAACGTGTTATTGAAAGGAACATCGCCTCGGTGCCTCGCATCATACTGACGTTTTATTTTTATTTGCTCGCCAAGAACATCTCTGTATCTTTAGTGTGGTTCAATAAGCAGATACAAGAATTAATTTTATACTAAAAGCTTTAAGATTATACGATTTACATAGAAACGAGAGTATCAAAGAAATAACGTTTCCATTTCAAATTATGCTAATGTTAATAGAAATGCGTTCCCTTTTCGCAAACATCCGACAACGAAAGAAAATATGCTGACGAGATCGCGGACACGCATCGAATGATTTCTGAACAACATTTTTTTGCGGAATAAAAAACAGAGAGGTAGAAGCTAATTACCCCTTCGGAGTCTTTACCAGTTCAAGTGTTCCGCCATCAAATCGCATGAATCGCTCGTATTTATGGAGGGAGGGGAAGGGAAAATGACGTGGTGTATTAAGCCAGCATTTTTTTCTAAGTGGGCAGTAAACGGGCTGCTTTCACCCATACATATTGAAGTGTCGTATATTTTACGATCCATCCCGCTCGAGGGTACTTCCACGGAAGCAATGCGAACATCCATATCGAGTGGACAAAATTACCTTCGTGTTTTACAAGTTGAATCGTCTTGTACATTAAAAAATTTCTACTAATTTCATAATACAAGTTCTGAGCTTCACTAACGAGATTTATGTATTACATTTTATTTCTTTGATGGTAGCTGTTGTGAAAATGTAACTTGTTTTTATAATGAATCTTCTAGGAAATTCAACCTGGCGAGTTAAGCTTTCTACTTGTAATAAAATTACAAAAACAACATAGCAATAAAATGATTTTCTTTTCAACTTGTCAATCGGTACCATGATGAGTAAAAGAAGGTGAATAGATTAGTACAAATCGAATAATGTCTGTTTGTTAAAGTTTTTTTAAAAATTTGATTAAAGGGCTTTGTCGCTTAGCGACCACATCGCCCTTTGTTAAAGTTATGAGTGCAAGATGTTAGCCTGCGAAAGATACGACGATTTAATTTTTAGGCATCTGAAAATCTCACATTGTATTTCCTACATACATATTGGACAAGATAACAAAGTATGGTATTTAAACATAAATTTACTGATAACAAAGTAGGTACATAAATGTATTCTAGTTTGCTAAGAAAGAGGCAATTACCTAATATCTGTCCATGTTTAAATGCATTTTCTAATCTACAAGATCCCAGTTTGTTTATGAAAGCTCAAGCGTTCCTTTTTTAAAACACAATAACTGTATCCCTTTACCAACGGATTAGAAACAATTGTTCCACGACAGTTAGATCATCATTTTTGTTTTGCGTCCGTGTGAAGTAGCCTCAGCCCGTTAATTTAAATTATACGAGAGAATTCATGAGACGGGACGTTTCTTCGGCGGACATGCAAACAATTAATTACCGGGAATATTAATGCCCCGCATTAGTTAGGGGTAGAGCCGTGTCAGCGGACCCTCGGACTCGCATCGCTGTCCGCAGCTTACCCGCAAGCCTACCCATGCCCAGTATAACCAGATCCAACATGGCGGCGCTGCTTTTGACAGCAAACGTCAATGAAACGTCAAACTCAGTACATTTAAATTTAGTACGTTATTTTCCCGTATATCAAGATAAAGTGGCCAGTGTCCAATATTTAAATTGTCGGTAAATATTGTTGCAGTATATAACCTGATTAGATCCTTGTTGTGTGGAGCTGCGGTTCGACTAAGTTATAGAACGCCTTTGTAAGGATTTTGTTGTCAATATTTATATGATGGTTATGGCTGTATTGTTGGAATCGGTGTCTTTTGTGTGCTTGGAGATATGCAGCGTTTTACGTGTAATACCAATGTAATAAAATTTAGATATTATGCTAATAGCAATTCTGATTGTTATATAACAACTATGTTCGGAAGAACGATTAAGTATAGATATTGAAGTTGCTTTTTAAAATTTTCGTGAACATTTATATTTATAGTTTTTATTAGTTTTTATTCTGTCTTTTAGCACGATGTGTAAAGCTTTAGTCCCAGCTCTTTGAGTTAACAAAATATTTTAAAACAAATAATTAGTTGTCTGACAACACACAAGTCGGTATTCCAGCTATTAAAATCACTATCCAGCCCTTTGAAACTTAGAAGCTTTGCGTTTTATTGAGCTTGATAAAATTCAACCTCAGGCCAAAATGGAATATTTTGACGTCAGTAAAATTGTTGTTTAAAACAATTTTTGGATTGTCGTCTGCCAATCAAAGGCCGTACAAAGTGAGGGCTGCAGAGCTTTACCATAGAACTATCACAATCGAGTTACTAATCTTAAAAAATCTTTTTCGAAAACTAGCTCGTATTGTTGTCTTAAATATTTTGTGTTCAATAAATTATTAATTAACTAGCTGCGCCCCGCGGTTTTACCCGCCTAGACTGGACCGGGATAAAAGGTAGTCTATATGTTAATCTAGGCTATAAGCTATCTACATACCGAATTTCATCCAAATCGGTCTAGCCGTTTGAGCGTGAAGAAGTAACAAACATACACACTCACAAACTTTCACATTTATAATATTAGTAAGATAAGATAATAAAATTAATTAACCCTTCAACCCCCGCGGCCAAATCCGGGTTGTCAAATTGAACCCCGACGACAACCCGGGTTGACAGCCGATTTTTTTTTTTTTTTCTCTTTTATATATTTTTTTTTTGTCCGACTCACCAGTGAGTCGCAGGGCTTCGCAGGTGGTACCACTTTTATAATCACAATGCGGTGTATTTCACAAGCCGTACGTTTCCTTTTAACCGACTTTTAAAAAAGGAGAAGGTTTTTAATTCGACTGTTTTTTTTTGTGTGTTACCTCAGAACTTTGGATATGGTGAACCTATTTTGATGATTCCGTTTTTATTTGAAAGCTGGTGCATTTCATGTGGTCCCATTTAATTTGAAGATCTCATGAAGAGCTTCGGAGATACGCTATGAAACTCTTCAATAAATGATAGCAAACCTTCCGGAATTGCTGCAATCGCATGTCTGTTTATTGTTTACACCACTTCATAACATAACATCACGCTGATACGCTCTGAAGGGGTACGCAGATTTATAAGGTCATTTTTGGTACTTTTGCCTACTGCTTTGGTTACGAAACATTCTGAGACCTGTTTTAACAACGTAAAAATACTTTATCCTCTTTGTAACAAACGTGACGTTGGATTTTTTCATATTTATTTTATATATTGTGCTATGATTTTTTATTCAATGAGGGCGCCACTTGGCCGTTAGTAGGGCCCTTAAGCGCAAATATATGGCAGATAATAATTTCAATTAAAAAAATTATTTATATCTCTTAGATTTCTCGGGACCCTGAGGTCCCGGACCTTTGGAAGGCGTACCAGAGGCCGACGCCAACTCGCAGAGGCCCCTTTAGACGCTTTATAAGAGACTAGCGACCCGCCCCAGCTTTGCTCGGGTACAAATTATACATATAAACCTTCCTCTTCAATCACTCTATCTATTAAAAAAACCGAATCAAAATCCGTTGCGTAGTTTTAAAGATTTAAGCATACATAGGGATATAGGGACAGAGAAAGCGACTTTGTTTTATACTACGAGTATGTAGTGATGAGGCATCAACCGACTATCATCCCTGTACGCACCATACAAGTGCACCCAAGGACTATTATTATTTTGTTATTTCACAAAACAAAAATGGTATTCCATATTTGGTTACTTTCCTCTAATAATTTGAATGAAAGATATGAAAATAATAGATATGCGTGAGTATTAAATTTGTTATTATTGCAATCTCCTTTTGCAAAAGCTTTTAATATAACAAAAGTACAGTGAGGGTGTTACAGTGTGTGTGCAGGTTTTGAAGAATGGTTTATGTCCACCTGTATTGTCTACGCCTAAATAATACATATCAGTGATATCAGTTGTTCGCGGCAAGTCTTAAAGGACTATCATACTTTCGCTGAAAACACTCCGTATTTTGTATTTACAAGTACATAATGATGCTATTATAATTAAAATATACGACAGCAAATTACCCTAAATTGAGATATGATTTTATCTACTCAAAGTCATCACTAAAATTCATCTCTAAAAATATATCTAGGGTTGATAGATTATAATCACTTAATGTATATTAAAAGAAAAACGTTAAAAATAGAGGAAAGTAACCAAATATGGAAAACCACCATTTCTCGTAAATGTCTTCTAGCCGCAGAAAACAGTGATCTTCTATATCTTTTCATCATAATACTCGCACACTGCTTTCAACTTATACATACTCGTATGTATTTCAAGCTCGCGGTTTGTTTTTCTCGGTGAGTAATCTTTTTGAGGTAGTTTTTAAGATGCTCGAGGGAGAAATATTGATGAATTGCCTTATGTCTGGGCCTTAGGCACATGGTGATTGTGATAGTGCACAGCTCGATACCTGGATTTGTCAGTTTTGCAAGTTGTTTAAAGTTTCCATTTAGATTTTACCAAAATTCCTATTCCATATTTGGGTACCTTATCACATAATTATGTTAATATTGAATTAGAAGTAACCAGACTCATCAAAATTAAGTGCAAATGTATGACAGATTTTTAATACTAAAAAAAACAGTATAACTATTATATTTATAGATCACAAAAACAAAATTGTGCTCCTTATTTGGTTACGTACTTACCTCTACGTTTTAAAAGTCACAGCAACTGCGTCCAAACTCAGAGGTAAAGAGCGAAAAGATTTTATTATTTTCGTGTCGAAAGCTGTGCTCTGAACTTTATTGAGATGAGGACGTAACTAATATTAACAATTTTCTTATGTCCCGAACATTTGGCGGGTAACGAGGTGGATAATTTATGGTTGGTTGGTACCTATTTGTTTTTCTGTAATGTTGGTTAAGAGAAGTATTGAAAATAGTTCGGTTGGTATTATTGTGCTTTTGGAGTTCTTTACGAGAGTCAAGGCGTAATAGCTACCCATGTATGGCCGTTGATCCTGGCTATCATTTCTAGAGTGGAATTCCCTGCCAGAGACTGTGTTTCCTGATAGCTACAACCTTTTTTTTTCAGGGAGTATTGAGTCAAGAGCCGAACCTATTCAAGGTTACTTTTAGGCAAGCGTGCTCCATGCACGCTTGCCTAAAAGTAACCCCCGACCTCCCTTCCCGACCATCCGACCTTCCGACCTTCGACCTTATCATCGCTTACCATCAGATGAGATTGCGGTCGGCGGTGGTTGGCGGTCGTTTATAGAAACGATAAAAAAAAGATCTTTGACAGTCGTTCCGGGTCAGAAACCAGAAAATCTGACACCAGTCTTGACAAGGGTTATCGTGTTACCTCGTTACTGGGTAGTGGCGGTCAGATAGGCAGTCGATCTATATGATGGACTAGTACTCAGCTGGATCAGGTTAGACTGGAAATTGACCCCAACATATCTGGGGAAAGGCTGGCATAGTCAAATAATAACGAACACTCTCACAAATAAAACTTATAATTTTATTTAAAATACCGAAAGTTTTAAAAAATTGTACAAACAATAAAAGGTAGGGTAAGGTAGATTAAAAAAAACACGAAAAAGCCAACGAAAACAATATCGAGATTTGCTAAGATCTTTTAACGTTAGAGAAATTGAGATGTTATCTTGGTTCCGAAAGATGCCTGGCTTAGTATTCTACCAAACAAAAAAAGGAGGGTAGACATTGTAGGGTTCTGAACGTCACTTGGTATTTTATATACCAAGTGACGTTCAGAACCCTACAATGTCTATAGGAATTGGAAGAAGAATACATATCAAAATTAACCAAAATTCAGCGTCTAGCGCTCCCAGGTTAACATAATCAATAAATTCGGATTGGGCTTAAAGCCCCTTGCTATCACATAGAAATCTATTGAACAAAATAGAGCAATCTGATTATAGGCAGCACTGCCAAAAGAAAGAAATATAAATACGAAACACGATTATCAACCGAAAATTCAGTAGAATATCATTTATTATGCCTTGGATACTTTTATATATTTATAATTTTTAAAACAATGGTAATCAATTTGGCCATTAGTATGAGGACAAATCTCGATATAAGCCCCAGACTAAATTGTCTTTTAAATTCTGAATTAAAAAAAAAATAAAGGTCGCACAAACCAACAAGTTTGCATTGGAAAAGAATGAAAGAATCATTAATTCCGAAAAATTCAAAAACGTAGTATGAAATACTACACTAGGTACATTTATCGGTAGGTATTATTGAAGAGAATTAAGGCTTCATCACTATTCATTCTCGGCTATAAATAGACGAGCCTGTTTCGTTTAGTGAAAAAATCCTAGGATCTGAATTAACGCCTGTGACATCTAGAAAATTTCCTTTGTTCTATTTTTATTCTATTTCTAAGTAGGCATTTATTTATCTAGTCGGCTTATGACACACAGCGGTAGTATAGCTTTCTATCAGTGATATCATTTTAGAAGTCGAATGAGTTGTTTTGTCGTACATCTAAAACTCTTTACCTCTTTATAAGTAACCTATTCTACATATAACAGCTCACAAAGCACAAGTAGGTAAATATTATATAAACATTGTGGTTCTGGCTTTTGGTCTCTATGCAGCTCAAAGAGTGATTGAGGTTTGAGGCAGTCGTGTTCTAAATATCACTACAGTGATTTTTTTTTAATATTATTTGGTTTTTGTTAGGTCAGCTTATGATGTCGCGGGATTGTTCGAAAGAATAGCCGCGGTCCTGAACGCAAAGGGCAAATGGAAACCCAGCGTGGGGAGAGTCATCTGATGACTTCTCCCTCAAAAAAAAAAAATAGGTCAGCCTATGAGGTCGTCTGTGGGGCGTCCTTAATTAATTACGGTCTCGTTTCAAAAATACTTAAAAACTAATTACATTTCCAATCTTTCTTTTACCCCCATCATTATATATATACGAGTATAAATGTAGCTCTACTCTTAATATTGACATGCTATTTTAGCACTATGTAAATAAGTCAACAGGGACATTATTGCCTGCATAGGCGGAAAAATAAATAAAGAAAGGTCTCCCACAGTTCACAGCTTTATCCTTAAGACGATCAGTGTTTGATGACGACAAGGAGCGTTACAAGGGTGTTAGTACATCATCGACAAACGTTGCGGGTGTGTGGTGGCGCGCTTGATAACGTGTGTGTAAGCCGATAAAATATACCTATTGCCTGCCGCCATGCCTCGTTATTTGTGATTACTACTACGTGCTACTTGCCTGTTATGTCTCCATTGGGTTTAGGTTTTTTTTTGGAATAGTTCTTGTGTTATGCCTAGCTTTGATGGGGTTTTTTAACCGACGAATAAACCACACCCTGTTAATTCATAAGCTCCAATTGTATTTTATGGTGTATAGTAAATAATATGTCTATCTATATATCTAATAAACACAAGAGGTCCTCAAACCGATCTGTATATAATTTTGTATTTATGACGACGTATAAGTGGTTAAAGAATAGTCCAATTGTAAAGAAAAAGAAATCGATGATTCTCCAAACAAAGGCTTCTATTTGAAGTTCTTTTGAAGGAAAAGTGTAACAATCACCACTTTTAATAATCGAATTGGTTAAGGCAACTTTTACACGAAAGTGTACTCTTTAGGGAAACACAAATATCTTTTCTTTTCGGTGTCCCATATAGACAAATCGATTTCATAAACTATTCAATTGTGGAACCCATTATTATTATCCGTTAATGGTTATGTCGCTTACTAGCTGAGGGATTAGGCGTTAAATTTAGATGACCATCAATCTAAGCAGTCGGTCGAACAGGATTTGTCCTGCAATCACTCAAATTATCTATGGATAAAGCATGGCAACATATATAATAACAGCTTAGGAATATCCTAGGCTGAACTTTGGGTTGCCCCATTCATACCCCCGATTACTTAATAAAGAATTTGAATTAAATCCGTCAAGCCCGTATAGGTTTTTAATTGTTTCTGTTAATGAGGGTCTTGACGGCCGGAAAACCTGAAAAATTTGACGTAAAAGTAGGTCTCAAATGTAGATTAAAAAATACTTAACTATCTATAATTAAAACAAAAACTGCAAACTAAATAAATCTTAAAATATGGCGTTAGAAAATTCCTCCTCATCGACTGGAAGTGTGCCCAAAAGACTGGCGGTATTGCCACGTTATTGGGCCGAGGTAAAAGCCAGCCCAAGGGTCACGCGAAGTTTCAACTAAAAAACATACATAAAGCCGAACATAGAATCTCCTCCTTTTTGGTTAAAAATAGCTGTCACCGAACGTTTGCTTATTATGATGCGTTCGCCTAACGGTATTTTTAATGTTTGAGCCTCACTACCGCTCTCGAAGAAAGAAAAAAAAATGATGTCAATTTGTTTCGTCACAAAAGTAAAAAGAATAGGATAGTTATGAGCGTCGAAATTGCCATAATTATGCTAACGCATCATTGGGCATAAACAAATAACTTGTTTATAGAGTATGAAAATGGCAAAATGGTTACCATACAAGAATATTTTTTTTTTTGTTAAAAATACAAATAATTTTATTCTGATACATTCAGTAGTTTTTCATAATATCCATATGCCCAAAGGTCTGTTCATAAAGTTTTACGCTTTCTTTTCGTTATAGAACATCGTACTTGACACGTTAGTGTGTATTCGTGCGCGTACTAGTTTCTCATTGGTCATCATAGTTTTTTGGGTTCCGTAGTCCTAACAAGGACAAGGAACCCTTATAGTTTTCTCTGTCCGTCTGTTCGTCCGAGGCATAGCAAAGAATCTGTTAGTAATACAAAGCTGTAATTTTGCTTGGGTACATGTATATTTATCACGCCAGCAAAACGAAAGAATAAAATCTTTCAAACTATTTTTTTTATGGTACTTGATTGTTTTTTTTTCTTGCCTGTAATGTTGGATGAAGATTTTAAAATCGTTGAGGGGTTGACAAGACTATTTTTTTAAATTTCAAAGTGATATTTTTTGTTAGAGTCGAGCCCTATAAGCTAACTAGCTACTAGCTGTTGGCTTGAAAAATCGTAAAAATAATCATGATAATAGAATATAAATAACGAATTTTGATGGAAAACTATCACGGCTAAGTTAGGTCTCTTAGTTTAAGAGTAATGCTCGCACAACTTATAAAATATGTCTACCCGGAAAATTTCGTAATAAATAGCTTGGATGAAATTGTTACTTGTGTTAAACGGGTAAGTGAACATGTAAAATCATGGAAAAATAAAATTTTAACATACACAGAAAACGTTACGACCTTTATCCCAAACGGGGTGTTCACAGACACCAAGCATAAGCGCTTCGTTGTTCGGAAACATTGAAAGCTTCAATACAATGAAGTCGGATTCTATAACTCCTTCAGTTACCATCGACGACGTTATTGATAAATGATAAATGATGTTTATTCAGTAAATAGGTTACAAGGAACACTTTTACACGTCAATGTTTTTTATCAGATTTTTTTTGGATTGGCCATTAAACCATGAACTCAATTAATATGTACATAGAAATAAACATAAAGCTCCCTCCTAAGTATGCATGTTGTAACGGGCGACTACGGAACCCTACACTGCGTGTGGCTCGCCACGCACTTGGTCGATTTTATTTATAAATTTCGCACATGATGTTGTGTGACATATTAACCGCGCCTATCAACAAGTTCGAGCCGTCGACTAGGGCACCCTTTTTTGTATTCGGATTGGTAATGGCAACATATTAAAGTAATTTTCCCAAGTTAACCAGAAGTCCAGATACCCCCGTATCTAGTCTCTTCTTTGAGTTTGTCTTTCGCTAATTTCTTAATATTTGAAACTTCTATTCGCTCTTGTATCCTGATAGAAGTGAGTTGGTTCGACTCTCATGTCAGGTCGTAGTAAGATCTTTCTGAGACGGAATGCAATATTCATATGGGGTAACAGCAGCAAACTTAGGTACAAAGTGCAATAAAACAAATAACATCAATTATTACTTATTGGAGTGGAACCTCTGTAAGGGATGCCCCAGAAGACATATACAAACCTTATTTGTGACGTTCTTCAGACAGGTTAAGTGAGTAATAATCGCTACCGAAGTGCGTGAATGACCAGATGTATGAACGTAACCAAAGCAATAGGAGTAGGTATGTAAGGATAGGCGGCGTTCTGTAGTTTCTGCTTACTCCCATCAGAAATAGGCATGGGTTTATGACATGGTGTGATCTTGGATTCATGTTTAGACCCACCCGCCACACCAATACGTCCACCTACATTCCCTTAACACAATCATGAACTAAAACAGGCTCATTACAATTCCCACTCCAGAAAGTCCGGTCAAGACATCGGGGTGTGGTTCAATTGGTTTATAAATGTCTGTGGGTACATCCCGCGAGCCCTCTCGACCAGGTCTGACCGCAGCTTAAACGTTCCCCCCAATGTCTGGGCTGGCCATCTGCGAATATTTCAATTTTATTCTACTTTTGAATTTAGAATTTTCGACTTTTATTTGTCACCAGTTAAAATGAGAATGAAAACTTATGAATGTTTATTTAAAAAAAAAAAATATATGGCCAACAAAAACTGGGTATTGTATAAATCTCTGTTCTTTTTTTGAACGTACATATTTTTTTAAAGCAACAATGATTGTAGTTGTTACTATGTGGTCCTGTGTGGTCTATGCCTCGACTAGAATCAATCAATCAATCAACTCAGCATATTGCAGTCCTGTGTCGCAGTGACCAGCAGCGCTAGCGGGTTGGTGACCGCAGGCCCGAATAGAATCATCGTTATTCGCTTTCTCATACCATATTTTACTGTAAGTGTAAAATATTAAATTCAACAATCAGATTAAGCCACGACAAATGAATCAGGAAATGTGAAATTATTTTCAGTGCACAAAAGGAGGTTTTATAAAATTCATTTAAAACTGAATAAATTATAACATTACTGATGCTGTTGAAACCTTGTTTAAATGGGAAGAGATGCCTGACTATATTATCTCTAGTTCATAGAAGAGACTAGATATATTGATGATTAAAACAGCACGTAAAGCCGTTGGTCCCGGCTGTCAATCGTGGATCTTTGACAGTCGTTACGGGTCGTCAGAAGCCCGAAAGTCTGACAACCAGTCTTACCAAGGGGTATCATATTACCCAGTAACTGGGTTGTAGAGGTCGGATAGGCAGTCGCACCATGTAAAATACTGGTATTCACCTGCATCCAGTTAGACTGGAAGCCGATACCAAGATAGTTGGGAAAAGGCTAGATAGATTGATTGATTTTTAGTGTGCTAAAGTGTTGCCAACAAAACAAAAACAACAGTAGTCGAAAGAACAACTTGTTTTCATTGAAGGGCAAATTATTTATAAGAATGGTTAGTTAAACAAACCCACAAGAACCTTGAAAGCATACTAATCCTTTTTTTGGCCAATCGTGTATAAGTTATATTATAGTTAAAAAAAAACAAGATTTTTCGTATGCTTCTCAGTAAACCATTTCATTTGATACCTATATCATAGAAATGCATTAAAAATAACTAGTCCGCCATCTTTAGGAGTCCGCCATATTGGATTTAGAATGACGTCACTTAGCTAACCATGCATTGTCATCCAAACTGAACATGTATACAGTTCAATCGAAACCGGAAAGTGGACCTTTACCTTCTAAGATTTTTTTAAAGATGCGCCTGCCAATGAAGTTAACCTGTTGCATAAACCATTCTCTATAAGGGTTCTTTTCATTTCATGCGGGTAGACGCCCGCGTGCGGATCTGGTCCGCATGCGGGTGATAGCACGGTCCTGGCCACACGCAGGACAAAACTTTCGTTCGCCGCTGCAGTGTCGTGCGTGTTGCACTATGCGTGCTGTACTGTGACCATGCGTGGGACCTGTACGACAGTCAAAACAACAATGGCGGAAGAAGAAAGCACGCCCGCATGCGAGTGGCACGTGCGCGGGTACGCGCCCGCAGCCAATCCGCGTCCCGCGCGCGTTTTGCCCGCGTGTTAGGAAAAACATATATGAATGTGTCTCTAACTTTATATTTTATTATTATATATGTAGGTATATTATATTAAATATATATGTATGTTTATTTTAACTATATACAGGGTGTAACGGAAATGTGTGGTCATATTTTAGGAGCCGGTTCTGCCCATGGAAATGAACAACTTTCTCTAAGAAAAAAAATTGAACTTTCCATACAAAGTTATCATCAGCTAATCAATATTTGTATGGGGAGTAAAAATTTTTTTTTAGAATTTCCTTGGATTTTCATGAAGAAAGTTCTTCATATCGGTGGGTAGATGCAGTTCTTAAAATATGACCACACCTTTCCGTTACACCCTGTATATATACTTTTGTAATTATTTTCGTCTTAGTATTATTTTTTTTCCCAGTTTATGCACCTACCATGTTATCTCTCCACCACCCTTGGTTGACTGGTAGAGAATGCCTAAGGCATTAAGTCCGCCTTTGTACATTTGTGTTGCATGAAGTTTTAATAAATAAATAAATAAATGATAGGATGCCGGCAGCCCGCAAGCGGACTAGATCCGCACGCGAGCGGTTACCTGCATGACAGGAAGAGGGCCCTAACCTAACCTTTATATTAATATGTATGTACTTGGTTTATTCCATCACTAATAGCTAAACTAAATACCAAAACTAATTTTAATAGTGAAAACGTTGCTATTAACCTAATCGTGGTTATCGAGTTGCCAATCTATGCACTGGTATTTGTTTTGATGCTGGTTTATTAAACATGTAGTTTATTTTGGTCAATTTTGATCTGTTCATACCTAGATAGATCTACTTAGATTCCTAAATAAAAATAAAAATACCTACTTATGAATAGAACTAACTCTTTCGTTATAAAGTTGTTAAAGTTGAAGCGATCTATAAGTAAGTACAGACAAGGAAATGGATTGTTAATCACCATAACAAAGAAAGAAAAAAGACAAGCGCTATTAAAATATCACGTGGTGAATGCTTTATATTTTGACGTTTCAACAATCGATGTGAATATCCTATTTTCTAGGTTCAATCTATTTCTAAACCGAATTTTATCAAAATTGGTTCAGCGGTTGAGGTGAGAAAACATAATAAATTAATAACAAAAAATTGGACCAGTAGTCAGAGACTTTTGCATAATAAATTTGTATAGATTTCTTCATCGATTTGCCATATGGGTGAATCTCCAGGCGTTAGGCTGATAATAATGACAGACTGTTTCCGACAATGACGAATCGTGGGAAATTCAACTTTAATACACTAGTTTTAAAGTACACTAATAGTATTCATTGCCTAGTAGTACTAGTGTACTTTAATACTAGTGCATTAAAGTTCAATTTCACAAGATTCGTCATTGTCGGTAACAGTCTCTCATTATTATCAGCCTAACGCCTGGAGATTCACCCATATATAACAATAAAATTGCCTGTCTGAAATGAATAAGTGTTTAGAACTAGCAAAGCCAGTCACAGGACATACAAACATAAGTCTATTATTTAGTTGGCTGTGGTCGGTTTCTGTTCAAGCTGTGTTTACCATTAAGCTTCTCTCCATATCTTTTACACAGACCAAATTGCTCCACTATTTTCTGTATAGACTGTAAAGTAATTTATTTTTACATTGGTCTGATTAAAGGAAATAGGTGTCAGCCAAAGATTCTGTTTTTCAATAAATATCGTATTAGTAATACTGTTTTTACTGGAAAAGGAATGACTGAGTTTTCATAAAAAGTCTGGAAATTAGTGATGAAGAAATATATGGAGAGTACAACAAGATATTTTGTTGATATAATAAGCATTAGAAATAAATGAACAAAAAAAAACATTATACTCTATAACATTTTTTTTGGAGAGTTGGGTATCAGAAAATAACTTCTCCTACTCTAGGTGGAGCGGAAGGGCGTATTATACTCTTACTGACTAAAACCCACCCTTGATCCTTCAGATGATTTTTTTCGCGACCCTAGGCAGACACACACTACCATGTCTTTTACTCGCATATAATCTTTTTTTAATGGTTCACAGTCATGTCAAGTCTTGTCATGAATATGGTCTTTGACAATAAAACCTTATTAAATTAATTATGGTCGAATTTCTATCACCGGCGACCACTAGTTCTTATTACTATTCATTGAAATAAAATTTCTTAATTATTAATTAAAGAGATGTACCGACTAGTGACCTAATAGTCGGGAAGGTCGATTCACCTGTCGTATTTGTAGTCGGCGACTAGTTGGCCTTTTTTTTCCAACCGCTTGTTAGTCGGCCAAACACATAGTTGGCCAAACACATAGTTGGGCCAACTCTAATGAAAATATTTTGCAAAGAATTTTCTGTCCAAGTAAACTAAAATTCTTGTATAAACTATGCTTATTCTTCTAAAATTTGTATTCACTTCCAAGAAACAAAGGTCTCACTCAATAGTAGATACATAAATAGGTATTTATCCAATAAAAACATTAAGGGCCGTACTTATTACCTCGCCCCTGGGCATTCAGGGCAGGGAGGAACAGGGGTGGGTTTTAGTCAGTAAGAGTCTGACACGCCCTTCCGCTCCACCCTAGAGCGGAAGAAGTCATAGGATGATTTCCTACCCCCCCCAAAAAAAAGGGCCGTATTTATACAAAAATCTAAACATATAACTAGTTTAAATACTGATTAGGTAGGTAGGCCGCTGTAAATACAACTTGGCAAAATGTGGTTTTATAGACTCGTCTGATACCCAATGTGAGTGCGTGCGCCTGTCCAGAACATGACTCACATACTGGAATGCACCTAGTGCCCATACACCTGCACTATGGAGGACCTGATGAACGCTACAGACGATGCAATTGATGTTGCCAGCTTCTGGGCCCAAAGTAATTGAAAGTTAGGGAACCATCGATTTGAATGAAGAACAAGAATACTGACTTAAAATCAATAGAGAATTTTCGAAACGATTCGGCAAAACCGCCTGTGTAGACACGAATGCCGTATGTGTAGTAACAGGCGGTTTCGACAGAGGAGCGGTTTTCTATTAGCCATTCATAATTCGAGTAATCGTGACGTGCTTTGTGATCCCGCCGCTCGTAACTGGGCCGTGGGTCAGTGGCTCCGTGACCGTTGCCATTTCTCCCCAGCTCCGCGCTTTGAGTCACAGCTTCAATTTCAAACGTTTGATGTGTTTAATTACTTTGTTTGTTCTAGTTCAGCCTCCGATGCTTGCTGCGGTCGCCCTAAGTCGAAAACGTTTCCAAAACTGTTAGCATTCGCAAATTAAACGCTACCCACGTCAAAGTGAGCGACTAGTTTTATGCTCACAACGAAATAATTAAAGCTTGTCTGAAGAGGTAAGTGTCAGAAGCCGATATTCGGGTGATTGATTCGCAATCAGCCTGTTGCCCCTTTGTCCTGAAATGAGTAGGCGGCGCAACCCTGTAATGTTACACGTAAGGGACTCAGCCTAGAACTTTGTTCACTATACTTTTCGAGAGAAAAATGACGAGTATTTTTATGAATAACGAAATTAACTTGGTCACATCATGAGGAAAAAATGGAAAAGGATAAGCTCTTGCTAACAACCTCTTCTCACGTTATATTTTTCTTCGTATGTCTTGGCAAGCGATGAAGAGTTTAAACATTTTTTTTTTTTTTTTTTTTTTTTTTTTTTTAAACGTTGCCCCACACTAGGAATTAATCCTGTATCGTGGGTGCGTTCACAAACATTTAAATTCACATACACAAGACACCCAGACCCGGAACAAGTATCTGTAGGCCATACAAATATTTGTTCCGTGCGGGGATCGAACCCGCGACACGCAGCGCAGCAGCCGAACGCTCAACCACTACGCCAACCGTGCCGTCAAACATGATTTCCTATGGCATCTCTGAAATAATAAACTCTTGAGTTTCATGCGGTCTTGTGATATTTGAGTGCGGCTTATTCGCCCCAACTCCTGAAAGTTGAGCCACACAACGTATTCTAACTTCGACATTTCTGTAGAGTACACACTTATTTAGTAAATAATCACTGAAACGGTTAATTTTAAAGTAACACCAGGCCGGGTGTTCCACAAGGACGAACCTTGGGTCCACAATATATCTTGTGGGCAGGCAACCGCGATTTGACTGACGGCGCAGTCTGAAAGGACATTTATCAGTCTCACTAGCGGGTTACACTAAACCAAACAACAATGAATTCTCATTGACAAATTGTCTTGGAATTTCTTGTTCTACGGTCCTTTCTTTTGACTAATAGACGCTTAAGACTTAGGTGAGGTTAGCTTGATTGTGTTTGGCTACTGTTTAGGTACAAACGTAAAATACTCCTTTCTACTGTCCACCCGTACAATAATACGTATCATTATGTTGCTGCATCTTCATATGATTATATTCCAAAACTTCAGACGAAATGAAATAAAAGCTCGCAGCCACCAAAAACATTTAATTCGCAAAACCTAAGTGGCTAACACAGCGCAGTACCGTGTGGCGAACTGGCGTCAGGAGGACGTCCCAGTCCGTCGCGACGCCGCCGCCGCCGCCTCTAACCGGACCTTAGCCGCATTCGTTGAATGTAAGCCACTTATGAAAATTAATGTAAAGCGAGGATAAACCAAAGCCTATTTTCTGCGCGAAGTAAAGCGGGCGGTTACAAATTGCTTTGGGCAAAGCGTAAATTTTAATTTTATCTCTAATACCCAAATGAGTACCGTGACTCGACATAATAAATGTACTCTTCCCACGTTAGCTGCGGTCGATTCATGCCGCGTTTGTCTGCACAACGCGTTAACACATAGCCCGCTAGTGAATCACATGCCGAAGCGCCTACTGTGCCCATAATTATGTGAATCGCACGGATTTGTGTGCGGTGTGAGCAGAAAGCTAAGCAATGTATAATGTGCCATTATTGGGGATACTGTATTATTAAGGCTGTTTGTTTCTGCCCAGGGGCCGCGGATAAATTCGAAACAGAGTTACCGCGCCCCTGGGCACTCAGGGCAGGGAAGCAAGAGTCAGTAAGTGTCTGGCACGCCCTCCTGCTCCACCCAGAGCGGGAGAAGTCATAGGATGATTTCCTACCCCCATAAACAAAGGCTGTTTGTCTGTGCCCATTTGCATGCTAGATATCTCTTACGTTAGCATCTTCACCTTTCTCAAATACCTCAATAAATTGTAAACCATAAAAAAACCTTCACTTAAATGCAGAACTGTCTTTACCAATTCATTTCCATCTAAAATTAATGAAACGTTAATTTTAAACTGACGAAAATAAATGAGTCTATTTATAGATTTTGCCCAAGATGTTTGTGTATTTCTGTTTCCGTGGAGAGGCATCATTGGCATGTTTTCATCTTGTTATCAGCGGTCGCACGGTTCACTCCCCTCAGGTGGGGCCACCTGTTTTCATCCTTTTGTCCGCCTCGGTGATAATGGCATGTTCGCGGTTCGTCTGCCTCACTGCACCGCCTGTTAGGGTTTAATAAGAATTACATTTAGTGGTTATAGTGGAGATTCAGACCGCCAAATTCTTTCCGAGTAAATAGGGAAAGGTGAGTTGAAACTTTAGTAATCACGGACACTATTAGGTAGTATTATGTAGTTGTCATTTTATGAAATGGGATACTGTGAACTGAGATAACTTCGCATTATCTTGGAATTATAATTTCAGCATCCCCAACCTTATTTCATGCCATACGTAAAAAGTTTATTTGAACGTAGAATTCCAAGTCAGTGCGAAGTTATCACAGTTCAAAGTGTGCAGTTTAAGCAATAATACCTAATACAAAGTTATGATAACGAATTATTCGAATTATTGAAACAGGAAAATAATACAAACTGTCTATTTTTGTGATTGGAGAACTCTAAAATAATAAAATCCAAAGGAAACAGCTTTTCATCTTAAATCGAATTCTCGAAAATTTGACCTCATCTTTTAAGGCGCAGTCATACGACTTTTAATGATATTTAATTGAACATCACGTTTAAACGACTAGTCTTATTTCTTCAAAAAAATATAATGTTACTCCAGACAATTTTCTTCGTTATTTAATATATGAATATTTGAAATTATATTGCTACAACATTGTGTAATTAATTTGTAAAGTTATGTCTAACGCGGATAAATAATTGAGAATCACGCAAAAACTATTAAGCGTATTTTTATGAAACCTTCACGATTTTAAAGATCATTTTATTATTTAATTTTAGTATACGTGTTTTAGTATAATACCTGTTGTTTTATGTATAATAAATTAATAATTCGTCTAATTTCAGACAGCGCTCCTTGATGGGCGAGTCCTATTACTGGGTGGACGTACGGTACGACGTTACGTGAGCTCAGCACAGAACACGCAAGCTCT
The DNA here is from genome assembly GCA_951329385.1 of Polia nebulosa. Taxonomy (NCBI): domain Eukaryota; kingdom Metazoa; phylum Arthropoda; class Insecta; order Lepidoptera; family Noctuidae; genus Polia; species Polia nebulosa. The sequence continues at coordinate 16,734,762 of OX589588.1, read as the reverse complement.
CAAGGTCGTTGGCAGTTAATAGCGCCTTAATTGGAGCCAATAGAATCCAACGTTTCACACGTCGCGGTAACAATGTAAACGAAATTTAAATGAGCGTTCGGCACGCCGCGTTCCGCACGCGCACGCCAGCCCGGCCGCACGGCCGCACGCCTGGCGTGGCCCGATCAGTGTGCCAGTCACGGCGGGACAGTTTATTTCAACTTCTCAACTTGTTCCGCGCCTTCGAATGGGGCATAATTTTCATAAGAAACGCGCCGTTGCGCCCCGACACAAAAATTAGATTCATCAGCCTTCCAGGCACATTTGGCTCGAAACATTCTCGAAGCTACCAATTCGATTCGAGTTCGTAACGAGCGCGTGAACAATGTGATGTTAACTTTTGTTACTTTGCATTTTGCTTTGTAAGTATTAATGTTGGGACTGTAGGTACGCATCCGATGTGTGTGTTATGTAAATGATCTGTTATTAAGGGTTCAAGCAGATGATCGAGTTTTTTGATAAAAGTTTTGTTCGTACCTACAAAATAACTGGTACTAGTACCTAATATAAAAACTAGCACCCACTGGGGCCATTTGGTCCAAGTGCTCATCGAGTTTTTAGTGACATCAGCAAGCAGTTAGTCGACTCTTCACGTGACCAGAGGGCTGGCCTTTTTTTCGGCCAAAGAATCAGCATTGCCATTCAACGTGGTAATGCTGCCAGTGTTCTGGGCAATTTTCCCATTGACAGCGATGTGGATAAATTTTTCGACGCCCAATGACTTCTTTACCTCTCCTTTTTATCATCATCATGATCATTATCAGCCTTTTTATGTCCCCACTGCTGAGGTACAGGCCTCCTCTCTGTGAGAGGGTGTGGGCCGTAATCCACCACGCGGGCGGGGACTTCGAATTTTTGGTTCTAGGACATACCGGTTTCTTCACGATGTTTTCCTTCACCGGTTTGAGAGCAGTGGTGATGAAATAATTTAACAAAGTAAAGCGCCTGGCTGGGTTTGAACTCACGACCTACAACTTTTAAGTCGTGGTCGTTACCACTGGGCCACCACTGCTCTACTCCTTTTTATGTTGCTTGCTATTGTTGCTATTTATATTTATTAGCTTGTATAAACTTTGTAATTTAATAGTTTGTATTTATTGTTAAAAACGTGTGCTATTTATTAAATTTAGTAAAATTATAAGCTACAAATGACAAGGTGAAACAAATTGTGATATGATTAAGCATATATACTGATTACTGATCGGGGAGCCAGTGAAATGCTATAAACTCCTTTCGTATTTCAAATTTCAACACTCGTACTCTTAAATTGCGATTATATGGTATAACCATAAAGCTCTCAAGCTTCTTTATGTCGGAATAATTTGCAGTCTGTATTTTATTTCAGCAATATTTCCTCGAATATCTAAAGTGTGCGGAACCGCTAAAACAGTTTCATCAACGCGTAATATCGGTAATGTATGACGATCGTTTGTATAATATTTTTATTGCTCTCATTCTTTGAGAACTTTTTTCACTTTTACTTTAGTTGTAGGTATATAGGGAAAATTTCGGATAATTTTATAATCTCTTTTCTTTGTTTGTTTAATTTAAAATTCTTCAAATTCTGCTGTTTATTTCATACAGCTCAAAGTTTCTGTTGCGATTCTGAATCCTAATCCTGTATCGAGAAAGCAGAACACATAATGTCAAGGTTATTTATTCAGGAGTTAATTTAGTTTCGAAAACTTTAATTCGACGAACTTTTGCGAACAAATATTTATTGTTTAAATAAGCAAATCACGGTGCGAGACATTGAATACAACGCGGCGTTCGGGACGCAAACATAATTTACTTATCTCACGCGAGACCAGAAAGTTTCCTTCAAACAAATAATATAGGTTTCCATCGGTGCGGGAGCACCTGGGCGGCGCTGCGATCGGTGTGTCCCCGGGGAAATAAAAACTTTGTCGCACGTCGCTTGTCCTAAAGCCTTCTTACTGTCTCCCTGCTCCGCGACACGTTCACCGATTTGCCAGCGACGTACAGTTTATAGCTTTGATTCTCAACGACACACTACGTTTACGATATTGTTTCGCATTACTGCCGCGTAAAGCGCCCCGTAAAAACGTTAGCCGAATAGAGCCGAATTGAATAACCCAAACTTAAGTGCTTATCGTATTTCCGGACGCGAATACAATCAGATTTTGAGATATCCATTTCAACTTTTGTTATTCAAATTGTGTAAACTAAGCAGTTATATAAGTAGATTTCGTTCAACGTGTGAAAGAATTAACGTCCGCAATCCTAGATTCTAAAGTCGGAAATTCTCGAAATGACTTCGCTAATATTACTAGTGTTGAAAGTTTCCGACGTCCCAAGTTCGATAACTGCCAGGATCTCAGCAGGAATTTTTAAATTAATTCAAAGGAAAAATAAAATTAACGAAGTTCGCGAAGATTAAATTATATCCGTCGTAATTTGTGTCAAGAAAGTTGGGATGTTGATTGTGGCATCACGTTCTTTTTGTACCTCTATAGTGAACAATAATAATATAGTGACATTCCGTTATATAATTTGGAAAATAAAAGAGGATATCGTTATGAACTTTTCTTTGCAAACGATCATAAAGATGAACGCCAGAAAAACTTTGCTTAGTACAATTTCCCAAAGGTTTACAATCTATTCTTACGTATGTATGCCGTAAGTACACGTATACGTACCTACACAAGTACAAATGTATCGTAAGTACTTGTGTTGTATTCCTCACTCGACTGATCTATGAACTTTAGTTTCGTCTCCCTTTCACTCCACAGAATCTATAAAATCTTTGAATAAACATTTGCCTTCTTTGCCCTTTTGCACTCGTAAAAGGGGTCTGAGAAACTCGCCTAAACTTATTTAAACTTTTACCCTAGGAAATCCTTTTCACAAGCACTTTAAATGTAGAATAGAATATGTATTTGAGAATAGAAAAAGGTTACGTGGAATTGTTTATTTTCGATAAACTCTGTTTGAAATCTTAGGTCGTTATGAGTTGGCTGTATTATTCAATCCGTAACTTTAAAAGTTCTTAGCAGTGTTCTGTAGTCTATGGTCCCAACGATATTGTAGCAGGCAAGTTTAGCTTCCGTATCACGGTTGATCTATAAGCTTGTTACAGACCAGTAAGTAGTTCGTAAAGATATATTGATAAGGGTTAACATAAACACTCTCCAATAACGTCTATCGTGTAGATCAGCTTTACAGTTTTCAAAGGGTCTGAAGTTAAAGTTCGCCCGGAGGTATTTCTCGGATCATCAAGACGGTTTTCCAATTTTAACTTTGCTTTAACCAAGCAGCGGTAGCGATTTTCGAATTATCTTCTCGCTTTGGCGGCCTCATCAAAATCTGTTTATCTTTCAAAGCTTCTGTCTACAGTGGTTGCTACTTTTATTTTTTTTTGGATATTTTTTTTTTTTTGGATATTACATTCTACTTTATATACTATAGCAGCAGATTATTAGCTGCTTATTTTTTGTGCGATTTTAACTTTTAAGAGGTATATATTCGTGAAGTGGTTCACTGAAAGCCTAAAGGTTGAGGCATTATTGTAGACGTTTTGGGTTTAATTACGTTTCTCCTATGCGTAAAATACGCTTAGGTGATACCACATCGTTCATTTGGACCACAACAGTGACGTTTTGTGTGATTTGTTGACAGCTTTCGCTAAGAACAATTCGTTTTAGAATGAATTAATTCAAACCTAAGTGCATAGCTGAGTGTATTTCATGCAATATCAAAATTTATTAAATAATGCTTCATAGTATTTGGCCAAAAAAATCCTAGTAAATAGTTTAGAGTTTAAGAGTTTGCCCGTAAAAAGGGTGAGCTTAACTAACATTGGTATATCTACTAAACGAAAGTTCTCTTTGCTCAATGTATTCAAATACATTTTTCTTCCCTCAGTTCCCCTCACATGACCCCAAGAAATATATTATGTGTTTAATTATCCATGAAGTTGGATTTTAAATTCACACACAGTAAATTTCTATTCATATGACAGATGTTGCCTTTTCCATAAAATGTTGTTATTATTTCCTGCAGTTTAGATGTTTGTACAAAAACTCGCAAAGGAAACGCCGCATAGAAACAGTGTTTATACACTGTAAAAGTTTTTGCATCTGTTAAGAAATGTCTGTTAATCATTTCAGTTGAACAACTTGTTAATAAAACTAACTTACTCAATTAACTCATTAAAAAAACATAGGTACCTGTCGATCAATTTTGAATTGTTACATTATTGCAATAATTAAATGTATTAAATTAAGATTAGGTACAAATTCATTTTTATGTAGGCATAATTTTACTAAGTAACATAACAAAAACCCAGTATCATACCCGGGCCTGCGGACGGCGAGTAGTGGGTAGCTCGCCGTCCGATCAGCAACAGGCCCGAGAGTCGACGGCGCGTAGTGTTCCACGCGCGCTTCAAAGAGGCAAACCATGACGGGGTCCGTCATGGCCGATGCCTGCCCTGGGGCTGTGAATAAATTCGAAACAGAGTTACCGCGCCTCTGGGCACTCAGGGCAGGGAAGGAACAGGGGTTTTTTTTTTTTTTTTTTTTTTTTTTTTTTTTTTTTTTTTTTGGGGGGCTGGGAAATGACTACCAATGACTTCTTCCGCTCTAGGGTGGAGCGGAAAGGTGTGTCAGACTCTTACTGACTAAAACCCACCCCTGTTCCTCCCTGCCTCGAGTGCCCGAGGGAAGGAACAGGGGTGGGTCTTAGACAGTAAGAGTCTGACACGCCCTCCCGCTCCACCATAGAGACCAACCAACAAAAAAAAAAAAAAACCTGTATCATAAGTATACGCCAGTATCCTCCGAAGGTATTTGTTTGAAAGAGTCACCGCGACACTGGCACAGCTGGACATAGGCCTCCCTCAAGTGTCGGCACAACGACCGGTCTTGTGCGTCTCGCATCCATCGGATTCCTACGATCCTCTGCAGGTCATCGGTCCACCTTGTGGGAGGCCTTCCAACACTGCGTCTTTCGATACGCGGTTGCAACTCCAGAACCTTTCAGGCCTATCGACCATTTGTTCTGCGAGCAATGTGCTCTGTCCAGTGCCACTTCGGTTTGACGATTCTTCGGGCCCGTTATCTACAATGTGCCCTGTCCAGTGCCACTTCGGTTTGACGATTCTTCGGGCCCGTTATCTACAATGTGCCCTGTCCAGTGCCACTTCTGTTTGACGATTCTTCGGGCCCGTTATCTATAATGTGCCCTGTCCAGTGCCACTTCGGTTCGACGATTCTTCGGGCCCGTTATCTACAATGAAAGCGAAGTTACCTCACAGTTAGCTGTGAGCTAAACAGTACATAAGTAAGTCTATGTCAACAAATCCACAAACTCAAGAAGTAACCATTTTCAAAATAAACTGGTTCCAATTCCTTACAAAGGTTTATTCGCAAGCTGTACCGTAATTCTACATAGCTGAAAAGATGCAAATCACAAGAAATTGTCCGAGAACCACGCGGAAGTGAATTGTTTTAAATTCACTCCTAAGATTTATTCATTAAACGACTCCAGTCGCAAACAATAGGGAATAAACATGAGACACAATAAATTCTAGTTGCTATTTGTGAACTGATTTTGGTTGAGTTCATCATTGTGGAAACAGAAGGAGTTATTTAGAAGAATATTACCTGTTTTTTTTTTTTTTGGTGGTTGGAAATCGTCCTATCACTTCTCCTGTTCTGGGTCGAGCTCAGGGCGTGTCAGACTCCTACTGACTAAAACCCACCGCTGTTCCTTCCTTGCCTGAGTGCCCAGGGGCGCGCTAACTCTGTTTCGAATTACAGGTGTCTTTAAAAATCACTACTGTACATATTAATTTCTTTCACATCTTCAGTCACTGTTGTCGACAAGGAAAACCAGGTCATTCGATATTGGAATGACCTGCGATTACGATTACGATTATCTAGACTTATAAAACTCACTAACCGTATTAAACATTGATTTTCAGGTTCTAAATTCAAACGCCTATAATTATAAAAGTCGATAGCCATATTATGCTTAGTTTATAAATATTGATTAGCGGATTCTAAATTCAAATTCTCCATAGAAAATTTTGAAATAAAAACCTGCTAACCAGTGTTACTATTCGAATGTTTTTTTTTTATATAAATAAGGCCCATGTTCTGCTATTTAGTCGGTTAATTAATATTTGACCTAATCAGTAGCAAATCCAGTATTTTAGATACAGCGACTAATCTGGCCTTCAAAATCCAGTTTCTGGATGATACGGTGCTCCTTGAAAACACTGATTTTATACCTTCGGGCTTCCCACTAGCCTTAACGACTACGTTACCGACGTGCTTGCCGAGTCACGTAGGATTCTCGATAAAAAATGTAATGTTCAGTCACCCATCCACAGACTGACCTAGGCAAGTAAAGCGTGATTCTATTAGGGTTCCTAATATCCGAACGAAAAACGGAACTCTTATAGGACCACTCGTGTGTCTGTCTGACCATCTGTCACAGCCAATTTGCTCCGAATATACTGGACCGATTGACTTGAAATTTGGTACACACATGAATAATATCTGTGGTCCAAACACGGATGTGTAACATAAATAAATCAATTTGGAATATAGAGGTCACGTTTGGCCGTTTGGGGTGCAAATCTGAAAATTAAAAAATAGAGTTATGTTAGATACGCCCCACTGTTATGGATTAGTCAACTGTGTGCTATAAATATACCGATTAAGATTTTCAAAACCAGGCCTTGACATTTGAAGCTCGACAACCCTAACCTAATGCCCTTAGCATAATTTTAAGTTCAGCGCCAGGAACTCACCGTCGTAAACATGAATCATGAAAAAAACTTCTCTATCTAAGAAATATTTTATTTAGACTAATATGATCCATCGTAGCTATTATCAGAAAATTAGAATTTTATCTATTCCCAATTTATCAAAAAGATTCTTAATACTACTCCCAAAAGCAGTACCTACCAAGTTTTTAATCAAAACTAAAAGTGAACAGACTTAGATTAAGAATCAATGCATGTTGTATGGTATAAGTCAGATCCGTGTGTCATTGTTTAGAGATCTCGGGAACGTCGCCGGAGTCAATATGCGGAACATTTCCTATTACACGCCCACTTCTTTCCGTGAACGAATCCGATCTATACAGAGTGGTTTGTTACAGGACCAATTTTTTTTTTCCGATTAGGTTGCTATTTTGACGAGATTAACCTACATAAAGGGCAATGAAGAGACTATGGTGGGAGTTTCTCATCGTAATAGAAAATAGAGAAGAGATCCGCAGAAGAACCAAGATTGCAAACATAGCTCGATGAATTGACAGTATTAATTGGCAGTGAAGGCAGGGCACGTTCCTCGCAGAACGAATAACCGGTAATGACTCTTAGTGGCAACCACGTAGCAAAAGGCGCAACGTTCGTAGGCATTCCACAAGAAGAAGCGATGAGCCCTGAAGAGTTCGAAGGAATACGCTGAATGCGAGAAGCACAGGACCAGCGTACAAGCCTTAGAACCGATGTCTAGAAGTCTTTCTGTGGAAATGATCATGGTGAAGTAAGATAATGTTTGGTTTGATTAAAAGCCTAGTGTCTGATTTAGTTTTTAAGTTAACTTTATGTGGTAATATTTAAAGAAATTCGTGTGTTCGACCGGGAGTTTTAAATAACGGGGGGAAAAGAAAGGATTTTTATGGGTCGTAGGAGTAGGTTGGGCATGAGGATTCTGACTTGGAGCACTGGTGAGGTTCAGATGTGAACACTTGTGGTAATCACGACAATTATACCAACGCACAACGTTATAAGCTAAATTTAAAACACCTAAATTGTCAAGAATAACAGCGTGAGCAGTTGGAGAAAATAAACAGTTGTGTGATTTTAAATGTGAGTATTATTCCTTGAACAGTTTTCTTACATATCCTTGAACTCATTTGCTTGCCTGTACTCTATTTGTCCTAGCCCAGTTGATATTTTGGTAGAATCCTACAATAAAGTGACCGCTGAAATGGGCGAGGTCTATTCTATTCTATATGTACCCTAAAGTTGGAAATAGGAATGCTCAGCCTATGAAGAATATCGCAATTGAAATTTTTACAGATATTTCTTCCCCAAATATGCATGTCTGTAAAATTATGCAGACGCAAGCCGACAAATTTTTCAATCATAAACTTTAGCTCTATCTATATGATTGGGTTCCAAAACTAAAACAAATGCGGGCACACCACCACCCACATCGACAAAGTGTCTACCACTCTATATGAATCTGGGCATATTTTTATTCCAACACAATTTGTAATGGAAGCGACACGCGGAGACAAGAGAGCAAGGCAAGGGCGGAGGGGTGAAGGGGCGGGGTGGTGGCGAAATTACTTGCAAATTCCATTTACAAAGTCGGCGACCAGGCGTCAAAAGAAACTGTTGGCTGTCTGCCTCGGGAGCTGACTAGTTACCTAGATTGTGGTCTGGTCATTGAAAATATATGTGGTTTGTTGTGTACGACTACTTTCAAGAAAATTGTTGAGGGAAGTAACACAATCATGGCATGTGGGCTTTTAAGTTATGTGTTAAGGTTATGCTTCATATTTAAGATTTTGTGTAGACCAATTCAGACGGTTTAAATGAAATAACGAAAGATATTTTTCATAATTTTAAAAAAGGAACCTTTTACATATTGCGAGTAAAAAAACATTTCAGGTTCGGTAACATTAATTCAGGAGATTGAACAATACCTGCTCTTTCACGATTATTAAAACTGATTATCAGAATTCTTAAAAATCATCCAAAAGTTCAAGTAACAAAAAATAACAGGTAAAGCGGCAAAAAAACAGTTCTAAAAATTAATTTAAAGTTACAAAAAAGTTCCCACCCAAACTAATAGCCTTCAAATCTTGCACGAAACATGACCAGAAGTTTCCTGTTTTCCATGTTTGTGGTGTGATTACCAATGGAGGTCGGGTGGTAAGGAGCCACCGATTGGTATGTAAGTTACGAGGCGTTACGGCGAACTTAGCTCATTACCAGTGGTACGCGGTAAGAATGACAATGGCGGGAATTTTTACTTCATTCTCGTCCAGGCTTATTAGGTGCTTCTAGACGTGTAGTGGCAAGAGACTCGAGTCTAGCAACTGCCATATTGAATTTTTCGCCTTAGCATTAGACCAGTGCGCTTTGTTCTTGTTTCAGCTTAAAAAGTAACCGACCTCGGCTCCCTGTCACGTAGAGGTTGCTGCAACACGTTGCGGAGCTGTGACGTCATATACACTGAAATGATAGTATTTTCATAGTGTGGTGGAGGCGCAGAGGGTTATTCCCTAAGTACGTTATTGTTTATGTGTGTATGTGTCAACGGGATTAGGCTGTTTTTTTTTGTTCTGTTTGGTAAAATAACTCAGTTAAGTGAGTCTTATTACGTACACGAATTTGAAGTACTTAGTTGTATTTTTTTATTATTATTGTATTGGTGAAAAATTTTTAAGCTTGGTGAAAAAGTTGTGTGTAAATATTTAATAAAAAAAGAATCCTGAGCGTTTAAAAAAAAAACCGGCCAAGTGCGAGTCGGACTCGCGTATGAAGGATTCCGTACCATCATACAAGATTATATGCGTCTACTTGTTGCCATTATTAAGATCGAGCAAAAAAAGTAAAAAAAAAACACGTTTCTAGTAGGGTTATAGCGGCAACAGAAATACACATTCTGTGAAAATTTCAGCTGTCTACATATTACGGATCAGATACAACCCGCTGACAGACAGACAGACGGACGGACGGACGGATGGACAGAGGGACGGACGGACGAACGGACGGACAGCGTAGGCTTAATAATAGGGTCCCGTTGGTTACCCTTTGGGTACGGAACCCTAAAAAGCATTTTAAAAATAAATGCACTCTGCGATTCTCTAAGATTGAGAGCGATGCCTTAGTATGTTTTCCGATCCGAGGTAACACTTAGATGGAAGCATCGTTATTGGCAGTATCTATTCCAAGACTTGTCACAAACCTTTGGCCTATGAATAATTTACACGACCGCCGCGACCGCAAAGTGTTTATTGTGATAGCGCGCCTGGCTTCACAACCGCAGTCTCATGTGAAATAAAACACCTAGATTTTTCCTCTCAATCTCTCGAGGTACGTCTACGGAAACTTTTCCAGGAAAAAGATCGTATGCGCTTCAAAGAAGCTTCCGAAAATGAATTTTATTTACCAGAAGCTAAGTCCGACTGTATTTACTTTTCGAAATCGCTTTCGAGTCGTCGTTGCCAGGATGAAGTCGAGAGTGTAAGGAGTCGTGCCGTCGGATTAGGATAACGCATTTAGCGTCGAATGTTATGGGAATAAGGTCGATAATTATTTGCGGTTGGCAGTCACGTTGGCCGTGAGAGCCGGAATCGAGGGAAGGCGGCAGTAAATAACAAGCGAGATCGGATTATTTCGATAAGATCGTAAAATGAAACAAGGCGCGCCTCGGCGGGACGCTTTCTTTTTGAATATGTTACACGTTAGTTACATTGCCCACGTACGGGTGTAAAATGTGAAAGTTTGACTTGGCTCATTTTCTCGTGTCTTACAATTGCGCTTTTGGCACTGAATATATTTCTGATATTAGATTCGGGTTAGAGTTATTGGAATGGATTAACTTTTATGAATGAGATAGGTTAGGAATAGGTATTGCCAAATTTAGATAGAAATTATTATAGAGAAATCTTAGCGTAATTAAATGACTTAAGGCTTTTACTGAGCTGTAGGTACATTTTTGAACTTTGGTATTTTTCTTTGGTAAAAAGATAGTAGGAACGTTTTAAAATAGTCGTTTGTTACAAGCGGAATGTGGAGTACGTAGACAACCCTGCGAGTGCGGCCGTGCATTGTGGGGCAAAACGGTGCAGCGTTGGGCAGCGCGGGGCAGCGCGGGCATGTGGAAGCACGCGCGGTGGGTCAGGAGCGTCCGGGTGCAATCTTATTTTTCCGGGCGGCTCGCTGGCGCTCTGCCGGCGGCTTATTGCCTACGTGCCAGCGGGCCGGTCGCGCCGGTCGCGCGCCCGTCATATTATTCTATCGAGCGGCTATCGGTTGCGCCCACACGACCGATATTAGTATACCCGGCGCTGCCTTCTCCAGATATTGCTCTGGATCGTAAATAAAACTGCCACCGCGGTAAACCAGTCGCGCTCGGTACGAAAGCTCCACTTATCACCTTAAGAAGACTCGGGTAGAGTACGCCGGCAGAAGCAGATATTGATATTTTCATAATTCCAGATTTATTCTTAAGATTTGAATACGAAAGGTGGTTGTCCATTTAGTAGACGTGCAAAAAAGAACAGTGTGACGTTATTGGATCTGGAGATTACATGATACGCCATTTGTACAATTTCTTGCGGTCAAATATAGTAAGAAACGCCACCTCCACATTTATGACGAAACTTGTTTATCACAATTACGCAAACAATAACGTAATAAGGGCGTCCGCAGCCGGCGTTATTGTCGCCGGCGAATGTCGCCGCGGAGAGTTGTCGGAAAAAGTGAAAGTTTTTATCTGTGCGGTCCCCGGCCGCCCGTTCTCATTTCCACGGAGCCGCTCTTGATCGCAATCGGCTCCAGCAGGGTTGAGCTGTGTACACTTAACCACCGGATAATTGCTGATCAGCAGATACCTTGCGTACAAGTACAAATATATCGATTTATTGCTAGTTTGCTTTTTTGCTGGCTCTGTGGTATTCAGTTGATATTGGTAGTACTAGTAAAACCTACATTTCTATAAATTTGTAGAAACAAATAATTGAAATTAATTAAGTTTTAAATCATTGTTTCAATGATCCTCAGAAACACTTAGATTCAACACTTGTTTCAAAAGAAACAGTTTATATTTTACAAAAAACCTCCAAAGAAAATTGATAACATCAGAGAAGAAAATAAACAACCCTAGTTGCGAAGAGTGGAAGACAAAGAAAAAAAGGTGTACACTCAGGGGGACGATACGTCAAAAAATTATGTGACTGAAGCACTGGATGTGGTAACTGGCAGTGACGGTTAAGTGCGAGATGAAGCGAAACGTCACCGCATTCGTGAGCGCACTCGTGCAGTCAAATGCAATGGCGTATCGCGCTTTGCCGCCTCCAGGGACGCTTTATCAACATGTCAGATTCTTTTATTTATTTTTTATTATAAGACTAGCCGACCCGACGGACCCAACATACGTCGTTCTGTCAAAAGGTTGGCAGCTAACCCTAATATTGAAAGCTAGGATTAAAACAGTTTGAAAGTCATTATGAAAAATATGGTTTTTACGGTTTTCAGTACCATTTTTCCAATTTTCCCTTCATAAGAAACTTCCTGAAACTTCAATGAATAGTTTAAACAAAAGTTCATCCGAATCGGTAAAGTCTTTCTCAAGTTATGGCGTGACCAAAGGTTAGGGTATCATTTTTATATATACAGATATATTTAGATTTTATTTATTAGGTGTTTTTGATTCATTTGGCTGTTTGATTTTGCTAATATTTGCTAATTTTAAAATTGATGCGTGTTTGTTATGTGCATTGTGCATATGCCCCAAGTAAAAAATAATACGCTCTACAATGCGTTAGCCAAGCACGGTGTTTATGTCAGTTACTATTTAGTGAATACATATTTCGTGATTGGACCTCTTATTTGTTAGGGACGATTTTCAGTTAAATGCCCATTGCATTTGCTCCTGAGAAGTATAACCACTTTGTATAAATTAACACTTCTGAAAAACTGGCCGTCACATTTTTTGGCAATGGTTAAATAAGTAAGATTTCTTTTAATTCTTTCTCTCTTTCTATCTACCGTTTAGTAAGTTAGTTAATATTTATTTATTATTTACGTCATTTAAATTAATGTGTTTAGTTATTCTTGTTAATAAATGAATGTTATATAATTATGAAAAATGTTAAAAAAATTATAAGTAGGTTTTTTGCCATTCTAAAACTAATATGCATTGTATAATATGTAGACGTCTCAATTAAACAAATAAATAAAAAGTTACTTTGACAAATATAGTTAGTATGTATTCACATACATATTTATTGTTACATCATTTTCAAACATATTTTCCCTATAATGAAATACAAATACAAACATCAGTGTCGTATAAAATTTCTTAGTAAAATATAAATCGGTCCGCAGATAACGCGAGCACAATGAGTTGCCAATATTTTTCATTCTCTTAAGAGTGCGACATTTTTCACGGAACCTTTGCGGAGCCGCATATTTAATGCCGTGTACGAACTATATATTAATATTACTTTTCCTTTAGTATCTTTTCTTCTATATTGCTACATAATATGTTCTTGCTGTACTATTAAATAAGGACTTTCAGGAGTGGTTAAAGTTGAAGTCAACTTTTTATTATTCGTTAATAAATACAGTCGTTTTTCAGTTTTAGCGTTTGGGTACCATTAAACCATAACTGGTTTACCTTATTCACTTGGTATGTATTCTGTACCTACGCGGGCCTGCGGACGGCGAGTAATGAGTAGCTCGCCGTCCGATCAGCACCAGGCCCGAGAGTCGACGGCGCGTAGTGTTCCAGGCGCGCCTCAAAGAGATGTCAGCCACCATTGACAGAGCCCATCGTGGCCGACGCCTGCATGCCAAAGGGGTCACGGATAAATTCGTAACAGAGTTACCGCGCCCCTGGGCACTCAGGCAAGGAAGGAACAGGGGTGGGTTTTAGTCAGTAAAAGTCTCACACGCCTTCCCGCTCCACCTAGAGCGGGAGAAGTCTTATGATGATATCCTACACCCAAAAAAAACAGGTGTTCTGTACCTAAACCATGGCCAAAGAAGATAAAAATATTATGTTATGCTAAACTGATAATATTCATTTGATTACCTTGCTTTGACTTTTTTATTTAATTGTTTATTCTTGAACTTAATATAACGTTAAAAACATGTAAATCCTCTGCAAAACTGCAGTACAATTTAGTCGACAGTGTTCTCGTGGATACGTAACAATGTAGTAAAATAATAATTGTATAATAGGTAATACACTCTTTCATGGTTCAAAAGATTAACACGCGTATTGTTTGTAAAACAGAGATGGGTATAGATAGCGTATACAGGGTGTAACGGAAAGGTGTGGAAATATTTTAAGAACTGCATCAGCTCATCGATATGTACAACTTTCTTCAAGAAAAGATGAGGAAATTCTCAAAAACTAATTTTACTTCCCTTACAAATATTGATCAGCTTATGATTATAATATATATTTTCCAATGACTTCTCCTGCTCTGGGTGTCAAACTCTTACTGACTAAAACCCACCCCTGTTCCTTCCCTGCCCTGAGTGCCCAGGGGCGCGGTAACTATGTTTCGTATTTATTCACAACCCCTGATGCCTACGCATCGGCCATGACGGGCCCCGTCATGATAGCTGATAATACCTAACTTTGTACGGAAAGTCCAATTTCCTTCCTTTTTTGGGAATTTTCTATTTTTTCTTAGAGAAAGTTGTTTATATCTATGGGCAGAACCGGTTCTTAAAATATGACTACACCTTTCCGTTACACCCTGTATAACAAAGCGAAGCCGCAGGAAAGTCACTAGTACAATACATTCCCATTAGCACACACGTGAGAACTGCCCTAAAAGGACATTCACTGACCTTTTCAACGCTGTCCCTTCAAAAGGTCATTATGTGTTTCGCAACTAACTCGTGTTATGTTAATGCATGTATGAAGAAGCAAAAATATTAGGATCGCTTTCTTTGTACATTTTACCTGTATCCTTCAGCACTAGTACCTACCTTAATGGAGCTACACATTTTCTTAACGTAAAGGGTTTCTCACACTTGTACGGAAAGATTGACCGAATTTTCACATATTTGTCACACGTTCAAAATATGTTGAAAAAAAGGTAGAAATATAAAAAACACATGTACAAACTTAAAGGCATACAACTAGTTTTTACTATTAACCAAACAAAACTACAACACATAAATAAAAACTGTTTTTAAAAATCATAAACACTACAATTTTATTGTAATGTTACCTAAAGATCCAAGCTGTAGAAAATTTTAAAAGAATGATTATCTAAAACACAATTTAAACAATGTACCTACAATATTATACTTACTCAAATTAAACTTTTAACGAGATCAATTTAAATTCACTTACTGCTACTACAGCATGTCGGTGATGCGAACTCACAAGATTTTACCCATCCAAAAATACTCCAACACGCACATGATACATGTAATACCTACACAGCCCGCTTCGCGTCTGGCGCAATACGTCACTAGCATGTCGGTGACGCGAATCCATAAGTTTTTCGCCTAACAAAAAAAAAAAATCAGTGCTCAAGAAAGCAGTACAAATTCAAATAGTACTAGCCTCCACATTAAGATTCCCTTACAATTCCATGATGACGCTATACTATTCCGCTTGATTGATTGACCCCATTGAACCATCAGCCATATGCCAAGGGGTAGCGGATAAATTCGAAACAGAGGTACCGCGCCCCTGAGGACTCATGCAAGTAAGCAGCAGGGGTGGATTTTAGTCAGTAAGAGTCTGACACGCCCTCCCGCTCCACCCAGAGCGGGAGACGTCATAGGATGATTTCCCAACCCAAAAAAAAGGTCTATCAGCCATTACCATACTTTGGTGAACCTTAGTTTGCCCTTTCATCTAGTATTGAATGCTATCTACGAGTACATGCATGCAAATGGATGTCACAAATGTATGTCCATTGGATATTCGGCTTAGAAACAGGTCTGATTGGATAGCATGTCAGTTTTCATCATCTCGTATGCGTGTCCTAGAGATGTCCCAATGTCTTAGCTAACCAATGCGTTGTGTTTGAGAACCCGCAGGAGAGATATCACTGAAATCAGAATGGATTGGAATGCTTTGTATTGTGGTTTCGAGTTTTCTATTCTGTGCATTCTTCTTCTAACCCAAAAGGGCTACAAGAGGAATATAGGTAGGTGGAAAAGCTTGTAATATGTAAAATGAAACGCTGTACCTATGTGTGAAATTGTCGAAATCATAACATTGACTAAACTATGATCTAAATCATTTCCATTTTAGACACGATACGGGATACCTTATTAGACTGTTGGAATTTTGAGGTTATAGATTTAAATATGGCTGAACTTTTTACTATTAATATGTAGATACATTTGAAAAATAAATAACTTACTATTACATCCTGATAATGTTTCAGTCAATATTTTTTTCTGAAGCAAAAGAAACTTCCCTCAAACACAGGCAGCTCACCACGAAAATTGAACTAAAAAAATTAACCCATCTTGTTCCATTACTATTCCGGCTTCCGAAGTAGAAAGAAGGCTGATTCAATTTTATTAGCGCATCGCGTTAGTGGTTTCGGCTTGTCGGCACGGGCCCCTAATAAAATGAGGCGAGGTAACGGCGTGTTTGCGCCCGGAGATGACAGATACGGCACGGTCCGGGCCCCCGGGCCCCGCGCCGCCCAGACCCCGTCGCTTTTATAAACTAGCGTACACACCACACCTACTAAACAGACTGAAAAACTGAATTTATGTAGTGTTTGAGCTATGAGCTGCGGATGTGCGAATCAACGGAGAATTTGTGACGTGGAAATAGAAAACATTTGATTTTCGGAAAGGTTTTTACTTAGAATCATGTATGTTATAAGTTCATATTGTATTGTTTTTAACTTAGAATCATGTATGTTATAAGTTCGTATTGTGTTGAATGACGAAATATTTCGACACATTCGCTTTCGGCGTCTGTCTGTTTCTCTGCTAACTCCTCCCAAACCGCGCAACGGATTTTGATACGGTTTTCACTGTTATAAATAGCGATAAACGAGGAAGGTTTTAGTAAATAATATACACCCGTTACAAAACAAATTTGTATTAGGTCCCCACCTATGAAATCAGCGTTTTGTATGGCGAATTTTAAAGAAGTTTCATTTTTCATACTCACATTTTCTTAATTTATTTAACAACTATGAACACTAATGTTTTAAAAGTTTTACGAAATAATGTTCATAAACTAAGATAACGTATGAAAAATGCAACTTAGATGTTTAATTAGATTAAGCAACAAAAATAAGTATTGGCTAAGTTAAAACAAATATAGTGGTCATTTCTGGTAACAGAAAGAGGAGTAATTTTTAAGGTTTTTTTTTGTTTATAAAACTATATGTAAAAAGGTTGTTTTACTATTGCCAGTTGTCTATGACGGTCATTATTCGATATAATATCAAGTAATTCATGAATATTTTAATTCATAGAAGTGTCGAGGTTCTTTAGTTGTGAGAAAAAAACGCCAATTTCATATGTAAGGACCCAAAAAAAGAAGGACCCAATATTTGTATAAAGAATTAGAGAATTCCAAAGATACGTTTCAGGATTTCATTTAATTTTATTCTCAAGAACAAAATCGTAGAAGGCTGCTTATAGAAAATGATTAACTCATTTTTATCGAAGAACTTCCACCATAGTTTCCGTTTTACTGTAAAGCGAGTGAAACTAGCACAGTAACCTCGTATTTCATACCACTGTTGTTTATAAATCAACAGTTTAATATCATTAAGCGGCTACGCCTAGTAAGCTTAAAAACTTTCCAGTTTTAATTCGCCCGTGAGAGATTTTAATTTAGCGAGAAACTGTTTCCTCGAACTTGCTGTAATGTATTCATATATTAACAAAATACTGACACCCAGCCCGTTGGGGCGCGTTTTCCGAACGCCACTTCCATGAATACTCTGAAATGAGTGAGATTTTACGCGACTTTTTTGAATTTTCTATTAGTTGTTAACAGCTTACGGAATAGAATTTCTACGTTTTTAAGCAGTGGTGGATTTTTATAATTTATAATTGAATATTTTTAAAATGGTATTATATAAAAAACTAGCGACCTGCCCCACGCCGCGAGTATAAATAATCATATGTATATATTGATGGTTTCGCCGCCATTGTTAGGAAAAGATGTGCCTCTCTGATGACGCGTGTTCGCGGCAGTACCAACACTATTGTCAGTGTGTTCGCAGATCGGTGGGATTCTCCGTTGATGCAGAGGTGGATGCAGCTCCACGCTGATGTGTAGCTGTATGTTTTAGCTATAATGTCAGTACCTACTAACACTAGTTTTTTAAAGTAATTTGTTACTAACCCTATGGACTTAGTCTGAATTTTTTTTTTATTATTATTATTAATACACCCAAACCTTCCTTATGTATCACTCTGTCAATGGGTGAAAATCGCATGAAAATCCGTTCAGTAGTTTTGAGTTTATCGCGAACGGATAGACAGACATACGCGGCTGGCGGCTTTGTTGTATGTACTAAAATATGTAGTGGTAGCGATATATCGATCGAAACTGCTGTTTTAATTTATTAATTAAAACAAAACGGCATCGCTTACCGTGAAGTGCATAATTTAGACAAGGGAGAATAAAATCAGATTCGATTCGGATATTTACGAACAAGGATTTGTAAATTCGCGTTCTTGAGTCGACGCTAGAAGGAGAGAACATTACTTTGCAATGCAGTGACATTTTTCTTTATGAACTCTCCCGCCCTGTTTTTATTAATTCCTACTCCCTCGGTTCCAAATAAAAGCTTTAAAGAAAATGTTTCCATAATTTAAACCATTTTATATCCAGACCTATGCTCGCTTAACGCCATACATCGAATTATTTCTGTGGTTTAAACTAAATCTGTTCTTGTGCGGATTATAAAAGGAGTGGAACAACTGGTTTTCGATTTGAAAATTTAGAGTGCATGCCAAAGTTTGATAAGTTTTCAGGCTGAAGTAGAGTTTGATAAATAACTTTAAATTCTTAGTTCAGCAACCTGGGTTTAGAGATGGGGCAGTATTTGATACAATAATAATAGAGAATTCAGATGTTGTGTAATAATATCTTGGTGCAAATACCAACGATCCAAGCCGTTGTAATTATAGCAAATGACCCTCAGGATAGTTTAGGGCAGTGGCGGTTTAGGGGAAGGTTCGTTTCTGTAATGCAGTGGTTCCCAACCCTCTTTTGACCTGGGACCACTTTGGCATCTTTATTATTAGTAGAGACTAGAATTCCGAAAGCAAGTTAAGTATTGTCAATTTAAAAATAAAGGAGCTTATATCTTAAGTTCAAAACATATAACTTACTTATTATTTACAGTCAAAAGTAACGAGTATAGTCTTATAAAACACAACTTTTCTGATAGTAACTTAAAATCAGTCAGCATCAATGTTATTTTTGTGTAGAAGTTTAAATTTTGAACCCGCGTGGACCATAGCTCTTGCGGAACACTTGCGGAGCATCAGTGTTTAGCGGACCGCAGGTTGAGAACCAATGCTGTAATGTATACCTCATCTCAGGGTTGCACTGCCGAGAGTAAATATGTGGATGGATAAGGAACGAAGGGTGTTTTTCTTTAGATTTTACGTGCAAGGTTTTGATGTAGTTGTGTTATTTTACAGACCAGAAGGAAAAGTAATTTTAATATTTTTTAAATACTGCTCATTTTAAGACTTATCCACTTTTGTTATAAATATGTAAAATATATTTTTTTTGGTGTAAAACTAAAAAATGCAAAATAACTTTAATTATTTGACATTTGACAAAAAAGTTTAATATTTTTCACTTTTTATGGTTCCGTAATCCTAACAAAGACAAGGGACCCTTATATTTCGGTCTGTCCGTATGTCCATCCGAGGCATAGCGTAGAGACTATTAGTAGGTACTAGAAAGCTGCAATTCTGCATGGGTATACAGGATGTAACGGAAAGGTGTGGTCATATTTTAAGAACTGGTTACTTACAATAAAACATAAAAAAAAATATTATTCGATTTTAATGGGGGAAGTACTAATTCAACGCGGACGAAGCCGCTGACGGAAGTTAGTTATTCAATAAAACTAACTACACGTTAAAACTTTCATATGAAGAAGATTTATTTTCTTCATAAGAAATTTTTAACGAATACCTACTTACTGGACCGTAAGTAGGGAGTATATATTATATAAACAAACTATTAGCTTTAAACTCGGTGATCACTTAAATGACAGTTTAAAACTGAATAATGACGCAGAAAAAAAACAACTGTTTAGAAAAAAACCGCAAATTATTCTGTAAAACCCGGTTTGTTCTGTTAAACAAAATTCCCGTAAATACAAAGGCACGTTATTGCATCGTTACACCAATTTTATTATTATATCTTTTGGAAGCTAATCAATTTGCATCTGTATGGGTACCCGTCAGACTTAATGACCGTAAAAGCCCATTGAATGAAAAAACCGTTCCCAAATCGGTGTTACATGAATGAGGGTCATGAAGCCAAATTCAATTTGTGATATATTTTGTACCTGTGAATTATTTACGGGTTACATAGATACACACTGTGTGATTTTGGAGTTTATTTAGGCTGCTTTAGGTCTTCCAGTTAAGAAATAAACACGGATAAATAGAAAAAAAGGGAAAGGAGATTGGATGGATTGCGTCAGGATTTGAGGAATAATATGAAAGAAAAAGGAGTCAGTGATAGTGTAATGATTCATCAGAATCATCATCATTTCAGCCAAGAGACGGCCGCTGCTGGACATAAGCCTCGGACCAAGTGTCGCCACAACAGCCGGTCCTGTGCGTCTCGCATCTATCGGCTACCCGCAACCCTCACTGGGTCATCGGTACACCTTGTGGGTGCATGATGATTGACAGGATAGAATGAAAGAACAAAACGTGTTGCGCTGACCCCGAGTAACATGGGACATGGGCAGGGAGATGATAAGGTTTTCACCTAAGGTCAAGATCGCTTTACTAATTAAAAGGAAAGACAACGTGGCTAATGCTGACTGTTGCCTTGCATATTGAATATCGATACTTCACATTCTGGTACCTGTTAGACAGCAATAGCAAGTCAACCGGGTAAGTGCGTGTCGGATTTCGCATATTTAGGGTTCCGTACCTGAGGGAATTATCAAAGCAAAAATCTGATTTATCAGTATATTGGTATTTGTTAGTAAAATATATGTTATGATAAATACTATCACCAAATTTCAAGTTCATAGATCAATGGGAAGTTAAAAAATCTTCGGAACAAAATTTTGTGACAGACGACGGACAGACGGACACGTGGGTAACAGCAATAGGGCTCCGTTTGGACCTATCGGGTACGGAACCCCTTAAAAATGAACGTTTACTTCTTCCTTTGGGAAGTGTCAACCATATAATCTGTATGTATGTTAGAACCACGGTGATTAATAATAGATTTTATTTATAGATTCCAGTCTACTGCCAGCCTTTCACTGCTTATTATAGACTCATATAAGTGGTGGCAAGTGTAATGGGCAGGCAACCGACCGCGGAGATACTGATAATAGATAAACTCAATGACCAATCCCATGACACTGATAGTTTTGTTCGCATGGTTACACGATATTTGGGGAATGTAATGATGTCATGTTTTGAGTTTCTGCTTTATGAAGCAAAAACTTTCCATCTCTTTTTACGAAAATTTTACGAGAACGCGGACGAAGGAGTATGTAATTTGGCGCAGTTATAGTTTATATGGAGAAGGAGTGCAGAAACCTAATATTTTTATATAATATGCATTAGAAATAAATTAAATGAATAAAAAAAACACATTACACACACTACCATTTTTTTTTGGCGTTACACACGTATTGGTATATTGGTTTTTGATTATGGTCGCTTTAATACGGTAGATTACGCTTGGCATTATATGCTCTCTTAATATATCTACATCGGTAATTGACTGGTTTCGTAGTTACCCGTTTGGGCACCGGCAACGTATTTGCAACGGAGAGACCGTGTCTTCCTGGTGTAGCGCTTCCGTCGGGGTGCCACAGGGTGGCGTCTTATCTTCTTTACTTGTCGGAGTGTTCTCAATCTCCAATAATATATATATATATATAACTAATATAAATATAGTTTACAGTCATGTCATGTTTATGGTCTTTGACAATAAAACCTTGAACTTAATATGAAGTCGAATTTCAACCTATGCAAAGATAGTTGGGAAAATGCTAGGTAGCTGATGATGATGATGATCACTAGTACTGATTGATGCATATGGGCAAACTTTTTAAGCAGCTGCATTTTTCAGCACGAGTGCAGAAATAGAATAAGGAAAGCACTGCGTGTAAAATACCTACACTGCATTTTGAGCTTAAAAGCGGCGTGATAGGAGCGAGGATTTTTTGTTTATTTTTTTGTAAATTGGTAAGCTGGTAGGTCCAGCAGGTACGAACCAGCCCAGCCATCAAGATCCCCTGATGTTAAAATGTCATCACAGCCACAACCTGAGGCTTCGCAAATGTCTCGTTTGAGATAGCATTATCTGCTTAAATTACACAATTAGCTAAAATTGAAAATTTTCGTCTCCATTTCATAGTATACGTATAAATGAGCCACATCATAGTTGGCTATGAGGTTTGTGATCGCGGCAATACTACCCTGTATTAACATAAACCCCGCTTAGTAAACGGGATTAGTGATCGGTACTACTAACTAGTGCGATGTTGTCGATATGTAAGTAACTATAACTTCGCTGAATTGAGTAAAATGTTCTTTAAATATAAACTAATACTCTATGATGTTGATTGAGTGAGTGGAAAGTTATGCATGCTCACATTTCTTAATTTCTAAGATACAGGCATCCTTTCTTTAGACGTCAGGGTTTCATTTTTTGTTATTTTAGCCTTAAGTTTTACATGCAATCACTTAAAGTTTGTATTGTTTTTGTTTTTGATACTGTAAAGAGCTAAAATGTTTGTTTGTTGAAGATTTCTGGAAGTACTGATCCGATTACGAAAATTATTTCAATGATATAAAAAAAAAGGGTATCACTGAGTGCCTTATGTTACTTTTTATCCCGGACAAATGCACGCTTCCTGTAGGATAGGCCACAGGACCGAAACCGCGGCAAAAAGCAATGATAAATAAACAACTATCTACTAGAGTACGAACTCTTGACTAACGGTCGGTTTCAGAATTAAGAATTTCTAGTGTCTAGACTGACTAGAAGAGATCGCCGTTGGGGCCGAAAAGTTCTGGAGTGGCAACTACATACCAGAAAACACAGCGTTGGAAGGCCTCCCACAAGGTGGACCGAAGACTTGGTGAGGGTCGCGGGTAGCCGATGGATGCGAGACGCACAGGACAGGTCGTTGTGGTGACAATTGAGGGAGGCCTACGTCCTTTCGCCTGAAACCTGACAAACTTTTAGACCGTTTCTCAACTCCGAAATCTCAATAAAAATTGGCCATAATATGTCTCACGATCATCTCGACATACATCGAACGCAATCCTATTCATGAAGTTCTATTTTACAGAAACCGTACAGCAACAATAATCACTCAAAATAAACTTGTTTATACCGAAATAAATATTGGCAGTCTTCTCAAATTAGTGTTATGAAATTTGTTGAAAGTTGTGAATTCTTGTGATTGAGTTTAACAGGATACTGTTGGCTGATTCAGTTTGATTGTGGGAGCAATTTACTCGTTCGATGGCGAGGAGAATGATTATAAAATTGATTATGCCACGAAGTTTCGTTCCATTTCTAGTAATTTGAAACGGGCAGAGGCTGGTGTTATTTTCGTTAAGTTCACGTTTTTATTGATTGCTTGAGGTCAGATTTAAAGTTAATATGTTGAAATGTGTCTGCAGGCTCTTTAAAATGAACCATCAATTTGGGAGTCCGTACCAAAAGAGGGAATTTCAATGAAAAAATCTGATTTATCAATATATTTATATTTTTTAGTAAAATATATAGGTACGTATTAATAAACATTATCACCAAATTTCAAGATCATCAATGGGAAGTTAAAAATTCTTCGGAACAAAATTTTGTGACTGACGACGGACATACAGATGGACAGATGGACGTGGGTGACAGCAATAGGGCTCCGTTTCAAACGACTCTTCGGGTTCGGAGCCCTAAAAACAAGTAAGCAATTTCATAAGATAGAAGAAAGGTATGCAGTTTTCTTGTCTCCCATCTTCTTATATAACCTTGTTTCTATTTTCAAAAGTAATTATCAATTATTCGTGGTATTAACGCGTAAATATATTTTATACTGAGGTACAATTTTCTTCCAAAAGTTTCCCAGTTACAAAATATTGTTAGTATCGTCCAGTGTTGCAGTTTTTAAGTTATCACCAAGTGTCGAATGCTCTGCTACTTGCAGTAACTTTAACATCTTAATTATATAAATGTTCTATTTTAATTAAGTCTGCTTCCGACTCAACTTTGAATATAAGTTTTCTAGTTCACGTTTTTCTTGGTTTGCATTCAACCAATAAAGTTAATTCACATAAATTATACGCTTAATGAATGTTGTGATCTGTTTGTTTTTTTTCTTTTTTGCGTGTATTTCTTTTGTTTTTATTTTAAAAGCAAAGATAGATGTTAGGTAGAGGTTGTCTGCACCTAAAGTATTTAGTTTACTTTACTTATTTCCACAAAGTAAGAGATATTGTTTTTTGTTGACCGAAACTTATGAAGTTACTAGCACTTTTCCCGCTGCTTTGCTCCCGTGACCTATCCCGCGGGAACTGTCATTTTTCCCCGGATGAAAAGCCTAACTAAGCTTTTGCGACGCTATTTGCGAAATAAATGTTAAAATCGGTCCAGGAATTTCGGAGCTTATTCGGTACAAACAAACAAAAAAAATCTTTCCTCGTTATAATATTAGTATAGAAACATATATACAGGGTGTACCGGAACTGGGTGGTCATATTTTTAAATACTGCGTCTGCCCATAAATTAGAATGAACAACTTTCTTCAAGGAAGTCGAAGAAACTCCCAAAAAAAAAAAAAAATTGGACTTTCCGAAGAAACTTATCACCTGATCAAAATTAGTAGTCCTTTTTTTCTGAATAGACTTTGACTTTCTCGAAGAAACTTATTCATTTATATGGGCAGAAACAGTATCTAAAATATAAAGGAAATGGGTATTTCCGTAACATCCTGTATATTTATTTTGTGTGTCACAACAATCAACCTATCCAGCCTTTTTCTATGTTAGAATACCAGTATTTAACATGACAAAACTGCCTATCTGTCCTTTACAACATCGTAAATAAGTAACATGGTTACATATCTAATATCTTTAAACGAGAAATTCTTGTAAATTTAAACAAGCTGAATCTCGGTAACGGCTCTAACTAGTATAAATCGATTTAGCTAGGTTTCATTTATAGAAACCGAAAACCCGAGCAAAGCTCGGTCATCCAGGTACTACTCGTAATATTAATTTTCATTCGTACCATAGTAGTAAAAATGTTTGATATAATAAATTGATATACCTATAAAACTAAACAGCAATAAAATTGCAGGTTCAAGTTATAACATTTCTAAAACATAAATTCTCCTGAATTATATTCCACATAAACGCACAACTCAACGTCGACGATAGTTGTAAAATAACTGAGGTATAATGCTTCCTAGCTCGTCTCGGGAGGCATAATGCCGAATGTCGAGTGCCGAGTGCCGAGTGCCGAGGCCGAAGACGAATTGATTCGACAACTTAATGACTCATTCAAGAAGTCATAAAGTCGGCGGCATCTCACTGCTTAATATAGCGGCGTTGCAAGAAACAATTAGACAAGCGGCACAATCATCCTTGAGGTGGTGAGGAGTCACGACCGAACTAAGTCTTTGGATGTGGTATTTCTCAGATACTAAATTGAAGTTATTTATTGATTAAACTAAAGTTGAGAATTGATGTTAGTGTAACTTTCAGTTCATTGGTTCATTCGATTGCGTTTCTCGTTCACTTTATCTCCCGTCATCCCCTTCGAACCTAACCTATTCATGTTGGAGTAGCTTAAGTTTCCGAGTTTGCTTCCTTCGCTCTCTTTTCAACGGTTAGATCAAATATTAGTTATACAAAATGATAATATCAAAAATCGTAAGAGAAAATATTGTTATAGCATAATTATGTTATCATTGAAACTGAACGTTGTATTAAATAAAAATTAAAAACGCGTGCGTTGAAAATATATAAATAACAGTTTTAAATAGTTATTGTAAATATATACAGTGTTTATGTAAAAACAATAGAATATATTTTGAAATACCTACACTCATCAAAAAGCTAAATCAAAATATAAGGAACGCATACGTTTAGAAAGGGCTGTTCAAGGGCAATCTAATGATATACATAACATCCCATTTAAGAGAATGAAACAGTGTCGAAAACGCAAAAAGACACTACCTATCCGGTATTGCTACGACGTAGCACCAGCGTAGCGCATTGCTACGCCACCTACGCTCGTAGCAATAATTTAATCGTCTACGACCCGATGGTACATAACTTTCAGCCAAAGAGTCGCCTGTTTAAGTATTTTGATTTCTTATACATGTCATTATTTTTCTATTAATTTTAGACGAAGGCGAGGCTGAATCGAGGAGGAGCAGTGGAGGCCCAGTGGTATCGGCTGCGACTTACAAGTTGTAAGTCGTGAGTTCAAACTCAGGCAGGCGCTTTACTTTGTGTAAGTTATTTCATCACCACTGCTCTCAAAACGCTGAAGGAAAACATCGTGAGGAAACCGGCATGTCCTAGAACCAAAATATCGAAGACATGTGACATCCACCAATCCGCATTGGGCCCGCGTGGTGGATTATGTCCCACACCCTCTCACAGAGAGGAGGCCTGTGCCTCAGCAGTGGGGACAATAAAAGGCTGAATCGCTGATGATGAGGCTGAATCGCTTGAAGACAGGACGGGAAACAAGATAAGATCATTGAATCAATCAATCTCCTTAGTCTTTTTCCAAATATGCTGTGTTCGGCTTCCAGCCTAAGCGGATGCAGCTGAAATCAGTATTTTATTTAAGGCGACTGAAAATTTACCCTCCACAACCCAGTAACACGATATCTTTTGGCAAGACTGGTGTCAGATTTCCTGGCTTCTGACTACTCTTAAGGACTGTTAAAGTTTTAAAAATGACAGCTAGAACGGCTTGACGTGCTTGCAGAGGCGCGGAGGAATCTCGGTGTATTAAGAAGGTCACCCATCCACGGACCGACCTTGGCAAGCGCTGCTTAACCTCGAAGTTCTACCCGTGCTGCTGTTATTATTCAGATAAATCAAATAAATGAGACAATAATCCAAATGAAATGACTGTAATTGGGACAAGGACTGACAGGGACGGTCTCGTTAACTAAGTCCCGGGTAAACGATCCTACATGCAATTATGTGGGAATACTCGTATCCCAGGGGGATGCGCGGATATGAAATACAACTATGTACAGGAGTTTCAGTTATTGTATTACATGCTTTTTTATGTACTTGTAAGTAAGATAAGTACATGCATAAGTTTTGAATGGTAAACTACTATACGAAACCTCTTGCTAAATTGAAGTATATTATGTTAACGCTTAACTGCAACAAAAATTTAAACAAAAAAAAATGTTTCTTTGTTCTCATGAGGTGATCTCGGGAAATACTGAACCAAGTAGGAAAATTTTGTCACACTTATCCTGCAAAATTGACGGGGAAAAACTATAAATCTATAGACTGGCTTCTTGTTCATATCGCAGAACACCTGCACGATACAGAGCATGGCGGTTACAGGGAATTTATAGATCCTTTAAATCGTCTATATCGTCAGTGGCAGATAGTCTAGCTTTTGTTTTTATATTCGTAAAACATTTACTAAAATTCATAATTTTTCCTCATCACCCATATTTTTATCTTAGTACCTCGTTGTAGCGGCATCGTGTCGAATGGCGTGTAATACTGCTCGCATAAATCGTGGAGACACGGTGACGAGAGAACGCGCACTTACGCCCGAAATGAGACACATATACGCTCCCTGCGCCTCGCAAGCGCTAAAATTTCCTTTTAATTGTCTCCCCGTGAACGTACGATGTCACCCTGTTACCTTATACGAATAGGTATTGCCATTCGTATAATTCTATTTGGAGACAAGTGTTTTCATATACATTGTGGGAACGACGATACGGCTATAAATTTAACTTTGTATAGCTGAGTTCTCAGTCTGCATTAAGGTTTGGGAATTCCCGAAAATTTCAAAGTCCCGGGATACGAGACAGCCTACAATCAAAGTCCCGGGAATTCACGGCACCTCGAAGCTTTTAAGATTTTTTAGTTTTTAAGAGAGGAAAACCCTTTTTTGAGGCATTTTAATTAAGTTAATTTCTGGTGAAACGTATTAAAAAAAGGCATTTTTTTGTAAAAATTAACATTTATTAAACAGAAAATTGAATCTTAATAATTTAAACGTTAATTTCAGTCTTCATAATTTCTTTGTTTATTTCTTTTAATCACTCAAATATTCACGTTGATGCAGTAAAATCTTATAGTTATAAAACGAACTTCGTTAAAAATCATACTAATTCTTAATAACTTTACTATTATCTAGAAATTCTCGACTCGAAAGTCCCGGACTCGAAACAACTAAAATTATGAAAAGTCCCGGGACTTAGAGACACGAGACATGCCTAAACCTAGTCTGCGTACAAAACCGGGTAAGTGTGAGTCGGACTCGCGCGCAAAGGGTTCCGAACAAATTTATTTAACATGTTTTTTTTTTAAACCATAAATTTCGTATAGGTGAGGTTCCCTATCATTTTAAATTTATGAATAGAATATGTTTGATACCCTTTCAATAAGCCATTCCATTTGATATGTCGTGTGTTAAACCTTTTTTTTTGGTTTTTCTATCCTTCACCCCAAAAGATTCACATTATTTTTATTTACGTTATACGAGTACGTCCTTGCTTGGGTCATAGAAATTCATGTGTGTACTAAATTTCAACTGAATCAGTCCAGTATATTTGGAGGAAACTGAATGTGACAGATAGACACACGAGTGCTCCAATAAGGGTTCCTTTATTCCATTCGGACTTTCTAAACCCTAAAAATAAGTCATCATAGCTTGGATAAAATCGACAAAACAATGGTCGGCCTATCACTACTTACTTACTATTTCGATTGTTAATAATCTAACTTTTATATTCGTTATTGTGTTATTGTTTTCATTTAATTTCGTGTTGTGTTCTTCTTATACAGTAAAGTCAATATTTTAAAATAAAAAGTCTTTGGTTAAGTATTTTTTGGGACTTTACAAAACAACCTTGACCTTAAGGTTTCTTCAGACGTCTCTTTTTAGAGTTAGTTAGACAGGAAACGTCGGCGCCAGCTTTGAGGGACCTTAAAAACAAAACTAATTTCTAAAAGTGATTGTTTGATTCAATTTGTTGAGAAAAACAATATTCCATTTGAAGATATAGCTTTGGTTAATATAACTATAATCAATGAGCACGATGTTGAATGGAAAATTCATATCAGTTCGCGTTTGTGCTATAATCTCAGACTTAATAAAAAAAAACCGCCCAAGTGCATGTCGGACTCCACACATTAAGGGTTCCGGACCATATGAGGGAAATCAAGATTTTGGTATTTGTTACTAAAATATACGTAATAATAAACATTATCACCAAAGTGGAATGCCCAAAAAAGCCTGAAGTGGACAGAAACTACTTATAGTCCTTAATTCTATTTAGAATAAAATAGGTATAATGAAATATTTCTTGAGTTTTTTTAACTAGGGTAAAAATATAACGATCACTAAATATATTTAACTTGATAACCGCTTATATTTATATGGAGGTCGTGTTTATTTGACGTGATATTATTTTAATTAGAGTCACGCTACGTATAGGTCGTATAATACTTTTGCAACGTCTCTCATTTGAATGTGATATGATGATTTTAACGGAATGCTGGCTACCCTGTTCTAGCAATGGCACTATTCCGCAATTGAAAAATTATACTACATTCAAAACCACGAAACATCTGAATCAAAGCGACGGTGTGGTGGTATATGTGAACGCGGAGTTGCCGGCTACATGTGAGGAACCCGACCTACATCAATCAGCTTCTGGACTCATTATTGAAATAAAATCTGAGGTTGCTATAATTTGCATCTATCGCTCTCCATCTATTGATAACATTCAAAACTTTTTATCAGCCCTTAATATTATACTTCCATCTCTCCAAAATTTTAAAACGGTAATATTAACAGGTGACATAAACCTAGACATAAAACCTACTGCCTCAGATAACCGCTCCCACGAATATCTTAACTGCCTGGCTTTTCATGGCCTTCTCGCAGCACATACCATTCCAACTAGAGGCGATAATTGTATAGACCATCTTATTATAAGAACAAATTCTCCTTCATATTCCTTCGTCTTTGACTCCGTGGTCACAGACCACTACCCTTTACTACTCTGCTTGGACAATCGTCGTATAAGAAGTAGCTCAATTCCTACCGTCACCAGTATTGACTATGAAAAACTGGATGTAACCATGTTTCAGCTAGACTTTAACCCAATTCTCTCCATAACTAATGCTGATGTTGCTACAAATAAACTTCTGGAATTAGTGACCACGGCCATTAAAAAACACACCTTGACCAAGAAAATACCTGCGAGAAAGAAAGTCCTGAAATCTTGGATCACGACTGGTCTGTTACGCTGCATCAGAAATAGGGATGCGCTACATAAAAAGGCAAAGCAAGATCCAGAAAACGAAATCTTGAAATTAACCTACAAGCGCTACAGAAATTTCTGTACAAGAATTCTAAAGAAAGCGAAACGCCATTATGACACAGCAGAACTGGACAAAGCTGGTCAAAACCCTAAATTACTCTGGGAAACAATAAAGCGAGTCACCTATACCAAAAAACCTAATAATACTTCTACACAACTATTAACCACCTCAACCTCACCGATAGAATGCTGTGACAAAGTAAATTCTTTTTTCGTCAATGTCGGCAAAAATCTTGCTGATAATATTAGAACAACTTCCCTACAACGTACGGTAACTTCTCATAAGACATATAAAATTACACCCACCTCATCTTTCGTCCTAGAACACACCGACAGTGACGAAATCATTTCAACTATATACTCCCTACGGACCAACGCTGCTACTGGATGGGATGGTATATCGCCCTATATCCTAAAAAAATACTCAACCCTATTGGCACCCATCCTATGCCATATATTTAATCTTTGTTTCGACACTGCCGTCTTTCCTACTTCATTTAAAAAGGCAATTATCCATCCAATTTTCAAGGGAGGGGACGGGTCTTTACCTAATAATTATCGACCAATAGCAGTCCTTAGTGCGTTATCTAAGGTGCTCGAACGTTTAATTAATAAGAGATTGGTTAATTACTTGGAACACTATAAGTTAATATCATCTCATCAATTCGGCTTTCGCAGAAACTTATCAACATGTGACGCAGTCCACGAATTAACTAATCACGTGGTACAAAGTATTAACAATTATAAAAAAGTCCTAACCATTTTCTTAGACCTCGCAAAAGCGTTCGACACGGTCCCCGTCTCTACTCTCTTATTAAAACTTGAAGGAGTGGGTGTCAGAGGTGTTCAATTGGATATGTTCAAGAGTTACCTAACAAATCGATCGCAATTTGTCAGTATAAATAATAACAATAGTAACGAACTTCATATTTATTACGGTGTGCCCCAGGGATGTATACTAGGGCCAATCCTTTTTCTTATCTTTATCAATGAGTTATGCGACCTCAATATCCAGAATGGTAACTTGATATCATTCGCGGATGATACAGCGATAACTGTTGTAGCTGAGACATGGTCTCAACTAGAAACGAAAGCGCAACTCGCATTCAATACAGCACTAAACTGGCTCAATGATCACACCCTTACACTCAATACTTCCAAAACCAACTTCCTTACATATTCAATCAGTGCAGCCTCTCAACCACGTATCCAAATAACTTTAATAGCTCACTCCTGCAATAACCAACCCCAAACATCTTGCAACTGTCCATCATTAACCTCTATAGACCAAATAAAATATCTGGGTGTGACATTGGACAAAACTCTAAACTTTAAGTCTCATATAAACATTCTCACAGGCAGGGTCCGGAAACTCATATTCATATTTAAAACACTTCGTAACATTGCTAATCAGACTATTATACGCAACGTTTATTTTGCCTTATGCCAATCTATTGTCACATATTGCATTTCATGTTGGGGTGGTGCTGCTAAAACGATTTTAAAACCATTGGAGATTGCACATGGAGCAGTACTAAAAGTTGCTACCTTTCGCTCTATCATATTCCCTACTAATGAATTATACCATAAGTGGAATATTCTAAACGTAAGACAACAGTTTATCATGCAAGCAGTTTTCCTACAACACCACAGAACGCCATATAGGGCAATCAATAAACGTAGAAAAGATATAATATGTACTCTCCCACGTGCACGTTCCACTTTCATTAAAAGATTCTTCTATTATCTTGGTCCTTCTTTATATAATAAAATAAATAAAAATTGTCCAGTATACGGCTTAACACATCATAACTGTAAGAAAATGATAAACAGAACAAATGCTTATTTAAGGGTAAGTGAAATGGAGCATAACACTCTCAACATAATATCTAACACAGAAACACTCACAACACACACTCGACTCATACGCTTATACACACAAGCAAACATACACAACCACACACACCATCACCTACACACACACTTGCACGCACACACACACAAGCTCATCCACCACACACACACACCCACATAGAAATAGTTTTTTTTTTAATTTTTGTTTTTTGGCACATCTTTTTTCAAAATTGTTCTCACTTATATATATATATATATATTTATTCGTTTTTTCTTTTTGTCGCTTACAATTAGTTATAACATATTTTTGTAGCAGTAAAAACATAATGTACAAAATAATAAGGATACATATTCTTGTAATCCATGGGGGATTGGAACTGTTACTCCTTCATACAGGTTATTACAGTAACCTAGTTAGGAGATCAGAACTGTACCCACTAAAATTGTAGCAAATCTGTAATTTTACGATGTATAAACCAAATACCCATGTACTGCAATACTTATAATGATCAATAAAGATTTATTATTATTATTATTAATACTAAATTAATGATAACTATGCACTAAATGTATAAAATAGTTCCATATGGATTATTTGATGATTCCTCTTTGGCTGAATGTCACTTACTCATCTCAAATAAACACGACCTCCGTAAAAATATAAGCGGATATCAAGTTAAATATACTCGTAAACTCAAGAATAATTTCACTCTTCATATTTTATTCTAAATAGAATTAAGGACTATCAGTTGTTTCTGTCCATTCCAGGCATTTTTTTGTATGGCAGATGGGCATTTCCCTTTAAAGTTCATAGGTCAATGGGAAGTTAAGAAATTCTTCGGAACAAAATTTTGTGATAGACGACGGACAGACTGACAGACGGACACGTGAGTGACAGCAATAGGGCTCCGTTAGGGCGGCACCCTAAAAACAGATCAAGTGCGAGACGAATTCGGACACCGAAGGTGCCGTACAAACTTGTGGATATCTGCAAATAAGTTATGTGTCAACGAGGAGTAGGTACTCAAGTTTAGGTTCCCTTACGAGTGTCAAAATATGCGACATAAACGGCCGTATTTACCTTTTTGTAAACTTCGGAGATACATTTTTAATTTTTCTTTATCATCATAATCAGCCTTTTAATGTCCCCACTACTGGGGCACAGGTCTCCTCTCTGTGAGAGGGTGTGAGCCGTAATCCACCACGCGGGCCCAATGCGGGTTGGTGGGTGTCACATGTCTTCGAATTTTTATTCGAGGACATGCTGATTTCCTCACGATGTTTTCCTTCGCCGTTTTGAGAACAACGGTGATGAAATAATTTACACAAAGTAAAGCGCCTGCCTGGGTTTGAATTCACGACCTACAACTTGTAAGTCGCGGCCAATACCGCTGAACCACCACTGCTCAATTTTTCTTCATAAATCGAAAATAACACGTGAAAAGAATCAAAAATCTGTTTTAACTTGTACTAATGAAGCCCTAATATATGATACCCTACATGATATAGTCGCCTCACTAACCTAACTACTAGGTACTAATACTAACCTAACTACTAGGTAGTATTTGGAGTTTTGGGCCCTATTTTTTGTAATGTAAAAAAAATTTGGGGTTTTCAGATTTTTCTCTTAATTTTCGTTTTAACACTTTGCCTCTTGCAAAATTTCGTAAATTGTAGTTCAACGGAAAATATCCTATTGATTCCCTTGTGAATGTCAAAATATGCGGCAAGCTGTGGAATTACCAGCTGTATCTTTTGATTGCGTTAACTTAGAATTTTGATTTTTTCACAGCTTCAGGAAACTGCAGACTTGATGTCTGCAGGTTTTTCTTCTCTTCTGTCTTGTATTTGATTTTAATTTCAACTTTAAATCTCCACCCGTTCCTGAGAAAAAGGTCTCGACAAATAGACATTTATGTTTGTTGAGAGGCGTCGAGATTTAGATCATTTTAAATTACGGAAATCGGCCTTCTGGAATGGCCATCTAAAACGAATCAAGACCGTGGTCTTAAAATAAATAAATGTCTAAAACCGTAAAATGCTAATAAATAATCCTTACACTCATTGAGTTCAAAACATAATTTCTGTATTTTATACCATTATTTATTAATTAAAACTTCACGAAAACAGTGGTACATAGACACATCATATTATCTACCAGACAACCATAATTATAATCCCACAATCCCCAATCCCACATAATTATTTGCTTCTCCCATTAAATCAGGTAGGTACGCATGAATTACCTATCGTGTAAGGTCAACCCATGCTCAACTCTATAACATACTTGTCTCTCCAAAACATCCCCATCACTGCAACACCAATATCAATTAACAGCATCTAAAAGCAACACTCAGACACTACTTTTATGACCACTTTGTATTTAAAGTGTTCCCGTTACGAGTCTAAAGCAGTATAACAGTCTTGCACAATATTCAAATTAAATTGCATCTTTGCCAAAACTAGCGGGAGGATGGCGCCGGTTACATTAATATACAATACAGTTTCTGACCCTCTTGTCGTGGCAACCTCTTTGTTTTTATAGGTTGTTGAATAAGCATTAACTAAGTAATTTGAGGGGCAGGTAGGTACGAATTGCGGCACGTTTAGGACCTTTTATGTTACCATGGTTACGATATTAGTGTACCACAGTGCGATTACTACTTGGTATTACAGTATGGATTTTATATTTACAGTTTGCTTTTGGTATAGTTTTGTTTTCTGTTAGCTCATTAAGTAACACTCGTGGAGTTTTCATAAAAATCAAGTAGAGTTTCGTGGTGTTTTCAAAGATTGTTACACTCAAAAAATGGTTGATATATCTGTCAGTTAAGAGTCACTACTTTTAAATTGCAGTTGCGTTCTTAAATAAAGTACTTAAAAAAAGTTGCAAACTTTTCATAAACAACAGTTTTAGTACTTATTAAAAGTTCTACCAATTCCCTTCAGTGGAAGCGTTCTGAAACTAACATACGTCTTTTTTTTTTGTGGGAAATCATTCAACAACATCGCTCTAGGGTGGAGCGGGCGCGCGTGTCAGACTCTTACTGACTAAAACCCAACCCTGTTCCTTTCCTGCCCTGAATGCCCAGGGGCGAGGTAACTCTGTTTCGAATTTATCCTCAACCCCTGGGCAGAACTAACATACGTCTGCCGATAATAAATATGGCAGACGTAACTAACATACGTCTGCCATATTTATTATCCTATCTTAAGAGAAAGTGCACTCGCCTATATCGGATTGCGACCAATTAGACATGTCAATACTATTCAATCTATAATATTATTGACATACCTAATTCAGCGAATTATGCAACGTAATACGCATAATTTCCATTCGCCCCTTTTCAGCTAATAATATCAGCGCACTTAGCGGCAAATATTAATTCATTTCGCTAATGACACCGGGCACATATTAATGCATCAAATCGAATCAAAGCAAATGAATGCCTTCGTCTATTTTGCCGTGCCAAATATACACATGGTTCCCTGAAATTATATTGCTAATAGTCGACATGCGATGGCCGGGCAGAGCTGGGCAGAGCGGGCAAAGCGGATAGAGCGAGCAGAGCGGGTAGAGCGGGGGCTAGGTATTCAGCAATGTGGGCTATAGGCACATCAATAGCAAATGCAATTAGTTTGAGTGCACCGTTTTTGATGTAGTGGCCGAGTGCCGACAGACAGGCTCGTGTGTGCGTCGAGAGCTATCCGATATAAATAATCCACAACGTTAATCGTACATACGAGTAGTTGATTTAAAGCTGAACAAAATTGGTTGTCTGACTCTCTGAGCTGTGGTCGCGTTATCCCCGGCTCACTCGCGCGGGTACTAACCTACTCCTAATTAAATTGTTATGTAGGTACCTATATTATTTAGATTGAATTATGTAGTATTATGGAATGTTTATAAAAATTGAAGTTTGTAAATAATTCTGAATAATTTCACTGATGAGGTTATTAAAATCATTTTTTCCTGAATTTTAAAATAAAAGAACAATTTTTTTTTGTTTCATTGCCAATAATTCATAGCAAGTTGTGAATGTTTTTTCGCATGAATGAACTGTAAATAATTTATAACACAAGTGCGTAACACTGAAACACAGTGCAATGAAAGTACACAAGTCTTTAAAATGATAAAAAAAAAAATGAGCACATAATGCACACCGTCTAGCGCGACGGTCATCATAAAACTAATCTCCGAGCACAGAGTACATTATAATATGTCTCCGAGTTTATTACACGTCCATATCTGTTCCACAAGCAGTCTGTTGTTAATCCTTTTATCCTTAGACTATCTTTTTGAAATGAAACTGAGAGTTTTCGCCACAAATATAAGTTTTCCTCATATCACATACAACAATTTTTGCAACATACAACAATTGACTTTTCCCGACTCGAATATTTCAACTTAGATTAAAGAGACAGAAAAAATATATGCCGCGCTTAATTGGCTCGCTGTTGAGCTGTTCATCAAGTCTGGTTTTAATTCTATTAATTAACAAGGCGTCAGTCGAGTCGAGAGTTATGTTGAAAAGCAAAATATTTGCACACTGAAAATCTGTCGATGTATGCACGTTGATTTACGATTTCATTAGTTTCGTGCCTCGACGAGACAGGAACAATACATGTGTTTACGGATTGCGACGATTATGTGACTGCTAGTAACTTTTCCTTGATAATGTAAAGGCTCATTTTCTTTGGTCGATATGCAGCATGTGGGGCTCCCCATAGACGGCATAAAAACTAATCCGTGCTAACATTATAAATGCGAAAGAAAAACAAACTCTGTTTGTCTTTCTGTTCGTTACGTCTTCACACCTAAACCGCTTTACAAATTTTAATGAATTTTGCTAAATTTTAATGATTGTTTTTATGTTACATGTGGGTACGTTCACTAGGCATATTTCTGTTTTTCACGCAGGGCGAAGCCGTTGGGAGAATCTAGTGAAGATACAGGTAAGTCGATAACGCGTTTGATAGACCGTCTGCCGGGATTCCCCGTAGTGTGAGTAGCGAATAAATAAATTCATCGGTTGGTATAGAGAGTGCGGAGACTTACACACCTCAGACCAAACATCGCAGTCGCAACACATGGGAGTGTGGCATGTGTTACAGAAATCGCCCGCCCCCGCATGCGGGCCCTATCGAGTAATGAAAGCGGCTACCTGCATCCGGGCCCTACGGCATGTGTTAAAGAAATGTTCCACACCCCGCGAGCTCTACCGACCAATGAAAATGAGCTTTAAGCTACAAAGAGATTGGGTGCAAATGAGATGTGCACCTATTGGATCGTATTAGGACAATACTAACAAATTAGACGGCCCGTAATGAATGGGTGATGTGAATTAGGAGCGCTGGATTGAATTAGGGTTTGATAAAGGCTGTGTGGATAGGTTTATTGATTTAGGATTTTGGGATAGTGCAGTTTTAGTTGCAATAAAAAGGAATGTGTAATAAACTTTACTCATGTAAATTAAATGTTTAGATTTGAATTAAAAGTGATTAAAATCGTGTGAGAGTGTAGATATGTAGTGCGTTATCATAACATCAGACTTGTATAATCCGAGGAGTTTGGCAGAGGTGTTGAAGTTACTATTAAAATTATACTATAAATAAATATAATTATACTAACTATAATATAAAAATTATAAATGCGAAAGTTTAAATTAATGGATGTTTATTACTTAATCACGCCAGAAAGGCTGAATGGATCTGGATGAAATTTGGCACAGAGATAGATTATAGTCTGGAATAGCACATAGGGTTTTTTATGGCGATGATTTTAGATTTTCACGAAGGCAAAGCTGCTGGCAGAAGTTATGTAATATAAAAAGGATAAATAGAAAAGAGACACTAGAAATACTTAAACAATTTCAACGACATAAATCGTCTCATATTAATTTCTATCTCACACATAGTAAAACGTGTTTTATAAATGAAGTATCTAGTCTAATAATAACGTTTAATACTTTGTTACCAGCTCTGGAGTTCGTCCAAGAGGAAAAATAAGTTTCCTTAACCTAAGGCGTGCCAACAAAACTGTTGTTATTTGGGTTTTTAATCTAATGTCCCGGTTTTCTTATTCGTGTGTTTTTTATGACTATTTTTATCTTATTGAACTTGTGTTTTTTATGCATTTTTTTTTTAAATATTTGCTTTCACTTTAGTAAAATGACGTGAGACTCTAGACAAAGTGATATTAGATTAGAGATATTGATTATTATCAAAACTACAAAATAATGTGGAACATTTCGCATTTCATTTGTCAATCCCGTACATTTTAGACTTGTTTACAATCACAATTGCTGATTGTAATATCACTTTGTCCAGGTCCTCTTGTTATTTATGTATCGATTTGATTTGTTATAAAGTTTTTTTTTATCGTAAAGAAAGTAACGATGCGGTCAACAATGAAGTCGTTAGGTTCGCATGCATAGAAGTTACTTATTAAATCGTAGATTAGCAGAAGAACGGTAACCTGGAATCCAAAGCTAATTGTATCATTTCCATTCTAGTCCTCTAGCATATTTTTTAGGAAGTGACCTTTGAGAGTACAGCCAAATCCCTTTTTACATTCCATGAATCCATCCAGTGGGTTCGGTTTGGTTATCTTATAGCACACACGTTACCAGCGTGTAGGAGTTATAAGTTTCAATGACTAACCAACCAGTTCTTGGATAGGTCCAATACCTTTGTAGGTTTGTACCTAGAGAAAACGAACGAAAAGTAGTGTAAACCCAGAAATAAACTTGGTAACTATCTACTTGGTTTTCTATCATTGTAGTGTAAAAGTAGTGTAGCATTGACGTGTAAAAGTGTTCCTTGTAACCTATTTACTGAATAAACATCAATTATCATTTATCGGTTACATTTTGGGGAGTGTGCGATGGAATTGCATAATTTGATTCAGCCAAGCCCGTTCCATTAACGGACTACAAGACGTACGGCGATGTGCCACCGGTACATGGTGAACATCCCATCCATACGCACAAAACGTTTTGAGGACACATTCATTGTGCTGTGTTTCCTGGTAGCTACAAACTGGGAGTCTTTAAGTCAAGAGTGAATAGGTTACTTCTAGGCAAGCGTGCTCCATCTTCGACCACATCATCGCTTACCATCAGGTGAGATAGTGGTCAAACGCGTGGCTATCAACAATAAAAAAAACTAAAGGCTATTAGTATTTTTTAATTAATCAGAAAATATAATTTAATATGCAGTTGAAAGGAGGCTTAAAAGTAATAAACTCAGTCACATAAATTATAACAATAAAAAAAACTAAAGGCTATTAGTATTTTTTAATTAATCAGAAAATATAATTTAATATGCAGTTGAAAGGAGGCTTAAAAGTAATAAACTCAGTCACATAAATTATAACATTTTTTTTTCTTTATAAAAAACGTTGCCCCACACAAGGAATTACTCCTGTATCGTGGGTGCTTCACAAACATGTATACTCACATACACAAGACACCCAGACCCGGAACAACTATCTGTAGGTCATAAAAATATTTGTTCCGTACGGGAATCAAACCCGCGACACGCAGCGCAGCAGCCGAACGCTCAACCACTGCGCCAACCGTGTCGTCACAAACACAGTAACAGTAAATAAACAGCAATAAACACAGTAACAGTAAGGTGACTACTAAAGAAGGATTTAAATAGGAAGTTCAAGCTGAAGCCATACTGATCGGACAAAATTTGATAAATATTACACGAAAAAAAGAAGAGTAGGAAATCCCACTGTGCACACGGCTGGTTATAAAATAACTATGAGACATTGTTGCCAGTTCTATAAGAAAATCAATTTACCAAAACTCGTACTCTTCCCAAATCATTTTAGACAATATTCGTATTGTAGATTGATTGCGTTTTCCACATGCGTCATCGCATAGAAAATATTGCGAATGGGTAATTGGATATACGCTATACGTCGGTCGCACTCGACGCCCGGCGGCGCCTGCCGCTGACGGCGGGTGACAAATAATATGACGGACGATGAATACTTGCACCTATTGGCTTAAATGCAATTTCATATCGAGCACTTACGCCAATATGTTTTTGAATGTTATTGGACGAACACTGAGCCCTCGGGAAAAACGATGATCGATTATTCCGTAGTAGACAACGCAATAAGTGATAAAATTCCACAACTAAAACACAACCATCCGTTTTTCATAGCTAAATTGAATTTTCAGTGAATTGAAACATAGAAACGTGCGATCATAAACTAACAAAACAACACAGAAGTTTCTTTGTAAACGTTGGTACGTATGTATTTGCTATGTGCCATGGAGACGGGAGGGGACGAAAAAATTGGAATAGATTTATTTTCCGCTTGTATACCGTGCAGATCGTTTTTAAAAGATAAACACAGTGGCATGCGCGAGATAAAAATAGATCAAATGCAGCTGGCAAACAGAAAAGCCACTCCGTAACCAAGTTGCAAAATATGGCAGCGCTACACTTGGTCAATTCTGTGAATACTTAGAAATGATTTTTTCAGTAAAAGTTTTGTAATTGATTATACCGGAGATTTAGTAGTTTCTTATTATTTTATGTTCTAGTGTTACTTAAAAAAAAATAAGTACTATTTTATTTTTAGCACCAAAAGCACCTTAAATTATGTTTTTGTGGCTTTTTTCATTTCATTTCTAAAGTGTGATTATTTGAGGGCTACCACAGACAAGTGCGACGCGACAATGCTACAACGGTGAGATGACCATTTTTCATAGAAAGCATCTATGTTAGGTTAAAAATTCTGTTGAAAAAATAGGGCAGCATATTTTCAATTGAGTTAAAGCATTATTTTGATTTTCATTAATCAATCTGCTTAGTCTTTTCCCAACTATCTTGGGGTCGGCTTCCAGTTTAACCGGATGCAGCTGAATACCAGTATTTTACATGGAGCGACTGCCTATCTGACCTCCACAACCCAGTAACTGGGTAATACGAAACCCCTTGGTAGGACTGGTTGTCAGACTTTCGGGCTTCTGACGACCCGTAACGACTGTCAAAGATCCACGATTGACAGCCATTGGTCCCGGCTGTCAATCATGGATCTTAACGTGCTTTCCGAGGCACGGAGGAGTCTCGGTATGTAAAGATGGTCACCCATCCACGAACCAACCACGGCAAGCGTAGCTTAACCTGATGAATTGACCCGTGCGGCTGTTATTACTTTACCCATGAGCTTCATTAATATTATAATTAATTAACTGCAGACTATTGCATTCTATTATTACATTAGGTATTTTCATACAGTCATGTTTAGCTAGCAACATCAAGGATTCTCAGAACAGGGATTTGATCTGGTTTCTCTGAACTCAAATACCGTGAAAGCAACCCAGCTGTGGCATAATATAATTTAAATTAAGACAAAATCTCCTTAAAACATGGCAATGCTATTTAAATACGTATTTTAATATTCTGTTTGGGGAACAGGAAAATGTAGGTAGTGTATGAATTTACTTGCCTTTGGGTTGATATATATTGTTTATGGATGTGTTAGTTATGCATGGGGGTTTAAAGGTTTATTTATTATTATTTATTTATTTACACTTTATGCAACACAAGTACAAAGGCGGACTTAATGTCTTAGGCATTCTCTACCAGTCAACCAAGCGTGGTAGAGAGATGCATAGCGTGATGTATGGGAGGCGCATAGTAAAAAAAAACAAAGAAAAAAAAAACGGGAACAAAAAATATATATAGTAATAATAAACATTATAATATTTTTTTTATTTTTTTTTTTATTAGGTGTTCATTTCTAATAATAGCTTACCGACATATCCCGAAGAATCGCCAAACTTAAGTAGTAGTGGGCAGTGCACATTGCTTGCGGAACGGACGGTCGATGGGGCTGAAAGGTTCTGGAGTGGCGACCGCGTACTGAAAGACGCAGTGTTGGAAGGCCTCCCACAAGGTGGACCGATGACCTGGTGAGGGTCGCTGGAATCACAGGACCGGTCGTTGTGGCGAAACTTGGGAGAGAGCTATGTCCTGCAGTGGACGTCTTTCGGCTGAAATGATGGTGATGTATCTAAATCATTTTCTGCACGATCTATGCTCCATTGCATGTTTTTAAATACATCACCATTTTCTACAAGTTCCCAGAATATTAATTAACCTTAAGAGGCCACAACACGAAATTTTGGCCGATTTCACAGATTTACGTGATTTTACAGATGTGATTTTACAGTTAAAATAATGCATTTCTATAAGTTTTAATGCACAACATGAAAGATAATTTCAATTATGATCGAATGAATGAGCTAGATTCGAAGTAGTTTTTTTTGTTTTTGTGGGGTGGGAAGTCATCCAATGACATCTCCCGCTCTAGGGTGGAGCGGGAGGGCGTGTCTGACTCTTACTGACTAAAAGCCACGTCTGTTCCTTCCTGCCCTGAATGCCCAGGGGCGAGGTAACTCTGTTTCGAAGTTATCCTCAACCCCTGGGCAGGCATCGGCCATGACGTGCCTCGTCATAAATGCTGACCACTCTTTGAGGCGTGCGTGGGACACTACGCCCCGTCGACTCTCGGGCCTGGTGCTGATCGGACGGCGAGCTACCCATTACTCGCCGTCCGCAGGCCCGGGTCTACGGTGGCCGGAGATCGTCTCGCGGCGCCGGAAGCCCCAGGCGTCACCTGAGGCGGCCGCTGCTGAGGGAGTGAGGGAGACTCTGTTGTTTGAGTCTCCCGCACCCATGCCGCCTCTCTCTTCGCGAGCATTACTGCTTCGCAGAAGGAGGAGACAGCTTCCCATTTCCTCTCGCTCCGTACCATGGCCTGAACCAGGGCAGGGCGCGAGAGGTTGCAGCCGCCAATCGCATCCACGAGGACACGGCGAGCCTCCGCCCAAGCGGGGCAGACCTCCACCGTATGCTCCACCGTGTCCTCGGGACGACCCGCGCAGTGGAAACACCCGGGCGTAGATTCGAAGCTTGCGTTGCGTATTATAAGTCGAGATTTGGGTTGTTTTAAAATATTTTTTATTGCCAAATGTTAGTAATTTTTAAATTTTTTGCTCAAGAAATGGATTTACGATGAACTGTAGTTTATTTTTTGCTGTTTTAATTTTATGAACTGGAGTTCTAAATAGCCAAAATTAAAAGCAATTCTTTGCCGATTTTCTCTAAAATTTGACTAAGTTAAATATTTTTATACTCAAAATTTTTATATGAAAGTGCTAAAAAGTGATTCATAAATTATATAGACGACTTTTGCAACAATACAGTTTAATTTTTTCATACAGTTTAGACGTCAATACGATTCGTAATTATGTGATATTCTAAACCCCT
Organism: Polia nebulosa; assembly: GCA_951329385.1. Classification (NCBI taxonomy): domain Eukaryota; kingdom Metazoa; phylum Arthropoda; class Insecta; order Lepidoptera; family Noctuidae; genus Polia; species Polia nebulosa. Next base: position 16,691,040 of record OX589588.1, on the reverse strand, counting down.
TACAGCAAAAATTCATAAAACCGTCGTCGGTTTGTGGCCGATTAATCGTAATTATAATAAAATTTAAAAAATTAGCTCATAAATTAGATAATAATTGAAATTGATTTCATGTTGTGCATTAAAACTTTTAGAAATACATTATTTTAACTGTAAAATCACGTAAATCAGCGAAATCGGCAAAATTTCGTGTACGGCCTCTTAATAATGGGACAAGTCCGCCACACTAGTCCCAACCACTGCAACTCTAGAAAGTCTGAATCAATAGTGGCGATCACCAGAAAAGAGAAACGATTCTATTATTTTTGGTCCTGAACAAAAATAACGGTGGAGGAGTAAGGAAAAACATAGTTTCGACTTCCCTTCAAATCAAGCCGGAAACAGAACAGAGTAAGCAATGGGCTAAAAGAGATGGTCATTACTGGGATAAGTCAAACACGGAAACCGAAAATACATAGACAGTACTTCTTATCAATACAGTGGTTCTCTTCCATGAAAACCTCGACTAAAATCCTGATTTTAGCTTTGATCTTATCAGCACTCTCTTCAAGAACAAGGTCGCGAAGAGTAAACCTCATCTTACGATCTCACGACCCGATACGCTAAAAACATTACTATTTAAATTGTACCGAGAAAATAGGTTGGTTTGGTACATTCCGGCCCTCTCCTTCCAGTGTGGCGCTATCATGCCGTTACGAAAATAGTTCTCGTACACTTAAGGCTAGGTGAGGCGGAGACGATTGAATCGAATATTCGTGGGGCTTGGCAATGCGACCCCAGCTCCAGAAAATAATTAGGTGCAGAAGATCTGCTCTGTACAATAAGCGAAAACGGCACGTAGAAATATGCTATCTCACTCGAGGTAGCTTGAAAGTGACATTCTGACTTCTAAGTCACAGGTACATACCTAGTTTAGGAGTCAGAGTATTTAAAATTACCGTAATATTTATATGCTTAATCTGGGCTATGTAGATACGGATAGATTGATAGAATACACTTTATTGTACACCAAAACAGTAACACAACTCTTATTTATTAACTTAAAATCTATGGGTACGATGGCGGATAGTTCGAGATTACCTCAATCATGGGCGTGCGTGCGCTTGGTTTCGCTCATTGTACGGAGTCGGCCTTCTGGAACTATCTATTCTATATTGGTTCCTTTACGAGACTTCCAACTCGATTTCAGAATTCGGATATTATACAGGTGAGTTGGTCCAACTAGGTGGAACGTATTTTTAAACCGAGTGTTCTGGCGAATACAGCTAATTTGGATGTTTGAAAAATGTATTGGACCCGCGACTATAACCAAACGATTGCTCAGCCTTAGTAAAGCTAACTTCAGAATAATAATAGGGTTAATCACGGGGCATTGCCTTTTAAAAAAGCATCTTTTCAACCTAGGCATCACGGACAGCGCTCTCTGCAGAAGCTGCTTTGACGCCGAGGAATCACCCACACACGTCATCCTGGAATACGAGGCCGTGGCTACCCAACGTGCACAAATCCTCGCAATAGCGAGGTCGCTTCGCGAAGCCTGTGAGGCTCCCAGGAAGCTTCTGTGCTTTTGGGCGGAATTAGGCTGACTATGTTAGCCAGGACCCCCCACGCACAACGGACCAAATGGAAGTCTAAGTGCGAACAACAGAGTCCCTGTACTACTACTTATTTGACTTATTTTTTTTTTGTGTTCGTAATTGTTAAGACAAGGTTTGAAGCCAAAATTTTGGAAAATCGAAAAAAAATATACTGTCGCTATTATAGTATAAATATACTATATATAGTTAACCCCAGATTATCTCACATTCAAATACAGAATCCCATTGAATGACATAACCTATAACGTTCCGAGTCAGTTTCATTTACAAGAAGCGAAGTCAAACAACAGGCGGCCTCGCGGATAGATTCGACACTGACGTCACTATACCATTAAATTTTTTCCCGCCAAACACAAGCTAGAATAAAGTTGATTACCGAGCGAGCCGGCCCAGTTTACAGAGGCGAGTTTTTTTGTGAAGGCCCTTTATCGCGGACACTTTACCGACGACCACAGTGGGTAGTTGAATAGTGCTTCACCGTTTTATTTTTCAAGCTCGCACAGTAAAATGTTTTGAAAGGACCGATTTCACTTTACGTCGGCTCTACCCCGCCCGCATGTCTCCGACTGCCATTGTAAAAGCAACTACAATCGTGCATTATTGTTTCGACGTCGTACCTGCACCTTTTTTATTTCAGTTTTCATGCAAAACCGTATCTTTACACGGCTGAGTTATGGTGATGAAATTAAAATGGAGCTTTTAGTCGAACGTTTTGTTCGTTTCTTCATAACGATATCGCACTATCTCCACTGTAGAGTACATATATTATTTTTAAGGCATTTTTCATCACGCAAATGGATAGCACATCTGTAATATTGCTTCTTATTTCCAACTTGTCACCTGGCTCAGTTTGGAATATAGAAAATTGAATTTAGCGACGTACCGGTAGACATATCTGAAAGTGCTAAGATAATGTGTGGGAAGCATACGCCACGTGTAAAATACACCTGCGTACACTTTACAAATTTCTGAAATAGGTACAAGAACCACTATAGATCTCTAAACAAGTGCACGATCACCTTTTTTTCTTTTTTTTTTTGGCGGTAGTTAATCATCCTATGACTTCTCCCGCTCTGGGTGGAGCGGGAGGGCGTGTCAGACTCTTACTGACTAAAACCCACCCCTGATCCGTTCCTGCCCTGAGTGGCCAAGGGCGCGGTAACTCTGTTTCGAATTTATCCACGACCCCTGGGCAGAAGTGTATGACCCCCTAAACCTTTAACATAATACATCCATAACCCATAAAAAAGCGATCCACCTCTATAACATTATTTTGACTGAAGCAGTAAGAAATCGGATATTTTAATTGAATTCTTTATTCTCCTATTTCTGCTATTCAAAATGGCTACTGCGTCAACTGAATCACTTTTAACGGCTGCATTAAAGAGCGGGATTCATTCCGCAATATGCGTAACGCTACAATTTATGCAGATTAAAGGAGCTGTAACTAAACGCAGAGAGTCGGCGTAAACCGGGGGATATTTTCTCATGTTCGATAGATTATGAGTAAGCCTGGGCTGTTGAAGCTCCATTACATACGAGTAATACGGAGTTGCGAGTATGCCTTGTTATTCCGCTACGTGTATACTATCACTAATATTCCAACAACAAGCACGAATTCTCCCCTTTCCTTTGCACGATACTCAATTGAGTAATTATCGCAGGGAATTGCTTGAAACTCGATAAATACTCGTTACAGTAACAATCAGTGAAAAACTCATTTCGGTGGAAAACAAAGGATCGTATCAGCTGCCTATCAAACCATTTCTGCCGTAAGTCATTGAATAAAATGGTCATATCAGAATCAATTTAAATCCTAACGTCAAAAGGTAAATTGGTGGTTGAAGCGTTGTTGATTTTGAGGGGAAATGAATGTAATGGTTAGTCGAAAAGGCTAGTTAGTTTGTAGTGTCGTCAAATAATCTGGTGCTCATGTGTGTGTGTGTATGTGTGCGACTAGCTATGCTACGAAACGTTCATTTTGTAGCAGAATGTTCCTGACATAGGTATATATGATGTTAAAAAATTAACTGTTCCGTAGATTTTGACGAGTCATGCGAACATAAATGTAGACAACAGCTAATTGTTTTTTCGCCATTTTAAAGTTGGTCCCATAGTAAAAGTTATTTAGTTCGATGGTTTAAAGCACTCCTTATTTTAGAGCTATTTTACACAAAAAATATACACACATAATACACACAATACACACACATAACACATTCATAACACACACACACACACACACACACACACACAACACACACACACACACACACAATACACACACACACACCACGATGCTCACATAATATCCTGGCTTACATCGATCTATTCAATTGCTATTTCATATTGTGAAATTGACGTTATTAAAAATGCATCGGAATGTGAAATTAATGTTTGATCGTATGTCGTATTCGATATCCACGTGAACAGAGAAAAATATCATCCGCAGGCAGGATGATCGTTTCTTTAACTTACATTGCATAGTATGACAGTCTTACCAAGGGGGATGTGCGGGTCAGCTAGGCAGACGCTCTGCCTGGGTCGCGGATAAATGTGCACAGGCAACTGAAGGAACACGTGTGGGTTTTAGTCAGTCAGAGTCTGACACGCCCTGATAGAGAGAAGAGAAGTTTTTTGATGATATGCCACCAAAAAAAAAGCTCGGCAGACGCTCCGTATAAAATACTGGTGTTCAGCTGTATCTGGTTAGACTGAAAGCCAACTCCAACATTGTTGAAAAAAAGCTAAGCAGACAATGATGAGGACTGTAAATTGACAGATTATGATAATACTGGTCTGTATCTCCATCGGAGGTAGTTGTGTAATACCAAAAACAATGTTTGCGCTTGAAATTAAAAACAGATGTAAGTATTTCCGGTTAATCGTTTCGGGCATTTAGGTAACTACTACAATACTTGGATTCGACTGCCTTGTTGGTCTCGTGGTTGCAAGTGAGAGTGCTCAGTGTGAGGTCCTTTTTTTTTTGGGTTTGGGAAATCATCCTATGACTTCTCCCGCTCTGGGTGGAGCGGGAGGGCGTGTCAGACTCTTACTGACTAAAACCCACCCCTGTTCCTTCCTTGCCTGAGTGCCCAGGGGAGCGGTAACTCTGTTACGAATTTATCCGCTACCCCTTGGCATGCAGGCATAGGCCATGATGGGCCTCGTCAGTGGTGGTTGACATATTCTCTTTGAGGGGCGCGTGGAACATTACGCGCCGTCGACTCTCGGGCCTGGTGCTGATCGGACGGCGAGCTACCCATTACTCGCTGGCCGCAAGCCCACGTCTATGGTGGTTGGAGATCGTCCTGCGACCTTCGACGCCCAGGGCGTCTCCTGCGGCGGCTGCGGCTGGGGACGTGAGGGCCACTCCGTAGAGTCTCCCTCACCCATTCTGCCTCCTCCTTCGCGAGCATTACTGCTTCGCAGAAGGAGGAGACTGCTTCCCATTCCCTCTCGCTCCTTACCATGGCCTGTACCAGGGACGGGCGCGAGAGGTCGCTGCCGCCTATCGCATCCACGAGAACACAGCGGTACTCCGCCCAAGCGGAGCAGACCTCCACCGTATGCTCCACCGTGTCCTCTGGGCGATCTGCGCAAAATTGAAACTTCAATATAACTAAAACTAAAAACGGCCACAGATATTGTGTTTACTTGAAATTATGAGTTTTTTTTCCTTACTTTTCCTTACTAAGTTTAATATAATGTATATTTCGCCTGGGTTCCGCTAACTAGTTTAATTTGAACTCAATATAAAAGTTAAGTAATTCTCTACTAAAGAAATATGATCGTGTGTCGTATCGTAGTGCTCGGTTACCCGTGTGTGCGTTAGGATACAGTTACCCGCGCTACACAGGCTACAGGGCTACACTGCAAATCATTAGCAGGATAGAGACGGCTGCGGCCGACCACACTCGCTGTTTGCATTTGTAATTAATACACTGTTTGTACTTCTGATTTACGATAGCGTCCGTTGTGCACTCCTAATGTGTTAATAGCTTAGAAAATTATCATTTAAATGTATATGTGAAATTGTAGCACTGATTGCTGTATCTATCAGGGAATTTATTTATTTTCATAGCAGCAATAAAAAAGGTCTTCGGGTTTATTGAGTTGCAGGTTTTAATAAAGTACTTGCAAACAATTCACTGAGCTTTCGACCTTAAGGTACTTTTCCACCAGATATGTTCGAGGTAGCTAGGCGGTGCATAGCATAATCAACCTTATAATGTTCCCACAGCTGGGACTCAGGCCTCGTTTCTAGGAGACGGAATGGGCCGTAATCCACCACGCAGGCCCAGTGCGGGTTGGCGCTAGACCGTGCGCAATGTAAAAGTCTTCCCATGGGATCACTTCATTTTTCTAGTTTAGCTCTGGCAGGTCTGGGCTAGCGGAGCTAAATATTTGTACATAGAAAAAAGCGGGAGATGTGTGCGCGGGACGTACCTCCGTTTGCCCTTCCATACAGCACCCTGCCCGCCTGCAGCTGAAAAGACTTTGCTACGAATCCTCGCACTACTAAGCTATATACCATTTCACAGCTTTGCTACGCATCCTCGCATCGCGCAGGCTCTGGAGGAACAACCTCACATTTTCACAGCGCCGCTACACATCCTCGTATCACCTAGCTTCCTTGTACATCTTTCGTGGAAAAGCAACCTAATTAGTCTTTTAGGTGTCAAGTTTCCATTTTTTTGTATCAAAAATAAAATTCTAACATATGAAGAAACGAAAATGCAAAGACTTTATTTTTAGGGTTCCATACCCGAAGGTTAACCAACGAAACTCTGTGTATCCTTCTGACTACTGAGACACCGGGTGTCCGTCCGTCCATCTATCTGACAGCGGGCTGTAACTCATAAACTGTGATAGGTAGAAAGTTGAAATGTTAACAAAGTGTGTATTTCTATTGCCGCTACAGTAGTAAATAATAAAAAAATAAATTAAACATAAAAGTGTACGAGCCGTACAAGAAATGTATTTTTGGAACGGTACCCTTCGCGTGCGGGTCCAACTCGCACTTGGTCGGCTTTTAAACTATTTTACAGTTACGAGTATTATTACCTACATTTCATAATATGAACCGCGATTAAAATTTACTATGTAGATTTACCAAAATAAGGTTAGTGAGAAAAGCGCTGCGCTTGGGAACGCTAACTTTAGTTGATTCAAGTTGAATTCATTTAGCCCAAATGTAGCAGGAAAAGATCAAAATGGTACCAAGATTTTGAACGTAGGTATACTTAGTTAGGTAATAGGCATTAAATTAAATAGTTAACTACTTTTGACTAGTAAATTGACAAATATGATTAACGATTGGGCTTATAGTTTTTAGGGTTCCGTACCCGAAGGGTAACCAAGGGGACCCTATGTCCGCTGTCCGTCTGTCCGTCCGTCCGTCCGTCCTGTCTGTCAGCGGGCTGTATCTTTTGATCCGTAATTGGTAGACAGACGAAATTTTCACAAAATGTGTATTTCTGTTGCCGCTATAACAAAAAATAATAAAAATAGAAAAAAAAAATCATTAAAGGGGGTTCCCCTACTAGAAATGTGTTTATTTGCTCGATTTTTATAATGGCAACAAGTAGACGCGTATAATATTTTGGTATGACGATGGTACGGAACCCCTCATGCGCGAGTCCAACTCGCACTTGGCCGGTTTTTTCGTTTCAGCATAGCAAAAGCGGTGAAAGGTCTTTCTCAAATCTCTTTCTTCTTCTCTTTCTTTTTTTTTATTTCTTCTTTTTATCTTTTTTTCAATAAAGTACCTATGTATCGTAAAATATACAGGATGTAAAAAGACACATCATCTAGCCATCAACTACGCATACTATACATCTAACAAAGTAGATTTGCGCAAAAATTTTTGCTGGGAAACGACTTTTATTTTTAGGTATGAAAAAAAAGCTATTTTATAATGGGCAGTACGAGTATGTAAAGCGAACCCAGGCAAGTGGAGTTAAGCCCTGCCCTTCGCTCTAAGCCGCGTAGTTACTTGTCGGATACGTCTGTTATTTATTGTGTTTTTGTAACTTCAAATGCGTCATTTCGATAATTTAAAAAAAGAAATCTAAAATTCAAGTAATGTTTGTTTGGAAAAAAGTTTAGTTATAACACTTGGAATTTATTTTCGTAAAAAAGTAAAAAAAATAACTTGACTTTTAATATCTCCAGAACCACTGGAAACGTATACGTGGGAAAGGTATGATCTAGTGGAAAAAAATGATACAAATAATGGGTAGAATGTAGTAGAAGAATGAAGTAGTGGCTTTCGGCTTCGGAAACTGTCTTTTTACACCCGATATTACTATTATCTACACGATAGATGTCGATTCAGGACGGTTTCTTTTTTTTGTGCGGTGGGAATCATCCAATGACTTCTCCCGCTCTGGGTGGAGCGGGTGTCAGACTCTTACTGACTAACACCCACTCCTGTACCTTCCCTGCCTGAGTACCCAGAGGTGCAGTAACTCATGTTCAGAATTTATCCGCTACCCCTAGGTATGCAGGCACCGGCCACGATGGGCCCCGTCAGTGGTGGCTGACACTAATCTCTTTGAGGCGCGCGTGGAACACTACGCGCCGTCGACTCACGAGCCTGGTGCTGATCGGACGGCGAGTTACCCACTGCTCGCCGTCCGCAGGCCCGATTTAGGACGGCTAAGGTATCATGTCTGTAGATTGATGACTACGAAGGTATGCTAGAATGCAACTGCTCTAGGCACTCGTATTTCCGTAATCGTCTCACAGTGCCGTCATATTAGCGATTTTATTTTTTTATATCTACACAAATGATATAATTAAGTATTGTACGTATTTTTTTTTTTTTTTTTTTGGGGGGTGGGAAATCATCTAATGACTCTTTCCGCTCTGGGGTGGAGCGGAAGGGCGTGTCAGACTCTTACTGACTAAAACCCACCCCTGTTCCTCCCTGCCCTACGCGCCCGGGGGCGAGGTAACTCTTTCGAATTTATCCTCCACCCCCGGGCAGGCACTGGCCGTGGCAGGCCCCGTCCTTTGCTGACAACTCTTTGAGGCGCGCGTGGAACACTACGCGCCGTCGACTCTCGGGCCTGGTGCTGATCGGGCGGCGAGTTACCCGCTACTCGCCGTCCGCAGGCCCGGGTCTACGGTGGCCGGAGATCGTCTCGCAGCCCCCGGCGTCTCCTGCGACGGCTGCTGCTGGGGGCGCTAGGGCGACTCGGTCTTTGTTGAATCTCCCTAACGTGTGCCGCCTCCCTCTTCGCGAGCATTACTGCTTCGCAGAAGTTGGAGACGGCCCCCCATTCCCTCTCACTCCGTACCATGGCCTGAACCAGGGCACGGCGCGAGAGGTCGCTGCCGCCTATCGCATCCACGAGGACACGGCGGTGTTCTGCCCAGGCGGGGCAAACCTCCACCGTATGCTCCACCGTGTCCACGGGGCGATCCTCGCAGTGGAAACACGCAGGGGTCACCTCCGCCTTGATCCGACACAGGTACCTCCCGAAACAGCCATGTCCGGTGAGCACCTGCGTCAGGCGGAAGGTGAGGGCGCCATGGCGCCTCTCCAGCCACTCCTCAAAGAGGGGCACTACCGCCTCGATGGTGGCGTGCCCAGCGCTGGGTTGCGACAGTCGCTCTCTCCATGTCACCATGAGATCCTGCCGGAGCTCTGTCCGCCGAGCCGCGAGTTGTCGCGGCAGCGGAGTTTCGCCCCGGCGTTTAGCCTCCTCGCGCCACTCGTACAGGTGCGCGAGGATTTTTGTCTCCAGATCCCACGGTGACAGTCCGGCAAGGAAGCTCGCCGCCTCACGGGAGACCGTGCAGTATCCGCGGATGATGCGGATGGCCATGACCCTCTGGGCCGCGTTCATCTGGCGCGTTGACCGCTGCGTCAACGAACGCGCCCACACCGGTGCCCCGTAGAGGGCCATGGACCGCACGATCCCCGCGTAGAGCCTCCGGCAGGAGGCGTTTGGCCCCTTCAGATTGGGTAGGAGCCGCTTCAAGGCGGCCCCGGCCCTGTCCAATCTGGGAGCCAAACGTCGAAAATGCTCGACGAAGTTCCACCGGCTGTCGAGGACGAGTCCCAGGTACTTCATCGTACCCTCGACGCCGATGCGAACCCCTCCTACCGTGATCTGGGAACCCTCCGGTGGCTCGTTCCGATAGCCATGAAAGCACATGGCCTCGGACTTGTGCAATGCCACCTCGAGTCCCAGTTGCCGGATCCTCCCTATGACTGTCGCAACCCCGCGTGTCATACGGTCGGCCGCCGCCTCGTGCGACCACCCCTGCGCTAAGACTAGCGTGTCGTCAGCGTAGCACACTACGCTGACGCCAATGGGGAGGTCGCAGCGCAGCACCCAGTCGTATCCGATGTTCCACAAAGGCGGCCCCAGGACCGATCCCTGTGGAACACCGCACGACATCTCTCGCCGGTTCCATTCTCCCTGATGACCGGGGTAGATGACGGCTCTGTCCGTCAAGTACGCCTCGACTACGCGACGGAGGTAGGGCGGCACCCGGTGATACCGGAGTGGAGTATTGTATGTATAGAAATAATATTAGAGCAAAAAATACTAAAAACACACTTTTTGGTATTTTTGCCAGCAAACCCTTATATTTGATAAAAGGGTTTGCTGACAAAATACGAAATATCACGGGAATATCACGGGAATGCATAAAAAATACGAAATATCACGGGAATATCACGGGAATGCATAAAAAATAACTTGTCCACCATATTTGGGAGTCCGCCAAATTAGATTTAGAATAACGTCACTGATCTAACCATGCAAAAAATCAATCTGCCTAGCCTTTTCCCAACTATTTTGGGGTCGGCTTCCAGTCTAACCGGATGCAGCTGAATACCAGTATTTTACATGGAGCGACTGCCTATCTGACCTCCACAACCCAGTTACTGGATAAACCGATACCCCTTCTTTGGTAAGACTGGTTGTCAGACTTTCGAGCTTCTGACGACCCGTAACGATTGTCAAAGATCCACGATTGACAGCCAGGACCAACGGCTTAACGTGCTTTCCGAGGCATGGAAGAGTGTCGGTATGTAAAGATGGTCACTCATCCATGGACCAACCCCGGTAAGCGTAGCTTAACCTGATGGATCGACCCGTGTGGCTGTTATTACTTTAGCCACGGGCTCCTCCTGTCACTTATCTAACCATGCATGGTCACTTAAACTAAACAATTATGCAAAATTTCAGCTCAATCGGAAACCGGGCAGTGGGTCAAATTTAACTTCTAAGATTTTTTTATATAGTTAGTTATAAGTGAAGATAATAAAAGCGTGTTAAAATAGGTCATGACGTGGAAAGGTGGAAGTGGAGCTGAAAAGTTCGCACCTTAATAAGGATGACGACAAGGTACAAAAATAATAATCTACTAATTAATGAAAAATTACAAAGATACAACGCATCAAAGTGTGGAGTGGGGGGTTTGCTTTGCTTTATTTGTTACGTCACTTTTCAGAGTGACGTCATTCGAAATTTCAACCCACTGTATCGTCTTAATTTTTTGTTAAAGTGACAAAAAAAAAAATACGTGTCCAACATTTATTGATAATCTAACTAATTAGATTTTTTTAGTCGTCAACCCTATTCAAATATAGCGTTGTGTGGTGGCAAATAATTTATTTATTTATTTAATCATTTATTTCGAGTTACAACGAGACTCATAGGGTTAGTAACAATAAGACCATATAACATCAACAGCGACATACACACATAAACAAACTATTTACAAATAAATTAATCATGCAGTGGTGTTGTGAATTTCACACAGGAAAATGTTTGTCATACAGCCTGCTACCTCTTTAGCGACAAAGATCAATGAGAAAAAAACTACCACTAATATAAAAAATATATACAAATTTTCCTTTTCTTTATTAAAAATATCAAATTAATTACATCAGAAACACAATAATACCGTACAAAACATTCTGTGTTATACGAGAAATTGTTTAAATGAGTTGTACAAACAACTTTGATACTTAACGCAGTGTATAAAGGTCGTTAGATGGCGTCACTAGCGTTCCGTAGCCGCTTCGTATAATAAAGAAACCACAAGAAAATTGAAGTCGTGGTTAAGTTATAAGTGAACAACATGTACGTGAAGATCTTGTTTTATAAGTGAGTTAATAAGTACAGCATGTGTTTGTTTGTTTGTTTTGTCGCTGAAGGATAGAGGGGTGGGGGGGGGGGTGTTTCATTGTGAGTTCGTAAAAATTTCAAGCGCTACACTGCAGAAGTAATAGCCCTCAAAAGGTATTTAGTTTTACTGGACTGCAAAAAATAACCCCCTAAATGTACAATAACATTTCGCTAGATATGGATCAGTCATCATTCTCCTGCCCTTATCCAAATTTATTTGGGATCGGCGCTACATGTCTTTTTCTTCCATACTCCTCTATTAGTCGTCATCTCTGTTGTCACCCCCTTTTTACCCATATTCTCTTTCACACAGTCCAACCATTGTTTCTTTGGCCTTCCCCTACTCTTATAGCCATCCACATCCATACACAAGACTTTCCTCACGATATTTTCTTCATTCCTCCGCATCACATGCGAGGAATGAAGAATACCACGACAACCGATTTCCACACAACTTTTCAGTTAGCGGTGCCACTTTCAGACTTCCTCTTATGTACTTATTCCTAATTCTATCCATGCGCGTAACACCACACATCGCTCTTAGCATTCTCATCTCAGCCGCATGCAATTGCTTTTCATTCATCTCTTTTGTGGCCCAACATTCTGAACCATACAAGACAGCAGGTCTGACCATTGTTTTATAAATCTTCCCCTTAAGTTTAAGGGGAATGCGGGAGTCGCAGATAGTCCCGGTGACCTGAAATATGAGGTATATGCATGAACACAAAAAAAAAAAAATTGCCGTCTGCTCAAATAGCGGGTATGCAAACGTTCAAAGTAAATTCTGACACTACTCAATTCCAACAAATTTTGGTAATTAGAAAATAAGTAATGTTTGGCGGCTCTCAAGGGGGGCAGCTTTTGGTCACACTCCGGGCACAAATCTGAACTCCGGGTTGCTACTCAAATAACACTTTACCCGATCCTCGAACCTAGGACCTCATGCTCAGTAGTAGTATGTGCGACTTTTAAACCAACGAAAAAGAAGACAAGACAAACAAACAGAAGTCAGACCAAAATCACAGCAGCAGCAAAATTAAACTGACGAAGGAATACTCGACTCTCAACGAGTCATAGGGGTGTGTCTTGCTCATTTTCGTTTCGTGAAAAATGTTGAGCCTCCCTTCCCGCTGAGTTCCTAAGTCAGCTCCGCGACCCCTGGGCGTGGTGTCTGTTCGACGTACAATTTGCATTTTTAGCGAAAGAACGACGCACGTCTGGTGCAGACGGATTGTGCGGGAGACGAATGATCCCGCGACGTGGATCGACACCGATGTTTACGAGACTTTTTAAATATTGGTTAACGTGATTTGAAAGGCTGCTTGATTTGAAGTGGTGTGAATGGTAATTTGTTTTGGGGATGGTTGTATGACAATTATTATCTATAGTATAGGTAGAAAAATCTTATATATAGATGTAGCTGTGAATTGTTTGGCTTCGATCAGAGGGCTTCATCAGCTTGAAAATATTCTTTTTAGGGCGAGTTTTTTTTATTCGTAGTTAAGTCAATAAAAAGTTAAAAATATGTAGTAACTTATTGTTATATTTTAGCAAAATGCGTTGTTCAATCAATAGTTAAATAAATAACTATTAGTTAAGAAAGAAGAAGAAAATACATAATTATGGTCCCCACCTGTGTAATCAGCGTTTTGTATGGAGAATTTTAAAGAAGTTGCATTTTTCATACTAACATTTTCTTAATTTATTTAACAACTATGAACACTAATGTTTTAAAACTTTTATGCAATAATGTTTAAAAACTAAGATAACAGCCACTTAGATTAAGCAACAAAAATAAGTTTTGGCTAAGTTAAAACAAATAGTGGTTTCATTTCTGCTAACAAAAAGAGGAGTCATTTTTAAGGTATTTTTACCCGACTGCGCGACGCAAGGGAGGGTAATGTGTTTATCAGCCTATGTATGTATGTATATATATGTATGTATGTATGTATGTATATATATATGTTTGTTCCTTTGTGGCACTATAGAGACCAAACGCAGGGGCCGATTTTGATAATTCTTACGTCATTTGATTCGTTTTAACTTTGCAATTGCTACTCAAGACATAACAGTAATCAAAATACAATATGGCGATAACCAGACGCCATATTGTGAAAAAGAAAAAAATTAAAGTCGGCGAACTGTATTAAGTAGGGTATCAAAATAAAGGGTTCGAAGAGGCGATTCGAAAAACATAACTCACTAAAATGTAGAAATAAAAAAATTGAATAATTTCAAAAAACCCAACTGTAAAAAACAACTAAAAAGTTCCAAACAAGTCACTTTTCAAGCAGTCTGATGCAGTTGGTGGCATGAAATCAATAATTGAACTAAAATAACAGCCACCAACTGCATCAGACTGCTTGAAAAGTGACTTGTTTGGCACTTTTTGGTTCTTTTTTACAGTCGGGTTTTTTGAAAATATATATATTTTTTTTGTATAAAACTATAAGTGATAAGGTTTTATTTTACTATTGGCAGTTGTCTATGACGGTCATTATTCGATAGAATATCAAGCAATTGATGAATAAATATTCATCAATTGCAATAATTCATAGAAGTGTAGTGTGTAGAGAACCTCTATTTGTAAGAAAAAAACGCTAATTTCAAAGGCCCAATATAGAAATGGTAGCGTAATTTAATAATTACCGTTACTATTCTTAACTATTGGTTGAATAAAGAAATTGACCCTTAGTTCCTAATCTTTATTTTTGTGAAGGATTTCAAGGGTCTTCGAGATAACCATACACGTTAGTATAACATTTTTAAAACCTTATTTAGAGAAAACATACATCTAAAATCACTACCTAGACCACAAAAATTTAAAATAATATTATTTCATCTCACGTTGTTTAAAAGTAATAAAAATCCAAAAACTTAGTTTAGCTGTAAAAGTTGAGCTCTGCTTCGGCTTCGGGCGAGTCAAGTGAACGCACCCAACCCAACAAGGAATAGGCGTGTGCGGAATGCATAATCAAGCAGGAGATTAAAAACTACAAAACCTTGTCAATAGCAGACTGTGATACTTGACACTGTTGAGCGTTGCAGCTTGTTGAGCTATACAGCACATCCCTTAATTTGCAGTTTTAATTGTTTTTTTTTTAAATCATTCACATTCAATTTATTGCTACAAATCACAGACGACGTTTACTATTCGGTGAACTTTATCATAATTGTCTTCAACATTTAAGCCAAAAGATGTCCACTGTAGGATACAGGTCTCGCCCAAGCGTCGCCACATCAACCGGTACTTCTGGCATCCAGCGTACATGCCTTATCAGGTGCGCCCCTTATGATCATAGACCACCTTGTGATCAAGTTAAACTTTTACATTTGCTGTAACTGTTAATTCTAACCGAAGTTGACTCTGACAGAAGAAAACTGAAAGGAAATTTATTGATTAAAAAAATGCTTTTTAGTCATAGACGAAAATTTAGTCAATCCTAACAATTTGCTACATTGGTGTGAATGGCTTACTATGTTTTTTTATATTCATAAACAAAACATAGTAATCTATTTTGTTTCATTATTATGACAATTTGTCTTATTTTTACAACTCTCTCAGTGAAAGCTAAACCGCTGTTATATATTATTTCTAGATGAAACAATATCCCGAAGTAGGAGTCCACTTCTCTACAGATTGACTTTTATCATTTAGTTAGTGAATGAATCTAAATGTGATTATATCTCACGCCAATTTAGTAACACTAAGCTATATTTCTGCTTCCGGATTGTTTCAACGTTTCTATGAGCTGACATAACCCGTCGTCGTGGGAAAATCGAATGAACTGTGAGATTCAAAGACAACTTTAATATGCTTAACCCCGCAATAAGAACAAGAGTCCCGGGTATTTTGAACATATGAATTTTTAATCTGCTGGCCGTCAAAAAACGTAGTACAGAAATAGTCGCTCGCTTCGAAACCATTAATGTAAGTGCAAGCTGCCTGTATCAGCTATCTCTTTTAGTCGATATTACGATGTGAAAATTCAAGTGATCGTCTTTACTCTTCGTTTATGATATATTTTGATGCTAATTTGCAAATATCGTTTTGGAATTTAGAGCTTCTGAAATCTGGGTTGAATTTGTAGATTTGATTTCGAAAATCAAACCTACTGTATGCAATTGAAGTGCTGTAGGAATAATTTGTCCTCAATAATAATTAACTTTTAGTGAAATGCCATAACTAGCGACTGTGTGTAAAATGTCATCATGCGACTATCTGGGTGTGCTTTTCCACCAGAGATGCGCGAGGTAGATAGGCGGTGCGAGGATGTGTAATGGCGCTGTAAAATGTGTGATTGTTTTCACCAAAGCTGTGCGAGGAACTTGCGTGGTGAAAACGGTGTGTAGTCGAGTGGTGCGATGATGCATAGTGATCTATGTTCCATGGTCGCGTCTCTCCCTTGCACACATCTTTCCCACCTATTCCTCGCTCGCATTTCGC
The DNA here is from genome assembly GCA_951329385.1 of Polia nebulosa. NCBI lineage: Eukaryota > Metazoa > Arthropoda > Insecta > Lepidoptera > Noctuidae > Polia > Polia nebulosa. The sequence goes on along the minus strand of OX589588.1, from coordinate 16,674,841 downwards.
GGTTTTATTATTACAAATCTCCAATAGAACTGGGTTAAGCAAGACTTAAAATATGAAATGTTCCGCGCGTGTAAGCGACGTGTCCACCAATGTTCCCATTGGTGGACACGTCGCTTACACGCGCTTTTTTCCTCACACGCCGCTCTACGCTACCTGGCACAAATCTGGTGGAAACGTACCCTTATTAGTGGCAAGATGACTTTTATTGAGAAAGGATCTTCCAACAGCAGTTTATGCCTTATTTTTATATTCATCTCTATTTAGAAATGGACTTGTCTGATTCAAGTGATTTTAACTGAATAAAATATTTATAAAATTAATGTAACAGTCACTGCAAGCTTGAGAATACCATTATATAAGTTGCCTGGAGGCAATTGTTGCAAAACTATTCAACTGAAACAATCTCAACGTGCCTGAAGTGCGAAACGGTAGAATTACTGATAATTGGGTAATTTCTTTTTCAAATAAACACGTATATGTACATTTATTTACGGGAAAGCAATATAATAAGCATTTTTCAAGCGGGCCGACGTCTCAGGTGTTCCCGCATCTACATATTGAAACGAGTGTGATCAGAATCGAGATGCAGTTTTATTGTCACTCCCGTCGAGTAAAGCTATGAAATTTTATTGCTTTCTTTAAAATTTTCACGGAATTCACACACGTTACTGCCGTGCAAACGTACTGGCAATAACTATCGTATCGGGCGAAGGAGATGCTTTACAAAATGACTTCTTTGACACCAAATATGACAGTGTACATGAAACAAAATATGTGGAATTTACGGTCTTCTCGAATGAGGATGTTCGTAAAACCATATTTTACACGTTGTCTTGGATGGTTGAAGTTAACTTGAAGTAAAATGCTTGTAAATTCGGGACGGAGGTTTTGTTTTCGTACACGGAGACAAGGAAAAGGTGACCAAAACGCAAAAGAGAAAGGAGACTGCATCTTTAAATCATAAATGACAGCAAGCATTCAGACTACAGTTGTTTTTGCAAGAGCTTATTCAAACCGACTCGACTAAAGAAGATTTTGTAACAAAAAGCAATATTCTCGACGTAAAAACTTTGTTTTGTTTGTGGTCTATTACGTTGCAGTAGGTACCCCCTTGGGTCTAGTGTGAGTTTTTAAACATACTCGATCGTGTTAGCGATAAAGGTACTCAAATTGAAAAACTCACTTCTGAAACAATTCTACAGTCACCAATATTTTTTTTGTATTTCTGATTAATCGGCGCTTGATCTCGATCTCGCCTGATAGTAAACAATGGACGAGGTCTCGCTTTGAAGGCAGACGGACCATAGGTGGGAAAAGAGACACAAGCAGAGAGCTTCACACTTTGTACGTTCAAGAGGTTCAAGACACGACGGGATCCTCATAAACACATAACAACAATACATTGTCACATTATTAATACCACGTCACACAGTGAATAAATCGCAAATTCGATCGTGTTCCATGTACAATATTAACCCGCGAACGTAAGAGGAAATGAGCGTCTGTATCTAAGGATTCACACGCGAATGGGCCTCGGTGCAGATTGTTAGGAAATGTGGCGTCACTAACGTAGCTAATGTCGTATGAAAGGGCGCTATAACTTTATCGCAATCGCGGATTCGTGTGTCGTGGCCTTTAGGGGGCGTGGGATGATTAGTGGAAGGATGTGTGACTTTTGGTCTATTAGCTAAGGCATTGTTGTCAAGAAAGGTGGAGTGAGTTTTGTTTGTTCGGAGTAAATACTAATATAATAAATGCAAAAGTCTCTCAGTCTGTTGTTTTCATGACTTACATGAAACATAACAGACTGAGAGACTTTTGACCGCTGAACCAATTTTGATGAATTTTGATATAGAGATAGATTGGGCGATGGTTACTTTTATAGGCGAAGCTGCAGGCGCTAGTACGAAATAAAAGTGTGTAGCAGGCTCTAGTCTCCGCTTAGTGAAATTGTGGATTTCTGGCAGAGCACCGAGACACGTTAGCGGTCTCTGCAGGGGACAGTATTGTCAATACTTTTCATAAAAACCTAGCGTGTCACTGAGTGTGATCTCATATAATTTTTGTGTCTATAAAACGGCCTGTGACATAACTCTGCCGGGTCGTCGATTCTGTGCTCTGTAGGATTACTTTACGCAGATTACCGAGGAGTTTCAGTACTTTTGAAACACTATAACCTATTTTTTATATAAAATTTAAATATGTACCTATACTTGACTTCATAATCACTATCGCTACATATTATAAAACAAAGTCCCCCGTCGCGTTTGTACGCGATAAACTCAAAAACTAATGAACGGATTTTCATGCTGTTTTCACCAATGGACAGAATGACTCATGAGGAAGGTATAGGTGTATAAATTATACCCGAGCGAAGCTGGGGCGGGTCGTTAGTTCAAGATAATTTGAATCCAACGCCATCAACTCAAGTATCAACTTTGGCGTGGTGTTCTAAGGTAATTTTTAAGAGACCATTTGCATTAAAAAGGCCCTTAAAATAGTACGGGTTGCAATAGAATCGAACTGTGTGCTTTATGACGTACAGTTTTTTTTAAATTTTGGCTTCGCACTGTTTGTGCATTTAGCCAGTGTCAAGTTAAGAAAGTGTTTAGTCTTAGATACAGAATACTGTCACTTTGTTGTACCACATTCTAATGTTTTTGCAGTATTTGGCAGCAAATGAGTCCAGTGAGCCTTCTCGTCAAGCTTCGCTGAAGTACTACGACCAAATTCTGAGCTTTCTTTTACCGAGATCGCGCCTGTTTCAGTGATTCCACATATTGTCCAGTAGCGTAGACACTTGAGGCACAAAACTACACCAATTTTACATCACAATATCCACTAGGAATCAATGAGCGAATAAATAAACAGCCATGGAACTTCACTCGAAAAAAGCCCGCCAAAAACCCGACACAGTTTCTTCTTCTAAAACTTGATCATTATCTCGAATTCTAAATTCAAATATAGTTTTGTAGTGCTACAGTATTGTAAAACATTTATCATCATTCTCCTGCCCTTATACCAATTTATTTGGGGTCGGCGGAACATGTCTTTTTCTTCCATACTCCTCTATTAGTCGTCATCTCTGTAGTCACCCCCTTTTTACCCATATCCACTTTCACACACTCTTTGGCCTTTCCCTACTCTTATAGCCATCCACATCCATACACAAGACTTTCCTCACGACATTTTCTTCATTCCTCTGCATCACATGGCCTATTTGTAAAACATTTATCAAGAGTTTAATTTAACGCAACAACAAATACCGCCAATAAAATCATAAATCAACACTGTTTAAAACATATGCAAAATCGTAATCATTTATAAAAGTGATATACTACCTAATATGAATATCTGCAAACACGATGCATCAATTAAGTAATCTTTGACCAGGGAGGCGGCCCGCCGGCAATACATCAATCAGCCTTGTCGGCGTGACGAGGCTGCAATCAAATAAAATTTAACTCAAAAGCCGTAAGCTCTCACATATAAGCTGTTTATTGCGTCCGTATAGAGCTCTCTTTTGTTATTATAGGAAAAAATACTTGCGAAGGAACGTTTATTTTGTCGATAAATACGTTTGACTTTGACGTCAGAAAATCTGGCAACAGACTTGTTAAGAGGTATCGTGTTACCCTGTTAATGGGTTCAGACACATAGTCACTCCATTTAAAATGCTGGTATTCAGGTTCAGCTGCTTTCGGTTAGACTGGAAGCCGACGCCAACATAGTTGGGAAAAGGATATAGGTAGATTGATACCAATTTATTCGGAGGTATGCATCAGTTAAGTGCTAGTCTGTAGGAGTAGTGCTAGTATGTAGTAGTCTGGAGGAGCTCGTGGCTAAAGTAATAACAGCCGCATGGGTCGATCCATCAGATTAAGCTACGCTTGCCGGGGTTGGTCCATGGATGGGTGACCATCTTTACATACCGAGACTCCTCCGTGCCTCGGAAAGCACGTTACGCCGTTGGTCCCGGCTGTCAATCGTGGATCTTTGACAGTCGTTACGGGTCTTTAGAAGCCCGAAAGTCTGACATCCAGTCTTATCAAAGGGTATCGTATTACCCAGTAACTGGGTTGTGAAGGCCAGATTGGCAGTCGCTCTATGTTAAATACTGGTATTCAGTTGTCTCCGATTAGATTGGAAGCTGACCCCAAGACTGGGAAAAGGCGCGGGCCGATTATATCATTTAAGTGCTATACAGGATGTAACAGAAATGCGATGTCATATTTAACCGACTTAAAAAAAAGGAGACGGTTCTCAATTCGACTGTATTTTTTATTTTATTTTTATGTGTGTTACCTCAGGGTATGTACAACAATAGTAGATACAAAGTGAAAATAAAAAAACTTTTTTACAAAAAAATACAACACTTCCACAAAAAAAAATAATACTATCTATAACTTTAATTTCGGAAGTCGGTAAAAAACGAAGAAACAAAACTAGAAAATCCGACCGCCAAAATTAAAGTAATTTTTTTAGATACCGCTTCTGCCCATAAAAATCAATAACTTTCTTCAAGGAAGCCACATTAGATTCCCAAAAAACAATCGGACTTACGGTACAAAATTATCATCAGCTGATTAAAATTAGTAAGGGAGGTCCAAATGTTTTTTTTAGAGTTGACTATTATTTTGTTAAAGAAAGTTGTTGATTTAGCTATAATGGGCAGAAGTAGTATATGATATGATGATATGAATAGTTTAATATGTCACCCATTTCCGTTAAACCCTGTAAAATACAGAAAACTAAATAGCGTTTGAATCAGAAATAGTATGAAAGAAAAAGTATTTATTTGCCACAACATACACAACAATATGACTTTGCTAACCCTTATCGATAGTGTTAGTAGTTCTTATATTTATATGTTAGTATAGACAAGTTTAGCAAAAAAAGGAAGTAGGTATAAATTAATAAAAAGCAGATGCATGTCGTGGTTGTGGCAAGAAGGTCACTCAGCATAATGCTATGCCGTGGGGGACCCACAGAACGGCGCTGATTTTCAGTGGTCGCCTAAGACGTGACGTACGGAAACCAAAACCTTTAGATACTTAATGTCAGGATAAATTTAAAAAAAAGAGAAAAAAAAACAAATACAGTAAGTTAATAATAAACTACTTAAAATATGATGTGTGTAAATAAAACGGAGCCTACATAAAGTCGCGCTCGCGCTGGGTGGCGTCAAGACGGCGGCGGCGCGTTATGACTAACGTCATTAGGTGGCGCACGAGTCCCGTTCTGGCATGTGCCGTGGGATTCGCTTGTGTGTGGAATCAAAATAATGTTTCTCAAAATGAGATATCTCTTTTCTTAGGAAGTATATAGAACTATATACTTGTCTCTCTCTCTCCCAGCAGCTTTTTCAGTGAATCGATAAGCACTATATTATAAACTACCCTCATCGAGGCGCGATACAAAATAGCTCGTCCAGCACAACCTGGGCGTGAGCCATTTTTTTTTTGTGGTGGTTGGAAATCATCCAATGACTTTGGGCTTGAGCCCTGGCTGGTATTTTTAACTAAGGCATGGATTATTTAAAATGAAGACAAACACATATAGGTCAAGTGAAGATGCTCCACTTTCCATTTCAATATATTCCTACTAAATTTCCTTCATGTAAATGGCAAGTTTAGCTTATTAAAACCTCTGTGTATGGTTCATTTGTTTGAAACAATATCAGGAAGTAGCCTTGGGCAAGGATACCGACATCCTTCTAATCAAGTACTTGGATCTAACTACCCTAATTGTTCGAGAGGTACCGGTCCCTTCAACTTAATACCTCATAGTTAACATATTCACGTTCACATGTTACTTCAAAGTTTGGTTGCCTGTACTTGTAAGTTGTTTTTGAGTTTTCTTGGCCTGTATTTGGGGCTGAGGGTACTTGTGTTAACAAGGATCTAATTATGCAAAAAAAGTAGATTGAAAAGTAATTACGGGCTGCTTTTTACTTTCGAACCATCAAATTTGATGATTTAGCGTCTAAATTTCTCTTATTTTAATTAGCTTTACAGTTCCATCTCATACGATTTGACTATTATACGAGGTATAAACTATAAAAGAGTATTTAAAAACCCCGGATCAAACGGTCCGAGTTCCGGCTTGTGCACCGCTCGAAAGACGAAACATGGCGCGTTTGACAACTTTTCTGCGTATACAAATATTAAGACTTTCATGAAAACTTCTTTTTAAGGTTCCGTACCCGAAGGGTAACAAACAGGACTCTATTACTAAACCTCCGCTGTCCGTCCGTCCGTCTGTCTGTCAGCGGGCTGTATCTCATGATCCGTAATAGGTAGACAGTTGAAATTTTCATAGAATGTGTATTTCTGTTGCCGCTATAACAACAACGTGTTGTTTTGGCTTTTTTTGCTCGATTTTAATAATGGCAACAAGTAGACGCGTATAATCTTGTATGATGGTACAGAACCCTTCATGCGCGAGTCCGACTCGCACTTGGCCGGTTTTTTATAGCCTATAATGTTCCACTGCTGGGCAAAAGGCTTCGCCCATATCTCAAAAAAATAGACTGTAAATTTTATAAGTTGTAGGTATACTTACTAACAATTTTGTGTATGGAATTTATTACTGAATTAAAATGATTATTATTAGATATTTTTATTATTTTAAAAGCGCCTTTTAATAGTTTAAGTGAAAAATTGTTTGACTTTGAAGTTTATAAGTTTTCCCTATGAGAAATCCCAGCGGGCACACGGTTTGTTTTTAAATAATACTCTTTGTCAAGAACTCTTAAGTAAAAAAAAAATTCACAACATTGTACACATGCAAAATGGCGCGTGCAAAAATTGGTGGGCTTATATTTCAGTGGTGTCTCCATATAGCAATAAGGAAAAAAGTATGTTGCCCGTATCGGTAAGCACACCTATGAGTTATTTACCTTTGTGTTCGAAGAGAATTTTTAGGCGAATTTTTAAACTGCATGTCTGGGAAATATTGGGTGTTGTATCTATGTACGTTTGATTAAAAGAAGCAGCTCGATTCATAATTCTGTAGAAATGTGTAACTGCTTTAATTTCTTGATAGCTACAACACTAATAGAATTTATTGTTGGCCCAACCAAATACCAACACTCAAATGCTATTAGAGAACTGGAGGTCTTTAAGTCAAGAGTAAATAGATTTCTTCTACCCGGGCCTGCGGACGGCGAGCTACCCACTGCTCGCCGTCCGATCAGCACCAGGCCCGTGAGTCGACGGCGCGTAGTGTTCCACGCGCGCCTCAAAGAGATGATTGTCAGCCACCACTGACGGGACCCATCGTGGCCTATGCCTGCATGCCTAGGGGTAGCGAATAAATTCTCAACATGAGTTACCGCACCCCTGGGCACTCAGGCAGGGAAGTAACAGGGGTGGGTTTTAGTCAGTAAGAGTCTGTCACGCCCTCCCGCTCCACCCAGAGCGGGAGATGTCATTGGATGATTTCCCACCCCACAAAAAAAAAAAAATTAATAGGTTACTTCTAGGCAAGCATACTCCATCGTCCACCACATCATTGATTAACAACAGGTGAGATAGTGGTCAAGCGCTAGCCTATTAATGATATAATATAAAAATTAGGTCGTTCTTACGGTGAGAAAGTATTGAGTAAAGAGAGATACCGAGTCTGGCCAACAAAGCATAATTATGGCATGTTAATACATTTAAAAAAAAAAAGTAATATGAGTGACTATGAGATTATCAATATTATCTCCTTAGGACTTTTGCCCAGCTTCGTTGGGTCGGCTTCAAATCTAGGCGGTTGAAGCTGAATTTTGGTATTTAACAAGAAGTGGCTGTCTTTCCGCAGCTTTGAGCAGTGGTGGCCCAGTGGTAACAGCTGCGGCTTACAAGTTGTAGGTCGTGAGTTCAAACCCAGACAGGTGCTTTATTTTGTGTAAGTTATTTCATCACCACTGCTCTCAAAACGGTAAAGGAAAACATCGTGAGGAAACCGGCTTGCCCTAGAACCAAAAATTCATGTGACATCCACCAATCCGCATTGGGCCCGCGTGGTGGATTAGGGCCCATACCCTCTCACAGAGAGGAGGCCTGTGCCTCAGCAGTGGGGATATTAAAAGACTGAACCGTGATCACCATGCGGTCTTTCCTCCATATCTCAGTCCACAACACTGCCATCGTTTTTCTGAAAACCTTCATTAAAAATATCAATAGTTTCATTAGGAATATGTATCTTAATTTTATTTACTATCCTTTAAAAGGCAGGTACTATTTAGAGCTCATTTTTTCCTCCTCTACACCAAAACCCTCTACATCATAACCCGTAAATACAAAGCCAAATCAAAACACAATACGAATGATTCACGCCTATTAATTTCATTCAATTCGTGTCTGTAATCGACAAAGTCGCAATCCATCGAGCAGTGCGCATCACTGGTTTAAAATGTATTGGTTGTTCGGAATTATCGTCATACGTCAGCCAGCTGTCATTGGCAGGCCGTCAAAGATCGGATGGGTAACGTAGAAGTGACGTCACTGATACGAGCTGATGTGTTGTTTCAAGCACACCTAGGTATTAGTGAGTGATGCGTAGTATTGTTAAGTCCGTCAAGCGTTCATGTTCATTTCGTCAGTAATGTTGATGTTTCGATTAGAAATGCTCTTGCATTACTCCGTTTCAGTATTGATAGAGATGTAACTGATGCCGTACCAGTTTTTGATATTTGTTATGGATATCTCAAATCATAATTCAAACGATCTTTACGAGGACAAAAATACGTAATTTTAAAGTGATCCTAAATTACAAAATACTTATGACTAAACACATGTATTATATTTTGGGTAATGTGTATTACAAAATTAAATGGAGTAAGTTTTGAATAAACACTTTCCAAAATAGGTACTAAGTACCTACTTACGGTATTTGCTATTTCAATGAGAGTATGCGTGCACAAAATTGTGTAGGAATTCTTGAACAACCACATTTCAAAATTGATGAGTACCAACGACATCCCTTTCGGAGATGAAATCATTACAATTTGAAATTAATCCCTGTCAGTCATTCGTCTATCCCGTGATAGTGTGACCTTTGACCGGTCAAAAGTCACACTATGACGAATGAGACATGAAACCATAACGTGGTTCACGAATCCGTGGAATGATTTCTGCTAGCCTATGTAATCCTCCCCGTCATTGCATGGTCTTCGAACGGAATTTGATAATAGTAAGCGGAATATTTTGTACTTTTTTGTAGCAAAATGAAGTAGAACGATAAAACTGCTAGCTCAAAAAATGTTACCAGTTTCTTATTTATGAAAAAATAAAAAAAAAAACCCCAAAGCTTAAAGGAAAAGCGAACATTTAAAAAACACAAAAGAGCTGATGACCTTGAAACAGCTGGACCGATTCCGATAAAACAAGTCTAAGAACCATCGCTAAAAACCTGCTTTCAAATAAAAAAACTTCAAATCAGAGCTATGGTGCCACAGACAGACACACAGACAGGCAGACAAACTCAAACTTATAACACCGTCGGAGGTTAAAAATATAATCGTTTCTTTATCTCGACACCTGACTACAATGTGATCTCTTTGATCGGACGGCGAGCTACCCACGGCTCGCCGTCCGCAGGCCCGGGTCTACGGTGGCCGGATCGTCTCGCGACGTCCTACACCCAGCACCTCTCTCGCGGTGGTAGCGGCCGGTGCCGTGAGGGCCACTCCGCTGAGCTTCTCTCACGCATCCCGCCTCCGCCTTCGCGAGCATTACTGCTTCGCAGAAGGCGGAGACTGCTTCCCATTCCCTCTCGCTCCCTACCATGGCCTGAACCAGGTCCGGGCGCGAGAGGTCGCCGCCACCTATCGCATCCACGAGGACACGGCGGTGCTCAGCGCCTTCAGAATGAACTGTTTGTTAGGGAATATGCTCTAAACGATATTTTTAATAAATATGAGGCTTCTCAACAAGATCTGAGTAAGCGCATGCAGGAGGCCAATGAATTGGTTGACCTGGTTACGTACAATGCAGAGAGGTATGAGTCTCTGACAAATAACCTATCTTGTAACTGTGCATGCTCTCAGGCACCACAGCCTCAGCACATAGCACCCAGACCCTCAGCGGCTCAGCCTGTCGATAGCTGTAGTGATAATCTTAATATAAATAATGTGAATACCACTACTTATGTTTTTTCTGACAAATTTGGTCAGGGTTTTGGTACTGTTTTGAACCAGTGTTCACAACATAGTATAATAAATAATTGTTTACCCGGTGCCAGTTTTAGCCAATTAGTAAATAATATTAGATTGACAAAAATACACCCCAGTTCAACTATTGTACTATTGTGTGGGGACAGTTTAGCTATTAAGAAAAAGGATGTAATTGATTGTGTCAATTTGATGTTACATCTCAGTGAGACAAATAACATTAAATTTATTTTCTGCGCTTTGCCTTATTCAAATTATTTGTCTGATGAGCAAAATAGGCACATCTATAATTTAAACTTGCTTTTTTATAATAGGACCTATCGTCACAGTGACGCTATTTTATATTTTGATTGTAATCAATTTATTACTGATTACAAACTAACCAATACCAATATGTATTTATCACCTAGTAGTAGGAGACAAATTGCTAATCTTTTAGCATACAATATACAACGTGACACAGGTACATGTTGTGTACCAATGATTACAGTTAGTAATAATTCTAAAATTTCAATTGATACCCCTAGTTCTTTAAACTATTAGATGCGACAACGGGTAAGCCTCATATGTTGAATGTTGTACATCAAAATATGCAAGGTCTGTCCGGCAAAGAACTAGAGTTATGTTTATTTATAGAGAACTATGACGTTCAGGTATTATGTTTAACTGAACATTGGTTGAAAGAACATGAAGTAGTTTTTATTAATGATGATTATTTTACTGTACAAAGTGCATTTGTAAGAAAAAATATAATTCGCGGTGGATCATTAATCCTTGTTTCAAATAACTTGAAATGCAAACAACGTTTAGATTTAGTTAATCTTTCCATCGAGCACATTGTTGAGTTGTCTTGTGTTGAACTTGAGCGATACGTTATAATTTGCGTTTATCGACCCCCTTCTGGTGATTTTGGCCTTTTCGAATCGGTAATGGAGGATTTAATTAATAAAATAAAATCAAGTAATAAAAGTATAGTGATATGTGGAGATTTTAATGTTAATATTTTAGATGATACTTCATTAAGTGTCAGGTTAATCAATCTGTTTAGGTCTTATAATTTAAACAACTTGTTTTATGAACCTACTAGAATTACGGCATCCTCATCGACTTGCCTTGATAACTTTTTTAGTAATTGTAATTCAGAAAAAAATTTAGTCTTAAGTGACTTAACGTCTGACCACTGTGGACTATTAGTTAGCTTTCCTATGCCACAAAATAAAAAGCCGCTTAAAATAGAATGCAGGCCTTATACGGTAAGCCGTTGTAATAAGTTTAAAAATAATATAGCAAATAAACTTACACCATCTTTAGTAGACAACGATAATCCTAATGAAATCTATAGAGCCTGTTTTGATGTTGTGCAAAAAGAGTACCAAGCCATTTTTAAGTCTAAAACTATAGACGTTACGGGTACCTCCATTGGCTTCAACCAATGGGCCACTGCTGGTATATATAAAAGTAGAGCGAGACTATACGAGTTATACGGTTTAAAAAGATATAGGTTCGATACTCCTTTTCTAGAGTATGTTAAAAAATATTCTAAATTGTTTAAGAAGATTTGTGTTGCTGCTAAATCAAAATTCTTAAGCGAGACAATTAAAAATTCTGATAATAAAGTAAAAGCCACTTGGAAAATAATAAATAATGAAACGGGAAAGTCGGTTAAAAAAGTAAATCAGCTAGAGATTCTATTCGAAAACAAATTAGTTAGTAAACCAGCTGACGTAGCTCAGGCATTTAATGAGTTTTTTGCCCACATACCTATAACTACAACTCGCTTCTTAAATTCATCCCCGTCTAAAGCTGAGAGTCTTTTGAACGGTAGTGTACCTAAGTGCAATCAATCATTTAGTTTTGAGCATGTAACACCACTTGACGTAGTTAACGTTTTTAACTCGCTAAAATCAAAAAACACAGGTGATTACTGGGGCATCTCAATCAAACTTTTGAGTGATATAATAGGCATCGTAGCGCCTTATCTTGCTGTAACTTTTAATAAATGCGTGGACTCAGGAACTTTTCCTGATCTCATGAAGTGTAGTAAAGTCATACCTCTATTTAAATCAGGCAATAAAAATGATATAGGCAACTTCAGGCCTATTTCCATCCTGCCTGCATTTAGCAAAATTTTTGAAAAGTTAATACTGAAGCAGTTGCTAACATATTTTAATGTAAATAGCCTCCTTCATAATGATCAATATGGCTTTACAAAAGGTCGATCGACTACAGATGCGGGTGTTGCTCTCCTAAAACACATATTCAACGCATGGGAGAACTCGCAAAATGCAATCGGAGTTTTCTGTGACCTCTCCAAAGCTTTTGATTGCGTACACCATGACACGCTTTTGCGTAAGCTGCGTCATTATGGTCTCCAAAACGAAGCTCTAAATGTAATTGATTCATATTTATGTAATAGGTTCCAATGTGTAGATATCAATGGTGTTAAGTCTTCCGGGCTACCAGTTCATTTAGGTGTGCCTCAAGGCTCGATATTGGGACCATTCTTGTTTTTGGTGTATATTAATGATTTACCATATTTTTTAAAGGGTATCTGTGACGTAGTACTGTTTGCAGATGATACCTCTCTTATCTTTAAAGTAGATAGGAATAGAAATGATTTTGATAACGTAGATAGCGCTCTCTCAATGGTTACGGATTGGTTTACGACAAATAACTTAGTTCTTAATGCTAAGAAAACTAAATGTATAAAGTTTGCCTTACCTAATGTTATAAATCTAGGACCTAATGTCATCTTAAATAAAGAAGTTCTTGAAACTGTGGACTCGGCAGTTTTTTTGGGTATAACTGTTGATTCCAAACTTCAATGGGGCGCACATATATCAGGCCTATCAGGAAGGCTCAGTTCTGCCGCCTACGCCGTCAGAAAAGTTAGACAATATACTGACGTTGACACAGCACGGTTAGTCTATTTTAGTTATTTCCATAGTGTTATGTCTTATGGTATTCTTTTGTGGGGTAAAGCTGCGGACATACAAAATATATTTGTTTTACAAAAACGTGCTGTACGAGCAATCTATAGGTTAGGGTCAAGAGTTTCTTTACGAGAAATTTTCAAAGAGATTGGAATTCTCACGGTGGCATCTCAATTCATTTTTGCAAACATATTATACATTAGACAAAATATACATTTATACAAAAAGACCAGTGATATCCACAATTTTAACACCAGAAATAAGTATAAACTTCATGTTCCTTCCCACCGTGTTCGTAGGGTTCATGGTTCGTTTGAGGGTCTCGGTATCGAATTTTACAATAAGCTACCCCGTTCTTTTCTTGACTTACCTTTTAATGCATTTAAAACTAAAGTTAAATCTAGTCTCTGTTCGAAGGCATACTATTCCATCAACGACTACTTAGAAGATAATAATAGTTGGTCGCTGTGTTGAACGCAAGACAATGTTACACTTGATGTTCTTTCTCCATATTTAGCTTATGGTTATGACAGATTATATGAGTTCATATAATAATTGTCTACCAAATTTAGTGTGATGGCCCTAGTTCATCACTTGTGGCTTCGAATCACAGCCCTTTGATAGTTTCAATCTTTGTTCTTGTAAGCAGGCACACCAGTTATGTATGGAGACTTCTTTAATTTGGTTTAATGTTTATGCTTGAGTTTGTTTTTAATGGCATGATTGAGTGTGCTAGCTGGCAAGTGGCGGATTATTTAATTTCATGATTATATTTTAGACGACATATATTTATTTTTCTGTTTTACATAATGTTAAGATTGTTGCTTAGAATTATATAGATTCAAGTTCTTAAAACTTAACAGACAGATGTGTTGCTGGGGAGTTTGTTGGCCACTTCTTCTTCACAGCTAAAACACTAGGAAGTGGTGACGGGCGGGCGTTTTTTTGGGGACTGTCTTTATGTAGAACTTTGACGTTCAAAAAGTGCTGGTTCTCAGCCTAGTTTGAATAAATGACTTTTGATTTTGATTTTTTGATTTTGATTTTGCTCTGCCCAAGCGGGGCAGACTTCCACCGTATGCTCCACCGTGTCGTCTGGGCGATCCGCGCAGTGGTAACACCCGGGCGTTTGCTCCCGCCTGATCTGATGCAGGAACCTCCCGAAACAACCGTGTCCGGTGAGAACCTGCGTCAGGCGGAAGGTGAGGACGCCGTGACGCCTCTCCAGCGACTCCTCAAAGAGGGGCACTACCACCGCAATGGTGGCGTGCCCAGCGCTGGGTTGCGACAGTCGCTGTCTCCATGTCGCCATGAGATCCTGCCGGAGCTCCGTGCGCCGAGTCACGAGGTGTCGCGGCAGCAGTTTCGCCCCGGCGTTTGGCCTCCTCGCGCCACTCCCAGAGCAGCGCGAGGACCCTGGTCTCCAAATCCCATGGCGACAGTCCGGCAAGGAGGCTCGCCGCCTCACAGGAGACCGTGCGGTATCCTCGGAAAAATGTGATGCTGAGGTAGAAAAGAAAGTGTAAGGACTTAGTGGGTATCAATAGTACCGACCTGTTAAAAATGTATTCGTCTTGTACTTATATGTTTTTTTTTTCAGCCCACGCTTTCCCACTGCTAGACAAAGGCCTCCCCCATATTTTTTTTTTTTTAATATTTCCAGCTCTCTTTACATCTTGTCATCTCCAGCCAATCGGTCAATGGAAAGTGAAACAATAATATAATAAAATTGGTACTCATAGAAAATATCTAAAATCTGATTCTGTAAGTAACTTTATGATTCGATTTAAAAGCACTATTGGTATATACGAGAAAATTTTATTCGGCGATTTATACTAAGTCCTCAAAGTAATACGTAAACGAGCTGGTTGTATGTTTAGTTCAAAGAGGGTAAAATATAAATTCTGGCTTTCATACTGTAACTAATATTCCATGTTGATATGAAAAAGAAAAACATATACTTACACACACAAGTTAGGTGAATGTCAATAGAAACAGAGAGGTTTTGCGATGTGCCCTACATAAAGCGGTATTCGCGTATTTCATAATATATGCATGTTTCATATTTGCTCTGATGGTGAAATAAATTAATAAAGCTAACTGCAGCAGCTGTCTAATTAGAAAACAGTCAAATGGAACCACTTTACTATTTAAAATAAAGTTACTACTTTGTTTTTTATTATTCAGACCAACTGGTGTATTTTTATCACACTTATAGTTATTAGCTTAACTTGTGTGTGACTATGTAAAGAAATCTTAGACGTTAAATTTAACTCAATTCCCAGTTTCCGATTAAGGTGAAATTTTGTGTACATGTTTAGTTTAGATGACAATGCATGGTTAGCTGAGTAACGTCATTCTAAATCCAATATGGCGGCCTCCCAAAGATGGCGGATCAGTTATTTTGTAGGTATTCCCATGATATGGGTATCAAATGAAAGGATTTTCTAAGAAGAACACGAAAAATAAAATATAAAGTGTATTTTTTTTAGTTTTTTATTAACTACAGAAAATTTTATTTAAATAACCACCTATTGATTTTCATTCAGACTCCTTGATACTAGTAACATTTTTAAAAGATGTGGCCCTTTCCATTTACCAAGGACTTAGCATTATAATTATACTAGCTGCCGCCCGCGGCTCCGTGGGCGTGGAATTAGTATTTCCTCTCTTTGTAAATTGGTTTACGCTAACATATAGGGTGACTGGTAATTAGAGACGATAATTAAACACGTGATTGTACTATTGATAACAAACAACTTTCCCAAAGAAACATTTTTTATACTCATTTGATTTTATCACAATAACACAACAGCCGTATGAAATTCCCGCGCGCGCGCCTGTGATATCAGCTGATAGCCACGTGATGTCGTTCTTTCTCACTATATGTTTCTTTGGGAAAGTTGTTGGTTATCATGGGCATAATCACGTGTTTAAGTATCGGACACTAATTACCAGTCATCCTATATGTAGTTTAAACGTCTGAATAATACACATTATTTATTTTATTCTGATGTCTAAGCTACATAATACTGTAACGTAAAGTTTCATCAAAATCCGTTCAGTAGTTTTTGCGTGAAAGAGTAATAACAAACTGCCATCCAGCCACACTAACCTTCGCGTTTTCTATGATCAAATCTAAGTGAGAATACGACTACAGAGTTCACATTGCAAGGTTTTTCCCGTGTGCAGAATATGCCAGAATACACACGTGTCCTCCCATTGGTATCGTTAAACGCAAATAAGGGATTATTGCATCATCCAGTGCGCTGATTACAAGATACTGTTATCTACAATCTGAATATCTGTTTACTGGGTACACAAATAATAATTCTTTTTTCTGTAACTTAGGCCGACCATAGACGAACTGCTTGGAGCAGTCAGTACATTTTTATCTGCGAAAACCAATTAACTGCTTGCTGCTTTTTTATTTTTTCTGGTGTGGAAAATCATCCAATGACTTCTTCTGCTCTAGGGTGTAGCGGAAGGGCGTGTCAGACTCTTACTGACTAAGACCCACCCCTGTTACTCCCTGCACTGAATGCCCAGGGGTGAGGTAACTCGTTTGAATTTATCCTCAACCCCTAGGCATCGGCCATGACGGCCCCCTGTCATGTATGCTGACAACTGTTTGAGGCGCGCGTGGAACACTACGCGCCGTCGACTCTCGGGCCTGGTGCTGATCGGACGGCGAGCTACCCATTACTCGCCGTCCGCAGGCCCGGGTAACTGCTTGCTGCTTGAGCGGTCCGTGTATGGCGAATGTCAGTTTTGTATTGAAACTGAAGATCGCCCCCAACAGCGACCGGTTGAAGCTGTCGTCACTGACTGGCGGGTCCTACATTATCAAAAAATATTGAACACGTCGTTTTTTGCTATACCAAAACAACAAAAAATCCAAAGATAAAACGCATCAAAGTTCAATAGTGGAGGCTTGTTACGTCACTTCGTTGTAAAAAGTGTACCACGGCGTGACGTCACGCAAAACAACGTCTTTTGTATTTTTTGTTGATGTTACAAAGAAAAATACATGTTCTATATTTTTTTGGTAATCTGACTGACGAACCATATAGATTATAATTATTTTAGGAAAGTGCCCTATTTCAAGCGTACTCGTATTGTGACAATGCAATACAAGACTTCCTGGTACCTAATGGTCTAAAAACCATTGTTGAAACCAGGACAGACAGTGAAGGTCTGTTAATTATCTGCCTGGCCTTTTGTCCCAACTTTGATGGGTACGTCTTCTAGTGTAAAGTGTGCAGCTGAATACCAGTTTTCCTCATGGTATATATCTGACCTCCACAACCCAGGTCTACTGGAAAAAACTATACACCTTGGTGAGACTGGTGATGGAGTACCTTGGAGTCATGTTCTAGTAGTATAGTTTGCAAAAAGATGCGACCTCTGGCGAGAGAAGTTCGGTCCACCTGATTATTTCATCGCGTCATCGGAGTGCCTTCCGCCTGGGCACGCGTTGTCGTGGCCAACCTGGAAAATATTAAATAGACTCCGTACTTAGGTTGGTCACAGTAAAGAGAACCTCCACAGGTGGGGGTTCTCGGATGGCATCGGTATTATAGGCAAAGCACTACAGATTTTTGAGTCGTACCTCCAAAATCGTAAACAAATAGTCAAAATAGGTCAATATCAAACTAGTTCACATTCTGTCACTTTCGGTGTACCTCAAGGATCAATTGAGGGACCACTGTTGTTCCTAATTTATACTAATAACATATTCCAGATTGACCTCAAACGAGACATCTCGCTTTACGCAGATGATACAAGTATTTTCTACTTTGGGGATTCAATGAAACTATGATACTATAGGGACCTGGAGCACCTTCTCTTAGTGCAGGTCCCTGGAGATTCCTTTTACGCGTTAGGGGGTTGTCGTACTCGCTGGCAGTGCGAGAGTGTGGTGTACGAGAGTGACTGCTTATGTGTGTTGTGTGATAAAGAAAAGAGGACTGGCGAATTGATACGTTATATTGAATAATAAAAATAAGACATGTGCTCTCTTCGGACGAGCTAGGAGAAGTCACATTAAAACAAAAGTCTTCCTTATTCTTCTTAATTTTCAATCGGCGTTCCAAACTTCCAACGTGCCAGTCTCCACCATAAGGTCGCCAACATAAGGTCGTCACAATACCTTATATCCAAAAAAAATTAAATTCACAGAATGACTGGTTCCAATCTAACCTCCTCACCATTAATACCACAAAAACGAATTATGTTGTGATTGCCCCTAAAAATAAAAAATAAGCGATAGTATACAACATAAAGTAAATGATAAATTAATCTTTTTATTTTAGATAACTACCTGAGTTGGAAGCCTCATATAGAGAAAATCAGATGTAAACTCACTAACAGGAGCTCTTCACAATATAAAGAAATGCTTTCCCCTGAAAGTTCGATACATAATTTATAATTCTTTAGTTAAACCACATATAGACTGCCTAATAGAAATCTGGGGGACCGCAGCTAAAACTAATCTAGAAATATTACAAATAGCACAAAATAGATTAATCAAAATATTATTTAATTTCAAATTTCAAACGTCAACTCAGAAAATATACGAAGATACAAAAATATTGAACATTTCCCAAACATATGTGTGCTATACATGTATACTCATAAGGAAAATATTACATAAAGATAACATTCATACAACACTAAATTCACAAAAAAAACATCAAGTACAAAAAATCAAACTACGACACTCCAATTACTTAACTTAACTTCTTAACTAAAAGAAATATCGAATTTGAAGGTATTATAGAGACCTGGAGCACCTTCTCTTAGTGCAGGTCCCTGGAGATTCCTTTTACGTTCCTGGAGTTTGTCGTACTCGCTGGCAGTGCGAGAGTGTGGTGTACGAGAGTGACTGCTTATGTGTGTTGTGTGATAAAGAAAAGAGGGATGTCGAACTTATACGTTATATTGAATAATAAAAATAATACAAGTGCCCTCTTCGAGCGGGCTAGGAGAAGTCCACCCAAAAACAAAAGTCTTCCTTATTCTTCTTAATTTTCAATCGGCGTTCCAAACTTCCAACGTGCCAGTCTCCACCATAAGGTCGTCACAGTATCCAGGTACAATAAAATACCCATGGAAATAAAAGAAGCGAAAAGTATGCCTTCTTCTATAAAACAATTTAAATCGTACATATATTGTGTCAATAACAATAATAATGTAAAAAAAAACTAACTTTAGCCCTTGTCAAAGTAACAAAATAATAAAATTAAAGATCTGTAATTTCAGTATACTGCCATGTATGCCACATCTAGTAACACATTTACTTTAGATCCATGTTTGCTCGGTTGGTGATTATTTGATGTTTACTTTTTTATCACTACCTTCTTATTAATATTATAAATTTACTTTTAACGCCGTTTTCGTACGCTCGTAAACATTGTATGTAGGTAAACTTAGTTTCTCAGTAAGTGAATTGTTAATTGTTACTGAAGAATATAAAAGATCCTAAACCATATTTTTAGTTTATTTTCACGAAATCTGTCCTGGGATTTGCCGTACAAGTCACCCACAAGTGGGATGTCAAAATCATAATTATGTTTACCGACATAGATCAAGAGCCAAATATCGTGAATAAAAATGATCTCCATGTAATGTAGAACGAAGTTCCAAACGTTGCAGATGTATCCCCAAAAACTGTTTTATAACAAGAGAGTTCGGTTGACCAAAGTGTTTAGAAATCTAAACACTTTGGCTCAATTGAATAGCTAGTATCGAGTTCCAGTTGATCGCTCTCTGATAGCCCGGTATCAGTTATTTTTGCCGTGATCGGATCTCGCCCAATCTTTGAGAGCGGTCGATTCGCTGGTCCTTCCTACACGCTTATTTGAATCCCCTTTCTAAGCGACTTCCTTTTCTGTGAGTGTCAGGTAATTATCTGTGTGGCATTCCAATTTTACGATCGAACGGTTAATTCAGTTTAAATCTCTTCGTCTAATACGTACTCGGCTGTAGGCAGTGCCTAATCCCAGTCCCTCGGAGCCAGCTCCCGAGTCTCGAGCAGGCTTGCCTAATATGGAATGGGACTCTTTCTTTTCGTTTAAATTCGACTCTCAAAGCGCTTTGATAGTCAGTCCATATTTTTGAAGCTGACTAATTAGAATTTTAAATCTTATTCAAACGTACGTGAGTTTGAAGTTTAGGCGTGCAGCTTTTCATAATTAGTGGAACTGCCTTCTGAAAATTAAAATGCATTTCAAATTAAGCCACATAACTATAAAAATAAATTAGCGTCAAATTAAAAATCATACATTTTAAATGATTTCCGTATCCGTCTCCATTAAATTGAATCGTCGTATCAGTAAATAAAGTTCGGTGCCAACTCATCAGCCGCAGTGGGCTGGGATCTGATAAAAGTTGTCGGAAACTTTCTTTTGCGATATCGCCACCTTCGTCATGTAAATTGGACAAGTTGTGGCCGACACTGATGCTTGTTTCATTGGTAAATATAGATTAGCTCTTAATCTGACCGATTCTCGCACAAAATTGTTTCCAGCTGAACAGGGTCCGGTCCACGGCGGGACAGGGTTGTTCGGGTCAAGTAGCTTTGGTAATACTTGCGCAGGTAGCAGGGCAGACATGGACAACGAAGGTCAGTCAATTATAATGTTAATTATCTTTCTCTGTTTACAATAGCAGAGTTTCCTCCTTTAATCTACACATAATCGAGTGAATCATAATCGCGAGAAAGTTCAACAATATCTTTCGTAACAAACGCCTTTTTTATTTAATTTTATCTTTTTCAAACTCTGATGAAAAAGCGGTATAGCGGATCAATATTCCATTTTCATTTAAGTGAAAAGTTCTACTAAATCTCGCTATAATAAAGCGTACATGTCTAAAGCGCTCGATTGCCTTTAACGGATTCAAAGTTTTTATTGAAACGAAGCAGATCCAAAAAGTAAACAACTGCGGATACTTTTATCCTTTCAACCCGGTTAACCCGTAAACCATCTCAGTTTAAGGAGGCATTAAATCGCAACTCAAACAAGAGCCGTTACACTGAAGTTAACTCACATATTGCTTTGTGTCACGAACGCGAAAGCGGAGCGAGTATAGTTGAAGAGATGCGGAGTTGGAGTGAGATGGGGGATGGCAGCTGGGAGAATGGGTGTGGAGGGTGTAAAAGGAGAAAAACTACATCGCTAAAAGTGAATGCGGTCGAAAGCCGCGCTTATTTTCAGCGCTAAGTGCATGGATTTTTTCAAGTGAAGGCATAAGCACGCTAGGTAGCCGAGCGTCGCTCCGCCGTACGCCGTACCTATGGGTGTACGCAGCCTGCCGACAAAAGAACGGTTTATACCGCCGTATATTTCTATGGCTCACTACTTCCAAATTACGTGGTAAGGACTTATTGTGACAAGTGTTTGTCTGCGACTTCACTTAGTCGTGACTTGATTGTAAATTTTGGTATTTCTTGGGTTTGTTAGTGATGAATTATCACTTTAATTGGACAGATGAAATCATTGACCTCCCAGAAAAAAACATCGTAGTCAGCAAATATTTTAGATATTTTTCAAACATATAGCAATGAACTTGCAACCTCCTAAAAGCATGCACCACAACACCACTACATTACAAATTACTAAGCCAACGAAAATAATGTACCATCGCTTATTAAAAATAAGCAAAACCTATCTGGTTATTACACTAATGCACCGCGGTTTATACCCAATGACATCAGATAATGCTTTTAAAGTTTGCATTGAACGCCAAATTGACGGCTTATTAAAGTGCTCGGCTTTTAAGCCACCACACGGTTGTGGGACTAAAATACCGTAACAGTTCAAAACAAGTCTAAGATTAGGTAAGTACCTATATCTCACCTAAAAAAATCCGATGAGGCGCGAAATAATTAGCTACTGTTTTAAAAAATGTATCATGAATTAACAATGAAAAATCTATGATTAAAAGAGCGGTGCTGTAATGTAGTGACAAAGCTTAAAATTTTTGACCAACTGAGTACCTACCTACTGACTGACTACTTTCATTCCTTGA
Source organism: Polia nebulosa (assembly GCA_951329385.1). Taxonomy (NCBI): domain Eukaryota; kingdom Metazoa; phylum Arthropoda; class Insecta; order Lepidoptera; family Noctuidae; genus Polia; species Polia nebulosa. The sequence goes on along the minus strand of OX589588.1, from coordinate 16,652,713 downwards.
CAATTCAATAGTACCAGTTAATATTTTTTTAATAAAAAATACTTTGAGTTGAGTTAGAGCCTCTGTGGTCTAACTCAAACTTAAGAAGGAAACATAAGAAGATGAAGAAAATTAAAAATGTATATGTTAGGGGTCATCCACACCCGGGCCTGCGGACGGCGAGTAACGGGTAGCTCGCCGTTCGATCAGCACCAGGCCCGAGAGTCGACGGCGCGTAGTGTTCCACGCGCGCCTCAAAGAGTTGTCAGCAATAGGGACGGGGCCCGTCATGGCCGATGCCTGCCCGGGAGTTGAGGATAAATTCGAAACAGAGTTACCTCGCCCCTGGGCACTAAGGGCAGGAAGGAACAGGGGTGGGTTTTAGTTAGTAAGAGTCTGACACGCCCTCCCGCTCCACCCAGAGCGGGAGAAGTCATTGGACGATTTCCCACCCCACAAAAAAAAAGGTGTCATCCACAAATTATGTCACACGTTAAGGGGTGGGGAAAGGTTCGACGAAGTGTGACATTATGTGACAAGAGGTGGGAGAAGTCATAAGTTTCGTGATGTCACATTTAAAAATCTACATCTAAATATTAAAACGCGAAATTTTTAACTATTAACGAAAAACTTAAAAATATTTTTAGCTCTATATCATTATATTGATCATATCTATATATAGATATCATCACAAGGTTTCAATTGTTTTTGAGCTCTACTGCCGCCTATGAGCCTTTTGGCAAATGCTGCCGCATGAGCCGCGCTGCCGTGATTTCTTTTTCTATTTCATTTGGCACTTGAAAATTTCATAATTTCTAGATTTGAATTTGCAAAATATGTGATGTCACACTAGGGAAGGGGGGAGTCTCACAAATGTGATAGGACAGGGGTGCGGGAGGGTAAAAAAATAAGAAATTTGTGTTACGCAATTTACGGATGAGCCTTTGTTAAGTAGTATTTTTTTTTAACAAACCCGTGTTTGCCAGGCCCGATTCTTGAAACTTAGGAAAAGAGATTTTACCTTACACAAAGCCGTATTGTTCTTATTAACTGCACTATCCCCAGTATTGGTTTCAAAGAATTATCGATGCAAATTACCTAGAATCCTGCTCACTATCTAAATGAAAACATGATATCTATAGGGGTACGTGTAGGTGCCCGAATAATGCATCAATCGCTCCGTCGGACAAGAATTAGTAGTCGTGTAACTCAATTATGATGTGCGTAGAGCGTTTGATGGGCACTGTCGGGTAGATAGCTACATGTTGGAAGCATTCATCACAATATTACATGTTTTATTTACTGTACGTAGTGGGTACATAGGTAGACTAAATGACTGAAAAACTACAAGGCATTCTCTAAAAGTCGACCTTGGGGTTAAAAGGACAGCATTATGGGTACAAAATAAATAAAAAGATGAGCTGAAAAAATAAAAGTTTAAATAAGCTTATATCAATACAGCCTATACAGGTACTAAAATGAACTAACAAACATTATATCATACCTGGGGTATCTTTATTATCTTTTCCTTTTTCTTGTGAACCATCTAACAGGAACTATGCATTTCCCGGGATAAAACATACAGAGTGATAGTGTAGCCATTCAGGCGAGTGAAGAATTTTCATTATCTAATTTATTTGAACACCAATTCATTTTGATGACATTTTACTTAGCTTCATTTAAGACACTCACCGCAGGTTACAGGTATTTAGCTGCGCTCCAAAACCAGAATTATAAACGTGGGCAAAAATGCTGCCAGGCTCAATTGGGATTAGGCGTGTCACGTCGGCAGCATGCATGACCGCTGGGGAAAAGTCTCCACGCAATGGCTGCCAGAGGAAGTTGCAAAACAAGTTGGTCCTTTTTTTGTAGGAAATCGTCCAATAACTTTTCCCGCTCTGGGTGGAGCGGAAGGCCGTGTCAGACTCTTACTGACTAAAACCTACCCCTGTTCCTTCCCTACCTTGAGTGCCCAGGGGCGCTGTAAATCTGTTTCGAATTTATCCGCGACCCAAACAGGCATTCGTCCTTGCGGATCATCTCTTTGAGGCGCGCGTGGAACATTACACACCGTCGACTCGGGCCTGGTCCTTTTCGGACGGCGAGCTACCCATTACTCGCCTTCCGCAAGCCCACGCCTACGATGGCCGGGACTCGCCTTGCGACGCCCGGGGCGTCTCCTGCAGCGGCTGCTAGGGGCGTGAGTCGCGTGTGTCTTCGTTGAGTCTCCCTCACGCGTTCCGCCTCTGCCTTCGCGAGCGTTACTGCTTCGCAGAAGGAGGTGGCAGCTGCCCATTCCCTCTCGCTCTGTACCATGGCTTGGACCAGGGCCTGGCACGAGAGGTCGCTGTCGCCGATCGCCTCCATGAAGACACGGCGGTACTCCGCCCAAGTGGAGCAGACCTCCACCATATGATTCTTCCTCCCGCCTTATACGACACAGCAACTGCCCGAAACAGCCGTATCCGGTGAGGACCTGCGTCAAGCGGAAGGTGAGGACACCGTGGCCTCTGTCCAGTTACTCCTCAAAGAGGGGCCTTATCGCCGCAATTGAAGCGTGCCCAGCGCTGGGTTGCGACAGTCGCTCTCTCCATGTCGCCATGAGATCCTGCCGGAGCTCTATCCGCCGAGCCGCGATATATGGCGGCAGCGGAGTTAAGCTCCGGCGTCCTGCAATACTTAATTTTAATGAAGGCTATCCAAAGGTTTTCAAGTTGTTGTGGAGGGATCGCAACTTAGCAATGATTCTGTTAGTGTGCAAATATGAAACCCGGTTCTTTAATTTGATTAATTTCGAAGCATGTTTAATATTTATTAATTTTGTAAATTATCCCAAGGGAATATACTCTCGGGGTAATAAGTATCCTATGCCCTATATTCCAGGATATGTTCTACCCATGTGCCAAGATTTACACAAATTCGTTCAGCCGTGAAGAGGTAACAAACAGACAGAGTTACATTCGCATTTATTTTATTAGCTATTGGGATGAGAGGGAGAGGATTAATTCTCTCTAATTTCACATAGCATTTTAAAAATAAAACTTATTCTCACCACCACTAGTAAGATATCCGTTCACTTCCCAGCCTATCGTACAAATTGGACGCGGAAACCAACAGGTTGTTTATTTAAAGTGTGCTTCAAGAAGTTAATTAGATAAGGGAGGCCAGCCAAGTTTAATTTGTTCAAAGGAATTCGTGACATTGCCAAAAAAGTCATTATCAATGTTTTTAAGCCCCTACCTTGAATGTTTCCTTACAAAAAATAAGCTTCCTATCATTTATTCAGGGAAATGGAATACTGAAGGGTGGCCGTTAAATGGCGCCTTTGTTTTTATAATACCTTATAGGTGGCGTTAATTAACTGTGGAATATAAGTATACCCTTTGCGAATAAAGAGATGGAACGATTTCAATGAATGTAAACTTCTATTTTTCTGTTAACTCTTCATCTTTCTGCCATCTACAATCCACATGCACGTAAACTCTGAACGCACTAACACATACACAAAACACATACACACTATTATTGTATAGCATTGTGAAAGTTATAAATTGTTTAATTGGAACTTTAAATTATTTTCACTTGTTATTAAGTGTAAGATTCGAAAATACTAAGTGTCCTCACACAGGTAATTCTTGCTTAAAGGAGTACTTCAAATCACACTTGTGCAAGAAAAACAGTATTTTTTTTGGATTTGTAATAAGATATAAGTAAAAATCTTTTAAAACAAGCTTTTTAATGAACTAAAAAGTAGTGAATTAAACTTAGATTCGATCACACAACTGAAACATTTAAAGCTTGAGGTTTACCTTTAAAACAGTGTAAAATGGACGTCTATGCATCAACCTTTAAAGAAAATGTTTAACCACCAATTACGTTCAATTTCCATGTTTTTGGGGCTATCAATTCGGGCATTACTTTACTATTTCGTTTTAGTTATGCGGTTACCTACAACAACTAAAAAGTGAAAAATAAAAACACTTTTTAAATTAAAATTATTTTGCAATTTTTAGGGTTTGTTTTGGAAGTTGGCTATATGTTTCTGTTAAAAAGTTTTTTTAACATTACAATTTTTTCAAATACCTTTCCTATAACCAGTAGCGTATTAAGGTTTTGATTAATAATAAGTATTTATTCTCTCACCACAATAAACTTTGCAGACATTGTTACACTAACTTTACATACATATTATAAATAATAACGTTTACTGTGGGAGACTGGTGCCTAAGCTAGGCTTTATGGGCCTGTGTTTCAGGTCACCAGGTCTCCACCCTCTAGCAGTTAATAGACAGGTTTTAGCCAAGAGTTAATAACCGGTGTAGCAGCAATCTGAGAACTGTTCACATCGGGTTCCAAATGTTGTGTGTGTGTTTCCTATGACAACCTTTCAAATTCATCATCAGACCTTGGGCACCACCAACTTGTGTAATATCACTTGTCACTACATATCTAGTGAACGCAAACACGATGGTGCTGTCTTATTTGGTTGAGGAGTTGTTATGGTGACCTACCGGCTCTATCATCAAACCCTTTTTTTTTGTGTGTGGGTGGGAAATCATCCAATGACCTCTCCCGCTCTGGGTGGAGCGGGAGGGTGAGTCAGGCTTTTACTGACTAAAACCTACCCCTGTTCCGTCGCTGCATCATCAGACCCTGGACACCACCTAGTGTAATATCACTTTTCAATATATGTCTAATGAACCCAAACACGATGGCGATATCTTGTTTGGTTGCGTACTTTGGCCACCTTCCGACTCCATCATCAGACTCTTTTTCTTTAGTTTGGGAAATTATCTAATAACTTCTCCCGCTCTGGGTGGAGGGGGAGGGCGCGTCAGAGTAAACTCTCTTACTGACTAAAACCCACTTGTGTGCCTTCAGTGACAATTTTCACCGCGGTGACTCTTTCAAACTTTCCCCTGACCCTGGTAGATCATCAGACCCTGGGCAGTACCTAGTGTAAAGTCACTTTAATAGGTATCTACATATTGAGCCCAAACACGATGGTGTCAGCTTGTCTAGTTGCGGAGATACTATGGCCACCTTCCGACTCCATCATAGGAATAAAAAAATATACTAGTCACCACAAAACACTTTTACATAGATATCTAACGGATCCAAACATGATGGTGGTAGATACCACCAAACAAGATTGTTTGTTAGTAGTAGTGGACTTGTGGAGGTTCTATGGCCACCTTCCAGCTGCATCATCAGACTGGTTCAGTTGCATAGTATTATTGCATTGTGCCCGAAGCTAGCAATTGGCTGGAACTTGCAACACTTATGTAAAAGTGTTGCAAGTTCCAGCTCAATTGGCGCCCAGAAAGTGTTTGAAAAATGGTTTACTATTTTTTAACAGGACATGCATATGAACACAGCATGTTAATATTAAAAATTATTTGTATTAGTATCCTCAGATATGCTTCAGAAAATTTACAAACCCAAAACTATTAATGTCTTACAGTCAAGTTTTTGGGAAATACATACCTAGGTCAATCATAGGCTTAAAAGGAAATATGTTTGCAAAAATGGCCAGTAGGTGATATCTTTTGATTCAGTTATAACCAATCTGCGCTAGCCAACATTTTTCAAAATTATTGATAGGCTCTCGTTTGATCAGTAGACCAGCTGTCTCAGCAGATGATAAGCGGTGATGTCGCGGACGATGATGAAGCATGTTCATGTAGCAGTAACCTAAGAGTCTCGAGTGATTGCTATCAGGGAACCCCTGTAAATAACAGCCGGTGACTATTCTATAGAAATATCATCTTGTATCATTAACTGATTAGTTACACGTTTAACGCCCAATCACTATAAATTTCACTACATACTATAAAACAAAGTCCCCCGCCGCGTCTGTACGCGATAAACTCAAAAACCACTGAATGGATTTTCATGCGGTTTTCACCAATAGACAGAGTAGTTAATGAGGAAGGTTTAGATATTTAATTTGTACCGAAGCTGGGGCAGGTCGCTAGTATTTTATAAATCCAATTTCCCGCTGCGTTTGTCTGTTCGTGATAAACTCAAAAACTACTGAACAAATTTACCTACATGTGGTTTTCACGAATAGACAAAGTAAGCCATGAGGAAGGTTTTGGTGTATAATTTGTACGCGTAAAAAGCTGGGGCGGGTCTATAGTTATTAATATTTGTCTCTGGAAGATACGACCCATATTGCTTGCACCACTCTTGTAGAGCGGGTGTGCACTTTCACAATTTATCGTTAGTACTTCAAAATACTGCAGTGCCCAAGTAATGACAGCATGCTATCTACTTGGTTACGACTCTATCGAATAGCTCATTTCCTTAGCTGTCCGTTAAAGCTGTGAGATGAGAAGTAATTAAATTTACGGTTTTTTATTGGTCAGATACAAAATCTAACTATAATAAATATAACTCCTACTTCTACTGCTTAGAGTTGCTATTCCACTAAGGTTAAAAATCTGAATAGGGAATATTTGTACAAAAAATATTTATCTAACCGGTTTATTGATGAATATACAAAAATAGAATACAAACAGTGAAATCAGAATCAAAATTGATCGAAAATCGAACAAGATATAACAATTTAAAACAAATATGTCTGACCCTCTCTTGAAAACGTTGTTATCTATGGTAGTTTTATGGTCGTCATGTTATTTAACGTCGCAAACCACATCGGACTTCTCTTTCTTTCTTCTCTTTTTAAAGCGCCAGGGTAACCCGCGAAATTCCAATTTTGTAACATTTTTTTTTGCAATTTGCAGGTTAGTATCAGGTTGTATGTTGATCAAAATATGATTCTCGGCCGTAGCAAGTACGTATTTACAGAACTGTAATAAAAAAATAATTAACTTTGTTCCTATGTGTGTCCGGTTATAATAAAATTAGTAACCTATTTTAAAAACACTTTCTGGCCTCCAAATAACCCGAAACTTGCCATACTTGTATAATTTAGGACACAATACAATAAATCAGTTATGAAGCTGGTCTGATAATGGAGCTGGAAAGTGGTCATAGGAACTCCTTAACAAAAAAAGATAACTTCATCGTGTTTTGAGCTCATTCGATTTGTGTAAAAAAATATTTTACTCAAGTTGGTGCCCAGGGTCTGATGATTTAATTATTGAGCTAAAAAAAGACTGTTACTACCGAGAGAATGGAACCGTAAGGACACTCGTGTGAAACGAGGATGATGACCGGATGACACGCGGATGATGATATGATGATACGCAGATGCTGTCACTAAAACCGTTATGAATGGGTATGATATTACGCTGTTACGTTCTAGTGGGCGTAGCAGACCATGTCGTGTTTCTTTCCGTGCTTGATACGTTCTTAGCACGGTTATGGTATGATACGGTGTAGTTGACAGATTCCTTTATAGTTTAATATTTTTACGTCTATATTGATACTGATTGATAATGTTGTTTAATGTATGTGCACAATTAATGACAGCGTTTGAGCTTGATTAAATGTCGTATCGAATCAGTTGTTATCAGTTTTGGCTCGTAAATGATTGTTCTATGTTTAAAACGGATCGTTTTTCATGGCATGCAATCACAAATGTGGTCAGGTGTGTTAATTTATTAGAGTCCTCCGAAAAAAATACTCGACCGTTACTGGCTCTTAAAATACCTAAAAAACTTTTGTAGGTACACATCTCTACATAGTATAATCAAAGCCACTTTCCGCGTCTGTCTGTTTCTCCGCTAACTCCTCCTAAACCACGCAACGGATTTTAATGCGGTTTTCACTAATAGAAAGAGCAATAAACGAGGAAGGTTTTTGTGTACAATTTGTACCCGTGTGGAACCAGTGGGGGTCGCTAGTTTGATAAATAATATAACATTACATAACAGTACACCTAATTTTCGCCAGTTATGTTGATATCCCATGGAAGAAAGGGCGAGCCGAATGAACCGGGCACAAATCTAGAATCAGGAATACGAGTAAAAATTCAGATGGACCAAATAACACTTTGCTCGACCCGGGAATCGAACCCGAGATCTCGTGCTTAGCAATCTAGTAACAAGATTATGAGGCAGTCGTGGCACACTGACGCTTAAATTTTTTTTTTGATCTGTATAGAAATACAATAACATAAATACAAACTATGTATATTACAATGCTATGTATTTTTAGATAGACACTTTGATTCTGCGTCAATGTGCCTTGCTCTTACAATAGCAATGACTTACCTGCATGTGTGCGTAGGAATGAGGTAAATATAACAAATTTTATTTTTAAATTTTTACTCGTGTATCGAGTGTGGGTTGCAAAGTGTAACCAGGTCAAGGGCCTGGTACTCAATGGAAAGTGCTGGATCGTGCAGTATGTAAGAGATTATCTGAAAGAATAAAAAACATGATTTGCTGTAAAATTTAGAGATTGCGTTCACCTTCGTTACTTCAAAATTTTAGCCGGTAGACGTCAAATGCTGGACATAGGTGTCTCCCAAGCCTCAGCAAATCAACCGGTCCCATTATTCTGGCATCCAGCGAATTCATGCGGCCTTCACCAGGTCTTCGGTACAACATGTAGAGATCTACCAACGTTACGCTTTCGGTACGCGGTCGCCACATCAGAAATTTTTGGACCTTTCGACTCTAAGCTCTACGAGTAATGTGCCTACCTTCCTCTACTTCTTGTTTGGCAATTCTTCGTGAGTACATACTAACACAATACAACAACAGACTAACTGTTGGTTTCTTAATTGTGTTAATGTTAAAATTACAACTATGTATTACTTGCGTTTTAGCATTATTCCGCCTGAATTTTCTTGGCATCCTTAATTAAAAAGACAGAAATAAAAACATAATGCCGTCTTGAATCGACATCTAGAAAAATGTTTTTTTTTTTCGGATTCGTACGAAGACCAAATTATTAGGGAAAGAACAATAACCACTTTTGCCGGTTATAAATCGAAACAATTTTCTTTATATTGTAAAAGAGGATTATTAAATTTTTATTGCTCTAGGGAAGAGAATTTGAAAAACATCCTAAGGATTTTCCCGTGTTCTTGAAGTCTCTCAATTTTCTTTCCAATAAGAAAACATCATTTTAAAAATATATCGTTTAACATTGTACCACTTTATCGGCCATAACAATACAATTTCGTCGTTTAAGGTAAATAAAAATAACGTGTTTTTGACATTCATAACGTTATTGTAGGGGAATGTGTAAGGGCCGCACCTGGGCCCAACAATGGGCCCGCACAATACCCCGCGAAGTAAACTGAATAACTTTATTTAAGAACACAATAAACCACTTTTTACTAGAAAAGGTCTGAATTGTGTAATGCTATCGTGGGTCGGATAGGTGAAGAAAAAGAAAACAAGGTAATTTTTTGCGTATTTTCAAGAAGTTCTAATAGAATACTTACAATATACAGACAGTTGTTGAGTAGCTTTCTTTAATTCCACGCTAGGCTGCTTTTACATCAATATTATTGGGTATGCGATAACATTAAATCTTGAAGATAGAAATCAGGTATTGTATAAAAGATTAATTTTTCTCGGTTTTTCTTCGGTAGAAGTATTATACGAGGTTAGTATAGGTTATTATCTATAAACTAACCTATGGCTTATGTTTATTTGAAGAAGAGTCATAGACCCGTATTTCTCTACTCGTTGATCTATGCAATGTTTTCTAGCCCAGTGTTCTTCAGTTTTACTACTCCGAGGAGGATGCAAGAATCGGTTACTTCGCCTTTCACCGATTGAGAGTTGGAGCTGAAAACAAAAGGCAATCGAGCACTTAGGCACCTATTGGAAATACATCAGTAGCGCGGCAGGGCCGCTGAGTTTCAGTAACTGCGGATTTTTTGCGGCGTTTTGATAAAGACAGAATAAGAAGAATTTGATAAGATGAACTATCTGTTTGAGTATTGAACATCGTAGTACCTACATTTTATTAATAAAATTTAAGTAGGAAGCCTGGATTTGCAAACTGCGGGGCAAAGGTATCCACATTTTCTTCCACTTCTCTGTATCTTTGGCTGTTTATAGTTTAAAACCTTTAAAAAAACAATTACACTAGGTCCTTCTCGTGGAACCGTCACAGTCATTAATGAAGATTAGATATCAGTCAGACCATATAAATACTGGTAAGTACTCATCTTCATACGGTTACACTAGAAGTCAATTCATACCTTTAGGGGAAAAGAAAAGTACCCATTTCCTAAATCTGTTGACTTTTTACTTATGGTACCCAAAAATGCTTTATCTAACGTTATATTATGTCATGACATGGTGATGCTTTTTGTATGGGTATATACTTATCATATATACTTATCGTATATACTTATTTCTCTGCAATTATTTATATATATATATCATCATCATGCTGCCTAGTCTTTTCCCAACTATCTTGGGGTCGGCTTCCAATCTAACCGGATGCAGCTGAATACCAGAATTTTACATGGGGCGGCTACCTATCTGACCTCTACAACCCAGTAACTGGGTAATACGATGCCCTTTGGGAAGATGGTCACCCATCCATGGACCAACCCCGGCAAGCGTAGCTTAACCTGATGGATCGACCCGTGTGGCTGTTATTAATATGGCTAAAGAATATGTTTGCATTATATGTATTTTGTTAGTTATATACCTATTGTACTATCATTGCTGAAGAGCTCGTGGCTAAAGTAATCACAGCCGCGTGGTTCGATTCATCAGGTTAAGCTACGCTTGCCGGGGTTGGTCCATGGATGGGTGACCATCTTTACATACCGAGACTTCTCCGTGTCTCGGAAAAGCATGTTAAGCCGTTGGTCCCGGCTGTCAAAGATCCAAGATTGTAGAGATTGGTTGCAGAGGTCAGATAGGCAGTCGCTCCATGTAAAATACTGGTATTCAGCTGCATTCGTATAGACTGGAAGCCGACCCCAAGATAGTTGGGAAAAGGCTAGGCAGATGATGATGATGTTATGTGTTGTTATGCATTGTAAATAGTACACCACGACTACCTGCGTCACATTTTTCCTTCTCTGTCAAATCCATCCAAAGATTGTCAGTAAAAGATCACTTTTAGCGATAAGATCGCCAATTTCGATGGGCGTTGTGTAATGTGCGTTACACTTTGTTAATAATTAAGCTTCTATTGTATTGTTTTGGTGTACAATAAACAGAATATCTATCTATACGGGTTCAAAGTACATAATTAGAGGTTTCATTTCTGGATTGGAACAGATTTGAAAGGTAGATTTTGCGCTTCGGTTTCAATGCTCAGTGTCGAGGTCGGACACGGACCACAAAATGTTGCGATGCATTCAGAGGATTTCAATGCATCGTTATTACCAACTACACGGATTGAAGTTCTGTTTTACATGAGGAGGTAAGTATATTTTGCATAATCGAAGCTTTATTTTTTTAATGTTATGATAATTAGGAATGTCATATTATTATCTGAAAAATAAAGTATAGTAGTGTAGGTAGTACTAGTGTTCAATTCCATCTAAAAAAAAAAAGTTTCTGTTAAGCTGAAATGCAAAGTTTCAATTGAAGCGTCCTGTTCTGATACAGAAAACATTAAAGACTCACGATAGAACAATTTCAATGAAAATGCGTTGTCGCAGTATCGCGGCGCGCCTGTCTGTGAGAGCCTTAGCTTATGAGTAAAGCTGTGTCCTCTATCACTCCACAGTCGATGCTGTATCATATTCCGTATACACAAATCCGATTACAGCGTTATGTTAGCTGGTCTCCAGACAAAGGGTCATGGACATCTTATGACTGGGGCTCGTTCGTCTACTTCATTACGGCATGAATTATGAATGGATGGCATTAGCATCCGTCTAGAGAGTACGTAACTATGACCACCATTGTTATGCAGATTGTAGCCGGACGTTGGCGAACCGTCCTCCAATATGAGATGTTTGCAAACAAATATACATCGATAATAACCGCTTGTTACTAATTGTTCTTGGGTATGCAAATCGTGATAGTCGTTGGTAGGAGTTTGAAAGCTCTTGTGTTGTTTAAGTTAGTTAAGTTAAGTGAAGTGCACAAGACATTGTTGGAGTTTATTTGGTGTTTAGTAGTATTTGTGGTTTGTAGGATGTCAGGAAAAGTTGTTTTTCTTCACTGGCCATAATAATATCTGGACCTTAAGGACACTATGACATGCCTAGGATAAATTCTTAACAGAGTTACCGCACCCCTGGGCACTCAGGCAGGGAAGGAACAGGTTTGGGTTTTAGTCAGTAAGAGTCTGACACACCCTTCCGCTCCACGCAGAGCGGGCCGATGTCATTGGATGATTTTCCACCCCGCAAAAAAAAAGAGACTATGATATCTGAATTTGTTTTAGTTTTTGCTCAAAGTAGGCGGATAGAAAACGCAGACCCATCTAATTTTATCTTTTGTATGATTATAACAGTGTTCGTTAAAAAAGTATCTATCACATATCTGAACCCCACTATTTATGAAAATTCATTGGTTATCTTGTAAAGTTAACGCTTCTTATTTTAGTCAGCGCCTCAGCGCTAATCTTAACCTGTATACTACTATACAGGTTAAGATTAGTACTTAGCCACATTCTCAAGGACATCGATTTTTCATGTTTTTTATGAAAATGCTTGGGCGATCTCAGAAACAAACACCTGTTCAAAACTCAGAAAGATGTTATAAAATGAAGTCCAGACCGTTACGGAAATTACCACCGAGTTTTCTGCTTCCCGCAGTTGGAATAAATACTACACACACCTTTATGTAGATAGTTCAGTGAGTTTACAGCGCGATTTAATGTCAAAACGACCACATTAACATTTCGTATGCAGTGAAAGTCCCCTCTGTAACCTATATATTCCATAGAATACGAAACTAGGTAACTTTTAGCAATAGTGAAAAGCTACGGAGTTGGAACAAAGAGTTGAGAAGTTATGTCTCAAAAACGTGCAGTTTGCTTCAATTTTCAGCTTTGCAGATGATGGTAACATAGCGGAAATATATGATGTGGTTTTGACAAAAGATACTTTTAGTTTATTGAAAATAGTTAATGTATAATATTTTTTTTATAATAACCTTACTAAAATGAAACGTACAGTATTATTTATTGCACTTTAGACATGTTCCGTAAAATCACTGCCAGAGTCTATTTCCTGCTAGCTACAACCTGGGTGTTTGAGTCAAGAGTGAATAGGTTACTTCTAGGCAAGCTTACTCCATCGTCGACCACATCATCGCTTACCATCAGGTGAGATAGTGGTCAATCGAGAGCCTACCAAAGTTAAAAAAAATATTTTTTACAATAAAATAGAAACGACTTCCAAAAAAGTGCAAAATAACTTTAATTTCGGAAGTCGAGTGTTCCTGGTTTTGTGTTTTCCTTTTTCGACATTGTGTTAACAATACATAGACATACGAACGCAGCAATAAAAGAGCTATGCCCGAACATACATAAAAAAAGACATCCGAATTGATGGCCTCCTCCTTTTTAAGTCGGTTAAAAAAACCTGAATGACTTTTGAACAGATTCATTAAATGAAAACATTTGGACATTCCGAAAGGGCGAAAGCCTGTAATTGTGATAACTCTCAGTAAATAACTCAAATTACTCAGTAAAGTTCAGGTTGGAATATGTTAGTTTTAAGAAAGCCTACACAGCTGTTGATTGCTTCATCGACTACCTGAAGCAGTGATTCCACGAAAATTCCTTTCTAGTTCAAAGTGCGAATTCATGAAACTCTCAAATTGATAGTTGTCACTAGAGTAAGGTTTAAAGTAAACTTCACAAAATAGTACTACTAAGATAGTGGGCCAAGGCAAATCTATGTAAGTTTGTAGCTCAAAAAATTTGTATGAAGAAAGGGGGGGGGGGTCCAGGCAAATCCATGTAAGTATGTAGCTCAAAAAATAAGTATGAAGAAGGGGGCCAAGGCAAATCTATGTAAGTACCTATGTAGCTCAAAAAATGAGTATGAAGAAGGGGGCCAAGGCAAATCCATGTAAGTACGAGTATGTAGCTCAAAAAATAAGTATGAAGAAAGGGGCCAAGGCAAATCTATGTAAGTATGTAGCTCAAAAAATGAGTATGAAGAAGGGGGCCAAGTCAAATCTATGTAAGTATGTAGCTCAAAAAATAAGTATGAAGAAGGGGGCCAAGGCAAATCTATGTAAGTATGTAGCTCAAAAAATAAGTATGAAGAAGGGGACCAAGGCAAATCCATGTAAGTATGTAGCTCAAAAAATAAGTATGAAGAAAGGGGCCAAGGCAAATATATGTAAGTATGTAGATCAGAAAATAGGTATGATGAAGGGGGCTAAGGCAAATCTATGTAAGTATGTAGCTCAAAAAATAAGTATGAAGAAGGTGGCCAAGGCAAATCTATGTAAGTATGTAGCTCAAAAAATAAGTATGAAGAAGGGGGCCAAGGCAAATCTATGTATGTACCTCAAAAAATAAGTATGAAGAAGAGGGCCAAGGCAAATCTCTGTAAGTATGTAGCTCAAAAAATAAGCATGAAGAAGGGGGCCAAGGCAAATCTATGTAAGTATGTAGCTCAAAAAATAAGTATGACGAAGGGGGCCAAGGCAAATCTATGTAAGTATGTAGCTCAAAAATAAGTATGATGAAGGGTTTGCGATTAGTTGATGCAATGTAAATTCACAATGCTTCTTTTAAGGCTTTGTATAGTGAGATTTCTCACTCAAAATCAATTCCCAATATTGAATCATGGAAATAATCTTCCAGGGGAATACAAAGTAACCCAACAATACCACACCTTTGTGCCTTACGCATTATTTACGCGCCTAAAACTAACCTGGCCCACTGGGGAACCGAAAAGCGTCACAAAAAGACTCTCTTCCTATCTATCATACTGTATAGTGTGGGTATATGTAGGTAGGTGTCCCAGCACTTAAGATGCAAACTGTGACATCCAAATCGTGATACACAGGGGAGTTCTGGGGACAGAAATGTACGTATTCAATATTGTGTTACCAGAACAAAGATCACCGAATATCAGTCGTGCGCCTAAACTTTGGGCTTTGACGTACTGGACAAAGACTTCAAAGGGAACCTACTGAGGTTCCCTTTGAGGATGTACCATTAATAAAATGTGACTTCTATGTGACTCTGTCCTCTTTCAGAGAGTATTAATGTGTATTAGATAGGTGTAGCTAAAAGCTTTGGGTTGTTTTTAGAACAGTATCATTTTGATTCATTCACTAAGATACCTACAACAGGAAATAATATGGTTTTAAATTAAATAGACTAAAGATAAACACATAACTTTTTGAGATTTTTTCAGAATTCTTTCTCTGCAATATCTCAGTAATCGACGCCATCTTTAAATTCAAATATCTTCCTGCTAATTCACAACGGAGGAATTACTATTCAAATAATACCTAAAATTAACAACCAGTATCGCATATTCAATTTACTTCAGTTTACCATATGAAGCTCTGTTCACAGCCGATACTTAATACCTACGATATTTTATCCACTCAGTTTTTCCAAAATGATGCAGTAGAACTAGCCACGTGATATAGTGATCTTAAAAATTTCGAGTAAATTATCGTACCCACAGATAAGTAACTAATTATCCAATCCATCAATCTGCCTAGCCTTTTTCACAACTATCTTGGGGTCGGCTTCCAGTCTAACCGGACGCAGCTGAATACCAGTATTTTACATGGAGCGACTGCCTATCTGACCTCCACAACCCAGTTACTGGGTAATACGATACCCCTTGGTAAGACTGGTTGTCAGACTTTCGGGGTTCTGACGACCCGTTACAACTGTCAAAGATCCACGATTGACAGCCGGGACGGCTTAACGTGCTCTCCGAGGCACGGAGGAGTCACGGTATATAAAGATGGTCACCCATCCATGGAGCAACCCCGGCAAGCGTAGTTTAACTTGATGGATCGACCCGTGCGGCTGTTATTACTTTAGCCACGAGCTCCTTCTCCTCCTCTTATAAGTAACTAATTATCCGCCGTAAGTAAACTAGAAAGTTTGAAACTAAGAATCGATTTGTATGATTAAATGCCGTAAACTGTGAAAGCGACTTTGAGCGGCACCCTTTTTACCCGATTGTGCGACGCCAGGGAGGGTAATGTGTTTATCAGCTCATGTATGTATGTTTGTTCCTTTATGGTGCTTTAAAGAACAAACGCGTGGGCCGATTTTGATAATTCTTACATCAATTGATTCGTCTTAATCTTGCGAGTGCTACTAAAGACACATGACAGTAATCAAAATACAATAAGGCGACAACCAGACGCCATATTATGATAAAGAAAAAATGAAAGTCGGCGAACTTTTAAGTGGCGATTCCAAAATTATAACTCACTATGGGCCGATTTCACCATTCGCTCTATAAACTAAGATTTACTGAACAAAGCTTAGCGTAAAAAATAAAAACCATAAAAAGATTGTAGTGAGTTAACCATAAAAGATAGACATATGCTATTGCGGATTTTCTAGAATATTTTTTAGAACTTTTAAAGGAAAAAAAATCAGTTGTACATAATTTTTGCGTAACTTTAACCGTTTACGCAGCGCACGCTTATGATTGTCTGGCAGTTTGAGTATTTTTTGCGGCCTACTCAAATGTCCTTACTTTGGTATTGTTCGTCGGTTCGTTGAGCACCTCAGACTTCTGAGTTGAGCTTCGCGATGACTGACAAATGCTTGCACTGTCTGGACAGGTCCACTCGAATTCGTGTGTTGCTTTCTTCATAAAGCTCATCCCAGACATAAACGTACATGGTTCTCATATGATCTAACCAGTCCACATTGTATGGATTTGAACACTAAAAGAGACTTTGACCTCTGAGTTTGTTTCGGTGTTTCTTCTCAGGGTAGTCAGCTAGGAAACACCGGCCTCATCTAGCTTAAACTGACAAAAAACATTGACGTGTAAAAGTGTTCCTTGTAACCTATTTACTGAATAAACATCATTCATTTATCATTTATCACGAAACTGAAGCTCTCAAAAGAGTTTTTTTTTTCCGTTTTTGGCACATTTTTCCCTGATGCTTTGCTTTTGTTAGTCGCAGCGGGATGTTATATAGCCTATAGCCTTCCTCGATAAATTAACTATTCAACTTAAACATATTTTTTTCAATTCGATCCAGTAGTTTCTGAGATTAACAAAGAAACAAACAAACAAAATCTTCAGCTTTATGACAGCGGCTAAACGCGTTTAAGCTCGCTTAAACGCGTTTAACTGGGCATTTAGAATTGGTGAAATCGGCCTTAAAATGTAGAAAAAATTAAAAAAAAAAAACCGACTGTAAAAAACAACTAAGTAAACGGACAGACGAACGGTCAACAAAGTGATCCTATAAGGGGTTCCGTTTTTTTTCTTTTGAGGTACAGACCCCTAGAAATGAATATTTTCAAAAAACCCGACTGTAAAACAACTAAAAAGTTCCAAACAAGTTACTTTTCAAGCAGTCTTATACAGTTGGTTGCATGAAATCAGTAATTGAATGAAACTAACTGCCACCAACTGCATCAGACTGCTTGAAAATTGACTTGTTTGAAACTTTTTAGTTGTTTTACAGTCGGGTTTTTTGAAAATATTCATTTCTAGGGGTCTGTACCTCAAAAGAAAAAAAACGGAACCCCTTATAGGATCACTTTGTTGACCGTTCGTCTGTCCGTCTGTCAAGACTCTTTATCTCGGGAACGCGTGGAGGTCGAGATGAAATTAAAACCATATATTTAAGTCTACAGTCCCTTGAAACTGGGAAAAAATAAAACTTCTAAAAGAAGATACAGCCGTTTATGCCGCAAAAAACGTGTATTTCGACACTCTCAAGGGAATCAAAATTTATAGGGTACTTCCCTCTGTCCTACAATCATGAAATTTGGCAAGAAGCAAGGTCTTATAACACAAGTTAAGGGAAAAATCTGACTATCGTAAGTTTTAATAGCATTACAAAAAATAGGGTCACCGTACAAGGAATTCGGGTTCAAATTGTAAAGTGAGGCGACCGTATCATGTGGAGCATCGTATGAAAGGACCTCATTCAACCTCAAACAGATTTTAAATTATTTTAACCACGTCTAATTACCGAAAATAAAAAAGATTTTCTAGCAATAATTTTCGAAACTCAATTCCCGAACTATTTAGATACCCACAAGCTTGTACGGAACCATCGGTATGCGAGTCGACTCGCACTTGGCCGGTTCTTTTTTTAAAGATTTTTTTGTTTAGGTAATTTTTCGAAGTACTGATTTTATTACGACAAATTATTCGCTGATATTAAAATTATTGCTCTTAATTTGCTGAGTGGCATAGCCTACTGTTTATTCCAGAAAATGCACGGTTCCTGTAGGAAACTTAAGAGAGCGAAGATGCAGGAAGTAGCTGTTTTTTTTTCAAATAAAGAGGAAAATAAAAAATCTATTCCAACTTTTTGCTCCGATCAACTATAACGGTACTTATTAGAAGGCAAAGATTGTGCCTGGGTGTCGAACTGCGTCGCCCGAGCCCATTCTCCTAGGAATCCCTCGCACACTCTCCGTGCTCAACGCTCTCTTGGATGCTAAACCTGATCGTTACGTGTTCGCGGACGAATGGAAGAAGATCTTGTCTGCATGTCTGGACTATTATGAGATGAGTGTATAACTGCGGTGTAGTTGTATTTCATTCTTATTTTGTTCTCAGCATGTCTTTAACTAATACTAATGACCTTGAACGTGTTATGTTAAAGTAAAGAAATAATATTATCGTTTAAAAACAGGCTTTTTATTTTTTGTAATCTATTCAGCAAACCCTTTCATATGATACCTACCAATATAATGGGAATGCATAAAAAAGTCCGCCAACTTTGGGAGTCCGCCATTTTGGATTTAGAATGACGTCACTAGGCATTGTCATTCAAACTAAACATGTATGCAAAATTTCAGCTCAATCGGATACAGGGACGTGCAACTTCTAAGATTTTTTTATATAGTTAAAGGTGAAAGTAATAAGACGTGCTAATTAATAAATACGCGGCCGCGTGAACGTGGCCTTATTCAATGAAAACTCAGCACATCTCACGCCTACGTACTCGTATAACGTGTCGACGGCCCACTGTTCCTAGTAGACAAATTTCTATTCCACTAGCATATAAGCTACCTACGGTTGTCGCAATGAAAATAACAAAGCCCCAGGTAATTTCGCTAATGCAAGTGGTTACACCCTATCTACATCGCACTTACAGAGCCTTCGCCCGAAGGTGCCTATTAGGAGGGTCTACACATGGGATATTGTTAGACCTTTCCCGCTATATTTTGACTAAGTGTTAATATAAGGTGGTGGCAGATAGTTTGAGAGTACGAATGGTCTAAGAAATTGGGAATGGAGCAATACTGTGTTGAAGTAACTATTAGTATTACCTTACCTCTGTGTCATGTAGATGGTTTTCGAAATTCGTTTACCCAGCCCCCGGTGTCTGAATTCAGAAATTGAGGTAAAGAACGTATCTACCTCTCTTCTTTTAGGCCAAATTTTGACAGGTTTTCATGCTAAAAGTGGTTTGTAAATTCTCAACTTGAAATTCAGTAGGAGAGAAAAACACTAAAAAGTTTTACTTCGTTTATATTTGTTTCGCAGGCAATATTATACATTTACATAAGGCCAATAAGTAAAGAAACACTGGCTGCGTTATAGATATACACAATCCTTAACCAGTTCGACGAAAGTATAAACTAAACAACACACCCGCATAAAATATGACTACGAAACTTGCACTTATTATTTTAGATACAGTTTACAAATTATTTCTCATAAATTCAACAATATTAAAAACGTTAACAATTTACAAAATTTTCCCTATATTTTATAGCATTTCAGATTTACATACATTTTCATTAATACAGCTATAAAATTTAATAGATAACAAATTATATAAATGAGCAAATAAAGTTCTAACGTTTATAACCGCTTAGCTACATTATGTTATGTACATAAACATTAACAGTTTATTATTTAGATATACAATTATTATGACACTGAGTAGTTACATGCGCATGCGACGCAAAACAAACGACAATCGTATTTTAGTGAAAAGTATTGTACAACAGCAAGAACGTATTTTAGAGAAACAAATAAAAAATAAAATAGATGTAGTAAAGTATTGTTTATTTGAATTCGAGATAATTTTCAAAGTTTTGAAAAACCAATCTATGTTATACGTATGTAACTAAATTCAAATTCCAATTGCAACCCATTCTTTTTAAGGGCCTAAATAGTCACTTAAAAATCAACTTTAAATACAGAACACTAAAGTCGATACTTGAGTGGGTGGCGGTGGATTGAAATTATCTCGAATTATTTATCCAAGTTTATCATAGTAACTCAATGTTATTATTTCCATATATTATAAGCCTTTACATTGTTAATACAAGCTGACATCTGATGAAATGCTAATGACTATTACGTAGTTACACTTATTTACCGTTCGATCACCGTTTGCTATAAAACGTACTATATCAGTACCATAGTCTTTAATCTAAACGATAAACACTGTCTCACGTCCAATTAGTAAGACACAGACACTTAATTGCCGAGGAATGCTGAGCCATGCACAATTTTAAGACAAGCTAACACATAAGAATTAATTCAATTATGTCATACGTGTGTACGTGACGAATTACATTGAGATTATGTTGAAATTAATGTTTACGAAGTAGAAAGTTGATATAGTTACTGGCTCTGATCTAGAAATGAAATCAACTAGCGGTTAAATATAGTTCTTTATCATAATTTTGTTTGGCAATAACATGAGTTACTCGTACAAGCCCGGGTTTTGTCTGCTCATCTCTTCGGTTCATGGTGGACATTCCATCCATACGCACATAGTGATTTGAAAACACATTCATTGTGCGTACAGCTAGGTAGTGGAATTCCCTACCTCTGTCTGTGTTTCCTGATAGCTACAACCTGGGAGTCTTTAAGTCAAGAGTGAATAGGTTACTTCTAGGCAAGCGTGCTCCATCTTCGACCACATCATCGCTTACCATCAGGTGAGATAGTGGTCAAACGCGTACCTATCAACGATAATAATTAAAAAAAAAGTGATTGATATTTTGGCAAACGATGAGATCCTGACCAGTTATTTATATAATAGCCATGATATTTATTTATTTATTTATGCACACAAGTATAGAGGCAGACTTAATGCCTCAGTGAGATCCTTCGGCTAAAGGGACATGCAGTCACCGATTGCCAGTATATTTGGACACAAGTAGAAGAGGAGAGACGAGAGAGGAGAGGGAGTGGTAAATGCTCTCGGTCAGTACGCACCATGCGTAAACCCGAGACTATTATAAAAAAAGAACGAGTAACTTTTCCGATGTTTTTCAGAGTCTTAACTTTGCACATGGCTTTAAGTGAAAGTTTAGCATGTGGCGAGGGCTAAGGTCGTTATTAAAAAGGTAGCGCTCACGGTGAGAGCGGAAGCGGCGGCGGTGGCTGGTCCGCCTCCGCCTAAGAAGCCGGCATCCTCGTCTCGAGGTCCACCTTCTCGGAGAGGACCCTGAAGGCTGGAGCGAACGTCATTCGTCTCTTCGATGGAGTAGTCGCGATCATCCTCGTCGCGTTTTCTGTTTGGCAACTCCATTTCTGTGTGACGTATGAAAAAATTAATTTTTAACTGATCTTTCACAATCAGCAGCTTATTTTAGTCGATGAAAACTATATTTCTTTTGACTCTATAGAAGTTACTGTTATATTTGAGAGAGTGCGGTTATATCTGCAGTTAGGGAAATATGACAAATAAGGCATTGGGCCCACATGGCGACATGTAACATTGTTAGTATTTCCACATGATAGAATGTAGCATTTCTGCTTTCTCTTGTTTAAACTTGGACAACAGATGATATTCCACCGCACACAAAAGTTAAGGTATCTTTGAAGCGACCTTACAACAACATAGCCTATAGCTTACAATCGCTCCTTGCCATACAAAGTTCCATTGACAATACAAAGACAGTGTGGCGCCTCCTTTGTCTAAGACTTACCGTATAACCTAATGTTGCCTTCGGCGTCGCCTATAGAGTTCTTGGATATGCATTTGTACCCTCCGAGGTCACTCCTCTGGATGTTTCGGATAACGAGACGCATCTGCACGCTGTATGCAGAACTGTTGATCTCAGTCATCTGGTATTTGTCATTTGATATTATCATTTCGCCTGGAAAAGAAAACGTGATTATTTTTTTGCTGCGTCAGGACATCGGTATACATTACATTTAGTTACTATTATTATGCGTCAATAGGTACACATAATAATCCTACTAATATTATAAATGTGAAAGTTTGTAAATGTGTATTTTTGTTACTTCTTCACGCTCAAACGGCTGGACCGATTTGGATTAAATTTAGTATGTAGATAGCTTATAGCCTCGATTAACATATAGGCTACCTTTTATTCCGGTCTAGGCGGGTAAAACCGCGAGGCGCAGCTAGTAGTAACTAAAACTCTGTAGGAAACATGTGTTGAAATTTCGTTTACAAATAATTGGTTAAATTTACCGAGATAGTTTGAGGATGCGTGTGTTTTTAATTAACGTGTATAATTTTACATTATGACCGTCCTCAAATTAAAAGTCAGTAATTTAAACAAGTTTTAATGAACTCATTAAAATTCGATAAAATGTTGGATATTGGAACCAGCTCATGAATAAAATCCTAGAACATTTTATTCATGAGCTGGTTCTTACAGACCCAGCTCCAAGGCTTGAGGCGCTGCGTGCCGAAGTACAGGCCCCAAACCTAGTTCGGCAGCAGCAATATTGATACACAACTGTAATAATTCTTTCTAGTTTATAAGACAAGTTGTGTAAATCTATCTTGTTGTGAAATAAAAATATTATTATGTTTATTATATTATATTAATAAATAGTTAAAATGTACATTAGCAGAACTAACCATTAATTATGTTTGCACAGCGGCAAAGTCTTTGGTTTCAGTTGATACAGTCATTTGTTTCACCGCCCTTTATTCGATAGGCACAAGCCTTTCCGTCCATTTATATTCGCCCACTTCCGACCATTGTCCGCCCGATATCGAACTGAAATATTGTTTCGGCATGTCGTGTGCGGAACAATACACTATATGCTCACATAATGTATCTACTTTGCAGTATGTGCTAACAGTACAGCATTCGGTTAAAATAATATTCAATTTCATCCCATTCCACGTTGCAATGTCAACAAACAAATGTTGATTTTGGGGGCAAGTGTTAACATTATTCGTTCGTGTTCAATTTGTCAGTCGCAAAGCTTAATGTGCTTCACAAAACAATAGTAATTACAAGGATAAACTGCCGCTTTGCGATTGTTAATCCATTAATAGTGGTGTATGTGCGACTGAATCATGGTTTGAGGGACATGATGTTTGACAATCAAAACGTGGGGCCTTGTTATGAATATTGGCTATTTATTCGTTGGGTATTAAAGGGTTGATTTCCTATTCATTGTGATTAGAATTGAAATATCTGTTTTTATTAGCAAGTACGCCTGGTGATTGAGATGATAAAGTACGTTAGGATGTTTTTGAACTTCTCCAATATGAGCTTCAGTGTCAGGCCATAGCTGATAATGAAATGATAATAGGAAGAAACAGAAATTAAATTTTCCATCCTTTCAAAAGTTAATTTAATCATATTTTTAGCGATCAAGTTCAAGTGCCAAAGTCCAATTTAGAAAATAGCCTTACCTTTTATCCCTATTTTCTAGAGTGGAACCAACCCTAGGTCAATGATATCGAAAAAGTGGTGAATAAAAAATAGAGTCATTCTGCAGGTTTTGTGCCTAGAAAATCCGTGAAATCCAGCGAAAACAATCGGTGTGCGGATCTAAACACAGTCAACGTTCTGAATAATAGATACGATGCGCGCTGGTGTTTTTGATCTGCACTATACCTACGAACCTAACTGTTTACAGATTTATACAGGTTTTTTTTCTAGTTGTAATAGATTTTTGATGCATGATGTAATATGATTGAGCTAGATGAGCTAGTGTGCAAGTTTCTACATTTGTATGGTCTTATTGAGGATTCCGACTTAATTAATGTTATGCATTAATCATTGTATTCTTTAAGTAACAGAAAAATAGAAGATAATTAAGTTCGTGTATAAAGGTGGCCTTTTTGGTGTACCTACAATAAAGTTTATTCTATTCTATAGTTATAAAGTAGGGACCTAGAAAACGATGGACGGACAGAGTTAAAGATATACATATTAAGCCTAAAAAAGGACCACTCTGATGACGAGAGAAATATGGAAGCAGATATGTTATGCTGACTCTATATAAATTGAGATAAGGGTTAGAGAATGATGAAAAGGAAATCGTAGTTTTACTAACCAAAATAAACATGCGATATTTACACGTGTCAAGTTATTTCCGGCTTTTTAATCTGTTTCATGAAAGTTTTGAGAAAAGTTTTACTGAAAAACTAGTGACGCCCGGCTCCGCACGGGTGCAAATTATACACACAGACCTTCCTCGTTTATCGCTCTTTCTGTTAGTGAAACCGCATTAAAATCCGTTGCGTGATTTAGGAGGATTTAGTGGAGAAACAGACTGACGTGGAAAGCGACTTGATGATTTATACTAAGTAGAGATGTTATAGAATTTTATTAAATACCAATGTTTATTGTTTTAGTGCTTTCTAAATCAGTTAAATAAAGTTCAGCTGCATCAAGATGTACTGGAAGCAGACCTCAATATACTCGTAGTTAAGAAGAGGATGGTAATGAGTTTAATCTTGGCTTGCTACTCAAAATCTTTTTGTCATAATCCCAGTTAAAAAAACATTGTCATTGAAAGAAAACGTTCAAAATGTGTGAGTGGATCCTGTGTACAGCGATTCCGTGGAATATTTGTCGTAAGCTACATTATTACCGCGATGCCTTGTTCGTTCTACATTAAAAATTGCTTGCATTCTTCTTGCCTCGCTTTATTTTGTGGGTGGCTTTTTATTTTTATTTTTTATTGCCAGCCAGTGACCATGGCTTTCAGCTATGAAATTGAAAATTTTGGTTATAGGTATTTTTTTAATTATAGAATCCACTTGGTTTGTCCCTTTCTTGTGCTGTATCCTGTGCTGTAGGATTTTGGATTATGGAAATTGGATTGTGAGGTTCATTTTTAGGGTTCCGTACCCGAAGGGTTCAAACGGAGCTCTATTGTTGTCACTCACGTGTCCGTTTGTCCGTCTGTCTGTCTGTCCGTCCGTCGTCTGTCACAAAATTTTGTTACGAAGAATTTTTTAACTTCCCATTGACCTATGAACTTGAAATTTAGTTATAATGTTTATTATTACGTATACTTTAATCTGCCCGGGGGTGGAGGATAAATTCGAAAGAGTTACCTCGCAGTAAGAGTCTGACACGCCCTTCCGCTCCACCCTAGAGCGGAAGAAGTCATAAGATGATTTCCCACCCCCAAAAAAAAAAAAAAACGTATACTTTAATAGCAAATACCAATATTTGGTAAGGAACCCTTAATGTGCGAAATCCGACACGCACTTGGACTTGGTTCTAGTTTGCATTTGCTTCATATTTAATGTTTTTTAGTTGTATTGAAAACTAAGCTGTATTACGTCACTCGTTTGTGTTAAGGAGTATTGGATCATGGTAAATGATGCGTCCGCTAACAAAACGAAATATTTACAAATATGTGGATTATATTTGTAAATGTTTGGTATCGCTACCAAGTTTATTTGAAAATATTAGTTAATTTATTATTTCCAAACATAGAAGAGAAAGCAAAAATGGCTAAAATAAAATCAAGAAACATCAGATTAGTTAGCTACTGACAAACATATTTATTTACATGATATTGTAAACATAGTCTAGTTCTTTAAAAATTTCTAAATAATAAATAAACGAAATTTGAGGAAAATACCGCAAACTACTGATTTAAATTATTTATTTTCATTTTAGAGTAAGTCTCATAACAAAATGTGGAGAACCACTGCTATAATTATATTTCTTTTCATTTTAGAGTTATAGTTGTTATTATTTATGGAGAATTTCGGCCTTTGTAAGATAACCAGTAAATTAAAAATCACCCTGGCTACTTAAATGACACTGGTCTTTGATCATAAGCCATGCATCATATCTACTTGTAATTTAATTACCACTATCAAAATAGTACCTACTACAATAATATGTAGGTATATCACAACCACTCTCATTCAACATTCAGTTCGTACGGACTCCTCGGCAATATAACGCGGTAAGTTCAACGTCGCCGCCGACTTGATGTGATCGTTAATCACGCCATAAGACGGCGGGCGCTATTACACACTGATATACCCACTCGACAGTTGATCTTACTTCAATTGACCGAGACTTCATTGTGGGTTAAACTTTTATATGTTTTAGATTTTGTGCTCTCCTACAATGATTTTGTAAATGTGAAAGTCTGTATGTTTGTTGATGTGATCGTTAATCACGCCATAAGACGGCGGGCGCTTTTTCACACTGTTATACTCACTCGACAGTTGATCTTACGGCGGAATTGACAATTGACGGAAAATTTATTGATGGTTAGTCAGACTTTATTACTGCTCTAAATGTTGTGCTATCCTACAATAATATCCCGGGTCTGCGGACGGCGAGTAGTGGGTAACTCGCCGTCCGATCAGCACCAGGCCCGAGAGTCGACGGCGCGTAGTGTTCCACGCGCGCCTCAAAGAGTTGTCAGCCAAAGGAAGGGGCCTGCCACGGCCGGTGCCTGCCCGCGGGTGGAGGATAAATTCGAAAGAGTTACCTCGCCCCCGGGCACTCGAGGCAGGGAGGAACAGGGGTGGGTTTTAGTCAGTAAGAGTCTGACACACCCTTCCGCTCCACCCTAGAGCGGAAGAAGTCATAGGATGATTTCCCACCCCCCAAAAAAAAAAAAAAAAATCCTACAATAATATTGTAAATGTCGAAGTGTGTATGTTTTTTTATGTGATCGTTAATCACGCCATAAGACGGGGGCGATATTACACACTGATATACTCGACAGTTGATCTTACTTCAATTGACGGAGACTTAATTTGTGAGTAAAACTTTATTACTGCATTACATTTTGTGCTATCCTACTAAATATTATATATGTAAAAGTGTGTATGTGTGTTACTCATCCACGAATCAACAGTTGGACGGGTTTGGATGAAAGGTACGAGTAGACCATAGACATAGATGTTGTTTTTTCCTTTTTAGGGTTCCGAAAGTCTGAATGAAAAACGTAACCCTTATAGGATCACTCGTGTGTCTGTCCGTCTGTCACACCTAATTTGCTCCGAATCTACTTGACCGGTTCGTTATAATTTGGCACAGACATGAATATTTGTGACCCACTTATTCGTAGACCCAAACACGTACATGTAACGTAAATAAATTAATTTGGAATACGGGGGCCACTTTTGGGTAGAAAATTAAAAAATAAAGTTTCTCAAACTGTACTAAACTACATATCAAATGAAAGGGCTTATTGTACGGATTACAAGTATATTTTTTCTATGCTCTACCGTGTCCTCAGGGCGATCCACAATTTTTTTTCCTTGTTCTTTTCCGAGGGATTATTTTCAAATTACACGCAGCCAAAACCGCTGGAAAAAGCTAGTATATTATAAAAGACTCCACGGAAGGGCTTTACGAACCATTTATAAATTGTTTCATTTATGGCTTGCATTAGTGATTTTTCTGATTTTACCTGAAAAAAAGGAAGAAGTCCTTCTAGTACGGGAGTACTAGAAGGACTTCTCTTCTTTTTTTTCTTCTTCCTTTTTTGTATCAATTCATTGGAAATAATATCGTCTGTTGGGTCAGGTTAGATTATGATAGAAAAAGATGAAATGCGTCATCCATTCATTGACTGCATTTGACTTGCAGTGCGTCTGTAAACACTTTTATTCCTCAAGGGAAGCCGTACCCTAACAATAAGTTAGAAAAAAACAATACCAAAGGAATGTACACAAAGCATCTTCATGATTATATATTATTCCCCCGCGAAGGGTAAAGGTGTCTCTCTAATCATGAAATGGCATTAATTTATTACTGGGGTGAGTTCGTTGCATTAGTTTAGTTCGAAATAAACTTTATTTATACGCCATTGTCTGCTGTCTGTGACTTCGGCCATGTTGTTTTGTGCTAAGATCTGAGACATTGTTTTTTAAGTTTGAATTAGATATGAGGAAAATATCGACCGATTTTTTTACAAAAAAAAAACAACCGACTTCCAAAAAAGAAAATACACTAAAAATAAAAAAAATAACTGTAATTTCGGAAATCGGTGTTTGTATTTTATTTCTTCGTTATGCGTTTAGGAAGTCGGTGTCAAACCGACTTCTTAAATTAAAGTTATTTTTAGTGTATTTTATTTTTGGAAGTCGGTTGTTTTTTTGTTAAAAAGTTTTTTATTTTTCTCTTTTTGTTGTCATACCCCAGAACTCAAAACCCCAATAACATGGCACGTGGAATTTAAACATACTCGTAATTGGAGGAAACCAAAACGTCATCTATACAGGGTGTAACAAAAATGTGGTCATATTTTAGGAGCCAGTTCTGCCCATGGAAATGAACAACTTCCTCTAAGAAAAAACAGAAAATTCCCAAAAAAAAATTTGGCTTTCCATACAAAGTTATAATCAGCTGATCAATATTTGTATGGGAGGAAAAAAAAATTTTTATAATTGCCTCGTTTTCTTGAAGAAAGTTGTTCATATCGATGGACAGATGCAGTTCTTATAATATGACCACACCTTTCCGTTACACATATTTTTCGTTTTTGTTCAGTTTTTCAAAAAGCGCTGAAGCAGTTTCGATAATATTTGTGGTGAGAATTTTGAAAATCGGTAAAAAACTGACAGAGAAATCGTTGGACATACATAAAAAAAAATACATGCAGTCGACCATAGAACCTCCTCCTTTTTCGAAGTTGGTTAATTTTTTTTTCTGTATACTTACTTTTCTACGGCATCAACTCTGAATTTTTGGTGACTCATGATTGGTCCCACAATGAAAGTTTGCGTGACCTTTCTTTAAAAAAAATGCGTTTGAATTATAAGGCTCTATATAGCAATGTACATGGATACATTCTAAGATACTAAAACACTTACACAGTTGTTTATTTTTTTGAAAAAAAAAAAGAATTTAGACCTTTAGTTAGGTACCATGAGTGTGCATGGAATGTGTTATCTTTCAAAAAGACAAGTGTGTATTTTTTCTAAATCTGCAGGCTGATTCAGCGTTTCCGTTGGTGATTCGGCAGGTACTAAATATTGTTACATGTCATAACCATAAAAGCCGCGCACGCGCAACTAAATCACAAGCATAAATTAATATCCTTAATTGTCTAAAATTGTTCTGTTCCGAATTGAAATTTGGGTTGAATACTAGCGCACTATTATGTACTCCTGAGGCGATATCATACGTTAGAGCTCAACACATTACTGTTGTAATATTGCTACGAAGCAAATGGTAGCAAAACATCACATGTTATTAGTGCTCCGAACACAGTTTAACTGCTAAGATAGAGAATAAATCTCTAGTAATACATGTTTATTACAAGCCAACTTGGGAATGCAGTCTAACATCTAGCAAGAAAATCATTAATTAAAGGCAACTTTCGAGGCAGCCCTGAGCATTACGAAATCCGAAACCGGTAGGAAATTGTGTAGTTACAAAAGAAAATTTTAGTACGTACGATACTAACATTTTCAGAATGTCCCGTCGTATAACAAACGGTGCCTAATTTTGTTACAACAATTAGCGAGGATAATTAATTTAATTGACCTAAACAATAACTTAAGTAATCCATAACAGCAACACGATCACAATAGCTTCATTAATAACTGCGGTCAAAGCTGAAGACATTGAGATCTGTCAAGAGACGTGGTGGCTTTGCCGCTCGACCCCGCCGGCCACAAATCTGCGGTGGCCGCCCGCTTGATGCAACTGACACCTCTACGGTGGCCAGCCGCCACTGACACGCCCTCTTTTGTTTATTGTAGACAACTTTGTTAATTAATTATCAGCTTACAACATACTATTGAAGGCGTATCGAACGGTAATGAATGGACGATGATGTTGAAGAGATGAAGAAAAGATTAATTGTGAATTTGTTGGATAGTTTTGCTTTGTTTGCGTTTGGTGTGCCAATGATATTGTTTCTGTATTCGTGTAAGTTTTTGGTCTGGTTTTTCGTTTTGGATATTTTTATGCATTTACGACGTTGAAAACAAGAACGAGTCTACTACATTACAAAAGTTAAAAACCTATAGTCATCGCACAATTTAAACGGACAATGATATATAAATTTGAACGAAAATGTTCCTTTAAAAGCGCCATCGAAAAATAACCTGTACATCGTGACAATAAAGTAAGCAATTTTATTTAAATAAAACCCGATTGAAATTACAACAAAAAGTTGTAGCAAGGCCGGGCTGCGAATGGCGGGCACTCCCATTCCATGTCCGGCTCGGCCGGCACGCCGCTTGTCCCATCTCGTCACGCCCGTGTATTACCTAATTTAATTTGTAGTCCCCGCAATTTATGGGCCGCAGAAGAGCCGTCTACCCCCTCTGTTTGTTAGTAACGGTCCAGACATATGTGCCGTACGTCACTTCAGCATTTGATTGTTAATTGCTCAAAAAGTTTTGCAGTTACACAACGTGTTAACGACTAACATGCATAGAGTTTGAATCTAACATTCATAAAGTTGGACTAACAAAGCTAAAACTCGCCATTTGCAATAGAAATCCAATAAAAATACTTTTTATCGCTGTGCATATAAAAAATATTGAATATTATCAAAATAATGAATATTAAAATGTCATAATGAATATTTAAATGTGCAAATGCGTGAGGGAGAGCGCGAGAGATCAAAAGCGAACCTCGAAATGCGATCTTTTGGAAAATGTTTTTGCATAGATATTAATTAGGTTGTGTATATTTTCTGAATGCGAATTTTAACAGTGCGTGTTTTCGTTTAGCCATAGAAAACTGAAACTGCATAAATCCGGGCCGGTTTAGTTTCAGCGAGTAATATTTGAAATTGAATTTAGATTTGTACGAATATTGTGGTACGTAGTACGTGAGAGTAAATATTGTGACTGTAGCCTAAAGCAATTTGAAGCGGGCGGACCAGCGGTCTTTGTTGCATATTGGGCGGTAATAGAATTCGGTCCGCTTTTTGCGCGGGTGGTCGCTTCGACCGCGTAATAGCGGGCTCGGTTGCCTTTGTAACTGCATCTAAATCTGCCTGCACTATGCGTCCGTCGGCCTGGTTAGGGTATAACCAATTATTTCGTCGTACCCCTACGGGTTACGGATTTGCGGTGTGTTTATTTGTTTCAAAGACGGCCAGAAGATATGAGATGATTGTGATTGTTATTGGAACGAAGTTCCTTATCGCATATTACACTCGAGACACTTGGCTAATGACAGCTGCACTCTATTTATTGCATTGCGATGCATTAGAAAAAAGAGACACGTAGATGCAGGGATGCAATACATGAGTGGCGGATAAATTTGAAAGAGATTTACCGCGGCCCTGGCACAAGCAATTGATGGAACAAGGGTGAGTTTTAGTCAGTAAAAGTCTGATACCCTCATTCAAGTCATTTGATGATTTCCCACCATCCAAAACAAGAAGGATGCAATACATTTTATTTCAAAGTTAAGTTAACACAATTTTAGTCATTCTTTAATTTTAAAACAGTAACTAGTAACCACAAAATCACGAAAATTTGACAATAATAATTAACAAAGCGTCACTTCTCATTCACTAGTATTCACTAGTGAATGACAACCACAGAACTTTATTTACGTCGTCGTAAAATCGTTCCCGGTATGCTCACCCCTGCTTCTTTTAGGTTTTCAGCATTGACGCTAATTTTAAATCGGAATGAAATGATATAACTAAATGAAAGCCACATAATTTCATATGATAAAATAATAGTTAAAATAGTTACAATTAAGTGTGTACTTCTGTTACAAAGAGTGCATTAATAATTACCATTGTAAATGGAGTATTAAATGTAGGCTGAAAACCGACCCCCAAACACATTTTCGTGTATGTTCGATTTATTTAAAATTGACTTCGGTATTTTTACAGGTGGTCAGTGTGTTTTGAAAAGATCTTGATAGACTGATGGATGATATTCTCGTTCGTTTAACAAAGTTTGTTCTTTTTTAATTTATTTAATTGTACCTTTTATTTAATACATAGATAATATTAATTATTTAAGGAAAGGAACCGGCTTCACCTCTTATTTTTTTATTTTTTTTATTAGGACTGCTCGTTAGGTACGAGAAGTTCTTTTTCAAAATTTCAGTTTAAGGCTCATTTAGAAACTGCTTGAAAATTACAAGAAATAAGAGCTAGGTCGACATTCCCAGCCCTGTTCTAAGCCATTAGGCACAACGAGGCACAATTATAAAATTCTATGAATGTGTTACTTCAAATAATTACCTGTGCCTTATGGAAATTACAAGATCAGACGACTAAACTATAATTTTATAGGTCGCATTTTAGATTAAAGTTGTCAAACGTTAATCATTAGGTTGCTTATTTGGACTAAATGAATAGGTACTAGTATTTACTTAATTCAAGTGCCTTGTTTTTTCGAACATGATACTTTAATGAAAACATTAAATCCTGAAATTAAAAATATAGATATCAGGATTTTCATATATTATGTCAATAGGGAATATGCATGTAATTTTTTTTTCACTTATAGCAATAAAATACAGTACTTTGTACCCAATAAAATTATTTAAAAATAAATTCAAGTACTGCGTATCGCTTAAAATTTTATTTAACTCCTACAATTTTCTACTACATTTCAAACGTTCGTGACTGTCAAAGCTGTACTGTGACGTCACTTACCTCGATACGCCTTGTTTACATCTTATTTTTTGTCCTTTTATGAATAATTTGACAAATTATATTAGTTTTAGTCAAGCAGAAATGGCTATTTGAATATTATAAAATTTTTAGTGAATTTTAGTGCATTAGAGTGAAAAAATGGTTTCGAAATCTCAATTTCCATGCGTCTTACTTTCAACAAACTCTGGCTGCACTCGCATTGGTCCGCATAAACTGTTCGATTAGACCGACAAAAAATATAAGTTTAAAGACCGCATTGCGAAAAAGTTTTGTTCGTTTTATCGGGCTTTGGTCGAGAAGCGTTCACACATGTCGCGGCATGCGGTGCGGTGGCGGGCGTCAGATGACTGCGAACGGCACCGGACGGCACACGACGGCACTCGACGGCGCCGGACGGCCCGCAACCCGTAAATCCATTCCTAACTCGACTTTAGTGGCCGGCCGTTGTCCGCCGACCGTGCCGGGTGTTTGTTGCAACGCATTATCCACTTGAAAACTAGCGCACCAACTAAAACGTATTTCGGCATGTCGGATTCCAATTGCGTTGGCCTGTCTTCAACGCAATAAACGTGAAAATAACTGATCTCGATTTTTTTTTTCAATTTCGGTGGGTTTGCTGTCTGTTTCGGCTGACGTCAATTTGCTGCATCTCTATTTCATAAACATTGCGAAATTATACAAATGCCAGCACTGCATTGTCAGTTTTATTAATATTTGGATTTACGAGGGTGTGCGGGCGTTGGGTCAGTTTTGTTAAAGTCGCGACATAATCTCTAGCATTTGATCTTTATTTCCTTCATCTACATACGTAAAACAAACGTAAAGTAAATATTGAGCTTATCTCTGGCACATCTCCCTTCGTTCCTCTCCGAGTGCTTTTGTCCATCTGTCACCCAAGCACTAAATAAGCAACTTTTATCCTGAGGGTGTCATTTTAATGAGAAATAATGAAGTTCCCGACCTCTCTGATGTTTTGTTAGGTTAAGAGCCTTATTTGTATTAGTTAGCACGTGTTTTTATATAGGTGTTTCACAGGTTATATTTCACTGTGTCCAATTTAGTTCGCCTTTTGACGGTCGGCTATTTATGTTAACCGGCCGACTTAATAATGCTGAAATGGCTTTTTGAGTCGTTATTTCTACAAATGGTAAAGGTACGGTTGAAAAAAAAACGTGAAAAAGGTAAGGCTACACTCAATAGGCGTGTTTATTTAACCTAGCAAAGTTAAATTAACGCGAGTAGACATAATAAATGAGTTTATTTTCGATTCAATCAGAACCAGGTTAGGATTAATTTGTTTTTGTTTCAAAACCGAACTTCGTTAATCCTAGACAATAATCAAGACCCATTAATTAATTCGTAGCGAGCAATATTTTATGTTGTCATCGTCGCTATAATTACGAGGTCGTTAATAAGCCGTAACATAGGCGCCATATAATCAAAGTAAAAATAAATCTTTGCGAAATGAAAAACGGACATGAAATAACCGCATATTTTTTCCCTTTAAATACGTCCATAAAAAGGTAATAACTTGTAAGCAAGCACTAGCCCCCGTGGCCTGTCAAAGAGGATAGTAGGAACATGAGTAACGGTCCTTTTAATGACTGCTTTAACGCTTTCAATGTGCTTTATGAATAATGAAATTAGTTGCTTATTCCGTTCTCGAGGTTCGTGCTTAGTACTTAATGGAGTTTATGAGTTGCGCCGCTCGTAAACATCTTTAGAACACAATCAGAGATTATACTAATAATAGCTTGCGTTAACTGATTGTTGAAGGCGATAAACGAAGCGTGAAATAAGGGAAGAACTCATCGATCACTTAATGTTTTAGGGTTTCAAATGTTTTGATGAAAAAACGGAACTCTTATAGGACCTGTTTGTCTGTCCATCCGTCTGTAACAGCCAATTTACTTTGACAGGCCTGTTGGTCTAGTAGTTAGTGACCCTGACTGCTATACCGGAGGTCGTGGGTTCGATTCTCACCCAGGACAAATGTTTGTGTAATGAGCACGATCATTTGTTCTGTGTCTGGGTGAAATTAATCTATAATATTAATGTAATTAGAAATATATAAGTATGTTTATCAGTTGTCTAGTACCCATAACACAAGCTCTGCTTAGCTTGGGACTAGATGTCGTTGTGTGATAGTTGTGGAATATTATTAATTATTATTATTATTATTAATCTACTGAACCGATTGAGTTGAAATTTGGTGCACACATGAATATCTGTGGCTCAAAACGGACGTGTAACGTCAATAAATGAATTTAGAATATGGGGATCACTTTTGGGGTGAAAATTTTACTACATTTTAAGCGTGATTTATAGTATCGTTTATAATGCAGGGATGGAATGTGTATTAACTACGTTGTGTTGGTGATTTTAAACTATTTAATCAAGGTTTCTTAGTGATGCCTTCTGTCACTAAAGTCGGAGTCTTGTTTGTCAACCTAATATTAAAGAGAATATTCTTAAGAATAGCTTCTTTTATTTACTGTAGGTACAGTCACGGGCAAATACATATACATAAGCAAACTTTACTTGTAAGCTCGAGTATCTTAAAACTGTCCATTTATGATACTCGAGCTTAGAAGTAAAGTTTACTTGTTTACATATTTTTGCTCGTGATTGTACCTATAAAATATGTATGTTAGTTGTTGTGTACCTATGGATTATATTATCTGTGCTATGGGCCTAATTTATAAAAAAAAACTATTTGATTAGCAAAACACTGATTAGCAGGTTCTTAATTAAAAACTTTCATGGAGAATTTGAATTTAGAATAAGCTAATCAGTATTTAAACTTCTAAGCATATGGTTAGCGAGTGTTATAAATAAGGCTGTTATAGTGTAGTTTTCCATTGAACCTTTTTGCTGTACGATCGACAAATTCTTTGGACTACTTTATTAACTTTAGCATCCTTTTAAGTTTTTAGCCAAAGGATCCCCAAGCTTGCCTGGTCTTAACTCTTCAATATGTAGGACGAACTTAACAGTCTGATGTTGGGTGTTTCATTGTAGTTCCGTTACTTTGTGCTAAGTCTCCTTGGTGACTGTCCAAGTTTGGACACCATAAAATTAGACACCAAGAGATTTATTCAAGCTTCTTAAAGTTTTCCTTTTTGGTGTATTTTGTGATTTTTACCAGACTGCTTCAGAAGGAGGGTAATACTTTTCGAGAGTATGTATGTATGTGTATATAGGTATGTGTATGTGTATGTGTGGATGTCTTTTTCTTTGGCACGCGCTGTAGCCTAAACGGCTTGATGGATTTTAACTAATGAGGTATTATTAAATTGATCTTGACCACCAAAGTGGCTTAGTAGGCCATATGAATTAAAAAAAGAAACGAAATGGCAACCACATTAGGTAAGAGAACTCGTATTTTTGTGACCTGGTCATGTGCGGTATCAAAATAAAGAGCTTGAGGAGAGGATGCCAAAAATAAAAATGTCACTAAAAAAGTATATAAAAAAAATTAAAAACACCCGACTGATAAAAGTAACAAAAAAGTTTCAAACAAGTAACTTTTTAACCGTCTCCGAAAAAGGAGGAGGTTCTATGTTTGACTGTATGTATTTTTTTTTTAAATATATTTCCACCGATTTCTCTGTCAGTTGTGGACCGATTTTCAAAATTCTTTTTTTATCCGAAAGAATATACTCCCGAGGTCTCATATAAATTTTATCGAAATTGAATCAGCGCTCTTTGAAAAACTGAACGAAAACAAAAAATACGTATACATAGATGACATTTTGGTTTTCTCCAATTACGAGTACTATGTTTAAATTCCACGTTCCATTTTATTGGAGTTCTTAGTTCTGGGGTACAACAACTAAACAGTGAAAAATATTAAACTTTTTTACAAAAAAAAAAAACAACAACGTCGGTGTTTGTATTTTATTTATTCGATTTTTGACATCGACGTCCGAAACTAAAGTTATTTTTTAATTTTTAGTGTTTTCTTTTTTGGAAGTCGGTTGTTTTTTTTTTTTGTAAAAAAGTATTTCAAACAGTCTGATGCAGTTCATGGCATAAAATCTATGATTTAACTAAAA
Source organism: Polia nebulosa (assembly GCA_951329385.1). Taxonomy (NCBI): domain Eukaryota; kingdom Metazoa; phylum Arthropoda; class Insecta; order Lepidoptera; family Noctuidae; genus Polia; species Polia nebulosa. The sequence goes on along the minus strand of OX589588.1, from coordinate 16,615,858 downwards.
AAATCCACTAATTGTATCCGACTGCTTGAAAAGTGACTTGTTTGATTTAGTTATTTAAAAAAAAAGTGTTGGTAGGTTTAATTAAACAGTAGGTTAGTGTACAAATTTTAAGGGTGGGTGGCGTACCTGTTTCTCTTAAATATTGATTTTTAATTTGTCAACTCTGGGCGCTGTAAAAGTTAGCCTACTTCGGATTATGTCAAACTAGCGACCAGCCCCGGCTTTGCACAAATGCAAATAATATACACAAACTGCTTCTTTTATTGCTCTTTCTGTTAGTGAAAACAGCAGCAAACTCCATTGTTTAGGAGGAGTTAGCGGACAAACAGACAGACAGACGCGGAAAGATTTTTTGTTTTGTACCATGTATTGATATTTACAGATTTGCAAAAGCTTCCCTTTGTATATATGTTTATCAATATATCTATAATCTTTTCTCAACTATCTTGGGGTCGGCTTCCGGTCTAACCGATTGCAGCTGAATACCAGTATTTTACATGGAGCGACTGCCTATCTGACCTCCACAACCCAGTTACTTGGTAATACGATACCCATTGGTAAGACTGTATGTCAGACTTTCGGGCTTCTGACGACCCGTAACGACTGTCAAAGATCAACGATTGTCAGCCGGGACCAACGGCTTAACATGCTTTCCAAGGCACGAAGGTGTCTCGATATGTAAAGATAAAGCGTAGCACCCCTAAACCTTTTGCTTACTAAAGGCAATTTGTTAAGCTATGACCAATTAGTTTCACTTATACAATGTAGACTATGTAGCACACAGATTATAGTTTTCTCGATGGCTATGTCACCGGACAATAAAATTACAAACACCGTAAGGTTGTAATAAACGTTGCGAGAGCTTAAACTTTTGATATACATATACAATAAATCTCATCAAAATTTGTTAATTTTACGTTTTCCGAGCCGTATTGAAATTAACAATTTTACGGGATTTTTCATATAGTAACAGTGTTTACTATTATTCGGTGACAGTTATACAAATCTAGGTCTCAACCTTTAAGATAAAGTTTGTGCTGAGTCTAGGTACTAAATAAACGACATTAATCATGCTTAAAGGTTAATAGACTAAAATGGAGTATGCCTAACTAATTAACATGCTAACTTTTGCTTTTAGTTTGGGGAAAAATGACATGAATTTACGAGACGGGACTACATACGACACGACATAGCAGTCTCCCTAGCTAGGCAATAATCGGCTATGTTTGGAGATGTTGATAGGAGTTTTGGACTAGTATCCATTCTTGAACTATTAGTGAAAACCGCATGAAAATCCGTTCAGTAGTTTTTGAGTTTATCGTGAACAGACACGACGAGGGACTTAGTTTTATAATATGTAGTGATGATATTTTCTTTCTTCATAACTATGAATTTTGACAGGGCAGGGCACATGAAGTCGAAAACGTATTAAATTTTCATGTATGTATTAGTGCGCGTGCTTGTGCTTTTTAGGGTTCTGAACGTCCGAATGAAAGCACAGAACCCATATAGGATCACTCATGTGTCTGTTTGTCCGTCTGTCACGAACCGAACCGATCCGAACCGATTGAGTTGATATTTGGTATTCTTATGAATATCTGTGACCCGAACATTGACTTGTAACGTAACTAGATGAATTTGGAATATGGGGGTCACTTTTAAGGTGAAAATCGATACATTTAAAAATTAAGCTTTCCAAACTGTAGATAGAACAATACGCGCGACTCTTGTTTGCGACCAAATAAAGAGGCATATTGTGAGGGTCTCAAATACATATAAATAGTTATTGTGTTGTGCTGTCAAGTTTTTTTAAATTGTCAACCTATAAATTTTCTACGTTATAGTGAGTTACGAGTACATTTTTTAAATCGCCTCCTCGAGCCCTTTGTTTTGATAGCCCACCTGATCAGGATTGTCACAAAACCACGACCCCACTAACTTAATGGTGGGCGCCATTTTCTTTTTATTTTTTAAAATTCATAAAGCCTCTGTCACTTCGGCAGTCAAACTCAATGTAATGACACCTAATTTGTTGAAATCCATTCAGCCGTTTAGGCTACAGCGCGTGTCAAAGAAATACATATGTACATACATACTCTTGAAAAGCATTGAAATGGCATAATTGAGTGTGCTAGCTAACAAGTGGCGGATTATTTAATTTTATGATTATATTTTAGACGACATATACTTATTTTTCTGTTTTATAATATGTTAAGATTGTTGCATATAATTATATAGATACAAATTCTTCAAACTTAACAGACAGATGTGTTGCTGGGGAGTTTGTTGGTCACTTCTTCTTCACAGCTAAAACACTAGGACGTGGTGACGGGCGGGCGTTTTTGGGGGATTGTCTTTATGTAGAACTTTGACGTTCAAACAGTGCTGGTTCTCAGTCTAGTTTGAATAAATGACTTTTGATTTTGATTCATTACCCTCCTTCTAGAGCAGCCGTGTAAAGATACCTTCCTTCAGCAGTGTGTTAAAAGCAACTCTCACCGTTTTCTCTGGTCCAATAGTTGATGGCTTTAGGTGAAGCCTCGACGTGGCACTGAAGAGTGACGTCAGTGCCCGTCGGAGCGCCCACCAGCTGGTTTGGCACTTGCACCAATGGGTGAACTGGGGACAAAAGTGACACACAATATTAATATCAGCAAAGACAAAAGGTATACATAAGAATATAGTTACCACGGTGGAGTTTTGGGCGAGATTTTTTAGAGCAAAGTTCAGTGGCTGTTTTAATTATTCACTAATCGATTCATAATGGATATTAAAATGTAAAATTGTAGTTTTGTGTCATATGTGTCTACGTAACTGGACAATATGTGGAATCATTGAAACAGATGCGATCTCATTACAATGAAGCTGAGAACTTTATTGTAGAATTAACTACCTCAGCGAAGATTGCCGAGAAGACTGTCTCGACTGCCAAATATTGCAAAAACATTGGAATGTGTTACATCCTCATTCTAATGGAAAACAAAATGACTGTATTCTGTATCTAAAAACTAAATACTTTCTAAACTTGACACTGGCTAAATACACAAACGAATTTCGAAACAGGAGGAGGTTCTATGTTCGACTGTAGGTTTTTTTTTTCCAAATTCTTTTTTTTCCCGAAAGAATATACTCCCGAGGTGGTCCCATATAAATTTATCGAAATTGCTTCAGCCCTTTTTGAGAAACTGAACAAAAACTAAAAATACGTATACTTCGATGACGTTCTTGTTTTATCAAATTACGAGTATGTTTAAATTCCACGTTCCATGTTATTGGGGTTTTTAGTTCTGGGGTATAACAACTAAAAAGTGAAAAATAAAAAACTTTTTACAAAAAAAAACAACCGACTTCTAAAAAAGGTACTTACAGTAGGTACACTAAAAATTAAAAAAAAATAATTTAATTTCGGCAGTCGGTGTCAAATAATGAAGAAATGAAATACGAACACCGACTTCCCAAATTAATTTTATTTTTATGTTTTAGTGTACTGTAAGTACCTTTTTTGGAAGTCGGTTGTTTTTTTTTGTAAAAAGTTTTTTTTAGAAAAAGTTTATATACATTTTACATTACATTATTTACATTTTTTTTTATTATTATTAATACATTTATTTCCAGATAAAATTCCATAAAAAATCATCAAATTCAATTAAAATGTGAAAACAAATAACACAATAACAATAAAAAATTAAAATATATCATTAATGAATAAATATGAATAAATTCAATAAAATTTAGTAAAATCTTTAAAAAGTTAAATTCATTAAAACATAAAATTAAAACTAAACAACACACACATTAGTGTAACGCAAATTATTTTAATGAAGTTGAAGACTTTTAAAATTTGTTTTATGTTTGTTTAAGATTATAGAGTACTGCTTTTTGTTATCTAGTAATTCATGCTAACTCCATTAAGTTAGCATAAATAACTAGATAAGAAAAAGCTTTTACGTAGATCATAATAATAAATATTTTAAAATTGTGAACACTAAGAAACGTAACAATCTCAAGAGATATCAAAGAAATTTCAATGTCGTCATGACATTTTAAAGATTTAAATTATTAATAAAAAATAATAAACTAGGCACCCAATACCTACCTTATAGTTACGATCTGTCGTGTTAGTAGGTACTAGAAAACTGTGTTAATCCCGCCAAGACAACGAAATAATAAAATGTTGAAAAATATTTTTTTTTTTTTATGTAACATTGGTCATATTTTTTGTAACATTTTGTTTAAATAAAACAGGCCTATTATGTCACTAGAAGTAGTACTATTAACGTCGGCAGTTAGTTACACACCAAGGAAATAATCCTATTCTACTTACTACTAGTATTATAAATAATCCTATTCTACTTCCTACTAGTATTATAAATAATCCTATTCTACTTCCTACTAGTATTATATCCGAAAGTTTGGATGGATTTTATTACTCAATGACACCAAAACGGCTGAACGGATCTGGATCTCTATACTGACTATACGACCACCGTTTCTGACTATAGTCTTTTTTTTGTGGTGGTAAATCATCTTATGACTTCTCCCGCTCTGGGTGGAGCGGGAGGGCGTGTCAGACTCTTACTGACTAAAACCCACCCTTGTTCCTTCCCTGAGTGCCCAGGGCCGCGGTAACTCTGTTTCAAATTTATCCACGACCCCTGGGCAGTTCTGATTATTGTCTGGAATAGCAAATAGTCTATAATTTATAGTGGTTGAAGAACTAATTCCACGCGGGCAAAGCCACTGGTAGAAAATAGTATCGAATAATTTCATTAACCATGTATATAAAACGACAAGCTAGTGCTACTAGCCGACCTAGTGAGTGGTTTCATTGAAATTTTTGTAATGTAACATTCTATTTGCGCCTTCCGCTTATAAAAACGCGTTCAAAGCCTTTTGCATTTGGCACGGTATGCACTCTGCATACGCCCCGCACATTTGGTCTGCTTGCACAGTTCCAGAACATGTTATCCTATATTTATAACTTTTCGCACTAATAAAACTGAATATGCTGCTAACAAAATGTTTGGAATAGCGCAAAGTTGAACTTTAGCGTATGATTAACATGCTACTGTAATGTTTATGTTTGTGTTTTAGTTGAATATCTGTTGGAATGATGTTAAAGCTGTTTAATTTTGCAATCAAAAAGTTACATTAGCGGTTAAGTATCAACGAAAAATAAAGAAAAAGTCCTGATTAATTAAAATTGGGGTGAACGTGGAAAAATACAAACTGAAACCATGGATAAACAAACAAAAAAAAAACAAAAAACGGTGAAGGAAACATCGTGGGGAAACCGAGATGTCCTAGAACCTAAAATTCGAAGACATGTGACATCTACCAAACCGCACTTTGTCCGCGTGATGGATATAGCCCACTCCCTCTCGCAGATAGGAGGCTTGAGACCCAATAGTAAGACAATTTAAGTAAAGGCTGCATATGCTTATGTAAAATAATAACCAGCCTGCAGCTGTCCCACTGCAGAGTAAAGGCCTCTCCTCATATAAAGAAGGCACTCCCGAGTATACTTAAAAAGATACTTCAGTATTTTCTTTTTTATCATTCCAGTCCTTCCAATTGTTGACTAAAAAAGATAGTCCAGACGCGATAGAACTGAGAATAGTATTTTTAAGCTTTCATTAAGTGAGTTCATTGTTATTTTTTTGTAATTAAGTTATTCTATTCAGTAGGCACTTTTATTTTTAATTTGCTCAAATGGTTTTGTTTATTAATTTCCAAAAATGAATGCATCAAAGGGAGAGGGAGATATGCATTTAAATTAATTCAATAGTATAAATATAATTATTATGTACATAGATCAAAGCAATGTCAACATAGATGTCATATATGGGCTTAATAGAATAGTATAAATGTCGCGGCCAGATCACAGAATTGAATATTTCATGATGTGTTCAACCATTTCATGAAATGATCGTATTTCATGCTAAATATTAGCAGTGCTCGTTGGCCACATCATGAAATGAGCTAGCCAAATCAATGAACACTCTGGCGTCATGGTTAGCTACATCTATTTCATGATACGGTCAAACATTAGGGATGATATCGTAAAATAGTTATGTGTACTACATACCGGCAGAGGTGTTGATGTCACTTTGTTTTTATAGGACTTTTTTTTTCGCGTATATACAGCCGACAATGTGCTGACTTTGGTCGTCAATAAGATAAGCTGACAGAGCCACGCTGCGGGGTTTCTATTTTTGTCTCCTTTTTTTTGGAGGGTGGGAAACCATCCAATGAATTCTCCCGCTCTGGGTGGAGCGGCAGGGGTGTCAGACTTTTACTGACTAAAACTCATCCTTGTTCCTTCAGTTGTCCTGAGTTGTTGTGCCAAGGGTAATTCTCTTTCGAATTTATCCGCGACCCCTGGCAGGCTTCGGCCCTAACGGGCCCCGTCAGGTACTGCTGACATCTCTTTGAAATGCGCGTGAAACACTATGCACCTTCGACTCTCGGGTCTGGTCCTTATGGGACGGTTATCTACCCATTACTCGCCGTTCTCAAGCCCGCGCCTACGATGGCCGGCGATCGGCTTTCAACACCCGACGCCCAGGAAGCTGCTGCGTGAGGCGTGAGGGATCTTTGTTGCGTCTCACTCACGCGTTCCGTCTCCTAAGCATCACCCAGCATGTTTACTAAATGTTGTATTAGACGCGTCGTCTGAATATATCATTCAGGCAGCTAGTTGAATGACTCCGTTTAGTTAAAAGGTTAGGTTGTTAGACAGACACCCTACATTTATGATATGGTTAAACGTGGATTGATGTGACAGATCATCAATCGTTGACGTTTAAACGAGTTGGCCAGTTTGAGCCGGTTATATCATGAAATGCAACTATTTCATGAAATGATCTGTCACATCATGAAGTGATCAATGCTAGGATCTGGCCACGACATACATTGATATAGTACAGTTCTCGTTACCGAACTTTGATCATGGCGGCCAATCTCAGCTGCGAGTAGCCATCGAGGCGGAAGATAAGATAGATTGCAAGTGTGTGTCAAACACAGGTGCACTCTGCCTTCCTTCACTTTCATAGTCCAATGCAATGGCAATCCAACACGACCGGGTAGAAAGCAAGCGCAGGAACAACGGCCTAGAGTGCTCTCTGCACGGGGGTATCACACCGCCAACTTCTCAACTCCGGGCTGCCTCTGAGAAATTCCTAATGGAAAAACCCAATAGAATTGCCTGACCCGGGAATCGAACCGAGGACGCGCAGAAGTCCCGCTAAATAACTGCACCGTCGATCTCCATTGCCTCGGCATTTTTTTCTGGTGGTCGCCACTGTTGATTCTGGATTTCAGGAGTTGCAGTGATTTGAGAGTAGTGTGGCGGGCATGTCTCAAAAAAAAATAGCTGCCAAGTTTACCGCATAGCACATAAACTCATTAATATAAGTCAGTCAAGTGCAATATGCGCCGTCATATTATTAGCCTTAGTTAATGAAACGTTTGCGCTAACAAATGAAATGACGTTAATACATAGCGGGGTGAGCTGCATTAGTTTCGAATAAACTTTTACGTCCATGTGCGCGTTCAACGTGATACGATCTAATCTGTTTCGGTAATGAGTTATGGTTTTGACTATCCAGTTGCGAATATGTAAATTGAGGGTGTTTCGTAGAAGGCTTAAAGTGTTTTGGTTTTGAGGATTTCTGTTTCGTAAATGAAACATTCAGCCTTCTATGGACGTCTTTCGGCTTAAATGTTGAAATAAAACTTATAGGTAACTCTTAGTTGTTAACAAACAACGTTACTAATTCAATTGTATGTTAAACCTGTTTTCTTTTCATTAGAACATAAAGCCATTATAAAACTGTTAATATAATACTATGATTGATTTTGATGATCCTTAAACTATTTGGCTACGCGTCGGTAATGCGTAGCTGCTACGGCACTGAGTAAAGTAACTCCTATGCCATTTGTTAATCTCTTTTCAAGTGACGATTATGGCAAGACACGTACAGTTTCACCAAAATTATGAGTTACATGGCAACTCGTGTTATTGTTGACAGTTTGCAACGTCGCTATCGCCACGTCCCCGCCACGTCGCCGTCGCGTAGCCGCGGCGTCGCTCGCGCACTTTGTTTACCTCCCGCTCCGCCACTTTGGTAGAACTCCGCTGCGTCTGTCAGGTGTTTACACTGAATATCATTCCGCTTGGCTGCATTACTTCTGTTTGCATTAACTAATATTTAACGGACTAGATGTTTGCACGCAATTAAACTACAGTTTCAGACACGGCACGGTTAGTTCGTAGACTAACATTCATGTTTTAATAGTGATGATGGTAATCCGACGCAAACTTCAGCTTAAAACTAGCACTATTCATTAAAACTTTGAAAATTGTATTATTCATCCATTGGGAACAAAATATGAAGTCTCAAAAAGACTTTTACTTTTACAATTACAATGATTTTTATTTGAATCAAAAGACATCGCAATTAACAAAGGCCTTGATTCGAAAAGATACCGAAAGGTTGAAATGTCGGAACGAAAGCGTCAAGTCGTTCTTAAAGCGAACGGATTATTTCGAAAATGTAAACAATCGCACCAGCATCCCCAAAAGTCTATTTAGGGTGAATTAAGGAAAACGGAATTTTCTTCCACGACCTTAGATCGGAGCTTATTTGCGGTTATTCTCTTTGACCGTCGTTAAGTTCCTTTGGACGGCTTTTACGAGTTTGAGTGGCCAATTTAGCGAACAAAATCTGAACGATCAGAATTTTTGTTCTAATTAATAACTCCAAGGGGCTACGAGGGTAGCCTTTTGCTTATTAAATAAAGCGGAATAATGAACAGTCGAGATGTTAATCTAATTGCAATTGCGTTTTATTCAGTTGTATTTATAAGACTTAAAGTGGAGGAATATTTTACGTTGGAATTATATCGTGTGTGCTGAGTGCGCAGCATATAACTTAAAGAACGTGATTAAGCAATCCCTAACTGTATAAGTAGATAGGAATTCTCGCAGCAATCAAAAGTTAGGGGAGTTTTCTCGGGAAGGATTCCGCGCGGAATTCTTGAAGTGACAGTTTGATTAACCGAGCGGCGCACACGCTTTCGCCGTTTTCGGATTTCTTGGCGTTTTGTAGCTATTACCTGTTTTAGTTGACTTCGGAATTTCTTGAGCTGCAGTTTTAACCTAACAATCCTTACAAATACGTTGCATTCACAACGCTATCTGAACGCAGACAAACTTATAAATCAGGGCGAGCCCGGAATTAACACTACACGAGAAAATATATCCTAAAATTAATTATCCTTAACTGCTGGATCCTCTTTGCAAATTGATCGCGATTTGTTCACTTCGTTTGGCGTGTTTCTTTTTCTCTAAACTCAATTTAGCGTCGTCCGGCTCCAGTGAATCAACTAAAAGAAGCTCATCGCGTTACGTAGCACTTACTGGTACAAATGAATTGCTTCACTTGCTTCTAAAAAAGTGTGTTTTATGTAGGTTCGCTGCCACAAGTCCACCCTGCCCGCTGTTATCATTCGTTTTCGGGGGGAGGAAATTTAAATTAAATATTTGAGAGCGTTAATTTTGTCTCCTCATCGAGCGAACGCGACGCATTCTTTGTGAAGTAATTAAACTGAGTGGAAGGGTTTCCAGACGGCAGTAGTTTGTTCGCTTGAAATTGCGTTTCCTATGAAGTGAATTTCTCTCGGTTGTCGTCAAGCAACGTCGGCTTTTATTTGTTTTATAGATACGAGATATGAAATGTCAAGTATCTGAAATGTGTATTTATAGAGCGTTATGTGAGCCGGATTAAGGATTATGTCAGACGAGTATTTTATTAAAACATGTTACTCTGTGATGGAACCTAAATAAGTTATTGAGTTATTTAGTAGGTAGGGTCGTTCGTATTCCAATCAGAATGCTTACACCGGACAGCCAATAACTGAATGCAAATACGGTAGTGGACAACACGTCACAGCGTCCACTGACCCGATAACTGTGCGAGAACTTTTATAGGCAGACTTTGAAGTTTAGTGAAACGCGAGAGAACCATACAAACTGGAATAAGGTATACTATTATCACCTTTGCGCCTATTACGGTTATTGTCTAGCTTGAAGAGGTAATACTTACAAAGTATGAAACCATAATAATTCTGTTCCTATAAGTTGGAATAGATTTCTTGGGTACCTAGCTGGGAGGAAATCCTTATACAGAAATACTAAGGTATAATATATAAGTTTCCTAGCATAATGGACTTAATTTTGTAATAAAAATAAACGTCTTCTGCTGGAAACAGTTTATAGAAAATAATCAATTCATCAAAGCAAAATGTTCAATTGCATTATCTACCACCAAACTCATCATACAGAATGGTGCATGATTGTCGCAACAATAAACATGTTTTAATATAAATAACGAATAATAGTAAATTTACTATTCTACTACTCAACTAGGTACCGAGAAGGCAAGACACGATCATCCCAATAAATGATGATTCCTGTATCAATAGATATGACATTCTATCCTATCCTACTTCCTACTATTCCAAAATATATCTAATATATAAAAATTATAAAAATCTCGTGTCACGGTATTTCTGGTTGCACTCCTCCGAAACGGCTCGACCGATTTTAATGATTTTTTTGTATATTTGTTAGGTATGAGAATAGGTCGCAAAGTATTTTTCACCCTCCGACCCCCACGCCCCATTTTTTAATCGCAAAACAACGGTTGCCGGGTCAGCTAGTAATATCATAAAAATGTGCAAGTCTACTGTACTGTACGGTATTAATTAGTTTAATAGAAAAAACTTAAAAGATATATATACAAACGGATAATAATACCTAACATGTACAAATGCGTATGAAACCAACTCATTGGGCATCAAAAAATTCATCCACATCGCTGTCAATGGAAAAAGTGCCCAGAATAGAAAAGCGTTGAATAGCAATGCTGATTCGTTGGCCAACGAGAAGCCCAGCCCTCTGGTCTCGTGAAGAGTAGACTAACAGCTTGTTGATGTGCCGAATAACTCGATGAGCACTCGGATGCCACGGCCCTAGTGTTTCAACCCCAAACGGCTCAAACATGTAACTCCCAATAAGGTTGTTATATTTGCCCCGTTAACATCGTAACCTATTGTCTTCTGTACGGTTGGTAACTGTACGAGTGTATAAGCTCGACTTAGCTTCTTCTTGAGTGATAATTGGGGAAGGATTTTTTGACGACGATGCTTCGCTTCTCCTGTATTTTCTCTCCACAGGTTTGAAGTGAAGATCTTCAGGAACCCGGGGTTGAAATAAATAACTCGCAATGATTGGAAAAACTATTTTTATTTATTTAATTTTCAACACAAAGTAAAATTGACATCTGATAGACAGTCAACCCGTCATTGAGGAAAACGGAAATGCGTGGTCATCATTTTAGAAACTCTTTCTGCCCATGGAAATGAACTACTTTCTCCAGGAAAGTCAATTCCGAAAACCAAAATTGGATACCCCATACCAATTTGGATTGAAAGTCCAATTTTTTTATCATCCGACTGCTCGACGCAATGGAGGGTACTTAATGTGTTTATCTGCCTATGTATCTATGTTTGTTCCTTTGTGGCGTTTTAGAGAACAAACGCGTGGGCCGATTTTGATCATTCTTACGAAAATTGATTCGTCTTAATCTTGCGAGTGCTACTAAAGTGCTACATGACTGTAATCAAAATACAATATGGCGACAACCAGACGACATATTGTGAAAAAGAAAAAAATAATAGTTGATGAACTATATTAAGTACCCCACTTAATATAGTTCATCAACTTTCATTTTTTTCTTACATCAAAATGAAGGGTTCGAGGAGGCGAATCCAAAAATAAAAAAATAAGAAATTGAATATTTTCAAAAAACCTAATCAATCTGCCTAGCCTTTTCCCAACTATCTTGGGGTCGGTTTCCAGTCTAACCGGATGCAGCTGAATACCTGTATATTACATGGAGCGACTGCCTATCTGACCTTCACAACCCAGTTATTGGGTAATACGATACCCCTTGGTAAGACTGGTTGTCAAACTTTCGGGGTAACGACTGTCAAAGATCCACGATTGACAGCCGGAACCAACGGCTTAATGTGCTTTCCGAGACACAGAGGAGTCTCGGTATGTAAAGATGGTCACCCATCCATGGACCAACCTCGGCACGCGTAGCTTAACCTGATGGATCGACCCGTGCGGCTGTTATTACTTTAGCCACGAGGAATATAATAAAAAACAACTAAAAAGTTCCAACCAAGTCAATTTTCAAGCAGTCTGATGCAGTTGGTAGCATGAAATCAATAATTGAACTAAAATAACTGCCACCAACTGCATCAGACTGCTTGAAAAGTGACATATTTGGAACTTTTTGTGGTTTTTTACAGTCGAGTTTTTTGAAAATATTTAATTTTTTTTGAGAATATTCTATGACTACTTTGATAAAAGTTTTCCATTTCCATAGCAGAAGCCATAACTTGAAATCAATAATTGAACTAAAATAGCTGCCACCAACTGCATCAGACTGCTTGAAAAGTGACTTGTTTGGAACTTTTTTGTTGTTTTTTTACAGTCGGAATTTTTGAAAATATTAATTATTTTTTTGGGAATTTTCTATGACTACTTTGAAGAAAGTTGTTCATTTCCATGGAGAGAAGATCTAAAATATGACCATGCATTACCGTTACACCCTGTATATTAGGACGTTCAAACGCGACTCAACAACTGAACGGATTTAGATTAAATCGATTATGGTTTTCACGAGATTGTTCGAAAGAGTTATCGCGGCCCTTTTTTTAATATTATTATTATTATATTTTTTTTTCTTTTACCACGGCCCTGGAACGCAAAAGGGCAAATGAAGGACGGGTGGGTTTTAGTCAGTAAGAGTCTGATACGCCCTCCCGCTCCACCCAGAGAGGGGAAAGCCATTTGATGATTTCCCACACCAAAAAAAAAATAAAATGCTTATAGATCCTGATAAGAAGTAAGTTCCCGTGGAAAATTTAAAACTTTCATGCGGGCGTAGCTTTTGGCAAAATCTAGTCTATAATATTTCCACCAATAAATAATTTAATAAAATAGTCGGTAATTTACAAAAAAAAGATAACACAATTTAGTACCTGACAGCTTTGGTGATTGAATGCTTTGTTTGATCATTGTAATAATAAAAATAAAAACCCTTTTATAAATTTTCAATGAACGTTGATGGATCGCCGCAAATATATACATTATACATCGGTTGTGTTTATTTACTGGATTCTTTATGGTACTAGTTATTTTGACTTCATTCAAACTTTTTTTGATGTGTATCATCTTTCCTCTCGCTTTCTTGCAATCTGAGGGAGTTATTTCGTCAAATGTGACGGAAGTATGTAAAAGGAAGCCGGGGAAGCTCGCGCTATTTTATTTGACCTTTGAGCGCGAGCGGTGGTAGAGTTGGCCGTCAGATGGTAGAGCTCACGCACGATAAGTCTGCGCTCGGTCGAAATTATAAATAATTACAATATAGGCAAAACTACCGAAAACGCCATTTTTGGTACTTTTGCCTACTACTTTGGATACGAAACATTTTGAGTCCTGTTTTAACAACGTAAAATACTTTATCCTCTTTATAACAAACGTGACGTTGGATTCTTTAATATTTATTTTTTATTTCTTGGCCGGTAGTAGGGCCTTAAGGCGCTATTAGCTGCCAATGACCTTAAGTGGTGAGCTTGCGTGTTCTGTGCTGAGCTCACGTAACGCGTCGTACGTCCACCCAGTAATAGGACTCGCCCATCAAGGAGCACTGTCCGAAATTAGACGCATTATTAATTTATTACGTATAAAACAACGGGTATTAAACTAAAACACTTACACTAAATTATAAATAATTAAATGATCTTTAAAATAGTGAAGGTTACATAAAAATACGCTTTATAGTTTTTGCGTGATTCTCAATTTTTTATCCATGCTGTCTTTTTTGTCTAAACATATATTTACAAATTAATTACACTATGTTATAAAAATAAAATTTCAAATATTCTCAGATCAAACTACGAAGAAAATTGTTTAAAGTAACATATATTTTTTTCAAAGAATTATGACTGCTCGTTCAGACGTGATGCCCAATTAAAAACCATTAAAAGTCGTATTTTGTTTAATTGACAAAAAAAAATACGTGTCCGATATTATTTGGTTATTTAACTGACGGACTAATTAGATTTTTTTAGTAACATACTTTAATTGGATAAAAAGTAGGGTATATATACATATTCATCATCATCATTTCAGCCGAAAGATGTCCACTGCTGGACATAGACCTCACCCAATTGTCGCCACAACGACTGGTCCTGTGCGTCTCGTTACTATCGGATTCCAGCGACTCTCACCAGATCATCGGTCCGCCTTGAGGCCTTCCAGCGGTGCGTCTTATACATAATTATACTAGCTTCTGCCAGCGGCTTCGCCTGCATGGAAGTACTAAGTACTTCCGCCTTAAAAACTTTCAACCCCTTTTGCACCACCTTAAGGGTTGAATTTCGAAAAATCCTTTCTTAGTGGATACCTACTCTTGACAAAGAACACACTTTCCAAATTTCATGTCTCTAGGACAAGCGGTTTGGGCTGTGCGTTAATATATAAGTCTGTCAGTCAGTCAGTCAGTTAGGGCTTTGAATTTTATATATTATGCAGATTATTATTCTTAAATTGATAACAAATCCGTTCACACACTCGCATAAAACCTCCTTACTATTTCCCCATCATTAGTCTCATAATAATCAAGCTATACGTAATTGTCCTCCCGAACTCGGTCCTCAAAGTCATTTGCTCCGAACATACCTTCGGGGATAATGCTATAATGAACTCGGCCGGATGTGGATGTGCTATCATGGCCATGTTATTAGTTCACAGGTGACTTCTGTTTCTTTGTGGGGCTGTATTATTCACAGTTTGTCGGTATTAGTGTTCATTAGCAGATGCCTTATGCGTGTAGTAGAAAGAGTAGACCCTGATCTCTGTTTTTTGTTTAGTCCGGATAAAAGAGACTCCAGTGTCTCCAAATAATGTGACATTCAATCAGAGATACCGACTGTCAAAAATTCAAAAAGTAAGTGATTGACCACGTATCAATTTTGTAGCGCACGTCAATGCATTTTTTAAAAGATTTTATTTAACTTGCAATATTTATATGCATGTAGGTAAGTATGTATGTTCGGGTCAAACCTTGCAAGCTGAATTAGAACCAGTTCCTCCCGTGGTGATTCAATTCCAATGACACTGTATTTTTAACCGTCTTCAAAAAGAAGGAGGTTATCAATTCGGATGTTTGTATTTTTTTTTAAAGTATGTTGTTGTTGTTTTTGTTGTATGTTGTTGTTGTTGTATGTTGTTTGTTGTATGTTGTTGTTGTTTGTATGTTGTTGTTGTATGTTGTTGTTGTATGTTGATTTGCAAAATTATTATTTTGTTCGAAAGGGATTTGTTCCGAAATGGTCCCATTTAAATTTCATATAGATCTGATGATTGCTTTCGGAGACAGACAACGGAACTCTTCAAAAATTGACAGCAAATCAAATGTGTAATCACAACTAAAAAGTGAAAAATAAAAACTTTTTTACAAAAAAATAGAACCGACTTCCAAAAAAAGTGCAAAATAACTTTAATTTCGGAAGTCGGTGTTTCTGGTTTTGTTAACCGACTTTCGAAAAAGGAGGAGGTTCTATGTTCGACTGCATGTATGTTTTTTGTTTTAATTGACATCTAGGATTAGCTCCAGATAAAGGAAATCTTCAATGCTGAACAGCACGGACACGAAATTTTGTGCACGTCTAATTGTGATAGCCGGTTTATAAGCTTGTTTAAAAAATGTTTTTAACTAACAACTTACTACTACTTATTATTACTTACTACTACTACTTACTACTACTTTTACTTATTATTGATACACCAATAGCATTACATACAAAGCTATTGATGGATAACAATACTTAAATATGTATCAGTACAGACTACAGATATGTATGCCTATTACAGGTTTACACGGCTTGCACAATTAATGTGTGTGTACCAAGTTTCATTTAAATTCAGCCGGTGAAGCATGATTTATACATTCAAACTTTCTCATATTTGTATTATATTAACACGTGCCATTTTGAAAAACCGGCAAAGTGCGTATCGGCTGTCGCACATTTCCGGTTCCGTACCATATGAGAGAAATTAATATTTTGATATTAGTTCGTAAAATATACGTAATTATAATCATTATCACCAAATTTCAAGTTCATAGGTCAGTGGGAAGTTACGAAAATTCTTCAGAACAAAATTCTGTGACAGGCGACGGACAGAAAGACAGACGGACTGCCTGACAGACGGACACGTGAGTGACAGCAATAGGGCTCCGTTTGCCTTAAAAAACTAAACTAAAACTCGTTAATTTTATTTACACGATGCAAAAATCAAAATCCTTTTTTTCCAACAATCTAAACTTTAATACAAAATGGTTACACTGTCATCGGTTTTCAGATTCATGAACTGATCAGCATCAATTCCCAGTAGCATAACACTATCCATGCAAATGGAAATGGGCGTATGCACCTGAGCGCCACACTATAATTCCAGCAGTGATTTTGCGATCGCCGTGCGAATACGAACGGTTGATCCGGACAGATAGGAGATTAATTTGTCTGAGTGCTGGCCCGACCTAAACATAGCTACATTTTTTTTTCTTTTCCCATAATGCATTGTGTCTACGGGAACATTTATGTTTGTAAAACTAGGGTTCTGAAGAAAATGTTGGTTAAAAAATTGAGAATTTTGATAATTCTAAAAGTCTGTTGGTACTTGTATCTCTTCATCTTTTTGGTAAAATAAATAGAATTTTGTAAGAGATCAACTCACTCGTAGCATACTCGTAAATTGCAGCAAAAGTTATGTCTGCTGCGTCCCGTATGTAGATGCTACGTAGCTCGTGTCTTTTCTTTAAGCTACACAGTTATCATCATTACAACCGAAAGACGTCCACTAATGGACGTAGGCCTCCCCCAAGTATCGCAACAACGACCGCTGTGCGTCTTGCATCCATCGGATTCCAGCAACCCAGCAGGTCGTCGGTTCACTTTGTGTGGGAGGCTTTTCAACGCTGCATCTTTCGGTACGCGGTCGCCACTCCAGAACCGTTCGGCACTTTTACGTTATTTATCTGTGTTAGAACACTTGTGACAGTTAAGACTAACTTTTGCCCGCGTTTTTAGTATTTGCTCTCGTGGCCAATCCCACATAAACATAAAATGAAAAACGGGCTGAGTGCGTGTCGGGCCACGCGCAGTGTAGGGTTCCGTAGTCGCCCGTTATAACATGCGCACTTATAACGGCGTTATTGTTATTACTTTGTATGAACATTTATTAATTGAGTTCACGGTTTAACGGGTAATAAATAACACTGAAACTAACCCGTCGCGCGTCTAGTTAGCAGACACAATAGATTTTTAATTGTTTACGGCCCATGTGAAAACGAAATAAAAGATTTTATTTTCCGTTTTAATTAAATAGTAACAACTTCACCTTAGTATTTTTTTAAGGATTTTTTGTTTTCTAGTACTAACAGTCTCTAAGCTATGCCTCGCACGGATAGACGGACAGACCGAAACTAAAAGGTTTTGGTGTCCTTGTTAGGACTACATAACCCTAAAAAATACACTAGATTTTAGTATACAATAGAAATTCATCATGTTTAAGTAGGATTCGATTTCAGTTTCGGTCGAAGCTGAGACCAATGCCGAAAAGTCCAGTTTCGGTCAAAACTGAGACTAATGCCGAAAGTTCAGTTTCGATTAAAACTGAGACCAATGCAGAAAGTTCAGCTTCGGTCAAAACTGAGACCAATGCCGAAAGTTTAGTTTCGATTAAAACTGAGACCAATGCCGAAAGTTTAGTTTCGTTTGGTTTCACCTGAAAAACCAGTTTCAAATATATACCCATGCAAAATTGCAGTTTTCTAGTACTAACAGTCTCTAAGCTATGCCTCGGACGGACAGAAGGACTGACAGACCGAAACTATAAGGGTTCCTTGTCCTTGTCAGGTCTACGGAACCCTAAAAATTTGCATATGGTACTCAGCACTATTATGCCTTCGTATCAGTGAAAGAATTTTCATAATCAGATAAATACTTGCTAATATTATTATTATCACCAAAATACAAACAAAGAATCAATTTGACCTCTGTACAATATTAGTTTAGAAAACATTTTATCTGACTCACAAGCGATAATACACGCCGCACAAAATATTGTAACTCAAATGTATCAGACAATTTCATCTATAATTGAAAACGGTACTAAAACTAAATTCCAATAGTCAACGGGGCAGTAACTTTCTACGCTTTGGTGCGAGTAATTCAGATGCAAGACACGCACCGAAGATGATACGTGATAACACGAAAATCTCCCAATTGCTTACGTGTTCGAGCTGGCGGGCCGATGTGGTACAGACACGGAATAGTGGGCAAATGGAGTAGTAACTAGAAAGTTATTGACGACAAAATAAGTTCAACAATATTATAATTTGATTTTATTTTGAACTCGAATCGCTGTAAATTGATTTTGTTCTTGTCACGAGCCGTACAATTCAGAAACTCTCTTAAGCTATACAAATTAATCCAGTGAAACCTTATATTTAAAAATTATGTCGTATGTGATAATTTTCCACACCAAGAATACAATTTATTTTGTTGTATTCATGGAAGAATGCGAAATTAACATTTATATTTTTAGTGATGTGTAACACTTGCTTGACATATAATGATATTATCGTCCTCAACTAGAGAGTTTTTTCCCCTAGTCATATCGACTGAGTCAAGTGAAGTGGAGGGAGTTTCCGTCACAAAACGACTTAGGATATGGGTGTAACAACCACCAAATGTCAATCTTTGTAGCTACAAAATCAGGGAGCTGTACTACCTCTGAAAATAGAAAGAAAGAAAGAAAGAAAGAAAGAAAGAAAAATTATTTATTTTGCACAGATTACAAAACGCACATTAATTTTCAAAAGCCCAGTATCCAAGCTAAACTAAAATAAAACTAAACTAATTAACTAATGCCTAGTGAAGTAGTGATACCTATCGTTTCTGGTGCGGTGCACCCACTACACGCCATAGACGAAACGTAGGTCTATGACGCCTTGATCAATGACAATGACATTAGATCACTACAGATACAAAGGTAAAGCCAAGGAATAAAACATAAATGAAACTGTGCGTCGTATCCGTACAAAAATGGTCATTGCTCAGCGAAAATACTGTGGCTTCGGACGGACCGAAAGTCAACAGCGCTGGTATTCTGCAAAGACCAAGAGTGACATGTTGACGCTACGGCATGGTGTTTCGCTGCGAGATTTAGGAAACAGCATTATGGTGAGTACTTCTATGAAATTCGTAAAAATATGGGAAATTAATATACTTAAATACTTGTGTGTGAAACACGTATATATATATGAATGTGTACGTGTATTCAATATGTTTGTGTAAGTATAATAAAAATCGATATGACAACATACAAAACCTAACATAAAACTTAATTGAAAAATCAAGCAATGCTTGATTTTTCAATCAATCAAGTTATATAGTATGCTCAAAACCAAATTAATCCCATTCAATTTTCTAGGTACTGATCACAAAGTCACAAGAGATTTTAACAATGGTCAATACTTGTTATTCCATGAAGAATGAAATGCGAAGCTAAAGTAATCGGACAGAGACCACGTTTTGAAATGAATTGAAGACCTTCGCCATCGCCCGTAGGCCGTAACCCTAGAGGTAAGATCAAATGAGCTGGTGCAATTAGACCTACCACTTATCAGATTGCTGCAGTTGCATGAATGTTTTCTTTAAAATGTTTAAAAAATGCTTTTTTGTCTTCAGGGCTCTCACTGGTGGTGGAAGGTCATTCCAACAGTGTGGCAGCAAACTTGAAACTACTCCTGAATGCTGCAGTACAGTGAAATGGATTACAAAGCGGAGGAGTGTTATAACGCGCTTCGTATTTACTCTGCCTCCAATGAAGCGCTTCTCGTATAGATAATGTGGTTTCTGTGTGGTGATTATTCCGAAAAGCAGACCAGCCAGATACAGCTTTCGTCTAGCAGCCATTTTCATAATATTATTTTTATTATTGAAAGGAGTGACATGACTTCTACGTGGTATATTTACACAGAACCGTGTACATGCGTTTTGTATTCGCTGTATCAATTTCTCAGTCCTTGCCAAAAGGCACGGTCCGTACACGGTATCGCAGTAGTTTAATCTTGATAATATTAGGCTGTCTACTAGTTGTTTGCGTAGATCAACACTCAGGCAAGCTCTAATTGAATATAGTAGTTTCAATCTATAAAAACAATTTCTCATTAAGTTACTGATGTGCTTTTCAAAACGCAGTTCGGGATCCACAGTCAGACCAAGATTACCAGCAGTATCAACTCTTTCTATTTTATCCCCTCTGATTAGAACTTCCGGCTTGGCTGACAATATTGCGCTGATCATTTGCCTACTTCCTAAGACTATAAATTTAGACTTCAGTGGGTTCAAAACCAGGGAGTTACCAGCTGACCACTCCACCACTCTTTCTAGATCCTCATTGATTTTTTCCACTGCCTCTAATGTACTTGTTGGCTTAAAAGATATGTATAATTGTATATCATCTGCATACATATGATACCTGCCATGATGGAAAGACTGAACTATATCGGCACTGTAAAGGATATAGAGTGGGGGACCCAAAATTGAGCCCTGGGGCACACCACGATCCACCCGACGAGGGGAGGATGACATTTTTGCCCCATCCTCACTCTGGATCTCAACGAGCTGCGACCTATTCTTCAAGTAACTAGAGAACCACTCTATCGTGTCCGTTGTAAAACCGTAGTAGGCCAACTTAGAAAGTAACAGAGTGGTGTTTATTGAATCAAAAGCCCGTGAAAAATCCAGTAGTGCAAGGATTGTCCCTTCCCCCTCTTCCCGAGCCTCTAGGATATTGCCCACCACATCAGAAAGAGCTGTAGCCGTCCCACGGCCCTTCCTAAACCCAGACTGATGGTCAGGGAGGATATCATTTGCCTCCAGATATTCCAGCATTTGGTTATAAACTACCCTCTCCAAGACCTTAGACAGACAAGGCAAAATGCTTACAGGGCGTAAATCTTTAAAAGTTTTTGGGTTGCTGATTTTAGGTAATGGACGCACAATAGCACATTTCCATGAATCCGGAAAAGTATGGGTATCTATTGACTTATTTACTATTGCAGTGATAGCCTGAAGGGTAGTTGGTAGTGTGAGCGTTATCATATCTAGGCTCAAGCCATCAGTCCCCTTAGCATTTGAACCCAAACTTTTTATGACATTTGCTACTTCCTCTTCATTAACATTACGCAGCTCAAAGTGAGTATCCCCATATCTGTTGCAATTAAAGTAGGACAACTGAGATGTGGATAGCATGCTCTGTCCAGGTATACTGAGAAAAGCCCTGTTAATTTCATCTGGGTTGTTAAATTGACCAGGGAGTATGTCTTCAGTATGGTTTGAAAATACATCTGACTTAAGATTGTGCCACAATTTTTTAGGATTTTTTATCTGACTATTAATATGCCTGTCAAAGTAAACTTTCTTTTCCTGAGTCAGTGCAGAAAAAGCCTGTTTTTTTAAGTCTAAATAATATTTTTTTGCTGTGTCTTGTTTATTCTTACGATACTTATTTTTTGCCTCATCTCTTAGTTTAATCATAAATTTAATATTTTCTGTTAATCATGGTGTTGGACGGTCTCTAAATATATTACTTTTTATAGGTGCGTGTAAGTCAAATAATTGGGTAATAAGAAAATTGAAATATTCTACCATACCATCCACATCCGGCAGTGAGCAAACTTCAATCCAAGGCATCGATACCAGATCCACCATAAAGTAATCCTCCAATATATCTCTTAGAGGCCGATATACAACTAGCCTAGGTTTGCTCCTCGCCTTCTTAATTATAGTATCACATACAATGAATGAGTGATGGCCAAGCTCACTGATATGACTAACTAGTACATTCCGGACCCCTATATCCGTACAAATCAAATCTATGAGAGTACTACTATCTCCTATAAAATGAGTTGGTGACTGTACCACCTGATTCAGTTCAGTGTAATTTAGGAATTCCATTATATCCTTTGTATTTTGGTTGTTTGTGTCCAATAAATTAACATTGAAATCCCCCAAAACTACTAAATGATCATAAGGTGCCAATGCGCTAATACTGTCAGTCAACCCATCCAGGAAGTTAGACAATTCAAACCATTGTGGCCTATATGCAGTGCCTATCAATAACTTTTTACCATTGATAGTTAAATTTAACCACATCTGTTCCACCTCAGACTGTTCCGGGTGCGGCCGTACGCGCGCCCTTACTCCCATTTTAATGTAAAATGCTAAAATCACCCACATGATCACTCCATTCACTACGCACTCCGTGACAGAAGTTGAGAACTTGAGACCAACCGAGCATTGAATAACTCCCGGTTATAAATTAGGACGATCGTTTGATAAGTGAGTTCGCAACGTAACGCTTTTTGCCTTGCTTTACGCAGGAGAGTAGACTTTATCGATGATTGAATTGATACACGTCGTGAATGTCTAATCGGATTGGGCCTCCGTGAGTTGGGTTAGGGAATTAATTTTCAGATGCTTTTTTGTATGAATGATTTAGTTACGTGTTTCATTTAGATAATTGAATTAAATGCAGTTGTAGTCAGAAGTCAGAACATTTGACACCAGTCCTGCCAAAGTGTATCGCGTTACCCGCAGACTGGGTTGTGGTGGTCAAATGTAAAATACTGGCACTTAGCTGCATCCGGTTATACTGAAGCGGACCCCAACATAGTTGAGAAATGGCTAGGTAGATTGCTGCATAGGGAGAGCAGACTGATTTTAGTACCTATTACAAATTCTGATTGTAAAAGTTTTTTTTTTATATAGGCACGCGTTTGACCACCATCTCACCTGATGGTAAGCGATGATGTAGTCGAAGCAACCTATTCACTCTTGAGTTAAATACTCCCAGGTTGTAGCTATCAGGAAACACGTTAAGTTATCCTAATATTCTTATAAATTTTCTGATATAATCTTACCAACAATAATTTTTTAATCAATTAAATTTAACAATCAAATAAAAGATAATTCGATTCCACACTGTGTGTATCATCACACATGCCATTAACATAAACTTTTAATCTAACATCGCCTTACACTGTTTCAAAACACTCACGACACACTAGAGACACAGAATAATAATAATAACTCATTTCACTCCCCTACATTAGATACAGCTACAGTCACATTTGTCTCCCCTGTCTCTTATCGTCTTATCAGTAATGAATACTCACAGTGTACATGCAGCATTATTCTCTTACTGACGGAGGGAGGCACGCCATTGGCTGCGATGCATAGGTATGCGCCCATCTCGGAGCGAGTCACCTTCGTTAGGTTGACTATTTCTCCTTCCAGTGACGTAACTGTGGACAAAAGAGAAAATTAAAAGCTCTGAAATAGAAAAATGATTTTATAACAGCTATGGTTTAGATAAGTCTCGAGAAATTTTTAGGAAATAATTAATCATCCGGAATGTCTAAACAATAACTGCCACATGGTTCGATCTGCAAAGTTAAGCAACGCTGAGCAAGGTCGGTCTGTGGACATTCATTACAATCATATTGGGACTCCTCCGTGCCCAGTAAGCGTGCCACGTTGGTCCCGATGTCATTTGCACATCTTTGACAGTCGTTACACGTTGTCAGACGCCAGAAAGCTGACATCAATCTTGCCAAGGGGTATCATGTCATCAGATCACCACAACCCAGGTACTGGGTTGTGGTGATCTGATAGGCAGTCTCTCCATGTAAAATACTGGTACTCAGCTCTATCATGCTAGACTGGAAGTCTAGCTAGATTTAATAGTATAGAATACTTTGCAAAACCATTTTTTTCACCGACAGACAACGGACAGATGTAATCTCTGAGTACAACAATACTAGAGTACTATTATTACTATTATTTCGTTTATTCACTTTACTATACATATAAATTATAATTTTAAATATTTTTAACAAGCCATACAAAAAAAAAACATTTACAATTATAAGAAATAGTAGTCCACCGGTGTCGGGAGCAGGGTCCAAGCTACCGGTGGTTAGGGCTCCAGAGACAGGAACCTCCTCACAATGCGAGCCGTTTCGAGGAGTACTGCCTTCTGTATCAGGCCCTTGATCCAACCGCGCAACGACAGCTTCGATAGGTGGTCGTCTAGGCTTTTGGCCATCATGCCGTTGGCGGTAACGACTATCGGCAGAATGACAGGCGAGTCCACATTCCACATATCGACAACCTCGTGTGCTAAGTCAAGATATTTGATTTCTTTGTCTTTCTCAGCTTTCACGAGGTTCTCGTCATGTGGAGTGGTGACATCGATTATCATTGTGCGGCGCGCTAATCGGTCTATCACCACTATATCCGGCTTGTTGTCAACAATAGTCCTATCAGTGATGATATACTGATCCCAGAACAACGTGACATGGTGATTTTCGAGAACTGGGTCGGGCATATACTTGTAATACGGTACCTATTATTATTTTTAAGTTTTAGTTATTAAGTGTTATTTGTGGAAGAAAAATAAACATTTTTTTATTTTTTTTTTTATTATTATTATTATAGAGTAAGATTGAAGGCTAACAAAATCGCAGTACAAAAATCAACAAAAACACAAACGAAACAATTTCTGTGAAAACGCATTGTAGCATTTGTCTACAGGAGCCATAGAACAGAACCTGATTGAAAGAAAAAGAGTAAAAAAATCAGGGAGTTTAGTTCAGTTCATTCAATCACTGAAGCCTGACTCGAAAATAGATGAGTCTGATTTACGTTGGTGTAAGGAAAGTCGGAGATCGAAGAAGCACCTTAGGGTATTTTTAAATTTCAACCTAGAATAGAATTGAAGGAAATGAGTCGTTATAAAAATACGAAAATGAATACAGAATACAATAAAATAAAAAAAATGCACTTAAAAAAAAAAATATTTGTGTGATAAGTTTAAAAAAATATGCACTAAAAATACTAAAAATGAGCCTAGAAATATTGCTTTAACTTTAAAATTTAGATTAGATTATTCTCTTCTTGGTTTAATTTATGATGTAAGTCTCAAATTTTTGTATTCACAAAACACAAGTCTTCTTCTTCTTCCTAACCGTTCTACTCCAGAGATATCGTTTCGAAATATAATTACACAAGCATTTTAAAAATTCTAGGAAAGCAACAGGTATTTAATAAAATAGTAACCAAACATTTTAGAACCTAATCCGAATAAAATCTGTTGAAACCAAACACAAGAGACTTAGCCCGGACGCCCTACGCAACGTGAAGAGACAGAATCGATCGAATCTAACACAAAAAGAAATTAGGCACACCCAACCTACGTACACACTCTGAAATTGCCAAAGCAAAGACCCACGAAAACGGTTTTGAGCACTATCGGTCGGAGTGCTTACATTACATTCCACCAGTAACTGTTGGAAAACACTTGTGAACCGCCAAAAGTTGACGGGTTGTGTAAACAAGTGCCGTTAGTGGTTCGAACTCGAGCTGTTTTCCTGACACCTTGCTCGAATGGCGGCCAAGTACGTTTACGGCCATTATTCAAACAAGAGGATAAAAAGCTGGGGCAATATTTTCCGAAGGAGCTGTACACCGTTGATGGTTTAAAGTGTAGAGCTCTCGGTGGCGGGACGACGCTTCGTTAGCAAACAATGCGCGCACAGAGGCGGCTGTTGAGTCGCTTCGCGTTGTTGTAGTTTTAATTTATTTTTGAAATGGTCGTAGCTCCTTGAGATGCGATTATTAAATTATAGTTAACGATTTGAAGTTGGCTATTTTTCATAGCCAACTTCAAATGTTTCAAAGAGAAATTACCTACTCACTTTCAAATAAAACTTTAAAAATAATTGTAAAGATGTTTCTCAAATAAAGTGGTTCTTTTTCTACAAACGAATGTATACAGGTCGCTATAACAAACCGGTTAGTGCTGTTAGGTATATATGAATTTATTTTATTTACCTTCAGCATAAATTCAACACTTAAAATATTTCAAAATAATAAAAAATAAATCATTATTAAAATTCGCACACCACTCCACGGATTGTTGTGCTGTCTTCGAAGCGGACCGTTGAATAAACTTGGCCTGTCGATGTGTCATAAGTCAAGTGACGCTTGAGCCCCACGGACCCCTAGTGGTTTTGCCACAGACACAAAATCTTTTAAAGAATCCTTTAAACATTTTCTTCATAATAGTTTTTCTTTAATTTTCTTCTTTTTGGCTGGTTCCAATGAAATGAAAGAATCGTTACGCAAATGAGACAAGATCATAAATATTTAATGAGAAAATTACAAAACGGCGCTTTCACGGTATTGTGACCCAACTTTAAATTAATCGGTGTTTAATTAATGAAGTGTTGCCTCAACATTCCCCAATAAAATAACTGATAAAAGGAATTTCAATTTATTACATTTCTGATTCAAAGTTAATTTCAAAGTTTTCTAATAATATTGGCACTAATCGCGTCGTCGCTAAACTCTACGGTAAAGGCGACAAAAGTCCAGTACTTTGGTAAAGTGTCCTCGAGTAAAATGGAAAACCAACATTTTCTCATCACTCCTTGTTCCAAAGTTATAATTTTAATTATGAATTCGAAACGTTCTGTACTGAGTGGGTAATTATTTATTTTGTATTAGGGTGGGTGTACCACCCTTCTAAGAGAAGTAGCTACTTGAATTTAATAAGCAGAAATACAGTGCTTAATGGATTTTCTACTAATGGGTGTGATCGCAAAAAAGTTTTGTGTGAAGCACCCAAACTGTTATGAAAACGAACATGCGCGGAACAACTTACTCGATAATTAGGATTAACAATTCTGGATATCGCAGTACGTAGCCGTATCTGTTTCAAACTTTGTGGTGCTGATGAAAAGCGTCGAATGGAAGGATGGTGGAGTTAATTTGCATCAGTCTACGACTAAGTTTCCACCATTCATTCGCTTATCTGCATAATTTGGTGTTGAACATGAAACAAATAGGCACGCGACACGCTGTTGTCACCACGAACATGTTTTATGGATAACAATAAAGGGCAAATTTTGAATAATACCCTATTGTTGGCGACGCTGTTTTCTGTCGCCGCTATCATTATTATTACCTACACAACATAGAACGTATTTCGTTCTTCTCGGATTTACTAAAACGTGATTGTCTCGAGATTTTCAGATTTGTATTCAGAACAAAGAGAACACCTAATGTGTTTAACGATTATGAGATTTATAAAAATCTTCGCTCAAAACAATTCAAAGAAAGGTAAAGATAATGAAATAATATCAAAGGAGTTCTAAGAAACAAAAGGAATAGAATTTAAGTGAAATAGATTTTTTGTTTCAATTGGCAACGAAGTAAATGACTTAAAATTATGGTTTCACAATCCCTCGACACGCTAGAGCTATTAGTTCCGTAGATCGATACAGCAATATCATATATCATGGCAATATTAAATTCTTGCACTTAAATTAGATTTATGTGGCTGAAGTTGGGCTTCACTGGAAGATAACAAATTGGAAAGTGGCCGTGCTAGTCATTAAAAAACTATATTTGTCTTGGCCGGCCTTAAAGTTTCCTCATTGGAAATTTGGAATATTCGTAAAGAAACATAGGCCCGAGTAATGGATAGCTTGTATTGTTTTCTGTTCAGATTTATGGAGGTAACTTGTAACGACTTCTTTAATTAGACTTCTTCACTTAAATTGATGATTGTTATTGATGTTAGTTCATTTAAAATTGGTTGAGGCGGGCTTCACCTTGCCACTCATTCAATTACCTACCGATCACTTGGTAAGTTCGAAGCTTTGTGCTCTGTTCGTGTATTAGCGTTCACTTTACACTGATTATACAAATTAATTTTAATGCTTAGTTTTCTTTATTTTCCTTATACTCAAAAAAAAGTAGGTCCATGATGATATTTTCATATATCATTATTCCGCAGAAATACACATTCATCTACATTTTTACTGCGATTCATAACATCTATTATCGATGGAAAAAACAAAAATATTATTATTATTCTTTATTATACACATATAACATAATTATAAATAAAACACAAATTATTATATTTTTTAATTTTTATTTATTATTTTTTTGTTATTATTATTATTAAAAAAAAATACCATTTAAAACACCGACGTAACTTTTTATTCTTTATAAAAGCACCTAAAAGTTGGCACACGCTACCACCTGAATGCAGGCATACATTAACACTAATTTCCTACGTGCAGAATTGAAAAGGTAAAGTGTGCTCTAATCTTAGCTGTAGTATTGAAGTGCTCGACTCGTTGTGAAAGTCATTACCGGTAGTACTTTGTTAGCTTAATGAATTGACTGATGGCGGGAGGAGGTCTGAACAGTGGTAGGGTTAAGTGGGACCTGCTGATTAATCACCCGTCAGTACAGTTTCCAATTGCCACTCGTCACGAATTCCCCTTGTCCCGGCATAATTTTTAAACCTACTTTCCCATAGAGCAATCCAATAGTATTTTATTGCAACCGTTTGAATTCAGTATTCCAAAAATAAGCCGTTACGTTTTCATTTTCATAAATGGAATGGATGTTCGAAATTTAGGCAACGGTCGATTAATTTTATTGCCATATCAAAAATAAAAATGCATAAATATGTTCGTTGTTATTTTTTTTAATGGAAACTGTTTTATTTTTGAACTTTGTGGTTAATTTGGGGTTGAGAGATAACCCTTTATCCAGCTTTTATTTGACCGAGTGCAGAGATGAGTAGGTAAGTAATTATTCCCGGACCGTCTCGAGATTGTAATCCGGCGGGATTAGGAAGGTCGGTGTGAATGGTAATAGGAGTTCCTGAGGTGCTGCGGTGTGATTTACTGCTAAGATTCAATAGTGAATATTTTAAGCTCTGATTTATTTGTTAGTCGTTCCTTGAAGTCGCTCAAATTTTTCAATATGGACTTCAAAACGAACTGTTTAGTTTTTAGATAAAAGTGGTTCGACACGGTAGTTGCAAAACTACATTAATTATGGTTCTTTCCGTTGAGCATGATAATAAACAGATAAAATAAGTTCATAAAACTTTTAAGTTTTTTAATTTTCACGATTTTTTTCTATGTCTAAGTATATACTTTCTTAAACCTTTTCAAAACACTTTAAAACAGGTTTACTGTTTTATTAAATAAAAAGATCTTGAACTTAAGCGTTCAGCAGCTAAATTCAGGTAAACTTTGCTTCCCGTCATCATATTTGCAAGTAATGCCGCTAAAACTAATGTGCTTAACGACATTTTAAGCTGGAATAGTTTAGAGGTGGATAATACAGAAACTGGGTTAGGGTAAGCTCTGCCTAGTTCTGCTCCAGAGTTTGAGGAGGGTCGAGCTCGTCCAACTTATATGAACCTTTGAACTCAGCCTGCATTTTCATGCATTATTATAGTTTTAATCAAAATATAAATAGCGAGACCGCTTTTGTAGTGCATGAATAGAGGAACATTTTTTAAATTTTTCAAGTAGTTTTTAGTGTGCCGTAGTCCTAACAAGGATAAGGAACCTTTACAGTTTAGGGCTGTCCGTCTGTCCGTCTGAGGCATAGCGTTGAGACTGTAAGTACTAAAAAGCTGCAATTTCGCATGAGTAATATTAATTACGCCAAGAAAACAAAATGATAAATTTTTTTAAAAGATTTTATACGGTAGCTTCCGTACATGTAAAGTGGGAATGATGTATTTTTCTCTCCTATCCTATAGTGTTGGATAGGCCTTTTAAAATAATTGAGGGCTTGTAAAGACTATTTTTAGATTCAGTGATTCGTTTGCGAAATAAATAATAAGTAATGCCGTTTACTTCGTTCAAGTTGAGCGCCCCCCCCACTAAAAACTAAACTGTTGGCATGAAAAATCTAAAAAAGATCGTGATGGTAGTATATAGGGTGTAAAAAGACAGTTTCCGAAGTCGAAAGCCACTTATTCTACCCCATTATTTGGATCTTTTTTTTTACTAGACCATACCTGGGAATCCACTGGTTCTGGAGATATTGAAGGTCAAAGTCACAATTTTTTCTCCTCCTCCTATAGTTTTGGATAGGTCTTTTAAAATAATTTTGGGGATGTAAAGACTATTTTTCGATTCAGTGATTCGTTTGCGAAATATTAAATATTAAAGTGATATTTTTTGTTCGAGTTGAGCGTCTCTCCTCACTAAAAGCTAAACTGTTGGCTTGAAAAATCTAAAAAAAGATCGTGATGGTAGTATATATAACGAACTTCGAAGGAAAACTATTACGGCTAAATTAGCTCTGTTAGTTTAAGACAGCCCAACATTTCGTACAAAACACAAAATCCTCGGAAAAATGTTCTGAGGTGAAGTTGTGACTTACTCGTATTTCATATTTACAATGAGTAGTAAACGTGTAAAATATTGGAATTTTTTTTTTTTTTCCTTTTTAATTCTAATGTTAACTCAATTAATTTGTTCATAGTAATAACTAATAACTACGGAATTAGTTTGGTGTTGCTATACAGGATGTAACGGAAAGGTGTGGTCATATTTTAAGAACTGCATCTGCCCATAGATATGAACAACTTTTTTCATGAAAATCGGAGGAAATTCTAAAAAATATTATTTATTCCCCGTACAAATATTGATCAGCTGATGATAACTTTGTATGGAAAGTTCAAATTTTTTTTTGGGAAATTTCAATTTTTTTTTAGAGAAAGTTGTTCATTGCCATGGGCAGAACCGGCTCCTAAAATATGACCACACCTTTCCGTTACACCCTGTATAATAGTGAATCGGTTTTTCTATATTCGGCTCCTCCTACACAAAAAAAAAATGTTGCTGGTATTTAAAATTTGATTTGGACCATATTACTTCGAAAAAGTTTTATTTTGTGAGCAATTAAAGGATACATATTTCTTAGAAAAATGTAGAATAAAGAAATAAAGAGAAATTCTTAACATTTACATTGTTCTGGGTGAAACAATTTACCGAGTCACATACATTTTCAATCATATTTTGAAAAAAAAATTTCTTTTAATTAAAATAAACTGCAATCAGAACGTCAGGTTCCTTAGTGTGAGTTTAACGATAGATTAGTCGGGAGTTATCGTGTTAAGAGGCCCTAAGTTCCTTCATAGTAGTAAATGATTCGCTTAAAGCACGCGAACGCCGGTGACCTTAGCAGAACGTAAATTTTGCTTGATTTTGCTTACAAAAATTTGTGCTGTTTAAATTAAAAGATAGCGGTTTTGCTCTCTGAAAATGACTAAAGATTTTCCTGAGTCGTGGGTGCGTTTATAAATATGATAAAATCTTTTGAAACTTTCTTTGTAAAAAAAAAAATTGTTTGTTGAAAGACGTCGTTTGATGCATGCGCCCGCATTTGTCATTGCACTCTCTACTGTTGATGCAATCACAAACTATAAACTACCTTCTGGTTTAATGTGTCGATAGCATATAAAATCGTGTCAGGCCAGAACTTAGCAACAAAACTGCAATTTCAGTAGCAATTTAAGTAGGTAATGGACAAGAAGTACCTAATATGTACGCAGGATATGTTGTTAGTGTCCCATATCGTGCGGAACCTCCGCATTCCTAAATCATGATTGTGCTTGTAACCCTTTTCTTTTTGTGGGTTGGGAAATCATCCAATGACATCTCCCGCTGTGGGTGGAGCGGGAGGGCGTGTCAGACTCTTACTGACTAAAAGGGGAGCGGTAACTCTGTTACGAATTCATCCGCTACCCCTAGGCATGCAGGCATTGGCCATGATGGCCCGCGTCTGTGGTGGCTGACAAATTCTCTTTGAGGCGCGCGTGGAACACTACGCGCCCTCGACTCACAGGCCTGGTGCTGATCGGACGGCAAGCTACGTGCTTGTAACCCTACCGTGGCGTACCGTAGGACCACATTATCCGGCCACTGTGCCAACCATACCTTCGTTCGTATTAGTCAAAATAATAGAATAATCATAGCTTAATAATCGGCCAAAATCTCAAATGAGGTGACATTTTATTTACAATCATGGATTTTGGTAACGAATATTAATTGGCACAAATGTGTTGACAACGCTTGTTGACGTTCTAATGTTATTTGTTTAATTGGATTGAAATAGGATTAAACGATTATAAACAGAAACCGCTTGTTTGCTCAACCAGTGCATGATTTGTACTAATTATTAATGGTTCATTAAACAAACACATTTAACTAACATTGTTGAAAACTAGTTTTCATTTCAAATAAAAATATTCTACTCTGCAGAATTAAATAAATGTTCATATTAAAATAACGGAATACAACTAACAACAGCTATTAAATGTTCTGATAGACATATTTGGAATTGAATTTATTATTTTTCAATATATTAGGATTAGAGCAGTGGTGGTCCAGTGGTATCGGCCGCGACTTACAAGTTGTAGGTCGCGAGTTCAAACCCCGGCAGGCGCTTTACTTTGTGTAAATTATTTCATCACCACTGCTCTCAAAACGGTGAAGGAAAACACTGTGAGGAACCCGGCATGTCCTAGAACCAAAAATTTGAAGACATGTGACATCCACCAACCCGCATTGGGCCCGCGTGGTGGATTACGGCCCACGCCCTCTCACAGAGAGAAGGCCTGTGCCCCAGCAGTGGGGACATTAAAAAGGCTGATGATGAATATATTAGGTCTTTACATGAAAATGCTGTTTTTTAAAACTGTTCACTGAACTGTGATAACTTGGGATTGACTTGGAATTTCAGTTCAAATAAACAATATAACTTAAGGCATGTAGGTAATTTTTATAATAATTTATTCATTTCTTTCTTCTGTTATATTGCCATAGTTATAGGTAACCACTAAATCCTAAATCTCAAAAAAAAAAAATGTTTTATCATAATATCATTTTGAAAAATGCAATACCAATGACGTATGCATCCTTTCTAACGAACGAACTGTGTGTTATTGGTTAAATTAGCTTTCGTTTTAAAAATTTGTCACGGAAAGTTCCTAAATGAAAGCGATTGAAAAAAAACCGGCCAAGTGCGACTCGGACACGTACACGAAGGGTTCCGTACCATAAACTGATAATAAACCCAAAACACACGTTTCTAGAATCGTGTTTTTTTTTGGTCTGTATCTCATGATCCGTAATAGATAGGCAGTTAATTATGTAAAAATAATAATATATTTACATTTATTAGAAATTCATATCATCAAGGTTTTGAGAGCAGTGGTGATGAAATAATTTACACAAAGTAAAGCGCCTGCCTTTTTGGGGGCGGGGGGGGGGAGGGGTGGGCAATCATCCAATGACTTCTCCCGCTCTGGGTGGAGCGGGAGGGCGTGTCAGACTCTTACTAACTAAAACCCACCCCTGTTTATTCCCTGCCTGAGTGCCCAGGGGTGCGGTAACTCATTTTCAGAATTTATCCGCTACCCCTAGGCATGCAGGCACCGGCCACGATGGGCCCCGTCAGTGGTGGCTGACACTCACCTCTTTGAGGCACGCGTGGAACACTACGCCCCGTCGACTAACGGGCCTGGTGCTGATCGGACGGCGAGCTACCCACTGCTCGCCATCCGCAGGCCCGGGAAAGCGCCTACCTGGGTTTGAACTCATGACCTATTTGTAAGTCGCGGCCGTTACTACTGGGCCACCATTGCTCAATAAATAATAATACTAGCCTGTAACTATCCCATTGCAGGGAAAAGGCGGCGGTTTTGTCATACAAACAAGGGACGTACATCAATTACCACGCTATCCCAAGGCGGCTTTTTTAATTATAATTTTAATATCTAATTAAAAATTTTGCCAGTTTATGTAGTGGCCAGTAACCACTGTAATAAGAACACAAATTAAAACCCAGTATTGAAAATCAAACTGCAGATTTCATGAGTGTTTGGTGCTAATAGACTAAATTAAGTTCTACTGGAAGTTACCGGCTTACGCTTAGCGATGAATTAAACTCGGTCGTGGAGTTTCTACGCAGCCTCGATACATATGTGTGTCAATGCTCCCAACCATATTTAATGGCAACATATTGAATTTATAGATTGCAACGGAGGAAGCAGTATTGAGCTACTGTCGTCTATTAACGTCTCGCTTCCATATCCTATAGAACCGACAGACGCATAATGTCTTTACAGAATTGACTTGACTGTCTCAAAGACGCGTTATTCATTTACTGATTTACACTTATTTAGGTATATATTAGCTGTCTAATTTTGGCATTTAATGCTCATAATTTTGTAAGGGTGAAGTTAGGGAAATAATTAATGCGGAGTGTAACATGCTTAGATTTTATACTACTTTCGTCTATGGAAATGAACAACATTCTTCATGAAGTCACAGAAAATTCCCAAATCAATGAAAAAAAATACTTTTGTTAAATAACCCGACTGCAAAAAACGACTAAAAAGTTCCAAACAAGTCACTTTTCAAGCAGCCTAATGCAGTTTTTGGTATTTATTTTAGTTCAATCACAGATTTGACGTTAAATCTGTGCCGTTTTGGAATGGGGTATTTAACATAAAAAAATGGCTTTGGTTTTCTTGGAGAAAGTTGTTCATTTCTTTGGACAGACGCAATATCTAAAATATGATCTCGCATTTCCGTTATTCCCTTTATTTTCATGCCATTTTAAACAGCAATTGACAGAGAGAGACAGACAAATTGAAATTTCACTCAGGTTAACACTACTAACATAATTAGTGTTATTTTTTTCGGTTAAAATTCAATGTAACCCAACGAGTTACTGGCAGAGAATGTCTGGTTGTATTAAGTCCGCCTATGTACCACTATTGTACATGAAGTTAAAATAAATAAATAATTTTCCCTGACTGCACAATAAAACTTAAAAACAGACCACTATTAATTTATAATAACATTTAAATTATTTCCATTTAATTGAGATTTGAATTTACAATTGTTACATAATTTAAACTGAAAAATAAATATGGTTTGACATATTTTCTTTCTGCAAACCACCATATTTATTCCTCAAATAAAAGTTATCTGACTTAAAACATGGGCCGTAGTCTTTTATTTTCCTATTAGGTAACCATACAGGGTAAAAACTTTTAGCGGAGCAGTAAGGGGAACTACCTTAACCATTGCAGCTACACGAAAAGATCTTAGGAGACTATCCACATTTTTTCGTGAAATTTTGATCCCCATTCACAGATTTTCAAAATAATAAGCCAACCTGGGTTGGCCCCATAGAAATTTTTGATCAATATTAGAAACACTTTCTTGGCAATTTTCTTACTTACTGTACATTTTTTTGAAAATCTGAGAATGGTGACCGAAATTTCATGAAAAATTATGGATAGTCTCCTAAAACCCTTTTCGTATAGCTGCAACGGTTAAGGTACTTCCTCTTACTGTCCCGCTGAAAGCTTCCATCCTGTATATGTCACCGATTTACTAGCGACACACATTCGCCCCGCCCCTTCATTCGCGTCTGTCAAGATCAATGCATGGCGACTCTCCGCAAATTGTTCGTGATTGTGGGAACCGCAAAGCTTGTAAAGGATCTCTTTGACACCGACAAACCGTGTTGTGGGATGGCAATTTCTGTTACATTTGAAAAACGGTCATTGACTGACTGACTTCATAGTATAATGCATTGGTTACTGAATGTTTCTCGAACGAAAATAACAGTAAAATTAATGTGATTAAATTGTCAAGCGCGAGTAATATGTTAATTTTGCGGTTATTTGGGGTAAACAATTCATAAACTATCAAATTCGCAAGTTATCCAATGACCATTTTTCACTAAAATTTTAGATGGTTGACATGGACTTGACCAAATAATGTTTTTGATATTAGCTGGATGGAAAAATGGAACACATTACCTTTCGTCTTTCCTTGAGGTCCTCCTCTTGAGATGATGTCACCTCCATCTTCTCTACGCCACACAATTTTGGGAGGAGGGTACCCTCTGGCTTTGCAGACCAGCTTGGCTGACCCTCCTTCTGGTACCATCATGTCTCCTGACGTCTCTTCATAGATTATGTCTGGAGGGATCACTACTTCCAGAAATGCTGTCTGTAATACAACCTTTTATTTAATACCTAATGTTTCATAAATCGTCTTCTCACCATCATGATTTTAGCCGAAAGACGTCCA
Organism: Polia nebulosa; assembly: GCA_951329385.1. Lineage (NCBI taxonomy): Eukaryota > Metazoa > Arthropoda > Insecta > Lepidoptera > Noctuidae > Polia > Polia nebulosa. The sequence continues at coordinate 16,579,637 of OX589588.1, read as the reverse complement.
CTTCTGGATATGGGCTTCCGCCAATCGTCACCGCAATGACCGGTCATGTATCTTCTGATCTATCTGATTTTCGCCAGGTCATCGGTCACAATTACAAACAAGATAAAAGCCGATACCTAAAAACCGTGGCAACTTTATTCTCTCAAAATTTTTTTCATAAAAAACTTTCCATGAATTCATTAATTTAGGTATTACAACATATAAGTATGTATATTTAAGACTTGCATGTTTTGCTGCAATGCTCTTTCAGAGAAATAACACCATTATACGGGCGAGCTGATAAGGCCTGCATTCACGAACCACTACAAGAGTCGTTCCGAAAAACTACATACAGTTCTCGATACAGAAAAACACAGCAAAAAATAAACATTCAACGAAATACATGTCCTGAAATAAATCGTGGAAAGGTGAGGTTTTATAGCTTAAAATTAGCAGCACATTACCTGCATTTTCATTGGGTCAGTGTTAACTTGGCACATATATTGTCCCCGGTCCTCCCGCTTCACCCCCCGGATGTTGAGCGTCCACGTGTTGTAGTCGTTGTGCGTCACGCTCAGCCGCGCGTTGTTCGTGATCACGTGCTCGTGGATCGCCAGGATTGCCTTCGTGTCCGCTTTGATCCATGCTACCTACCCCGCGAATCCAGCACCAACAGACGACAGCATAATCGTACGCCCAAAGTGTGCATGGAGAAAACAACATAGTAAGTACAACGAACAAAAAGAAACACAAACGCCGCATTCCTGTCACGTTATCCGTTACACGTATGATCTTCTGTTTGTAAACGATGAAGACTTTCAACGAACAAGTCTAATTACAAGCGAATGCTTCCCAAGAGGCAGTCACGACAACGATCCTCGAGGCGGCAACACTATCTTGTTGCGAGCGCCGCGCAAAATGCTCTCGGAATTTTTAATTACATTTTCGTCTGGTCGCCGGCATGAGGCGGGCTGCGGGCGCACTGAAAACGCCCTCGTTTCACCCGCTTTACCAAAAGCGTCGACATCGCAATAGAAGCTAATTTCCTGCATAGCGCGTAACAAAAAAACACGAACAGAAATACGGCGCTTGTACTTGTCTACGATACGCGTCGCCCTCGGTATTATAACTTTATTATTGAAAATATTATTCAGAGCGATGTTTTTTTACGTAATTCCTGCCGAATGTGAGCGTAAATACTTCAATTCAATGGTCCCATTGAAAGAGTTATATGGGTATCAGCCTTTTCATGTATCTGCTAAGGTCGGCAGTTGAAATGTTTTTTTACAAAGTGAAGGTAATACTTGCTTTTCCCTTGTTATAAAATTATTTGAAACTTATTATTTTTACATTTTAATAGGTATCGTAAGTGAATATAGAAAGTGCAAGAAGAAGTGCACTAATAGAGGTGCGACTTAGAAAGTGTTCTACAATCGTATAGTGCTTGTGCAACTCTAATTAGTCACTAATTAGGTGCCTAGGAACTACAATCAGAATAAATATAACTAAAACATCGGAGTGCTTGAACACAATAATTGTTTTGTAGCAACAGCCTCACAATTCTCTCATTTGCTTTATCTGCATTAGTGAAATGGGCGAAGAAAGGATTGCAGAGCTGTTGGACGATGTAATTTCAGTTTCAAAACTGTTCAGAAATTGCATCGCGTAAACACACAAGAAATAATAAATGGGTATAAAATAATTTATATTTACCAAATTTTGAACTCATCCATACCAGCGGTGCATATCGAAGATGTGTATAAAATCTTTTGATTATTTGTGTGTTATGTATTGAGATTGTTTTTGTGTTGTTTTTGAATCTTATACAGTTCTTATTGTGCTAACAGCCAAATCATTGTCTATGTTTTAGAACTGTCTATATTGTAAGATCTCGTAGGTATTATTTATTTAGCATTTAAAATTAAAACGTGCCAATTAAAAAATAACAGTCGATCTGCATAAATACATTTTAACTACCTATATTAAGACTTACAGACGCAACCATGTAACTCTCTTTAATTTTCACCGGAACGGGTATATTGGTGGTTATTCCTGATCCTGCCATTTGATACGATTTTCATCACGATATCCACGTGGGAATTGTTGAGAAACACATGCCAAGATGTTATTAGTCTCGTGTAATTACTTACGCGGGATCGATATAGAAAACAAATATGTATCGATAGTCGTGCGGAATCGAGTGACCTGAGTTAACGGCCCCAGTGAGACTATTATCGAATCTAGTTTCTCAGAGAGGAAAGATTCCAGAATTTCTGTGAGAGTTTATTGCACAAGCTTTTGTTTTATCTCTAGCATGTTGTTGTATTTGTTAGATTTTCACTGATTTATTTTGTTAAAAACGCTTTGCAAAATAATAAAATAAGTATCTCTGTCTTTTATTTTTATATTAAACGTAACTGAGGCATTAAGTCGAGACATTAAGTCGAGTGTAAATAAAATAACTAAAACGTGCCAAAAATGTATGAATTGATATGTGTGCTGTGCAATTTTATTGTATAACGAATTAATTCAACGTATCGTATACGATACAGTATCGCATATCATAGTGATAGTGTACTAGATTAACTCCCGGGACAGTTTGAGAGCACCGCCTCTCGAAATGATTGAACGGGGACCGAGGGGGTTTGTCCTGGCTTTATTTTAATTTCCTAAAGTGACTGTTTTGCAACGTAAATTCCTTGGACTAAAGTGATCCCATCATAGTGGGTTGCGGTTTTTGTTCCGACAATGATTGACTTGAAAAACCGTCCGACGTGCATCGCTAAATGAAATTTACTTTCAACTAAAAGGTCGCTTAAAGTGCATTGGTGGTATAAAAAGCATGCCATAAGTTGTGTTCCAAAATAAACGGAATTGTGCATTAGTGTTTAAAACCCAAGAATAGTTCTCGTAACGTTCGTTCACTGTTGCATAAATCACTGTTTTTATCACATTCTTGGATCTTAGTTTCTATGTGCAAGTGTTAGTGTCTAATGCAGTTGTGCACAGTGTTCCAACACTACGGCTATGTGGACAAACTTACTGTAGGTTTGTGCAAATATAGTACCGGTGTGACTCTATGCTAGGATAGAGAGAGGTTCTATAAAGTAGTGCGGTGAGTCTCAGAGAGTGCTGAAGAAGGTGCATCGAAGGTAGTGTGGAAGTGCTAAGAAGTGTGGAAGTGGTGCAAAGTCTATTTGTTGAGATCTATAATTTTTTATATGAATTTTCCGCAGTGTCGTAATGACTCATTAAAGTGTTTCAGAGTTAAAATCACCAGCTATCAAATGTCTCTTCATTTCTAATAAGAAAGTAAGAGAAATATTAGTTAAACAAATATTAAATGAGAGAACAGTCTACTTACTGTTGTCAAGTTAAAATTAAAAGGAGACTCAAGAACGAAATCTAGTCAGAATAAATCCATGCCTTTAAGTTCATTCACTAGAAATTAAAGATAGAAAATTAAACGTCAATTAAAATGATTAGAGGAAAAATAACTGAATACAAAAATTCGTAGAAATGCCATTAAGAATGGAAATTTCCAGAAGTTTAGTTAGACATTTAAGTAGAAATAAATTATAGATCTCATAGTTAAAGTGCTGTGACGGTGCTCCACTAGGGCTAGCTGTAATGAGTCGGTTTGATACACACCCTGGCTGTGGCGGAGTCGCCACTCACCCTGTAACCGCCCAGGTTATTCACGACGCAGGTGAACATCGCGTCCCTTCCTTGCGCGATGGTCACGTTCTCCAGGGGATAAAGAAAGTCCGGCTCCAGACCTAGTGCTGGAAGAAAAATACAAGTTAAAATTAAAAAAAAAAATATATTAAAAAAAAATATATATAATTATTATAATTATATTAAATAAAAAAAATAAAAAATAATATTAATTAATTTTTTTTTAAATTTAATTATCTATTTTTAATAAAATTATAATATAATTAATATTATTTATATTAGCTAAAGCACTAAGCTAATTCAATGAGCCCAAACACGATGGTGTTTCCATCAAACAATGATTGAGAGGTTGCTATGACCACCCTTCGGTTGCATAATCAGACAAACTCCATAATATATCATTGCATTGGCTTCGAAGTTGCATAAGTATGCTATCTACAACTTAGTTAGATGACAGAAAGAGCTTCCAAAAACTGACCAAGTGCGAGTCGGGCTCGCACACGAAGGGTTCCGTCCCATAACAAAAAAAAAATGTGAGCCGTCACGGGACGCCTGGCAGATGTGAAACATCGACATTATTTTGTAAAAGTAATATGCAGAAAAGAACATATTGTGATAGGAACTAAATATGTCATAATGATAAAATAAAATATTACGAATAAAACCTTTGTTAGATATTCCCCTTCCAACCTACCCGCAACGAGTAGAAGTGTATAAAAATGCATGGCGCGCTGTCAACGGGCTCTTCTTCGTTTGGCTCCGGACGCGACTGACGTATTTTAGAGTCGTTATAATGTTATTCAAAGATCGTGTTTATAATGTTGTAGAAGTAGGAACGTAATTGTTATTGTAAAACGTTTTTAAGCAATAAAACTTTCTTGGTTGATGAGTCATTTATTTTCATTTAAATAATAACCGCTTCTGGTCCTTAAGATCAGAAGTGGGATAACCACGCGTTCTAAGCCGTTTTGCCATCTATACTAATACCTAAGTGCTTGATTATTTTATCCGGTCAAAGTGAAAATCAAAGTAAAGTGTTGTACTTTTAATCGTAAAGTGCAGACTTGTCAACCGTAAGTAAGTTTTGTTTCCTTACAAAGTGTCGAGAGCGTGTTTCGGTTCAGAGGACGTAAGAACTCGTTGGAGCGACAATTTGCTAGTCTTAGTTCTTACGAATCGCGCCGCGATAGTTTTAACTGCACGCCACTTTTTATCACGCACTACCCTCAAAATAGATTGATAGACCATAGCGACAGATTTTCTAATCATCGAGTGTATCGCGTAGACCTCGTGCAGTCCTCGTTCTTGCAGATCAGTGTTATTCAAACTGTAGGTCGCGACCCCAGGGTCCCAAAGATTTGCTCGGGGGGTCACGGTCGCAAGCCAAGTAAAAGTGAAAAGCGAGGATTACTAGTCTTGTTTGTACTAGAAGAAGGTTACGCCTGTTAATTCTTCAATATTTTCAAAATCTTGGTTCTATTTTTGTCACGCAAATAGTGTGATGTGAAACATATTCGACTTAGACGTTTAGGTTTAAAAATAGATCACAAGAGTACATTACGCTCGTCCGCTCACCGCATTGTTACGGTCCTAGGGGGTAGCCACAATTTTTTTAAAATTTATAATTTTTGGTCGCGTGTTCAAAAAGATTGAAAAACGCTGTGACTCGTGTGACTGTGCTTTTGATCGAATTCATACGAGATAACAAGTTATTGAACGTAGTTACCGATTATCAATTACTGAAAGTCCGTTGCATTCAAATACCGAAAGCCAGTTATTTTTATCAAATACGGTTGAACGAACCCCTGATTGCAAACAATGTTCAAGTTTTAAGCGGCTACACTTTTTAAGTTGAAAACTACCTACCTGTTGAAGTTTTAGCTCGGCGGGTTTGAAATTCTTTTTTCGGGAAGGTAAGTCAGTAGTTACCAGGGGCGACTGATTGTACATGGTCAGGTACGGCCGAGCCCAGGGAAATTGAATACTCTCTTTCGATCATCGGAACCTACTAACGTTACCGGTCCTGTAGTTTCTGGGGCTTGCAAGCTATTTTCGCTGTTAAAATGCAGGCCATGCCTCTTAAGACAGCAAGCATATCAAGCCTGCTGAGGAAGGGTAAACCTATTTTGCGTGCCGCTTAGCAGTATGCTCGCGACTACCCACATACATAAACTGCTTGACTAACGAACCGGTTTTAGCAATATTTGTTACCAGTGTCCCATGAAACTTCATACATGTGCCAGTACTATTGGAATTGTGTGAGTTGGGTGACTTCAGCCGCACTGGTCAACTTTCAAGGTTGAGCAACCCTTGAAGGGGTTGGTCCGTGGATGGGTGACTGAATTATTACATACCGAGACTTCTCCGTGCCTCGGATTGGACCTGTTTCAGGATAGTGCAGACTAGATGTGCAGTCGCTGCGTGTGAGGTGCTGGTGCTTGCCTGTATTCGCTGTGTCATGCGCAGTGGCCCGCGTCGTGGTGCGCGATGGTGCCCTGCGTGAAGCGCTATGGTGTGCCCTTCGTGAAGCGCTATGCTGTGCGCTGTGTGATGCGCATGGCGTGCGCCACGTGATGCGCATGGTGTGCGCTCCGTGGTGCGCGCTGGCTACTTCATGGTGCGCATGGAATGCACTATATGGTGTGCTGTGCTGCGCTGCATGGTGCGCTGGGTGTGCGCCTCATAGCGTGCGCTGCGTGGTGCGCATGGTTTGCGCTCCGTGGAGAGATGCTGACTTGATGCCTGTGTCTTCATGATGCATTGCTCAGTACCGCGGGCATATGAGAGACATGCGGACTCTATGCCTCTGTCTTTATGACGCGGTTGGTAAGTGACGACAAGCAAACGTGGAGCCTCTGTCGTGGTTATATTGATGAGCATGCTAACGTTTGGGCCTCTGCTCTGTTTTGCGGTCATGGTGGAGACATGCAGAACTTTTGGGCCTCTGTCTCAATGACGCAATGTGTCACAAATTCATAGTAAGCATAACCTTTAGGCCTCTACTATCTATTCGTGAAAACGACAAGCGAACGTTTGGGCCTCTGTCGATAACAATGTATTGCGAGTGATGGAAATCCGGATTCTATCATTAGCGATGCACTGAATGTCTTGGGTTTGAAGCTGTTTCAACTTTAAAAATCACTATTGATGGTCCTTGTTGCTGGCGCTTGAGTGCACGCTTGCGCTTGGAACACTGGAGAAATTCGTGAATCCTTACTTATGAAACTACTTCAGGCTGAATAAGCTTCAAACCATAGTGGTCATGTTATTTAATTACTCATGTACTCCGTATTTTCAGATAATGATGACGGTCAAAATAATGATGATGGCCAGGTTGTGACAGATAGATCTGATGGGAATGAAGTTGCGGTCGAGGGCGTCACGCTATCAGGAACGGCCGTGTTAGATATTCCCCTTCCAACCTACCCGCAACGAGTAGAAGTGTATAAAAATGCATGGCGCGCTGTCAACGGGCTCTTCTTCGTTTGGCTCCGGACGCGACTGACGTATTTTAGAGTCGTTATAATGTTATTCAAAGATCGTGTTTATAATGTTGTAGAAGTAGGAACGTAATTGTTATTGTAAAACGTTTTTAAGCAATAAAACTTTCTTGGTTGATGAGTCATTTATTTTCATTTAAATAATAACCGCTTCTGGTCCTTAAGACCTTTGTAATAACAAAACAAAAAAACATCGTATAGCGTGGCGACGCGTCGCCACGGCATGCGTCGCCACGCCAGAAATCGGTTTTACGCGCGGCTATAGATGTTTCACATCAAAATGTATTTCTTGTATGACATATAAAAATTATAGGGCGCCCCCTTTCATTTTTAATTTGATTTAATTTTTATGGTTTGTTGATATAGCAGCAATAGAAATGAACATTCTGTGAAAATTCATCTTTCTACCTATTACGGTTTATGTTTATTTAGATACACCCCGCTGACAGACGGATGGACAACGGAAGCTTACCTAATAATAGGGTTTGGCAGTTACCCTTAAGGTACGAAATCCTAAAAAATGGTTCACAGCAAGTTAATAAAAAGCTTGTAAAAGATATTAGACAGTTGGCTCGTAAAGTAATAAGGAAGACAATTAGCGTGATATTGGGCTGTTTATCTTGGGAAATGAAGTCCTAAATATAATTCGATTGGTTTCTATAATTTGACGTTGACTAACAACGTTCATGAGTATTTTTTATCGATACCTAAGTTCATAACAAAAATAATTTCATAGATTTTCCATTTAACAGTTGTTGGAGCAGTGGTGCCAAGTGGTAACGGCCGCGACTTACAAGTTTTAGGTCGTGAGTTCAAACCCAGGCAGGCGCTTTTGTGTAAATTATTTCATCTGCACTACTCTCAAAACGGTGAAGGAAAATATCGTGAGCAAACCGGCATTTCCTAGAACCAAAAATTCGAACACATGTGACATCCACCAACTCACGTGGGGCCCGCGTGTTGGATTACGGCCCACGCCCTCTCACAGAGAGGAGGCTTGTAGTACCCCAGCAGTGGGGACATGAAAAGACTGATGATGATGATGATGATAGTTGTTAAAGTATCCTACAGTCATAATTCCTTAAAAACCAAAGGTTTAAAATTAAAATTACTTTTGTAGTTATAAAGTAAAACAGTTATAAAAGTTTGACATAAAACGGCATAGGCTTTGACTGTTTGATAGGAAATAAAAATTAAATAAAATACTCATCCAACTTCCTAGAGGTATTAAGTTATTTAAAAAAAAATAGACTAAAATCGGAGGTAACTCCGAAACTACCGAGTTTATTTTCAATGGTCAGTTTTAATATATTTTCTTAAATAAAATTGAAACTATCTAGTCTAAAGTATGAAAACAGTATATTTGACACACTTACAATGTGCCTTTTCATTTAATATATCGCACGGTACAGTTTGAAAAACTATATCTTTAATTTTCCAATATGTGACCCCAATGTTCCAGGTTCATTTATTTACGTTACACGTCGGTGTTTTAGACACAGATATTCAACTGTGTACCAAAATTCAACTCAACCTTTCCAGTAGAATCGGAGCAAATTGACTGTGACAGACGGAGAGACAAACAGACACAAATTCACGAGTGATCTAAGAATAAATGAAATAAGGGTTCCGTTTTTTCATTCGAACTTTAACCCTAAATGCACGGTTCCGGTGGGATAGGCCACGAGAGAAAAGGCATTGGAAAAAGGTAGTAGATATTTTCACAGTCGCTCGTAGTTACGTCAACTTTCCTATTGCAATTGAAACCGTAACAGGCGTAACTTGAATTATTTTAGAAATTTTGAAACTCCCTATGGGCAGGGAAACTCCCCCTTGCTAGGCAGTTGTTTTTGTAATAAACGAATAGCCCACAAAGTTGTATCATTAGTTTCCAGCTCTAGGAAATCAATATCGGGTGTAGAAAGACAGTTTCCGAAGCCGAAAGCCACATATTTTACCCAGTAATTGGATAATTTTTTCCACTAGATCTTACCTGGGAAACCACTGGTTTTGGAGATATTGAAGGTAAAAGTCGTATTTTTTTTTTTTTTTTTTTACGAAATTGAAAAGTGTTATTACTAACCTTTTTTCCAAACAAACATTACCTGAATTTTGGATTTTTTTTTCGAAATTACAAATTTGTAGTTATGAAAACGCAATGCATATCAAACGTATCCGACAAGTACCTACGTCGCTTAGAGCGAAGGGGCGGGGTTTAACTCCACTTGCCTGTGTGCGCGTTACATTGCCCGGAATAATAAATAATTTTATTTTTCATACCTAAAAATAAAAGTCGTTTCCCAGCAATAATTTTTGCGCAAAACTACTTTGTTAGACGTAGTTAGTGGCTCTGTGATGTGTCTTTTACACCCTGTATATTTCTTTGACAGCTTTACTAGCCGCAGACATTTAGTTACTTACTTGAGCTTAGCTATAATGCTAAATCGAAAAAGGACTTACTAGCAATATTTTTCAGCTTTTTAAAGTCGTTTAAAGCCATAGCTGAAGTCTTGGTCGTCTCTAAGCAAATAGGAATGCCGTTTTTATAGGAAAAGAAAGTTATAAGCTTTCGCAGCGAGCCGTTTCTCCAGAGATTAAGCTAACCTCGGATTTACAATGCTGGTTTTCTAACGGGTTGCTTTAGTACATTATTTCCTAGATTCTAACTTTTATGTGGGACCTAATAAAATAGACTGGTGAATTTCAGTTTAGGGTGATTTAAACGTGTCTCTTTATATCAGTTTACGCCGTTAGATAGTAGACTTCGGTGTTAGTTATTTAAGTCAATAGTTGTCTTAGTATCTTTCCCAAAGTTTATGTCTGAAGAAACTTAACATTATGGTGAAATTATTAGAAAACCGGCCAAGTGCGAGTTGGACGTGCGCAAAGGGTTCCGAACGATTTTTTTTTAACGTGTTTTGTTTTAAATAAAGAGTTCATACATGTTTTTTCTGTAATCTATGACCAAAGAACTATTTTAAATGTTATTTTTTTAATTTTAGACTTACTAGAGATACATTTTAAAACTATGAAAAAATATTTTTAAAACACACGGTCCAGTTTGAAAAACTATATTTTATAATTTTCCGATTTTCACTCCATTAATGACTCCCATATTCCAAATTCATTTATTTACGTTACACGTCCATGTTTAAGTCACAGAAATTCATGTGTACCACATTTCGACTCAATCGGTACAGTAGATTCGCAGCAAATTGGCTGTGACAGACGGACAGGCAGACACGAGAGATCCTATAACGTTTCTGTTTTTCGTACGGACTTTAGAAACCATAATATGCAACATTTTAATTGTGACAATATGTTTCTATTCAGGCATTTCTAGTTTTGAAATACTTGCCAAGCTTATGAAATATATATATATTTCACAGTTGTAATAAATTCCAAGAAAGTCTGGAGACCCAAATTGACCTAAAATACTGAGAAATATCGTTTTCTATGACAATAGAGTACGAACGTAGTGATTTATTTTAAGATAGATTTGGAGACAGTGCGGCAGGGTTGAGACTCAATTCTGGCTAGTCGATATTGTTCGGTAAGGTAAGTACCTACGCTTTCAATGCATTATTGTGCTTATGAAATATTTCTAGAAGAACATTTAGAGAAAAACAATATCGATACTTGTAGATTTGAAGCAGTTGTAGTTTAAATACAGGATGTAACGGAAAGGTGTGGTCATGTTTTAGGAACCGGTTTTGCCCATGGATAGGAACAACTTTCTCTAAGAAAAAACTGAAAATTCCCAAAAAAAAAAGGACTTTCCATATAAAGTTATCATAAGCTGTTCAATATTTGTATGGGAGGTAAAAAAATTTTTTGTGAGTTGTCTCAGGTTTTCTTGAAGAAAGTTGTTCATATCGATAGGCAGATGCAGTTCTTAAAATATGACCACACCTTTCCATTACACCCTGTATGTTATTATTATTGTTTAAGACTAAAATATTCTGTTTATGTTATATGATTGTGGATAAAACCGGCCAAGTGAGTGTTGGGCCACGCGCAGCGTAGGATTTCGTAGTCGCCCGTTATAACATGCGGACTTAGAAGCGGGCTTGTTTATTACTATGAAGTTACGAACGTATTAGTTGAGTTCACGGTTACGGACTATAACGAAATATCGTTTTCTATGACAGTAGTATGAACTTAGCGATTTATCTTAAGGGCCTTCTCGCAGTCCAGTGGCGCCCTCATTGAATAAAAAATCGTAGCATAGCACAGAAAATAAATATTAAAAAATCCAACTTCACGTTTGTTACAAAGAGGATAAAGAATTTCAGGTGCCAAAAACGGCCGTTTCTGACACTTTTGCCTACTACTTTGGATACGAAACATTTTGAGACCTGTTTTAACAACATAAAAATTCTTTATCCTCTTTGTAACAAACGTGAAGTTGGATTTTTTAATATTTATTTTCTGTGCTATGCTACGATTTTTTATTCAATGAGGGCGCCACTGGACCGCGAGAAGGGCCTTAAGAATAGAGATAGTGCCTGACGGGGTTGAGACTCAATTCTGGCTAGTCGATATTTTTAGGTAAGGTGTACCTAAGCTTTCAATGCATTATTGTGCTTATGAATTATTCCTAGGGGAACAGTTAGAGAAAAACAATATCTACAAGATGAAGAGCAGCAGCAGTTTAAATTTGTATATTATTGTTTAAGAATAAAATATTCTGTTTATTTTATAAATTACTAGCGCTCCCACCCCGGCTCCGCATGGGTACAAATTATACATTTAAACCTTCCTCATGAATCACACTGTCTATTCGTGAAAACGGCATAAAAATCCGTTCAGTAGTTTTTGAGTTCATCGCAAACATACAGACAGACACGGCGGAGAACTTTGTTTTATAATTATGTAGTGATTGTTTAAAAAATGGGATTTTGATTTATAAGTAATCTGTCAGGGTTAGACGGTCGAGAGTCGACGGCGCGTCGAGAGTCGACGGCGCGTAGTGTTCCACGCGCGCCCTTAAAGAGTTGTCAGCATTAAGGACGGGGCCCGTCATGGCCGATGCCTGCCCCCGGGTTGAGGATTAATTCGAAACAGAGTTACCTCGCCCCTGGGCACTCAGGGCAGGAAGGAACAGGGGTGGGTTTTAGTCAGTAAGAGTCTGACACGCCCTCCCGCTTCACCCAGAGCGGGAGAAGTCATTGGATGATTTCCCACCCCACAAAAAAAAAGGGTTAGACGGTCTCGTCTCTGATATAATATGCAAAATAAATTAACTGTTCAGTATCTGCATTTTATGTTTGCAAACCTAACATGTAGAGAACAATTTTTTTTTTTGTAGGAATATCAGAGAGAGTCCACTTCAAATATTGCTTTTATTTATAAATAAAAAACTCTCGGTAAATTAAAGTGGCAATTTTTGGATTTGCTAATGTAAAATGCACAAAGAAATTACGGGAGCCTCTCTGTAACATTTAGGATTCTACGAAAATACAATAAATACTGATTGTTTATTGTATTTGGATATTTCTTGGAAATAAAATAAGCTATAAATATTATAATACTTAGGAAACTATCAGATTAGTCTGATGTCCTTGATTTTATAACTCTCTTGGTTTACGATACAACAATAATTCACAATATCAAGAATGTTCACGTGTTCCTAAAAACAAACTTCCAAGGCTGAATAATAATTCTGAAGACGTTCATTATTAAGCAGGTCATGTTCGAACATTTAGTCTAAGTTACCTTACCTACAACATTAGGTGAAATGTGAGGCGTTATGCTAATTTAAGACGACGATTTTATCGTGTTCACTGAACTTGAAATAATTGTTACTTACTGATTTGTTAAAAAGTTAAATATAAGTACATTTTGATGCAAGTGGGCCAACTTCGTCATTGCCGCCCAGGCAGAATTGACGCCTGGGCCGAAGGCGAGGCCGATATGTAACCGAGAAATTGCAATGACAAAAGCTCATGTAGAAAAAAAAAGTTTTTCAACACACTCGAAAATTAAAAATATTAAAATCTAATATATAATATTTTGTAACAAAATATTTTAAGAGAAATGAAATGGCTATAAGGCTCGCAGATTTTTTTTTTAAACACAGTTTAAGTGATATAAGGAAGCAAAGTCGAGACTAAGTTATAAAAAGCCTGATTAGTTAATGTGTGTAAAATGTGTAATATGATTCGCAACGTGCTCATTTTTTATTATTCTTTTATTACTACAATTTTTATTACAAAATGTTTAGGAATACTTAAGTTAACTTCTAATTTAAACCCAAGAGTATGAAACGGGCAAAAGGTAATTTTATCGTGCTTTATTTTCCATAATTTGTTTTGAAAGATATTAAATTAGGTTGACAAACACTTATAAATATTGATAAATGTTACAAAGGCGGTTTTAATTAAGAGTAAGATAAAATTTCAATTATAAGTACCTATTAAATGATATCCAATGTTTTATTTTAGTTTTAAACAATACGGAAAATATTTATTTTGCCAAAACGTATGGCTTTCATTGGCTGGATAAGGCAACACACACCAGAGAGAGTGAATTTGCAGGGCCCATTACAAGATGATATTTAGAAATTGTTTTAAAAATATTTCTTATAGTGAGATCCCTTCATTCGTAGTCAGTGTTCGATGTAAAATGTACGTCAGTTATTTTCCATTCCCTGTTGCTTGGAAACCCACAGAACTGTACTCCCAGAGGTGTTCAGAAGTCCTTCTAAACTCAGTACCAAACAACTTCGGACGGCCAGAGATCTCGGAATCACAAACGAATCGTTCACAGAATTTAAAGCGCAGGAAATACTCGTTATTCCTCACCAAATGTTGAGAATGATATACGTAAGTTGCGCATAAAAATGTCTCCCTAAGCGCCGTACGTATTGTCCCGGGCGAATGGATGCGAATGGATAGCAGGGGCCGCTGGAGCCGCTGGAGGCGTCAATATTCTACGTGACCAGTTACTTGTGTCGGCCACGGAAACATGTGTCGGAAGTCAAGACTATCTGTTTGCCCATAGAATGGCGATCGCACTGTTGAATTATTCGCGTGTACATACGCGACAGGAAGCGGATTACATGGTGCATTCGATCCGTTTATGTTTTCAGGTTAGGACAAAGCTGATGCAATTTTCTTGTCGGTCAATCGGTGTTATTCTATCTCACCAAGGCGGGTTGGTCTTGGTTTTGTGTGTCCACGTACCTACACTTTTGTTTGTATAAGCTCGGAGCGCTCGGTATCATAAAAAATACTTACGCACACAGAAACAATGTACACACAACCAAGACCTTCGTGAAGTAGAATATCTATACCCACTTTGTTTTTGTTATGTTTTATGTGTCAAATAGCTATCAATCATACTCCTATCAGGATCTATCAACTAATTGATGACATTTTACTCCGCAATTTTTTTTTTTTTGTAAACGTTGCCCCCCCCTAGGAATTACTCCTGTATCGTTGGTGTGTTCACAAACATTTAAACTCACATATACAAGACACCAAGACCCGGAACAATCTGTAGGCCACATAAATATTTGTTCCGTGCGGGGATCGAACCCGCGACACGTAGAGCAGCAGCCGAACGCTCAACCACTACGCCAATCGTGCAGGCAATCTCGACACGTTCAAAATATTATTTTAAGATTATACTATTACTTAGCTATAACATTTATTAGTATTAAAGATTATAACAACATAATCTATAAGCAATTTACGTACACAGACTCCATTGTATCTCGATTCTCACATTCGACTACAATTTGCACTGAAAGATAAGCTCTTTATGTTTTCCTTTCATTAACAGATCGGGAGAACACATCGCTGGGTCCAATAAATTTCAATACATAACGGAGTTAAATTCATTTCGGCCCTTATTTGTTCACGTCCATGTGTGGCAAACGGAATGGGTCAATTGAAGCACCAGAGCAAATGTCGCCAGGCTAAATGTCGCCGATATACACAAGCCGAACCCGTTCTATATTGGGAACACACAAAATGTCCGATGGCTTCACAGCCGTGTTAACATCCCGCATTTAAAATTTCAAATATTCATTGGCAATTAAAATATAATTAACTACGAAAAGCGAGTTCCACCAAATGTACAATTGTAGGCGGTAATCGAGCAATAAAATATGATTAAATACGGTCAGACGGAAAATAATTTCATACTTCTGCAAGTCAGATTGAAAACTACAATTAGTAGCAGCTATAAGCAGACGATTATTTATCCAGCGCATCGGTATTATTGCTGAAGTGCGGACAAAGTTCCAGGAATATCTCAGCGGAAATGATTCCACGATCTCGTAGTGAATATCAAATGTCCGAATCGTACAGACGTTCGGAAAGTAAATAGAGTTGGATTTGTATAGGTCGGGAGATCGCACTGCCAAATAACCGGCCAATGCTGGCGTCGATACCAGCTGAAATCGTAAGTACCGGCCCGACCAACTGATATTTGTAAATTCTATGGTAATCCGACTCTGAGCCTAATCCTACTTTCCATTCAGAGCGGTTGAAATAAATTCTAAAAACAATAGACGGTTATTTGGATGTTGCGTCCATTGCGATCGGGTATAAGGGACCCCTGTGTATTATCTACGCATTCGTATCGTCAGCAATCGTATAATAATCGCGTGTATAGTTCTAATTTGTTAAATTAATCCCGTTACGTATTTCGGTACGCTCTGTGCGCACGTGTGCGACTGCGAACAATTTGCTAACACGGTTTCGTACTTTCGTCGAGATTCGGAGTTGGTACACCTAACAACACTTGGCCAAAAGTCCTACGGCTTAATTGGACGATTTTCTACATGGAGATTTGATTTACAGCGTCTCAGAAGTTACAGCAAACAGGTAGTTAACATTTTGCAAGTATAATAGATTTTGTATGTAGTACGCCTACGAGTAAATCTAGCGTTATTTACGGTAAAGCGTCTCTGTGGATTTAAAGAGTTTCAGTCTATAAAGTTCTTGATAGTTCGTAACTAAAGTTAGGAGCTTATTTGCAAACTAGACTTACGCCCACGCAATAATGGAGACGATATAATTTGGTATCACCGTGGGCGACACACGACGAATAAGTTATAATAAAACAGGGTATACGGCAAACAAATCCTTAGGATTCCTAGGACGTGCAATAAAGTCGAATATTAATCACTTACGCGAGCAAACACGTAGCGCGGCTATAAGATCTGATATACGGCATTGCTAGAGTTAGGCAGGCGCTTCATTTGCAATTTGGTTCAGTGATTTCGTTGGAGCTCTCCAGTGAGCGAGCGCTGTCCATGAATTATGCCTATTGTTGTTGTTCCAGTGGCAAAGGATGCATTACTGTGCCTTGTTCGGAGATATTCGACGTCCTTTTATATAAATTGCTTTTAAAACGTTCCTATTCATTATTATTCGGTGTAGGTATTAATTTGAGTTACTGAGTTTCTTTTTTTTTGTATTTATATTTCGAGAAAGTTGTGTTGTGAAAGCTTAAAGTAATAAGCTTAAAAACTAAGAAGATTAATTAATTTTAATTAAAAACTAAATCGCCTACCGAGTTTAGGGGTCCGTAGTCCTAACAAGACAATGAACACTTATAGTTACTAGAAAGCTGTGATTTTGCATTTGGCGTCTAAAAAATCTTTTTCAGAATTTTATTGTTTCGTTATCATGTTAACGAAACTATAACATAATTAATCATGCGACAAAAACGAAACAATACAATTTTGATATACGTTTTTTAGGGTTCCGAACATCCGAATGTAAAAATGGAACCCTTATAGGATCACTCGTGCGTCTGTCTGTCACAGTCAATTTACTCCGAATCTACTGGTCCGATTAAGTTGAAATTTGCGACACAAGTGTATTTCTATGACTCAAACATGGGCGAGTAACGTAAATAAATTAATTAGGAATATGAGGGCCCCTTTTGGGGGGAAAATCGGAAAACTAAAAAATGAAGATTTTGAAACTGTAACGTGCGACATATCAAATGAACAACCGCATTGGGAGGGTCTCAAATCTATGTTTTTCATAATTTTAAAATAAATCGTTTTAAAGTTATTTAAGAAAATAAACGATATTTGACTATTCCCTCTCCGCCCCCCTTATCTCGGAAACTACTGAGTCTGAAATTAAAAAAAAATACAGAATATAGTTCTTTACTAATAGATTACAGGAAAACCTATGAGAAGTCTATATTTTTACAAACTTTATATAATATTAACTTGCTTTGGTTTCGTGTGTATCCGGTTACAAATTAATAACCCATTTTTCAAACACTTTCTGGTCTTTGATTAAGCTGAAACTTGCATTACTTATAAAATTAAGTGCCCAATGCAATTATATAGTACTATGAAGCTGGTCTGATGATGGAGCTGGAAGGTGGCCATAGGATCTTCTCAACCAAACACGATGGCACCTTGGTGTTTGGACTCATTCGATGTGTCTTGAAAAGGGATTTTACTCTTGGTCGTACTACCCAGGGTCTGGTGATTGAGTCGGAAAGTGGCCAAAAGATCTCTGCAAACAAATAAGATAGCACCATCGCGTTTGTTGTCATTCGATATATTGAAAAGTAATTTTTCACTAGGAGGTGCTTGTGTTCTAATGATAGTGCGGGAATGTGGCCATTGGATCTCTGCAACCAAACAAGCACCATCCTGTTTCAGCTTATTGGACAGAATAGAATAATACTTTATTGTACAGTTGATACGCTCCTGGTGTCAGGATAAGTATTTCAATAAATTCCAATGTTAAAAAAAAACTTTATTACAAAAAAAATTTAAAAATAACTTTATTTCGGATGTCGGTGTTTATATTTTATTTCTTCGTTATTTGACACTGACTTCCAAAATTAGAGTTTTACCGACGTTTTTTTCGTTTTTGTTCAGTTTTTCAAAAAACGCTGAAGCAATTTTGATAAAATTTATATGGAACCACCTCGGGAGTATATATTTTTTTTTTTTTTTTTTTTTTTTTTTTTTTTTTTTTTTTTTTTTTTAAAAACGTTGCCCCACACTAGGAATTACTCCTGTATCGTGGGTGCGTTCACAAACATGTAAACTGACATACACAAGACACCCAGACCCGGAACAACTATCTGTAGGCCATACAAATATTTGTTCCGTGCGGGGATCGAACCCGCGACACGCAGCGCAGCAGCCGAACGCTCAACCACTACGCCAACCGTGTCGTCTTATATTATATCGTATAAGAAAAGAATTTTGAAAATCGGTCCTCAATTGACAGAGGATCGGTGGACATACATAAAAAAAAAAACATGCATACAGTCGAACATAGAACCTCCTCCTTTTTCGAAGTCGGTTAAAAAGTGTAAAGTACTTGTCTCATAGATAAATTAAAATATTTTTAAGGCAAGCTTAAATCAAATAAAAAAAGTAAACTAGAAAATGGTTTAGGTAGTTGTAACTACGAGTAACATTTTCTTTAAAGCCTGAGGCGTGAACGTCTCAAACTATTTTAAGCTGTACGCTTATGTATCTAAGCCTATCTTGCCTATCCTATAGTGTGGGATATTGATGAATAGGCCTTTTAAAATCATTGTGGGCTACAGAGATCATTTTTAGATTATTTGATTCGTTTGCGAAATATTAAACTTTAAAATGATATTTTCTGTTCGAGTCGAGCGTCTCCGCCCACTAAAAGCTAAACTGTGGGCTTGAAAAATCTGGAAAAAGTCGTGATGGTAGTATATACAGGGTAAAACGGAAAGGTGTGGTCATATTTTAAGAACTGCATCTGCTCATCTATATGAAGAACTTTCTTCAAGAAAACCTGAGGAAATTCACAAAAAAATTTTTTACCTCCCATACAAATACTGATCAGCTGATGATAACTTTGTATGGAAAGTTAATTTTTTTTTTTGGGAATTTTCAGTTTTTTCTTAGAGAAAGTTGTTCATATCCATGGGCAGAACCGGTTGCTAAAATATGACCACACCTTTCCGTTACACACTGTATAACGAACTTTGAAAGAAAACGATCACAGCTAAGTAAGCTTTGTTAGTTTAAGAGTAATAGTCGCCCAACTTATAAAATGTAGGGGAAAATTTCGTTTAAAACACAAAATCCCTAGAAAAAAAAATACTTAGGTAAAGTTATATGAAGCTATATTAATATATGCCCCCGACTTCGTTAGCGTGGATTTCAGGAATACAGCCCATAATACATATATTTTATAGCTTAGAGCACCCACAAATAATATAGCATATCTACTGGTGAAAGAATTTTCAAAATCAGTTTAGTAGTTCCAGAGATTACTACAAACAATCTCTTAAACCTATATATTTGATACAGCACTTCTCCCGTGACTTCGTCCGCGTGGATTTCAAAAAATTATAACCCATGACACTCACAAATAATATGACTTTCTATTGGTAAAAGAATTTTCAAAATCGGTTCAGCAGATGCAGAGATTACCCCATACAAACTCACAAGCTTTACCTCTTTATAATATTAGTATAGATAAAGATATAGATTAATTTCAGCTTGATAACTCCACGCATTCCTGCGAAAAAGGGTCTTGACAGACGGACAACAAAGTGATCATGTAAGGGTTCCTTTTTTCCTTTTGAGTGTCCTCGTGTGTGTGTAAATAAACATAAAGCCCCCTTCTAAGTCCGCAAGTTACAACGGGTGACTACGGAACCCTACACGGCGTGTGGCCTTTTTTTTTCTTTTTTTTTTGGCTCTCACTCGGCTGGTTTTTTTTGGAACTGCTAACGTGAAACAGAAAGAAGAAATTCTTGTTTGAGAATCATTCGCGAATAGACACGAGATACTACTGCTGTTCCACCTCGCAAAGGACATGGATAAAGTGTTACTTGCAATTGGTGTGGCTTGTGTGGCTGCTGCGCTGCGTGTGCGGGTACGATTTCCGCACGGAACCAATACAGATAGTTGTTCCTGGTTTGGAGTATCTTGTGGTGTTATGTCGCTACTCACGGAACCCTAAACTCCTAAGACAATGACTATCACCGCATTGCGCTCTGCACCGAGAGATTCGCCTTCTCAGCAATCCGATGGCGTGGGACCGATGATTGAACAAAAGCTGTGATTAAAATTGATTTTAGTGTATTGTATAGTGAATCACTCTTTTATCTGATGTCGAACAATTGTCACGTACCTAATTTTACGAATCTAATTGTAATAATTAATTAATTAAATCGTTTGAAGTATTTCGGTTTTCTTTGCATCCTCGACTGCAGCCGAACGTAATTAGTGTAGTTTGCAAAGCAATACAAATGAACGATATGTGCATTATTGAAAAGCAAATGTGTACTACCAACGTATTTTCTTTTTTATTCCTTCCTGTACATTAGAAAATATTGTATAAAAAGGTTATTGCTTTATTTGCCACATGCATAATGAAAATTAATGTTTACTGTAACAAATAATTACATTATAAAGGGGCGATAAATTCGAAAGAGTTACCTCGCCCCTGGGCACTCAAGGCAGGGAGGAACAGGGGTGGGTTTTAGTCAGTAAGACACGCCCTTCCGCTCAACCCTAGAGCGGAAGAAGTCATAGGATGATTTCCCACCCCCCAAAAAGCTATCTTGTACTATAAAGTTTGAAAAATATTACGGCTTCATGGAAATATGTATAAGTTTCTAATTCTATGTTGCTATTTAAACATTTTCGACAAGATTTTCAATATTAAATTGAAGATAATCCTACTTCACAGGTTGGCCAATTCACTTAACTAAGTTTGTCTATACAGGGTGTAACGGAAAGGTGTGGTCATATTTAAAGAACCGGTTCTGCCCATGGATATGAACAGCTTTCTCTAAAAAATAAAATAGAAAATTCCCAAAAAAAAAATGTTTATTCCATACAAAGCTATCATTAGCTGATAAATGTTTGTATGGGAGGTAAAAAAAAATATTTAGAATTTCCTAAGGTTTTCTTGAACAAAGTTGTTCATATCGATGGGCAGATGCAGTTCTTAAAATATGACCACACTTTTCCGTTACACCCTTTTATTAATAAAAATCAATTGCCGAATGTATGTAAGCGCATCACTTCAGAACGGCTCCACCTATTTGTCTAATTCTTTTTTTATTGTGTTTGTAATTGTCAGGACAAGGTTTGTATGAAAGAAAAATTTTGGTAATCGAAAACAAAAATAAATTGCACCCGTGCGCAGCCGGGGCGGGTCGCTAGTTTTTAATAAAGTAGGTACTTTGGAGGCCAAAGGTCTTGAAACCATTTTAGAACGCATATACCTACCGAATGCTAAATATTTCCACAATACAATTTTATTTTTGGCAATCGAAATATTTCCATTAGCTAACTTTACAGAAAAACCTTATCGTTATTCCAAAAATAAAACTGTTGAAGTGCTACTTACAACATAATACGTAAGCAATATGTCAAGTGGGGATCACATTAACATCCCCAATAAATTAGACGAACAATCAGTTACGTTCGGTACATTTGTTCAGGCGACCTCGAGCGAGTCGATGGAACAGGGATGACGAACCTTTTTGCATGTAAGTACGTAACCAAAAAAAATAAATCTCTGTTGGTATATTTTTGCATGTACATATTAAAAAAAGAACCGGCCTAGTGCGTGTCGATTGACGCACAGTGTAGGGTTCCGTAGTCGCCCGTTATAACATGTAGACTGAAGGGGCTTTATGTTTATTACTATGAATATAATATTAACTGAGTTCACGGGTTTATGATTACAATAACTTTTAAATTAAAAACGAAATATTTGATTCCGCCAAGCCCGTTCCATCAACGGGCCACAAGACGTACGGCGATGTGCCACCGGTACATGGTGAACATCCCATCCATACGCACAAAACGTTTTGAGAACACATTCATTGTGCGTACAGCTAGGGAGTGGAATTCCCTGCCGGAGTCTGTGTTTCCTGGTAGCTACAACCTAGGAGTCTTTAAGTTACGAGTGAATAGGTTACTTCTAGGCAAGCGTGCTCCATCTTCGACCACATCATCGCTTACCATCAGGTGAGATAGTGGTCAAACGCGAGCCAATTAAAAAAGAAAAAAGAGATTTTATTTTTCCAAGAGTTTTACTAGTTTACTACCCGTTTTGAATCTGTATATGTAAAATTCAAAGTCTTGACTGACTGCCTGATATTTCAACGCACAGCCTAAACCGCTGGTCCTAAAGACATGTAATTTGGAGAGTGTGTTCTTTGTAAAGAGTAGGTATCCACTAAGAAATTCAATCGTTAAAGAGGTGAAAAAGGGGTTGAAAGTTAATAAAGGGGGAAGTACTAATTCCACGCGGGCGAAGACGCTGGCAAAAGCTAGTATTAAATAAGTCACAACTTCACCTAAATATTTTTATTGTCTAAGGATTTTGTGTTATTTATGAATTTTTCCAAGTAGTTATATTTTATAAGTTGGGTGACTATTACTCTTGAACTAACAGAGCCAACTTAACCGAGATGGTTTTCCTTTAAAGTACGTTATCATCATACCATCACGATTTTTCAAGCCAACAGTTTAGCTTTTAGTGGGGGGACGAAACTGAAAGAGACCCTAACTGTAATATCCTATAGTTAGTAAGCTAGTACATTATGAATTAAGTACGATTTTTTTAGGTTTTTTGAAATCAGAATTAGATTGAAGATTCATAGATTAAACTGTCTGCCGGCCGCGGCTCCACCTGCGTGAAATTAGTACCTAGTTCTCACTTTTATAAATAAAGAAAGAAAGAAAGAAAAACGTTTATTTTGTGCTTCGCACAGAAAAACACAAATATTTTACAACAATATTAATACATAAAGAAACCACATAATCAAAAAATGTAAAGAAAAACATAGGTAAGACCTGTGCGAGGCCAAAAAAGCACCTATAACAAAGCAAATCAATATAGCATATCTATAATCAAGGATATAAGCTATCCCGGCACAAAATTTCATCCAATTCCGTTCAGCCGTTGAACGCGAATGAATGACAATCTTTTACACACATACACATACCTACAATCATAAATGTGTTCATACAAACTTTGTTTTAATATTAGTTGGATGTACTTAGATTTCATTTAACTAGCTCCACCTTTCGGGTTGACTGACACTTTGACATTCAAAAGTGCCTGCAAATGATTTTATTAAATTTCTTTTTTTTTTTTTTTTTGTAGAATGCAACACCCAGAATGTGTCCAGAATATACGGTCACGAGTTTTGGCACGCATGCCAAAGGTTCACCATCCCTGCCGTAGACGAATCGACTTATGATATCACTGAGTGGATCAGTGGGTAAATCGCCCATTGTCGCTGAGGGGAATCCGATTCCCGCCACTTACGGCTGTCGACAGATCTCAATCAGAGGTTATCTCTAACAACTTGATAAGTACTGACGGCAGATTAGATTTCTAACTTGAGTTCCTTTTACGAGTTTTACGTGGGTTTTTGTTAGAGGAGTCTGGGATGGGATGGTAGGTACGATATTTTTTTTAAATATGAACTGAATAGAGTTGACACTTTTCGATAGAAATATTTTTTTTATCGCTTTGAGATTTTGAATTGATAATTTTTAATGCTCGCTAATCAGGAGTAAACATGAAACCATCAAGAGAAAGAAGAATTCGATTTTGACCTAGTCTTATTTCAGCCGATACATTGTTCATGTTTTCCACTAACCTATTTCGGCCAGCATAGTTCAGAGACACAACATCACCCTCAATAAAAGTTCGTCCGGGCCAGCGGCACACAAACAATACATCTAAACAGACGTGGCATCAGATCTTGTATACTCGTATCTCGGTTTGCAAAACAAATATTTTCCTAGACGTTTTTGAAGTCGTTACGAAGAAGTTAGACGACCGGTCCACGGGCGAGTGCAATTCGCGCCACTAGACTCGCACTCCGGATTTGTTTGCTCCAACTAGTTAAATGTTGGCCCAAACTTTATTTCGGACGTCGAAGTCTCCGAGATGTTGTACCCTTGTTATTGTTGTTCAAGTATATTTAGAGAGGTTCAGACGTACCGTTAGAAACAAACACTCGTCTGGCTTATTCATTATTCATATAAAACTGCGATACTTCCCTTTTGGGGATCGTTTATCTTGCAGCCTTACAACTATTTGAAACTTGTTCTATTTTAATGTTTTTTTTTATATAATATTATAGGCCTTTGCCTGGCTGTGGGACAAAACAGACTAAGCAGAATTAAACAATCACAATTTATTGCATGGATTTTCGTTAGTAATATTGAGTAAATAACATCTCATCAAACAAATGAATAAACGGAAGTATGTGGTCTATTGAACGTTTTAATTAAAATCCTTAACCTGACTGAACACAAACTTTGGGCAATATTAAAACTTAAATCCTCAGTTTCCACTCTAAAACGGATAATCTGTGAGAACAAAGCGTACGAGCTCAACGGAACAAACAAAGTGAACGCAAACATCTCCGAAGGAAAATTGTTAACTGGAGAAAAATAAATTAAAGATCGACAGTAAGCAATAACGGAGCTAAACAATGTGGGAGGAAACCAAGAATTCTGGTTTGGGGTTTCAGAGAGCTCATTCGAAGTAAGGAAATTCTTTAACAACATTGTTTCTAAATTAAAACAATCTCATAATTGCACATTCTCCAACTTCTTTGATGCAGTGTAGGTACGGTTCGAGGGTGAGAGGGGGGGCAGGGGGCGGCAGTGAGAGGGGGGGGTGTTTGCCCGGGGTAAGTTTTGAGGCGAAGTTAAGCCGATTAAGTGTCATTTCCGGCGCGGAACTAGCACTGTTCATTAAATATTTCGAGTGACTTAATTGCTGAGGTCGGTCGTCTACAAAGTTTTGATGTGAACAGATTTCTACTATTCTTTGCGCATTTGAAAATGTGTCCGGAATTTTAAACGGCATTTTTTTTGAAAACTGTTAGACTTTTAAAAATATTTTTCATATTGGTTATCCGTATTAGAAATACTATTTTCAGAATCAGTAAGTGACGCTTATGTCTCGGCCATAGAGGCCACGTTACATATCAGGCAACTAGCATTTATTTAGTTTTATCTTGTGGGCTTTATAGTGTAATGAAAACGACATTACAGTGACTTAGTGGTAATAAATCTGGGAATACATTAAATTAGCTGCTGAAACGCCGCAGACGTGATGGATATTTGAAACAATTCTAAGAGAGTAAGATCCCAGAGCCGCCAAATGTTACTAATTTGCTGATAAACTAAATATGTGAGATAGGGTAGTGTTAGTATGTACTTTGAACGTATGCATACCTGCTAAGTTAGGCCAACATCCAATTTTTATTTATTGCATTCATGTAGAGATATGTCTGGCGGCTCTCGGATCTCGCTCGAGATATTTTTAAATGAGTGGCTCTTGACTGGTAGTTGAAGTAAAGGTAATCATTTTTTGAACACATTTTTATTTATTTTGATGGTGTGGGTAATCATCAAATAACTGTTCCCGCTCTGGGTCAAGCGGAAGGGCGTATCAGAGTTTTACTGACTAAAACCCACTCTTGCTCTTTCAGTTACCTGTACCAGGGCTGTGGTAACTCTCTTTCGAATTTATCCGCAACCTAGAGGAGAGGCATCGACTCTAGCAGACCCCGTCAGTTACTGCTGACATCGCTTTGAGCCGCGCCTGCGACTCGGGCCTGGACCCGGACGGCGAGCTACCCATTACTCGCCGTCCACAAGCCCGCGCCTACGTTGGCCAGAATCGGCTGGCGACTCCCGACGCCCAGGGGAACACATTACGTTCATTCAGAATTTCTCTAAAAACTTCATAACATTTTAAAACATAAAGGCTATCTGATAATTTAAAAAGCGTGCGTGAAAATGAAACGAACAACTATGATGAAAAATAGCAGTTAGCTGAATACGTAACAAACTATACGGAAGCTAACAGTTTGCACATTTTCGTAGTTTATTTTCTAAAGTTTGTAAAGTGACGGTAGAAAATGGGTTAATGAATGGTTTTAGAAGTGAGCGCGAAACAATTTGTCTGCTACTTTTGCACTATTCCTCTCTATGAGCCTGAAATATTATTGTTATTTATGGTCTTTGACAGTTTATTTACGTCATAGTGAACTTCCAAACTATTATGGTGACAACTACAAGAGAATAGTTTTGTGAATATTGTGAAGGATGTAGCTACGTACCTACTTTGATTTTGCAATAATAATTATTAACTAGTTTTAAGTCAAAAAGGCACTGACTTAGCCAGGGTCGTAGGATCGTTTAGAAAGTAAGAGTCTGACACTCCCTTCCGCTTCACCCAGAGCGTGAGAAGTCGACTGATGATTCAGCAAAAAAAAAGGCGGTTTGCTTAGAGCCTAGAGCCGAGCGAGTCACCTGGCAAGTAGAAAAGTGAAACGAAGTGTTTGCTTCCGGCCGCACTGATTCACACTAGGTGACTCGTGAAGGAGCCTAGCGCGCTGTGCAGCCGGATATTATAGGAACAATAAATTATTATAGTTAATATAAAATATTATAGATAATACAAAATATTATAGTTAATATAAAATATTATATTTAATATAAAACACGCGTTAGTTTTTATTTATCGTATTCTTCGCAGCGAACCCTTTCATTTCATACCCATATCATGGGAACGCATAAAAATCTGGCCAAGTGCGAGTCGGACTCGCACACGTAGGGTTCCGTACCAATAAAAAAACACGTTTCTAGTAACGTGTTTTTTTATTTTTTTTTGGGCTGTATCTCATGATCCGTGATAGGTAGACAGTTGAAATTTTAAAATTAATGGGGCCTCCCATACTAGAAGGTGGAGCCCCCTTAAATTTTTTTTTATTTTTTTTTTGTTACAGCGGTTACAGAAATACACATTCTGTGAAATTTTTTATTGTCTACCCATTACGGATCATGACAAACAGACGGATAGCGAGTCTTAGTAAAAGGGTCCGTTAGTGATCCTTTGGGTACGGAACCCTAAAAAGAATTAGTCCGACATATTGGATTTAGAATGACGTCACTTAGCTAACCATGCGTTGTCATCGAAACTAAACATCATCATCATTCTCCTATCCTTATCCCAATTTATTTAGGGTCGGCGCAACATGTCTTTTTCTTCCATACTCCTCTATTAGTCGTCATCTCCAAACTAAACATGTATGGAAAATTTCAGCTCAATCAGGAAAACCGGAAAGTGAGTCAAATAAATCTATATTTTTTTTTACATAAATAGCGAATGAAAACGTGTTAAAACACATACTGCATCTCTTTCTCATAGATATGAGAAACCTATACCTAGTATTCGTCAAACTTAATGGCGTTTAGGAATATCACCAACTTCCAAATTAACAAATAAGTAGGTACCATAAACCCCTAAAAAATATTTACACAGCTTCCACACAGATATAAAAATCATTAAATGGCCTAAATTATTGTCGACTTGACTCGCAGCTAACTTCGCGCACGCCAATAAGTTTGACGAATATTATAGGCAGCTACATTCTGATTTGACTTGAATAAAAACCACAAACATTACTTTAAGCCGTGTCCGAAAACAAACCTACAAAAAACCAACCAAAAAGCTTGAACCTATTTCAGCGTTAACCTCTCCCGATAAATATTTCCCTCTTTGTGTAGACACACTGCTACGACGGGCTTCTGCGGGCACAAAGTCCATTACAGTCAATTCGTCTAGACTCGGCACGTGTTGAAACTATTCTCACGGGTAAACGAATTACCTGCTCTATATAAATAAAAGAAACAACCCGTAGGATGAAACGTACAACAATTAAAGTAAGAAATAAAAACTGTAATGTTAATGGCCGTGACTGTACTTTGTTTGCATTAGTCCTCATTTATTATTTAAAGACCAACCATTTTGCTATTACCTTTGTGTTTTCGATAGTGAGGGATTATTTTTGACGAATGCCATTTTGTTTTTTTTATCGTTTTAAGCGTGCGTGTACGCTGGTAAATCTGGGATTACGGTGCAAGTTTTGCGGAACATCGGTAAAGCTAAGCACGTACTGACATCGCACATTTTAATTAAATTCGTGATGTACTTCATGCAAGGCTCGCGAGCTGGCCGCTTACGCCGTGCGTTCGCGATTATACAATGTGTACGTACATACATATTTCTAAGTAATTTCCTTCACTCTAATCAATCAGATTTGCTTATTTTTTTTTATGGTGCAGTTGGCATCTTCTCAACTAAGTCGTGTGGAGTGGAAGAAGTTTCTTCCAAAAGATCTTAGAATATAAGCCTTTTTACACCATTGTGTGACGCACCTAATATAATAAAGACGATCTGAACAAAAAAAACAAAAACACAAAAGCAACCGACTAAAAAGGATTCAATGATTCAGCAAAGTATGTGGGAAAGAAATTGAGGGTGAACATGAGCAAATGTGATATTATGGGGCGAGAGGAGGAACCCAAACAAAAGTTATATAAATACATGGTGTAACGGGAATGGGTGGTCATATTTAAAATACTGCTTTTGCTCATAGAAATGAACAACTTTCTTCATCAACTCATAGTAAATTTCCAAGAAGAAAATGGACTATCTGAACATTTTTTTCCATAGCTGATCAAAATAAGTATGGGAGGTCCAATTTTTTTTTTTAATTATCTATGATAGTTGTTCATTTCTATGGTAAGAAGCAGTATATAAAATATGACCATCTATTTCCCTTACATCCTATATAAACAAACCGGGGATACTGTCCGTGAACATATTCCAGACCTTTCTATTCTAGCGGGTCGAATTTCAAAAAATCTTTACTCAGGGAGCGCTAACCGAGGAAATAGTAAAATAGATGCTGGTAAAGGTGTACTTATTTATGTTTCTGAATATTGAAAGGGTACCTACGTTATAGATAGCTTTTTGTTTTTTAAACTCGCTTCTGGAATAATACTTATTTTTTTGTTTTACCGTAAGACAACCAACGCTGCTTTGGTACTTTTTATGAAGCTGATATTGTAGTGTACCTAGGATTATTTTTTTTGGTACCCAATTTTTTTTTTCATTATATATATTGTATCTGAGCACAAATTAAAATAATTAATTAATATTAAAAAAAAAAAACTTTAATAGGTACATTTCGTGAAAGATTCCAAAATCCTCTGCTGTCAAAGAGGCGACCATTTCAACTCAGAAAAATCTTATTTAGAACTTCTGTACAATGGGCAAGACTATTATAAATCAAAAGCTGCAAAGCGAATTATAATGCGACTTTAATCCAATTACGGGAGACTTTGTTATCAATTACGCTATCTGTACCTACCTTCTGAGAAGTCAGTATTACCAGGAATGAAAAAGGGATAAGAAAAAAGTCTTTTGAGCTTAAAGGTTAAAGGAAAAAAATAAAAACAAAAAAAATAACTTTAATTTCGGACTTCGGTGTCAAATAACGTAGAAACAAAATACAAACACCGACTTTTCTCGTCGTTATCTTCTTTTTTGGAAGACGGTAATTTTTGTAAAAAGTTTTTGATTTTTCACTTTTTAGTTTTTGTACCCCAGAATTTGAACTAAATATTACAGTTAAGCCTGAATTGAGCACTGATCACCCCAATAACATGCAATTTGAATATAACTGAAGAAAACCAAATCGAAATCAGTGTAAACATATTTTTTTTTTATTTGTTGATTTTTTTCAAAAAGCGCTGAATTAATTTCGATAAAATTAACATGGAACCACTGCAGGAGTACCTATATTTCTTTCGAATAAAAAAGAATTTGGAAAAGAAATCGGTTAATATACATAAAAAATACATACAATCGAACCTAAAACCTCCTCCTTTTTTGAAAGTTGGTCAAAAAGAGCATAGATAAAGAAGCATAGACAACAACAGAACATAGACAAAAACGTTAGTCAGATATCTAATTCATAATTGTTGAGTTTATTTTTTTAATTCGTACTTACAAAGAGCTTTGCTCGGGTGTTTTTTACTAGTAGGTACCTAGGTAACAAGTTTTGCTAATTAGTCAACCGATGCTGTTTTGCTTGAAAAAACAGCACTGGTTGACTAATTAACATTAAACGATCTTTTTAGTTCATCAGGTTTTTGAATGCAAATATTTTATACCATAAGTTTTAGTTCTGCCAAAGAGAGCAGATACTCTTCTTACAAAACAAGGTATAATCGGGACTCACAACAAATCCTCCCCTTCTGATTATTAGCAAAATTGACCTACAAAGAAAATGATGTGTTGTCCGAACTATACGTGATTCGTGTTAGCCACATATTTATCGATAACAAACCAATTTGCCCACTATTATTGTGTTTGGGACTACGCAGGGCTGCCAACTTTCGGGGAATTTTTATATGAAAGATTTTTTGAGTCTTGCAACTCGGTGGAAGGTTTTTCTCTGGTTTATTGGATTTTTTGTGTGAATATACATAATATTGTTATGGTGGAAATATTAATAGTTCTAACTATGGGGGTGGAATGCCTGTCATGAGTTAATTTTATCCTTTGTCTAGGAATGCATGGCTCATTAGATCATTTACCTTATCTTGCAAAGAATAGT
Organism: Polia nebulosa; assembly: GCA_951329385.1. Classification (NCBI taxonomy): domain Eukaryota; kingdom Metazoa; phylum Arthropoda; class Insecta; order Lepidoptera; family Noctuidae; genus Polia; species Polia nebulosa. The sequence continues at coordinate 16,549,026 of OX589588.1, read as the reverse complement.
AACTATTATTCTGTTCCTATACTTATGCTATGAGTATAATGAACAGAATAAGAGACCATCATCCGTTTTTATAAAAATAAAACATACTTTTTCTTTATCAGGTATTCGAGGAATATAATAAGTCTCAAAGACTTTTTCTCCTTCCAATTTTTACCGCCTTATTTCTCATCGGTACCTACTGTCTAGATCTTTATTGATTCTAGTATCAATTAAACTTCATGTAATTAAATCATACACATTGGTGGAAGCCAATTTAATACATGCCAAATCGCAGCTATCAAGTTCAGTCAGGTAATTGAGGTGAATAAATTTGGAAGTTACCGATTTTAGTGAAGTGGGAAACTGCCGATGTATTTTCGATCGGAAAACGGAGAGTTTAAATATAATTCCGTTGAAATAGCATCAATTCAGGGAATTTTGTATATAGAACTATATTTAACCCTTTTTTACGGTTCTGTACCCGAAGGGTTTAAACGGAGCCCTATTGCTGTCACTCACGTGTTCGTCTGACTGTCTGTCCGTCTGTCTGTCAGTCGTCTGTCACAAAATTTTAATCCCAAGGATTTTTTAACTTCCCATAGACATGAACTTGAAATTTGGTGATAATGTTTGTTAATACGTATATTTTATTAACATATACCAATATATTGTTAAATAAGATTTATTCATTGATAATTCTCGCATTTGGTACGGAACCCTAAATGTGCGAAGTCCGACACGCACTTGGCCGGTTTTTATTTTAGTTTGTCCTGTCTATCCAAAGGTTATCTCTTAGATATCGCTGTCAGCGATAAGACCGCCATTACAATTTAGAATATCGGAGAAGAATAGTGTTACAATTTTGGTGAACAATAAAGTTTATTTTACTTATTGAAGAGAAGTCTCAACAAAAACTACACTGAAAACTTACAAAATGCGATCTAAAACAAATCTTCAGCACCAATACTATCGACCATCTTATCTCGATAAAAGTGCTAACATATGACGTCACAAATACGGACACACGATCGGCGAGGCTCACTTTTTCAATATCCCGTACCTAATGGCCGACAGATGGCAAGTTGGGCAAAGTGATGCTATCAAAAAGCGATAGGCCGCGGTTTCGCGCGGTTATCGAGCCACTTTGCTCTTCCCTATGACGTGGGTCCGAGGGACCACTAGACATGCTGTACACGGGTTCACACAATTCGAAATGAATTTAGTGGTCTTACTTGGTTTATTTCTTATTATTCTTTGCGTGACAGAAAGGAATGTCTACTTATTATTGTGATATTTAGGGAAAAATCATAACCCTGTCTTTACTATCACTGTTAAAATGCGATCCGAAAACTATAATACCTACATACGTATAGTTCCTCGAACTAAACTGAATATTTCTCAAACTTTTTTGTTTGTTACGATTCCTAATTAATATTATAAATCACGCCAGAACGGCTGAATGGATCTGGATGAAATTTAGCACAGAGATAGATTATAGTCTGGAAAAGCACAAAGGCTTTATAGTTTTTTTTTTTTTTGTGGGTGAAGTACTAATATCACGCGGTCGAAGCCGCAAACAGAAGCTAGTAAATCATAACGCAAAAGCCAGTCACGGTAACACTTTTTGCAATAAAGAGTGTACCTACTAATAAACGTTGAGCAAATGAAAATTCCACGTTTTCAACGCAGGTACAATCCGCGCTGTTTTAGTATGCGCGAAAGGCGCGCCACCGAAAAAGTTATAAGGCCAGGATTGTTTGAAAAATATTCTCATAATCTCATTGTTTCTCAGATTAACGTTGTACCACTTCTGTTTATTAACAAAGCGCTTTTAATTTGAGTTAATTGTATTTGCCACGGCACATGATTAGCGGGGTTTGTTTTTCACGTCAGGTGTAAATTAGGGGTTTTTATGCTGTTTGGCATTTTACTCTTGAATAGGAATGCGTGTGTGTGTGTGTTTCTTTGAGAAGTTTATGGAATCAAGAAGTAGGTAGGGGGTAAAGAGAAGAAAATTTATTGAAAAATAGTTAAACGACTCAAAAAAAAAAACACTGAACTTGCAAAATAATTTTAATTTCGGAAGTCGGTGTTTCTGGCTTTGTGTCTTCGTTAATGGGTATATAACTATAAGGAGTGCTTTGGACTATCGAACTGGATAACTTTTATTAAGGGAGCAACTTTGAAATCGCGAAAAAAAAACAACTGTTCCGTACTTTTTTAACCGACTTTCGAAAAAGGAGGAGTTTCTATGTTCGACTGTATGTATGTTTTTTTTTTAATTTTTTATTTATGTATGTCCGCCTGTTTCTCGGTCAGTAGTGGACCAATTTTCAAAATTCATTTTTTGTCCGAAAGAATATACTCCCGAGGTGGTTCCATATAAATTTTATCGAAATTGCTTTAGCACTTTTTGAGAAACTGAACAAAAACGCAAAATACGTATACCTCGATGACGTTTTGGTGTTCTCCTAACGTTTAAATTCCACGTTCCATGTTATTGGGGTTTTTTGTACTGGGGTATAACAACTAAAAAGTGAAATATAAAAAACCTTTTTACAAAAAAACAACCGACTTCCAAAAAAAAATACACTAAAAATTAAAAAATAACTTTAATTTCGGAAGTCGGTGTCAAATAACGAAGAAGTAAAATACAAACACCGACTTCCGAAATTAAGGTTATTTTTTAATTTTTAGTGTAGGTATTTTTTTTTGGAAGTCGGTTGTTTTTTTTTTAAAAAAGTTTTTTAACAGCAGATTTTTTTTTCTATGTTTCCGTTAGAATGCGGAATACGTTAAGGTCCTACCTCCCCATAAGTGGCATCCTCATTGAATAAAAATTCGTATCTTTGCATAGAAAATAAAGATTAAAGAATCCTATGTTGCGTATGTTACACATAAGATAAGGTATTTTTACGTTGTTAAAACAGGACTCAAAGTATTTCGTATCCAAAGTAGTAAACAAAAGTGTCAAAAACGGCCGTTTTTGGTACTTTTGCTTACTACTTTGAAACACTTTGAGTCATGCTTCCACAACGTAAAAATACCTTGTCCTCTTTGTAACAAACGCAACATAGGATTCTTTAATCTTCATTTTCTACGCTTTGCTACGATTTTTTATTCAACGAGGGCGCCACTTGGCGGCTATATACGCCTTATTAATGCGCATTAACTTGGTAATCTGCAAATTACCGGGTACGATCCGTAAAAGTGTGAAATTTTAATTGAAATAGCAAGTATCTCGCTCATTACCTTGTTAATCTAACTCCGTTAAATCGTGGAAGATAGTAAACGAAACTCTTTTAACTTAACTTTTAACTCGCACTTGTATCTGTGGCCGGCCAAACCTTATTTGGGCCAAACTATGTAAGGTACCAGCGGGTAATATGGCTTAGCTACTACACTACTACTAATAGGTACTACTGTACTAAATACTGAAACTATGTACTAGATATTTGAAATAAAATGAAAAAAATTCAACCAAACACCAAGTTATCAATAGTAATCATTATTGAAATTCAGTGACTGTAAAATATAAACAAAAAATGTCAACTTTTACAATAAACAAAATAAAAATCAAACGTTTTTCAAAATCTTGCCAGTGAGTCCAACCGGAAAGGTTTTGTTTTATTTTACTGTGGCACGATAGTTAGGCCTTTTTTTGTGGGGGTGGTAAATCATCCAATGACTTCTTCCGCACTGGGTGGAGCGGGAGGGCGTGTCAGACTTTTACTGACTAAAACCCACCCCTGTTCCTTTAGTTGCCTGAGTGCCAAGGGGCGCGGTAACCATGTTTCGAATTTATCCGCGGCCCCTGGGCAGGCATCGGCCATAACTGTCCCCGTCAGGTATTGCTGACATCTCTTTGAGGCGCGCGTGGAACACTACGCGCCGTCGACTCTCGAGCCTGGTTCTGATCGGACGGCGAGCTACCCACCCACTACTCGCCGTCCGCAGGCCCGCGCCTACGGAGGCCGGAGATCGTCTCGCGACTCCCGACGCCCAGGGCGTCTCTTGCGGTGGCTGCTGCTGGGGGCGTGAGGGCGACTCTGTTGAGTCTTCCTCACCCATTCCACCTTGTCCTTCGCGAGCATTACTGCTTCGCCCTACGGTTATATAGAAATAATTTGACTACGGTAATTGTGTTATTCAAATATCCAAGTAATCGAAGCTTGAATTGATAGAAAATAAATACTATGATTTTACATACCTAAGTAACATTTGAGAAAATGCTTATGATTGATTTGGACCAGTTTTAATAATTCTTGCTGCGTGTTAACGTCTTAAGTTAAATGATACAACACTGGCGACATGAAGCACTTTGCAGAAATTTCTAACGACATTTCCGTGAAATAGGTGTCTGTGAGTGTAACCTTGAGCGAGGGCGATTAATTTAAATACGATTTACGTTATTCAGATCTTATAAGCCGACAGGCCTTATTACCCACATGTACCTTAGTTTATCCAAGGCCAAATCAACTTAACCTATGTGTGTCAGGATATACTAGTTTAACCCAGCACGATCTAGTTTAGCTTAGGTGGAACTGAAATATTATTTATTCTATATTTTTCCTAGGCATTCTATACAGTGCCGGATGTTCAACCGGTAATGTTCCAACGACGCGCGACGGTCGTAAGTCGTAAGATAAGCTGACGGAGCCCCGCTGCGCGGAGTCCCTATTTCTGTCTACAAGGTTTAAAAAAACCTAACACGAAGGGAAAGAAAGGGGCTTCGTTAGCTCGCTCACTCTAGCCCCGTCATCCCTTTCGAAACTTACTTGTCCGTCGGGGTGCCTTAAGTTTCCGAGCTCTTGGACTTATTAGTTTCTCAGTTCAACTTTAACAAATTATATAAATAAGAACTATGAATTCAAATGGTATATTCAAGTAAAGAACCAGTTTAATTAACTTTACCGTTGCTTGATCGTTAGTCTGCAGATTACCTAGGAAATCTGCAGATTAACTAGTTAATGTAAGTACTGAAACAATTTTTTTCACTTTAACGGATTTAGCCAGATAATCTACAGATAAACTAGTTAATATACACTCTAATTGATTTATGCACATTAACGGTAACATATTTTTTTTGGTGTTTGTTGATTTTATCAAAAATCGCTGATTCAATTTCGATAAAATTTATATTTATTAGGTACCTCTGAAGTATGACTTACCAAACAAAAAAATAATCATCAATATCACACTCTCATTATAAAGGCGAAAGTTTGTGAGTATGTGTGTTTGCATGTTTGTTACTTCTTTACGCTCAAATGGCTGAACCAGTTTGGATGAAATTTGGTATGTAGATAGCTTATACCCTGGATTAATACATTGGCTTTTATCCCGGTCTACACGGGTGAAACCGCGGGGCGCAGCTAATAAATTCATAATTGGTGTAGTAACCACGTAACAAATAAACAAAAAAAAAACACAGACGAAATGAGAACCCCCTCCTTTTTGAAGTCGGTTAAAAAATAAAAGATAAAGCGAGTAGATGTTCATACTGTGGGATAGAGTTTTGGACGATTTGTACCAATACTACTACTACGCGATGATATTCGTATCGATGTTCTTAATTCAATAAAAAATAACTTTAATTTCGGAAGTCGGTGTTTGTATTTTATTTCTTCGTTATTTGAGTGTAAGTATTTTCTTTTTTGGAATAAGTTTGTTTTTTTTTTTGTAAAAAACTTTTTTCATTTTTTACTTTTTAGTTGTTATACCCCAGAACTAAAAACCCCAATAACATGGAACGTGGAGTTTAAACATACCTACTCGTAATTGGAGAACACCAAAACGTCATCTAAGTATACGTATTTTTCGTTTTTGTTCAGTTTTTCAGAAAGCGCTGAAGCAATTTCGATAAAATTTATATGGGACCACCTCGGGAGTACATTCTTTTGGATAAAAAAATAATTTTGAAAATCGGTCCACAACTGACGGAGAAATCGGTGGAAAAACATAAAAAAAAAACATACATACAGTCGAACATAGAACCTCCTCCTTTTCCGAAAGTCGGTTAAAAAGTACCGTTCATTGATACCCCAGAACGTAAAATTAATTCTAACCATAAACTGTATTAAGCGAATTCCTATTCAATTTATCATCGACATCAGATCAGCGCCTCTAAAATGTAACGATACCGCCAGATAATACAATTTTCCCGTTTCTTTTGCATAACAGAGGAGCAGCATTTTAGACGTCCGTTTGCATTGTTATTCAGTCGACGGAGTCGCACAGGCGCACGCTCCGGGGCTTATCGTCGGGCCCCAGCCGTTGTAAATTAAATAAATATACACCTAATGAGCGGAAATACAATGCATGACTAAGCTGAATAATTGCTTCATCTTCCTATTCACGGATTTTCTTCGTCACGACGACTTACTCCGTCAAAGTCGGACTACAAGTATACTCGTTTATAAAAAAAATGTAAATTTATGCCAAGTAACATCCGCGCGTCTCATTTTTATTTTTAAAGTTCGAGTCTAGAATGTATGCGGAAGCTATGCTATTATTTATTACTTTCCGTTAGCTTGACTGCAGTAATTTTATTCAAAATAGAGAGAAAACAAAAAATGTAAGGGGTTCATAGTCACCCCCTGCGTAGGAAGGAAGTTATGATTGAGGGTGACTTTATGCGATTTGATTAGTTGTAGGCTTTTAGACGTATTGCAAGGGTTTCTTTATCTTATTTTACGCTTGTTTTTCTTATTATTTTAGATACAGAAATCAAGTGGTGTGTAGGGACTACTTGCAGAGTTACGAAGCAATAAGTTCTAGTTTTATTCAACAGTGAAATAGGACTTTTCTGGAAATAAAAACCTAAAACACTAGACCTAAAATATTAATTTGTATCATAAACTCTATCACTTACAAAATTTATATAAAATATGTGTGTGAGATTATATAAATACTGGCACTTTTCCCGCGACTTTGTCCGCGTGAATTTCGAAAATAAACATAATTTAAATAAAATGTATAGCATATTATAGTAGGTACTCAAGAATAATTTAGCTTTCTATTGGTGAAATAATTTTCAAAATCGGTTCAGTATTTCCAGAGATTACTTCCTACAAACTTTACCTCTTTAAAATATTGTTAGTATAGACTAGCTTCAGCCAGCGGCTTTGTCCATGTGGAATTAGTACTGCCCTCGTAATGTTAGATAGCTTATGGCCTTCCTCATGAATGTGGCTATCATATACAAATATGTTTTTTCAAATCCGACTAGTAGTTCCAAAGTTTAGCGCATTCAAATAAACAAAGAAACAAACTCTTCAGCGGTATTTTACTCATCATTCATCATTCTCCTGCCCTTATCCCAATTTTATTTGGGGTCGGCGCAACATGTCTTTTTCTTCCATACTCCTCTATTAGTCGTCATCTCTGTAGTCACCCCCTTTTTACCCATATCCTCTTTCACACAGTCCAACCATCTTTTCTTTGGCCTTCCCCTACTCTTATAGCCATCCACATTCATACACAAGACTTTCCTCACGACATTTTCTTCATTCCTCCGCATCACATGCCCATACCACGACAACCGATTTCCACACAATTTTTCAGTCAGCGGTGCCACTTAGTATAATATAATAAAATACCGCTTAGAATTATTTAATACCGATTAGTATTAGCGTAGATATGTAAATTCGTGAAGGTATCTGCCGAACATAAGCATATGCCCCGAACAAAAGCCCCACACTTACACTAAAGAAAACTAAAAGAACTAAAGTAAAAATCTATTCACTGTTAAAATCGATACCGCTATCAAAATGCACCGAGCACCGTTTCAAAGGCCGTCCGCCCGACCGCCTCAAAGGATGTTCTGCGAAACAAGCCGTACGTTCCCACTCAGATCAATGTACAAGGGTATGGAAGCTCCTCTTTCCTACAATCATGAGCACTTGGACACAAAACACATCCTTTCTTATCCCTCTGTAAGGACGTTTATCGAGATTTTTTTTCTGAACCGCTTGCTTTTTGTTTTTATTTTCAATTTGGAACTGCTTACGTCATTAACGTTTTCAAGATTTTTTTTCTGAGCCGCTTGCATTTTGTTTTTTTTTCGAATTTAGAACTGTTGACGTCATAATAGAAGAATAGTATAGAATGTGTCTCTGCCTGTTATGCATTTGTATGGGGGTAATGACATATTTTTTTCTGGGACTAACACAAATATTGGTGAGGCTTTTGCTCAGTGTTGGAACAATATGTAGGTACATATAAAAATAAATATTTTACTCATCTCTCATGTAGTTTAAATTGACGAAAACATTTACGTGTAAAAGTGTAATTTTTAACCAATTTACAAAATAAGTAAATACTTTTACTATCTAATATTATAAATGCGAAATTTTGGATGGATTGATGACGGATTGAATGAAATTTGGCACAGAGATAGATTATACTCTGGAACAGCACAAAGGTTATAATTTATAGTGGGTGTAGTACTAATTCCAGGCGGATGAAGCCGCTGGCAGAAGCGAGTCATTTAGTATTTTATCATTTACTTGGCCATTGCTGTCAATTTATTATTTTTTACAAAAAACTTTTTACTGATGCATTCATCATTTTATACCTTATTCAAAACATGTCCACAGCTGGACGTACAGATTCAAAAACCATAGCAATCAAGAAAAATATTGTTGTTATTCGATAAAAAATTGCTATCATTTTGACGTCTTATAAAACAAAACATTATTGTTTTATACGAATTCTAATGGTTTGATTTTATCTTTTGTATAAGTAAAAGCGGCGCGAAAAAAAACAAACATTGATTGACGTGTCAAACAAAAATTATGCAGAGCTTGGGATTGAAGGGAAACAGGCAATTGTTTGAAATAAAATCATTGTAACAAACCCTACAAATGAAGATTGTTTTAACTGTCTTCGTTGAGCAACAAATTAACTTGATCGACGAGAGGTAAATAAAACAAGTAGGTAACTGCTGTAGAGAAAAAACGATTAATAGGTTTTTTTTTAAGATCCTAATCAAGGATTATTTACACGTCCATAGTATTCTATTTAAATTTCAGAAAATATACCTACATATAGATTATTAGCTGAGTTTTATGTAAATTCCGAATTCTAACAAAAATCATATTAACTAAATGTCAAACAATACAAATACTCCTTTTATAAACTTTCGCTTTATGAGATCGGCTATTACTCGTAAGAATCTTCTTAAGCCAATTTACCACATTTTTCTCTCAAACATTCTAATATGAGATTACCCTCAAAAGGCCAACCGCAAAAAAAATATACAGAAAAAGCTTAGTAAAATAAACCGTTAAAGAAAAGATGATATTTGATCACATTAATCGAACATTCAAAGTATTTGTCTTTTGGCGCTGAACCCGTCCCACTTGCGAAGGGAGAGCGTTCGAGAATTTCAATTTAGGAGAAGAATGCGCCGACATAACGTGTGGCCCGAGATATTTTGATAGGACATGTTCTCCGTGAATAAATTTCTTTCCTCATATTAAAAGTTTTTAAACGGTTTTATTTATTATCAATTTGTGGCCGACCGTAATAGTTGGAGGAGAAATTGATTTTTCGATAATAGAATATTTAAAAATTTTAATTATGCAGCTTTTGTACATAAATTCTGCAATTAAATATTAAAATGCTTCAAAGTTATTTGTCTCGTTTTATATTTATTATACTGAGAAAAGTTTTTTATTAAAATTTCATCTAAAATTTTTGTCTACTTCAAAGACAAGTGTTTTTTTAAGCTTTTTGCATTTTTTCAGAAGCTTGTAAATAAGTGAATTTTATACAGTACCTATGAATCTTCTTTATAAAAACTACGATGTGCATCGTCGGTATCTACGTACAAGAATCACACAAAGTACCATAGATATCCGGTTGGAATTTTCAATTTGATCATGGAATGCGACCGCAAGTAAAGAACAAAACGTTGAAATCTGCATGTACTGCGGAGAACGCACGCCGCCTGCCTCCTACTGAGTTAGTTCCCGATTTATTGTATCAATTTTGTATAAAGCCAGTAGGTGAAATAAACGGGAAGAAATATGTGCTAGCTCGCGCTTTTCACCTCCGCACTACTGCAGTAGACAATAGGAAAGAATTTAAAAAGGAAACTGATCTTACCAGGATTTTTCAGAAGATTTCTTGCTTCTGTACCAAATTAAGTACAATTCTGAATCTAGAGCCATGAAGATAGAACCAATATTTGAAATACTTTGTTGGACTTAACTATTTCTGTTACGCGCATTGCCCGCGTCTCTAAATGGTATCTTGTTCATTGAGCAGAAATCATGATTAAAAAAATAAAAACTTTTCAAGTGCGTATCGTATTTCGCACATTAAGGGTTCCGTACTAAATATTGGTATTTGTTAGTAAAGTAAACGTTATAATAAACATATCTCCTTTCAAGTTTATAGGTCAATGGGAAGTCATTAAATTCTTCATAAAACATTTTGTGACAGACGCCGGACGGACAGACAGACAGATGGACAGACGGAAACGTGAGTGACAACAACAGGGCTCCATTTGGGCCCTTCGGGTACGGAACCCTAAAAACGGCAGTGTTTAGGTACTTGCTTGTTGGCAGGTTTCTACTATTTACTACAATTAGGCGACAATTTAAGGAGGGATTAAAAATGCTTGGTGATAAGAAATAACAGTGATTTACTTAGGTCAGCTGACCTCTTCTTGGAGAGGTCTGTAATCAAAAGTAAATCACAACAGAGCCAACCGTAAAAAAACAAACATTTAAAATATAACTAACAAAATAGAGTAAAAGATAAGTCTGTTTTCATAAGCCATATCAAATTCATTACGACAATAAAGTCCCAAATGTATTTACGAGGGATCACGCCATGAATAAATTTTGCCAACAGAAAGTTTGATCTGCGTAAAATAGCTGCGGTAACTTACGAGTAGACAATGACTCAAAAACCGAGATTTTAACTTGTTTAACATGACGTGAGATTACGCTTGTATTTCTTGAATGGGTGGGCAGGACTCAGAAGTGACTTTTGTGACTTTCTTTTTTAATTCATTGGTAGTACAAAAATATTTTGGCAACATAGTTTTTACTTTTTTGTTTGTTGGTTCTGCACCATGCACAAGTCCTGACTGCAGGAACTTTCTGAATTTGCTGTGCACTTCTGTAAGTGACGAATTTACTATACTTAAAACTGATTGTGATTTTTGTTTGTGTAAGTTTTAGTGAGTGAGTCGTGCCTTATCAATAAATAGATACAATTTATATATTAGTACTAGCTAGAAAATGTCGTGAGGAAAGTCTTGTGTATGGTGGTAAGAGTAGGTAAAGGCCAAAGAAACGATGGTTGGACTGTGTGAAAAAGGATATGGGTAAAAACGACTACAGAGATGACGACTAATGGAGGAGTATGGAAGAAAAAGACATGTTGCGCCGACCCCAAACAAATTGGGATAAGGACAGGTATTAGTAATAACTGACCCGGCAAACGTTGTTCTGCTGAAATACACGAGGGTGAAAATACTTTACGACCTAATCTCATATCTACCAAATATACAAAAAAAAAAACAATAAAACCGGTCGAGCCGTTTCGTAGGAGTACAACCACAAACACCGTGACACGAGATTTATATATAAGATAAAATAAATGAAAACCTTTTTTGAGAAGAAAAGTCATATCACGACTTTTTTTCTCAAAAATGGTGATTTCAGAATAGGAGCTCCAGTAAGACTATGCCATTTCGATTACGCATACTCCTCAGATTACTGAAAGAAAAAGAAAGAAAGAAAAATAATTTGTTCTGCACAGATATAACGTACATTACAGAAAAACACACATTACTGATCACATCGTCTACATTCTCGCTATGATTACGAGTATATTTTAATACACGGACCGAAGAGAATGAGGCCCAATTAAAGTTTATAAGGAGAAGGCATGCAGAAAGATAATATTTTTATAATAATATGCATTAGAAATAAATTAAATATAATTTAAAAAAAAACATTACACACAATAACATGCCTTTTACACATGGTCATATCATGTCATTTTTATGGGTATAGTCTTTGACAATAGAACCTTAATGACATTCAAACTCAAAATTTAAATTTTGTGTTTGAATGTGTTTTGTGTTTGTGTGTGTGTGTGTTTTCGGTTTGTGTGTGTTTTGTGTTTGTGTGTTTTGTGTTTGTGTTTGTATGTGTTTGTTGTGTGTTTGTTGTTTGTTAGTAGACATTCGACCATAATTAATTTAAATTAATTATGGTCGAATGTCTACTAACTAGTATGTAAAAAAAAATGGTTTTTAATTTTTCTGTATGGCCGCTTCGATCTTTTACCTATGGATTCTATTGCAATTTTTACCGTAACTTCGAGAATCTCTTTTAAATGTGTTAGGTTTCTGTAACTTAAAATATTATGATATTTCTATAACATATTCATGTTAGAATTTGTGATAGAAATATCATATTATTAAAATTGAAAAGTCTTAGAAGAGCAGGGGTACCCGCCACTAATTATGAATATGATATTTAGGTGGTACGCATGTGGTTGGTACGGTATTTTTGTGGTACGGCTGTGATGGTATTTTTGTGGTACGGCTGTGGTGGTATTTTTGTAGTAAGTACCTATTTTAAACCTGATTCAGCTGTGTATTAACACAATTGAACTTAAACTTAACTTTGATTTTATGAATGAAAACACATTTTTCACATTTGGGTTTGAAGCACAGTTGCTGAATAATTGAGATGTATTGGCAATTTGCACCAACAACACAATGCAACCAGAAAATATATAGCATCCTGCAGAAATATTCAAAAGTCATCTATCGTTTTTATGAGTTTTGTTTCGTTCCAGTTTTGGTGGCGGCAGTGATGGCGGGATTTGTAGTTTTCATCGTGTGAAGAGCCTTTCGGCAGAGCCTTTTGATCTAAACGTAGTTGGGCTGCGTCCACGAATAGTACCTTTTTTTTTGTTTTCGGGGACTTTTGGGATAAAGATCAGGCAGTGGTAGTATGGGATTCTTACCCTACTAAAACTACCCCGGTGATCACCATTAGCACACATGGAAGCATCAGCCCCATTACTTCTGAAAAGACCAAGTCTCCGGAACCTCCTCTGTGCAACGCCTGTTAGGGCACATCCCATCATTCTATTTTGAAAAAGTCCTTCATATTTCCTATTGTTTGTTATAGTGTGTAGTAAAGCGTATTTCTATTCCATATTAAATGCCACGACCTAAAGTTTACTTACACCCATAGCCTCATGGGTACAGGACAGGTTATCCAAAATATAAAGAAAAATAAATTGTATATGCCGCATAAAAAAATCCTACTAATATTATAAATGTGAAAGTTTGTGAGTGTGTATGTTTGTTACTTCTTCACGCTCAAACGGCTGGACCGATTTCAATTAAATTCGGTATGTAGATAGCTTATCGCCTGGATTAACATATAGGCTACCTTTTATTCCGGTCTAGGCGGGTAAAACCGCGGGGCGCAGCTAGTACTTATATAAAAATTAAACATGACCAATAAATATTTAAATGAAAAAGAAATAAAAAATTCCAGTACCTATTTGGAAAAGAAAAATCATAAAAGTATTTGAAACAAAAATACAAGGCATGAATTCCTCTTCAAAATGAAAAACATATTTAATTAACGAGTAAGCTTGAAAACATAATATTCTTATTCCGGTATTTATTTAAACGTTTTATGCACAAAGCACAAAATTGGACGTTTTTTTATTCCTAAATTAATATTAGGTAAGGCGTATATAGCGATTCTTTATTCAATGAGGGCGCTTCAATAAAAAATCGTAGCAAAACGTAGTAAATAAAGATTAAAGAATCCTATGTTGCGTTTGTTACAAAGAGGGTAAGGAATTTTAACGTTGTGGAAGCATGAATCAAAGTATTTCGTATCCAAAGTAGTAAGCAAAAGTACCAAAAACGGCCGACAGCGGCACTTTTGCTTACTACTTTGGATACAAAACACTTTGAGTCCTGTTTTAACAAAGTAAAAATACCTTATCTTATGTGTAACAAACGCAACATAGGATTCTTTAATATTTATTTTCTATGCTGAAATACATTTTTTTTTTTAATGAGGGCGCCACTTATGCAGAGGTAGGCCTTGACTTTGAAAAAAATATAACAAACGCTATGTTTTGTTATTTTTTCTTTTAATGAACAAAAAACATATATCTCACTAACAAAAAACTTAGTGACCATGCAAAATTTTGCTAGTGATTGAAAAATAATCCCGTATAGCTTCAAAAATCATAGCAACAATCCCGTGGTTGACACAATTCCCACGGGCATGATATGCGGCTGACGTGTCCCATGTTTTTCTTTAATTCTGCGCAACGTGTGGTTTTATAATATGGGTGACACAATATCGTAGATTTTATTTGTTTTTTTTACTAAGTTATGGGGTTTTAGTAAAATTGGTCATGACTTCGCGTGCTAGAAATTATGTTACAATTTAAAAATGATTACCATGTGTCAAAATATCAGCAACTAATCTATAGGTACTATCTATACTAATAATAATATTATAGAGAGGTATTTGTTTGTATGTAGGGAAACTAAGATCTGCCCGGGGGTTGAGGATAAATTCGAAACGGAGTTTCCTCGCCCCTGGGTACTCAAAGGCAGGAAGGAACAGGGGTGGGTTTTAGTCAGTAAGAGTCTGACACGCCCTCCCGCTCCACCCAGAGCGGGAGAAGTCATAGGATGATTTCCCACCCCCAAAAAAAAAAAAAAGGAAATTAAGATCCAATTAAAAAGAAACCCCTAAGAAAAAAAAACAAGTGCTACAAGAAATTTAAAAGGAGCAAGGAAGATGGTCTCCTATCAATATGACCAATCGACGTAAGGGTCGTTTTATTTTTACGGCGACACAACATCTCCAAACAGTTAATAAAAATCGTAGCTGGTCTTAGCCCCCCGTGCGTGACCCAATCGCCTTACACATAACATTTTTACAACACATATAAATTCCCTACTCATATTTCCCAGTTTAGTTACATTATAAAAATAACATGTAGTAAAATATTACTAGGATTAACCCCCAGCCTCGCTCCCAGAGTAAGTGTCAATAGAGATTTTTCATCGCGAATTTACAGTGTAGTTTGCAATGAAACCTGTTTGATTTGTGCTGTTTCATACGGTTTTTTCCATGTAGCGTAATACAGTATTATTATATGTATTAATTGTATTCTATTTTATTAAGTGTTCTCCTTTTTTAGAGTTCTGTAGTCCTAACAAGGACAAGCAAACCCATATATTTTAAGTCTGTCCGTCTGCCCGTCCAAAATATAGCGAAAAGAAAGCTGCAATTTTGCATGGCAACAATAATTTTTTTACTAAAAAGATTTTCTTGTACGATAGCTCCCGTACATGTAAAGTAGGAATAACTTTTTAACCGATGAAAAAAAAGGAGGAGGTTCTCAATTCGACCGTATATTATTTTATTATTTGGCGCCGACTCAAAATAAGTTTATATTAAATTTGATATTTTATGTACATATAAGCTCAATACTCAAGACTTAAAAGGTTTATTTATTTCTTGCTTTTTAGTTCTTTTCGTCGGTTAATTTTTTTGTTATAAAGTTTTTTATTTTTTCTAGCCTATCCTATAGTGTGGGGTATCATTGGATAGGGCTTTCAAAATCAAAGGGGTTGTAAAGACTACTTTTCGATTCAGTGATTTGTTTGCGAAATATTAAACTTTAAAGTAAAATTTTATGTTCGAGTCCCACTAAAAGCTCAACTGAAAAATCTGACAAAAATACCGATGGTAGTATATATAACAAATTTTGAAGGAAAAGTATCACAGCTAAGTTGGCTCTGTTAGTTAATAGTAATAGTCACCCAACTTATAAAATGTACCTGCTTGGAAAATTTCGTACATATCACAAAATCCTTAGAAAAAAAATACTTACTCGTAGGTGAAGTTATGTGAAGCTATATTTAATTTTCAAAAACGGGTAGTAAACACGTAAAATTTTGGAGAAATAAAACCTTTTTTTTTCATTATTAATTTAGACTTTAGTTTCCTTAAAACCGTGAACTCAATTAATATGTGCATATTAATATACATAACTATATACATAACAAACCCTCTTTTAAGTCAGCATGTTATAACGGGTGACTACGGAACCTTACACTGCCCGATACGCAATTGGCCGGTTTTATTTGAATAATACCTAAAATTGAGACACTTCTTGAATATTCCTGATTAACGTTTACTAGACTTTTTCTTATCTATCTGCACTATTTTACGTAAAATGGGCGATTCTGTTTTTCACTGGGTTACGATATGGTTTTATAGCCCAATTTGTCTTCACATGACTGTTCTAACGGTTCTCAAAAAATATTTATAGTATTGTAACTGTTCACGACCTATTCTATTCCTGCTCATCCTAGCTATTTATGAGTTAATTTCTTGTTATTTTAGAAAGTGTTATTGTTGTGGTTGGCAATAAGTACTATAACAAGATCTTTTCATTCAATGGCTTGCTTTACAAGTTGAAAATGAGTCATATCTGACTGAGATAAAGGCGATTCTCGCACGACGTCGCGCATCGACGCGGCAGGTGGCGAAGTAGATCTTACGTTGCATTAGTTTGTATGTAATCCGCTGATGCCTAGCACACGTACACCACCCGACCGTACGGACGAGCGGCGCTTGCGCCGCCTCAGCCCCTCCACGCGGATCACCATGTTATAAGGCGGCGCTTGGCATATGAGACACACAGATAAGGGTGATTTGACCTTCACTGCTAGAATCTCATCCGGATAGACGCACTCACCGCTTTCCCGCGCGACGCACCGCTACAAAATCCGCTTCGCTGCCTCCATCCTCCGCGGCGCTGAGCGTGCAAAAGCCGCCTAATATGTTGATTTAATTAAAATGGTTATTCTAACACATGTTAACCATTCAATGCGTCAAAATCGGTCTAAATAAAAAACATTCTTCTCATAATTACCGCAAAATTTTACCCATAATCACAGCTGATTATAAAAGCGATCAAACAAGAAAGTTTCGTTACAATAAATAAACAAAGCTTCGAGGGTGGTTCGCCGTAGATAAAACCCTTATGGGCGTCGGCGACAAGTGATGACGGTCACGTTTTTAATCACCCCGGTCTCATCCGTAACGCGTCGGCGAGAGTTTGTGTACTTGTACTTCAGTTGGCTTGTTCATTGAGAGCTTTGGCGTGCCTAATTATTTGCGACGTGTGGGCTGACTCGAGGGATATTTTCTGTTAGGAAAGGAACTATTTTACGCTATCGTAGAGAAAAAATTAATTATTCTTATAGTTGCTGTCAACTACCTCTAAAACTCCGCAGATGTGTTGTGTAGTTACGGACTACAATAAAAAATATTCTAACCTAAAAAAATATTGTCAAGCAATTTTATTGCAGTTGACTACGGGTCAAGGGCAGGAAAAGTGTTTTTTTTCTACATATATGGAGTTTCGCTGATTAATTTGATTTCAACCTGTATGAGTAGCCTGTCTTTAAATAATGGTTTATCATGCTGGATGGTCATTCAGTTGTTTGAGTGATTATTTATGCGAAACATAAAAAGCAATTTGTTATTAAGCTTTGGGTTTATAACAATATTATTATTAAATATTAATATTGAAGCACAGCTAAGAGTGAAGTAAAAGGAAACGGAGGAAGCCTTTGCCCAGGAGTGAGACAGTTCAAGCTGACTAAAAAAATAAAAGAATTTATTATTGTTGTTTATACGGGGTGTAAGGGTACATGAACGCACATACGTGTACTAGTGATTCAGTACATGATTCTGGACCCCCTAGCGTTGGAATTTCTCGTCGGCTTTTTCCTAATTTTTGAAAAAAAAAATTGTTTTTCACTTTAAACTGTATAAAATCGTTATACCTATCTACCCCAAAGACATTTTAAATGAAAAAAGACGATGATGCAGAAGACATTGCCCACATATTAATGAGGAACAGTTTTTTTTTTTTTTTTTTTTGGGGGGTGGGAAATTATCCTATGACTTCTTCCGCTCTAGGGTGGAGCGGAAGGGTGTGTCAGACTCTTACTGACTAAAACCCACCCCTGTTCCTCCCTGCCTCGAGTGCCCGGGGGCGAGGTAACTCTTTCGAATTTATCCTCCACCCCCGGGCAGTAATGAGGAACAGTAGGGCTCATTTTCAACCCATTCCCCGAATTAGAAGATACGTTGAAAACGTCGTATCAAAATATAGCTCGGAAACATTCAAAATTCATTTCAGGTTATTGAAATATAATCAAATATATCTTTGGTCTGAGCATATCATTATCAATGCCCTTATTTTAATCCATCAATGCTTTTCATACTTACAGAATGAAGAGAGAAAAATTTAATTAATTATTTTTTCATTTAAAATGTCTTTGGGGCAGATAGGTATAACGATTTTATACAGTTTAATGTGAAAAAAAAAAGATTTTTTTTTTCAAAAATTAGGAAAAAGCCGACGAAAAATTCCAACGCTAGGGGGTCCAGAATCATGTACTGAATCACTAGTACACGTATGTGCGTTCATGTACCTTACACCCTGTGTTATTTAGCAATTTACCCTCATAGAAACCAGGTAATACTTCTGTACCCAGGGCACAGGGAATGCTTTGTATACAGAAACCGGCCAAGTGAGTGTCCGACTTCTCACATTTAGGGTTCCGCAACAAATCTATTTTTGACTATTTTTATGGCTTTGGGTCAACAAGAACCTTATACTGTAAACAATTTGAAGTCTGTAGCTCCAACCGTTTGGCTATAAAACCTGTGTGACAGACGACGGACAGACGGACAGATGGACCCGTGAGTGACAGCAATAGGGCTCCGTTTGGACCCTCCAGGTACGGAACCCTAAAAAATTAATTTAATAATGTTGTTTATATTATTTAGCAATTTACTCTCGTAGAAACCAGGTTATACTTCTGTACCTAGTGCAAGAGGTACAGGGAATGCTTTGTATACAAAAACGCGGTGCCTCGTGCAGCTCAAAGTATTTGCAAAAAAACTTCAACAAGGCATCCCTTGAACATGGCATGTTTTTCTGTTCTCGCTGGTAGTACATTGACATACACAATTAAGAATAAAATAATAAGAACATGAAAATAACGCCAAATATTTGTTTTTTTTTTTAATTGTTGGTAGCCACGCGTTTGACCAATATCTCACCTGATGGTAAGCGATGATATGGTCGAAGATGGAGTTGTTGTTGCCTAGAAGTAACCTATTCACTCTTGACTTAAAGACTCCCAGGTTGTAGCTATCAGGAAACACAGACTTCGGTAGGGAATTCCACGCCCTAGCTGTACGCACAATGAATGTTTTCTCAAAACGCATTGTGCGTATGGATGGGATGTCCACCATGAACCGGTGGCACTTCGCCGTACGTCTTGTGGTCCGTTGATGAAACGGGCTTGGCGGAATCAAATTATGCAATTCCGTCGCACACTCCCCAAAATGTAACCGATAGAAAACCGACAGGCTAGCAACTCGGCATCTATGTTCAAGACTTTGGAGTTTCGACTCAACGAGCCAATCATTGCCGATGATCCTCTTTGCTCGTTTCTCAATTGACTATATTATGTTATAACTTAATAATTACATGCAGGTTACAAAAATCGCGATAAAAATCTAGCTCGTTTCTATGAAGTCTGCTGTTGCAATGGGGATGTTTCCTGGGTATAAATATAATAATTATATTTAGTTCGTAAGTTATATTATCAAAAAATATTGGACTCGTATTTTTTGCTATAACAAACCAATAAATATGACAAAGATAAAACGCATCAATGTTCTAGAGTGGGCTTGTTACGTCACTAAACAGTACAAAGTGTATCACGTGACATTTCAACGCACTTGGTAATATAACTGACCAATTAATTAGTTTTTTTTAGGAAAAAAGCCTGTTTTTTTTTACGGTTCCGAACGTCCGAATACAATTTTTTTTTTACGCTTATAGGATCACTCGTGTGTCTGTCCGTCTATCACAGCCAATTGACTCTGAATCTACATATACTATAGAGTTTGGTACACACATAAATATGCATATGTGACCCAAACACAGAAGTGTAACCTAAATAAATGAATTTGGAACAAGGGGGTCACTTTTGGGGTGCAAATCGGGAAATTAAAAAATAAAGTTTTCATACTGTTCCGCGCGACATTTCAAATGAAAATAGTTCTTTACTTATAAATTACAGAAAAACTTATAAGAAGACTATGTTATTTTTTTTAAATACATGTTAAATATATATATCCTTTGTGCGCGAGTCCGACTCGCACTTGACCGGTTTATTCTTGTATTAAAATTACAGAAAAACTTATAAGAAGTCTATGTTTATTTTTTTCAAATACGTGCTAAAGATATATGATTCATTCGAAATCGCACTTGACCGGTTTTTTCTTGTATTAATAAACATGGATCCTAATAAGGCTCCGTGTTTTTCTAACCCCTCAATCCAATCGATTTAACCTTAACCCCATTTAATTTCACCCAACTAGCATAGGTTTACAGAAACTACGAGTATTTCGGTACCCACGTCCTTTATCCCTGGTCACCTTTGTCAACACCCTCGCTGGCCTATTTTTAGCCAACACAGGACAGTTATTTTTTATATTTACTTTTTACTGTGTGTAGGACATTTTGTGGACACAGTATTTGTCGTTTACTTATATCCTTCGTTTCGAACGGAAATCACGAACTGGAAAATAGAAAGTATAACTATTTGTTTAGTATTTATTGAACGAAATCCTAATATTTTGTTGGGTTTTGTTTCTAAGTGAACGATCAAATAGAGGTTTCTAAGGTATCAAGTAAACAATACTGATTATTATTTTGATTGCTAGTTTTTTTTTTACGACTCGTAGCAGCGTAGCAGCTCGTAGCAAACTCGTAGCGTACTTGTATATGTGAAATAAAACCTCATCTGTCACGTAGGTCATATGTGACCACGAACAATAGATTTTCTTTTGTGTCTGTTGTCTGACAGATCAGCCAATAATACGAGAAGTTTACTGCTACGTTATGTACATGGGGAAACGAGACGACATTACAAGTAAACAGTTTGCCAAAAAAAAATATTGTTTATTTCTTTTGATTGACCTAATCAATTAAACTGTGTTACAGCGCGTATGAGAGAGTAAGGAGAGGAGCGCTAAGGAGAGAAGTGGAGGAGTAAGTAGTGGACTTGGTGGCAAGAGCGGTGCCCGCCACCACGTGACTTTCTTGGGGCCAAGGAGCACCTGCCTATTTGGAAAGCGCTGTATCGATTGCGTACCCAAGTAGGCCGTTGCAAGTACAATTTGGCTAAATGGGGGATAAATGATCCCTCAAATACCCAGTGCGAGTGCGGTGCTCCTGCTCAGACTATGACCCATTTACTGGAGTGCCCAAAATGTCCATTCACCTGCACCCTGGAAGACCTGAGTAAAGTTTCCAGTGAAGCAATAAACGTGGCCACCTACTGAACACAAACAGTATGATTGTATAATCATAAACAAAGTACCACCGAAACGAAAAGAAGAAGCGCGTAGGCTCTTCAAGCAATCTAATTTAATAACATTTCAAAAATAAACTTCTTACCTCTGATAAAACTCAGGGTACAATTATTATGGATAGTTATCATAAAATATACCCGTAAGCAAAATGCCCTCACGAAGAAACTAAAGCAATATTATCGGAGGAAATATTTGTTTACTTAATAACTTAGTGTAAAATCCAGTGCAGCTTAGCTAGCCTTCGGTTGGCAATAGGAAAACATAATGCTATAATGTGGTGGCTACGATCGGGCTCATCTGTTGCAGGACCGATAATCGTTCGGCTAAATGAGTTCTAGTCTTGAAACTGTGCCCTGGCAACATTATTATGGAGTATAGACAATGGAACTTAGGAATTATTGTCGCATATGGGAATACTGGGAAATATCCTTTTGAAAAGCTAAAAAGTTTAGTCAAAATTTAGGGCGACTTCATTTTATTTTTCGTTTTTTTTATCAGCGAATTCTTTCATTTGAAGCCCGTATCATGGGATAACATAAAAAATAACTAGTCTATCTTCGGGAGTCCGCCATATTGAATTTATAATGATATCACTTAGCTAACCATTCATTGTCATCTTAACTTAACTTGTATGCAAAATTTGAGGTTAATCGGAAACCGGGAAGTGGGTGAAATTTAAATTCTAAGATTTTTTTACATACTTACAGGTGAAGCTTATAAAAACGTCAAAAAGGGTTTTTATTTATTAATCTCAGCAACTGCATGCAAGACACATTTAAGATTAAAATCTTCTTCATGTTTAATAGAAGTTGAAATTCATCGATTTATTGAAAATCTAAGAGATTCAGAATTGAAATTTCAATTTGATTCAACATTTAAGATTTAAGGATCCAAGTTTCTGAGGCCGTAAGACATGATAACCATATTTTTCAGAGCATCCGAGGTGCAAGATGAGAGGCGCCACCCGATATTTGCATCAGAGCAGTATTGCCTGTAACACTTAACAGTAGGTACAATCCAAATCAGTTATTCCACTTGCAAGTGTGTCACGACTTTCGCGAAAAAATAAGATTTAAATTCCCCCACGCCCCCTTGTGTTCTTGTTCCGAGTATGTTCGCTCAATCTCGATATGAACTGCGGGCAATTTCTCTAGCAACTGTTCTGTCAGTTGTGACGCGGTGTGGAGTCAAGAGGGTAATAAATAAAATTGCTCCCCTTTCCCCAATTTTACATAAAAAAAACAGTCTCATCCCCAATCTGCATGTTTATGAGCGAATATTCTATAAACAAGTCGGAAGCCACGGCTTATGGTGTATGTCGGGGACAGCAATATACAGAATTGCATGCAAATAAGATAAGGGTAATAAATACGAGACGTCTCTTTGTAGTTGTGTTCTGTTTTCGTCTAATGTTGCGTTTTTCTAATTTGCATTCGACAAATCTTCTCAAAAGTGATATTTGTCTGAATTTGTACTGTCTTTATTGACTTCCTTTATGATATCAGCTGTGATATTTGCTGCGTTGTTTTTAGTATTCATTTTATGTGTCTGGGATTGTAATATCGACTTTTAAAATCGACATAAACAAATATCAATTGCCGAATTTATATCACATCACTTCAAAACGGTTGCACCTATGTGGCGCTTATTCTTTTTAACCGACTTCAAAAAAAGGAGGAGGTTCTCAATTCGACTGTATTTTTTTTTTTTTTTTATGTGTGTTACCTCATAACTTCTTACTACGTGAACCGATTTTGAAGATTTTTCTTTTGTTTGAAAGCTGTTGCGTCACATGTGGTCCCATTTTAATTTGGTGAAGATCTGATGAAGATCTTCGGAGATACACAATGGAACTCTTCAATAAATGATAGCAAACCTTCCAGAATTGCTGCAATCGCATGTCTGTATATTGTTTTCACCACTTCACAACATTACATCACGCTGATACGCTCTGAAGGGGTATACAGATTTGTACAGTTCACCCTGATATGTTCAAATTCCCTATTTTTGGGGCTATCAATTCGGGCATAACTTTACTATTAATTTAGTTTAAAATGGGGTACAACAACTAAAAAGTGAAAAATAAAAAACTTTTTACAAAAAAAATACAACCGACTTCCATAAATAATACTAAAAAATGCAAAATAACTTTAATTTCGGAAGTCGGTGTCAAATAACGAAGAAACCAAACTAGAAACACCGACTTCCGAAATTAAAGTTATTTTGCATTTTTTAGTATTATTTATGGAAGTCGGTTGTTTTTTTTTTGTAAAAAGTTTTTTTTGTTTTGTTCCTAACTGCCGGGACAGGGTTTTTACGAAAGAAAATTTTAGAAAATCAAATTAAAAAATATTGCACCCGTTTAAAGACGGGGCGGGTCGCTAGTTTAGATATAAAATGGAAAATGCCTTTAGAGATTTTAATAATAGGTCAGTCTTTTATCGTCGGTATTCATTTCGTAGTTCAGTTTGCATTGAGTGCGTTCATAAAGTCTACTCACATTTATACAAAATAATGTCTACAAGAAGTGTCTAAGTGAATACTTTTCGAAATACAAAGTAGCGCCCTAGCCATTAAAAATGTTAAAATTCCGAGTTGACATAAGCATTATTTCAGGGATATTTCGCGTCCGTCAGTAAATCACTGGGGAAGGATTACTCATCGGCGATGTCCAAACAAAACGGCTCATTGACTTGCTGATTAATTGCAAGGAGACTCGCGGTGACATTCCGATGTGGCAAAATATGCAAAGAAATAAATACGCCCTAATTGTCTAATGACTTGGAAGCTTTGAAGGTTTCACCCCTCGGCTTTGCTGTCCTGGTATCTTACCGGTGTTCTTTTAGAAATTAACAAGATCTTTTTTATACAAAAAAGATCTTGTTATCCATACGGATATTAAATTAACTAAAATCTCTTATGTGAAACTATAGAGATGTTTGATGGTTTTCTCTCACAAAGTATCTGCTTACATGTTGCGTAATATTATTGTGTATGGGTGTCTGTATATAGTTATTGTCTACACCAAGTGTTTAGTCAAAACAAACACGATCCACGTTAAAGCAGATATACGAGTGCTTCCCTAAAGTTGAGATATGAATTTTGAATATTATTAAAAGAGCTTTCTAGAGAGAATAAAAATATTACACCTACCGACAGCATCATTTTGTGTTAACACGTACTTGTCATTCTGAGTTGCCGACGCGAGTGCGTCGTGTTTCACATAAGTGGGGATTTGCCAAAAAGGTGGTAATAAGGTATGCAAGCCCTCTTTCCTTTGTCGGCCACTCGCTCGCAACGTGACGTGAATCACCACACGAGATTCGCTAACTGTATGCGAAGAATCCGAGAGGTGAAATGTAGACGACACAATTCGTAAAAGTGTTTACTCATTCATACGTTTCGAGGCTAAGCTTTCTGTCGATCGGCGACTATCTCAGGAATTCGGTCCGGGATTGTGGAAAGGTAAAGCGGCGTTCTGTTCCGTAAATAATGCGAGTG
Organism: Polia nebulosa; assembly: GCA_951329385.1. Classification (NCBI taxonomy): domain Eukaryota; kingdom Metazoa; phylum Arthropoda; class Insecta; order Lepidoptera; family Noctuidae; genus Polia; species Polia nebulosa. The sequence continues at coordinate 16,524,046 of OX589588.1, read as the reverse complement.
CTGGGTATTCTCATTTATTATAGAAACTCAAATTTGTATCATAGTAAAGGTAAAAGGCGCGTGTAGACGGGCGGGGTCGAACGGCCGCATCATTGTGCGGGCAGGCCGCGGGCGCGCGATTACAATGCCGCTGCTGTGACATTTTCGCTAATGGTTCCAGGGTAGGCACAATAAAACGACAATACGACAGGAGATAAGGTGGCAAGTGAAAATTTTAGGACGAGATTAATTCAATTCCGACGCGGTTGCTGTCTGGATACTTGCTGAGACAATCTCCATCTATGTGCGTTTAGGTTTGGAGCCAGTAGTTCGTGTGATAAAATTGTGTGTTTTTTAATCACAACTTTACTGCATACTGAATATTTAAAAAACGGCCAAGTGCGAGTCGGACTCGCGCATAAAGGGTTATGTATCATCGTACAAGATTATACGCGTCTACATGTTTTCATTATTAAGATAGAGCAAAAAAAGCCAAAAAAAAAACACATTTCTAGTAGGGGGAGCCTTTAATTTATCTAATTATATTATTTGTTAATATAGCGGCAACAGAAATACACATTCTGTGGCAATTTCAACTGTCTACCTATTGCGGATCATGAGATACAGCCCGCTGACAGACAGACGGACGGACGGACGCACAGAATAGGGTCCCGTTAAATAAACCCTTTGGGTACGGAACTCTTAAAACTACTTGATACCAAGTAGGTAAACACAATTTTATATTTTGAAGGGGCAGTCGAAATAAGTAAACTTGCAAAGGTTGAATGTACTCATATACGAGTAAGTAGGTAGGAATCATAAAAAGTTGCCGCTCGGCAGCGATTCAGTGTCTAGGATTTAGTTAGCGCAATAACACACAACAACACAACACACAATAATAATAATAATACATACATTTATTTTTCTCATCACAAATGTTGATGTGGAGAGTAAGTGCTTAATCTAAAAAATAGGCTTTTTTTGTTTTTATCAGATAAGATCAGCAATCCCAGAGATTAGTGATTTATTAAAGACACTTATACTTTATAAATGAGTAAAGATAAAATATTTTGATATTATTACTAGCAGATTTACTGAACAATCCAATCAAATAAATATACAAACCCGACCATTTAATCTCTACAAAATCGGTGCTCGATCCGTCGGATTATTACCACTTCAGTTTTATTAAATAGCTGTTTTACTAGAATTGCATGTTATGAATGATATCGTTCAATTAAAATAAATGGTCTAATTGGGCCTGTTGAAAATTTGTTTGTGTTAATTAAATGTGTTATTCTTGATGAGAAAGGTGACCCGTTAGTAACAAAACGTACAAGGATGAGATTTACCTATATTGTGAAACTTATTATTTTTTCTCACGGTCCCGCTGCTGTGACGTAACACAGATGACGGTGTCTTTTTAAGCGACTTCCAAAAGAAAAGGTTCAAAATTCTTCTGTATGTTTTTTTTTGTAAGTATGTTACGCGATTACTCCGCCACTTGTGAATAGAATTTGATGATTATTTTTTTGTTCGCTAGGCCATACTTCAGAGGTAGTCTCATAATTATACACTTTATCGAAATTGATTCAGCATTTTTTAAAAAAGTCAACATAAACAAAAAATATGTAGGTGTATACACAGATGACGTTTTGGTTGTCTGCAATTATGTTCAATTTCCATGTTATTGGGGTTATCCATTCGGGCATAATTTTATTATTTAGTTTTAGGTCTGGGGTAGGTACCTACAACAACTAAAAAGTGAAAAATTAAAAACTTTTTTAAAATAAAAAACAACCGGCTTCTAAAAATTGCAAAATAACTTTAATTTCGGAAGTCGGTGCCAAATAACGAAGAAACAAAATACAAACACCGACTTCCGAAATTAAGTTATTTTGCAATTTTTAGAATTAGTCGGTTGTATTTTTTGTAAAAAAGTTTTTTTTAGGGTACGTAGTGTTACTTTATAACAATGAAGAGTTTTAGTAATCGATTCAGTACTTCCAGTAATAATTTTTTCAACACATTTACTCGAAACCCCGTTCCCGTTCTGTCCCCGTGTTGAAAAACGTCGCCGTCGTTTGATACACGTTGGCGATTGTCATTTCAGTTTCTCATATACATATACAAAACGACCTCGCCTTGGGCTCGGGCAAACCGAGGTGGCATCGACTGTGATGACAAAGTTTGCCCAGTTTTATCAAAATGAATAAAAAAAAAATTAAACATACAAACAATGATACCTCTGTGTAATATTAGTTTAGATTATATTAAGAAAATTTTGCTGATGTAAGTGAAATCGCAAATAACAGCAATTAGCAGTCGGCACGAGTATACGTGTATCCTTTTCTCTATTTTGACCTCTCAACGGTTTTTCAATGAGGATATACCGAACACCGCTTTGAGCCCTGAAAGGGTTATCCTCACTCTACGATGCTTTTATATTTTTATCAACGTCAAATGAATTGCTCCGATGTGACTACAAAAAATCCATTTGCAAAATGTCTCGTCGGATTTATTCTACGCAAACATTAAATACTCTTTTTATGTAGGCACTTTGAGGGTATAAAGGGACCGCTTGATGATGTAGTTAATTAATATTGCCTTTTGCCCGAAAGGAAATTCTTTGAATATTCCTCTAGTAATTCATAGAGGTTACAAGAGGAAGCCACGTAATTTAGGAATGTTAGAAAGTATTTTAAATATCGTTTCGGCTATTTACTTAGTATCAAGCGGGTGAAAGAAATATTTTTGAAGTTATAGCTAGAAGAGATAGCTAAGATTTAACTTAAGTAACGTTTTGAAACCAATGATTGTTAATTTGGGCGTTCTAGTGTCAGAATAATGTAAATAATAAATAAACAAATAAATAAAAATGTTTATTTCAGTTGCATAGAGCTTTAAAATACATGATTCGGAGATCACCTTTTAAGCAAGGAGATGCTTGTGTTGGGTGACTCCGCTCTTCCACTTAACATTATACAGAGTATGCAATTGGAAACAGAATAATAAAAGAATAGAAAATACAAAAAGAAGCGCACTCGTGCGATGTATGCAAGTGGGTTTTGAGTGTGTGTGCGTGAGTGTGTGTAATAGTATGAGTGTGCGTGAGAGTGTATAATAGTGTGAGTGTATATTGTGTATGAGTTAATTAAATTCGTTTATCTGCATTTATATATAATATAACTTCAGGATTCAGTTAGGTGTAGAGACCTACACCTAACTGACTGACACTAAGACTGACACTAGTAAGGGTAACAATAAACCTAAACCTAGACAGGTTTAGGTTTATTGTTACCCTTACTAGTGTCAGTCTTATCCTATACAAATATTATTATAAATGCGAAAGTTTGTATGGATGGATAGATTTTTGTTAGTTACTCAATCATGCCAGAACGGCTGAATAGATCTGAATGAAATTTGGCACAGATATAGATTATAGTCTGGAATAGTATATAGGCTATAATTTATACTAATTCCACGTGGGCGAAGCCGCTGGCAGAAGCTATAGTATTTAAATAGATTTATGTTGTTCTAAAAACCTGTGCTTTAAGTTATATTTTTATGATAGTTGCAACAATGCTATTTTCTTGTCATAGTGCTTTTAGTGCAGGTAAGAATACAGGTAAATATAAAAGTAGGAATAGTACAGTTTGTCTGTCTAGACGTCATAAATGTCGGCTTTTATTATTATGTCCGTTTACACTTATGGCACTGTCCACTACCAGTTACTTTGAAATATAAATATACAATAACTTTTCGTTCTTATAGTTAAACTTTTTGATTCTTATTGAGAACACTGAGTTCAATAAGTAATTATATCCCTAAACAAAAATTCAGGGTGTAAGATTTTAGATAGTACTTCTGCTCATAGAAATGAACAACTTTCTTCAAGTACTCATTATATATAAGTAAAGAAGGAATTTACAACCAAAAAAATTTTTTTTCATCAGCTGAAACAAATGTTGGAGATCCAAAATTTACTATCGCAATTGATCATTTCTATCGGTAGGAGCAGTACCTAAAATGACACCACGTCTTTCCGCTACACCCTGTATAAGGAAAATATTTAAGAAATTGTATTGTTTGTACTTTTTGGTGTCATCATCATCATCATCATTATTTCAGCCGAAAGACGTCCACTGTTGGACATAGGCATCCCCCAAGTGTCGCTACAACGACCGGTCCTGTGCGTCTCGCATGCATCGGCTACCCGCGACCCTCACCAGGTCATCGGTCCACCTTGTGGGAGGCCTTCCAACGCTGCGTCTTCCCGTACGCGGTCGCCATTCCAGAACTTTTCGGCCCCATCGACCATATGTTCTGCGAGCAATGTGCCCTGCCCACTGCCACTTCAGTTTGGCGATTCTTCGGGTATGTCGGTAACCTCAGTTCTCTTGCGGATATCATCATTTCAGATTCTATCACGCAAGGAAACTCCGAGCATTGCCTTCTCCATTGCCCTTTGAGTGACTGTAAGCCTTCTGATGAGGTCCATTTTCTTTTTGGTGTACAATAGAATAAAATAGATTAGTTTATTTATCACTCTTCACAATTAAAAAAATCTCTCTATGTACAAAATCATGGCAATGAATACATATTTATAAGAGATAACGTTGACGACTATACTAGTATAAACCGTGTCGCAGTCGTCAGCGTCTTCCTCACTTATTTATTAAAAACACAATTCATTGTTTTAAGCACAATATCTCCACTAATGGCAAAATGATCGACAATAAAGTTTATTCGGTTCTATTCTATGTAGTAATACATTAATAATTGGAAATTTTTTATCAAGTCTTTTGCTTGTTCGCCAAATATTAAAAATTTATCCAGTATAACAATAAATCAACAACTTTCTACTATTGCTACTAACTCACAAAACATTCACACTTGAGTTAAAACAAAAAAAAACTCATTTCACTAATTCCTAGATTCATTTTAGCCCGCGATTCCGTAACAGTAACAGTGTAAAGTACAATAGTTTAGTATTATGAAGCGTTCTACGCTAACGCAGCGAAGGCTTGCACTTTGTGGAATGAGACCGGGTCCGAAACAAAGCGCTCTCGTGAACGTGGGCCCGAAACAACCCGTAAAGGTACATCCACACTACCGAACCGAACACGCACGAATTGAGCTCTATAGTTCAAAGAGTATTGTGGTGTTTCAGAGAATCCTGCGGTTAGAAGGGCCCGATTAGCTGATTGAAACCGCACAGTGCATATCAATTCGAGAAACACTATTGTTTGACGACCTCGTCATTTGCTCTATTTCATAGTATCACATAATGCCAGACATGAATGAAAAGCCCGTTTGTACTTAATCTAAGAATCAACTTTAATGACACATGGAGTTTAAAATTCTATGGAAACAGGCCCGAATAGCGTAACGGATGTTGAATAATTCAGTTCAGACGGACGTTAAATGAATCATTATAATTTATCAATATTTACCAGACTAGCTTCGGCTAGCAGCTCGCTGGCGTGGAGTATAGACTTCCCCCGCTATAAATAATCATAGCCTGCTATGCGACTATAATCTATCTTTGTGCCAAATTTCATCCAGATCCGTTAAAACTTCCGCATTTAAATATTAGTAGGATTATTTTAACTTTGACTTCAACAAAACACAGCCTCAATTGTTTAATAGTTTCGTACCTAGACCGCACTCATCAACGTACCGAGCGTTTTTTTTTATTTTTATTTGGTCGTTAAGTCTGTGCCCACCTTTAAATTTCATTGCTGAGTTTAGGCTTTGAAAAGTGACAACCCACACGATGTTCTAGACAAACAGATTCCCTTACCACGATTTACTGAATATTACGACAAACGGGCGACAAACATGGGCGTAAAAATGAGAAAGGATATTAAAGACTGCTGGTTTGTATAGTAAGATCTAAAGAAGTGACGTAACAATAGTGTGTAGAGTCGTTATAAGTAACCCACCCATACGCACAAAACGTTTTGGGACCACATGCATTGTGCGTACAGCTAAGGAGTGGAATTCCCTGCCGGAGTCTGTGTTTTTTGGTAGCTACAACCTGAGTGAATAGTTTACTTCTAGGCAAGCGTGCTCCATCGTCGACCACATTTTCGCTTACCATCACTACGATATAGTGGTCAAGCGCGATCCTATCAGAGATAAAAAACTAAGTGTAATTTTAAGTGGTGTTATAGAGTTTTAAGGGTAACTTGAACAGGGTGTTCAGAATAGATGTATCAATCCCTAACAGAGAGGGTTAAAAACTGACTTGAACCAAAAATACTGCCTGGCTTTTTTTTTTTTTTTTTGGCCGGTTGGGAAACCATCCAATGACATCTCCCGCTCTGGGTGGAGCGGGAAGGCGTGTCAGACTCTTACTGACTAAAACCCACCCCTGTTCCTTATGTCTGAGTGCAGTCCCAGGGGAGCGGTAACTCTGTAAGAGTGTAAGAATTTATCCGCTACCCTTAGGCATATGCTGCTTTTATAATAATAGTCTGAAAAAAGTAAGTGACATCACAACTCTTAAACAAATCATAAATAATGTACCTATAAGAGTGGACATAAAATAAAATTACAACTATTACCAAAGCATAAAGATAAAATGAAAAACATATTTTCAAACTAATATGAAAACTGCTGTCCAAAAGCAACAAGTATATTAATTTATTATTCAAGTAAAAGTATGTATAACAAAATACTGACTAATAGTAAGTTTTGACGCGTGCAGCTTTGTAACCCGGCTGCTAGGAATGTTCGAGTGTCAATAACATGCATGTGTTTAACATTGTAAAAGCTACTGCTAAAATTAAAACTAGTAGGTAATAGGGAATATGCATGATATTTTTAAAAAAAATTGAAGTCTTATTAACTATAGTGAACAAATATGAAGAAATTTTCAAAATATCATCATCAGCGACGAAGTCATAAAGCTGTAAAGTTGATAATTAGAAAGAGAAGCCCGACATGTTCTTTGACGTCAAAGGACATGACGCCCATACAACTGCCATAGAAAACAGCGTTTTCGAGAGAGGCACAGATATATTTGTTTAAAATTGTTACATCTCGTTTCATTTTCGATCAATTTTGATTCTAATTTCACTGTTCGTACTCTATTTTAGAAAATTCATCGATAAACCGGTTATATAACAAATATTTTTTTCATGCATATTCCCTATTGTTTAATTTGTTTCGCATTATTTATAAATGTTTGGTCCCAAACGTTGTATAATACCTACTTCTTCGTGACTCGGCAGGCACGTTAAGCCATGGTTAGGCAGGCAGGCAGGTTAAGGTTAAGGTAGGTTAAGGCTCAGTAGGGACTGTAGGCAGGCAGGGTGAGGTTGAGAAAGGTTTAAGTTTGATAAGCAGCCAGATTTAGGCTTGATAAGCGCGTTAAGGCTCGGTAGGCATGATTAGGCTGTAATTTCTAGATCTTTGACAGGCGTTACGAGCAGTTAGGAGTCCGAAAGTTTGATCACCAGCCTCGACAAGATTATCTTGTTACCCAGTGTGCTTTGTCAATATTGGAATAAAGTCTAGACAAGGACAATAATAGGAGGGTAGTCCCAAGTAAAACAATAGAAATTTTGAGCTCTCATATATTTAATTAAAAAAAATATTAAAAGTAACTTTTAAATGCAAGAAACGGTATAAAATAGTACATTAACCTCTGGTGCACTCAGTCAGTTCATCAAATCTCCTTGACACCACTTCTCTACACTGCAAACACTGCACTTCACTGAAATGGACCTGTACTCCAAATTGTCAAGCACTGTGGAGGAGCTTTCTTCCACATTTGCCTCAAGAATGTCACAGTACGAGGAAGACTTGAAGAATGCCAGTGGTGAGGCTTCACATAAGACAATTGCCAGCCTATCCAGGGACTTCACTGAGTTTAAAACCCTAGTTTGGAAAACGATGAGTTCGCTAAAGTCCCAGATGGAGTTGCTTGTGTTGGGGCTGGATAGGCATGAAATGACATCCCGTGCTAAGGTCCTTCTGCTGCATGGCCTGACTGAGGATAAGGAAGCTGATCCAAGCAAGAAATTCCTTAACATTTTGTCGGAGCGTTTGGAAGTGGTCAACGTCACCTCTAAAGACATAACATCCTGTCACCGCCTTGGAAGCAACACCAGCAAACCTCGTCCCCTATTAGTTCGATTTGAAAGCCGTATCGTACGGAACGAGGTGTGGCGAAATAAAACCAAGCTGAAAGGCTCCGGTCTGACGCTTTCCGAGTTACTGACTAAGCCTAGACACGAGATTTTTATGAATGCTCGGAAGCACTTCGGGATACATAAGTGTTGGACGTCTGACGGGAAGATTGTCATCCAGGTTTCCGAGGGATCGCGACGGAAGATTGAGTTTGCTTCGGAATATCGAGAACTTGTGGCTCAGTTTCCCGTTGCTGAACCCTCAGCCGTAACGTCGAAGCCAGTGCCCGATAAGAGAGCTCGCAAGACAGTTAAGTGATGAATCTTCATTGCGGGTCTTCCATTCCTCTATGAGTATAATTATAATAGGTACGGTACTTATAATTTTTATGTTGTATACTGTCGGTCACTCGATATTTTAAGTTTTTTTTTGTTTGATTATTTACATACTTATGTCAGTAGTGTCAATTGACATGTTTGACATTTATAATGTCCCGTGTTTCGTTCGGAAACAGACTACTGTGGATTTATTTTGTTTGGCCTACGGGCTTTTTATCTTTTTAGGAAATTAATTAAAACTAATGTAGCCGGCGAGTGCATCGAGGTTTGAGTGCAAAAATTAATTTTTGAAATTAGTTTTTTTTATTTTTTATTATTTATTTTTATTAATATTTATATTTGATTATGTCAGATAATCTCGTAGAAAATAGTTTTTTTTCATGCTCATCTTCTTGTGAGTCAGATCAGAGCTTTGCCAGTGCTTTTAGTGATGCCAATTCTCTGAATCTGAATCTTCGAGACTACCTTTCTTCAACATTTTCCAACTGTCGCAAATTTTTTAACGCTGTTCACATAAATGCTCAAAGCATTCCAGCTCATTATTCTGATTTGGTATCGTCCTTCGACTCAGAACTTGTCCACGCTGTCCTTGTATCTGAAACGTTTCTGAAGCCTGCTCTTCCTTCCACGCAGTATTCTCTGCCTGGATACAAAATTGTGCGAAATGACAGAACTGGCAAGGGATGTGGAGGGGTTGCCATTTATCTACGTGGTGATATCAGCTATAAGATTGTTGACCAGTCTCCGAGTGCCTACTCAAAGTTTGCTGAACACCTATTCATTGAAATTAATTTTCATCATACAAAACTACTTTTAGGTGTCTATTATAGTCCCTCTTGCCAAATTGACTACTTTTCCTCCTTCGAAACTAAATTAGAAAATCTTTCATCACTATATGATCATACACTTATTCTCGGCGACTTCAATACTTGTTTGCTCAAGGGAGATTCACGCAGCCGTAAACTCCAATCACTTGCCTCTTCTGTCAATATGCAATTACTTCCGCTAAATGCTACTCATAGGGCCCCTCACTGTACTCCTTCTCTCTTAGATCTAATTCTAGTTTCTGACCCTAACAAAGTAGCCACACATGGACAACTTCCTGCTCCTTTTTCCTACCATGACCTCATTTACCTTTCCTATAAAATTCGACCTCCTAAACGCAAGGCCAAATTTCTCTTTCTTCGTAGTTTTAAAAACGTTGATTTGGAGCGTTTGAGGGCTGATGCGGGTGGGATTGACTGGTCTTCTGTGTTCACCGGCGAGGATATGGACTCTATGGTGTCAGTTTTCAGCAGGACTATGTTGGATTTGTATGATGCTCATGCTCCCCTTAAAAAGGTGAGAGTCAAACACCTTCCTGCACCATGGCTTTCCCCTGATGTAAAAAACCTGATGGCGAAGCGTGATAAGGCCAAGCGTCTATACAGGAAGCGGCCCACTGAGGAAAACTGGGACCTCTATAAGAAGATGCGAAATCGCTGCAGTCGTTTGTGTAGGAATGCGAAAAGGCGCCACATTCACAACTCAATTGATACCTTAAATCCAACACAAGTATGGCAATTTTTAAAGACTCTTGGTATTGGCAAAGCCTCTAACAAGAGTTCTCTTGATAAAATGGACCTCAATGTACTTAATGCGCACTTTTCTACGTCACCAATTATACTCGATAACGATGTTAAATCTTCGACTCTTAATGATCTTTCCAATCTTCCTTTGCCAGCAAATACTTCTTTCACTTTCCACCCAATTACTGAGCTAGATATTAAGAAATGTTTCCAATCCATATCCACCAAGGCGGTAGGTGACGATGGCCTACAGCTCCAAATGTTCCTACCTATTTTGAGTGAAATAGTTCCTGTCATCACCCACATTGTAAATTTTTCCCTCTTCAATAACTCCTTTCCTTCAGCGTGGAAGAGGGCTCACGTCCTACCGCTTCCTAAAGTTCAAAATCCTTCCTCACTATCCCAGTTTCGTCCAATATCCATTCTCCCAATCCTCTCCAAAGTTCTCGAGAGCGTTGTTCAGAAGCAACTGTCTTTTTATCTGTCCTCTAATGGCCTGCTTAGTCCTTACCAATCTGGTTTCAGACCTGGCCATAGCACCGTGACAACTCTGGTCAAAATAACTGACGATATAAGACTGGCTATGGAAAACAAATGTCTGACAGTGTTGGTTTTACTGGACTTCAGCAGTGCCTTTAACTCAGTTGACTTTGACATCCTCTTAGGAATTCTTTCCTCCCTTAATGTCTCTGCGCCAGTAATTGAGTGGTTCAAATCTTATCTTCGGGGTCGCTCGCAGTCTGTTCGGTCTGATGAGGGTTCCTCTGAATGGTGTGATTTGGCTGCGGGTGTACCTCAGGGTGGCGTTCTCTCTCCTCTTCTTTTCTCAGTTTTTATAAACGCTATCACTAAGGTCCTAACTTCTAACTATCATCTCTATGCAGACGACTTGCAGTTATACCGTCACTTTAAAGTGGGTGAACTCGCTGGGGCTGTGGATGCCATCAATGATGACCTTGAAAATATCAACAAGTGGGCTAAATCTTTTGGACTCTTACTGAACCCAACTAAGTCGCAAGCGCTCATTATTGGTGGCAGATACATGCTCAGCCTTTTAGATCACCAGTCTCTCCCGCCGGTAGTGTATGATTCGGTGCCCATATTGTACTCGAAAACCGCTAAAAATCTAGGCGTTCATATGGACACTAACCTCTCTTGGGAAGTACATATTGCAGATGTTAGTAAGAGGGTCTTCTATTCTTTTCAGTCTCTTGAACGTCTCCAAAAATTCTTACCATTTCACACTAAGGTCACTCTTGCTCAATCTCTTCTCCTACCGCTAATAGACTATGCGGATGTCTGTTTTCTAGATGCTACGGAGGTACTCCTAAATAAACTCGAGCGACTGCAGAACTTGTGCATCCGCTTCATTTTTGGCCTCCGCAAATACGACCATGTGTCGGAGTTTCGGACCAAATTGAGGTGGCTGACGATTCGGCGTCGGCGAGATACCCATACCCTATCTCTTCTCTATACTATCCTGCACAATCCTTTTTCTCCTCAATACCTTCGTGAACGGTTTGAGTACTTCATCCCGAGGGGTAAACCCTGTCGCACTGTCAATTCTCTTCTCCTTCGTACTCCGCGTCACACTTCCAGCCGCTATAATGGCTCCTTTTCTGTTACTGCAGTGCGTCTCTGGAACTCTCTCCCACACTCACTACGCGACAGTCCTTCTCTAGATGTCTTCAAGAAGAAAATCAAAGAGCACTTCCTTTCAAATTGACATAATATTAGTATATATTGTATTTATTAGTATGTAGGTATATTATACATTTGGAATTATTTATGTAGGTTTATATGTTTTGTGCACTGGATCCTACCCTCAAATGTGATCTCTCTCTATCACTCAAAGGTTTGCTGGGAGAAAACTCAACATTGAGTTAAGCTCGCCTTTGTACATGCATTGTGTAACCACTAAGTACTATGTGAAATTTTTGGTGTACAATAAAGAATTATGAACAAGTCAAGCAGGCTGATGCAGTTAGTGGCATGAAATCAATAATTATTGAACTAAAATAACTGTCACCAACTGCATCAGACTGCTTGAAAAGTAACTTTTCTAGACTTTATTTCAATATTGACAAAGCAAAAAGTTCTATTATTAAAAACGGTCAGTGTAATAAAGAAATCTGGCTTAAACCGGTCTAAAAATAGAACAAAGCGCACTTTGTCAGTTGTTTACCGTCCCACGGTAATTTTAGGAGTCAACTCAGGAAAATAACCTGCTGTAGTGGCCCCGGGCGATGAGCGAACAATCTGTCACTAAAAAGTAATGTTGCAATTTTTGGAACAAGCGTTATGGTGATACTTTTTCTTAAAAATAAAATGAAGTGTCGTCCGGTAGTAAATTGGTACATTAGATCGTGTTTAATGCAGGTGTTGTAAGAGTTTTAAGATGCTTCCAAAAGGTAAAAACTTGATACATTATTTTGAATCACTACATAGTCTATAACAAAGTCGCTTTCCGCTGTCTGTCTGTCCCTATGTATGTTTTTTTTTTTTGTGGGGTGGGAAATCATCCTATGACTTCTCCCGCTCTGGGCGGAGCGGGAGGGCGTGTCAGACTCTTACTGACTAAAACCCACCCCTGTTCCTTCCTGCCTTTGAGTGCCCAGGGGCGAGGTAACTCTGTTTCGAATTTATCCTCAACCCCCGGGCAGGCATCGGCCATGACGGGCCCCGTCTCTTGCTGACAACTCTTTGAGGCGCGCGTGGAACACTACGCGCCGTCGACTCTCGGGCCTGGTGCTGATCGGGCGGCGAGTTACCCACTACTCGCCGTCCGCAGGCCCGGGTCTACGGTGGCCGGAGATCGTCTCGCGGCGCCGGAAGCCCCCGGCGTCTCCTGAGGCGGCTGCTGCTGAGGGCGTGAGGGCGACTCCGTTGTTGGTGCTCTCTCACGCGTCCCGCCTCCGCCTTCGCGAGCATTACTGCTTCGCAGAAGGAGGAGACGGCTTCCCATTCCCTCTCGCTCCGTACCATGGCCTGAACCAGGGCAGGGCGCGAGAGGTCGCTGCCGCCTATCGCATCAACGAGGACACGGCGTTGCTCCGCCCAAGCGGGGCAGACCTCCACCGTATGCTCCACCGTGTCCTCGGGGCGATCCGTGCAATGGAAACACCCGGGCGTCACCTCCCGCTTGATCCGAAACAGGAACCTCCCGAAACAACGGTGTCCGGTGAGGACCTGCGTCAGGCGGAAGGTGAGGGCGCCGTGAGGTCTCTCCAGCCAAGCCTCAAAGAGGGGCACCACCGCCGCAATGGTGGCGTGCCCAGCGCGGGGTTGTGACAATCGCTGTCTCCATGTCGCCATGAGATCCTGCCGGAGCTCCGTCCGCCGAGCCGCGAGTTGTCGCGGCAGCGGAGTTTCACCCCGGCGTTTCGCCTCCTCGCGGTCCTCATAGAGGCTCGCGAGGATTTTTGCCTCCAGATCCCATGGCGATAATCCGGCAAGGAGGCTCGCCGCCTCGCAGGAGATCGTACGGTATCCTCGGATCGTTCTGATCGCCATGACCCTTTGGGACGCGTTCAGAAAGCGAATAGATCGCTTCCTTAGCGAACGCGCCCACACCGGTGCTCCGTAAAGGGCCATGGACCGCACGATCCCCGCGTAGAGCCTCCGGCAGGAGGCGTTTGGCCCCCTCAGATTGGGCAGGAGCCGCCTCAAAGCAGCCCCGGCCCTGTTCAGTCTGGGAGCCAAACGTCGGAAGTGCTCGACGAAGTTCCACCGGCTGTCGAGGACGAGTCCCAGGTACTTCATCGTCCCCTCGACGCCGATGTGAACCCCTCCTACCGTTATCTGGGAACCCGCCGGTGGCGCATTCCGAGAACCATGAAAACACATGGCCTCGGACTTGTGCAATGCCACCTCGAGTCCCAGTTGCCGGATCCTGTCCACGATTATCGCAACCCCGCGTGTCATGATGTTGGCCGCCGCCTCGTGCGACCACCCCTGCGCCAGGACCAGGGTGTCGTCAGCGTAGCATACTACGCTGACGGCGCTAGGGAGGTCGGCGCGCAGCACCCAGTCGTACCCGATGTTCCACAGAGGCGGCCCAAGGACCGATCCCTGTGGAACACCGCACGACATCTCTCGTCGGTTCCATTCTCCCTGGTGACCGGGGTAGATGACGGCCCTGTCCGTCAAATACGCCTCGACTACGCGACGGAGGTAGGGCGGCACCCGGTGATACCGGAGTGCCTCCACTATGCAACTCCAGGGCAGGGTGTTGAAGGCATTGGCGATGTCCAGAGACACCGCCAAGACGACCCTACCCCGGGCTACTGCATCCCCCGTCGTGAGGGCTCGTACGCGCATGATGGCGTCCACCGTAGAGCGCCCCCTGCGGAAGCCGTACTGGCTCTCCGCCAGATCCGGCCCCACCCGCGTCAGCTGCCCGACGAGGCGGTCTGCAATTACTCTTTCAAAGAGCTTGCCCACCTCGTCGAGCAGCACGATGGGCCGGTATGCGGACGGAGAGTCCGCGGGGCGCCCCGGCTTCTTGATGAGGACCAGCTTCCCCGTCTTCCAACGGAGTGGAAACTGGCCCCTCTCCAAGCATGCGCTTAAGAGCCCTCTGAGTCGAGGCCCGAGAGCCTCCTGCAAAGCCAGGACCAAGGCTCTACCGTGCACGCCATCTGGTCCTGGGGCGGTGCTTTTGGCATTCAGCCTACGCACCGCCGCTCTCAGCTCTACCTCGGTCACTTCGGGAGCATCGTCGTCGTCGTCGGGTTGGTCCGCGTCAGGCACCACAGGAGGAGGCGGAGCCATAGGCGGGGGAGTATGTTCCCCTCGCGAAGGGAACAGAGCGCTCACCACGCCCTCCACGAGCTGCGGCCGGAGACTCTGCGTCAGCGGGGGCGCCCATGGGCGGAGTTTATCCCGCACCACTTTGTATGGGCGCCCCCACGGGTCTCTGTTCAGAGTCCCCAGCGACTCCTCGCGGGCCAATTCTTTGGCCCGCTTGATCTCCGCTCGGAGGGCGAATCTCGCAGCTCTGTACCCCTCGTACAGCTCCGCCTCGATGGCTTCCGTATCCGGCGTGCGGTTACGGAGCCGCCTGCGGTACCTGGTGTACCGGCGTCGCGCGGCAATACACGCTTGGCGTAAAGCCGTAAGCGCCGGCGACCACCAGTACATCTGGCGCCGAGCACATCCTGGCTGGACCCGGGGCATTGCCACGTCACAGATCTCGGACATGGCCTCCTGGAACCACACCACCTCGTCGTTGATGTCGGCAGGCCTGTCCGGTGATGACACCCAGGCCTGCACGATCGAGGCTTCCAGGAGTAGCTCCCGGTCCAGCTGCTTCAGCGACCAACGCGGACCACTCGGGGTCTGTCGGACCGGCGCGGTCGAGGTCTGGGCGGAGACGTCAAACCGGATATACCGATGATCGGAATACGTCTCCACCCCCTCCATGACGCGCCAGTCGACGACACGCGGTGACAGAGCGGGGCTGGCGAACGAGATGTCCACCACCGATTCACCCCGCATCCGCACACACGTGGGGACAGAACCCCGGTTCAGGTTGACCAGGCCCGTCTCTAGGGCCCAGTCCTCCGCCATCCTCCCCCGTGTGTCCGTGTACCGGGAACCCCAAGCCAAGTTCTTGGCATCCCTATGTATGCTTAGATCTTTAAAACTACGCAACGGATTTTGATGCGGTTTTTTTAATAAATAGAGTGATTCAAGAGGAAGATTTGTATGTATAATACATGCATAATATAGTAGAGAAACACTGACAATTGTAGAGGTTTCTAATGCGATGTCGTAAATAGACACATTTTTTTGCGCTTAAATTGCCAACGCTGGCTGAACCCTACAAGATTGATCAAAATAATGTACACCTTAAAAAGGTCTACAAAAAAGTCTGCAATGGTATATGTCTATCTCTTAGTTATTGTGGGTTATCCCTAAGATTAAAGATAATTATAACAATGGTAAACATATCAGTTTATAATACAGGTTTATGTGTCCGGGTTATTGCTAATACCGTAGGTTGTGATACGTAAATGGCTCTAGACTAACTGTAAACTCTTTCTTCTCGATAAGACACGGATATATTGTAAACAATCGTATTAGGAGTGGAAAGACTTTATTTGAAATAATTCGGTCACATTAAAGGGTGTAACGAAAAGGTGTGGTCATATATTTTTAAGAACCGGTTCTACCCATGGAAATGAACAACTTTTTTCAAGAAAACCTTAGGAAATTCTTAAAAAAAAATTTACCTCCCATACAAAGTTATCATCAGCTGATCAATATTTGTATGGGAGGTAAATTTTTTTTTAAGAATTTCCTAAGGTTTTCTTGAAAAAAGTTGTTCACTGTCCATCGAGGGCAGATACGGTTCTTAAAATATGACCACACCTTTCCTATACATCCTATATAATACTGAGAATTTATAATCTCGCAAGATTTATTACTAACTTTTGGTGTTTACAATAATCCAAAAACAAAAACACAGGTTTCTCCAATTTATAAATATTAAAAAAACTAATTAACTTACCAATAAAATTGACATGTAAAACAGCCAGTACTAAAAGGCGCGCGAGCGGGCCGCCCTGCGCGTGCGTCGCCATCTTATTTCAGCGAGTGACTGGCCGGTGCTGCCATCTACCACCACTATCCAACCGCGACACCCACTTTAGTCTTCTCATTTTTAACACTAGTTTACGCAGTTTGACATTTGATTGGTCGGCGATATCTGCGAAACAAAAAAAATATTGTTATGGAATAATATGTGTCGCAATTTTTTTTTCGTTCGTGTTATCAGTTTCAATGTGTGAGTAAGTAAGTACAGTCGAGTAGAGTTGCATTATTATAATAATGCATAAATATGTTATCAATACTATTTGATTTATAAACCCCGTTAAGGGTTCTCCCACATAGGGATGTGGACAGCAATTCTCGCGTTGATGAGGAGAATAGTCGTGTGACTTGCTTATTTATTTACAAAATCGACGTGTGCAACGCTTTCTACGTCCCGCACGAATAAACGTCAGTTGCGTCAAAAATTAAACAAAGAAAATTTCATTATTTCATTCCATTCGCAATAGCATTAGACAGAAGTTAATAAAAAAGTTTTTTTTGTTGAATTTATTATAATCTATTTATACAGCAGCTGTAACACTTAATTATAACTATTTTAACTATTTATCTTATGAAATTACGTGCATGGCTTTCATTAGTTATATTATTTCATTCTAATTTAAAATAACCGTGTCAATGCTAAAACCCTAAAAGACGCAGGAGTGAAAATATCCGGTACGTTTTTCGATTAAATTCTACCAAATTAAAAATGTTACTTAATCTCTGATTCATAAGTTGTGACAACCGAGTTTTTCCAACTTTACCGGTTTATGTAGTCTGTTAAATTGACGTAAATAATGTTCTGTGATTGGCCTTGTTAATTGTTGTTGCCGAATTTTCGTGATTTAGTTGTTATTTGTTTCTGTTTTAAAATTAAAGAGTTAATAATTAGTGTAAACTTAACTTATATAAAATGTTTTGCATCCTTACTTAAACGTGCCTCTTTTTATAATGCTATCGTAAATGGAGCATAGATTGTATAATAATTACTAACTGAATATTTAACCCTTTTATCGTATTGTTGAAACCGTTAATTTGTGCATGCTGTTTATTAGCATGAAATATAGTTGTGGGTTACAACTCTAATAGTAGCAGTTTTGCGACGTTTAGAACTAGACTTGTAACAAAAGGATCCCAGATTGGATAAGTTACTGGAGCTTTTAGTGAGGTAGATTAAACACATGAATAAACTTGTGTAGAATGATTTAACCAGTTGAATTGAAATATTATTTATGTAACCCAATAATTCATATTATCAAAATATTGAAGTATTACATACACAAGCTAACCACGTACCCAGAAAAAGATAAAAATAATTCAATATTTTGGTTTTGTACAAAAAGACATATTAATAACTTCATAGGAGTTTAAAATTTTACCAACTTTATTCAGACGAACAAAATATTTGCTCATTGGTTTCGATCGTTCTGTGAACAAATTATATCACCGCAGTATTTTATTCATCAAAAACGAAATAAAAATATAAGCTAACCTAACAATAAATTCCGGTATCTATGCACGAACTGGGGTAGTAAAATATTCGTATTTTTATTCTGCTGGAGCACCAGAGAAACAGTCGAACGTTATCTAAAATATGAGCGAATGTGAAAGTTTGTGCGGTCTGTTCTAAAAAGAATTTCATATCAAAGATTCGGGGCAGCACAAACACGGACCCCAGGCCTGCCTGAGGAATTAAGGGTCGTGGAAGAGCCATTATTAGGGTGCCAAAGAATAATGTTCTTTTCATACGTGTTAGGATGTTTATCGTAGATAGTTCACAAGACAGGGTCCAAGATAGTGTATATATCTAGTTAGTCTTTTTTTCGGGGATTATGTTGCTTCTGTATGTTCCAAAATTTTTAAACTAAACGTTTTGTGTTCCCCGCATTTAATTCGTCAGGCACCGCGCGTCTCCAATCGGAGACACAACAGTAGGTTTTTACTTGTGTCTGCTATTCCGGGGCCTGACGGGCTATATCACAGACATATTTTTGCAGCAGTATTGCTGACAGTTTGAGATTAGATGATAAAATAGCATAATAAGCCTTTATCATGTTACCACTCCTAGGACTCAGGCTTCCTCTCTAGAAGAGGGTACCTATGAGTCGTAATCCACCACTCGGACCCAGTGTGAGTTGGTGTTGGTGGGTGTCGCATGTCTTCGAATTTTTGATTCGAAAAAGATGAGCACAAAATTCAAAAAGTCAAAACATTAATAACACTTGTTTTCGTGATTGTATAGCAATATAATTACAAATAGTGAGCTAATTAACTGTTAACAAAAGTGATAACAGAGTAGATATTTTTAGACCTTTAACTTGTTAGATCATTGTTCAATTCAATTAATTAAAATAATAACAATGTGTCATGCCTATTCTCTATTGAAATGACGGTTGATATAGAGACTTGTCTTTTTACTGTTATATAAATATTAGGAGAAGAAGACATCATCATCATCAGCCTTTTAATATCCCCACAGTTGGGGCACAGGCCTCCTCTCTTTGAGAGGGTGTGGGCCGCAATCCACCTCGCGGGCCCAGTACGGGTTGGTGGATCTCTTAAAATTTTTTGGTTCTAGGACATGCCGGTTTCCTCACGATGTTTTCTTTCACCGTTTTGAGAGCAGTGGTGATGAAATTATTTACACAAAGTAAAGTGCCTGCCTGGGTTTGAATTCACGACCTACAACTTGTAAGTCGCGGGCCGTTGCCACTGGGCCACCACACATCACATCACATGATGAGATGTAAACTGGGATAAAACTAGGAAAAAAATCAACATTCAGGAATGCCGAAAATCACTTGTGGTTGGTGTTACCGAGCAAAAAGACACAGGTTTTTGAAAACTTAGATGAACACAATTATATGATTACACAATGAGGCTTATTTATAAGAAAATAAGCATGTGATTAGTTTATACACTAAATTTCAGATTCTTAATTCAAACATTTCTGTGTAGAATTTTAATTTCGAATCCACTTTGTATAGCATATAAGCATAAATTATGGCTAGCGTGTTTTGTTTATGTAAGGCTGTATATTACAATACATACAGATACAGTACAGTTATATTTACTTTCGCATTTTTTAATGTAAAATTTCAGATGAAAAAGTTCAGTCACACACCAGTGTTAAGTAAATAAGTAAGTAAATATTATTTTGCCGAATCTCTTCCAGGGAATCATTGTATCAGCACTCCACATAACATAATCACAAAATGGAAACAGTGGTGTCTTTTGGCCTCTGATTTTGTTACCAGAATGTGCATTACATCACATAGTTAGCTAATGGAATATCTTTATAAGCCGCTTTTAGGCTGTGGTTTTCTTTATGTTTAGCTGCGTGATTTTATGAGTAGGCATATTTTTTTTTAACCGCAGATGCTCTAGGTACCAATAGTTAGATAATTTTTGTTTGAAGTACAAAATGGTGATTTGGTAGTTTTATTTTATTTATTTTAAACAAAAAGCAGTTATAAATTACAGAATTTTTAAACAGGTCATATTATAGAATTATTAAAAACATATTAACCCACACCATTAACTACGGAATGACATCTGAAAGAAGATAATAGACGCGTACTAAACAACAAGAACATTCTAAAGGTATATATTATTTTTTAATAATTCTATGAGAAGCATATGCAAGAAGCATCCGTCTTAAAGCGGCTGATCAGAAATAGCCAAGCCATTATTGTAAATTTAGATTGAGATAGCGCAAAAATATCAATATAATTATCTATAAAATGTGAGTTTTTGGTTGTTAATAGTCGGCGAAGAGGTGCCCGACGTGCCCGTACCCCAGCATTTGTCATACATCGTGCAGTATACAATAATCGAGGTACGAGTACCTCCTGTCTTTGGTATCGAATAAAATAGCTCATTAGAGGGTTTAGTACAATTGAACTTGTTGTTGCATAGACCGTACAGCATCATAACAATGATCAATGATCGTCTGGAAACCAAGCATAATACTTTCTTTTTGTATAGAAAATATCCCAAACCGCCATATCTATTCAACAGATATAAGTTATCTGACTATTGAAAAATCGGCCCTTAGTAGATTTATAAATATATCTACAGATAAACGGAAACCGCTCTACGCCTCAACAGAGGCCGTGCGAAATTAAAAAAAAAAAAATGATAATTATTATTATTGATATTAATTACAATTATTAAAAAGCTATTGTCGCGTTACCGATCGGTAACGTGCGGTACCTGACGGGGTTACAAGGTAAATAAAAGGTAATAAAAAAAAAACACGTACAAGCAGTATAGAAAGGTGAGGTCTCATTGGGCATCAATAAATTCGTCCACATCGTGGTCAATTGGAAAAGTGTCCAGAAAACTGGCAGCATTGCTACGTTGAATAGCAATGCTGATTTTTAACACATCTTACTATCTTCACCTGTAAATAACTACGAAAATTAAAAGTTAAATTTTATCCACTTCCAATTGAACTGAAATGTTGCATACATACGAGTAGATAACAATGCATGGTTAGCTAAGTGACATAATTCTAAATCTAATATGGCGAACTCACAAAGAAGGCGGATTAGTTATTTTTTATGCAATCCCATAATATGAGTATCAAATGAAATGGCTTCATGAGAAAAATACGGAAATAAATTGCGGTCACTCAGAAGCGTGTTTTTAAGTTTTTATTAATGTCGGTTTAAATTTTATTTAAATTTTCAAAGTCCATTCACTCAGGCCTCCTCTATAGAAGTGGGAAAGGGCCACATTCCACCACGCGGATCCAGTGCGGGTTGGTGAATGTCACATGTCTTCGAATTTTTGTTCTAGGATATGGCCGGTTTGCTCACGATGTTTTCCTTCACCGTATTGAGAGCAGTGATGATGAAATAAAATAAACAAAGTAAGGCATAATATGTTACATAAATTTTGGGAAAAGAATGTTTACATATTACCTAAATACACAAAAATAAGCCGCAATAAGCAAGTATTAATCGACTCAAAGCAAGCAGCTTGGCAATGACAAATTGCCGGAAGGCAGCGCAGGCGCGTCTGAACTACGATAGCGTTGTGATCGCCATCGGAAGTAGTAGTTAATGCCAGCGAGCGTTATGCGTTTCCTTTGCGCCCTTCTGTATGTTGGACGACAGTGTGTGTGTACAAACACAAATATACATACTTATACAAGGACATACGGTCGAGATCAAAAGTGCAGTAACACTCCCCAAAGCTAATGTGCCTAAAATTTTTTTGCAGAAGATCTACGAAAGTATTGATTAAACATACTTTGATAATCTACTTCATGAAACATTAAAGTTATTAGAAGTTTTTTGAGGCAACCACAGATCATAGGAACCATAGCAATGATAAATCGCCGGAAACCAGCGAAATTTTTGCCTATAAAATCTGCACACTTTGCTATTCTAGGCAATATAAATAGGAAAAAAAGGATGATGAAGCAAAGGTAGGCATTTAATTACCCAATTAAGGCAAAGCAAATGGTTATGATTTTAGCAGTCTAGGTATGTTTGTGGATATTGTAACAGATCGCTACAAGATGTAAAGCCATGACGCCGTTTTTTTATTAAACTAGCTTGCAGGATACATTATACGAAATTTTCAAATTTTGATTGACTAGAAAATGTAAGTCAAAAGTACTGATGGAAAAAAGTGTGACTGCAGAAAATCATCGTCGAAGAAATAATTTTTTGGTGAATCTATAGGCCTAAATTTAAAAATTTTGTTGCTTGTTATGACTTCTTGAGTGCATTAGTGATTAATGCGTAGTTTTCAAGAATAAACTGAAATCAGTTATTACAACCCGTACTCCGACTTTACCGTATGAGCTGGGTGTATGGGCCTGCCGAGTCCGAGGTTCCGTACGTTTACAACGGCTTGTGTTTTGCTCCGAAAATTCGGTGCCATTTCTACCTGAAATCCAGCATTTAAGCAGTACTAAAATGGCCCTCACGCCCCCAGCCGCAGCTGCCGCAGGAGTCGCCCTAGGCGTTGAGGGTCGCAGGCGATCTCCGGCCATTGTAGACGCGGGCTTGCGGTTAGCGTAATGGGTAGCTCGCTATCCGATCAGCACCAGGCCCGTGAGTCGACGGCGCGTAGTGTTCCACGCGCGCCTCAAAGAGATGTCAGCTACCACTAACGG
The DNA here is from genome assembly GCA_951329385.1 of Polia nebulosa. NCBI lineage: Eukaryota > Metazoa > Arthropoda > Insecta > Lepidoptera > Noctuidae > Polia > Polia nebulosa. Next base: position 16,501,289 of record OX589588.1, on the reverse strand, counting down.
GGCCTATCATGGCCAATGCCTGCATGCCAAGGGGTAACGGATAAATTTGTAACAGAGTTTGACTTGCTCATGAAGGGTTCCGCACGATTTTATTCTATGTTGTTATAGCGGCAACAGAAATACACATTCTGTCAAATTCCAACTGTCTACCTTTCACGGATCATGAGATACAGCGCGCTGACAGACAGACGGACGGCGGAGGCTTAGTAATAGGGTCCCGTGAGTTACCCTTCGGGTACGGAACCCTAAAAACAACAGACTTCCCTAAAAACACAAAACAAAAATACAAAATAGCTTTAATTTCGGAAGTCAAATAACGAAGAAACAAAACTAGACACCGACTTCCGAAATTAAAGTTACTTTGCTTTTTTTTTTGTTTTTTTTTGGAAGTCGGTTATTTTTTTATATCGCCACAGTATGTACGCGACCACAGCGGTTAAATTCCTGAACCGATTTTGATGAATGAGATGTCAATTGATTTGTTATGGTCCGGGTGTCATATCATCAATAAATTTGGTGGATGTAACATTAAAAAAACTGGGGGGTTTTAAAAAAAAGTCGCATTGAGTTTGATATCGAATGAAATGGAGAAAATTCTTAGTTATAAAATTATGTCAAGCATAAACAATTTTGAAATATTTTTATTACATTTATGAATCACTGTCACTGGAACAACTTGCGACCTTAAAGGGGAAAATCTATAAATCCGTGTTTAAACCTTTCGTACTGTGTGGGTCAGAATGTTGGGCTGTGAAAAAGACGGATGAAAAAAGATTGCATGTGGCGGAGATGAGAATGTTGAGATGAATGTGTGGAGTAACGAGAATGGATTTAGTGAAGGAAAGAGAATGGAGTACATTAGAGGTAGTTTAAAAGTGGTGCCGGTGACAGAAAAGTTGAAAGGGAGCCGCTTGTCTTGGTATGGTCATGTGAAGAGGAGGGATGAACCATATGTAACTAAACGAATTATGAATGTGGATGGATGGAGTGGGAGAGGGAGGCCAAATAAAAGATATATGGATTGTGTGAGGAGTGATATGAAAGAAAACGTGACAGGAGAGAATAGAAGAAAAACAACGTATCTTATTGCGCGCCGACCCCAAGTAACATGGGATAAGGGCAGGAAGGTGATGATGAATCCTTTACCGTTTACCTTTTTGTTACTTCAGCTAGTTCTAAAGCTAAACCACCACACCACACCACCACCACACCACACCACCACCACACCACCACTTCACATTCTAACAGAAAGCCAGCTGTGGCTATTAGTCTATTCAACAAGTGCTTTTATGTACGAATTTTTCCAGCTGCCTCGGAAAAATATGAACCAGGTATCATTCGCTTTGGAATAGCATGAAGATGATTTTTGAAAAAAAAAAGTTTCGCTCGCAAAAATTACAATAGTTAAAAAAAAATACAATAGTTATAAAAAAAACTACTGAAAGGAAGAGTTGGTTTTTTGTAAATATCTCAAAAATTAATTGAGACTTCATTTTAATAAAATCTAAAAGATGACTCGAAAAGAAGAGTGAATTTCCTAAAAAAAAGTCTGTGTTTCCGGAACTGTAGGGCCAATATTTATAACTTTCCCAGAGGAGTGAAAAATAGTGAAAATACGCTACTGCTACGCTATGCTCACTTCTGGCACTTTAACAATAAAAATGATTTAAACATATTATATATAAAAATTAAGAAAACAAGCCACAGCCTTTAGACTGGATATGTGAATGAACAATAATCCGCCGACAAATATTTTTTTATCGTGGTTTTTGAATTAGATGCAGTAGTTAATTAACAATTTTTCTACTGCTTGAACATGAACATTGCAAGTGTGATAATCGTCTGCCCGGGGGTTGAGGATAAATTTGAAAGAGTTACCTCGCCCCTGGGCATTCAGGGAACAGGGGTGGCTTTTAGTCAGTAAGAGTCTGACACGCCCTTCCGCTCCACCCTAGAGCGGGAGATGTCATTGAATGATTTCCCACCCCACAAAAAAAAAAGTGTGATAATCGTTCAACTATATGTCTGAGATTTTTTTCCTACATTGGAGCTATTATTGAAAGGCTTCAGAATAGATTCCACGCTGCTAGTTGCAAAATTAAAACCTTAACTTAATCTTTAAAATAAATTTTTGATTTTTAAAATCTTATTTGGTTTTTGTGATATTTTCAATAAACCAAACCCTCCTTTTTTATTTCAGTAAATGGTTTACAACTTTTGCATTTTTTAACGGCCTTCAAAAAAGGAGGAGGTTCTATGTTCGACTGTAAGTTTTTTTTTTTTTAAGTCTGTCGATTTCTCCGTCAGTTATGGACCGATTTTCAAAATTATTTTTTAATCCAAAAGAATATACTCCCGAGGTTGTCCCATATAATTTTTTTCGAAATTGCTTCAGCGCTTTTTGAGAAACTGAACAAAAACGAAAAATAATACGAATACCTCGATTTGGTGTTTTCCAAATGTTTAAATTCCACGTTCCATGTTATTGGAGTTTTTAGTTCTGGGGTATAAACAACTAAAAAGTGAAAAATAAAACAATTTTACAAAAAAAAAACAACCGACTTCCAACCCGGTGTTTGTATTTTACTTCTTCGTTTTCTTCGTTATTTGACACCGACTTCCGAAATAAAAGTTATTTTTTAATTTTTAGTTTTTTTTTTTTTTGAAGTCGGTTGTTTGTTTTTTTGTAAAAAAGTTTTTGTTGCGATGTAAACTTTATTTTTTTCAAATATCTTCATGCTATTTCGAATCGAATGACACCTGATTCATATTTTTCCGAGACTTCTGAAGAAAGTTAAACAAAAAAGCACTGGTTGACTAGACTACGTTGTGTTCCAAAAGAAAAATATAAGGAAATACTTTTAAAATTGTTTGGTTGTAGACTTAGTTCACGTACGTGCTAACTTTACTACATTATGGGCATCGGTCGTAGGATTTGGGTTAGTTTGCAAGTGTATCAAACGCGAGCCACATACTACACTGTACCTATTCCTCTTTCAATGGATAGCATTCCCAGTTTGTGCGAGTTAACAAATCGTTCAGTAGGATAACGGGTTATTCTGAAATTATTCCATGACGATAGGTATCTACGTCATTATTTTTGTTAACTAATGGTGCTGCTGTTACGTTTCTACATTATTTTTAAAAGCAAAAAAGTTGTCTGACAAACAGTCTTCAGAATTTTTCTTCCAATTCTTCTTAATTGGAACTTTTATTGAGTTCCAATCTCTGTCATGTCTGTTATGACCCTTTTTCTCAGGAACGCGTGAAGATATCAAGTTTAAATTAAAACAAATTCTCAGGTTTGCAATCCCTTATTTTTAACCGACTTTCGAAAAAGGAGGAGGTTCTATGTTCGACTGTATGTATGTTTTTTTTTTTTTTTTTTTTTTGTGTATGTCCGCGCATTTCTCCGTCAGTTGAGGACCGATTTTCAAAATTCTTTTTTTATCCGAAAGAATATACTCCCGAGGTAGTCCCATATAAATTTTATCGAAATTGCTTTAGCGCTTTTTGAGAAACTGAACAAAAACGAAAAATAGGCATATCTTGATGACGTTTTTGTGTTCTCCAAATGTTTAAATTCCACGTTCCACGTTATTGGGGATTTTAGTTGTGGGGTATAACAACTAAAAAGCGAAAAATAAAAAACTTTTTTACAAAAAAAACAACCGACTTCCAAAAAAAAATACACTAAAAATTTAAAAATAACTTTAATTTCGGAAGTCGGTGTTTGTATTTTATTTCTTCGATATTTGACTCACTTTTGGAAGTCGGTTGTTTTTTTTTTGTAAAAAGTTTTTTATTAATTTTTTTTTTGGGGTGTGGGAAATCATCCAATGACATCTCCCGCTCTGGGTGGAGCGGGAGGGCGTGTCAGACTCTTACTGACTAAAACCCACCCCTGTTCCTTCCCTGCCCTGAGTGCCCAGGGGTGCGGTAACTCTGTTTCGAATTTATCCACAGCCCCTGGGCAGGCATCGGCCACGACGGGCCCCGTCACGGTTTGCTGACAACTCCTTGAGGTGCGCGTGGAACACTACGCGCCGTCGACTCTCGGGCCTGGTGCTGATCGGACGGCGAGCTACCCACTACTCACCGTCCGCAGGCCCAAGGTCTGCCATCCCTTGGAGCAGTAAAAATTCAAACTTCTAAGTCAACGCAATTAAAAGCGGCCGGCCGTTTATGCCGCGTATTTTGACACTGTCAAGGGAATCAAAACCCATAGGGTACTTCCCCCCGTTGACCTAGAATGGGCTAGTTTCCTATTTAGAGACGTAACAAGCCTCCACTCTTCAGAGGACACGGTGGCGCACACGGTGGAGATCTATACCCTGCGTGGGCGGAGCCCCGACGTGTCCTCGTGCAGGGGATCGGTGGCAGCGACTTCTCGTGTCCAGCCCAGGTCCAGGCCATGGTACGGAGCAAGAGGGAATGGGAAGCAGTCTCCTCCAGGATGATGAGAGGCTGCAACGACAGCCTCGCCCTCATGCCCTCAGCAGCAGTCGCCGCATGAGACGCCAGGGGCTTCCGGCGCCGCGAGACGATCTCCGGCCACCGTAGACCCGAGCCTGCGGACGGCGAGTAATGGATAACTCGCCGTCCGATCAGCACCAGGTCCGAGAGTCGACAGTGCGTAGTGTTCCACACGCGCCTCAAAGAGTTGTCAGCATACATGACGTGGCCCGTCATGGCCGATGCCTGCCTAGGGGTTGAGGATAAATTCGAAAGAGTTACCTCGCCCCTGGGCATTCAGGGCAGGGAGGAACAGGGGTGGGTTTTAGTCAGTAAAAGTCTGACACGCCTTTCCGCTCCACCGTAGAGCGGGAGAAGTCATTGGATAATTATCCAATGACTTCTCCCTTTCTTCTCTCTCTTTTTTTTTTTTGGGGCTGGGAAATCTCCCACCCCCTCAAAAAAAAGAAGTAAGCCTCCACTCTTGAACTGTTAAAGCAAAAAATACGTGTACAATGTTTTGTGATAATCTAACTGACGGACTAAATATAACAATTATTTTTATACCCTGGTAACATCCCTATTATGATATTTGACAAGAAGCATTAGCATATAGCACAAGTAAAGGAAAAAAACCGGCTATGTGCGTGTCAGACTTCGCACATTTAGGGTTCCGTACCAAAAGTAATAGGAAAAATGAAGGTATTTCAAAGAAAAAATCTTATTTATCAAGATATTGGTACTTAACTGTTAGGCCTTTGGTGTGGGACGCAACCTGTGTCGACACCCTTGCGCCATCTCATGTTCCAAGTACGGCGGGCTGTGCCGGTGCGGCCGCTGCAGCTGCCGAGGCCCTCAAGCGGCGCAAATACTGTAACCTTATTGGAAATTACAGTTTTGAGCCGTTTGGGGTCGAAACGCTCGGGTCATGGGGTCCGAGTGCGCGTCTCCTTTTCAAGGATATTTCTCGCCGACTGATCGACACTTTACGTGACCAGAGGGCTGGCTCATTCTTTGCTTAAAGAATAAGCATTGCCATCCAGCGTGGCAATGCTGCCAGTCTTCTGGGCACGTTTCCAGATGACAGCGATGTGGAGGAGTACTTCGACGCCTGAACGTATTTTGTTTTTGTATATATGTACGTAGTTAGGTAAGGTTTTATTTTGGTTTTAATGTAGATATAGTTAGTTAAGTATGTTATAAATATGTATTAAAATAAATTTAGAATTAACTTGTAAGTTAAGGAATTGTTAGTAAAATATACGTATTAATTAATATTATCACAAAATTTCAAGTTCTCCATCAATCTGCTTAGCCTTTTCCCAACCATCTTGGGGTCGGCTTCCAGTCTAACCGGATGCAGCTGAATAACAATATTATACATGGAGCGACTGCCTACCTGACCTCCAGGCACTGGGTAATACGATACCCCTTGGTAAGACTGGTTGTCAGACTTTCGGGCTTCTGACGACTCGTAACGACTGTTAGAGAGCCACGATTGACAGCCGGGACCAACGGCTTAACGTCAATCAGAAGTTAAAAAAATCTTCGTAAAAAAGCTGACTTTAGTGGCTTCTCATTCCTTAGCTTCCCAATATTTAAAAAAACAAAAATACAGTATGTATGTACTCAATAAGCTCTAAACAACGATATCCCATTTGATGGGGTAGGTGCGGACAGAACATTTAAAAATATTTATTGTCAATTTGTTTGGCTTTTTCAACAAGATGCTTATACTGTGACAGACGACGGACAGACAGACAGACGGGCACGTGAGTTACAATAATAGGCCTCGGTTTGGACCATTCGGGTACGGAACCCTAAAAATATTTTTTGTGATTCCAAACTTAATTGCAGTTGGTAAGCTAACCGCAATCTATGTCGATGTATGGGGCAACAGTTTTCCAAAGGAAAAGTTAAGTTTGTTCAAGATTCGATTCCCATGATGGACGAACTTATTACATACATGTACATACCTTTAAGTTTGTACGGAACCCTTGGTGCGCGAGTCCAACTAGCACTTGGCCGCTTTTTTATGCTCAATACTTTAAAATACTTTAAGAAAGCTTTAAGAAAAGCAGAACTTCCATAATATATTTCGCTCCCCAAATTCTCGCCAAATTTTATGCTTATGGTCATGTTCACTGATCCAGTGGTTTAGGCTGTACATTGTCTATATGAGTATAAGATTTTTGTTAAGAAGATTTTCATTTGAGTGCTTGTTAGCTTTTCTAATTATCATCATTATGGCATCCGCAGTCCGACTTTCGTCTCTCTGATTGTGCCAATCCAAACACTCCTGAGCCAACCTCATACAGGTTCTATCCATGAAAGCAAAAATGTCATATGTTGTATCTACCTCTATACGTTTATTTTCTCCCAGATTGCGTGAAAATAAGTGCGTTTAGTGTACCCATTACTTGCCACTACATTTGCGGGTTAAAGCTGTAAACTCACGCGTCACGGCACACTGAATTATTTCAATTTGCAACTGGTTCAAATTGTTTCTAACTAACTTTAAAATTGTTTTACTTGATTAGTTTTTGCGAACAAAGAACGCAATAAAAATGCTTAACATAAAAGGAGAGATAAAATTCTTTTTAAGAAAATTATTCTTAAGTGTATGAACGCAGAAGTTTGTGAAAGCATGGTTAAGTTTACAGAAATAAGTGGAAATTATTTGGTGATAGTCCAGATAATATTACTTCAAGGCTATATTCCCGGATGGGTTAGACAGAAGTGTCTCTAGAGTATACTCACATTTCATCAATAAGGCACAAACCCATACTCTGGCTGCTTTTGAGAAATAACAGTCGGAAAATATGCCCAGGAGTCAGTCATCGATATTGGTTATTATCATCATTTTAGACGAAATAAGTCCACTGCTGGACATAGGCCTCCCCCAAGTAGCGCCACAATGACCGGTCCTGTGCGTCTCGCATCCATCGGCTACCCGCGACCTTCACCAGAATATCGGTCCACTTTGTTTGAAGCCAACGTCCAACGCTGCGACTTTCAGTACGCGGTCGCCACTCCAGAACCTTTCGGCCTCATCGACCATCTGTTCTGCGAATAATATTACCCTGTCCATTTCAGTTTTTTGATTCTCTGGGCTATGTCGGTAACCTTGGTTCTCTTGCGGATATCATCACTCCTGATTCGAGAATATTTGTAATTCCCCGTAAGTAATTGGGTTGTGACTGTTGCGAAGACAGATGTCAGTGGATCAATACTAGATATTGATATTGAACCGCCTCTCCTGTGATTGGAAACCGACCTGAACCTATTTGAAAGTGGGCTAGGATGAATGACCCAAACGAATATTTAGAGAAAAACAATGTAACGATCCCGTATTTCAGAAACCGAACAAATCACAGATCAAATTTCAAATAGTGCTTCTGTGTTCAACTGAATGAAAATTCATAACATTCATCAAACGGTAATCAGTTCACAATTAGCGATATTACAACTCGAAATCAAAACGATTGCAATTCCATTTAAATCATCAATGTGAGAGTTGACACAATATACTCAAATTAATGATCACGCGACTGAAAACACATTTTGCTTTCGTCAGATTGGCAGTTCGAGCTCATTTGGGAGAGCGGCAATTATAAACCGGCGTAATCAGTGAATGGTCGGCGTATCGAACTCCGAATAGGGATTCGGAAAAAGTATCGATCTACGTGTTGAGAAATATCGATTTAAAAAATACGTTGTTACATTATAATTATCGATGCTTCTTAAATTATATAAAATCAATATATCGATCAGTGCTTTCATAAAAGCTATCTTCTAGTCTGTTTTGTAAGTAAAAGAACGAAAGATAGAATAAAATAAAAAATAAAACTCGTAGTATCCATCGAGGTTTGCAAGTCGACATAATAAATTCATATCTTATCTCATTCATTCTCCGAAACGGAATACGGAAAGATAATTAATTAGTCCATTTCTATAATATTTTAACGGAATAGTATCGATACCTACTTTTCCGACAGCTTTTCTAGAATCGAGTAAAACATCGACACTTCTGATCCGATACCAATCCCTATCTTTGACCGGACAGAATCCTTTGACCAGCCCTATTTAGTGATGCATTTTCTATACATTATAGAATGGGAACTGTATCAGTATTACTGGGTGGATTTTTGGCATGGGGCAGTAAGGGCAGGTACTTTAGCCGTTGTAGCGTTGGAAAAAATTTCTCAGCAGTCTGTCTTTAATTTTTTGAGTAATTGCTGAATGCATTCACAGATTTTGAAAAAACAACGGTCGGCAAGAAAAAGGGCAATTTACACAACATACAGTCACATCTCAAAAATCTACCCTACAGGTATGCGTAGTAGATATGTATCAACGTAGTTTGAAAGTTGAGTATTATTATATCATGCAGCTCTTGGCCGTTTGAAAGCGTCTGGATTGTATTTATATGAATAATTTAGAATAGAAAGTGATGCTATTGCTTGAGTTTCTGTGCGGAGATATTGAAATACATTCGGTGGAAAGTGAACTATTTTAGATATAGATTTTAACGATTTAATTTTTTTTTACAAAAAAATCTAACTTGGCCAGTATCTGGTTCAAATATTATCGCAAAACTATATTCTGTTAAATTGTCAAACGCGTGTTATCTCTGATTGGTTGAATGAATTGTCGACAGCCAAATGCATCACTTATCACTTGTATGTGACGCGTCGATAATTTTTTTCCAGAAACCAGGGTTAACCTGTACTTTGCTTATTAAAAAAAATCCAAAGTCTTGTTTTCTCCAAACACAAACAGGTTCCAAATTTCTGTTATCGACACATTTTGACCGCAAATTATAGTATTGCAAATCAAAGATTCACGGCAGAAACCTCACCGAGAATTTAAAAATAAGCCACTAAAGATGAACTTTATAAAAGTTGAGGTATATAATAGGAGAGACTGCTTAACAAATTATTATCAATATTTCCCCGAATTTTCGTACTGAAGTGAAAAACTTACGGATTATTTTCGAAAGCATTTTTGTCGAGGACTGTTTGAGGACCATTAATTGCGGATTTTGTATAAAAAACATTTATAGAATAAATGTGCTATTCACGCGTTTACGTCAACGGTTACAATGATAGTATTCCGTTTGATTTCATGAATTATTGAGATGGGTGCATTTTATGAATACACTCTTTGAATAGCTACTTCTATAATTCTTGAGAATTCGTTAAGATTCTTTATTCATAGCCACACAACAAGTTGCATAGCCTTAGAATAGAAGATGAGGCTAGAATTTACCTCCAATTAATTTTTTTTCGGAGTGTTCCCGTTATGCCATTAGAGTAATTCAGACAAATAATTCCAAATTAACCTGAGCACCGTCTATTTCCTACGCTCATCAGCTTACCAACATCCGTCCGCTGTTATTGCCTTATCCGTACCGTATTTGCGTGTCATTCGTCAGAGGCGTCCTGTAATTAATGCGGACATGGACAGCGTCGGCCTAATGAATAGCGGGTGTACCGTGTCGCACAAAAACTGGACCGTCATACAACACGCGGGTGGTATCGGCCGTAAGGCGCGGCTGACTGTCAGCGGGTGACGCAATGATGTACTGTGAAGCGCTGATAAGCTCTGGCTGTCAGCAAGTGAAGACCTGATAAGTTCTGGCTATCAGCGAGGGAAGCCCAGCCTGTCAGCGTGTGAAGAACTGATGTAATCTTAATGTGAGCAAATGAAGAGCTACGAGTATGCTATGTCTGTCAGCGGGTGAAGCACTGATGTGCTCTGACGGTCAGCGAGTGAAGCTTTTATGTGCTCTGAGTGTCAGCCGGTAAAGGACTGTTGCATTGTGCTCTGGCTGTCAGCGGGTGAACCGCTGATGTGCTCTGGCTATCAGCGGGTGAAGCTCTGATGTGCTCTGTCTGTCAGATAGAATGTCAGCGAGTGTAGAGCTGATGTGTCTTGACTGTCAGCGGGTGAAGCACTGATTTGCTCTGACGATCAGCGAGTGAAGCTTTTATGTGCTCTGAGTTTCAACCGGTCTTTACCGGTTGCAATGTGCTCTGACTGTCAGCAGGTGAAGTGCTTATTTGTTCTGATAAATAACGGGTCTGCCATATTGCACAAAAACTTGACCGCCATACTACACGTGGAGAATAGTGGTGGCCCAGTGGTATTGGCCGTGACTTACAAGGTGTAGGTCGTGAGTTCAAATCCCGGCAGGCGCTTTACTTTGTGTAAATTATTTCATCACCACTGCTCTCAAAACGGTGAAGAAAAAAAAAAAGAGGAAACCTGCATCTCCTAGACCCAAAAATTCGAAGATATGTGACATCCACCAATCCGCATTGGGCTCGCGTGGTGGATTACGGCCCACACCCTCTCACAGAGAGGAGGCCTGTACCCCAGCAGTGGGGACATAAAAAAAAGGCTGATGATGATGCTACCACACGCACTCGGTAGGTATCGCCCGGTGAGCACTGATAAGGTCTGACTCTTATTGGGCTTTTAATTTTTATGGCGGTTGATGTGTTTGATTAAGTTTTGGAATTTTTCAAAGAGGAAAATGTTTGATATGAGCTAATGGATACGTTACAAGATTTGAAAAAAACCTATACAGAGTGGCCAAATCTGATGTTATTTTTTTTTGCCGTTTTTTGGTATCCATTTTAAGTTAAAGAGCTGCAATTTTGTTTTGGATAGTTTTATAGATCCTTGTATTAAGTTCGGTAATTGTATTCTAAAGTACCATCGTGAATTGAATAACGAACTAATTTTACAAGTTTTTATTTAACTTTCAATGTTTTTTTTTTATCGTATTTTTTTTCTTATACTATTAATTCTCTTCAGCCTCATAAAGACACCCTATGTAAGCTTGTACATAATGAAGCGTCGTGAGGTCCTGGTGACTTGTACCACAGGCGTTGCTTGCAATGCCTATTTCAAGCACCAGTCTCTCTGAAATGTAAACTTATCCTTAATTAATTTAAGCACTACTGTACATTTGTGAAGAGAAAATAAATTACTGTTATTACCATTAATGTTAATGTTTGTTTTTTCGGGTCAAATCTTGCAAGCTGAATTAGAACCACTGACTCTTATCCTTTTTTTTTGTGGGTGGGAAATCATCCTATGACTTCTCCCGCTCTGGGTGGAGCGGGAGGGCGTGTCAGACTCTTACTGACTAAAACCCACCTCTGTTACTTCATTGCCTGAGTGCCCAGGGGAGCGGTAACTCTGTTACGAATTTATCCGCTACCCCTTGGCATGCAGGCACCGGCCATGATGGGCCCCAGTGGTGGCTGACATTTACGGAGTTGATTTTTTACATGTTGAAATCAACTCCAACGCATTTTTATGGTAATGACCTGAATCGACATTCAAGATAAGCTCCAGATAGAGGAACTCTTCAACGGTGAAAAGCACAGATACGAAATTTCTTGTATGAATTTAAAAGCTTGTTTAGAATATTTTATGCAATTAAATTTTTTGTTAACAATTTCTTAGGGCATGACGAACCAAACTCATAATACTCGACAGATCCTGATTATTTCTGTTGAGTTATCTAAAGGGTCGAGTCGTGGTCAATGTTGAACACCAAAAGCAGAATATTTGTAACTTTGATAATGGAATACTTAATAAAGTTTGCTACAACTAAAACCACTCGGTTTTCTGCAGCTACCTTTGGTGCCCCAGGCGTTGGAGTTCGCATTTCATCATGCTCCACCGGCAAGGTATTGGCCCGCATAAATGCATGTGGACCCCGCCACCTTCTGCGACTTCGTACGGCCACTATCCCTCCTAACCCAAACCGCTATCAGTGTCACTATCCGCTCACACTCCGCCCGACACTTAACTGAAGCGTTGCCATAAGCTGCGTACGAAATTCTAGATGTCAAAATGATAGGCACATATTGGACGGTTATTGATTTTACCCGGACACTGACCGAACGCTGCAAATTTATCTACGGAGAAACAACATAATAACACCCTCTTTGTATAAAGTCTGCGCTTTTTCACATAATATGATACATTTTTAACAACCAAAAAATATTCGTATATAAACTGAACTGGATAAAGTTTTTCAGTTCAATTAGTTGCAGAGGAGGTTGTTCTTAATATCTTAATTTATTATGCATCATCAAGGCTCTTTTCCCGGAACAATATTATTTGGTTAATGTAAAACCGTAAAGTGCATAAAAAAAGAACAGAATATTGTAAACAATTAACTTGGTTGTCCCGTTGCAAATAAGTATGCAATTAATATTTATTTTTATTTTATAATGAGGCTGCTTATTTGCATTTCATGAATTGTGTAAAAGGAGAATTGTGTAATTTTTTCGGGTGTTTTGTTTGACATAACTGTACTACTATGTAAATATCTTCTACTATTCTATGTATGTTCCTTTCGGTAGATAAATAAGTAGAAATAATGTAGGTGTCTTAAGATGCCACAGCATGGTGGCAAGAAATCCTGTCGGTCACATGGGACATGACCCAAACCGCATTCTGTTTTGTTTGTTTGTCAGGGAACACTAAATAGGTGAGCAACCTATGTCACGGCCATAGCTATAGTCTTCATTTCTGACTTTAACTTATATAAAGCTTCATTCTATATAGTTCCATGTAGGTACTATGACAATCGCTAATACGATGACATAGAAAGAAAAAAAAGGTATTTGTCACAGAGAAGAAAATTGGTTTATCGTCAAATCTATACTCGAGATAATTTCAATACATATCGCCATTTCAATCCTAGCTCAGGTAGTACACACACAGCAATACAATAATACATTATAATAATAACAACACATACATACATTTCAATACACTTTAGCTGTGTATTTTAAGTTGATTTTTAAGTTACCATTAATTTGTATTAAAAAAGTATGAGAAAGAGTATTATCGTTTAAGCTAACGCTTAGTACAAAATGTATGGCACTGACATTACCTGCGATAAGTCACGTGACACTTATCTACGCAGGTAATGTCATTGCCATACATTTTGTACGAAACGTTAGCGTAAACGATTATAGAAAAGTAATATGGCTAGGGCCGAAATTTGAACTCTAAATTCAAATATAAATTAATTTTGTTTGGAAAGGTTAAAAAATAAAACCAGAGATACAAAACATTTTGATTAATGTAAGTAGTATTGAACTGTCTTAATTATTATAAACAAGCACCTTTTATTTTTGTGAAGATAACAAAAATGTAGTAGGACTCGGTCCCAGATTTTAAGTGTTGACAAAATTATGAATCCGCCGAGACACGAATGAATAACAAAGAGAGATAATATTTCATTCTCTATCTCTGGGGACCCACTGCTGTAAGTTTTTAAAGTTATTTACTTGTGTCCTTTTTCAGTCTCCTTATCTAATATGATGTAATGTGTTTTCGGTGAATCGCTGTAGAGAAAAGTGTTGGAACCCTTTTTAGACTGGAGTATTTTTTAAAGAAAAAAACTGTCATTTTATCAAGATACTCCCTCAGACATGAACCTACAATATAATTTTACCAATACATGTAATTGTAAGGACTTTTAAAGGGAACTGACCTCTGAGTGTGTTTTCGTGTTTATTCACATAGTAGTCAGCTAGGAAAAAGCGATCACAACCACTTTCAAAAAACATTAAACTGTCGTGAAAAAGAGTTATTTATAACCAATTTTCTGAATAAAAGTCATATAGCAACATTTAAAAATTTGCTCACTTAAAGTCAGTCTGTACACGTATTAAATCATTAAAAACTTTGGTATTTGAATTAAAAATAAACTCAAAAGTTATAATTATCTTTACGTAGGGCTATTGGGAGATTTAATTACCTTCTGTAATTTCAAAGTAATGACATGTTACCCGTTGAACATTACTCACCCAAGTTTGCTTGTTCACAAACCGCAACACTCGGATAACGGCAGGTAGCCGCACCACTAAAACAAATATTGCTCTTTTACAACCAAGGGCAAAAACACTAGTGCCGTAAATGTCCCAGTGGTACCTTTAATTTTTATTAGCCCAACATCGTGATGTTCGGAAACACCGCGTTATTTTGTATCTCGACGCTTTGTTCAAATAATAATTTATTATTCAACAATGTTTGTGATATTTTAAAATTCAACAAAATGTTGACGGCACCTGGTTTTTCGAACGGAAATACGTGGTCCGATTATTTTATTTTAACAAAGATTTAAAATGAAATGTATAAGGTTGACGTAAAATTGTCAGACATACATGAGTTATTTGCTACGGAATAAAATGGTTGCACTGTGCTACGGCGTAGCTTTTGCTTCGTAGGCGACTACGCTTTCGTAGCATGCATTACGTAGCGTAGCAACTCCTTAATGTTTGATTCGAAAAAAAAAAATCCTTATACAATTTTCATACTCTAGACACAGTAAGTAAATCGAACTTGGCAGCCATAATTGTGACTTACTATGTCAAAGGGTTTTCTAGATAAAACTGCGTATAAATCATTACCCATGAATATTTATTAAACAAAAATATTCAGAGAAAGAAATACTCAGTTCAAGTTGGCATTATACCAACTTTGACGCAATCCTTTGTTTTTGTTTCTTATTTCCATTGTTCACTACGAATATTTATTCCCGTTTAATTGTCTAGGAAAGAGTTAAGATTTTTTTTTAATACCTTCTTACATTTGAATGACATTTATTTATTGGTTCGCTTTTTCCTCG
Organism: Polia nebulosa; assembly: GCA_951329385.1. Taxonomy (NCBI): domain Eukaryota; kingdom Metazoa; phylum Arthropoda; class Insecta; order Lepidoptera; family Noctuidae; genus Polia; species Polia nebulosa. The sequence continues at coordinate 16,486,165 of OX589588.1, read as the reverse complement.
TATTTTTGTAGCTTTTAACCTCAGTTTAGTGGAGCTACATTAAATCCAGCTCAGGTAAATTAATGTAGTCTACCAATTCATTACCATTAGTGGCTAAATTTATTCTGTTTTTAATAATTCTTTGCTTTTTGCAAAAAAGTAGTAATGTTCTTAAAGGTATTTGCAAAAACTGTTCGTACTATTAATTTATTCAAAACTACTTCTTAGCTTGGCGCAGTGGTTGAGCGTTCGGCTGCTGTGCTGCGTGTCACAGGTTCGATTCCCACAGGGAACAAAAATTATATGGCCTATAGATAGTTGTTCCGGGTCTGAGTGTAACAACGATACAGGAGTAATACCTAGGTATTAAAACGTAATACCAATGCTGGGCTTACAAACGGCACCCAATTTAAAAATTCCCACATACATTTCGGTCACGACGTAACTTATCTTCCTCACTCAATAACGGAGCGCGTATTACCGCCCACAGCTGTGGTAATTTGAGGCCCAAATGCTGGCCCCCATTATAAAGACCATAGCGTCTAAATACTGTATAGAATAGAAAATTTACAGCTATATATAAATCAGCGTATAAGTATTCCGCCTTATAATTTATGGGTGCCTGGTACCCCGTTGTTGGGGTAATGGATGCCCCCGCAGATATCAGCCAGTGGCCGTCTTTAAATTACTCACAGTGCGGAAGCATTGGCTCTGCCGTGACTACAAATCCACTTAAGTGTATTTCTCACACTATTTAGATAAGCCTTCCTAATAAAAATCGCCCTTACTTGTAATTGATTTTAATTGTATCCTGTTACACGGAGATTGTGTCTCGAAGACTTATTGGGTAGAGGTTTTCTTTGATTGTAATCTGTGTTGGAGATTTTTGCGGGGTTGAGTAAAATTGGTAATTACTTATCAACCCGCCCCAGCTTCGCACGGGTACAAAATATACACCTAAACTTTACTCAAGAATCACCCTATCTATTGGTGAAAATCGCATGAAAATCTGTTCAGTAGTTTTTAGGGTTCCGTACCCGAAGGGTCCAAATGGAGCCCTATTGCTGTCACTCACGTGTCCGTCTGTCTGTCTGTTCGTCGTCTGTTACAAGATTTTGTTCTGAAGAATTTTTTAACTTCCTATTGACCTATGAACTATACAAAATATAACCTTTTTTTACTATAAATATACGGTAATTTTATTGGTTGCGAAGTAAACTATTCATTCTTGTCTTAAAGACCTTCAGGTTGTAGCTAGCTGCATTTTGATAGTCGGATTGTATCAGTCCTAATTTTTGTTTGGAGATCAACAATGCTTCAAATATCTAAAAATTTGCTGGTTCAGTGTATTATTCATAATAATAATTTTCTACCATTCAGTGTACAATAAGATATTATATCTTTATTTGGTAATAATGTAAGTACCTGAGCGTAAGATGGCAGGCAGTAGGTATTTAATAATAATAAGTACCGTGGAATTATAAAATGTCAGAATTATAATTCCTACTTGTCAGGTTTAGAAATATCTTCTTTAACAAATAAAGGGGTAGATAATCATTTGTTCTCTACAAAAGGCGTACATGAAAATTATTGTAACAAAACTCATTTAATGAGAAATATAAATAATACCAGGGCAGAATGTTAAATATAGGAAAAAAATACAAGGTTTTTATAAAAAGCTCCTAAAAATTCTGTACACAGGAATTCATACAGAAAATGAATAGAATATTAAATTATGTTGGTCCGCATTTTGTAAAACTGACGAAGCTTCTTGTTAAGCTTTCAAGAAGCTTTTAAGTTAATGAACAACTTATTAAAAAATCTATTGACTTTTATACTGGTTGTTTTGAAAGAATTTGATCAACGTTTATTTATGAAACAGATGATTTTATTATTTTAGCTCTACGCAGAACCTGAAATTTAAAAATGTGTGATATTATTATAAGTAGTTTTTAAAATAAATTGATATTTTGATTTCTATCTTTTACATAACTTTGACCTAAAATAATACATAATTATATATTTTGATTTTTAGAGTAGATGCTGGAATATGAATACTTTGAATCGAGGCCTTTTCATCCGGCCTAAATTCAGAGAAAACCTAAGTATGAATATTAGTCCCTAATTATTTCCGGACCCTACTAATGTTTTTAGTTATTACGAGTATTTACCTTATTTTAAAAAAGTTTGCCAGCCTATGTTCAAAATAAAATAACAAATATAATGGCTGTTCTCGTTTGATTTAAAGTAATTTTACATATTATTCTCTACTACCTGTAAACTCATTCAGCAAAATATATTTATAAATGCCATCAATTTAAAAATGTTTTAAATTGATGGCATTGCAAATGATTAAAATTTAAAACTTTAATTGGCGATAACGATATTTATGAAATGGTCGTAAAATTAAATAAATATTGTATTGCCTATAATTGTTTTGTTTTAAATATTTATTAACAACATGGGACAATTGTATGCAATATAAATATGTTCAACATATGAAGGACTCGAAAATATTTTATACAATTTCAAATGTCGAACCGGTCAATTTAACGATTTTATAAATCTTTAATTCGAGCCATTTCTCGTTGGAAAATTCGAGTTTCACTGGGGAGAGCAATTGGCAACTTTATTTATTGCCCCGCTCGGCCCGCGGCGTTGCCCGTGAAAACGTACTTTATCCCTTTTTACCTCGCTTAAGGGGCGATTTGGAAAAATCCCTAAGTGGGTACCGACGTCACTGGCAGGGCTATCCCACAACAATTTTGTTTGCCACGGGCTAAATTTTATATCCCACAGCCCTAATTTTGGTTCCAGTATTTTAAGTAATTTTATTATCCAATGTTCATTTATCTTTTCTAACTCTACTATTATTCTTGGTCTAGGATAGATTTGCTAAAATTATTATACACTTAATTAGAAGAGCAGCCAAGCCTGAAGTTCCTTCACTCTGTTAACTTACAGCACAAACGTTCAGGCATAATTAATGAGTTTAAACCACTTCATTTACTTATTCTTACGTTCAAGTTTCTATAGTTGAAGCCTTTTGCTGTCCAATTATTTATTCAGGCATGACTGGAACTTACTCATTTGCGATATGGGAAGTGTAATAATGTGAAATAAATACATTATGTTTTATTTAGTTTTGTAAATACTTCTGATCTTACGTACAAAGTTGGTGTCACTGGATAGTTATATTACGTTTAAGCTTGCTTATAACTTTCAAATAATGTGTATTCAAAGTAACATTAATAAGCAAATACTCACCTACATCAATTCAATGCAACGAAACGGTATGTCTCTAAGTAGTCATAGCTCATTGAGCAGATCTGTAATAAATAAACGTGCGGTTGTCATCCTCGCCACACTCACTGAACATGAAATCCACTCAAACCAGGTCGGTTTAATTAACAAATTATTTGTTTATGGGCATTACCCTCCCCGTCTCACTTGTGTTGATCCGGTAAAGTTATATTAAATTTTGCTCAAGTTGAACACGAAAGTTTTGTGTATTTTCGCGGGCCACAAAAGGGAAGTAAGCTCGTCGTGCGGAGCGGCAAGTTGTGCGGTAGCGCGACACAGTCCCGGCGTTCGGCCCGATTCGCACTGACTTAGTTCTCGCGACACACGGTGTGACCGGCGACTTGCTAGCGACGCCGGTGCGATTCATGCGCGGATCACTGGGTAGGAGGAGTCTTCGAACAAAACCACGCCTACCAAGGAGCTACACATTTCTTTTTCAATATGTGTAATTCAATTTCGCTTATGTCTTCGCTGGGAAAGTTGATGCCCCGTTGTCGTTGAACGCGATGTTTTTATGTAAACTGTAATGTAGTTCGCGAACCGAGTCGGCCCGTGATGCTACGCTCCGTGTGATTTTCCCTTTTCTTTTTTGTTGGCAATTTCACGTGCTGTTGCTTGTTCATATGTAGAATAATAATAAAAGTTGGGTAACTTTGTTAGGTACAGAACAAGTGGTATTATATGCTTAACTATATGTTAACTTTTTCGACTTTTTAACCACTCATTCTTTGAATTAATTATAAAGAAAAATTTTCAAAAACATACCTAAGAAATTATTTAAAAAAAACAACTTAAGTTTCCTTTGGTGGCTCAAACACTTATGGAATAATGATAATCCAAACCACAACACTAACATCTTACGAGTATTAATTCCACACACAACAGAATCCCATCTCACCGCGGCTAAGTTCCTCAACGCTTTGGACTGTAAAGGAATTCACTAAATTATAACAGTAAATTAAGCGTAGTTTCATTTGTGTTACCAAGTGAATTATGCGTTGGTATCTTAGTTCTGTCACCACCTAACTTACTACGGTTCAAAATTAATACAGTGCCATAAGCCAGCTCTAATACCTCGCGTCCTGGGGCTTCTATTTACCGTATCAAATTTTAAGAAGACATCCAATCTGACCCCAACTTTATCAACACTAACATAGAGTTTAAAATCCCTCTCTAACCCTAAATGTACATAAGCTTTTATGTGCGCATTCAATCATTATTAAGTGTACACCTATTTGTTTAGTGTCGTATGTAACGAGATACTAATGACGACTGACATCTATAAACTAAATTGCGCTATATGATATTAGCACCTGGCTTCATAATAATTTACTTGAGAAATGGCGAGAGTTGAAATAAGATTGCTCGGAGTTTATATTGAAACTTTAAAAGTAAACGCGAGAAGGACGAGTGAATATTTTAAATTCAAAGAAGCAGTAGTGTTTATTTTAGTTTGTATAGCTCCGTCTAAGATTCTTGTTTGGGAAATTTCATTTTTACAAAAAAAAATGTCTTGCTTATTTTGTACCAACAAAATTTTCGTAAGCTGCTTGAGATTTTCCCAAATATTAGAAGAAGAAGAAAACAAACAAAACTATCCATTATAATACTCCCGAACGAATTTCGATCACGGTGGTAAATCTCAACAGAGATTAACAAAGTACACAGGAGATATTATAGTACACAAGCGTGTGCGCATACACAGATATATAAGATAGTCCGATGGGTCGGCAACCCGATGCGACCGGGAAAGGATCAGGCACAGGACTGACGGCTTTACGTGATTTCCGAAGAACGGGGTGTCACACCACCAACTTCCAAACTTTGAGATGCTGCTACAGAGTAATTCCTAATGCAAAAACCCAATAGCACTTTTTACCCGACCCGGGAATTGAACCCAGGACCTCACGCTTAGCAGTCGCGCTATCCACTCATCAATATGTAAATAAACCAAATTATCACTGTTCTTGCAATAATTTGAAACAAGCTCTAATAAAACAGGAAAAGTTCCCTGTACCCTTTGCGGAAACTCAGTTTTTTAAAAGCAAGGTAAACCTTAACAGTTCTCATGCTATCGCCAATTGGTAGAGAAGGTTAAAGTATTCGAGTTACCAAAAACATCATCTTACTAGACGGAACAGACAACGTTATAAATCCACTCCGCTATAAACAGCTACAATTATGTACTTACCATAAAACAAACAAGAATAACAGGTAACCAAGTATTTATGAAGCGAATGAATCATAAAAAGCGTAAAAGCGTAGTTTTTAAACTGAGCTAGTTTTAAAATCAAGCTAACGTTTAAAAGTCGACAAAAAATGCAACAACACTTTAACGGCTCAAGTTTTTCATACGGCAGTTGGAGGAGTAAGTCCGATGTAATCCTGGCAAGTTTGCTGGATCGTCTCGGGCAAAGGAAGCAAAAGGAGGGGGCCGATAGTCGGTCGCTCCCTCGGGCCTCGTTTGAACCGGAGCGATTCGCGGCCGTTCTTATGATTAAGTCAACTCTGGTGGGATTCAGAATCGAGCCTCACTAGACGATGTTTCGATGATTCAACTGGCGGAAATATTACTTCGTGAAACGAGTTTATTGATTTTGATGCTGCTTTTTATTGCTTTTTTTTTGCTGGCGGTGGATTTGATTAGAATGAGGCTGTTTGTACCTATAGGACACGCGTTAATATAGACATTAACGCAATACGTTACGTAACTATATCGATTTCTTTTTTCGTAACCAATGTGGTATTTTACTAAAAAAAATCTAATTAGTTTGTCAGTTAACTAAATAAAAAATATTGAAAACGTATTTTTTGCTTTACCAAACCAATAAAAAAGTACAAAGATAAAACGCATCAATGTTTAGGAGTGTGGGCTCGTTACGTCACTTTGGTGGTAAAAAGTGTCGCACCGCGTGACGTCACGCGACATTGACACGTGTCCAATATTTATTGGTTATTTAACTGACAGACTAATTAAATTTATTAAGTAAAATAGCCCATTGTATAGAATGATAGTTTTTTATTTGAATTGAAACAGTAACATTTATTTGAATATCAAGATCTTAAGAATAGTTTCCGACAATATGCCTGGCCTGTGCTGAATTCACAATTTAAAAACTTATTCTCAACTAATAAATTACCATACCATTTGATAATGTACTTCATTATACAACTTTCAAATTACCCTTTTACTTTGTAACAAATTACGCTATCCTCTTCCAATACCCTCATTTTTACAAATAGCGTAGAGACTGAAGATTTTATTACAGAATATCTAGATAATGAAATGAACATAAATAAACTTTATTATAGAGAGAAACAGGAAAATACGATAAAGGGGAAGGAGCCTTCCATTTGAACGGAAAGTTGTTTTATATTAGGCAAATTTTCTTTATTTACATTTAGGCAAAAAGAAAACTTCACCTGTACTCTCACGACAGTATATTCAATGGTTTATGAATGACTTGTTCTGGCTCTTTTTACTGTTTATTAATTTGTATCTCATCGGTTTTGCTTAACATTTTGTAATCCACTTGATAAATGTTCATAAAATTAGTAAGAGATAGATTTCGAGCATTTTACGTTATTTTTTTATGATCTGTTGATGTCCATGGAAGTTATCTGGTGACGATTGTGGAAAGCCTATGTTCAGCAGTGGATGTCTTTCGGCTGAAATGAAGATGATTTTATCTCGGATTGATGATTTTCCGGCATAGCTTTTTACAATGAGAAAGTAAATTATATTACATGTCTCGAGAACAATATGTTTTTGCTGACTCTCTTGGCTCTACTTTTTACTGAGCTTAAAAGCATAGAATAAAATTTGTATTCATAGGTTTTAGGTAGTCAGTATCTCAAATAATATTGTGACGTTCATTATTTTGTCATATTGTTTCATCATACTTCCACTTATTTCAGTAATTCCATCAACAAACTCTCACCATAAATTGAATTCCAAAAGACTCGTCAATTAGTCGATCCACTTAATTCATTAGTCGTCATTATGATTAATTGAAAAATGTTCAAAGTGAAATTTTAACCGGATCATATTTTTTGTTCATCGAAAATCTCCCAAGGGGATTCCGCTAATTGGATTCATGTCGTTGTAATTTCCACTAGTTTGTTTTAATGCACGCCTGAATTAATTTTCAGTTTTCATTCATAATATTTCATGCAAGTTTTAGGGTAGAAGTCGGATGGATGACTCTTAAAGTTAGGAGTTTGAGGTTTGTGTGGTCAACGCTGTTTGGTTTGCTCGAGAACGTACGTTGAATTAGCCTGTTTTGTGTGAGATGTGCAAATGATTTCTGTTGGAACTTTGTGGTCACAAGGCTGACTTATAAAGGATTTAAAGGATATTATGGATGAATTGAACAGTGTATGTACTCCTATTCTTAAAAAGAAAGTTATTTTGAAAGAGCTCTGATTTCAGAATCATTTTTGTACCAAGACAAGATTAATATTTTGTAGTAGGATCTAGGTATTATTTTTTCACCAAGTTTTAAAAAAGAGTAAGTTAGACGCCCACGCTACACCTTTTTGTTTTACTCAGTCGATTAGAAAAACAAACTTACAATTTTTTCAAAAGAATTTAATTGGTTTTTGGAAAGGTTATGAAGTTTTTCTCTAAGATTTTGTGTGGGATTGGAAATTAGTGCTATATAGATTAATTAAGGCAGAAGTTGAATTACTTTTAAGCACCCAACACCCATTAACAAAACAAAAACCATATTTAAAACAAAATGTCGAACTGTATAAATTTTAAATGTCCTTCTATTGTAGCCCATCGTGTTAAGCGAGTTTCTTAAACAATAGCGAGTTGGGTCGCTTCGCCTTAACGTACAGATCTTATTGTTTAGAGGAATACGCGGTTTCGGCTCAGTATTGTTGTTATCTGTGGGTCCGACCTCCTTTTGGGAAGAAATTAAAATAATAATACGTGTTACATGTTTGCATTATCACCAGATCCTCTTTATCTTACTTGATTAGGTTTTCTGACTTCTATAATGATGCCTTTGAAAGTGTAAGTGTGGCAGAAGTGTGGTTGATGTTATCGAATGAAAAGTTTAGTCTATGTACAGTTATTTTACTTAGATTTTTATCGTAGTTTAAGCTTGCGATGCGAGAAGCACAGGAGCTTAGACATTGGCAGAGGCTAATGTCCAGAAGTGAGCATCTTTTGTCTTTTTTTTTTTGACGAAAGATGCTCACTTTCTGGACATTAGCCTCTGCCAATGTCTAGAAATGATGATATTGTTGATATTTTACGGAGCTGTATTTTTTCCAAATACTTTAAAAAGGGCTTAAAATATTCATCGCTGGTAGACATTAGTGCTTTGTCTATGTCTTCATTAATAACTCCATAATTACATTATATTGTCCAGTAATTTACAGTCCTCCTACTCTTATTCTAACTTAATTGGATCTCATCTCAGTATGCACCTCCTTTCTAAATTTATTTTTTAAATTTTTCTGTTAATGTGTTCGGCACTTCTACTCGTATAACCTTCCACAGTCCAAAACTTCCCTCACAACATGTGCCTCATTGTTTTTGCCTCATTGCCAACTATTTTCACACAACTTTTTGGTCACCGATGCCACTTTAAGAAATCCTCTTACGTACTCGTTTCTTATTCTATCCATTCGCGTTACAACACACATCCCTCTTAGCATTCTCATCTTTCCTCATGCAATTACCTTTCATTCGTCTCTTTTGTGGCTCAATACTCTGATCCATGCAATTCCTCTGATAGTTAAACGAGCAAAAATGTTGATGACTAATATAATCTACTTTTTATTAGTTTTACCTGAAAAGGTTTTCGGGAGTTTTGAAAATTGGTGATTTTATAGATTTTGACGCGCTCTTTTCAAGTTTCCACTTTATAAAAACAACTATGAAATACATTCAACTAAAGGAAAAATCCTATATCTATGAAGTTAATAACTCTTTTTTGGTAAAATTATTAGTTTTAACGTAGGTACGAGTGCCGCAAATTCTACTTGAACACGTTGTGGCCCAAACATTTATTCTATCTCACAAAAGCGAATTGGTATTGGCTGTGTGCTAGCATGGGTCTCATTTATAAAAAAAAAAACCTTAGATTAGTTCAACCACGAAGCCTTTTATTATTAAAACTCTTTAATCATTTGTTTAGCTTAAATATTCATTAGCGGATTCTAAATTGAAAATTCTCCATACGTCTTTAAGTCAAGAGTAAATAGGTTACTTCTGCAAGCGTGCTCCAACGCCTACCACATTATCGCTTACCATCAGGTGAGATGGTGGTCAAACGCGAGCCTATTAATAGTAAAATAAAAATTCGGTGCTTCGAGCTGACGCACAAAGAAAAAATGTACACGTTGACCTACACACAATCAAACCCAACCCGCCTCGGTGACACAGAATAACTATAGCAGTAGCAGCAGTCGTTCTGTCTCTTCGCTGAAAAAAGATACCGCTACACAGAAACCTACCTTAAATCAAAAATAATAATAATTACTTACCTACATAATGATTGCAGCATGCATGTAAAGTTAATTATCGTATGCAACATATTTACGACATGGGGTCGGTTGTCGCTTAATTTAGCGGTTTCCATGCCACTGAGTAATTAAACGATTGTTTGCCATTTTGCGATAATTGATGTTGCTGTGTTTGATTTGCGCTAATTATCTTTCACGCATTAAATTATTAATTCAGTTGTTTTGCGTTTTACGATAGTTAATTTGGTTATGTGTAATTCGTGGTGGCTGCGTACATATGGAAAATGAAGGGAATTTCTGGACGTGAACTTGTAACATTGCGTTGTTAATTTTCGTATGGTTGTGATGATCACCGTTATTTGACAGGTTTTTTTAATAAGCTTTTCTTGGTTTTGTAGCTTAATTGTTTTATTTTTGTATATGTCGTAGAGAAATTAGGATACCAGGGATTTCACGAAATTCCTAGGGATACCATGAAATCACAGTAGATGTTTAATATTCTTGTTTACTACGTTTTCTTACTAAAAATGTTTAGTGATATGACAAAATACTCATATAATGCCATATGACGTTTCACTAAACTAAATCAAGAGAAATTAAAAAAGCGGACGCCAAATATAACGTCGTTGGGAACCGGCAGTACAATGCTGCCGGGTAGGCTGCAGGGCACCCCGACTCTGACAGGTTAGTTTCGAAGGGGATAAAGGGGGCTAGAAAGAGCGAGCGAATGAAGCCCCCTTCATCCCTTTCGTGTTTGGTTCTTTTAAACCCTGCAGACAGAAATAGGAGCCCCGCCCAGCGGTGCTCCATCGGCTTAGCTTACTTACGACCGTCACGGCGTCGTCAGCACATTGCCGGCCGAGCATCTGGCATCAATTTTTTATGTTTAGTTGATTGAAATCTCTGAACACCCGTAAAGCCCGATGAGTGCCCAAATCGTTTCCAACCTTCAACTACCGTAAGGCCCAATGAGTGCCCAGCTGACTCACGCGGTTCAAACCTCTATTAAACGAAAGTTATTATATCCTGTGGCAAGTTTCACACACTCGGGGTGTGATATTATCGAGTCCGACAAAAAAATCCACAGATAAATATGGTTTCGAAGAATTAAAAAAAAAATTAAGTCGATTTTTGCGGTTGTCAATGGAGGTCAAAAGTTTGTTTACATGATCTGTTTTAAGAGTTTTTTGTTAGTTTATTAGTCAGAAGTGTTTAGATATTCTTTTATACGTAGTTATTACATCGTAGATAAATATTTGCACGAAATAACATCATAATAATACGATATCGGTCAAGGTCATGTGACTGTAACAGTTTTTGATCAAGAGTTGTTTTTTGATTATTTTTGTGTGTAATCAACGACATGTGGGTATGTATTCATTCATGTAGTTATGACATAGTAAAAGCTAATATTTTCATAATAATACCATAATTATACTCATTTGGGCAAGAAGTGACACGTGAAAAACCGTTACTTTGTTTTGTTTTCATACTATGAAGTTTGAGTATGAATATTATGAAAATATTATATGGGACTCTCAAAAAAAAAGCTGTTATTAGATTACTTGTCTATTCATAGTATAATATACAAATTTTCGTGTAAATTGATACAGTGATTTTATCATAAATCAACCAAAAACTGGAACAGACACTATATAAGCCAATTCCCTGATAACATCATTTGTTTATAATTCAACTCTCGTCACACAACTATTCTTTTTATTTTAATTATGGTCTGTTTATTCAAGAACCCAAAACATTTTACATTAAGTGCCTCGTGCTAATAGAAACGTCAGCATACCATTTTTTGTGAGCAGGGTCGTAAACATGTCAAACTGCCGAACCGTTTGTTTGAACGGGTTGTCATGTTTAACCCCCGGGCGTTCAGAGGTATATCTAAAAAAAATGCATCAATTAATATGCAATTTTGTTTAATTATTTTAAACAAAATTACACTTTTCCATCAACACTTTTCTCATTTTACGTGATGTTACGATTTTGTTTATTAACCAATCAAAAAAAAAGGAGGAGGTTCTCAATTCGACCGTAAATATTTTTTATTTTATTTTAGTACTCATTTTCAGTCACTTTTGCAGCATTAGCTGTTTTTTTTTTGGTGTATGGGTATCCTTATTTTTATAACTATACCCATTTTTTTTTTATTTGGCGGGTTTGGAAAGCACCTAATGACGTCTCCTGTTCTGGGTGGAGCTGGAGGGTGTCAGACTCTTACTGACTAAAACGCACCCCAGTTCCTTCCCTGCCTGAATGTCCAGGGATGCGGTAACCATTTTGAGAATTTATCCGCTACCCCTAGGCATGCAGGCACCGGCCACGATGGGCCCCGTCAGTGGTGGCTGACAAACATCTCTTTGAGGTCGCTACCGCCTATCGCATCCACGAGGACACGGCGGTGCTCCGCCCAAGCGGGGCAGACCACCACCGTATGCTCCACCGTGCCCTCTGGGCGATCCGGGCAGTGGTAACACCCGGGCGTTTCCTCCCGCCTTATCCGAAACAGGAACCCCCCGAAACAACCGTTTCCGGTGAGAACCTGCGTCAGGTGGAAGGTGAGGACGCCGTGACTTCTCTCCAGCTAATCCTCAAAGAGGGGGACTACCGCCACGATGGTGGCGTGTCCAGCGCTGGGTTGCGGCAGTCGCTGTCTGCATGTCAATGGGAAAAGGGGCAAAGGATTTTAGCCCCGGCGTTTGGCATCCTCGCGCCACTCCCAGAGCAGCGTATGGACCTTTGGCTTCCAGATCTCATGGCGACAGTCCTGCAAGGAGGCTCGCGGCCTCACAGGAGACCGTGCGGTATCCTCGGATCAGTCGAATAGCCATGACCCTTTGGGACGCGTTCAACCGGCGAGCTGGTCGCCGTTCCAAGGAACGCGCCCACAATAACTACGACCATTTGGATTTGTGATTTTCACCCAGCTGGTAATTTAAACACTGAGTATTATTTAACACATACACGGTTTCCAAATGAGTGATGCTTAAAATCGTCTTTAGTGGTCAAAGAGTTGAGAAACCGAAATGCCAACGACATTGAACTATCGAGTGCTTCAAAATTCCTTAGACCAACGTCAAAGCCATTTATACAAAACTACAATATAGGTACATATGAAAATAATATGTACATATATTTATTTATATTATAGTTTGACTAAGTCAAGTAAGAGTCATAAAAGCTGAAATCTGAAGTTTTACCAGACTTTTTAGAAAGAATTGTAGAAATTGGTCGTGTTCTATGTTCAGAAATGAAAGTCTTTTGGCTAAAATGATGATGTGATGTGATGGGATGGTTGAAGAAAGAAAGAATATTTTCAAATATTAAATTGTCGCCTGAAATAAAAAGTGTGACGTTCGGACTAATATTTTTACGGTTCATCACGCGCGGGCTGGCACCGTCGCATTTGTTTTTTTTTGTAAATATTTTATTAAATTTAAATGAAAGTACTACTTTTTCTCAGTCAATTAACTTGATTTATAAGTATGAAAAATTACATTATGGTCAATTACTTTCTTTTGGCAGTCTACTTCTTCTTTTCGTTTCGGTGGTACTTTTTGCAATATTACCACGTATTACGATTAAATATTTTAGAGTAAATGTCAAAAATAATGATAAAATAAATAATTATTGTTTCTATCTTCCTTTCTTTCTTTCTTTCACATATAACGATATTGTTAATTGATTGAACGTATTTTAGAATAAATCGATAAAATGCTTCTTTAAGTTGCATAGTGTCGTCGCGCATCTCTTTCTTTTGTATGCAGTCTGACAGTGACCGCCCTTTAAGTCATGTCACGGCCTTAATTAAGAATCGTAAAGTTAATTACTTTAAGAGTCCATACTACTCTAGCTCGAATTCACATGCCACCGGGTGGCTTTAAAAGCTGAACTGCTGTAGTCGCGTACCTATAGGTGATGGGTGCACTAAATATTTTTTTTTTCTATCTAAACCCGTTCAAATTTTAACAATTATTTAATAAACATGTATATGTCATACAGTCGCGAGACGATCTCCGGCTACCGTAGACCCGGGCCTGCGGACGGTGAATAATGGGTAGCTCGCCATCTGATCGGCACCAGGCCCGAGAGTCGACGGCGCGTAGTGTTCCACGCGCGCCTCAAAGAGATGTCAGCATTCATGACGGGGCCCGTCATGGCCGATGCCCAGGGGTTGAGGATAAATTCGAAACAGAGTTACCTCGCACCTAGGCCCTCAGGGCAGGGAAGGAACATTGATGGGTTTTAGTCAGTAAGAGTCTGACACGCCCTCCCGCTCCACCCAAGAGCGGGAGATGTCATTGGATGATTTACCACCCAAAAAAAAAATGTCACGTCTTCTACTCAGATTAGTTTACTACTTTGAATATTTGAAGTATCCACTGAACAAAACGCTTTATTTCAATTTTATCGAGGTACGATTGTGCTTTCTTCTATCGATATTTTTTTAGGAATCATGTTTTCACATCACTTAGTACTTAGTACGAGTATATATTCTCAACTTAAGGTACTATATATTTTATAGTGATTAATTCAATACTTTCATTGTTAAGCAGTGTCAAACAAAGTCATTTGAGGTAATATCGACTTTAAAACCAGGCAGGCAGCTGAAATGTCCACTTGAAAATTATTGTTTTCCACAAACAATAATTTTCACATTTTAAACGAGCAGCCTTACAAGTATACGTCGTCTTGTCACATCACACAATTTCTGTAAATAAATTCATTTTCTTCCTTTTTCTACACTATACTTATTACCGCAAGTCTAGTCCTTTTTTTTTTTTTTTGGGTGGTGGTAAATCATCCAATGACATCTCCCGCTCTGGGTGGAGCGGGAGGGCGTGCAGACTCTTACTTACTAAAGCCCACCCCTGTTCCTTCCCTGCCTGAGTGCCCAGGGGTGCGGTAACTCATTTTCAGAATTTATCCGCTACCCCTAGGCATGCAAGTCTAGCCCTATGAAACGACAAGCTAATAAAAAGATATGAGATCGATACAACATTTTACACACTTTTCTTACTCACAATTGTAAATTTTAATTGTCTTTTATTAATAACAGTACAATACAATTAGTAACGATATTCAATTGAAAATACTTGTCCACATCTACATCTGAAAAACAGTTTCCATCGGCCGTTCCATAGTTCAAATAAAACCCATTTAATAAAATAAAAAGTGTATTGCTTTCCTTTTGAATGTAATTTCAAGCTTGGGGGAGCATGCCAGCATTTTTAAACGGCAGGATTGCGATCCTGGCGGATACGTACATATATTAAAATCAAGTTGCGTTTTGCTCTCATTCGTCTCATAATTCTATTTGCTGGTAGCAAAAATGCGCTTGGTCGGAATTCTTATTTGATAAACATAATATTTAGCCTTTGTTTACATTTGGTGCTGAAGTTACTAAAAGGATTTTTATTGTTTTTTATTTGGTTTCTTGTCACGGATCCTCTGTTGTTTAATATAATATACACATAATTAGGTACAGTCATAAAACAGCAGTGGTCTGCGAATAGCTGAGTTGATTAAAATCACAAAGTACTTGTTTTAAAACAAATGTTGTACTTTGAATACAAACAGCGTTTGCCATTATGTATTTCATACATCAGGCTTGTTAGACATGTTTGTTATGATTGAATTCTTTTGCAGGGAGAAGGTAAAATATTAAGGCAACGTGAGTGTTCATTCAGAATGACCGTGGTTTTGATAAAATAACATTGAAGTCGACGCAGTTTTAAATATGTAGAAGATACTTAACGTATGCATAACAAAATGAACTTTGATGAATGTTATTTTGTCTATTACTTATTGAAATATTATTGAGCCAATTGAATAAAATTAATACAATTATTCCCTAAATCAATTGGCTTAATAATTCAATAAATTGGTGTTATAATTGTAACTAATTGGTTTTTAGTAAAAAGCCCTCGTCGAGCATTAGATAAAATATTTAACGCATTCAAACCATATGATGGCCAAATTCGATATAATATACAACTTTTCTGCCAATATTTCGATTTGAGGCAAATTTTTTTTGTTGTTTGAAATCCATTTTTTTCTTAAAGACGTTCAATTTTGCTTTGGATAGTTTTTAATATTATAACTGCCTATTCTTAAGTTGCTACCTGAGTTGGTGGTTCTTGGTGTTACTTTAACATCTACCCTCAATTTTGGTCCCTTCATAGAGGCTAAGGCTCAAGTGGCTGCCAAAAAGTTGGGGGTCCTCGCAAGGGTGAGACGATACTTCACGCCGAAACAGCTGCTCCAACTCTATCAAGCGCAAGTCCGATCGTGTATGGAGTACTGCTCTCATCTTTTGAACGGATCTGCAAGATACCAGCTTGATGCCCTTGAGTCAATTGAGAAACGAGCCAAGAGGATCATCGGCAATGATAGACTCGTTGAGTCAAAACTCCAAAGTCTTGAACATAGACGCCGAGTTGCTAGCCTGTTGGTTTTCTATCGATTACATTTTGGGGAGTGTGCGACGGAATTGCATGATTTGATTCCGCCAAGCCCGTTTCATCTAAGGACCACAAGACGTACGGCGAAGTGCCACCGGTTCATGGTGGACATCCCATCCATACGCACAAAGCGCTTTGAGAAAACATTCATTGCACGTACAGCTAGAGAGTGGAATTCTCTACCGGAGTCTGTGTTTCCTGTAAGATACAACCTGGGAGTCTTTAAGTCAAGAGTGAATAGGTTACTTCTAGGCAAGCGTGCTCCATCTTCGACCACACATCGCTTACCATCAGGTGAGATAGTGGTCAAACGCGAGCCTATCAAACATAAAAAAAAAACCAAATTTTAATCAATATTTTTTTTGGTATTGAATTAATTAGCCTCCAAACACACGAGATTTAACAGATCCTGAATTTTTCTTTCAGTGAGGTTATCTTATGGTACGTGTCGTGATTGTAACAAACCTCCTGAATCCCTCACTTGTATCAGGTAGAAACATCAAGTCTCCAGGTCGGTTTCCCCTGTTGGGAAAAGGTCACACCCCGCCCCGCGTGACCCCATAGCACATCAATGTTGTTAGTCAATTGAGATACTTTAACCGTCGCATATAATTCTAGCCAACATCTGTTTGGCAAGCTGTAGTTAAACTAGCTATTTTATAATAACGTGATTAAAAAGAGTAATTAAGTAATTTTGGTTACATGATCAATCTTGCATACTCTAATAGAATATTTGTTACTTCCGTAGTGGGACACCTATGTATGCGGAAATTCAACGAAAAACACGAAAGTAAGCTAGCTCATTTTTAACCAGCATTCAGGTGACGATTTTGTAGGTATTATTATCCTTACAAAAATGCGAAGCCTGAATAATTTAACCATGAAAAAAAATCTGAAGTGTAGGTATTATTATCCTTACAAAAATGCGAAGCCTGAATAATTTAACCATGAAAAAAAATCTGAAGGCCAATTTTCCTACTTCAAACATGTTAAAATTCACGTCGCAAAATCATCTCAGTCTCAATCAATGTTAAAAACTTGTCAATTTGTAGAGAAATAAGAGGTATTTTTGACAGATTGAGACTGCGAAGCGAATGCGGATGTCCCATAAAAAATACGAGAATTACGCTTATGGTAATTTTCGCTAAAAAAAAATCTCAATTTTTAGTTTAATACATCCGATTTAGTTCAAATTTTGGTCGCAACTTTTAACATAAACTATTAATTTCGTATAGTATTATTATTATTTTGAATTCTGAGTTTAATTTGTTACATCTAAATTAATCCGGTTTATCAAAAAACTGATATTTAAAAAGAAGGCCTATTTACACGATTTTTTTATTACGTCACAGACTTTTTCCCTACCACATTTATTCAGGCGCTTTCAGCACAGTTAAGTTATTAACCCAACTCTTTTACAAGTGTGGGTAATATTTCAAAATTATACGATAAGCAAGAAACAAACTTTTTAATCAACTTCCAATAGCCCGTTAGCCGTAATCTCGCAACAATGTATTTAATATTTGCTCAGAAGAATGCCTGACGTAGTTAGAGGCAGCTTTAGTTTTTGTTGAAAACCTCCTTCCACTCTTCAGTTACGCAACTTGCATTATTAGTTTTCAACTTCACGAGTTTAGCATTTTCGGGTGAGTTTAGCTTGCTCAAATTAAATGTATACTTAGTTCAATATTGGTGCTTTTTATTTAAACTTCAGTTTGGAGCTAATCTAAAGTTTTAATCACGCTACTGAAGTAAGCAATCCTTTCTTGTTCATTGGTTCCGATGTTAAATACTTTTTCAATTAATTTAAACTTGTTATGTCTAGTCTGATGTTTCTTTTTTTATTTGATTTTTCTTTTTACTCATGCTGACGAATATAATAGTACCTGATCAGGACCTTAAAGTAATTTATCATTGATGTTAATTTTTAAAGAAATAAAGCAGGTTTTTTCAAATTTAAATAAAGCCTTTTAATAAAGTTTAAAAAAAATTGTTCAAATTTTAAAACTTAAGTTTTGTAACGTCTTATAGTTTGTGTGCAGATTATTTAAAAACCGGCCAAGTGCATGTCGGACTTCCCACATTTAGGATTCCGTACTAAATGAGGGAATTATCAAAGAAATATAATATTGGTATTTGTTAGTAAAATATACGTAATAATAAAAGATTTCACCAAATAAGTTCAAAAAATCAAGGCACGGCGGGCAGGCAGACGGACAGACGGACAGCCGGACACGTGAGTGACATCAATAGGGGTCCGTTTGGACCCTTCGGGTACGGAACCCTAAAAACTGACCGATAGCGAATCGGACTCTTGTGCAAATGATTCGGACCGAATCTAATCTAACGAAGTCTATAGTTTAAAAAAAAATGTTTAAAAATGTATGCGTTTCAAACATTTTTTTAAATCCGACTTTTATATTTTCCTTTAATCTACTTACTTTTTGTATTTATTTCAAGATTATAGGCTCAGTACTTTCAGAAATAAGAAGAGGAGGGGGAGGGGTATTTGAGACCCTTACTGTACCTAAGTCCTGTCATTTGACTTGTCGCACGGTAAACTTTGAAAACTATTTTTTTTAAATATACAATATTTTTCCCGGTCTCATGTTGTGTTTTTTTTTACCTTACATTACCGTGTTTGGGTCATTCAAATTCATGTGTGGAGCAAAATGGTTGTGACAGACGGACAGACAGGTAGACAGATGGCCAGACAGACGCACTAGTGATCCTATAAGGGTTCCGTTTTTACATTCGGATGTTCGGAATTCTATAAATGGTTTGTCCTTTATTCCTTTAATTACAGACTATGGCAGATATGGATTACGAAACGTATTGTTGACTATAACCTATCCTATAAAGACCTATAAAAATTATCTCACAACCTTTCCTTCCCGACCATAAATTGGCGGTAAGCCCTCTAAAATAGAGAGGTGCCGGATGCAAGCAATATAACTATCTATCGAAACTGCACTTGAGGCCTTCCCCTCATACAAGGAGGTGCCCCGACGCAATTAACTTGATTTATTCCCAACGTTTACTTATTCAGTGCTACGGTTAGTACGCCCAGGGAACACGCAACTACATTTAAAAAATACTTGTTCTAACTTTTCCAATATACCACGCGAATTTCAACCTTATATATCTACATTTTGAGGTGTTTAAGCAGTTTAGAAAAGAAATATTTAAGACGCAAAGTTTCATGCAAACTGTCTCGCGTTCAGAACATCTTTTACATGTAACAGTAAATATTTTTTAGAAGCTTTTGATTTAGATTTAGTGGGAAGCATTATTATTATTATTGTACGTCAGTATGAATACGATAGAATAATTTTTTGTCTTAGTTGTGGATTGAGCAGTTGTAAAATTTACCTTGAATATGTACTTTTGAAATTTAACTTTAAAATGCGTAAAGCATGTGGCGAAATTAACATTGTAACACAATTTGCACACAATACTCACTTTTTACAAAATGCTGCTCTATAAAAGAAGGAAAAACATAAGAAAACAACAAGCAATAAGCTAGAAGAAATAAGCAGATTACAATAACGAGATAATAAGAGAGCCTTAACAACTCAGCGAAGTAAACTTAACTATCGTGCTGCAGCTATTATGAACTAATTCTCTAGAAAGAAAGCCTTTGGCGGATCTAGGGGTGGGTCTGGAAAGCCATTAAAAAGGTGTGAGAGTGCGCGCTACGCCTCGAGTGAATTTGTCAGACGACGTCGTGAAATTAACACTAGGCGAACATAAGTCACCGGGAGACAGTGCTGCGCCTTCCCCCTGGGCGGTTATCGACATCTCAGATATAGTAAATTTTATCCGCCAAATTCGCTGCGAAAGTGGCTACAGCGAAGTGATTTGCAGTGTTATAACTGCGTTTGGGTTCGGTTCCATTGGATTAACGCCCGAGTAATGAGTACACTGACTAGTTAGTGAATAGAGTGAACAAGATCAGCTGCTGATTTGGACGTTTTTTAGTATTTAGGTTTGATAGTTTTTAGGGTTCCGTACTCGAAGGTTCCAAACGGAGTCCTATTATTGTCACTCACGTGTCCGTCTGTCTGTCCATCCGTCGTCTGTCACCAAAATTCTTACCAAATTTCAAGCTCTTAAGTCAATACTTAAGAACTTGAAATTTGGTGATAATTACGTATATTATTACGTATACTTTACTAACAAATACTAATATTTGGTACGGAATCCTTAATGTGTGAAATCCAACACGCACTTGGCCAGTTTTTTTATTACGGTCTTTAGTTTTTAGAATGATACTTTTTACTGAAACCAAAAAATGTTGCTTTATTTTGTCACAAACTGTGCGTAGATTTATTATACGCGCCTCTGCTGGAGCATATACATATAATAATATTATCACTACACCTACAAAATACTGGTCAAAGATACAACTAGTTAACTAATTAAAATAACTAATCCAAAAAATACAACACACGCTAAAATCCTCGATATTTAGAACACTTAATATTCAGCACGTCCCTAAAGCCGTTTGGGATGTAGCAATAATTGCTGCGACGCTCATTCACTACCTAGATGATATTAAGTTGAACATTACAACGCCGTGCAGCTCACTCCGATGCAGTACCCCACTTTTCTATGGAACCCTGGTACCCGGAGAAACGAAAAAGTATTATGAGATGAAATTATTAAGCTACTTCGTTTGAGGCGGTCCGGATTTATTACGGTCGGGATTTTGTTGGCTCTTTCATTTTTCTTTAGTTACATTCAAAGAAATAAAATATAATTGTTTCTTCTGGGCATGGAGATACAAGAAATGGTTCAGCGTTGAGAATGTCACTATTTGTCTTAAATATTAGTCATTTGTAAACATTTCGTTTTCTAAAAGTCATCCAAAAGGTGTAACATCCCTCGAGGAGGTCAAGAGGGGTCGGGGTTGCGTGGCAGCACGGTTCGGGGAGATAGTAGTGGTAGGGGTGAACTTCTCCCCGAGCCGAACTCTCGCCGAGTTCCACAACTCCCTCGTGGAGTTGAGAGACGTCGTCGTCGGATACCGTTCCCTCCCTGCGCTCGTTCTCGGGGACTTCAATGCCAAGAACTTGGCTTGGGGTTCCCGGTACACGGACGCAAGGGGCAGGATGGTGGAGGACTGGGCTCTGGAGACAGGCCTGGTCGCCCTGAACCGGGGTTCTGTCCCCACGTGCGTGCGGTGGCGGGGCGAATCGGTGGTGGACCTCTCGTTCGCCAGCCCCGCTCTGTCACCGCGCGTACTTGACTGGCGCGTTCTGGAGGAGGTGGAGACGTCTTCCGATCATCGGTACATCCGGTTTGACGTCTCCGCCCAGACCTCCAGCGTGCCGGTCCGACAGACCCCGAGCGGTCCGCGTTGGTCGCTGAAGCAGCTGGACCGGGAGCTACTCCTGGAGGCCTCGATCGTGCAGGCCTGGGTGACATCACCGAACAGGCCTGCCGACATAAACGACGAGGCAGAGTGGTTCCAGGAGGCCATGTCCGAGATATGTGACGTGGCAATGCCCCGGGTCCAGCCTTCTGCTCGGCGACAGGTGTACTGGTGGTCGCCGGCGCTTACGGCTTTACGCCAAGGGTGTATTGCCGCGCGACGCCGGTACACCAGGTACTGGTAACCGCACGCCGGAAACGGAAGCCGTCGAGGCGGAGCTATACGAGGGGTACAGAGCTGCGAGGATCGCCCTCCGAACGGAGATCTTGCGGGCCAAGAGATCGGCCCGCGAGGAGTCGCTGGAGACTCTGAACAGAGACCCATGGGGGCGCCCGTACAAAGCGGTGCGGGGGAAACTCCGCCCATGGGCCCCCCCACTGACGCAGAGTCTCCGGCCACAGATCGTGGAGGGCGTGGTGAGCGCTCTGTTCCCCTCGCGAGGGGAACATACTCCTCCGCCTATGGCTCCGTCTCCTGCGGTACCTGACGCGGACCAAGACGACGACGACGATGCTCCCGAGGTGACCGAGGTAGAGCTGAGAGCGGCGGTGCGTAGGCTGAATGACAAAAACACCGCCCCAGGACCCGATGGCTTTCATGGGAAAGCCTGGGTCCTGGCCTTGCAAGAGGCTCTCGGGCCTCGACTCAGAGGGCTTTTAAGCGCATGCTTAGAGAGGGGCCAGTTTCCACGTCGGTGGAAGACGGGGAAGCTGGTCCTGATCAAGAGGGTGGGGCGCCCTGCGGACTCTCCGTCCGCTTACCGGCCCATTGTGCTGCTCGACGAGGTGGGCAAGCTCTTTGAAAGAGTAATTGCAGACCGCCTCGTCGGGCATTTGGTGCGGGTGGGGCCGGACCTGGCGGAGAGCCAGTACGGAGAGCCAGTACGGCTTCCGCAGGGGGCGCTCCACGGTGGACGCAGTCATGCGCGTAAGAGCCCTCACGACGGGGGATGCAGTGGCCCGGGGTAGGGTCGTTTTGGCGGTGTCTCTGGACATCGCCAATGCCTTCAACACCCTGCCCTGGAGTTGTATAGTGGAGGCACTCCGGTATCACCGGGTGCCGCCCTACCTCCGTCGCGTAGTCGAGGCGTATCTGACGGACAGAGACGTCATCTACCCCGGTCATCAGGGAGTATGGAACCGGCGAGAGATGTCGTGCGGTGTTCCACAGGGATCGGTCCTGGGGCCGCCTTTGTGGAACATCGGATACGACTGGGTGCTGCGCGCCGACCTCCCCACTGGCGTCAGCGTAGTGTGCTACGCTGACGACACGCTGGTCTTAGCGCAGGGGAGGTCGCACGAGGCGGCGGCCGAACTTATGACACGCGGGGTTGCGACAGTCATAGAGAGGATCCGGCAACTGGGACTCGAGGTGGCATTGCACAAGTCCGAGGCCATGTGTTTTCATGG
The DNA here is from genome assembly GCA_951329385.1 of Polia nebulosa. Lineage (NCBI taxonomy): Eukaryota > Metazoa > Arthropoda > Insecta > Lepidoptera > Noctuidae > Polia > Polia nebulosa. Next base: position 16,463,078 of record OX589588.1, on the reverse strand, counting down.
TCGTCGGAACGCGCCACCGTCGGGTTCCCAGATCACGGTAGGAGGGGTTCGCATCGGCGTCGAGGGTACGATGAAGTACCTGGGACTCGTCCTCGACAGCCGGTGGAACTTCGTCGAACATTTTCGACGTTTGGCTCACAGATTGGACAGGGCCGGGGCCGCCTTGAAGCGGCTCCTACCCAATCTGAGGGGGCCAAACGCCTCCTGCCGGAGGCTCTACGCGGGGATCGTGCGGTCCATGGCCCTCTACGGGGCACCGGTGTGGGCGCGTTCGTTGAGGCAGCGATCAGCTCGCCTGATGAACGCGTCCCAGAGGGTCATGGCGATCCGCATCATCCGCGGATACCGCACGATCTCCCGTGAGGCGGCGAGCCTCCTTGCCGGACTGTCACCGTGGGATCTGGAGGCAAAAATCCTCGCGCACCTGTACGAGTGGCGCGAGGAGGCCAAACGCCGGGGCGAAACTCCGCTGCCGCGACAACTCGCGGCTCGGCGGACCGAGCTCCGGCAGGATCTCATGGTGACATGGAGAGAGCGACTGTCGCAACCCAGCGCTGGGCACGCCACCATCGAGGCGGTAGTGCCCCTCTTTGAGGAGTGGCTGGAGAGGCGTCACGGCGCCCTCACCTTCCGCCTGACGCAGGTGCTCACCGGACACGGCTGTTTCGGTAAGTACCTGTGTCGGATCAAGGCGGAGGTGACCCCCGGGTGTTTCCATTGCGAGGATCGCCCAGAGGACACGGTGGAGCATACGGTGGAGGTTTGCCCCGCTTGGGCAGAGCACCGCCGTGTCCTCGTGGATGCGATAGGCGGCAGCGACCTCTCGCGCCGTGCCCTGGTTCAGGCCATGGTACGGAGCGAGAGGGAATGGGAAGCCGTCTCCACCTTCTGCGAAGCAGTAATGCTCGCGAAGAGGGAGGCGGCATACGCTAGGGAGACTCGAACACAGCCGAGTCGCCCTAGCGCTCCCAGCCGCAACCGCCGCCTGAGACGCCAGGGGGTTCGGACGCCGCGAGACGATCTCCGGCCACCGTAGACCCGGGCCTGCGGACGGCGAGTAGTGGGTAACTCGCCGTCCGATCAGCACCAGGCCTGAGAGTCGACGGCGCGTAGTGTTCCACGCGCGCCTCATAGAGTTGTCAGCCAAGGGAAGGGGCCTGCCACGGCCGATGCCTGCCCGGGGGTGGAGGATAAATTCGAAAGAGTTACCTCGCCCCCGGGCACTCGAGGTAGGGAGGAACAGGGGTGGGTTTTAGTCAGTAAGAGTCTGACACACCCTTCCGCTCCACCCTAGAGCGGAAGAAGTCATAGGATGATTTCCCACCCCCCAAAAAAAAAAAAAAAAAAAGGTGTAACATGGGATGAAGAGTAGACAAACCTTTGAGTGATCGTAAATCGTCAAACATTGCTTGAGCCAACAAAGTTTTTCTTCTCATTCGTGTTCTTCATTGCTGAAGGTCGTGCTCGTCCTGGAAATCTTTCACGGATTCTCTGACGAGCTGTTTCCAGGCCAGTCTGTCTTCGGCTCTTCTCAGGGCAGTGGTCACTGTGAGTTCCTTGATCTGGTCTGATCAGCGGGCAGGTGAACGTTCGTTCACCAGACCAGACCAGACGCAGACTTTTTCCGTCTACTTTTTCCACTACAACCAGTTTTTCTAATTTGTTTGGTTGCCTCCGGGCATTAACATGATAAAAGTAACTTGAGACTCCTTTTTTTTGTGTGATGGGAAATCATCCAATGACATCTCCCGCTCTAGGGTGGAGCATAAGGGCGTGTCAGACTCTTACTGACTAAAACCCACCCCTGTTCCTTCCCTGCTCTGAATGCCCAGGGGTGCGATAACTCACTTTAGAATTTACCCACAACTCCTGGGCAGGCATCGGCTATGACGGGCCACGTCATGTTTTGCTGACAACTCTTTGAGGCGCGCGTGGAACACTACGCGCCGTGTGCTGATCGGACGGTGAGTTACCCACTACTCGCCGTTCGCAGGCCCGGGTAACTTAGGACTTCTTGGTAGCAAATCGTGGAGTCTGGTTTTAATGTTTATCTGGACAAAAATAGACTTATTAGCGCGTTTTGCTGTCCAAACAAAGTTTATGCCAAAGTCTGTGCAACAAAGTTTGTCGAAAGAATAATGAGGCGTATCCCAACGATTGAGAAAAGGCTAGACATAGTGATTGAATGAAAATCAGCAGCCCAAGTAATATCGTTTAAAGCATGTATTTATTAAAAATCTTTATAGATTGAGTAATCCTACTAAAATTATAAATGCGAAAGTTTGTATGTTTGTATGTTTGGCTGTCCTGCACGCAAAAACAGCTGAAGGGATTTGTATGAAATTTTGCACACAGATTAGTCATGACCTGAATTAACACATACGCTCCTTTTTATCCCGGTTAATGACAAGATTTACCGAAGGCTGAGGTGGAAGTAGAAATCCAGAGACGGGCTGAACGAGCGGACACGCTCACAAAGTACCAGGAGACCAGAATCATGAAAAAGTATTTTAGGGGCTACAATCCTAAGCTGTATAGCTTCACAAACCACCAAGAGACTGGTCTCTTGGCCCGGAAACACATCTTCTTGATTCTGGAATCAAGAAGAAGTGTTTCCGGGGCTTGAATCCTAAGCGGTATAGTTTCACAACATAACAGGAGATCAGAATCACAAAATATATTCTGAGGGCGAAAAAAAAAAGAAACTGTGGTAATTTGAGAGGTACAGACAGATTCACAAATTAACAGGAGATCAGAACCATGAAGAAGTAAAATTTTCGAGCAGTACAGATTCACAAAAAACCAGGACATCAGAATTACAAATGTAAGGCTGGGATTATGAGAGGTAGAGAGAGATTCACAAAATACCAGGAGACCGGAAACACAAATAGTGTGCCGGAGCTGAAATCATGAGCGGCATAGATTCTCAAACTACCAGTAGACCATACTCATGTAGAGGTATTTTCGATTCTAGCCTCGAAAAAGACTCATTACCAGGAGAACAGAAAAAATCCAAAAGCCTTATAAAAGTTAATTTAACATAAACAACAAAACTTCGGCGTCAAACACAGATACAAACGCAGATAGCCCATAGAATAGCTCGCCATCCGATAAGGACCCCAGACCCGAGAGTCGACAGCACGTAGTGTTCCACGCGTGCCTCAAAGACATATCAGCAATACCTGACGAGGCCGGAAGGGCCGATGCCTGCCTGGAGTCGCGGATAAATTCGGAATAGAGTTCTCGCGGCTCTTGGCACTCAGGCAACTGAAGGGACAAGGGTGAGTTTTAGTCTGACACCCTCCCACTCCACCCAGAACGGGAAAAGTCATTAGATACCACAAAAAAAAAGGTAGTCCATTGAAAATAGATATTCGGCGTGGCAAACATTATTGCTAAGGTGAAATCCGCAAAATTTAATCGTCGTCCAACTTTGCTAAGCCCTGCGAATGTAGGAAATTCTGATTTTCATGATTCTAGCCGTAACTATTATATTTAACACGGTAAGAGTAACAAGATAGGTACCCCAACACACTGAGCGAGTGTGTGTGCTCCTACAGTCTTTATGTAGAACTTTGACGTTCAAAAAGTTCTGGCTTTCAGCCTAATTTAAATAACTGACTTTTGATTTTGATTCCTACAAGGTTTTTTAGGCGAAGCCGCGGGCGGAAGCTAGTATGTATGTAGGAATGGAACGTTATGACCGGACAGTGAAACGGGATGTGAAGATGAATGACAGATGTGAAGCATAAACAAGTGACAAAGATGAATGTATGAAATAGTCAAGGAGAGAAAGAGATAGCGAATGAATGTTAAAGATGTAGAATAAGGAAGGTAAAGGGAAGGGGGAGAACTTGAAGTTTTAAGAAGAAAAGACGTGTATTTTTTTTGTCAGGAAATAAATATAATAATTAAGAAGCAATCGGCCATTTTATTGGAATACAATTGAGCTAATCCCATAACTTTTTGGGGGCTCGTCCGGGATAGCTCAATATTTCCAGTTTTCGGGCTAAAGGGGCAAAAAGAATCAAGACGGCACGAGTGTTGCACAAAAGACGTTAAGACGCCATTACGAAAAGAAGACGGTAACAATAGAACAGTTACAAAAGAAAAGGAAAAGACGAAATATGGAAAGGTCGCCGCGACAAGGGAGAAATCGCCGCCAAGCCAACGACGGTGAAGACGAACATGACGCATCCACATCGGCTAAGCAAGGGTTTTACCGAGATCAGGCTATTTTCCATGAGAGCCTTGTCCCAAATTTCAGTGGGCAAGACAAGACGTTTGCGGTAGCTAAATGGGCGCAGGACATTGACGACAACGCCAAGATTTTTCAGTGGTCGCCCCTACAAACTCTGATCGTAGCCAGAAGGGCTTTGGTCGGAACTGCTGCGCTATGGCTCAGATCTGAAAAACCTTTTAAAAGTTGGGAGGATTTAAAGGTTGGATTACTGAAGGAGTTTCCAGATGCAGTGGATAGCAAAACCATCCACGAGATGATGGCCGCCAGAAAGAAAAAGAAGGACGAAAGGTGTCTAGACTACGTGTTAGTCATGAAGGAAATGGGAAAACGCGGCAAGATGCCCGATTATGTCGCCATTAAATACATAATAGACGGCATAATCGACGCGCGTAGTGTTCCACGCGCGCCTCAAAGAGTTGTCAGCAAAGGACGGGGCCTGCCACGGCCAGTGCCTGCCCGGGGGTGGAGGATAAATTCGAAAGAGTTACCTCGCCCCCGGGCGCGTAGGGCAGGGAGGAACAGGGGTGGGTTTTAGTCAGTAAGAGTCTGACACGCCCTTCCGCTCCACCCTAGAGCGGAAGAAGTCATAAGATGATTTCCCACCCCCCAAAAAAAAAAAAAAAAAAACGGCATAATCGACTCGGAAGTTAATAAAATGTTGTTATACGGAGTTACGACGTACGCGGACTTGAAGGAAAAGATTAAAATTTATGAGACAATCAAAGAGAAAATGAGGACGGATAACAGTGGTCATAGTCGATACAAGAAGCCAGAAAATCATGAAAATGGCGCGGGAATCAAGAGGTGTTACAGCTGTGGTGAAAAAAATCATCAATCATCAAAGTGCCCAAATAAAGAAAAAGGTCTGAAATGTTTTAAGTGTAACGAGTTTGGACACATTTCTAATCAATGCATTCGGTCTATGAATAGTACGAATGAAAAGACCCATGACCGAGAACGGGAATGGCGAGGCGGAAAACCGAACATTCACGAAGATAGACGAGCGATGTGTGTGACTGACTTCACTCCGAACATTCGTGAGCCTGCGGTTGGTAAAACTGATGACATTGACAGGAGTACCAACGTCAGTGACGGCGACAAGATGGCGATGCCAGTGGGAACTGACGCAAACTTCACTGATGTTTATGTCAAAGAGAAAACGCCGGTGCAGTTTCGATTTGAAAATTCTTGCAAAACAATTTTAGTGAATGAGTGCGAAGTTAATGCGTTAATTGACTCTGGAAGTGAGATAAACTTAGTGTGCGCTGAACTTTGTGTTCATCTTGGGATTCCTGAGTCGGTAAACATTGTCACGAATCTGGTGGGATTAGGCGGCAGTGTAAGGTCGACGCAAAAGTTTACTGCTTGTGTGTTGATAGATGGACACGAATATAATGATATTGCATTTCATGTTGTTCCTAGGCATTGTATACCGTGTAGTGTGATATTGGGTCAAGAATTCCTTAAAGATGTTTTTACAATTATGTCAAAGGGGTCAATACTTATTACTCCAAACGTAAACAGTTGGTTATCAAAGCTTGTGTGTGTGGTTAGTCAGGATGAGTTTGTTTTAGGTACTGTTCAAGACAAGCAGGTGCAACAAGAAGTTATTGACTGTGTGAATAATTATAAACCAGTACAAGTAAAGGAAGCGCCAATAGAATTGCGCATCGTGCTCAAGGATGATATACCCGTGACTCAGCGACCAAGGCGCATATCTTTAGTTGAACAAGAGATTGTTGAAAAGCAAGTATCAGTGTGGCTTAAGGATGGGATCATTCGTATAAGTTTTTCAGAATATTCCTCACCCTTGGTGTTAGTAAAGAAAAAAGATGGCAGTACCAGAGTATGTGTAGACTATAGACCCATAAACAAAAAGATGATTAAGGATGAATTTCCTCTGCCTATTATTGATGATTTGATTGATAAACTTAAAGGTGCTCGTGTTTTTAGTGTGTTAGATTTGAAGAATGGTTTTTTCCATTTGAGAGTCAGTAAAGAAAGTATAAAGTACACTGCCTTTGTTACACATAATGGACAGTATGAGTTTCTGAGGGCTCCGTTTGGTTTGTCGGTTTGCCCGAAGTATTTTATGAGATTTGTAACTATGGTGTTTCAGGAACTTATAGCAAAAGGGATATTGGTTATATTTATTGATGATTTATTGATACCTGCTGTCGATGAATATCAGGCATTGCAGCGGTTAAAAGAAGTGTTAGATGTAGCATCACAGTACGGCCTGCAGATTAATTGGAAAAAGGCACAACTACTATGTCGAAGAATAGAGTACCTAGGACACATTATAGAAGATGGAAAAGTTCAACCTTCTCAGGACAAAACAGATGCTGTTACCAGGTACCCTGAACCCAAGACTTTAAAGCAACTTCATAGTTTCGTGGGATTAACTTCATATTTTAGGAAGTATATTAAAGATTTTGCTTTGATAGCTAAACCATTGACTGAATTATTGAAGAAGGATGTTAACTTTGTTTTTGAAGAGGTACAGAAAAGTGCATTCAATGCGTTGAAGAATGCGTTAGCTAGTAGCCCAGTGTTAAGGATTTATGATCCTCAGTTATTTACTGAATTGCATACCGATGCCTCTGCAATAGCATACAGTGCTATTTTGCTTCAGAGAGACTATGCAAATGAGTTACATCCTGTACACTACTACAGTAGGAAGACCAGTGATGCTGAGAAGAAGTATAGCAGCTACGAGTTGGAAGCTTTGGCTATTATTGAAGGTGTAAAGAAGTTTAGGCATTACTTGTATGGAAAATACTTTAAAATTGTTACAGACTGTCAAGCTTTTCAGAAGACATTGAATAAGAAGGACCTAACTACTAGAGTAGCCAGATGGGTATTATTGCTTGAAGAGTATGATTATGTAGTTGAACATCGACCAGGAGGAAAAATGCAACATGCAGACGCTTTGAGCAGAAATCCATTTGTTGGAGCTGTTGGGTTAAGCCTACATGATCAAGTAAAGCAAGCACAGATGTTGGACGAAGGTATAAAGGCGATTATAGAGATAGTAAAACTTCAGCCATATGAAGACTATATCTACGACGATGGTTTACTGTACAAAGGACTAGAAAGAAAGTTAGTAATACCAAGAAATTTAGAATTCGAGATTTTAAGAAGAATCCACCAGAAGGGACATTTTGGGAAAAGGAAAATGATACAACTGATAGAACAAGAATATTACATCAAAAATATTAACAAGAAGATTGAAGAGTTTTTGCTGTCGTGCATACCATGTCTGTTAGCAACCAAAAAAGAAGGTAAACAGGAGGGATTCTTAAATTGCATTGACAAGGAAAGCATTCCTTTGCATACTATTCATTGTGATCATATTGGACCTCTTTCAGAGACGAGAAAGATGTATAATTATATTTTAACTGTTGTAGATGGATTTACAAAGTTTGTGTGGTTGTTTCCAGTGAAGGGGACTACTAGTAGAGAGACTATAGACAAGTTAAAGATTCATCAGCAAACGTTTGGAAATCCTATACGTTTGATATCAGATCGTGGTAGTGCGTTTACCAGCAATGACTTTAAGGAGTATTGTGAGAAGGAGAATATTCAACATATAACCATAACAACAGGTGTGCCCAGAGGCAATGGTCAAGTGGAGCGTATTCACAGAATAATTATAGCAGTTTTAGCAAAGCTATGCATTGAAGAGTCAATGGTACAAGCAGGTCAGCCGTGTGCAAAAAGCATTGAACAGCACATATCAAAGAAGTATTGACACCACTCCCTTTGAACTCATGTTGGGTACAAAAATGAAAACTAAAGAAGATGTTGAAATTTTTGATCTGCTTCAGCAAGAACATAGGAGTAATTTCTTGCAGAATAGAGAAAACTTAAAGATGAAGGCAAAAGAACAAATAAGAAAAGTTCAAAATGAAAATTGTAAGACGTATAATAGAAGAAGAAAAGAAAGTCGAAAATATGTAGTAGGAGATGTTGTAGCCATCAAACGTACACAGTTTGGTACTGGATTAAAGCTCAAACCGAAGTATCTAGGACCATACAGAGTTACTAAAGTGAAAAGAAAAGATCGATACGATGTTGAGAAAATGGATAACAGGGCAGATGGTTCTCGAGTGACTTCTTCCTCCGTAGATAATATGAAGCCATGGCCAGTGTTTGGCAATACTGTTGAGTTAGGTGAGTAGGTCTTGTTATTTGTTAGGTTAGGGGATATCTTTGGGGTTTGCTCTTGACCTAATATTGCATTAAGATACTACAAGTCATGTTATCCTGAAGTGTGTTAACTCATCTTACTTGTATGATAAAACGGTTGTTTTAGCAATCTATTGTTTTAAAGTTTAGGTGTTATCTACTGGAAAAATGTAAAGTATGTGTTGGAGGTTAATAATTGTTTACTTTAAGTTAATAGGTTTGTTTTGTATAAGGATTTAAGATGTAATTTTAGTTAAATCTGACTGGGGGCAGTCAGAAAATCAGAATGGCCGAGCTGTAGGAATGGAACGTTATGACCGGACAGTGAAACGGGATGTGAAGATGAATGACAGATGTGAAGCATAAACAAGTGACAAAGATGAATGTATGAAATAGTCAAGGAGAGAAAGAGATAGCGAATGAATGTTAAAGATGTAGAATAAGGAAGGTAAAGGGAAGGGGGAGAACTTGAAGTTTTAAGAAGAAAAGACGTGTATTTTTTTTTGTCAGGAAATAAATATAATAATTAAGAAGCAATCGGCCATTTTATTGGAATACAATTGAGCTAATCCCATATGTATAACAATAATAATTTATTTAAGATACCTTTTGGTCCACAAATGGGTGCTAGTATCTACTTATACGTGGGCGTCCAAGCAAAACGGGTCCTGTTCTCAGCATTTGGTTTCCGAGATATACGCAGTTTTATAAAGTTGGGTGAAAAATAGCATTTCGCGATTTTATTTTTGATTATTGTTCATTTAATGCTCAATTATTTACAAGTTCATTTAGTTATTGTCTTTATATGATGTTTCTTAGTACTTAAAATTTCTTTTTTACTTAATTTTTTTAATGCTTTTTCTCAAATCAAACTTTTTCTAAGTTTCAACTTCAAATGACTAATAAAAAAATGTGTACTTTTTGAATATTTGTTTAATACTGTTTTATTATCAATTGGCTATTCTAGAAACCGAATCTAGTCTTAACTTTCTCTACTGGACCCTTTTTGCTTGGACGGGCGTCCCAATCACAAATAACTAACATAGATAAATAAATGTAGGCACATTTATCTATGTTAGTTCTTTGTGATTATAAAAGAAGGAACGAGAGATTGTTTTTAAATAATTTTAAAATTTACTTTGTTATACAATAAAAAAATAGCTAGTAAAATTGTCAATTGCAGTAGAATATTAATTAAAATCAATAAAATTATTTTGTGAATAAATTAAAATGTCATTGGATAAAATTAAAAATGACAATTAAAATTGTCGTTTTTCATTTTAAAATAATTACAATAAAATAATAATAACTCTAAAATAATTACAATAAAATACAATGCATACATTAATATTCAAACGAAATCCCTGCTAATCACAAATATTTCACTAAAATTTACCTACCCCACGGCGACTTATTCCACTTATACTTTTTTATTCGTACATGTAAGGCCTGCCAGCGCTGCAGAAAAGGTATTTCCAACCTGTTTGCAACGACGGCAAGGAGACTGTTGCCACGACCCCGCATTCTACTCGCTATATAGGTTGCCCTCTTGCGCATGCAAAGACAGTCAATTTACACCTCCGCGAATATTCCCGACTCGCTGCAGAAGCGAGGCAGCCGCAACAGCATCCTCAGCGTGTCGTTGTATTGTTGTATTGGTCGCGGAGAGTGCTGTGTGATTGCTACGAGTATGAAACCCACAGGCCGCTCTAAGCATGGATTTTTGGAAATTGATCTCCAAAAAGGATTAATTAGGGGCCGAAAGTTTGTCATTCCTGCCTAAGTGATCCCGTTAAGCACACTGCTTGTACAAAATAAATGAAACACCAACTTACAGTTTACAGTATTAACATTCTAATTAAATTAGTTCTTCGTAGTACGCGTTGAAAGAAGAAAGTAAAAATAAAACACAAACCTAATCACTAGGAAGTTCAATAGGTGCTCTTGTTTTCCATCGTGAGCCATCACAACAGTTGAATAGAGTCGTCATTATTAACTTATAATTATTGTAATTCTTATAAACGAAAGTGTTCAACCGTGAAATGTAGTCTATATACTTTATTTAATAGAAATAACTTAAAAGATATATATACAAACTAACAATAATACCTAACATGTACAAATGTGTAAGAAAAAACAACTCACTGGGCATCAAAAAATTCATCCACATCGCTGTCAATGGAAAGTGCCCAGAACGCTAGCAGCATTGCCACGTTGAATAGCAATGCTGATTCGTTGGCCAAAGAAAAGCCCAGCCCTCTGGTCACGTGAAGAGTCGACTAATAGCTTGCTGATATGCCGGAAAACTGGATGAGCACTCGGACCCCATGGCCCTAGTGTTTCAACCCCAAACGGCTCAAACATGTATCTCCCAATAAGGTTGTTAGATTTGCGCCGTTTGAGGTTTTCTGCACCTGCAGCAGCCGCCCCAGCACAGCCCGCCGTGCTAAGAAGATGGGATGGCGCAAGGGTGTCGACACATGTTGCATCCCACACCAAAGGCCTACCCAACTTCCAAGGCATTATGGTCATTCCGTCTGGCCTCTTCCTATCGTCACGTGCCAAGCCATTGGGTTCTAAAACAGCTGGCACCCCGGCGGTGACAAGAGCCCGACGGATGATGTCATTAATGCTGGCGTGCCATGCTATCCGACCAGCACTCCTACCGCAGGATAGACCATGGTGTCCGAGGCGGTCGACTGCTTCACCGCATTGACAACGATGTGGAGCTCCACTCGGAGCACCCAGACGCAAACATGTAGCGATACGGAAAGTGGCGTCACTCAGCATGGTACCAATGTTGGGTGACGGTAGTGCCTGTAGCCAAAGGCCCGACTCCCATTCACCCACAGCCAGTAGGCGGGCACGCTCAGCAGTATTGGTGGACGTATTAAAGAGATTATTCCGTACCAACCTGCAGAGCGGCTCATCCCACTGTCTCTGGGAAGATGGGTTCTCGGGTAACGCCGTGTTCGGGCAAGCCGCTTTCCAGGCGTTCACAGCATCAGTCAAGCTCGGCACCTCACAGTTAACCAGCGATGAGGTTAAAATTCGTGTGGTTAACTGTCGAGTGCTGTGGACCGAAGACAGGAACGCCGGTAGGCTTACACTAGACATTTTGCGAATGCCGAGCTCACCAAAGCGAATGGGTAGCGTGGCTTGCAGCCATGCTCGGTCATCCAGGGCCACATTTAAGATGGACGTAAGAGTGGAACGAATAATTTGATCGATTTTGTCCAAGAGATGTGGCTGCTTCCATAAAAGGGAAGAGAGACGAAAATATATAAAATTTGGTCCGAAACAGCAATACCTGATGAGGGTGACCGCCGAATGTAAATTAATTTTGGAAAGTCTATCTGAAAATAATATTTATAATACATATTACAATTTTAAATGTCGGCTCCACGGATGTCGTATTCAAACATCTGTAAAAACTTGGTTCATTTGGTCGAATGCATTGAGAATTTTAATACTTTCCTTTATCTTGAACTCTACTTGTTAGGACCTTATCGGGTGCCTACTAAGTTCCTTTATTTTATTACCATTTCAATTTCTTGCATTACTTATACCTTTCAATAATTATTGCAGAATTGTGATTCAATTTTGAATTAATTTGGTTATTCATGATTTTTTTAGGTTTCCGTAGTCAATAACCCTTATAGTTTCGCCATGTCCATCAGTCCGTCCGTCCGTCCGCAGCTTAGCTCAGTAACTCTTAGTACTAGAAAGCTATAATTTGGCATGGATAATTTAAATGTATATATATATATTTCTTATTATAATTTTATATTCTATATTAATCACGCCGACAAAGTGTTAAAATAAAATCATGAAAAAGGCTTTTTAGGTTACCTCCTGTGCATGTAAAGTGGGGATATTTTTTTTCTCGTTTATCCCATGGTGTATGGGGTATCGTTGGACAGGCCAATCAAAAATATAACGGGTCTGTGAAAAGCCATCGATTCAGGGATCCGTTTGCGTAAAATTAAGCTTTAAATTGCTATTTTTTGCTGAAATCAAAATGGTTGCTCTATTGGATATGGGGAAAAAATCACGGCAGTAGTATATGTAACGAAATTAAAAGTAAAACCATCGCGGCTATGTTAGCTCTGTTAGTTTTAGAGTAATAGTTGCAACTTATAAAATATTACTACTTGGTAAATTTCGTACAAAATAGTTATATATATGATACTAGTGCGGTAAGTTGGTTTTTACAAAGTCGAGGGCTTACCATAGTCACGTCAGTTTTTAAATACCAGTCCGCACGTGTGTCATACAACATTTTTAAACACATTTGCGAGAAAACAGTACCTGCAATAGGTGATGAAAAAAACTTTTGGTTTTGATGTGAAACATCTATTGGCGCGGCTTGGCAGTAAAACCGACTCGAATCTCGTGACACCGTCGTGGCACGAAGGCCCCACTACGCTACCGCTCTCGACTCCCTTCTCCCTAGAAACATCTATGCGAAAAAAAGTAACACAACAACAACCAACAACAAAAAACTAACAACCAACATCAACAAACAACGACAACAATTAACAACAACCACAACCAACAACAACAAACAACAAAAAACCAACAACAACAATCAAAAACAATAACAACAAAAACCAACAATATTAAAAACAACAACCAGCAACAACTACCATCAACAACAACCAACAACAATAACAACAACAACCAACAAGATTAACAACACCAACCAGCAACTACTACTAACAACAGCAACCACAACAATAACCACCGACAATAACAACAACAACAACAAACAACAACGACAACAACAAACACAACAACAACAACAAATAACAACCAGCAATAACAACCAACAACAATAAACAGCAACAACAACTAACAACAACAAACTACAACCAGCAACAATAACAACCAACAACAGCAACCACCGACAACAACAACAACACTACCAATAACAGCAACTACCACCACCAATAACAACAACAAACAAAAACATCCAACAACACTACCAACAACAACCACAACTAACAACAACAACAACAACCATCAAAATCAACAACAACACCAACAACAAACAACAACTACTACAACACAAAAAACACATAACACATAAAGTAGATGTTTCACATCTGCCGGGTCTCCCGTGACGGCTAATATATTTTTTTCAACACATTTGCTCAAAAAATGCACTTACGAAGCCTGTATACATTGTACGAAAGTTCAAAATTACGCACCATACAATGGAACGTGCGGTAAAATAGATATTCTCACCTAAGTACCTATTTTACCGCACGCTCCGTTGTATAGGCCGTGCGTATCCTTTACGATTTTTTTTTATTTCTTTATAGAATAGAATTCCACCAAGGAGTTCCGCATTACGAGAACAAAAAACTTGAGAGGTGTCAAGGGACACCCGGATGGAACGAAGTTCCTTTCGAATTGTAATAATATTTTATTTCTATTTTTTTTTATTTTTTATTATTAGTTTTTTTTATTTTATATTTTTCTCTGTTCAATGCGAAATAGAAAGACGAAACGAAAATAACTGGCTTGCTTTCTATAAGAGAGAGAGAGAGAGACAGACAGAGAAACATGCGCACGCCGCACGGCTTACAATTATAGCAAAAAAAAAAACTTCTGTTCTTGTTGTTGTTAGTTGTAGTTGTTGTTGCTGCTTGTTGTTGTTATTAGTAGTTGTTGCTGGTTGTTGTTTGTTGTTGTGTTTGTTGTTGTATTTGTTGTTGTTGGTTGTTGTTGTGTTGCTTTTTTTCGCATAGATGTTTTTAGGGAGAAAGGGGTCGAGAGCGGTGGCGTAGTGGGGAAATTTGGCACGACGGCATCATGCCGTTTTTCGTCACGACATTCGAGTCGGTTTCACTGCCAAGCCGCGCCAATAGATGATTCACATCAAAAACAAAAGTTTGTTTCATTGCCTAGTAGGTACTGTTTTCTCGCAAATGTGTTGAAAAACGTTGTATGACACACGTGCGGTTTGGTATTTACAAACTCGTGACTATGGTAAGTGTAAGTACTTAGGTGAAGTGCGGTCTACGGAACCCTAACTTGCGCGTGGGCCAACACGCATTTGGCCGGTTTTGTTTTAAATGTATTTTAATACTGTCTACTGCTTGTTAAAATAAAATTCGTTTATTTCAGACTATTGTCGTTTGTGTGTTTGTTTATTTCCATATTTTGTTAGTATAACATTATCTTAACACTGTGTTATTACTGAGCCGCTCCATTAATGTAGGTATTAACATTGAAAACAAATAAATCATTAAAAATAAAGTTAAATTAAAATAAATTGAATAAGTCATTTAAAATAAAATGGAAATAAATAATTTAAAATTAAATAAAATTGAAAATAAACTAAAACTAAAATAAAATTGATAAATTTAAGGTAAAGATAATCAGGTAACATGCAGCCTGATAGGCCTTCCCACAGCTACCGATACTGGTCTGTCTGTAATCATCCTTAGGATTCACTTCCTCGAATTCGGCGAATTAGTGAGGCTGACTTTTTGCGCATTATAGCGTACAAGTCATCCACCCTCGCATCGGCAAACATAGCCGAGGCGCTGCAAAATCGAGAAAGCCGCACCAAGGCGTTGTTGTACTGTACTCTGAGAGCATTGTAGGCCCGCTGCGTGTAGTTGGTCCATAGGGCGCTGGTGTAAAAGCTTTGGCAGTAGGCCTTGAACAAAGTTATTTTTGCCTGTGCTGTACACCTCGCAAACCTATGCACCAACATGTTAGCACGCACCGACAATGCTCTGCGCTCTCTATCAATGTCTGCATCATCATGCAGTGTTTCGGTCACAACATGCCCCACATACCTAAACTGAGAGACCCAACTCAAAGATACCCCGTTGAGATATACTGGTGGTATATGCTCAGGTTGTTTATTCTTGCCTCTGATGAGCAAGCCTCTTATTCTCGGGACAACTATTTATAAACAACTAGATTAAAATCATGCAAACCTCATTAATGTGTCCAGGCAATCTGTCCATTTTAGGTTGCCTGGAAGAGATTGCGCAGGGCGATAAGGCCACCCATTGTATGATTTTCATTATTTAATTTATCATCTTGGTGTGCAATAAAGCATATACATAAATGTCTAAATAAGTTAATACGTTATCACATAACATAGTACAAAAAAACATTAGATACAAAAAAAATGTTCTAAAAGTACTTAGGTAACATGTAGGTCACAGTTGATGTTGTAAGTTGTACCAACTAATTCGACTCATGCATAAATTTTAAAAACGTTTCATAGATACAAATATTAAATTACAAATTATATAAAAGCTTACAAAAAATAAATAAAATATGTACCAGCGGCATTAAAAGGCGAGGTGTAGAACTCATTGGGCATCGTTGAAAAATTCGTCCACATCGCGTCAATGGGAAAAGTAACCGAAAAAAAGCCAGCTCTCTGGGTTATTTAACGTTTCATTGAATATCGTTATAGGTACAGGGAAAAACGGCATTTTAGCTTAAATTCTAGTCTGTATTTATTGATCATAATTTCTCCCGTGTCTATCATGTTGGTACTTTGCATTTATCGTGATAAAAATTAGTTTATACATACGCAGTAATAGATACATGTTCTGCGATTTTGGCGGTCTCTCCAGTTCTGAACTCTGTTCTGACTTGATGGTGCGCTTCTCCCAGCCTGCTCCGGTTTTCGGTATCTCGGTTCACTTTTGCAAAGCGATGGCGAAATAGATCGGACTATTAAGCACAGAATTAACACTGGATAGATGAAATGGCGGCAGGTCACCGGGACTATCTGCGACTCCCACATCCCCCATTAACTTAAGGGGAAGATTTATAAAACAATGGTCAGATCTGTGCGTTGTATGGTTCAGAATGTTGGGCCACAAAAGGGATGAATCAAAAGCAACTGCATGTAGCTGAGATGAGAATGCTAAGAGCGATGTGTGGTGTTATGCGCATGGATAGAATTAGGAATGAGTAGATAAGAGGAAGTCTGAAAGTGGCACCGCTGACTGAAAACTTGTGTGGAAATCGGTTGTTATGGGGCATGTGATGCGAATGAATGAAGAAAATGTCGTGAGGAAAGTCTTATGTATGGATGTTGATGGCTATAAGAGTAGGGGAAGGCCACAGAAAGATGGCTGGACTGTGTGAAAGAGGATATGGGTAAAAAGGGGGTGACTACAGAGATGACGACTAATAGAGGAGTATGAAAGAAAAACACATTTTGATCCGACCCCAAATAAATTGGGATAAGGGCAGGAGAATGATGATACGTAGTGATAGGATAAACTTTTAGAAACAAACAATTTTGACCCTTTATCATAGTTTTGATTTTATTCATTATTTATCTCATAGTTCTGTTGAAGAACATTGAAAGGCTTGCACTAAATCAATATTCACGAGTGAAATAATCCTTTTCTTCCACATACTCTGGAATTATGATATACCTCTATTTTAGATGCCATTTACTTATTTAGTTAGATAATAATTTTGTAAGTTTTGAGAAAGAAAGATAACATTATGTTATTTTAAATAAACTTTGATAGATCTATGCAATCAATATGATCAAGATTAAATAATTTAATTCAACAAGTATACGAAACTTATAAGCACCATCTATTGTTATATGTTATATAATTAGTTGCGTTTGTTACAGTTCTAAAAAAAAAAAAGAAAGAAAAATAATTTATTCTGCACAGATGTAACGCACATTACAGAAAAATGGATTAAATAACATAAACATACAAGCCCCCTCAAGCAAGAAAGAAGAAGAAGAAGAAGTTGCTCTCTGCAAGTCCTCTTGTACTGATATACATAAATATTTAGGGAATAAGTCTTATCAGCCATTGTACCAACTATGCAACGCCCTCTTCGGTACATATACAATGCCATCTGTGAATTTCATTCAAACTTTTCGTTGAGACATTTCTTGAACAACGAAATACATTTTTTATAATGTAGATGGTGCTACGTTTTCGTAGCGCGCTTCGAACGCTACGGCGTAGCTCTGATGTAGCAAAGCTGCCTCAGGAGTAACTTCCAGAGTTTTCCTATAGATGGCACTAAAAGGTTGTTGCGCACGTGTTTAAGGAAAATAATAGGAACTGCTTATTTCTTGGTGCATTTGATGTTACTATTAAAGTTTTGGCCATTGGAAAAAAGAATTGCTGTGATTCCTGTGAATTTTTGAAGCCCTGATGTTTGTGAAAATAAGTCTCGATTAATAGCCACTAAACTATGCAATATACTCTTGGCACAGACACCACGCCATCTTATGACGTTCAAACTTTTTCATGATACACTTCCTAGAACATCAAAAAAAGATGGCGCTACGCTTTCGTAGCACGCAACTAAGCTACGCGGTCGTGGCGTAGCACTGACGTAGCAAAGTTCCCTTTGGAATTACTTCTAGAGTTTTCCTATAGATGGCACTAGTAGGTTGTCGCGAACTAGTTTGAAGTTATTTCCTAGAGAGGGCATTGTTTTATGGTTCATATTGAAATATAATTTTCTTTCAGCACTCTCATTGCGTAAGGTTAACGACTTTTCCAAGAGATAGCGCTATACTCTTCTTCTTGTTTAAATATAGCCAGAATTACTATTACTTCCTTTTAAAATTCACAAATGTTTATTTGACTGTCATTGATTCTGTGATTAGTTTTAATTAAACAACTACCTACTTAAAATTTTTCATAAATAACCTAAAAAAGTCTGGTCATTATACAGGCTGTCAATTATCATACTATTTGCTATTGGTGGGTAATATTGCTCTATGTCTGTTTTGTACGACACTTTATCTTTACCGTGAGTTACATCCCCAGCTACAACAACTTATTTTTGTATTTTTTATCTTTTTTTTTGGATACGATGATATTTCAAAAATAATAATAAATGACTTTTAACATTACATCAGCAGTGCAGAGCAGTGGTGGCCCAGTGGTATTGACCGCGACTTACAAGTTGTAGGTCGTGAGTTCAAACCCAGGCAGGCGCTTTACTTTGTGTAAATTATTTCATCACCACTGCTCTCAAAACGGTGAAGGAAAACATCGTGACGAAACCGGCATGTCCTACAACCAAAAATTCGACGACATGTGACATCCATCAATCCGCATTGGGCCCGCGTGGTGGATAACGGCCCACACCCTCTCACAGAGAGGAGGCCTGTGCCCCAGCAGTGGGGACATTAAAAGGCTGATGATGATGATGATAAAATTACATCAACATTTTAATTCGATATTTTTCAAATCGTTTTTGTAAAAACTAACCAAAATACAATAATAAAATCAAAGTGGCGAAAAAGTTATACACATTTTTTTACATTGTTACTTAGAGTTACGAATTTAACTTCTGAAATCTACAAGGAGCCAAGCAATCAATTATGACGTGTATTTAAGAACCCCTGTTTTGATATTATATCAGCTAAGATCGTAGCGCGTTGATTTCAGGACTGACTTGCAAGTGCGAAGATGGAATTTAGATTCTAGCACGTTTATTTTTTTGGTAATTCCTGTGTTGATTTTTTATTATTGAATTACTGTAAACATACCATTCGATTTTTTGAAGTTGCAGTTCTTTAGGCGCGTTATGAAAAAATGATGAGAGTAAAATTTTAAGATGCGTGCGCATCACTGTCACACAAAATTCACAGGTTGAAGTTAGCTAGAACTGACACCCTGAAGTTAGCTATGGTCTGTGGTTCATGAAGAATGATCCTTTTGTAAACTTTGTAATAGTTTGGTTTTTTATCTTGTTACGCCAAAGAAGTACAACTTCTTAAGTGCGTACATAAGTACACACACACTTTTTTTCCATTCTTACTACTTTTATAAAGACATACTAAAAAAATGGCAAAGAAATGGTTAAATTTTTTTGCATTTGATATCATTCTTTCAATTAGATTATAGACTAAATACATTTTTTGTAAATAGATATGCAAACAAGAGCAGCGACCGGACGATTGAGACGTGACCAAGTTCCAGTCTGGTCTCTACATCAGCACTGGCGATGCAGTTTGGCGGACACTGGCCGTCTCTGTACATGACCGAAATCCAACGGTCATGCATTTGAACGTCCATTAATAGAACGCATTTTAACCGATCCTGACAATGACACAGAACGTTTAGAAAATCCGAGCCAAATCGAACTTGGCATTTTTTTAAATGTGAGCAAGATCATCTTGCGAAGTTCCTTACGTATGACAAAGTGCTGCCGACTGACGTACTATACGTGAAATGAGCAAGGAGGTGTATTTAATGTCAAGGGCCGCGCTCAGGGTTCAAAAGTTGGTGAAGGCTTCCAGAGACTCTCGGTAGAGTAGTTCTCACTATAAAATGTACGGCGATGTCAGTCGAATTCCGCACCAAGAAAATTCTTGCGTGCGTGATCGGGCTATTTAAAGGACGTCTAAAAATAAGCAAGCAATCCTCGCGAGCATTCCCTCGCAAAGTAAAGAGAACGAAGTATTATACGCCTTCATAAATACTATTGTGGAGCAAGATTTCTTTTTTTGGGTAAATAACTTCTCCCGTTCTGGTTGAAGCGGGAGGACGTATAAGACTTTTGCTGACAAACATCCACCCGTGTACCTTCAGTTGCCTTTGTCTGTTCCGCGGTGACTCTTTCAAATACACCCGACATTGTCGAGCAAGTAGACAGGATGACTTGTTGTGTAAAGTATTTGAATTCGCCAACAGCAAGTAAACTACCAACGTACGTCATCCAGCCGAAGTCAGTGTCCCGATTTTACTACTTTTGAATTAACACCGCCTGAGTTCTGTAACGGTTTAAACTCTAGAAACATCATCGAGGTGAAAATTGTTATGTTGCTACATCATTCATCGTCATTTCAGATGCAAGACGTCCACTGATGGACATAGGCCACCCCCAAAGTGTCGCTACAATGACCGATCCTGTGCGTCTCGCATCCATCGGATTCCCTCACCAGATCATCGGTCCACCTTGTCAGAGGCCTTCCAGTGCTGTATGTTCTGGAATGCTGTCGCCACTCCAGAACTTTCCGAACCCATTGACCATCTGTTGTGGGCAAGCAATGTGCCCTGCCCATTAGCTCTCTCCATTACTCTTAGGGTGACTTTACGCGTAAGCTTTTTTATGAGGCACATTGTGAGCGACTATGTTTCAGTGCTATATGTCATCAATGGCAAAACGCACTGGTCATAGACTTCCATCTTGAGATACTGTGGTATGTGACATGAGAAGATACCGCGCAGCTTCCCGAATGCTGCCCAGCCGAGTCAGATTCGACGGTTGACCTCTTTCTCGAAGTCCGCTTTCTTTTTCCTCGTAAGGCCTCGGAATAGCAGACACAATTAAACACCTATTGTCGCATCTCCGATTGGAGAAGTGTGGGACCTCATGGATTAAACTACGTTTGTACCATGAAGTTATACCACGGTTGCCATTAATTTCTCACAATTACCCATTCTAATTCAAGCGCGTGCTGTTCCCATTAAGTGTGTACTTCGCAAAGACCATAAACAAGCCGCAGTAGGTAGACACTGAAGATTGCAGGTCTCACACGAGACAACTGTACGTCACTTGTAGTCCCGCGTCACCACACCTGACTCTCAGTACATTTTGTTTGTTGGAAGCAAGACTACTAGCCTATAGAAAAGTTTTTTTAAATATCTAATTATTGTTATTCCTTTTTTCACTTTTAAGCTACGATCCTTACATACTCTTTCCGCTTCGTTGACGTTCATACATCTGGTCATAATACATCATCATCATCTTTCTGCCCTTATCCCATGTTACTTGGGGTCGGCGCAACACGTTTTTTTCTTCCATTCTGTCCTGTTAGCCGTCACGCTATCACTAACTCCCTTTTCTTTCATATCACTCCTCACTCAATCCATCCATCTTTTCTTTGGCCGGGATCTCCCACTCCATCCATCTACATTTATATTCATTACTCTTTTAGTTACATTTGTTTCATCCCTCCTCTTCACATGACCATACCAAAATAAGCGGTTCCCTTTCAACTTTTCTGTGACTGGCGCCACTTTTAAACTACCTCTAATGTACTCATTTCTCACTTTATCCATTCTCGTTACTCCACACATCCATTTCAACATTCTCATCTCCGCCACATGCAATCTTTTTTCATCCGTCTTTTTCACAGCCCAACATTCTGATCCATACAGTACGATAGGTCTAATCACGGACTTATAGATTTTCCCCTTTAGCTTGAGGGGCATCCGTCGGTTGCAAGTTGTTCCAGTGGCCTGTCGCCATTTCATCCATCCTGAGTTGATCCTGTGAGTTACGTCTCGGTCTTTATCGCCATCCCCCTGGACAAGCGACCCGAGGTACCGAAAGTCGGAGCAGATCGGTATAGGCGTTCCGGTGAGAGTTATAGGTATTGGACTGGAGAGACCACCGAAATCGCAGAACAGGTGTTACATAGTCCAGGTCATAATACATACATAACAATCATATTTACCGCATTAAATTAAGTGAAAGGAATATAAATGAATACGATCGTTTCGGAATGCATCGCAAGTACTTACAGAATTATTAGTTTTATTTGTGCAGGTTTATGAGCTTGACGCAGACGAATTCGCGGGCAACAGCTAGTATACCATCAAATTCAAGTCCTTCTGTTGAAACAGTTGGCCCCGGTCTCCCCTACTTGTAGACGGGCTTATTAAAACAATTAGAATAATGTATTATACTGTAGGTACTATAATATAGTAGGTACAGCATAAATATATGATTTATTTAATGTCTGTTACTATACATACCAGATATGTCTCCTGTACGCATCGCTTAGAAAATAAGGGCATAATGCGTAGCCTGGGAAAACCTGGCCCGGCTTTTGGTATTCATGTAATTTTTCCTATTTTGTTTTAAAATATACGACTTCTTGATAATTGGCTGAAGCAGCCAAAACAAAAAACCGAAATGCATCATCATCATTTCAGCCGAAAGGCATCCACTGCTGGACACAGGCCTCCCCCCAGGGGCGCCACGACGACCGGTCCTGTGTGTCTCGTATCCATCGAATTCCCGCGACCCTCACCAGGTCATCAGTCCACCAAACTAAAAACAATTTTCAAAAATTTCAAACATAAAATAATATTATTATATCGAATATATGACAATAGTATCGAGCGTGCATTACTTCGCGCAAGTGATTCATGTCTGTAGAGAATAGAAATACTCCTAGCTGAACAGAAACACCTCCTATTTGCACTCCATTTGACATACACCCCCTATAAGCAACTTTAAACTTTATGGCTATGGAATAAGAGTGTGGAGGACGGTACTGAAAAGTTTGCATGTACCTCTACACACGCTCTCGTTCCGCGTATACTCGTACGTGCCGAGTTCCGTAAAGTTCTCGCGTCTTGTTACCACCACGCGTTTGGCAGATTGGATTTGTTTCTCCGCATGCTAATATCACAGGAACGTGCGGACTCGTCCAGATTAACACCACAGAAAAAAATGTCCCTCGTTTGTATATTTTAAGGACATAAATACGTTTGTTTGAGTCTGCCTCTCGTTTCGAAAACAATTGTCTCGTCTCGCCGGGTTTTATGTACATAACTGATATTTTAATAAATGTGCTGTGTTAAGTCTGATAAAACCCCGACTTGGTAAAGTAGCTTCTATATTTTTTGGTAAAATTGTCTATGGTTGCGTAAGGCTTTATTTCAATTCGTCGTTCTAAACTAACCACGTGTGAGCAATAAATACAATTGCCGAGGAATCCTGTACAATTTAATTGTTTCGCATTCGGGGTTCTAATGAGTAATAGTTCTGCCTCATCTTACATAATAATCGATTTTGGTATATGTACCTAGGTACATTTAGGGGAGTATGTACACGCTTTATTAGGCGTAAGTTTAGTTACCTACTTAATTTGTTAATCAATAAAATAATTTCGTAATATATATATCGGGACATTATTTAACTGATTAAAAAGATGAGGTGGTTAAACAATTTCATAAAAATCACGTGGCTAAAATCATTTTGCAACAATGTTTTTCTAAAAATCCTAGAAGTTCACTTTTGAGTAATCTGAATTAAAGCATTATCCTCTTAAATCGGGAATACAAAATTCAGGGTCAACTGAAATTAGCTAGCGAAACTCCAGGCATGCTGGATATCGGTATCTCATGATCTAAAACACAAAAAATTGAACTGTAAGCTTTCTCTTCAAAATAATTTAATCAAATAATTAGTGCCTCATACTCATTCACCGCAATAACCGCTTAGTTCAAGGTGAAGACATCTCCATTCGATCCGTAAAACCACAGAACTATCTCACCCTCGAAACCTCGTATTTTCAATTCCAATAAACGTATACTCATAGGTAAACATATTTTCTGTCGTACACGTTAGTGAATATCTCATTTGCTATCGTTTCTGGGCCACTGGTTCGATACCCGATTTGATAAGCTTGTATGCAAACTTGGGGGCTCATATATTTGTAACTTTGACAAGTTTAATTGGATTCTTCGTATTTTTGGTTCGAATCTTTTAAGTACGATCGGAAGTTTAAAATTATGAGTTTTAAATAAAACCAGCTGGATTTACCCACGACTTAAGTTCTATTTTTCTAAAATGGTTCCACATTCATCGTATGATGACTTCAGTATTGAAGTGAATGTTTTCTCTGGAGAATATTCATAAATAACCAACTTCAAGAAGGAGCTCGTTCTTCTTATTTTTTTTTTAAACAGTAAAATTATATTCAATCATCGATGAAAGACTTCATATTGTAATCATTATCTTGAGACAGATATACACAAGATATTCTAAGAAAATTAGGTAGTGCATTAGTTTTATTATATTTACTGTATTTAATTACTTAAAAGTAATATTAATACTTACGGTAGTACCTTCTTTGGTAGTGTTATGCCTCCGGTGTAAGAAAACGAGTTGGTTCAAGCTTATTATCAAAACAGGTGATATGTTATCATTTTCTCACTGAAAATCTTTAATCCCATCACGTATGGCTCTACGTGACTGACGAAAGGATAGTCAACCTTTAGGGGCAAGTTATCCTTCCTTTGCGAAAAAGCCACATGGTTAACGTGGTACCAAATTATATAAATAATATTTCATTGTTAACCCCAGGGGAAGTACCTGTTTAGGGATTCTTTTGGCTTTTTTGTTGTTTATTTGTATCTTGGGTTGCCTCGTTGGTTGAGTAGTCGTACGTGCTACTGCTAAGGATGTAGTCCTAGGTTCATTTCATGGTTTGGGCAGTATTGTTTGGTTTTTCATCAATAGTTTTGCAGTAGCCACTCTGGACGTTCATGCAGTAGACTCACCTCGATTACAAATAATTTTAACATAACCCCTTCTTTTCCTGTGTACCCTTTGCTGTTCCATTGATGGCACAGTGGACGATCAATTTTAACCGCTGTACCCTTGGCCGTGAAACCCGATCAAATTAAATGAACAGGTGTCATTAATTAAAATATTATTTTAAAATTTTTAAATGGCATGAGATGTTGCAAATGCTCGTTATTATTCGGTATTCGGCATTACTCGACATTTTTTGTTATTTGTAAAATACCGAATAACAGCTAGTATTACTGGCGAAATATGAGTGTTATGCTTTTGGTACTCCTCTATCTAACCTACCGGTGAATACTGGTGTGGTGTTATTTTGTTTCTTCGATATAAGAGCACCTATGCACAGTTGACTTGGTCTTCTTTGGTTTTAAAACGAGCTGTGCAAGGATATTAACTCATGCTCTGGTAAAAAGATGAGCCAGTCGATATCTTGGTAGCGTATCTATTTCCCTTTACCTACAACAGGCAACAGTAGAAAGTTTGCACGATTAGGATGCGATAACTGATATTTATTTTGCAAAATGATTATAATCACTTTAAGATACGGATAAGTATCGGGCGTAGTGCGCAACCGCACTACGCCCGATACTTATCCGTCAAAATACAGATCTATAGAAAACTCGGACCGAACTCGGATCGGTAGTGCGTAACGTACCATACATTATTGTTCTACGACCACGCCGGACCATATTTTCACGGATAAGTATCAGACGTAGTGCGCTACCGCTCTAACACGTCCATTTAAACTAGATGAAGCCAGTGTTTCATAGCTGACTACTGAGAAGACACACCGAGACAAATTTAAACATGTCTTTTTTTATTGGTGGGATATCATCAAATAACTTCTCTCGCTCTTCAGTTGCATGTGCCCGGCCGCGGCGACTCTTTCAAATTTACCCGAGATCCAGGCAGGAAACTTAACATGTAAAAGCCTGGCCACGGGACGTTCGCTGCAGCGAATATTCGTGCGGTGCGACCAGCGAAGCGTCTGGCGACTAAAACAAATGAATAGAAATGTACTAATCATGCCACGCGTAGCGGCGACCGGGGCGGCGCGAATCGCAAGAGCGTCTGGCGGCGCAGTGGGCGACAGAAACAAATGAACGGCGCAAACCACGGTGTCGCGCGGTAGACGCAGCAAATAGTGCAGGAACCAGGGTGATTAGAAATAATTTTATATTAGATGATTCGATGTCATATAATTTAAATAACTTATTCAAATAAATAACATAACTGTATAAATATGTCTCCCTAGATCATTAAATATTTTATATACCTACATAAATTATGTCGTAAGTAGTGTACCACATACCTTAACGTCAAAAACAATTTTTCTGCAGCACTTAAAATCTTATCTGCATTTACCGTTTCCTCCAGTTCTGGTTGTAAATCTATAAGAATATAACCAAAGGTTTCGACACAAATGCGGGTATAATTGAAAAAAAAATCTGGATGTAGTCTGTATTTATCATACTTCTTGTGGAATTCTCCATCTATACCCCGATCCTTATTCAAATCATGTATTCCAAAATCTCTTCCAAAAAAATCTCTTGAACCAAAAAACTACTACTTTCCAAGCAGTATCGAGATAACTTTAATAATGACATTTCGCTCTAGGTCTATACTGGTCGCGTCGGCGAACGCCCCACCAGACGTGAATTGACGCCCCACCAGACGTACCGCCGGTCACGTCACCCGTTCCCGTGGCCATGCTGTAATGGTCAAATCATTTAAAAACCATGTAGGTTAATGTCTGGGGTGGTCTTTTCAGGAAAGAACCACAAAGATTTGAGTGGACTGTCCAGAACTCCAGACAGTGTAAGCATTTGTTAGATATCCTGGAGCTCAACTTAGAGCTTTAATGAGCTCAAGGATTTTACGATAGCTCAGTCTTTGCCTGCTGAAGGGCGTTAACACCCCTCCAACGCTGCCTAGCCCTATTAGGCATTTTCTCAGTAAGCCTGTTACGATCATACAAATGTTTAAATTTGTTTCATTAACAATACATAAAGTTAAAAAAATTAATTTATTAATTTGATTTAAAAACTTATGTTGCACATTTAGATGCCTTTGTTCCATTATTTCTCTCGCGTAACACGTTGTAAATCTGAAAAGGTTGTTTGCAACTGTATAATTGCTGTGGAAAGCCATAGTCCGTATCACTGG
The DNA here is from genome assembly GCA_951329385.1 of Polia nebulosa. Lineage (NCBI taxonomy): Eukaryota > Metazoa > Arthropoda > Insecta > Lepidoptera > Noctuidae > Polia > Polia nebulosa. The sequence continues at coordinate 16,436,164 of OX589588.1, read as the reverse complement.
GGAATTAAGCCTAGAATCAGAGAAACGTGCTAAAGGAGCGCTATAAGGGTATGTTTTGACTGCACACTTCAAGTGTTGCGACGTGTGAACTGCATAGTGTATTCGCTATGTTACGACAAGTGATTCGGGTCACTAGTTCATACGAGTAAACGAGCCTTCTGTGAACCGTTGATTGATAGTTACTAATGACAATTACATTGTGTTGTGCTTTGAGTCTGTTCCCGTTTGTAAGCAAAACCGGTAAGCGTGCGAGCTTTTGGTTGACGTGTGTTCATGTGTTTCTGTGTTCGATTGGCTCTTGTGGTACTAAGTTTTTTTTTTTTTGTTGTGTGGGAAATCATCCAATGACTTCTCCCGCTCTGGATGGAGCGGGAGGCGTGGCAGACTTTTACTGACTTAAACCCACCCCTGTTCCTTCCCTGCCTGAGTGCCCAGTTGCGCGGTAACTCTGTTACGGATTTATCCGCAACCCCTTGGCATGCATGCATCAGCCATGACGGGCCCCGTCAGTGGTTGCTGTCATCTCTTTCAGGCGCGCGTGGAACACTACGCGCTGTCGACTCTCGGGCCTGGTGCTGATTGGACGACGAGCTAGGACTTTCGGAACCTTAAAAAAAATGCATCTATTTGACATACATAGTTACTTAAATACGATACACCAAATTAAAAGAGACTTATTTACCTATTAGAAATAGTATTTATTTACATATACTTATTGGCCAACCAACCAGTCGCTCCATGTAAAATACTGGTATTCAGCTGCATCCGTTTAGACTGGAAGCCGACCCCAAGATAGTTGGGAAAAGGCTAGGCGGATGATGATATTGGCCAACCAACATAATATATTACGCACTATAAAATAAAATGTTAAAATATTGTTTTTCTATGATCTAAGGTTAGTGTTACAATGCCTCATAGAAGTAAAAACGATTTATGATACAAGTAATTCATCATTTTCCTGCCCTTATCCCATGTTACTTGGGGTCGGCGCAACACGTTTTTTTCTTCCATTCTGTCCTGTCAGCCGTCACCCTATCACTAACTCCCTTTTCTTTCATATCACACCTCACACAATCCATCCATACTTTCTTTGGCCTCCTTCTCCCTCTCCATCTATCCACATTTATATATTCATAACTCTTTTAGTTGCATGTGTTTCATTCCTCCTCTTCACATGACCATACCAAGACCATACAAGTAATTACTTTGCTATAAAATTATTAAAAATTAACACGAAAAGAGATATCTTTCTTCTATCTATATATATCAAAGTAGAAACTGACTGACTGACATATCAACGCACAGCCGAAACTACTGGGACTAGGAACGTGAATTTTTGCACACGGCTTTCTTTTATAATGTAGGGGAGCACTAAGAAGCGATTTTCGGAAATTCGACCAAAAAAGAAAGAGAGGGTGAAAAGGGGGGATTTTGTTTGTATAAAGCCGCTGGGAGAAGCTAGTGTCAAACTATAGTAGCTTCTAACGTCACATAAACTTGGATATTTCTTGAACACCGATGGCAGTGAATATAAAATTTAAAGTTTTATTTAAACTCGTATCCGTAGACGCAGTCACCGATTGAGTCGCACGTACACAATATGCCGCAGCCTTATCGCAGCAATATGCAAGCGACGACTGCACGGGCGTGTAAATTGTTAAAGTTGGAGGGTGGTTGCAATTTTCGCAGCTGTATAAAATATTGTCAGGCGCAATAGCGGACAGGGGTGCGGGACGATGGATGCGCCCTCTTTGGCTTTTTGGCACGTTTCAACCGATCGACTCACAAACCACTGTTTAACAGACTTTTGCTTCTGATATGAGTTGTTCTTGCTTGGAGGAGCTCGTGGCTAAAGTAATAACAGCCGCACGGGTCGATCCATAAGGTTAAGCTACGCTTGCCGGGGTTGGTCCATGGATGGGTGACCATCTTTACATACCGAGACTCCTCCGTGCCTCGGAAAGCACGTTAAGCCGTTGGTCCCGGCTGTCAATTGTGGATCTTTGACAGTCGTTACGGGTCGTCAGAAGCCCGAAAGTCTGACATCCAGTCTTACCAAAGGGTATCGTATTACCCAGTAACTGGGTTGTGGAGGTCAGATAGGCAGTCGCTCCATGTAAAGTACTGGTATTCAGCTGCATCCGGTTAGACTGGAAGCCGACCCCAAGATAGTTGGGAAAAGGCTAGGCAGATGATGATGATGAGTTGTTCTTGCATTTTGCTTTGTCTTCTTCGTCTTAGGTCAGTGGGTTCCTGCCAGGGTCGCAGGAGTGATCGAAGGAGTCACCAAGGCTCTGGCACAGGCAACTAAAGGAACACGGGTGGGTTTTAGTCAATAATAGTCTGGCACGCCATCACCGAACCACCGGCCACCACCGGCGCCATCACCGGTGGTAAGCGATGGTGAGGTCGTAGATGGAATAAGCTTGCCTAGAAGTAACCTATTCACTCTTGACTTAAAGACTCCCAGGTTGTAGCTATTAGCAAACAGACTCTGGCAGGGAATTTACTCCGTAACTGTACGCACAATGAATGTGTTCCCAAAACGTTTTGTGCGTATAGGTGGGATGTTCACCATGTACCGTTGGTGCATCGCCTTACGCCTAGTGGTCCGATGATGGAACGGGCTTGGCGGAATTAAAATATGTAATTCCGTCGCACACTCCCCAAAATGCAATCGATAGAAAACCGACTTGTAATAGAAACTAAAGTGTATCTAATAGTTATATTAAGTGTATATTCAATGTTAATAATTAAATTATGTCTAGGAGAATAAAGTAAGTACAAGTATTGTTTTCAGAAAATACTTACAATCATAGTATTGTAGGACCCCAAGGCACCAGTATGGCCTGCAGGGATCCTGGGACGTTCTAGTAGTTTCAGGGTAGAGGTCTCACTCGCTGGCAACGCGAGAGTGCCGTGTATAAGAGGGCAACTGGCTACAGGTGAATAAGAAAAGAGATGAGGGCGCGATAGACTCTATATTGATTTTTATAAGAATTACATGTCTGCCCATTTGCAAGGGCAAAATTCCAGTCTCACATCAAACCTATGCTTTTAATATATACTCGAACGAATCCTCAATATTCTTAACTGCCAGCTAAAGGCCGGTGCAGACCCGCTGAGTTTAGGCTATGTCTACAATCGCCAAAGTATCATATACCGTAATCTACCTGAGACTAATGTTGCTCAGCATTAAAGTTTTAGGTGAATAAGATTACTACCCATGATGTTTAAACACATTACTTTTGAGAAAATTTTACAGTATTCTTGCATCATATTGACATTTGTTTTAACTGCTATTTTTAAATATACCTGTTTTAGAAGGTAATGCTTATTAACTCCAAAACCTTAAGTACCTAGAAATGTATCCTACTAATATTTTAAATCTGAAAGTTTGGATGGATTAATAGATGGAAGAATGGATGTTTGCTACTCAATCACGCCAGAACGACTGAACTGATCTGAATGAAATTTGTCACATAGATAGATTTCATTTTGGAGTAGTATACCTATAAGCTATAATTTATAGTCGCGTAACGCGGGCTAAGCCGCTGGCAGAAGTTACTTTGATATAATTATAACTATTGAAACGATGCTGCGTTCAAAGTGAGTGCAGGTACATTAGTGACACAGATAAATGAGTTTCTGAGTACATAACGACAGGTACCTACTACCTACAGTCCAATGTTATGATAAAATTTCTGTAGGACACTGTTTGAGTTGTCTGTAAATAGGTACCTTCGAGTAATATACAAAACATTATACTGTTTTGTAACTAAGGATAAAGTTACTTATATTCCGAAACCGTACTTAGATACTTAAGCAGTTCCTTGACTTAAAGTTTCTATAAAATTTTCATCAAATTGTTTGGCTCACATAACCTAAGAAAATTGGGACACCCAACGGACAACAAATCTGAGAGATTTTTTATATCTGAAAAATTTTAAAAATCTCTCAGATTTCGGTTGTCTAATTGCCAGCCAAACTTGAAAATTTGAATAAACGAAGGAAATAGCTGCACTTTCATTATATAATCATATTGTGATTATATAATATTATGTATAGTTTAAGACTTTTTATGAGTTACAACGACATTTCACAACATTATACTGTATTAAATGATATTGTAACTCAGATATTCAATCGCATTAAGAGTGTTATTAGGTACTTATAATTATTTTTTTATGTCTTATATACAATATTTAAATGTATTTTTATGCGTTTTGGGGTTAACATACAAATAAAAAGCTTATTTAACAATAAATAATAATTTATAAGGATAAGAGTATAAAGTACAACTATTTTGTACTCGACAATCATCGCATTTCCGAATACAAACGAATGCTCATTTCCCTGTCCATCAATTATTAGATTTATCGTGATTTTCATGATAAAATTAAAATTATTAACATTAGTCTGTGCGTCGCCAGTCTGGCACAACACGTCAATAGTTTGACGGTGATGTCTATCCATAAGTTTTGTCCCTACCAAAAATCGCTAAATGCAGCTAAAGAAATTTTCACATTGTAAACTTCAAGATATCTGCATTTTAATCACCTAAAATAAAAATAAAACTAAGAGAGTTCTTTTTCCATTATTTTTAATACAATTCCATGCAACGCGTGCCGTTAATATTCTTTAACACGATTAATTTTTACAGCACTTAACTTTCTTTCAAAATTAATTATCCTTTACGTCGTAATTGGATGCCGCACCATTACATCCATCGTTAAGTAAAATGTTAATTTTTGTATTACCAAAATTTTTGCGATATTTTACCTTGGTAAGTTTTTCATGGAATACACTTTCGGGATAGAATAGAAAATAAAACGGAATTGAGTGACAAAGACAATTTGGGCTAAAGCACTATAAACCATATTCGATAGAGTGAGTGGTCGAGGCAAAAAAACGCCTTGACTATTTAGCCTGAAGCGTCTCAAAAAGGCTAACTACTACCTTCTTACTATGTTTTCACTCATTGGTATACTAAGCCATTTGTCTTTAGGTAGAAGTCAAACTCGTTTCGCCATCACCTTGTAGACCTAGTTCTGTCAGGGATACAATATATGGCTACTTTCGCCCAATATTTTTGCGGCAAAGGGCCGGTACTTAGGCTAAATAACTGACAAATTAAAATGGAATTGATTTGAATTTGACAGTTATTTTGTCTAAGTCTCCGATTTGCGTTGAATTAAAAAAGAATAGATACACATTTATATTTTGAATTCAGAATCAATATAATTATTGAAGTAAAATACTCTTGTTTTTAAAGAAGATATTCCATGAGAAACCTATAAAATGGATTCAAATAATCTCGAATTCTAAATTAAAGTATAGATGAACCCAATTTGATTTTTCTTCATTCTGATGTAAAAGTAAACTATACATATATAGCATTATGTAATAATCATTCACGTAATTATAACTGGACTCGCTAATCAATTATCCGAGACAGCAATTAAATTAATTACCTCCACAAGATCTTACAGATAGTCCTAGGAAGCTTAAGATTAAATAGGTAGGTATATGTTACTTCATATTCCATGGGTCCGAATTCGGCATACTTGAAACTACTTACCAACTGGATATTAGGTACAGCTGTCAGATTTAGGCAAACAATTGCGACGGTCGTTTGGTCTGAAACCTAAATCCGCTCTGTTTCTCACTTTAGTTCAATCCCAATGAATTGGAGCACTTGCTTCAGTACAGTCTACAGTTTCGTTAGAGCCTGCGTTGTTAACGCCTACCTAAAGTTGTGCACTCCTGTGTTGAGAACTCGGGACAGGAATCGTAAACCTTCTGTCGGGATATTTGTTAGACTTTTGATAAATGGCGATGCGTTTTTTGTAAAGTTGGTGGTCGCTCACTATAATAGATGACTTATAAGGTTTTTATAGTACTTAAGTACTCATTTGGAAAGACATATTGTCACAATGGTTTAGTGCGCCATTTTGTTAACATGGTGCAAAACCGGCCAAGAGCGAGTCGGACTCGCGCGCAATGGGTTCCGAACAAATTATATTTTTCTTCAGGTTTTTTTTAAACTGCCTACTCCTTATAGGTTTTCCTGTAATCTATAAGTAAAGAACTACTTTCTGTATTTTTTTCAAAATTTTAGCCCCAGGGGTTTCGGAGATAAGGCGGAGGGGGGGGGGGGGGTTATGGTTGATAGGCATGCGACCACTATCTCACCTGATGTCTTAAATTTATATTTTAAAATTATGAAAAAGATATATTCCAGCCCCTAACAATGTGCCCTTTCATTTAATATGTCGCACGATACAGTTTGAAAAACTTTGATTTTAAATTTTCCGATTTTCACCCCAAAAGTGACCCCAAATTAATTTATTTAGGGTACACGTCCGTATTTGGGTCACAGATATTCATGTGTGTTCCAAATTTCAATTCTATCAGTCCATCAGATTCGGAGCAAATTGGCTGTGACAAACGGACAGACAGACAGTCACACGAGTGATCCTATAAGGGTTCCGTTTTTGCATTCGGACTTTCGTATCCCTAAAAATCAAAAAGAGCACATCGAAATCTATAATTTCATCAACTTTTAAAAAGCCCGGAAGACTGAATGAGCACTAGATGTTAATAATTACTAAATGACTGTACTGTACGTACAGTTACCAATAGGTATCACTAATTACCTTCCTATTTTATTATTCTGTGTTTTTTGGGCAATATTAACCCACATTTGTTACTGCTCTTAGTCCAGCCTAGCAACAAAATATAAGTATAACGAAGTATTGATAAATCTCAGTAATAAATCACAACAATAAGTTCTTGTACGAACTACTATATCTATTATAATAGGTACGGATAACTAGCTTTATCCAACGGCTTCGGCATCCTATAGGAACTATGCATTTTTCGGGCTAAGTTATGTTTTTTCAGTATTCAGATAACTACAATCAGAGGAATATAAGTGGCGGTTTGATAGTTTATGTCTAGAAAATATGTTGAACCGCCATATTTATCCGTCAGGCAAAAGTTAACAGACTGTTGAAAAATCAGTCCTAAAACATATAAATGACACTCAGCGATAGTGCAGCTTTATCAATGAAATAATTTTCGTATTCCGATCAAAACTTTCAGAGATTAACTTATAAGCAAACAAGCAAACATAGTAAGTATTTACAAACAAACAATATTTATGATGAGGCCTCTCATTCTATTCAAGATTATCAATAAATCGCCACACTAAGACTCAGTAAATATTCCATAACAAAGACTCATAAAAAGGAACAAGAAACAAATTACCTAATTTCTCTTTATGTATACAAAATGAGCTCGAACTTGCTCAAATTGGCCGTTAAACACACTAAAACAATTTGGTATGAAGGCGGGAACCTTATTAGAAGGTTTAATCTGGGAGGCGACTGAAAGCGAAACACACTTCGTTTAATTTTTGAATGAATCTTTAAGCAACTTCCATCTTCTTCGCGAGACAAAATTAGTGTCTTTAATGTTTAAATTAATACCTATATGCTCAGCTTGTACCTAAAAGTATGTACACCGTTTGAGAACAAAATGAACTTTGCATTATTAGTGTCTAATTTTATTTCTTAAGATCTATTGCTGGTCTCCCTTCAAAGTCTTCGACGATCATATTTTCCTTTCGTGTTGGTTATTTTTTGGAGAACAGGTCGTGTCGTGGTAAAAAGAAAAGTCAGTCAGCAAGTTGGCAGCACAACAGACTACCCAGGTCTGGTTAACCACTTCTCGCTTCCGGACGTGGTCACTCCATAGTCTCGCGTGGCACGCCGTTTCCTCCTTTTGTGAGTAAGTGGTAGTCGCAAAGGAGACGGCGGAAAAGGAGCGTAAGGACAGGAGCGGAGCGAGGAGAATGCAACCTCCTTCTCTGCTCATAGGAGATGCACGGGCGCTGGAGGGCGCAGCACTTTCTCCAGCCGCCATAAGCTGTGGCCGCGCGCGCCTCTCTACAAGAATTGCGGCCGTACGTGGCCGCAGAGAGTGACGGGGTCAGCATGAATTTTTGCGGGCTAATACCTGGCGGAGGAGCGTCACGAATTGTGCAAGCACTCCAGGGCCCCGGCTAAAGGTAACTGCAGAACACCTTGTGACTTTTGTCAGTAAGACCCATCCTGTGCCCACCAGGTGGAGGAGACAAGCGCGGGTTAACTACTAGGCAACACGATACCTCACGAGTAGTCATAACGAAACGAACGAAAATATCTACGGGACCAACGTGCTTTTCGAGGTACAGATGAGTTTCAGTGGGTAAGAAGTCCATCTATTTAAGGTTCGACCTTGGCAAGCATAGTTTTTTTTATTGTTCGATCAACCCATGCGGCTATAAGACTTTAGTCACACTACGTAAAATAAGAGATACCAGTCTGACTATGCAGTAGCTACACTTACATCCAAAACCAAACCATTCACCAATTTTTCGAATACACATCGAACTCTAAAGACGAACCCGTTACCTTGTAAAGCGGTGCTCCACACCACAATATGCCAACTCATTGTTTTCAGCCCACACGGAGCGGTGTATGTGAGCGATGTAAGCGGTGTGAGCGGTGTTCAATAGGTGTATGTCTTTGAGAGCGAAGCCCGGGGCACTCGCCGAGCCTTTTAACACGTAATTGCGTTAATATGTCCCGACGTACGACACCTACGAAATTAGATGAAGCTGTGCTGTACTTTGATTATGTTTCTTTTTGAGATTGTGTTTTGTTGAGTCTGGAAAATAGTGGAAGGTTTGATAGATATTGTTAAGCTAAGTTATAGTTTAGGAACCATTTTCGAAACTTTTCGGCTACTGACTCAACACCTATATCGATTGCATTTTAAATGCATTCATGTATCTAACGAAGTGCTATTTTCTTTTCATAAGAAAAACTTTAGTATTTTATAAGGGAGTGACTACGAGCGAGGGCTTACCAAGAATTCCTGTATAGGTACCAGCGAAGAAGAAACAAAGAGGTCTTAAAAGTGTAAAACTTAAAACAATCCTATCAGTCTGCTAAGTCCACTTCAATATGTCGGGTATCGATTTAGCGGACATCGGCGCTGTTGTTGACATTGCCCATCGTTCAGTGCAGGCCTACGACACTGGCCTGCAGCGGGCAGTATTTTCATTTTCGATTTGTTGCCTCTAAGAGATAGCACATTGGTTAGTAATTGAACCACGGACGTCTTTGATATATCGGCTATTTTATCGGATTGGACGGACGCAATAACAAACCGTTGATTGCTTCCAAGTGGACTCGGAAGATTGATTATTTTCTCGTTACTCTGTCCGTGTCTCCCTTGTTTCATATACATTGTCGTATATAGTTTTAATTTTACCTTTTATCAGAAATGTCTGGAAGATAGAGTGTGAGAAGCAACTGTAAACTAAAAGTTGTAGTGTGGTTTGCGTAGTTGAACATTGGTGTTGCTGTGGTTAGTTCAGATTACTGTTGATACTAGTATATAGGGTGTAAAAAGACACATCACATAGTCGTCAACTACGCATACTGTACATCTAACAAAGTAGCTGGCGCAAAAATGATTGCTGGGAAACGATTTTTAACCTTAGGTATGAAAAAAGCTATTTTTTATTTCGCGCAATGTAACGCGAACTGGGAAGCGGAGTTAAACCCCGCCCCTTCGCTCTAAGCCACGTAGCTAGTTGTTGGATACGTTTGATATTCATTTCGTTTTAAAAATTAAGGTAATGTTTGTTTGGAAAAAAGTTTAATAATACCACTTATAATTCATTTTCGTAAAAAAGTAAAAAACAAATTGTAACTTTGACCTTCAATATCTCCAGAACCAGTGGATTCTCAGGTATAGTTTAGTGGGAAAAAATGATTTAAATAATGGGTAGAATATATGGCTTTCGGCTACGGAAACTGTCATTTTACATCCGATATGTATCTACTTATTTAGATACATATCGGATACATATACTTTATAGAGGAGTATGGAAGAAAAAGACATGTTGCGCCGACCCCAAATAAATTGGGATAAGGGCAGGAGAATGATGATGTATCTACTTATTAACTGTGATTTACATTAAAAAAATAACTTTATGCAGATACCTACTAGCACCTTACCTGCGACTACGTGTGCGTGTATTTTGAAAATACAGCCCATAAGTATTACTTTTATAACATAAAGCACCCACAAATAATGTAGCTAGTACCAGTGAAAAAATTATAGATTCGGATCATTAGTTCCGGAGATTACCCCCCTACATACAAACTTAGAAATAAATTTTACCTCCTGATTATGTAACTATAGATAATTATTTTTCTCGCATATAATACACATGAATTGTTATTACCTGCTATAACATTTGTATAGTAAAACATAACCTTTTTTTTAAAGGCCTTGTTTTCTAAAGATCAAACCAAAATAATTAAATTATCCCTCGCTTCCCAGCTTTGCCTGAAACATCACGACAGCTCGCATTCTCAGAACATTTGAATATTTAAAACGTTAAAGTATGTTTTTTTAAAGACGTCCTAAACAAAGGTTGTCCTTTAGAGCCTATGTTATTCTGTCCCTAAATCGGTATTGCAAAAAGCCGCAAACATTAATGTGAATATATTGTCGACGAAGCATTTCGCGTCCGTTCGCACTGGACAAAGCTCATAAATAAACAAAACTGGATGCTCTGTCGAAAAGTTCCGTAAAAAAACTCAAAAAACGTAAAATTTACAACCGGGAATTCAGTGGAGTTTTAATTAACCGTACAATGGATCGGCGCGAGAACAAACTGTGCCATACGTGAACCTTCTAAATATTAGTTAGACTGAGTTAAACTAGAAAGTTAGGCGATATTGACAGCTGGAAATAATGTGTCGATGGGGCAATTAAAACTTTTATTTCGTTGTTTAAGTTTGTAATTTATGCTTAACTAGCGACCCGCCCGGCTTCGCACGGAAGCAAAATGATTTGAAAGGCACATAGCACCACCTAGCGTCCTTAATCACAAACAAATAAAGCCCATGTCACTCAGTAATAATGTAGCTTTCTACTGGTGAAAGAATTTTCAAAATCGGTTCAGTAGTTCTAGAGATTACTTCTTACAAACAAACTCACAAACATTACCACTTTATAATATTAGTATACAGGGTGTAGACATGTTGCGCCCCAAATAAATTGGGATAAGGGCAGGAGAATGATGATAATGATACAGGGTGTAAAAAGACACATCACAGATCCCTTAAATATGCATACTGTACGTCTAACAAAGTGGTTTTGTACAAAATTTATTGTTGGGAAAAGACTTTTATTATTAGGTATGAAAAATAAAACTATTTTTATTCCTCGCAATGTAAGCGAACACAGGCAAGTGGAGTTAAGCCCCGCCCCTTCGCTTTAAGCCACGTAGGTACTTGTCGAATACGTTTGATATTCATTGCGTTTTCGTAACTGCAAATTCGTAATTTCAAAATTTCGAAAAAAAAAAATTGAAAATCCAGGTAATGTTTGCTTAGAAAAAAGTTTAGCACTTAGAATTAATTTTCGTAAAAAAGAAAAAAAAAATTGCGACGTTAACCGTCAATATGTCCAGAACCAGTGGTTTCCCAGGTATGATCTAGTGGGAAAAAATAATCCAATTAATGGGTAAAATATGTGACTTTCTACTTCGGAAACTGTCTTTTTACACCCGATAGATTGGTTTGCTGACAGAACGTTACATAACCAGCACTGTGGCGACCACCATTGGGCGGAAAACAGGTCTCCTTTATCTGAGCCTCACAATATCTTATTCTTTCATTTTTAAATCAAGACCCTTCTGAAAGACCCTTTCAGCAAACAGGTAAAATTAAAAAAAATACCAGGTAGTCTAGATCTTGTCTTGTCAAAGAGTTGCTGATTGCAATTACAGCACCCTTCCTAATGGAATCTTTTATGATCCATGGAGGAGAATGTCCATTGGAAAGGTGACACGTCTCTAGATGGACATAGACGGACGGATGACAAGTTTAGAAATAGACACATCATCTTTCTAGACAATGAGTCAGTTTCATGACCAGTGTGTATAACTTAGCCTCTATCAACGTAAGAGCAGGGAATTTAAGAGTTAGTTACCTATTCCTCTCTACATATTGATATGGGTTCAACGGGTCCGAATTTAGAGTTAAGGTTGGTTAATAATAATCCCTACGTATAACCTACATGTCGGGAACACAAAATATTAAATATAGAATAAATGATGTGGGTAGATAGGTATAGGTAGATTGTGAACATGAAAATCTACACGCCATAAAAGAAAATTGATTTTCCTTAACATTACTTTACCCTTCGAACAACTCCATCGAAATACTTTTTTCAACAAAATTAAACATGGCAGCCACAGCGTATTAACCTAACGTCTCTGTATAACCAAAAAGTTTATTTGTTTGTGAACTCAGCGCCTGATTTGCATACATAGCAACAAAACACGGCCGTCTCGAGTGGGAGTAAGCGCCAGTGTGAAAATGGGAAAGTTCCTTCTGTATAATGAAGATGAGGGAAGACTGGTAATCCGCCACATCGGGAGAAACTTGCTACAAACCGCAAGGCGGGTTTCTTCCAACTTGACTTGTGAGAGTTGCCACTTATTTTTCAGGCGTGCGGATACGTGATATGTATTATTATCTAATGTAGGCTGTAGTTGTGTTGGGTCTTAGCTTTTCTTAACATTGAAAGTTGACGATGAATTTAAAGTTGATTGAACTTTAACAAACTTTTATATCCAAGGTAATTCTAGTTTTTGAAAATACGAGTATGTAAGACACAAGGTCGTAATTCATGGTTAATTTATCCACTTCTTTAAATTTTGTTTTTGGAAAACTATTAAAGTGAGAGCTTCCAGATTTGTAGCGATACAGATCATCTTCTATTTAGTGTTAATTAACATATTACAATGACATTGTATTTAGCTTCATACATTTTGGTTCTAATGTATCCGTTGAACTGGTAAAATTGTGTCAGCCATTAAATCAGAATGCAACATTTGTTCGGAAACCACATTGTAAAACACAGGGTGTCGAATCAAACAACATGTTTAGAATAATAATTTATTTGTTTATCCTTTTATTTATAATGCCATGTTCTATCTAGCGATTCAGTTCCGAAGACCACAAAAATGTTGGGTTACATTAAAACTGAAATATTTTGGGCGTTGTTAATAATACTAGAGAAAAACATTATTAGTAATACCCAAACTATTATTTTTTGCACTAGTAAACGCAGAAAATAATAGTTAAAAGAAACAATTTTATTTATTGTAAGTTATAATTATGTACAAGTTATTTGTTAATTATTTAATTCCGTGTTTATCAATAATGATATAGTCCACAAAATATGACTATTAACAACAATTTGGTCAATGCTAATTACAATAATGTTTGTTACACAATTGGACTTCACGCTATTATTATTTTGTCCCCTTTTTATGGTACACAGAGCAAAATATTTTAGTAGGCAGGTAATTTTCTTTCTTAGTACCTACAGGCAACACGTGAGACAAAATTTTGGAAAACGATATGGTATTTGACTGCATTTTTTATAGGTTTTTTTTAAAACTACGAAAACAAAGACCAGGTAAAATAAAACTGAACTACATTTCCAAAACATGGCGAATTTGTTAGCGCTTTAATATCTATCGTAAACAAAGACAGCAGTGCTATCATCTGTCGTCACAAGACAAAAGCGGCATAGTGACTGCGCACCATTCAGGACAAACCACGTTTTGCATGACAGGGTTAGAGCAATAACTTTAAAAGCGTGCGATTTCTCAATTTTTCCAGTGATTTTATTTATTTATTCTAAAGTAGTCAAATGCCCTATTGTTTTTCATCACCTATCTCTTTTGTTGACTGTAGGTTCTTTTTAGTATTGATAACAATATACATTGAATTAATTATATTGATAGATTATTACTCTTCTCCAAAGGCGTCTATGGACGCTTAGAGTAGATAATAATGACAATTTATAATTTTTATTATTTTTTATTGAAAGGTAGGGAGAATATATTGGTTATTGATTCATGTTATTATGTAGGTTTCTTATGAGATAATTATATATAACTTAATTCACTGAAATTAATGGCGGATTATGTTTTTGTTGTACTATTACTTGAATGGCGAAAGAACTAAAAGATTTACACAGTTTTATTTCAATTTTAGTTTAGATTTTAAGAAAAAAAAATTGTACTTAGGTATGATAAAATGCCTATTTAGTATGTCACGCGTATTTTTCGTATAAAATATCTATAATGATACGTATGTTATATGAGATCAGAATGAGTTTTTATCTTACTCCTTCAGGTGACGTTATGGTAGTAAATATTTCGGCTGTTTCCTCATTTTCCTCATTATTTCTACCAAGATGCATCACGTAGGTAAACATAATTAACTAAAAGTAATAATGTATTCTGCTGAGAACGGAGACGCGTGCTGCCATCTGTCACCGGAGTTATTAACTACCGGTGCACTGTGATATATTGGACTAACATCCCCCAGTATAAGTTGAATCTTGGTTGTTAATGGCCATTAGGGTATACCTTCTAGAGGGGCATGCTATACCAATCAACTAAGAGGTTTTCATAAAAAATCATGGCCTTATCAAGTTATTAACTGACAAATCCAGCAAATACTTATCTATAGGCTCCCAAAAGAGAGCGAAAAAGATTTTTTTTTATTGGGTTGTAAATCATCAAATAACTTCTTCAGCTCTGGCTGGAGCGGGAGGGCGTGTCAGACTCTTACTGACTAAAACCCACCCGTGATCCTTTTGTTGCCTGTGTGAATGCTTCTACATGCGAAATTGATGCGATTGCATTTTCTTAATACAAATTGTTCTATCTGTGAAACACATATAACAATTGCTATATATATACACATGCTATCTGCGGAAGCCTAAATGCATCGTCTGCACTGCCCAAGACACAAAACGTGATCGATATGTGCGTGTCCATCTTCAACAGTTTTGTTCCATTCCGACCATTTCCAACAAAAAACTGCAACCTGTGCCCCAGTGTGCACGTGTTTTATTGTGAGTCTGTTGTTCTTAATACTATTTATTTGGGGCGGTGCATCATGTCGTTTTTTCCATACTGTTCTACTAATAATACTCCTGCTTGAATTTCGGTATTATTAGGTACATATTCACGGCAGCCAATCTCAACGAAGATTAGGCAAGTACACAGGAGTGAAGAGGACAGATATAATAGTGCTCAAGCGTGTGCGCAAACATTGGTGCACTCTCTGTTCCTTTACTCTCATAGTCCGATGGGTCATCAATCCGACACGACCCAGAGATTCGGCGCAGAATCAATGGTTTCACGTGCTTTCCGAGGCACGCGGATATCACACAACCAACTTTCAAAATCCGGGGTGCTACAGAGTAATTCGTAATGGAAAATCCCAGTAGCACTTTTTGCCCGACCCGGGAATCGAACCCTTGGCAGACCTCACGCTCAGCTATCGCGCTTGCGACCATTAGACCAACGAGACAGCTGGACTGCCTCAGATTTTGCTAAAAAGAAAAAAAATATCCGTAAGATAGAACCAAAACATTGGACACGTATTTTTAACTTTTTCAAATCAATGAAAAATGACGAAGATAATGCGTATTTATTTGCAATCATCCGGTGACATATCTGGATGGATATGTTATTCATACTTAAAAATATCTTCCTGACATTTTAAGATTTTGTTTTGTTAAAGACTGACTGGGTTTGAAATAGCGATGTTGAAAAAATAAAGAATAAAGGGAGTGCCATTGTAACTGGTATCAGTATCTATTAACAGTACCAAAATTGGAAGAACACCATTATTTAAACAATATTGGCTGATTTTATTGTTACTGTGTATCATGTAGCCATTTATACAATTTTCGCGTTTCCAATATAATAAATTTCAGACAGTTGGTTAATAAACTGCTTTGTGTTAAATGTGTGTTGATTGAAACTTTATGCATTAAAATGAATGAAAAGTTCTCACAATGGACAAAATTTTAATGTTTAGATGTGATGTGGATACAATTTGAAATGCAACTTTATTTATAGACTATGATTGTTTTGTGTTTATTGTTTTAGCACGTTAAGCCGTTGGTCCCGGCTGTCAATCGTGGGATCTTTGACAGTCATTATAGGTCGTCAGAAACCCGAAAGTCTGACATCCAGTCATACCAAGGGGTATCGTATTACCTAGTAACTGGGTTGTGGAGATCAGATAGGCAGTCGCTCCATGTAAAATACTGGTATTCAGCTCCAACCGGTGACTGAAAGCCGACCCCAAGATAGTTGGCAAAAGGTGCGGGAAGAGAGAGAGAGATTGATTGATTGTTTACGGTGTTACTCGCGAGCATACTTTAATGTTTCAGAAATGCTCAATGAGTTTCAGATTTAAATGGAACTCCTACTTATATAAGTTGGTCAAGTGACGATTAGAAGCTGTTAGCTGAAGTGCAACGTGAACAAAAAAAAAGACGTGTGGCACTCGGAGACTGCCGCAGTAAAGCTATAGCATAGCATTTTTTATCAACTTATGCAATTATAATTATTTATTTTATTTATGCAGTATTTTTTTCATTTGTTTTTTTTTCTTTGATATTAATTCAAGTTACACTTTTTACACGCACGTAAGAAGTTACACTTCTTTGGCGTAACAAGATAAATATCATCATCATCATCGTCATCGTCATCGTCATCGTCATCGTCATCGTCGTCGTCGTCGTCGTCGTCGTCGTCGTCGTCGTCGTCGTCGTCGTCGTCGTCGTCGTCGTCGTCGTCGTCGTCGTCGTCGTCGTCGTCGTCGTCGTCGTCGTCGTCGTCGTCGTCGTCGTTGTCGTCGTCGTCGTCGTCGTCGTCGTCGTCGTCGTCGTCGTCGTCGTCATCGTCATCGTCATCGTCATCGTCATCGTCATCGTCATCGTCATCACTATTCGTCGATAGATGGCAAAACTTTTTCTGGATTCGGTCTCGGAAGCTATGCAATAGCTTAAAAATTCTGTTTTTTTTTTTTGTTTTTTCACTTATGACTACACATGCTTGACGACTTACTGTATGCAAAGGAGACATGTTGGGCTGACCACAAATAATTTGGGATAGTTACAAAAATCTTTGATAATGATAAAATTATGCTTGTAAAAATAATCTGGTAAAAAGATTATCGAAATATCGTCGTACTAACAGTAAATAACGTTTCAATGTGTGTTTGTATACCAAAACAAGGGGCGAAAAATTCAAAAGCAAACTGTAAGAGACGAAATAAAACCCACAACACATGGTAAGGGATGATAATTTTAAATATTCAGAAAAGTATTGTCACCGACTTCCATTCGGAGTTGTATCCGCCACAGATTCGCATTTAAAGCCGCATTTACATTAATAAAAATCCTGTCTGTCGGTGTGCGACAAGCCTTTCATGTGCTCACTTTTTGGAACGAAAATCTGGTGGAAAATATAAATAAAATTATGGTTGGGTATGTGAAGATTAAGCTTTTACACAAAATCATAATAATACTTTTACAAAACTACCTTTTGTTAAGGGTTTGCTTTAAAAAAAATCTTTTTTTTTAAACAAGATTTAAATACATATACGTTTGTGCTAGTGACCGTTAAGAGTTACTCTATCTGGAGTTGATCACGACATGTAGACTCACATCATGCGTAACATAAAAATGCATTGTACATAATTGTAAAAATTCAACTCTGGTTTGACGCGAACAAACACACACGGCAAGTTAACCCGTCGCACGCCCAATTAGCAGACACAATAGATTTTAATTGTTATCTGCACACCTGGTGTGCAAAAGCCGTGTGAAGAGTAAAAACTTGTAAAAAAAACACAACTTTGAAACTACATATACAGGGTGTAACGGAAAGGTGTGGTCACATTTTATGAACTACATCTGCCCATCGATATGAACAACTTTTTTCAAGAAAATTTTAGGACTTTCTCAAAAAAAAATTTTACCTCCCATACAAATATTGATCAGCTGATGATAACTTTGTATGGGAAGTCCAATTCTTTTTTTGAATCAATTTTTTTTTTGATAATTTTCTAGTTTTTCTTAGAGAAAGCTGTTCATTTCCATGGGTAGAACCGATTCTTAAAATATGACGACAACTTTCCGTTACATCCTGTATGTAGGGATCAAAACCTGAGATGGTAGTTTATTGATTTTAAGGGCAATTACTCTAATGAAGTAAAGGTCTACCAGAGCCTCCAATTAAGTTTACACAACTAGATAAACTTTACACAATTTGATTTTATCATATTCATAAATCAATACGATAGAATCGCGAGGTTATTTGTTAATGAAAAACTGAACTGAATAAAATTAAATTTATAACATTTTCCAATATGAAAAGTTTGGATAACTTAATAGTAATCACGTTTGTTATGCCTTTTACATTCCATTCATTACAATCTGATATCATATAACACACGTATCCGCGTAACAGGTAAAGCTTTTATAAATATTCGATTATAACCGGTAATAATGTAATGTACCGTTATCGCATCAATAGAATATTAATTTCCATAGCTACGGAACTCTCTCATCAATATCAATTTCGTATCCACTTCAAAACATTCAATTAATTATGTTTGAAGGCTAATAGAGTGAGATCCTAGAGCCGCCAGACATTACTTATATTCTGATTGACAAAATGTGTGGGGTTGTATTATGAATGTACGCATACCTGCTAGCTTAGGCCGATGGCCAATGTACAGATGCTTAAGTTTCCTAATAAACATTATTCAGTTTTCTTAAGATCTGACTGCTGGTTCGTATGTCTGTTTTACAGAATATTGATCAATAATTATAAATTAAATAATATTTGACCGTTTATTCGGTAAATAACATTCTAAACGCTGGTTGCAACCTCGAGTGAGATCCTATCCACAAGGCAAACATTTGAGCATAGTTTATTTAATAGAAGTAAATAATGAAGATGTAATGATTTGGGAGGGTGCAAAATACCCTCTTGTATTTTTCAATTATGATCTTTAAACCTACTAACAAAAAAAAAATTGGCCGTCGGCCCAAGCAAGCAATGGACAACTAGCTAGGTAATGTATGTGTACGTTCGAAGTACAATCTAACCTCACACTACTCCCGGGCCTGCGGACGGCGAGTAGTGGGTAACTCGCCGTCCGATCAGCACCAGGCCCGAGAGTCGACGGCGCGTAGTGTTCCACGCGCGCCTCAAAGAGTTGTCAGCAATAGGGACGGGGCCTGCCACGGCCGATGCCTGCCCGGGGGTGGAGGATAAATTCGAAAGAGTTACCTCGCCCCTGGGCACTCAAGGCAGGGAGGAACAGGGGTGGGTTTTAGTCAGTAAGAGTCTGACACGCCCTTCCGCTCCACCCTAGAGCGGGAGAAGTCATAGGATGATTTCCCACCCCCCAAAAAAAAAAAAAACCTTACACTACTCAATCCGACACTTTTTGTTAATCAAAATATTAGTAATGTTTGGTGGCCCTGTGATCTTGAACTATAAAATCTTGCATTGAATAACTTACAATATACTGGAATGAATACCGAAGTATTGTTTGGTTAACATTGTAAACATCCACAGATAGTAATAACAGCTAACACAAATATTTTTCTACGTATAATCTAGTGCTAGAATAATTCCTAAAGAAATAACACAGTTTATTACAAAAGGGGAATATACACAGCATCTGTTGTTGCCAAACTCTTCTATTTCGAATTTGTTAATAATTTTGCGAACTTTATTGCTAAGCTTTTGTTCCGGTGTCGGATAATGGATTGTTCTGTTTCTAGTAACGTTTTCGTGTTTGTATGCATTTGAATGTCTGTCGGTGGTGTACGTGGCGGTGTCTCGTTCATCTTCATCATCGGACCTGTCAGCAGAACCGAATTGATTGTCAGGTCCCTCTATCGGCGTAGAGTACTTGTACTCCTCTCTTTTGTATGCTGGACTTGTGTTCTTTACTGTGGGCCCCGGGATCTCTGTGGACGAATTCACAAATGTAATAGTTGCTTTTAATACTGTCTCGCGATAAAACATTTCCTAGTCTTGATATTTTAGGATTTAATAAAATTTAAGATTTAATAAAGCAAACTGTATCAGTGTATTGTTAGATCACCGCACTTGCTGTTTCAGTCATGTACCTAATACTTATTTCTTCGTTTTCTACTTCATTTTAGAGAAAATAATACTAAACATTTAGCCATAAAATAGAGTAATTACTCTATTGCTAAAATTTTGAAATGTTTGTGGTTTTTAATTAATTAAACTTTTATAAACTTTTTTGCAGTGTGTACAAACAGGAAAAAACCAAAATACTATCTACCCTTTTTATAATGGATGGATTGAAGAGGAATAGAGTTTCAACTGATTTAAAGACTGTTATGGTTCGTGGTGTTATTCAGTTACGTTAGTATAATTTACACAAATAGGAACGCTCTATAATGAAAACTGAAGTTTTATCAACACATTATTACTATTTTTCACCACTACCCGCCACTTTATGCCCAAAGTGGTGGGTATACTAGTGACCTGATTCTGAAAGCCAGAATCAACAGCGGCGAACTGGCGACCAACAGAAAAGGATCGAGACAATGAATCTCGACAATTACGAAGAAACCATTCAGCTGTATTGGATTCCGCAACAAAGTTCATCAGAAAAAAAAATGTCCGCCTCTAGAGAAATATTAGTGGCAGTGTACGTACATCACAATTATTATGTTGATGATACCTCTATCTGCCTGTGTCTAGTCAACCACTCATATATTCAGCGCACCACCAAACCGTTGTGCGGCATTTCCATGAATTAACTTCACCTTATTAAATCAATTATTTTGTCAAATTTTCAAAAATGTATGAAGTTAACAAGCATTATTGAAATGTAAGCTATTATGGTAGGCGCCAGATAAAGGTGCAATAACGGTCATTGACCCACCTACATTTATTGACATTTTTAATTTGAAAAACGGAAATAATGACACAAAGCTGTCCTGAATCAACATCTCGTGGTCCTTAACATTGTCTTATAATGAAAAATGTTTCATATTTAATTGCTCAGTTACCTACTCGTATGCAGAGTTATTAGGGAAAGGAATGTACTTTATTCCACATTTATCTGGCACCTACTATAGGCATAACGACAACAGCTATCGCTGATAGAAAGACACTTCCAGCCCTATTTATAAAACTCGCTAATCATATGCTTAGTTTAAAAAAAAAAGTACTGATTAGCGTATTATAAAGCCTGGATAATATTAGATACGTCTCATTAGTTTAACTAATCACGTGGCTATTCTTTTTAAAGTTTAAATAGCGGATTCTAAATTCAAATCCTATCTAGAAAATTTTGAATTAAGAACGTGTTAATCAGTGTTTTTTTTTTGACCTAATCATATTTTTACTTTTTTTTACAAATGAGGTGTAATGTCTATTTCTCCGGACTCGATTAGATTATGCTCCTTATATTTAAGAGTATAAAATTTAAATTAGTACAAATGCTTACCATACAGCCTGATGACGCTGTCGACTTCCCCGAGCGAGTTCTTGGCAACGCACCTGTACCCGCCAACGTCGGCGGCCGTCAGCCTTCTCACCGTCAGTGCCATGCGGCTCTCGAACGAGCTAATAACGGTGTTCACCACCTCGTACTTACTTGAGGATATCACCATCTCATCTGTAGAAGGAGATGGATGTAAGTCTTTATGGGCTTATGCATAATTGTGTATCGTGAATATAGCAAAAAAAAAACTTTCTGTTTAATAGAATGAGAAAACTGAAGTCTGTGAAAATGCATAAAACTTCAGAAGTATCTACAATATATCTGTAGTTAATAAAAAACAATGTTAACCTTTTTTACTGTTACGACTGTGACTTTTACCTATCTTCAAACACGACGGCTGTAAAACACTGGATCGAAACTAATTCAAAACTTTAAAAAAGAACCTTTACAGTAAGCCGTAAAGCAAACGTTATAATTCACAACAAAGTCTAAGAAACTTAGGGCAATAAACTGTTGAATGCAAAAAGAAAACAGATTC
The DNA here is from genome assembly GCA_951329385.1 of Polia nebulosa. Lineage (NCBI taxonomy): Eukaryota > Metazoa > Arthropoda > Insecta > Lepidoptera > Noctuidae > Polia > Polia nebulosa. Next base: position 16,414,162 of record OX589588.1, on the reverse strand, counting down.
AAATAATATAATTTCACTATCTCAGAACAAAGCAAAATAGTTTACAGTAAACTTTTTCTCTCAGTTCAGCGTGAAGAACTCATAAAAAGAATTATTACGTCTTCAGTTTTCTTTTACTTGACACTCCATTTCATGAATATTTTTCGCGAAAGAAAGCCACACAGTTTTCATACAATAATCTATTACCTACACCGAATTACACGCAACCGTAGCTTTGTTGAAATATGATACAGTACGAGATCCTAGTTATTATTCCGAAATACATTTGAATTCTGAAACAAAATACGTGTGTTATTTCGTGAAAAATGCGGAATCCCCTTAGCTTGCGTACATTTATATTGAATCCAGCTGTGGCAAACTAAAGTGTTTACCAGATAAGGTAAACAATGTCCCAGTTGTCCCTCACAAAATTCCGTTGCAGGGGAAACGATATTTTTCAAGAAGCTCCAAATCGCCGACATTTCCTGGTAGACCCCTTTAGAGAGGTGGCCCAAACAATCCCTACATTGCGGTACGTAAGTATGTCTTTCGCCGCCTCGGAGCTGTGGTAAGCCTCCGCCGCCTGTTGTCCGCAAATGATAAAGCGACTAGCTTTCTTTCGGAAACACTGCACCACCGCCGTCCTGTTAAACACTCCTTTCATCTCCTCCGTTTTATTAGAACCAATAAAATACCGTCGCACTATTTACACCGCCCAAAATATTTACACAATATTTGACATCACAATTTAGAAAGGCATTAATTTAAGTTTCGTCGCTCGCCATGAACTTTATAAGGAAACGATAACACCAGTAACGCCTTTCTTAATCTTCATTCCGATCGAAACTTTGGTTTGTTTACTCTCCAGTGTGCTTCGACTTTACGACGTGCGCCAAAGATGGCCTTCGGAGGAAATTACTCGATAATCTCGAAGCCTACTCGTTTCATTATAACAAGAAATTTCATCTCAATTAATGTCTAAAATAACACTGTAACACTCTTAATTACGCTCGAGTAAGGCCTGCTTAATTAACACTTACATGTCAGCCACCCTAACATAGATTGATGACAAACGAAAATGACGATCCTGTAGTGTTACCCTTTGGGGCTGGTGTTGGAAGCGGGCCCGAGTGAAAGCGCCAGTCATTGCGCGCAAGTTGGCGGCCTAACAAAGGGCTGTGTGCCGGCCCACAATGCCCCCATGGATCATAACGCAGACGTAAAACAACTTGTGACCTTAATGCGTTTTAATAATTAGCCCTCGACGCTATATAAATTGTAGGCTGCCTCTACGGAATAAATATACCGAGTTTATTTTGGCAAACAGGCTTGTATTTTCAAATTACTTCGAATACTGCAGCTACTACAGGCAGATTTATTTGCTAACCACAATTTTGTGAATACTTCCATGAAACTAATGTATTTTGTAAAGGGAACGCGAACTGCTCTTTACTTGTGTTCTCTTCAGAAGACGCAAATTAACTGAACAAGTCCTTGAAACCCGTTAAAGCCTTGAAAGTTAGCATCATGCTCTTGACTGGTTTCCTTTGTGTCAGTCACTCAGCGTTCTCGTACATAAAACGCGACCTTACCCTCCTCAGAACATTATAAAACAAAATGCATTTCCAGTGTATGTTTTACACTAGTTATGAAGTATGCATTATGTTCTCCAACTTCACAGCTAGATAATATTGAGTTGTGTGAATGGCAAGAGAATTGTATCGAGCATTCGACAGAAGTTATTATGACTGTTACTGGTCTCCCCTGAGGTTCTCGGAGAGCTGTACGAAGCCACGTAATGGACTAAGCGAACAAAGCACTCGTGTGCTAAAGGCGGCCACAAACCGTGCTTGGTAATGAAATTATGTGTAACATAGGGGCTACTTATTACTGAGATACGGCTAGCGGCTAAATGGGTGAACGCAGATCTATTGGGAAACTATGTATATTAAGCTTCTGTATTAAAGCCGTACGTTTGTAGTCAAATCAGGTTAGTCCATTATGAATAATATAAGTATGCGTATTTCTTACGCACACACAGTTCGGTTCAAAACCAGGGAAGAAATTGTGTGACTTTTTCTGTTTCACACAGCAAACATGGCAGCCAATTAGCGTAGAGAAAGTTCGGTACGAAGGTAAACATTTCCAAACAACAACACTTTCAGTACTGAGAATATAGTGTTTTATATTTTGGAGGGTTTGACACTAATAGCTAGCACATCAAATGTCAATTAATCTGTTTTCATAGAACACAACATTCATAAAAGCTTATTACAACACTCGGGTGATTTATAATGTTCACATTTGTCTGTGACTGAAATAGAAGGTCTGATAATATTAGTAGTTTAATTAATATAGTTAGGTACTCGCTAATGTGCTTGTTATGCACACTTCTAAATTAGTATTATGTAACTCTTTGCATACGTTAGTTTCCACTAACGTCGTTCCCGGCTTGATGGAATGAATATGCCTTTATGAACAACAACTGATATTAATTTTGGAGCTTTTGAATTAGTCTGGTTGAAAGTTGAAGTTATCGGGTGTATTAGAAGCAAGTCAGCGTTGGTTGTGGAAATTGCTTGTTTCGTAATAAGTGATTTTAATGCTCGTGATTTGATCTTGAGTTTGCATGTGTGGGAGAATGTTAGAAGGTCCATAGCTCTTTCTATTAATTTGATTTTAAAATGGTGTCCTTATTATGCTAGTCACCATACCTACAGATTAAATGCTAGATCAAATGTTAGAACGCAAAAATTTGCACTTTAAGTACTATTTTTGGGAATTTTTGTTAGGATTTATCTCAATAGTGTAAAACCGTATTTTTGTGTGTTTGCAGTTTTTTTAGTGCTTGTGCTAAGTAAGGCGAATTAGTGTCAACGTATATTACATGACATGTCATGTTGTTTCATGATCCGACGTTTAAAACTAGCTTAGTATATTATAAAGTGTGTTTAAGAAAAGGAATAAAGCAATCTATTCGTGCCTAGTAACAAATCATTTCCAAGATTCATCAAAATTTCATAAACAGAAAAATCCACGAACATAAAAAAGAAACTTCTCCCTTTATTGCGTCATACATCCCCGGCGCGGATGAGAGCCAAGCATAATGTGGAACTTAAAATTTCCAGAAGCTCAAAACCCAGTCCCATTGAAAATTAACCCGTAAATTTTGCGCGACAAGTGCCGAATGGGGAACTTTGCGAAACCGCCGACGGCTCTGAGCGGGGGCGGGAACGAATGAACGAACGAACGGAACGAAGTAACAGCCACGAGCTCCATCCAGCTCATTACTCCACTGTGTGAATGGTATCTGATTTTGATACGTCATATTTGTGGCTTGTGTGTCTGTAGGTAACTAGGTATAGCATTGGAGTGTCGCGTTTAGAGGGTTAGAATTTGTTCGATAGTTTAGTTTATTGAACAACTCATTTAAATATGTATGAGTTTTTAATTAATATCCCAACCAATCTCTAAATTATACGACTGAGGCGGCCTGTGAAAATCATATGGAAGATACAATAGGTCTGACAAGAATTACAAATAAATATTATAAAGATGCTACAAGAATTTTCCTATGGAATAGCTTCCCGTGTTCACAACTGCCAATAACAGGTTGCACAATCTTTTGCAAAGTCAGGATTACTGTTCACAAGTCACTGATTCAGAAGGAACAGAATTACAAAAACAACTCCAATCTCTGTTCCAAGCTAGAAAAATATATGGTGTTACATTTATTAGCTTGACGCGCTATCATTCTTCTTGAATATCATAATAATGTTATGATTTCCGACTTTCGCATTACACCTTCAACACCAGATACCTTATTATGAAACGGAATTGCGGCGAAGAATTTATTGTTTTACTACGTACCTAAGTTACTTTGGTTTATTTTACGCCCGGATAAGTGTTAATGGATTTTTCACAGTGGATATCATGTGAGCTTTTATTATGATACCGGAGGTAATGTTTTCTACTTTTCAATGTGGAGCACATTTGGTTTATACGACTGTGTTACGAGCTCTCGGTTGCGTGACGGAGCCGATTATTGGAGCAGGATCTATGATGGTTTAGTATGGGAAACGCGATTCAAATTATGCTATCGACTCGTTTATAAAGCGATATGTCATAGTATCTACTGTTTGGGGGTTGCCAGATGACGTCACGTAATCTCCACATTTCTTATGTCATCATTGTGCGTGTTCGTGTATTATCGTGTCGACTAGTAGGTTGCATAACAAGGATCAATGCCAGATGGTTTTAGAGGGGACCATTGACGACTGACGCTGATGAGGATTTGTACTGGAGTGGACGTGTTGTTGTTTACATTACGTAAGATGGAAGTTCACTATTTGATCCAGAAAAGCTATTACTGGTTATCACTATTAATTGTTCCGGAAGCAATCACGTTACTACTTGGTGTTTGGCTTCATATTCCATACAAGTAATACGTTATTGGAAACGATCAAAGAAGCTTATGACTTTTAAATACAGGGTGTTGAATACGATGGGACCTTCACTTAACAAAAAATTAAACCTGATAGCTAAATATTATTGGCTAGATAAACACGGATAGCCTAATAAGTTCTTAAAATGGACAACCTATAATTAAATACAGTATGATATTTTCTCTCGTTAATAAAACTCCGCACAGCCATCACCACTAACTGATAAAGAGCATTCGAATGACAACTCCTAATATCAGTAGCACATAAAAAGATTTATGCGAAAACTCGGCGTCTGTAAAGAATTTTATATGAAATTCAGGAGAATCCTGCAGATACGAGGCCTTCCTCACCTCATACATGGCAATATGAATAAAATATGGATTCATCAGTTGAATAAACGAACATTTCGTGCTTGAATAACGCTGTTCGCACGGAGTGTGTAATGATCACTTGAGTTCCGTCAAATATCCCATGTTTGAGGGCACATCTTTGAATCATTGTCAATCTGGGTGAGATTTTTAAGGTGATTGCTTCTTTCATGTTTTCATAGCGTTTTTATATGATTTTGATTATAGCGGGTTTAGAAAGGGTAATGGGTATATGTGTTGTGGCTTATGAACACAAATAAAGGTGAGACGACAAGAAAGTTAAAGTCTAATGCTGTCGTCATAGAACATACTTGAAGATTTTAGTGTCTTGGGAATAAAATACTTTTTGTTAGGCATACAGACACTTTTCCCAAGTTCATTGGGGCCACTTTCAGTCTAACCGGATGCAGCTGGGGTATCTGACCTCCGCAACCCAGCATTTGGGTAATACAATACCCATCGTTAAGATTAGTGTCACACTTTCTGGCTGCCATCTTCTTCTTCGACCGTCAAAGATCTACACATGACAGCCAGGACGAACGGCTTGACGTGCTTTTGACAACTCGTAACGACCGTGGAAGATGTACACATGACAGCCGGGACGAACGGCTTCACGTGCTTCTGACAACTCGTAACGACCTTCAAAGATCTATACATGACAGCCGGGATGGATGGCTTGACGTGCTTCTGACAACTCGTAACGACCGTGAAAGATGTACACATGACAGCCGGGATGAACGGCTTGACGTGCTTCTGACAACTCGTAACGAACGTTAAAGATGTACACATGACAGCCGGGACGAACGTCTTTACGTGCTTCTGACAACTCGTAACGACGGTCAAAGATCTACACATAATAGCCAGGATGAATGGCTTCACGTGCTTCTGACAACTCGTAACAACCGGCAAAGATCTATACATGACAGCCGCGACGAACGGCTTGACGTGCTTCTAGCAACTCGTAATGACCGAGAAGAATCTACACATGACAGCCAGGACGAATGGCTTCACGTGCTTCTGACAACTCGTAACAACCGGCAAAAATCTACACATGACAGCCGGGACGAAAGGCTTGACGTGCTTCTGACAACTCCTAACAACCGTGAAAGATCTACACATGACAGCCGGGACTAACGGCTTTACGTGCTTCTGACAACTCGTAATGACCGTCAAAGATCAACACATAATAGCCAGGACGAATGGCTTCCCGTGCTTCTGACAACTCATAACAACCGGCACAGATCTACACATGACAGCCGGGACGAACGGCTTGACGTGCTTCTCACAACTCGTAACGACCGTGTTAGATCTACACATGACAGCCGGGACTAACGGCTTTACGTGCTTCTGACAATTCGTAACGAACGTCAAAGATCTACACATGAAAGCCGGGACGAACGGCTTGACGTACTTCTGACAACTCGTAACGACCGTCAAATATCTACACATGACAGCCGGGACGAACGACTTCACGTGCTTCTGACAACTCGTAACGACCATCAAAGATCTACACATGACAGCCGGGACTAACGGCTTCACGTGCTTCTGACAACTCGTAACGAACGTCAACGTTCTACACATGAAAGCCAGGACGAACGGCTTCACGTGCTTCTGACAACTCGTAACGACCGTCAAAGATCTACACATGACAGCCGGGACGAACGGTATCACGAGCTTCTGAGAACTTGTAACGACCATCAAAGATCTACACATGACAGCCGAGACGATCGGTTAGACGTGCTTCTGACAACTCGTAACAACCGTGAAAGATCTACACATGACAGCCGGGACTAACGGCTTCACGTGCTTCTAACAACTCGTAATGACCGTCAAAGATCTACACATGACAGCAGGGATGAACTGCTTGACGTGCTTCTGACAACGCGTAACAACCGGCAAAGATCTACACATGACAGCCGGGACGAACGGCTTGACGTGCTTCTGACAACTCGTAACGACCGTGAAAGATCTACACATGACAGCCGGGACTAACGGCTTCACGTGCTTCTAACAACTCGTAATGACCGTCAAAGATCTACACATGACAGCAGGAATGAACTGCTTGACGTGCTTCTGACAACGCGTAACAACCGGCAAAGATCTACACATGACAGCCGGGACGAACGGCTTGACGTGCTTCTGACAACTCGTAACAACCGTGAAAGATCTATAAATGACAGCCGGGACTAACGGCTTCACGTGCTTCTGACAACTGGTAAAGAACGTCAAAGATCTACACATACTCGTAATAGCCATGACGAATGGCTTCACGTGCTTCTGACAACTCGTAACAACTGGCAAAGATCTACACATAACAGCCGGGACGATCGAGTTGACGTGCTTCTGACAACTCGTAACAACCGTGAAAGATCTACACATGACAGCCGGGACTAACGGCTTCACGTGCTTCTGACAAATCGTAATGACCGTCGAAGATCTACACATAATAGCCAGGACGAATGGCTTCACGTGCTTCTGACAACTCGTAACAACCGGCAAAGATCTACACATGACTTCCGGGAAGAACTGCTTCACATGCTTTTCGAGGTACAGAGGAGTCTCGGTGTGTGACGATGAAGATCGATCATTGGAACTGTTATAAAAAATTTGTAGCTTGATCTGTATCTGGTCCAGTTGTAAGATTTTTATATTAGGACAATGATAATCACAGATGACGTTATTTCCTTTTTCATAAGCAACAATGATCTTTCGAATATTATTTTCTACATTATTTAGTAACTTGTGATTTTAGAATGACCTCTTCGAGGCCTTTAATTTTATACACCACATGATCATGTCACAATATAAAGGATGATTCACGTTACACCGTGTCGCCACCGGGCCGTGCCCCGGCCGTGCCACGGCCGTGGCACGGCCGGGGCACGGTCAAAGATTGTTGCATACATTTTGTATGAAGTGATTTATGCTAGACCGGGCCGCGGCCGTGCCCCGGCCGGGGCACGGACGAGGCCCGGCCGAGGCACGGACGGGGCACGGCCAGGGCTCGGACCGGTGGCGACACGGTGTAACATGAACGTGTGCACCGGGCTCGGACGTGCCCCGGCCGGGAAACAATTGCCGGTCAAACAATTGCACGGTCAAATATCTATAGTATACTTTTTGTATGAACTGATCCATGCTCGGCCGTGCCCCGGACGTGCCCCGGCCGTGCCTCGGCCGTGCCCCGGCCGGGGCCCGGTGGCGGCACGGTGACAGCCCGGTGTAGCATGAATGACTATCTCGGTGGACGTGCCCCGGCCGTGCCCCGGCCGGGGCACGGCCGATGCTCGGTGGCCGCACGGTGTAACGTGAATCATCCTTAAAGGATGCACGTCCGGGGCACGTCCGGGGCACGGCCAAGCATGGATCAGTTCATACAAAAAGTATACTATAGATATTTGACCGTGCAATTGTTTGACCGGCAATTGTTACCCGGCCGGGGCACGGCCGTGGCACGTCCGAGCCCGGTGCACACGTTCATGTTACACCGTGTTGCCACCGGGCCGAGCCCTGGCCGTGCCCCGTCCGTGCCTCGCGGCCCGGTCTAGCATGAATCACTTCATACAAAATGTATGCAACAATCTTTGACCGTGCCCCGGCCGCGCCACGGACGGGGCACGGCCCGGTGGCGACACGGTGTAACGTGAATCATCCTTAATACGACCTCTTTAACCTAATGGCGGTCGACATTTTGTTTTTTTTTCTAAATTCATGTAGCCTTCGACAGTCAAACCCAATTTAATGATGCTTCATTTGTTGACACCCATCCAACCGTTTAGGCTACAGGGCGTACCAAAGAAATAGACATACAAACTCTCGAAAAACATTACTCTCCTTCTTGAAAAGTCGGGTAAAAAGTAACAGTTTTATTCCCTACAAAACTCTCCATCGTATTACTAACGTATTTCAATATTTCTCATCCAATATTCTAATACATACTCCTAGTAGTACTAGTAGTACTAGTACCGTCTGTATTTGTAGCAATATAGTTGCGCTAGTAAGTCGTCGGTCGGCTTGGCCGCTTAAGCAGAAACTTACCGAATCAAAAGCTTGACTGGAGTTGCTGGAATGTTTGTGCTGCCAGTTAACTTGGTGTGTTGGCTTCAGACTTATGTTAAGATAACTAGGCTGGTACATCGTGTATACTGATAGCTTTACGATGTTGTATTGATATGTTTGGTTTAGAAGAAGGATTGTGGCTTAGAAACCTGACTGTGACTTATGAAAGGTTAAATTTTTTAACACATTCATTTTACATTAGACCTACTGTGCTTATCACGAAAAATACCTTGTGCCCGACAGCTTACTGAAATTTTGTGAGCTTTTTTAGCTGAATATTGTTACATTCAGTTTTATATCTTTTCAAAATAAAAATAAAAATCCTTTATTGTGATTTTTTTTTGCTCCATGTCAGTAGGTACTCATTCAATTGATTGAAACAAATACCTAGATCACTTTTTCCCAAATACATTATTATCAAAATAACCCACCAGAATATTCAGTATCTTCAAAAATAAACAGTGTTATCCAACACATAATTAAGTAAGAGGCATCTCATAAATTCCACTACGATGAACTAGACAGTCTTCAAAGACCTGCCATAACCTCCATTCAGCTTTTAACGACATATTTCTAATAGTTATTTTTAAAACACTGAACTACATAAAAGCTAATGGCAGCCTCGGCAATATCGTACATCCTTTAGTGATAAATTATAAAGGCATTGTTGAAGGTCCACGGAGAGAGTCGTAAACGGTCGTGTCCAGTCGTTCGGAACTAACGAGCATTGTCTTATTTCACCACAATAGGTCACTTTTCTTAAGACTTAAACCCGACGCACTCGTAAATTAAAACTTAATATCTCATTACTTGCAAGCGTTACCCCGCCCGGTTTGGCTCGAGCCAAAAAACTTCAATTACAAGCAGACTTTCTTTATTTCACCTCAAATTTTTGGTTTTAAATATTTTTTTCTAGGCGCTTTCTTTCTGTATCAATGTCATTGCACTTTTTCCGTTGAGGGTCATTTTTATTCTCTCGCTTCAGTGTTTTTCTTTCTGCTTGTCTGTTTAATGAACCGCTTATTTTTAGGCACGTTTTAATGTTTTTTTCTTCGTTAATTTTGGTGTGCAATTCCCGAAGAACTTTTTCAAGAGGAAATAACAGTAACAGAGAGAAAAAAATCCTTACAATGTCACTCGAGGAAAACCTAATCATAACTTTTATAAGGCACATAATAAAAAATACCAAAGTGATATAAATAGCGCAACTACCCAATTAACCATTATTAATCGCCCTTATTACCTCTAACTACCCACTCTTTCACAACACAAAAGCCGACCACTCAGAGGAGTTACTATCATAATGAATCTTGGTCGTAATTAGCAACATTTCCTAAGTGATGTCGTGCTAAATTACTAGTGCAATTGCGATTCAACTCGGTGTTTTAGAGGTCACTTGCGTGCCGTTGCCATAGTAACCGAGGATCGAGGTCCCAAAGGATCACTAAAAGAAGCTGGACACGGCACCACCGTCTTAGTAACACAACAAAATCCGTGTTATTTAACGACTTTAGATACAGTCTGTAAATAACATATTTTTTTTAGGTATTTTTTCTGTATCTAAGTTTTCGTCGTCGCGTCGGTTCCCCATGGGATAAGGATTGTGAACGTCAAACGGTATACATATTTTAGGGATAATACCAACGATTATGGGATTACGGTTCTATGCCTTTTTGTTGTCTGCATGCCTCTGATACTTTTATTCTTGGGTACATTCTAATAAATCATCTAAGGTGCCGTTTCGTGTAACGATTGTACATTTATATAAGTGACTTGCTTCTGTCAGCCAGCGTCTTTGCTCGCGTGGAATTAGTACTTCCCCCGTTATAAAGCACCTCCTCAGGAAAAAAAAAGGGGTGAAAGTAGTGGGTAGCTCGCCGTCCAATCAGCACCAGGCCCGTGAGTCTACAGCGTGTAGTGTTCCACGCGCGCCTCAAAGAATTGTCAGCAAACCATGACGGGGCCCGTCATGGCCGATTCCTGCCCAGGGATTGTGAATAAATTCAAAATAGAGTTACCGCGCCCCTGGGCATTCAGGGCAGGGAAGGAACAGGGGTGGGTTTTAGTCAGTAGGAGTCTGACAAGCTGTCGCGCTCCACCCAGAGTGGGAGATGTCATTGGATGACTTCCCACCCCAAAGGGGTGAAATTTCGAAAAACCCTTTCTTAGTGGATACCTACTCTTCACAAAGAACACACCCTCCAAATTTCATGTCTCTAGGACCAGCGGTTTAGGATGTGCGTTGATATAACAGTCAGTCAGTCAGGACTTTGAATTTTATATGTACTGATAATTCACTTTGGCCAGTGTTACTCACAACGTGACTACAAAATACAAATGGAAAAAGCGTAGTACAGACATCCAAAGCATACTCGTATACATACACATGTAGACAGATCCATGCAAACGCGCTACGGAAAAAATACTATAGTGGTTGCGTTTTAGAATGCCAATAGCTGTCATGGACCCTACAGTCTACACTACACTACAACTATTTTCTTAATGTCACGAAACAAACGAATGTTAATTATTAGTTCTATCGTGTATATTAATTTGAATTCAAAACTAAGTTGGTAACTATATAGAGCTGTAAAACTATTTCCCTTTTTAACCGACTTCAAAAAAGGAGGTTTTGTATTTAAAATAACATTTACTCCTTTTCAATAATATTGTATTATCTACTATGATATACTAATATCATCAATTTAATAAAAATATAAACAAAATAAAATACTTCCTCAACCGACTTCCAAAAAAACTTTTTTGCAAAAAAAAAACAATCGACTTCCAAAAAAGAAAATAAACTAAAAATTAAAAAAATAACTTTAATTTCGGAAGTCGGTGTTTGTATTTTATTTCTTCGTTATTTGACACTGACTGCCGAAATTAAAGTTATTTTTTAAATTTTTAGTGTATTTTCTTTTTTGGAAGTCAGTTGTTTTTTGGCAAAAAAGTTTTTTATTTTTCAATTTTTAGTTGTTATAGCCTAGAACTAAAACTCCAATAACATGGAACGTGAAATTTGAACATACTCGTAATTGAAGAAAACAAAAACGTATTTGTTCGATTTTGTTCAGTTTCTCAAAAAGCGCTGAAGCAATTTCGATAAAATTTATATGGAACCACTTCGGGTCTCTCCTACTTGATCTATGCTGTGCCCGACAGGGTCCATAATTGTGACTAATATAATAATTTCCCTACCAACTATAAACATTATGGTACGCAATAAAGAATTGAGAATTGAGTATATACTTTCGGATAAAAAAAGAATTTTGAAAATCGGTCCACAACTGACGGAGAAACCGGCGGACATAAAAGAAAAAAAAATAATAATAAAAAAAAAACATACATACAGTCGAACATAGAACCTCCTCCTTTTTTGAAAGTCGGTTAAAAAATAGTTTTTAATTCAAATGTAAACTGCGAACTCAATTATTATGTTCATAATAATAAACATAAGTGTCTTAGTCCACTTCTAAGTCCGCGTGTTGTAACGGGCCGGGCGGCTAACCCTGGTGGAGGATAAATTCGAAAGAGTTACCTCGCCCCCGGGCGCGTAGGGCAGGGAGGAACAGGGGTGGGTTTTAGTCAGTAAGAGTCTGACACGCCCTTCCGCTCCACCCCAGAGCGGAAAGAGTCATAAGATGATTTCCCACCCCCCAAAAAAAAAAAAAAAACCCTACCATGCACGTGGCCCGACACGCACTTGGCCGGTATTTTTAACCGACGAAAAAAAAGGAGGAGGTTATCAATTCGACCGTATATAATTATATTTTTAAGTTCTTTTATCTATTTATACACATTGTGACGCCTCTTATCCAATTTTCCTGACGTAGTTTTGTTAGAAGAAATTTCTATTGAAATAAGCAGCACATTTGTACTCTTTTTTTCCGTTTTTATTCTTGTTTCATATAACTGTTTTAAGTACATAAATAAATGAATAAAACTTTAGTAATAATTTGACTTAATACCTATATAGGCGCCGTTTACCATAAATTAATTGTCTATTTTGCATTCCCTAGTGAAATTGTTGTTACGACTCAAAATTAATCATGTCCGCGAGCTCTAAACAAAGCAACACTGACAGCCACGTGTGCATTTGCAAAATTTAGCTGCATTTGTATATTTATTACGGTACAAATGTAGAATGGAAAATTGTAGAGTTGGGATGTGGTAAGAAATAAACAAACGCTGCACAAGGATGATGCAATTTAAAATAGAAGCTGATTTGTGAATGAAGAGATGTTTTGAAATTATATTCTAAATATGGTTTTAAAAAGAAAAATATTATTTTTACCAATCACCGCCTTATTATCATAACATACAATTCTTTTTTATTGACACTAATTAAAGTCCATCATTTGAGAAACTGTTTTTATAAGACAAATGAAACATTTCTAAAATAAAGTTAACAAAATCTCGTCTAATATTTGAATTATACGGTAACAGTCTCAGTCAGATAACGTAGTTAAAACCTTTCGAAAATTAAATAAAACTGGTAAAACAGTAAAAGTCAAAGTAAATTTTCATTACTGTGGTTTTGAAGCTTCAATCTTGCGAACTTTGCAAAAAATGTTAACAGGTACGCAAATTGGTTAAATGGACTATAAAGTTAAAATAATTTTCTTGATAGAATTACTTTGAGAGATAGGAAGGTATTTGAAGAAGCACTTACTTGAATCTCTAACCCAGTAGTTGATAGATTTGGGTGAGGACTCGACGTAGCACTCGATAGTGACGTCAGTGCCCAGAGGAGCTCCTACCAGCTGGTTGGGCACTTGGATCACCGGGTGAACTAGACAAAAAGCCAAAATTTAAAAAAAGCCTTTGAGTCTAGAAGTATCTTCTCCTTGGTGTCGTCAAGTTAAGAAGAAGAATTGGTTACTTCTAGGCAAGCATGCGCCAGCGTCAACTACATCATCGCTGGTGAGATCATGGTCAAACACAAACTTATAAATCATGGTAAACCTAAATACCAATTGGAATTATTTAGAAGTTACAAAATTCAATACGTTGCACAATGTAGAGAACTAAATTTGGGAGACTTTGTTCAAGAAAAGTAGGCTAATAATATTTAAGTTAAATCTTGCCTAAAAGTGAAATGTCCGCTCGAGTTGACACGAAAACACAAACAGTCCCTTCTAGCCAGAAAATAATTAAAAGCTGTAACTCGCTGACACTAAATAACACCATTAATAACAAGAAATCTCAGAAAGTTGCCGAGATAAACAACACTTACTATTATTTTGGGAAGGAACTCTATTTCGTCCTCCGAGTAATGCTAGTCCTAAAACATTTTTTTGGGCAAAAAATATTCGACTCCTTGGAAACCTAATTGCTACTTTGGTCTTGTTAAAGCTTATCAAGGAAACAGGGATTTACTGGATCCCCCTGGAGGCTATTATAAATTGTTATTAGGACACAGTTGAGGAAATACCAAATAAAGAATTACATTATTGTTTACTGTCACTTGTCAGGACCTTCGAAAATCTGACAAAAAACCGGCCAAGTGTGTGTCGAACTTCGCTCATTTAAGTATCCGTTCCAAATGAGAGAATTTCAAAGAAAAAATCTGATTTATCAACATTTGGTATCTGTTAGTAAAATATACGTCATACATATTAAACATTATCAGCAAATTTCAAGTTCATAGGTCAATGGGATGTTAAATAATACTTCGTAACAAAATTTTATGACAGTCGACGGACAAACGGACACGTGAGTGACAGCTATAGGCCTCCGTTTGGATCATTCGGGTACAGAATCCTAAAAAGGAGCAGTCAATTAAAATGTTTTAAAGCCAGACAGCCATATAAATGAAGACTTAAATTTCGACTTCTTCTAATATACACATATTATTAATGTAAAAACTTATTTTTATTCATAAATCGCGAATTAATGGCTGAAAGAATTTCGATTAAATTAACACAGGAACACAGGTAGTCTATGACTTGGATTAGGGCCTGTGATACTTTTCATTCCGTTGGCTGGTCCCGGGGAAAATTTTCGTTTTCATTAACGCGGGAGAAGCCACTGCCAAAAGGTAGTAAGTTATAAAGTTTCCACCAAGTATGTAAAACCTACTTACAATGTACTTTGATAGTGATCCTCTTGCTTACTGAGGGCGGGACACCGTTGCTTGCGATGCACAGATATGCACCCATATCCGAACGAGATATCTTTGTAAGAGTCAACACCTCCTTCTCGTACATCGCAACTATATGGAAAATATAATCTAAATAAATAACCGAACTCCAGAAGATTTGGTAAAAGGAATAAATGAAATATTCATATTATATTACTCAGTTATGTAAGCCCTTTACACAGATATGTAAATGTCAAGAGAGAGAATACAACACTTTGAAGAATGACACTTTTTCTGCAATATTTTTATTTTGTGATAAGATTTTATGGGGCTAATTCCTTACAGCTTGTGACAGTACTGATCATAGCATATTGCCATTTTGGTTCAAAGATTAATAAATAATGGCTGGTTTCTGAATTGAGAATTAAAAACGTATCAAACACTACTTTTTTTTTGTGGGGTGGGAAATCATCCAATGACATCTCCCGCTCTAGGGTGGAGCGCAAGGGCATGTCAGACTCTTACTGACTAAAACCCACCCCTGTTCCTTCCCTGCCCTGAATGCCCAGAGGCGCGGTAACTCACTTTCGAATTTATCCACAACCCCTGGGCAGGCATCGGCCATGACGGGCCCTGTCATGTTTTGCTGACAACTCTTTGAGGCGCGCGTGAAACACTATGCGCCGTTGGCTCTCGGGCCTGGTGCTGATCGGACGGCGAGTTATCCACTACTCGCCGTCCGCAGGCCCGGTTATCAAACACTACTTTAATGCCAAAGTTTGACAGGATCTCAAACTAAAGCAGGGTTTAACAAATGCTCAACTTCAAATCCCTAATTCAGAAGCCAGCCACGAGTAAACAGAATAATATGTTGATTTAGAATAACAAATGAAAACTATGTACCACTGATCTGGCCACTTTGTACTATTGAAAAATCTAAGTAAGGCAATTTGCCTTATTTACCTTTAGTTTTGCCACTATTAGGATCCCTGATAACAATATCAGCTCCATCTTCTCTCCTCCAAAGTACCCGAGGTTCTGGCATACCTCTTGCACGGCAAGCAACTTTGGCAGTCCCACCTTCTGGCACCATAATATCTCCTGAAGTTTCTTCTGGTATGAAGTCTGGTGGTATGACCACTTCTAGGTAACCCATCTAGTTGAAAAATACGTTAACATCAGAAGCAAAGTTACGTTACCATTTAATTAGTATACGTTAACAATAAAGAAATCTTCAAATATCACAAGCTAAATAAAAAGACAGTTGTTTAATTACAATATACAAGCCCACAAAACAATATGAAACAATTATCGAAAGTACAGCGTGAAGTGGCGTCATGCCGCGCAGTGCCGGCGTCAACGTCGGAGTCGAAACCTCGGGCGCTGTCGCCGCCGGCGATTTATGTCGTTATCAGCTCCGGGTATAAATTACAGCGCAGCGCAATAATTTAGGTGCACCATGCACGAATCATTACCCGCTGCGTCCCTCGCTGCCCGTCTGCGTGGCTTAATTCACTTTATCTCCCCAATGTTTATTTTAACTGCAATTTAATTTTCTTTGATATCCAGCGCCAATTTATTCCTTACACGGCTCGGGGTATAATTGACACGATAAGATAAACAACCGTTGTGTCTCAATCTATATGGTCTCGATCAAGTCAGTTGAGTTGGCCTTTCAAAATTAATGTTGTATTGAAAAATGGGACGCGAATCAAAAATCGAAATTGATGGTTCTTACTGTCCTGAAGTGAATAGTCGTTGGAACAGCTACGGTAGTTACAGACTTATCATATGGGCATGGATGATGAACGAAATCACAGTGATGTTCTCTCCAGCCGAGATATCACATAATGGATTTTATGCGCATGCAGCTCTGCAAACATTGGCAGTAATCTTGGTCGGGATGCCACTGGCGTATTCAGAAATATGTTTGGCTCAGTACACGAATTGCAATATATTCACCATGTGGAATTTCTTCCCGCTGTTTCGGAATGTTGGATATGGCACATTATTTTTGATTTTCTTGAAATCAATATATTTGTTGGTGCTTACTTCTTGGTATTTGGTGTACACATTTTATGCGGCTTTGGATGTCCCGCCATGGCTCAGTTGTGATGATTATAATGATCCTAAATGTATGGTGAAGAAAGTCAATATTTCGACTTTCCAGCATTGTCTGGAAGCTCAAGTGCTATTTGAAGAAGATTGCGGCATGAAAACAGCTAGCTTTTGCTTTTTTGAACGTGAAATAGGCGGAAACTGTACTGCAAAACTTGGAGTAAAATGCTTGATTCCATGGAAAACAATCCTAGCGGTCATTTCAATTTGCGCATCTGTATATCTTTTGTCAATGAAAAAAGAAAAACTAATTCAAGTAGCAGTGAAACTAGCAGCAATATATGTTTGTGGTGTCATCTTGACTTTGTTTTGTGTTGCGCAGTCAACCAACGGTACTTGGTATGCTAGCAAGATTACTATAAACTGGACTAACTATACATTTCTGAATTGTTATAGCACGATTACTAGAGGGTTTTTGTCGGTAGGCAGTGGGTATGGTATATTAGTTTTTTTAACTCGCGACGTATCATTTCGGAGCCCTGCCACGATGACTGCCGTTAGTGCTCCATTATTCGCACTATTTGTTTCATTCATGTTCGCACTTATTTCATTTAGTGGAATTAAAACGATGTCTTACTACCACGGTGAAGAAGAAAGCGTTATAGAAATTGGCAGCAGTTTATTTTTTCCAATTTTTGCTTCAATGTCCGAAATCATGAGTTACTTCGATGCGTTGCCGATTTGGGGATTTTTTTGGTTTTCCATTGTATTATGCAGTTTATTTATAAACTTTTGGATTTTGTATTTGTTTTTAAAAGAATTATTACTTCATATGGATTTAGCAAAAGAGTACTCTAAACTATCGTGTCTGTTTTTGTTAATGTTTTTAATAATTTGTGCTCTGCCATTTTTATGTTCCGACTTGACTGGTATCCTCACAGATGCAACAGAAATAATTCAATCATTTAATTGTTTATTCTTTTCGGTTTCATTGTATTGGTTTTATGGTGTCCAAAATCATAACGTGGACATTATTTTTATGATTGGGATCAAAACTCATTATATTGTGAAGCTAGTATGGCTTTTAAATCCAATCTTTATATGCGTTATTATTTTTGCTCGGTGGACAGTTTTGGAAACATATGTTTTTGAGGATTCATATTTTATTGAATCGATAGAAATGACTTGCGATATGTTGATACTCTATGTAATATTATTCTTATACTGTGTTATAATTGTTGTCGGTTTATTTGCACAAATTGTTCAATTCTATCGTCGTGGCAAGCTTCTTGGGCTATTTAATTCTAATGCAAATTGGGGTCCCAGGGATAAGGTATTGTATAGAAGTAGGAAAATGTTTGTGCCTGAAATAATGACGAGAGAGTTTTTGTATCGCCAAGTTCGTATACGTGGCTATTACAAGAAACAGGACCGGGTGTATAAAACGAAGGTTCAGAAAACGTCGATTGCAGAATCTGTGAGTGACGAGCTATCTTGGAGCGCTATGGCGTCAAATTAGTGTATTCATAGGTTGATTTAGTTATTGCTTACCGTACCTGGCTTTTCATCGGGTCCGTATTGATCTGGCACATATATTGACCCCGGTCCTCCTCTTGAACGTTTCTAATGTGTAAATTCCAAACGGTCATACCGTTATGCGACACTCCTACTCGGTGATTGTTTGTTATTACGTGAACATGGATCGCTTGGATTGCTTTAGTATCTGCTTTTACCCATCCGACCTGGAAATTGTAATTGAGTTTATAATTAAAAATAAAATTGAATCTTAGTACCTACCTATTTTTCTATGTATTTTGACTTACTCTGTATCCGCCCAGGTTTTGCACTAAACATCTAAACGTTGCATCTCGACCAATTGGTATTGTCAAATTCATCAACGGCTCTGCGAATTCCGGCTGGAACGCTTGACCTGAAAATGTTACTAGGTCAAAATTGTTTTTCCTTTTTAGAGATACACAGAGGTGACCAAGGATATTGTAAGAATAAGCATCTCGCACAAAATTAATTTCTTTATAGTCTAATGTGGCGTAATTTATAGTGGAGTGCCGTTAATTTAATACCTCGTAACCCAGGCCCACTGAACTGATTTTTGGAATGTGTTTTTGACACTAAAAGTACTTCCTGTGAAGCCCCGCGGCCAAATCCGGGTTGTCAAATTGAACCCCGACGACAACCCGGGTTGACAGACGATTTTTTTATTTTTTTTTTCTCTTTAATTTTTTTTTTTTGTCCGTCTCACCAGTGAGTCGCGGGGCTTCACAGGTTAATGCTTTTCAATTTAAATATCTTAATTTTTATTGATTAAAATTAATTATTTATTTTCATTAATTTCTATTTAAACATAGACATAATTTTTTCCACCAACTTATTCACTTAATAACTGTTCTAGATTACGTAAAAGCAAACTTTAGAATGTGAAATAAAATAAATATTCAAACGTCCTAATCTTATTTAGTTATCTTATTGATGATTTCTTCTTCATCATCATCAGCCTTTTAATTTCTCCACTTTTGGAGCACAGGCCTCCTCTCTTTGAGAGGAATCCCCCACGCGGGCCTAATGCGGATTGGCGCATGTCACATGTCTTCAAAATGTTGGTTCTAGAACCGTTTCACTGTTTTTGAGAGCAGTGGTGAATAAATAATTTACACAAAGTAAAGCACCTGCCTGGGCTCGAATTCACGACCTACAACTTGTAAGTCGCGGCCGATACCACTAGGCCACCACTGCTCGCCGATGATTTCTTAGAAACATTATAATACAGTAAATAAGACAAGCTTTGCCTACGTATTATTCCCGTATTTTTAAACGGGTCACTTTGAATTGTGATAACTTTAGCTTGACCCAGAATTATAAATTTAAATTGGCTTTATATTTAAGGCATATTAATCTTCTTTAGAAATCAGTTACTCATTCGTTTCTTTGGGTTTGGCATTTCTGTAATATCACCATGTTTACAACCATTTTTGTATAAAATCTTAGAAGATTCATTTTTTAGGGTTCCGTACCCGATGGGTTCAAACGGAGCCCTATTTCTGTCACTCACGTATCCGTCTGTACAGTATAAGCATCTTGTCGACTCAAAGCCATACAAATAGTCATAAATACATTTGGTACGGAACCCTAAATGTGCGAAGTCCGACACGTAGTCTGCCATTTTTTTGTCTATGACCCACCCCGGCTTTGTACAGGTGAAAATTATATAAAAAAGCCTTCCTGGTTTACAACTCTTTCGATTTATGAAAAGCCGTTGTGAGGTTTAGGAGGAGTTAGCGCATAAACAGAAAGACAGATGCGGAAAGCGATTTGTTTTAAACTATTTTCAATTAATTGTTGTAATAAATTGTTGATATCGAGATCGGTAAATATTGATGGGTAAACTTTTTATTTCAGCTTTTAACAATGCAATCGAAGAATTTTACGAAAATACATTCAATGAAACCAGGTTCACAGGTTTTCACATTTTTACATTAGATGGCACTCCACTATTAATTATACACATTTTTCTTCTTTTTGAAAAAAACAGTCGTTATCATTTTCAATACAATATTCTACATTTCACACACCTACTAGTTTTGAGTCTAGCCCTAACATGAAAATGGCTAGCAAGTATATGGACCACCAAGGCTGCTGCATATTTTCAGTCGCACCGACTGGCCCTGCCCTCAAGCAAAGCCTTTGTTCGCCATGGGAAACTGCAACCAAATAGAAATATTGAAACATAAACCATATATACTTAAACTCGTATCTACAAATATTTTCTAACTCAATTTATTTCATTTAATTTATTTCAGTAACAACAATTTTTACATCGTATCGAAAATTTATACTTATAAAATTAAAAGAATTACAATGTAAATCATTATTATAACAGTAACCAAAATAAAGTAGATAAATTCCCCCTGTCATAATATGGTAAATGTCAAAGAATATAAAAATTAATTAATTAAATTCCACCATTAAAATCTCAAAGTAAAAATAATGTCAACAGAACTAGTATAATATTAATTAAAGTCTAGTTGTATGTGTCACAGAGAAACTCATCAAGGGTGTAATAACACTTTTCTATCAAAAGTTATTTTAATATATGCTTAAACTGATTTAATTTGTATATTGATTTTAAATGTACAGGTAGTTGAACTGGTAGGATCGGACTATACTTTTTCAGTTTTGAAGGCACAGAATAACGCTGCGTATCCATTAGCCAAGCAATTATAATTGCTTGGCTTTTTTATCATAAATGATAAAAAACTGCTCATTGATAAAATCATCTGGTAAATTCTATTCTATTATTCCGTTATAGTATGTCACTGTGTTTATAATTGATCTAAAATTGTAAGATGTCAGTAATGTCAAAAATTCAGAAGGTTTTTGTTGCTTTTAGGCAGTTGTCTCATAGCCAGTCAGGAATGTGACTAACTATCGGCTATTGTGACGCTCAAGAAACGTACAATAGATTTACATTCCGTGTACTGTATGTCACTGACTGTTCACACTGCCGGCGAGGACTCGCTCCACAAGTTTGTCGCTGAGCGACAAGAGCTATCAAAGATAATGTTCGCTCAGCGATGCTCGCTTGGTGGTCAGAACTCACGCCGAGAGGACTAGCCGCCCCCAGGGATTGGTGCGAGTAATCGTCCGTCGCACTGGTCACTAATTTTAATATAGCTGACAAAGTCATGTCTGTACTTTAAACGAAGTATTTCCTTATGAATAAGTCTACTTGCTTGAATTGTATTAATATATTTTGAAATTAATTTCGTGCTAAAATGATCCAGTGGCAAAAATATTGAATGTAAAATTACTACAAACTAGTTTCAAAGACTTATTGAGCATATTAACATCAAGATATTGTCTTTATAGATTTTCCCAACTAAGACATTAGTGTGCCTAACTTGACCCAAATTATATATAATACAAAGTTAACTGTAAATTCAAAGGATTTGAATCATTGGCACCCCCTAGTATTAATAAATGTAGTCGGAGCTGGTAAAATCTTTACACTTGTCAACACATGTACTTATGACTTCAGCCATAGGAGCTCCTTGCTTTGCTAGCGATGTCACTTTGAAAGAATTTCCCAGTAAGTCTTGAAGCAGACTTCTCATATCAAGCCCTGCTTAGTCTGAAAATATTTTGACTTGGTGTTTTACTGTCGTGAAATCATAAGGTTTTGACTTCAATGAAATATTATTGTTTAAATTTAAGTGTTTGTTATTGTGATCCAAATCCACTTTTGTATTTATGGTTAGAGTCTCCGTTGTTTCAGAGTCTACTATTGTACCCGTTTCAATGCTACCTTTCTGGTCAATTCGGTTTGCTCACACTTAGGTTTAGTTTTAGGCTCACTTTTATGACTTTCCGTACTGCACACGAATGTTTTCGAAAATATGTGTTATTCTTACATGTTTTTCTGTATAACACTAACACTCACTGGATACGCACTATAATTAAGGTCAGTACTGAAAACTGGTCAAGAAGAGCACTTTTACTATTATGGGGGAAATTTTTAAAACACGGAACTGCGTTGAAGTTAACTTTGCATAACCACTCATCTTAGCATAACCACTTAAAATTATGGGCTAATTTTTATTATGTATTTTACTGATCTAAGTATAGGAACATATGCAACATGTGACTTTAAAAAATAAAAACCTCCATCCCATAGATTCCAATTGATTTAAGTTCATGTGTATTAGTTGTGTAACTGTTTTGATGTACAATAAAGTATTATTCTATTCTCCAGATAAAATGATGATGGTGACAACGATTGATTGATTATGAATTATCAAATCAATGTAGTGCGTTTCTATAGGATATTAACACCATCAATAATACTAAAATTGGCTTATAATGCGTTCAAAACCAATACAACGATCCATTAATAGCATTCGATACTCTGGCTTATGGCATGAAAACATTCTTCAAACACAATCTCTCCATTGATTTATAATATAAACATCGAGCCAATCTTTTTATGGCTTCTATTAATATCTTAACGATACCATTTACAGGGATACGGCTAAAAAGTCGCTGCTCCAT
This sequence comes from Polia nebulosa, assembly GCA_951329385.1. NCBI lineage: Eukaryota > Metazoa > Arthropoda > Insecta > Lepidoptera > Noctuidae > Polia > Polia nebulosa. The sequence continues at coordinate 16,391,105 of OX589588.1, read as the reverse complement.
AACCGCTGAGAAGTTTATGATACATCACATCAACATAAAACTGGAGTGGTTATATAAACATTTTGATGGCACATTGTCGCTCTATTCGCGGCAATTATGATGCGTGACATCAAGAACGAAGCTTTCAAGGTTTGCGGTCCCTTCGACCCCACCATTCAATAATGATTCGTTGTTACGACTATTCCTGTTTATCGGAGGCGTTTGTATGAGCATATATGAGCATGTTTGAGCATCATAACAACGAGAGAACGTGTGAAATGAGCACGGATGCGATCGAGCACCGGTAACTACTTTTCCGCGAAGATACAATGTTTGAAAAAAAAAAACAGTTTGCCAACACCCTCGTATTGATATGAAGAGTGTTATTTCAGTGTGCGTTTAGATAAAAATGTATGGCTTTTTTCGGTCGAGTGTTGTGAGATGCCATTTTGAAAGCTATAGGACGTTTTCATATCGGAACATTAGGTATGCCTCGAGGGCTTTTCAAGTTGATGTTGTGATCTGGATGAATGTTTATTTTTTAGATTCTTGAATTTACGCTATCTTCTATTTGTTTTTACATTTATATGAAATCGGTGATAAGAGTTGACGGTTTGAAGATTTATCATAGACAGGATTTAATGTAATGGAAAAAGGCAATTACTCCGCAGATAACAACTAAATTATGTAGGTATCAATAATATATTTTTAAAGTTTAATTTAAAATAAGTACAAGCGTTATCCTTTTATTACTCCTTTTATTCAAAGAAATATAATAGAAAGTCACAATCAATTAATTTAACAAAGCGCCAAACGCGGCCTTGTATTAGAATCGGCATCGATTTTAATCAGAAAATGTAATGAAACACGAAATATCTAAATAAACAAGGTAAATGTTGGGAAGCGTGACAGCCGGGTCACTAGAACATCCCTGTCGAAGAATAATCCCGGTCTCAATTGATATTGGCAACATGGTAACGTCGCAACGTGTTATACAATACGCTTTGCTTGAACAGGTCTAACTCTGTGTTCATGCGTGACGTTTTATGTGTTCATTAATTAAAACGAATATTTTTAGATCCATTTTTAGAGCATGGTTTGTACAGTAATAATAATGTGGTTTCTTACGTTGTGAGGTCGCTTCGCGAAGACAGTGAAGCTCCTAGGAAGCTTTTGTGCTTCTAGGCGGAGTTAGACTGGCTGTGTTAGCCAGGACCCCCACGCACAACGGACCGAAAGGGTATCTAAGTACGGACATATAAGTCCCTATAGGTACTACTACTGTGGTTGCACTTTAAGGCACAGTTATACGACTTTAAAAGGTTTAATTGAACATCACGTCTAAACGACTAGTATTATTTATTTGAAAAAAATATATGTTATTTTAGACTATTTACGTCGTTATTTAATCTGAGAATATTTGAAATAATATTTTTATAACATAGTGTAATTAATTTGTAAAGTTATGTCTAACGCGGATAAAAAATTATTTTAAAGATTATTTAATTATTTGTAATTTAGTCTCAGTGTTTTAGTTAAAAACTTGTTATTATAAGTGTAATAAATTAACAATGCGTCTAATTTCGGACAGCGCTCCTTGATGGGCGAGTCCTATTACTGGGTGGACATACGACGCGTTACGTGAGCTCAGCGCAGAACACTCAAGCTAACCACTCAAGGTCGTTGGCAGCTAATAGCACCTAAAATTATCTTTAGATAGATAATGGCACGGATTCTCTTGGTCAATATCTAAACTAAAATTAGAGAATTGCTGTCTTTTACTAAAAGGCAGTGCGAGAAAAGGACGGCTATAGCTATGCACTAAGTTAGAGATGTCAAACTAGTTTACGCCTTGCGCTTCGCCGTGTTTTTAGACGACATGTTTTTACGTGTACCCTTAATTTGTATGGAAATATTAGTTCAAACTAAATTTGACAGCTCTAATTTACGTCCGTCTCTTTCTTGTTTTATTAGAGAGAAAAAGATAGCAATAGCCTAAATTAAAATTAGTTTGTGCATAACAGAATCAACACCATTGTGGCGATTGTATACACAGCCTATACCCGGCGCCTCCACCACTTGTAGAATCTGCAGGGCTCCAGGGGCGCTGCTGTGCCCTTGCACAGCAGCGTTGTTGTGAGCAAGACGTGTACTATGATTTGAATTGTGGAGTGTGGGAAGGGAAACTCGTTGGGATAGTGAACTGTACTTTTATTATGAAAACAAAATAAATACATGAGCGCGCCTCTCACCACAACCGCTATGAAATCCCTACTCACTATTTCCTGACCTACCTCCAGAGTGCAACATGAATATAAACTTGAGGAATATTCTCCTCAGACCTCGTAAGATGGATTTAAAACCATTACATACTATGGGATTCTTTATTGGAGGATCAATCAATCAGCCTAGTTTTTTCTTCAGCTATGTATGTTGGGGTTGGCTTTCAGATTAACCAGCTGCAGCTGAATACTGGTGTTTATTTACATGGAGCGACTTCCTATCTGACTTAAAAAATATAGTTACAGGGTAACACGATACCCAAATGGTAAGACTGTACGAGTGTTTAGTTTTTTAATTTATTCGATCGCGTTAAAATAAACGTCAATTTGTACTAAAACTGTATAAGCGCCGCCTGATGACAGTAACGGGTAAACTCTTTTTACAAGCTCTTATTTAACTTGTACTGTTCGTGTGTATGTTTGTAAGTTGTCCATCAAAATTTGAAAACCATTTTTCGACCATTTGTTGGTATCCGATTCAGTTGAAAGGGGAATGCCCATATCAAGCTTGTCCAACACCTTTTGGACAGATATATGTCATTCAAGCAGATATTGGCAGCGACTCTAATAATACCAACATAGTGGCATTGATTTATCTGCCATACAAAAAAATGCCTGGAATGGACAGAAACTATTAATAGCCCTTAAATTTTTAAAGCCAAAGAGGAATCATCAAATAATCCATATGAAACTATTTTATACATTTAGTGCACAGTTATCATTAATTTAGTATTATACGATCTATATGTACCGTAAGTCTAATTAAAATAATATATGCTTGTCAACATTAATTCAAATTAATTATTTTTTAAATAGAAAACGTATCTAGGCTGTATGAACCACATACCACATGAACCTCAATCAAAGGATTGCTTTAGTGACAGTTTGACATTACTGCTCATGTCAAATAAACTTGACCTCCATATAAATATAAGCGGATATCAAGTGAAATATATTTAGTAATCGTTATATTTTTACCCTAGTTAAACAAATTTAAGAATTATTTCATTATACCTATTTTATTCTAAATAGAATTAAAGACTATTAGTAGTTTCTGTCGGTTTCAGGCATTTTTTGTGCATTCCCCTTTTGCATATGGGTTCAATTCTGATGACAATGCATTTTTATGGTAAGCATGATCGGAATCGACATCCAAGATTAGCTCCAGATAAAGGAACTCTTCAATCTCAACAGCACGGACACGAAATTTTGTGTACGCATTAAGTTATGATAGCCGGTGTAAAAGCTTGTTTAAAAAAATGTTTTTTTTTATTATTAACTTATTAATTGTACCCAGCAATCATCCCTATTGCCAACGTGTATCAAACCACTTTTTTCAACATACTTTTACTCGAAAATAATAAGAAGACTTATTAAACATGTTTTTTAGTGTCAAATTATTTTCTACGATTTTACGCAAACGCGTTAGAGTTCGTTAAAAGACTCATAAGGCCATTTGGTTGATGAATTTCGGACTTATAACTACCCGTAACGACTGTCATAGGTCTTCAAAGTACCTTTAGGTAGGTACTGATACGACTGACCACCCTTATATTTAACACTGTATTCTTTAATGAGGATAAAAAAAAAACAACTTTAGCAGAAAATAAATCTGTTCATACAACTTGTTGTACTACGTGTTGTTGTAGATACTTGTATCTATACTAATATTATAAAGAGTTTGAGTTTGTAAGGTTGTAGGGGGTAATCTCTGGATCTACTAAACCGATTTTGAAAATTCTTTTAGCAGTAGAAAGCCACGTTATTTGTGGGTGTGATAACCTATAAATTTTTGAAATTCACGCGGACGAAGTCGCAGGCGAACTGCAAGTTTAAGTGTAAAGAGAAAGGCTGCCCATTTCAGTTGAGCCAGATTATCGTACAATCGGGTTTTAGTTTTCATTACAAAACAAGCATAGAAATCTTTGCTCGAATAAAAAATCATCGTCACAACTCACAACGACCAGTCCTGTGCTTCTCGCAACCATCGGATACCCGTGACCCTCACCAGGTCATCGGTCTACCTTGTAAAATTTGTTGGGAGGCCTTCCAACGTTGCATCTTCTGATACGCGATTGCCACTCCAGAACTTTTCGGCCCCATCAACCATCTCGAGCAATAAAAAACATAGTACCTATCAAAATGTTTAAAATTAGATTCTTATGCGGCTTTGCTCCCGTAGCCTTCCCCGGAATCGTGCATTTTAGGCGGGAAAAAACATAGTCTTTGACAGTTATTGATAGTGTAGCTCTCTGTCCGTGAAAGAGCGAAATAATTTTCGATATCGGATCATTATCTATTTGCAGAGATTACCTGCTGCTGGGACTTAGGCCCTCTCTCTAGGAGAGAGTATGGGCTGGAATTCATGACGCAGACCCTGTGCGGGTTGACGGGGACCTGTTACAAACAAATAATTTTACCTTTTTCTAAGATAAGTTTAAACAATCTTGAGAGGTCTCAAGTGCCTCTTATTGTAGCAACATTTGTAGCCTTCAAACCGGAACACATTACTGTTACTTCGCGACTGAAGTAATGTTGACTCAGCTGCATTGTTTGGTGTTGAATTCATAAAGTCGCTTGTTTCGGTTCTCAACTTGACCTTTCAAGACTTCAGTAGTTACTACAAATTAAGTCTTCTTTTAACATATCTGCTCAAACATGAAACTATTTCTCGAACGACCGAGGTAATATAAAAATACTTGTAAAACTAGTAGTTTCAACTTCTTATACTTTCGATTCGAAGGTTTCCTAACTTTAAAATACGGCTATATTAATCACAGTTTAGAAGCTGGTCACATTAATTGCAGCTTCTGTAGCGTTATTCAGTTCCTCAATAGTGCAGGTGTATGGGCACTAGGGGCATTCCAGTATATGAGTCATGTTCAGGGGCACCGCACTCACATTGGATATCTAACGGATCTAGTTTCACCTAATTCGATAGTTTAGGTTAACTTATCTGGCTGAAAATTGCCTGCATATCTACAAGTTGCAGCAGTGGTAGCCAAGTGGTAACGCCCCGAGTTACGTGTTGTACCTACGTCGTGGGTTTGACCCCACGACGTAGGTACCAAGCCAAGACAGGCGCTTAAATTTGTGTAATTTATTTCATCACGACTGCTCTCAAAACGGTGAAGAACATCGTGAGGAAACAGGCATGGCTTAGAACCAAAGAAAAATCGAAGATATGTGATATACTTACTCCAAACTAGTGGATGACGGCCCATCAGGCGAGGGACGCCTAAAGAGGTGGACTCAGTCCCAGTAGTGGGAAAGTTATAAGCTGATTATGCTTATATGCTATGAATTACCCTATGTTAATAATAACATCTATCTTGTGTTTCAACTACGACAGTCATCAAAACTGATTAAACTGTTGAGAGAAAACAGTACCTCTCGATATAGTTTTTGTAATCGCTTTCTCATAGCAAACTAATTAAGTATTTACTAAAACAAATAACGTTGAATGGGCTGCTAGTGAGGTAGTCGATACCACTAATACTAAAAGATATAGAGGGATTAAAGTGACACTTGGCAAAAAATATAGCCTTCAGTACTTGAAAGCACTACAATTCGTTTATTTTTAAACAATTTAAATAAAAGACATGTAAGGAATAAACAGCATCGATTTATGTAATTTTTATTGAACATTTGTGATCCCACAGTAAATGTTGTTGATAAAATGAGTTATGTAACCTTAATAACAGATTTACGGTATATATTAAAACTAAAGTAACAATGTTATATTTCAAACATACGTAGTGTTCAAATCTTTTAAATTACTATTAAAATCTTTTAAATTACTTGATCACCTCAACTTTTGATCTGAATTGCAATAATAAAAATATAATGGCCCTTTTGAACACACCAATAAAAGCTATTGAACGCCGGCAAGATAAATTCACCACACAGGGGGTACACAGTAGCTCAATTGCTTTTTAGGGTTCCGTACCCGAAGGGTCCAAACGGAACCCTATTGTTGTCACTCACGTGTCCGTCTATCCGTCTGTCTGTCTGTCCGTCCATCGTCTGTCACAAAATGTTGTTACGAAGAATGTTTTAACTTCCTATTGACCTATGACTCGAAGTGGTGATAATGTTTATTATAACGTATACTTTACTAACAAATACCAATATTTGGTACGGCTAAGGGTGCCGTACCAAATATTGGTGTTTGTTAGTGTGTGCGAAATCCGATACGCATCCGGCCAGTTTTCTTAGGGTTACAAAAGTCTGAATGAAAAACGGAGCCCATAAAGGATCACTCGCGTGTATAACTCTGTCTGTTTGTCTATCCGTCTGTCACAGTCAGTTTGCTCCGAATCTACAGAACCGATGAGTTGAAATTTGGTTTACACATCTGTGACCCGAATATGGAAGTGTAACGTAAATAAATAGAATTGGAATATCGGGGTCACTTTTGGGGTGAAAATCGGAAAATTAAAAAAAAGTTTTCCAAACTGTACCATGCTACATATCTAATGATAGGGCTTATTGTAGGGGTTTCTAATATTTTTTGGCTGTAACTCTTCAATGGTCGCCAACACAGACACGATATTTCGTGTATGTTTTTAAAACCTTGTTTAAAAAATTATAGAATCACTCGTGTGTCTGTCTGTCCGACCATTCCCTTCCTCCCCCTTATCTCCGAAAAGACCGGGCCTAAAATTATGAAAAAAAAAACAGAAAACAGTTCTTTATATAAAGATTACAGGAAAACTTATAAGAAGTAGAAAAAAAAAACATAGTTTAAAATATAATCTGAATAAAAAATGCGTTTGTTTTGCTTTGCATGCAAGTCCGACTCGCTCTTAGCCAGTTTTTTAAATTAAATATTAATGTACCTATACCTAAACTCCTTCAAGTACGAATAATATGAGTAGTAAGTAACCTACTACCTCTCCCAGCGACAAGGTCTGCGTCATAGCAAAATAAACACACTAATGCTTATCCACAAAAATTAGAAAAATTCAAAACTGACGCAGACTACTAAACTAAACCATACTGATTAGAAACAAAAAAAATCCTGAAATCAGACATCAATACTCACGACAGCTGATGAGCCTTTATCAGACAAACTCCCACTCAACATAATTCATCCCAAAAGGATATCTAAAGTCGATCAGTTTCTTCGACTGTAACAGACCAAGGTCTGTTATAATCACAGTAATTTTCTAGGCCTTGCTTTGATGTGCATTGTCTACTTCGACCTGTCTCAGACTCTCTACCAAGTTGCTAGTTGGTGCAAAGTTTGCAAACGCTCTGTCGGAAATTTCATACCGGCCGGCCGGCAAACTCCATTACACCCTAAACATTTATACTGCTAAGTAGATTCTCTACAAACGCAAACTTGAAGTGTTGCTTGGCTAATGTTCAGGTATTCTGCAGTTTAACATATGGATCTATTGTAATTTATATGGTGTACATAATAAAGAGTATTCTATTCTATTCTGTAAAGTGGATGGATGTATAAACGGTTTTGAATCTTTAACCTGACCCGACAAGCGTCGGTCTGTCAAAAGCTATTGCACTGCGGCAGTCCCACAAACATATTCTTTAGTTTGAATTCAATAAAGAAAAATGTGATGTTTACGGTTTTACGTGTTTTTTTTTTCATTTTCTGGGTTTCGTACCCGAAGGGTCCAAATGGAGCCCTATTGCTGTCACTCACGTGTCCGTCTGTCCGTATGTCTGTCTGTCCGTGCATCGTCTGTCACACAGCGTTTACATCCAAACGGTTGGAGCTACAGTCATTAAATTTTTACAGTATAAGCACTTTGCTGACCCAAAGCCATACAAATAGTCAAAAATACATTTGGTACGGAACCCTAAATGGGCGAAGTCCGACACGCACCTGGTCGGTTTTGTTTTCTCCTCAAGTACCTTCCAGAGACTTCAGTGAACAGTTTAAAAAAAAAATACCGGCGGTTACCGGTTTTATTCACCGATCATAGAATATATCCGTGAACTTCAACCAAAGTCAAAATTAGCCCTACAGGCGGTTATAGACAAAGAGTTAAGATAAATAATTTTAGCTTAGCTTACATAGCTGTGGTAATTTTTCAGGCCATTCAAAACATAGTTTGGGATCTGCACATAAATACTGTGAAAAATTAACTCAGCTATGTGAACTAAACTTTCAAGGCTCTTAGTATGCAACCTGTTTGAAGGCTATGAGAGATGGAGAGAGCCAAATCATGTAACATTCTTAGATAAAATTCTAAAAGGTTTTAAATGAAATATTATAAGCTGTTTGTTTCAAACTGAGATAAAATTCTTATGCAGTTGAAAATCACAGCCTACTTTCATCCATTCTAATCTTGTCTGTTAAAAGTTTTGTTGTTATTGCATTTCCTCGAGCAACAAACGAAAGCTGTTACGGTTTACGTACATTAGATATATTTTTCTGGGACTCCCTAAACCTATTTTAATCGCGAAGAATTAAAAAGAAAACTTTAAAACTTCTATGCTCAAAGAACATGATTAACAGTACCTATTAAAAATATGCTTAATATTTTGTGACTTTCCAGACAGCATCATCATCTGCCTAGCCTTTTCCCAACTATCTTGGGGTCGGCTTCCAGTCTAACCGGATGCTGTTGAATACCAGTATTTTACATGGAGCGACTGCCTGTCTGACCTTCAATACGCCCCTTGGTAAGACTGGATGTCAGACTTTCGGGCTTCTGACAACCCGTAACGACTGTCAAAGATCCCCGTTTGACAGCCGGGACCAACGGCTTAACGTGCTTTCTGAGTCACGGAGGAGTCTCGGTATGTAAAGATGGTCACCCCTCCACGGACCAACCCCGGCAAGCGTAGCTTAACCTGATGGATCGACCCATGCGGCTGTTATTACTTTAGCCACGAGCTCGTCAAGACTCCCTAAACCTATTTTAATCGCGAAGAATTAAAAAGAAAACTTTAAAACTTCCATGTTCAAAGAACATGATTAACAGTACCTATCTATTAAAAATATGCTTAATATTTTGCAACTTTCCAGACAGCATTAGATATTTATTATTAAAATAATCTCAACCATGCCTGAACCCCCCAAGAAATTATCATCTAAATCTTAAAATACATTCTAAAATATATAAAAATCTCGTGTCACTGTGTATGTGGTTGCACTCCTCCAAAACGGCTCGAGCGATTATAATGAATTTTATTTTGTATATTTGGCAGGAATGAGAATATGTTGAAAACTATTTTTCACCCTCTTACCCCCACCCCCTATTTTTAATCTCAGAACAACGTTTGCCGGGTCAGCGCTAGTAACCCTATAAAATCCCATGTAGGGACAGTTGCAATACAATGGAACACAAAAGTCATCATCATCATTCAATCAGTGGTTTGTGTTTTTTTTGTTTTCAACAATCAAACTTTAATGTTTAACAATCGTTTGACTATAAAAACAAAATCAAACAATTAAGTAAATATCAAAAAAATTAAAACCATTTTTGCACAGCACTTCCTTTGTTGTGCCCGAAATCTGGGGTACAATGAAACAGTATATGCACCCCGCATTGAAACTCGAGTAATTAATTGTGAAACGCATATAAAAACATATTGTCCAGAGCAGATACCACTGCCATATCTGGATCCAGAGGAAATATAAGCTTGTATCGATTCTTGCACTCCAGCGCATATAACCAATATCATATTCGTTGTCCATGCAATATCTGTCAATAGTTCACATTCTGAATATAATATTTCATAAAACCCAGTTCCGTTGTGCCCTATTGGGTCTCGGCAATTTCGAACACTAACATTAAAAAATAGTTTTTGTTTTCCATCTCACACTGAACTGCGTTTAATACCTTGAATGAAGATTTACTAATCAAAAACACACTTGCTATTAAAATTTTTTCTTCAAAAAAATATCTCCTGCACGAAATTGTATGTTTTACTCAGCAGAAAACAATGTTTCACGTCTAAGATTTTGTTGTCACTTATTGGCCGTATTTCACTGTGGCATTACTTGCCACACGCAACGCTGTAATTGGCCAAAATCAGAAAAGAAGAAAGCGCACGTCTTCGTTTGAAATTTTAAAATTTATCGACTTTGTTTCATTGTACCCCGCGTCCATTGAGTCCCATTGCCCCTAATAGAGAAAATTATTAGTACTTAGTTGAGTACACAGGTACCTAGACAATGTCCTGGATAAGAGCATACGATACATTTTACCTCGGTAGTAAATACATTCCTACGTTCCCTTAGGATAAATAACGACTTTCACGCAGGCAAAGCCCTTGGTATGAGCTAGTAAAAAAATCATTATGTATGTATTAATAATAGGTAGACAGTGGGCGTAGGTAAGTCCCACTAACGCTTGGCGACACCTAACAAGTCAAAGATAAAAATGGCAGAATAAGCTTTACTGCCACCGTAAAAATAGAATCACAAGCTTTTTCATAAAAAAAGGAGTGGGAAATTTTTTCCTATTAGTGTGACAATGCAAGGAAAATGAGATAGTAAAATATCTGCCCACGTTCATTTTGAAAGTTGGATATCAATCGACTTATTCCATTCAGAGTTCAGCATTAATAATTATTTTTTCACTAGTCTACTTACTCTAAGAAAGGTGGTCCTAATTGAAAGGTGGCAATAATTGCGATTATTAACTATTATTAGAAAATCATGAATATCGGCTTAGTAAATAAATAATTACGTGTCTGTGGGTGGGTTCACAGCTTTTATAAGTCCTAGTTGTAAAGATTTTTCAGTCTCTGATCAGTAGTAGGTACCACTTTCACCATTTAATTTTGTTAATGAAATTAAACCCAGTGGTATTGGCTGTGACTTTTTTTTTAGGGGGGATGGGAAATCATCCAATGACTTCTCCGGCTCTGGGTGGAGCGAGAGGGCGTGTCAGACTCTTACTGACTAAACCCCACCCCTGTTCCTTCCCTGCCTGAGTGCCCAGGGGTGCGGTAACTAATTTTCAGAATTTACTCGCTACCCCTAGGCATGCAGGCACCGGCCACGATGGGCCCCGTCGATGGTGGCTGACAACATCTATTTGAGGCGCGCGTGGAACACTACGCGCCATCGACTCACGGGCCTGGTGCTGGTCGGACGGCGAGCTGCTCGCCGTCCGTAGACCCGGGTCTACGGTGGCCGGAAATCGTCTCGCGGACGTCCTACGCCCAGTACCTCTCCTGTGGTGGTAGGTGGAGGGTATTGGCTGTGACTTACAAGTTGAAAGTCGTGACTTCAAACCCAGGCAGGCGCTTTGTTTTGTGTAAATTATTTCATCAACACTGCTCTCAAAACAGTGAAGGAAAACATCGTGAAGAAACCGGCATGTCCTAGAACCAAAAATTCGAAGACATGTGACATCCACCAATCCGCATTGAACCCGCGTGGTGGATTACGGCCCACACCCTCTCACGGAGAGGAGGCCTGTGCCCCAGCAGTGAGGACAGTAAAAGGCTGATGATGATGATGATGATGAATGAAATTAAGCATAAATAAATCAGCCTATAAGCGTTCCCACTGTTTGGACATAGGCTTCCACTCTGTGAGAAGGTATATGGGCCTAAATCTATTAGGCCCAGTGCAGGATGGTGGATGTTATACATGTCTTCGACTTTTGATTGTAGGACATGCCGGTCTCCTCTCGATGTTTATCCTTCACCGTTTTGAGAGTTATATATATGTTTTTCTTTCTTTAACCTACCCACCAACTAACCCACTACCTGAGATCCATAAGTCGAAGCTGTTACCACTACAAAACTTTGCAATGGAATTAATACAGGGTGTAACGGAAAGGTGTGGTCATAATTTAAGAACTGCATCTACCCATCGATATGAACAACTTTCTTTAAGAAAACCTCAGGAAATTCTCAAAAAAAAAATTCACCTCCCCTACAAAATATTGATTAACTGATGATAATTTTGTATGAAACGTTCAATATATTTGGAATTTTAAATTTTTTTGGGCAGAACCGGTTCATAAAATATGACCACACCTTGCCGTTACACCCTGTTTATTCAAATGTTGAAGAATATAATATAGGTAATGCTTCCAGTTCACCTGTCTTATTTGAGACGTAAAAATCAATAACTTTTGTAGGATCTTACACTATTAAGGATGATTCACGTTACACCGTGTCGCCACCGAGCCGCGCCCCGGCCGTGCCCCGTCCGAGGCACGGTCAAAGATTGTTGCATACATTTTGTATAAAGTGATTCATGCTAGACCGGGCCCCGGCCGGGGCTCGGCCGGGGCTCGGCCGGGGCTCGGCCGGGGCTCGGCACGGTGGCGACACGGTGTAAAGGATGATTCACGTTACACCGTGCGGCCACCGAGCCTCGGCCGTGCCCCGGCCGGGGCACGGCCAGGGCACGTCCACCGGGCTAGTCATTCATGCTACACCGGGCTGTCACCGTGCCGCCACCGAGCCCCGGCCGGGGCACGTCCGGGGCACGGCCGAGGCACGGCCGGGGCACGTACGGGGCACGGCCAAGTATGGATCAGTTCATACAAAAAGTATACTATAGATATTTGACCGTGCAATTGTTTGACCGGCAATTGTTTCCCGGCCGGGGCACGGCCGTGGCACGTCCGAGCCCGGTGCACGGCCGTGGCACGTCCGAGCCCGGTGCACACGTTCATGTTACACCGTGTCGCCACCGGGCCGAGCCCTGGCCGTGCCCCGTCCGTGCCTCGGCCGTGCCTCGGCCGTGCCCCGGCCGGGGCACGGCCGAGGCTCGGTGGCCGCACGGTGTAACGTGAATCATCCTTTAAAAAGGTAACCAAAAGTAAGTAAAGTAAGTAAGTAAATAGTTTATTTTCTCGCCACAATACAAATATTTTTACACATTTTACATCAATGCAATTACTAAACATATTGTGGGAGACTGGTGCCTAAGCTAGGCTTATTGCCTGTGTTTCAGGACACCAGGCCTCCTCCTTAGTGGGTTACAGTTTGTGCACAGGATTTCACATAAGGTTGTGGTCAAAGAAAGAAAAATCTAAATCAATGACATAGAAAATATTAAAAAATTGACAATATGATAAGATTTTGTGTGTGATTGTGAGTGTGCGTGATTGTAAGTGTGTGTGATTGTAAGTGTGCGTGAAAATGTGTGTAAGTATTTGAGAGGGATACGGAGGCTTACACTATTATAGCAAATAGTCCTTCAGTGTCGTCGTAGCTTAACTCCTGTAGCCAGGAGGTTAGTTTCGCCTTGCATTCGGTCTTATGAAGTTTGTATATAGCCAAGATTTTGTTAATTTTATTGTACAGATATGGACCGAGGTGGCAGAAGTAGTGTCTGGAGTGCATGGTGGTAAGTTTTAATTGGCTTCTGACTACAGGGTTGTGGCGCCTTTTGCCACAAGACAAAGAGGGATTGTAGCTCAGAAGGCCATGCTGCATCAGGATGGTCTGCCGCACAAATATCTGGCGTACCGTCAGAACTTTTGCCTTTTTGTACAAAAGATTGGTGGGATATCTGAACGGCAGGAAAAAGGACACCTTTAATATTGCTCTTTGCGCTCTCTCTAACTCGATAAGTGTGGTCCTCGGAGCACCACCCCAGGACGTGATGCAGTAGTTAAGTAGGGACTGAGCTAGGGCAAAGTACACGGATCTCCTCAACCTATCATCAGCCACATGTCTCAGGGTCTTAAAGACGTATATCAACTTGCGCATCCTACCACTAAGTGTAGATATGTGCTCATGGAAACGCAGGCCAGTGTCCACTATTACGCCAAGGTATTTTACCGAGTTGGCTTTCTGGAGATGTATGCAGGAGCAGGTGCTGTTGTGTGGCTTGGGACAGGAGTGGGCTACAATCGAATGCGGTAGTGTCGAGTTTGGTTCTGTCCTGTGGGTGATTGTAAAAGTGAGGTAGTGTGTTTTCCCCGCATTTAACGTGAGTATATTACCTTGCAACCAGTCCGAGACAATATTAAATCCCGATTGTGCGTATTTAAAGACATCACTCCAGGTATTCGCATTAAACAGAAGGACAGTGTCATCTGCGAAGGTAATTATTTTACCGTTCGGAAGAGTGAGCAAACCCAGGTCGTTTATGTAGATGAGAAACAGTGTCGGGCCTATCACGCTGCCTTGCGGCACACCGTAGGTGACTATCCGCTCATCACTGATGTATTCATCCACTCCAACGCACTGGGTTCGCTCACTTAAATAGTCCACAAAAAGCTTGAGCTGATTCCCTCTAATTCCAAGGCGATCCAATTTCTCAATCAGAATGGGAACAGAAACCGAGTGTCAAATGATTACTCATAATATAACCTATCGTTTATTTTTTTTTTAACTAAATGCCAAAATTGTTTTAATTGTGCATGTGCATCATTATGAGACATATTTACATAACTGTACAGTTAGATGTAAAATCAATCAATGTAAATAAAAATTAATAAATACTAAGCGCAAAAGTCAAGAACGGGCGGATCAATTTGGATGAACTTTTTATTAGACTATTTTTTGAAATCTTACGAAGGTTCTTTTAAAGAGAAAAAATGGGGAATTTGCACGGAAAACCGTAAAAACCACTTTTTTCTTCATAACATTCAAACTGTTCTTAGCTATCAATATTAGGGTTAGCTGTCAATCCTAAAAATGGCTTAGAATAGAGCGAGATTGAGAAAAACATAGTCACTTAAAAATATAGCTCTGGACCAAAATAACTGAAACGCATAGAGGGAGTGCTTAACTCCGCAGAAGATGATGCAGACTGACAGTAACCAGTAGTCTTACTGGTTCCAGTCAACTTACATAACTGGCTTAAGTCTTCCAGATGTTTCGATCCTGGCTCTGCAGTCTCGACATAGATAGCGAAACAGACGTTAGCAACCGATCGCTAAATTACTAGCCCTTAAAAAACTTCCTGATTACTTAGGAGGAAAAATTTGAGAACATAACTTGAAAAAAAATTGATGCTCATGAAATATGTGCAAAGATAAAAATCTAAATCATAAGATTTCGATTTAGATTTTTTTATTTTTATTACAATATTTTTCATGGAAACTTTAGTTTATTTAAATTTTAATGAATCATTATTACCTTTTGTAAAAATTAAAAATAAATTGTCAAAATATTTAAGGACTTATAAGTTTGCCGCCTTACATTAATATTTACCATGTTGAGACTGCTCGCTTTTTTTATGGGTGGGAAATCATCCAATGACAATTCCCGCTCTACGTGTCAGATTCTGACTAAAACCTACCCCTGTTCCTTCCTTGCCTGAGTGTCCGGGGGAGCGGTAACTCTGTTACTAATTTATCCGCTACTCCTGGGCATGCAGGCACCGGCCATGATAGGCGCTGTCAGTTGTGGCTGACAATCATCTCTTTTAGGCGCGCGTGGAACACTATACACGCCGTCGACTCACGGGCCTGGTGCTGATCGGACGGTGAGCTATCCACTACTCACCCGGGCCTGCGGACGGCGAGTAGTGGGTAACTCGCCGTCCGATCAGCACCAGGTCCGAGAGTCGACGGCGCGTAGTGTTCCACGCGCGCCTCAAAGAGTTGTCAGCAAACACGACGGGGCCCGTCGTGGCCGATGCCTGCCCGGGGGTTGAGGATAAATTCGAAAGAGTTACCTCGCCCCTGGGCATTCAGGGCAGAGAGGAACAGGGGTGGGTTTTAGTCAGTAAGAGTCTGACACGCCCTTCCGCTCCACCCTAGAGCGGAAGAAGTCATTGGATGATTTCCCATGTCCCAAAAAAAAAAAAAAAAACTACCCACTACTCGCCGTCCGCAAGCCCGGATCTACGGTGGCCGTAGATCATCTCGCGACGTCCTACGCCCAGGGCGTCTCCTGCGGCGGCTGCGGCTGGTGGGGTATCGTATGCCTATGTATAGTTTTGGGTTTGAGTCTACATATCATGCACTAAATCATTACTAGCTACTGCCAACGGCTTCGCCTTCGTGGTATTAGTACTTCCCTCATTATAAATTATAGCATGTGTGCTATTTTAGACTATAATCTATTTCTGTGTCAAATTTCATCCAGATCCGTTCAGCCGTTCTAGTGTCATTGAGTTACAAACATCCATCCATCCAAACTTTCGCATTTATAATATTACGACCTCCGCCTCGCGGTTTCACCCGCGAGCCTATATATATTAGCCTATGTGTTAATCCAGGGTATAAAGCTATCTACATACCAAATTTCATCTAAATCGGTAAAGCCGATTGAGCGTGAAGGAGTAACAAGCATACAAACACACACTCACAAACTTTCGCTTTTATAATATTAGTGTGATTAGTAGGAACTATTATAATTAAGAGAAATGATAGATACTAATACTTACATACCTTAGAATACGTACTACGTAACTACTCGTATATTGAATAAACGAATATTAGGCATGAGTTACTTTTAAAAGAATAAAAAGAGAAGGTGCTAACGAGTACTAAATAAGTACCAATAGCTTTACAGAAGTACCGGTAAGAAACCCTTTAATTAACACCAAAAGTGTTAAACTTCTGCTCACTAGGAACTCCGGAAATAAATATTTGAAAAGGTATTTGGGTACTTAAAGGTGCTTAGTCAAGTATTTGGTGAAGAACAAATACTTTTTAGTACTGCTTTCACTATCAAACCAGCTCATGTTCTTATTGATGAATTAAACTACCTAATAATATCGGTTTTTCAATTTTATATACATACAATTTTAAATTTTTAAATATTTAGGTACTTAGAAAAACATAAATAAATACAAAAACATTTAAAAATATAAAAAGTAGTTGCCCACCGGTATCGGGAATAGGGTCCAAGCTACCGGTGGTCAGGGCTCCTGAGAAAGGAATCTCCTAACAATACGCGCCGTGTCCAGGAGTACTGCTTTCTGGATCAAGCCCTTGATCCAACTGCCCAACGAGAGCCTCCTGAGATGTTGGTCGAGGCTCTTGGCTATTAAGCCATTGGCCGTCACGACTATCGGCACAATGACTGCTGTATCCACCTCCCACATGTCGACAACCTCGCGAGCCAGATCAAGATACTTTGTTTTTTTATCTTTCTCAGCCTTCACGAGGTTCTCGTCATGAGGAACAGCTATATCAACAATCATTGTGCGACGCTCTTGTCGATCTATCACCACTATGTCAGGCTTATTGGCAACAATAGTCCTATCAGTGATGATAGATCGATCCCAATACAACGTGATATTGCTATTTTCGAGAACTGGGTCGGGCTCATACCTATAGTACGGTACTTCAGATTCCACAAGATTGTATTTAAGAGCAAGTTGCTGGTGGATAATTCTGGCTACAAGGTTGTGTCTGTGCAAATAGTCTCCGTTAGCTAGACGAGAACAACCAGAAATAATGTGTCGGATTGATTCCCCGGGCCGGTGGCATGCCCGACAGATGTCAACCGTACCGTCCTTCACAATATATTTCCGGTAGTTATTCGTCATCATAACTTCGTCCATAATCGCACAGACAAAACCTTCGGTTTCCCCGAATAGGTCACCAAAGCGCAGCCAGGATACGGACGCTAAGAAATCTACATCGGGTCCATGTAGGACCCGGTAAAAGCGTCCGTGAAGCTCCTTGCTCTGCCATACTTCCCTGCGGTCATTAGTATCCAGTACTTTAAGTTCATATTTTTAGGGTTCTGAAAGTCCAAATGTAAAAACGGAACCCATAAGGATCACTCGTGTCGTAGTCTTTCTGTCCGTCTGTCACAGCCAATTTGCTCCGAATCTGCTGGACGGATAGAGATGAAATTTCGTAAACACACAAATATGTGACACAAACACGAATGTGTAACCTAAATAAATTAATTTGGAATACAGTGATGGTCACTTTTGTAGTGAAAATCGGAAAATTAAAAAACAAAGTTTTTCAAACTGTACCATGCGATATATCTAATAAAAGTGTGAGAGTCTCGAGTGTATTTTTTTCATAATTTTAAAATATATAGTTTTAAAGTTATTTAAGAAAATAGATGAAAAATTACCATTCCCTTATCTCCGAAACCTGGACCTAAAATTTTGAAAAAAATTATGCAGTAAGTAGTTCTTTACATAGGTATATATTACAGGAAAACCTATTAGAAGTGGGTAGTTTTTTTTTTTATTATAAAAAAAAATGAAAACAATATAATATGTTCGGAACCCTTAGCGCGCGAGTTAGACTCGCTCTTTACCCGTTTTTATTAATGTAATGTATAATATTGTCATCATTTCCAAATACAAGTTTTGTCTGTACATGGCTATCGGTGAAGTATTGTTTTTCTGTTTATAGACAAGCAGCCTAATTTATAAAACTCGCTTACCATATACCTAGGGTCAATTTCACCAATGAAACTAAACGCGATTAGTTTAAATAGACTCAGTTGATGCGTTTAATCGAGACCTTCATTTTGAGTTTCAACGAAAACTGGGCGTTCAGAATTTAAACTAAGGGCCGATTTCACCAGTTCTAAACGCCCAGTTTTCAACGTTTCATCATCATTCCCCTGCCATTATCCCAATTTATTTGGGGTCGGCGCAACATGTCTTTTTCTTCCATACTCCTCTATTAGTCGTCGTCTCTGTAGTCACTCCCTTTTTACCTAAACGCGTTTAGCCGCTGTTATAAAGCTGAAGAGTTTTTTTTTTTTTTGTTCGGTTGAACGCGCTAATCTCAGGAACTACTGGATCGAATTGAAAAATTATTTTTGTGTTGAACAGTCCATTTATCGATGGATATATAATAGCGATGGGGTATATAACATCATCGACTAACAGGAGCGAAGCATCAATAAAAAATGTGGCAAAAACGGGAATTAAAATCCTTTTGAGAGCTTCAGTTGCGTGCGCTGCTTAAACGGTTAAAGTTACGCAAAAATTATGTATGATGGAATTATTCTCCTTTTAATACATTGACCGCCATGGGGGACACATGGTGACCCCCAAACAATAGATTTTTAATTGTGTCTGTTTTTCTGGCAGTCAACGTGTTAATGTTCTAAAAAAAAGTCCGCGACAGCATAAGTGTGTCTATCTTTTAAGGTTAACTCACTGTAATCTTTTTTACGATTTTTATTTTTTACGCTAAGCTTAGTTCAGTAAAACTTAGTATATAGAGCGAATGGTGAAATCGACCCTAAGTTAAGCTTAAACTAATTTCGTTTGTAGTGGTGAAATGAAAAATGAAGTTCTAATCTCGATTAAACGCATAAACTGAGTTTAGTTTAACTAATCGCGATTAGTTTCATTGGTGAAATCAGCCCTTAGTTTAAACACTGACAAGCGGATTCGAAACTCAAGAAAACATACGTCCCATCATTCAAATACAACTGTATATAAGACAAAACCTCCTTTAAGGCGCAGTTATACGACTTGTAATGGTTTTTAATTGAACATCACGTCTAAACGACGAGTCTTATTTCTTTAAAAAAAATATATGTTACTCTAGACAATTTTTTTCGTAATTTTATATGTGAGTATTTGAAAATTATATTTTTATAACATAGTGTAATTAATTTGTAAATTTATGTCTAACGCGGTTAAACAATTAAGAATCACGCAAAAACTATAAAGCGTATATTTATGAAACTTTCACCATCTAAAAAATAATTTAATTATTTATATTTTAGTATACGCGTTTTAGTATAATACCTGTTGTTAAGTATAGTAAATTAATAATGCGTCTAATTTCGGGCAGCGCTCCTTGATGGGCGAGTCCTATTACTGGGTGGACGTACGACGCGTTACGTGAGCTCAGCACAGAACACGCAAGCTAACCACTCAAGGTCATTGGCAGTTAATAGCGCCTTAAATGATTGGTCCGCACTTTACAGCACCCACACCTCTCTTCTTCTGGGTAGGAAATGTTAAAATAAGAATCAGCGAATCAGTTTCTTAACTAATCATAATAAAATTATGTTTAATTTTTATGAATACGGCCCAAGATATTATTATAAGTATACATACATGTATTGAATGTTAGTTCGGTCAACTCAAATTATTTTTGTGGATTTGGTAATTTTTGGTATTACCAGAATCATTATAGATGTTTATATTGATTTAGAGAGCATTATCTACGAAGCACCTAAATTAATGGATTTAGTAATTCTAGGAAAGAGGCTACGAAATAAGTTATCAAGTTCTTCAGATTAGGTAGGGTAACTATTGATAAAGTTTTCTTACGTGTTGTCAAAGCAACCCAAATTATATTAATTTTCTCCGAATAACAAACAATTTAATTATTTTGCCGTACTAAGTTGAAAGTTAAATTAATTAAGAATTTACTCGAAATGGTGTAGGTATTGGGTATACTGATTAATTAATGATAACATATCTATGAGCGAGTTATTAAACAATTCATAGTTAAAACCTTTGGCTTTTATTTGTTTTAAATGAGTTATTTTAGTTAGTCTTTAATCAAACTATTGATTTTTGGAGAATACTGATACCAATTTTTTTTAAATAGTAAAGAATACTGCAAACAATTTTATTTAACTATTTAAAAATAAAATAATAAGCTTGCAAAAAGAAACAACGAAAAAAGAAAAATAATTTCACCCACAAAAGGAGCCAAAAACTATATAAAAAAAGTTTAAAACAGTAACAGCCTTACCTCAAAAAGTCAATCAACAGTGAAAAACCAATTTAAAGTGTTAAGAATGATCCTGAAAACTTTTCCTCTATCCTTTCATAATATTGCGCGTTACTGCCGATGTTTGCGAAAACTTTCCGGAGCGCGTGTGAAGTTTCCCGGTCCCCGGGGAGCGCAGGCGTGCGCTCGACGCAGGGCCACGACACACACTGAACCAATTGTTCATTCAATCCTCCACTCTGTCGTTATTCTAACGCAGATGTCCGTATCATCGTGGAGATATGGAGCCGATAGGTTCTCTCGAAGAATTTGAAATTCGAACAATCTTTCTTTCTGGCCAGCTATTTTGATTACCCAATTTTTTGAATCAACAACCGCGTTTACCTCGGGAGAGTTCATTAATATTTTTTAAAATCTTTCCGTAATAATTATTATCACTGTACATGGGTTTTCGATTGATTAATTGAAGTTCGTGCAAGTAATCGTTTAGCACTTGACTGATTGTCTGTGCTAAAATTGGAATCGGCCTTCTATAGTTGAAATAGACCCCTTAACCAGCCAGCCTTTTTGGCCTCGCACAGTTTTTTTATTTGTATGTAGAGTTAACATGTTCTTGTTGTGAGGTACAAATAAATATTGTTTCTTTCTTTCTTTCAAATAATAGCGTTCGTTTGATAATGTTGTTTAATTATTTTGCATGAAATTTAATTGTTCTGTGACAGTTTTTTTTGTTTTATTTCTAGGTAGGTACCTATTTACCTACCTATTTATTGTCATCACCTAACCTGAGACCATCAGCTAACACTGAGATGAGCCTACCATTACCTTCATATTATTATGTGTCTTCACCTGCGGTACGTTTGGTATTAACAGATATCTATAAGTAGCGTCAATTATGTTCTTAGCTACTCACATAATACTATCAGGCCACCTTTAACCATTAAAACCTTAATTGTAACAAAAAGACTACCAAGATTGAAGACAAAAGTCAGACACACTTTCTAAGAAGAATTATTCCGCCAATTTAAAATCCCACTTTAACTGCATAATAATGAGGAATCGAAATCCAATTTGAGTTACACCAGTTCAACTTACGAAGGCACTTAATGAAACCGAGATAGAATAATTAGCCACTTTCCGCTAATTTCCAAGTTATTAATTGGGACGTTAGAAAGGGCCGTCATCTGGCCGGGGAGCTATCTTGAGCTATGTGTGACGCTCTAAACGGCTTCCATTGTTTCAGGACAAAAGCTCATTAGGGAAGAAGCTGGATTCAAACGAGGCATCGCCGAAAGAGAGTCGGGCTCGTTCACCATACATCTGCTAGTTGTACAACAGTTTTATGCCATTTTACGTGCGCTGGTGTTATTAATACTAAGGTGGTAAAATGAAATAAAAGTTTTCTTTTTTAAACTAGCGACCCGCCCCGATTTTGCACGGGACCAAAATTATTTGAAATAGACGCAGCGCCATCTAGCGTCTTAAAGCAATTGTGACCTTCGATAGTTATAGTTCTTTCCCCTCAGTAACAGTCCTTTATTTCTGGACGAAAGGTACCATATGTCCTTTTCTGAACTATTTTTTTTTGGGAAATCATCCAATGACTTCTCCCGCTCTGGGTGGAGCGGGAGGGCGTTTCAGACTTTTGCTGACTAAGACCCACCCTGTTCCTTCAGTTGCTTGTGCCAGGGCCGCGGTAACTCTTTCGAAGACAACGTATTATTATAGGTACTAACATCGGATTAGTGGTTTAGGCGTAAAAGGTAACAAACAAACTTACTTTCGCAATTATAATATTAGTTCGAAGTTTGTATAAAATACATATTAAAGGTTAATATTAAGCTCGTGGCTAAATAATAATAGCCACACAGGTGGATCTTGAAAGTTAAGCAACGCTTAACGAGGTCGGTCCGTGAATGGGTGGCCAACCATTCCATACCGAGCCTCCTCCGTGACTCGAAAAACACGTTAATCCGTCGGTACCGGTCATCATTGGTAGATCACTGACATTCGATACGGATAGTCAACAGCCAGAAATTGTGACAGCAGTCTTGCCAAGAGGTATCTGTTTCCCAGTAACTGGGTTATGGAGGTTAGATAGACAGTCGCTCCATGTAAAATACTGGTATTCAGCTGCATCAGGTAGGACTGGAAGCCGACCTCAACAATGTTGGGAAAGGTGCGGTAAATTGATTAAAGGTTAATGGTTTAGGTTTGATAAGTGTTAACTACAAATCAGTTTAAGTTTTGCATGGTGAAGGTGGCGGAGGTGGCGGAGGCTTTGGTTCATTATACGGAACGTGAAACTTGTTCAGATAGTGCCACGGAGTCTGCAGCTCGAATTGCCGTGATTCTTGAGGATACTCCATAGGCTCATACACCAGCTTTTTCAACTCATCATCGTAGCGAACTTCAATATATCCGACCAAAGGAAAGTCCTTTCGCAATGGATGTCCAGTAAACCCGTAATCTGTGAGAATCCGTCTTAAATCTGGATGATGAGTGAAAACGACTCCGAACATGTCATAAATTTCTCTTTCATACCAGTTGCATGCCTTCCAGACGCTGTACCCAGAGCGGAGAGGCGTTAATTCATCGGTATAGGTTTTAATACGAGCTCGTTCGCTAAACCTGAAGCTGAGGAGGTCATAGCACACTTCGAACCTGTATTGCCTGCTCGGGACGTCTATAGCGGTTGCTGAAGAGCATTGAGCGAAGCAGGCGTGATGGTGGAGACGCATGAAGTTCATGACTTGGAACATTCCGGCTGGAGCCACGAGGATTTCCAGTTCGTCTGTATGTTGCATTTGAACCTTCTGGACGTATTTGGGCAAACATGTTGCCACGTACATACCGAACTCGTACAAACGTTGCCGTTTTTCGTTGTCATGGCACCTGAGAGTATGATGAGGTTGCTCTATCGGTTCGATATAAAACGGATCCTTGATCTGGACGTTTGTCTTATTGTCAAAAACTGCAACGCTAGTGTGAAATTTTCGTGATAAAATCCTTGCAAGGTTCGTTTTAATTTGCTTCGGCAGCAAATATTTCATGATTTGTATGTTTTTTCGCAAATATTTCAAAGCTCTGCAAATACCGCTGACAATATGTCATGACAACAATATTGACATTAATTGTCATTTATATGATTTTTTATTTTACTTCAGTTCCAAAATAAGGTTGTCTTAAACCAAAATAAGTTTTTGGTTTAATTATAATCATCGGCGTTAAAAGCTATTTTATAGAGTGGGCCAAATCAAATCGTGCAAATAAATAAAACTTAGTTCAAACGAGCAGTTGCTTAACTGATACAATTTTTAACCACGAAACAGTAGTTTGTCCAGCACAACTTTTGCGATTGGAACACTAACTTTTGTTTGACAGCATGTTCAAAGCTAAGTTGATACATTTGTGTTTTGCACCGAGTCAAATTGCAGACTTCTTCTGATAATTTCACAATAAATTGCTATAACGTAGTCCCTCTTGTACACGGTTACATATAAAGCATACCAAATTTTTGAGTCGGAAGTAACTTTCAACACGTTTTGGAACGAAGTTCCTTATCGCGCGCTGCGAAAGGGAGGGGGGGGGTTATATGTGTATATATATATGTATATAGGTATATGTGTGTTTATATATATATGAATATATATAATCGAAAGGAACTTCGTTCCATCCGGGTGTCCCTTGACACCTCTCAAGTTTTTTTTCTTCCATTCTGTCCTGTCAGCCGTCACGCTATCACTAACTCTCTTTTCTTTCATATCACTCCTCACATAATCCATCCATACTTTCTTTGGCCTCCCTCTCCCTCTCCATCCATCCACATTTATATTCATTATACTTTTAGTAACATGTGCATCGCTCCTCTTAAAATGACTATACCAAGATAAGCGGTTACCTTTCCACTTTTCTGTGACTGGCGCCACTTTTAAACAACCTCTAATGTACTCATTTCTTACACATTATTTTGAAAAGTTCTGTAGTAAGAAGCTAGACAAGGAAGGCGGGAATGATACCCAGCAGTGGACCGCGATATCTACGTTTATCTGATTGATTGCATGAACTAGGCTTGACCTTACAAGAATAATAAAAGAATTCACTCTTTGGAAATAAGACAATAGCTGAAGTTACACCATTCCAGTTGGGTTTCTACAAGAGTTGAAGTTAGATGCTACGTTTCTATCTTACTCATCCTTATGCAGAACAGTTTCTGTTTAAAAATATCGCATTTATGTTACTAAATATGTTCAAAAGCGCGTTATCTACTGTAATCGCTTCATTTTTAGGGTTCCGTACCCAAAGGGTAAAACGGGACCCTAATTTACTAAGACTCCGTTGTCCATCCGTCTGTCACCGGGTTGTATCTCATGAACCGTGATAGTTAGTTGAAATTTTCACAGATGATGTATTTCTGTTGCTGCTATAACAACAAATACTAAAAAAAAACATAATAAAATAAATATTTAAAGGGGCTCCCATACAACAAACGTGATTTTTTTGCCGTTTTTATATGTAGATAATGGTACGGAACCCTTCATGCGCGAGTCCGACTCGCACTTGTTTACTTAACTGCCCCAGAAGGAGGATAGCGTTTTTCGAGAGTTTGTATGTATATAATATGTATGTATGTCTGTACCGATGTCTATTTCTTTGGCACAGCCGTTTAGGCTGAGGGGCCTAAACGGCTTAAAACTAAAGATGTATCATTAGACCTAATTTACTTGACTGCTGAAGTACATAACAATGGCTATATTAATTTAAAAAAAAAACAAACACATTTTGAAACCAAAAATCGACCTCTACTCACTAACCAAAGTATAGTTAAGTCGTATTTTTTGTGACATGTGTGTGATCATGCGGGGTATCAATATAAAAGGCTTGAGGAGACGAATCCACAAATAGGTATAACTCATTATAATGTGGAAAATAAAAAGTAAAATATTATAGAAAACCCAACTGCAAGAAACAACAAAAAAGTTCTAAACAAGACACTTTTCAAGCAGTTTAATGCAGTTGGTGGCATGAACTATGATTGAACTAAAGTAACTACCGCCAACTCTTTAGTTATTTTATACAGTCGGGTTTTTTTTATAATCTTTTTTTTTTAACAGCCAATGACATCAACTTGTGACGTGCCGATAATTTATTTATAGAATCTGAGGGTCGGTCTATTGGACATAAACCTCAAGTACCATCACACCAAACAGCCAGAAATCCAAAAACTGTTTAATATAACAAGTACAAGTACCTACCTACTTTCTTTCTCATTAAATAACGTTTTTATTCAGACATCTGTATTACCGAAATTGAGGTAGCAAAGTCTGCTTTTGATTAAACTTTTATGTTCTGTTTTATAACGAATAAAATGCAGGTGGATGCTCTGAGGTGTTCGGTCGGCAAGGAATCTTGTGGTGATTTTACCAATATCGAAGATAATTTAAAACGATAAGTCTGATGGCTTTGGAGGATTTATGTCTTTCGAAATCAGGATTAGCTGTAATGGGTTTTCTTAATATCAATAAATAAAAATAGATAGCGATTTTTGGTTCGTCATTGTTTTTATGTGAAGAAGGTATATTTTACCATACCTACCTATTGGTACATGACTAGACGTCTTGTTTAATACCAGTCTTATGTTAAATATTTGTAACTGAGGTCACTCATATGAAAATAACGTCCATATTTTAAAAAATATGCTGAAAGATACATTAAACTGATGAGCAGTAGGTCACGGGTATGAACTTTACCTTTGAGGAAATGGCATGAAGCTGGACTTGAATTAGGACCTCGTTTGTTGGTAAGGTTGAAGGGAGCAGTACGTAAGTAATGCTTGCAAACTCCTAGAATATTTCTAAAACTTTTGTGATGTGAGTGTGAACTGATAGACGACTATTCACTTAAAAATCGAATGATAGTTATATCACTGGTTTTTTTCTGATGTTACACTTCCGCGAAAACCACAGAAACCATGCATTTTTTGGTAAACAAAGTTGGATCAGTACCTACTTCCAGAGAGTAACTCCTACAGAAGTACAAACGTACAAGTAACTTTACCTCTTTAAAATAATCAAAAGATTTAATAACAGAACTTATTTGAGATACTAATCCAAGCATGATTACACACCCACCTCAAAACCACAAAACAAAACATTCTCGAGGAACAAGAACTCGAAATACTCCTTCAAACAGAACACTTGAGAAATAAGAACCTTAATTATGATAAAACCTCTCAAATTACACATTTTATTAAATTATGAAGATATAAAACCGTTCTTGGCGCACGTCATGCTGGGTACAGACCAAGCAAACGAACAAACAAACTAACGAATGGGAATCGCCGATTGCACCGCGTGATCGGTTGCCTTCTGGCAGGTATAGTTCAAGCGAACGAATGGGAATGAGTGTGTCAAAGCGAGCGAGCGTGCATTGATTTCCATTCATTAGAGCGTTTGCTGACTGCGTCTGTTCTGAATCCAAATTTGAGCTCCGAGTTCTATCCGAATTGGAAATACTCTCAATTCGGACGGATAAATTCAGATCTACTATAGAACCTTTGTTACAGTTAGTATCTATTACAGATACGACCGACATTTCTCGGATTCAAACCAAATGTAGTACGCAAATGCTCTACTAAGCACACGCACGCTCACTCGCCTTCACACACTCATTTCCGTTCGGCCACCATCGTTCGTTTGTTCTATTTCCAGCCGAAAGCAAGCGTATGTTCTCCATCGGCGACTCCTATTCGTTCGCTTAGTCCGTACTCGGCATTACAGGAACAGGGATTTACTCTTTGTTCCAGTGAAGTTTTCAAGTGGAAGTTCCGACACATGTCCCGAAGTCTCGCGATCCTCGGATCCACGTCTGTACATGTCTACAAATAAACTTCGAAACGAATTGTGTTATGAAGATTATCGGGGAAACTATTTTGTAAGTGTGTTCCATGCGAAGTGTTAATTAGTTTCTCGTGGTAAAATGTTATGTTGAATAGTAATACACTATTACTGTTCAGGCTGCCGAGGTGTTGCAGTGCATCAGGGGTGTTTGCGGACACAAACATTGATGGTTTCGCAGCCATTATTAGAAAAATATGTGCCTCTCTGATGACGCGTGTTCGCGGCAGTACCAACACTATTCTCAGTGTGTTCGCAGATCGGTGAAATTCTCCGTTAATGCAGAGGTGAATGTAGCTCCACGTTGAAGTGTAGCTGTATGTTTTAGTTTTAAATGTCTGTACCTTCTAACACTAGTTTTTTAAGTAATTTATTACTAACCCTATGGACTTAGTCGGAAATAAAAGTTTTACATTAAGTTGAATTTCCAAAACCCTTTCTTAGTAGATACCTTCTCTTTACAGAGGACACAAACTCCAAATTGTATGTCTCTAGGACCAGCGGTTTAGGCTGTGCTTTGTTATATCAGTCAGTCAGGACTTTGAATTTTATATATACAGATAATACAATATCAGCATTTATAATCACTTAATCAATCAATGTTAATAGTTTGCATCGATTTAAACGCTAGCACTGAACTAATATCGAACACATCACTACACCCGGTACGTAGGTAACTCTCATATACTCGCATACATAGGTACCTAGTACCTACACATGATACCACACACACCACTACAGCGGAAGCACGCATGTAAGAACAATTAAACCTAACAACGGGAATTACCTCCCCACGGATGATATGAAAACGTACCCATATATCTTTTACACTCTCATATATAAAACAGAATGCTCAGGCTGCACTTGATTCACTGTTTCCCGCCGTCCAACTCCAGATTGTACGCCGCAACACCACAACTTCCTGCTTCCGGTGGCAAGGCTGCGCCTGCGCTGTGCGTAACACAGCCCGGATGTGACGTCACGGCATGTCACTTCCACATAGTGCTACGCCCCATTTAAAATAAGAACAACAGTGATATATCCACGAAAATTTGTGTCGGAAGAGATAGTGCAAAGTTTAAAAAATTGTGTAGGTAGGTAATAAAAGAATAAAATTAAGTAATCAAAGATCTCCCTTGCGTAGTAAGCAATCGTGCAATATTGAACCTACACATCAAAGCAAAAAAAACTCAACTTTTCAAGCCACTGAAAAGGTAAACACACCCAAGATACTCAAAGTAGCTGTTAACATCCAACCAGCACATACGCCGAGTGGGTACATTTAAATATTTAAAAATGAAACTGAGTGTTTAACGTAGCCCGAAATTTGGGTAAATCTTCCTTTCCGGCCGCAACGGACTGTGGCGGCCTTCCTCGACCCTACCACTCTAATCTAAGCGGACGCGTTCTTAAAAATATTAATATTGCACGGAGCTTGCTTTTAAAATTATTATATTAAGTTCTAGCCAGCAATGCTCTTTTAATTTCACTAAAATGTACGCGTTGAGTAACTTAGCTGGACGAGCCTACTTTTATTCCTGAAAAATAACATAGTCATTCTTTCTAGTGGTCGCCAAGTTGCAATCCATATTTTATAAAACTTGATTTTATTTTCAGCATTAATAAAACAATGCCATATCTCACAGTTACAAATAAAGTCTTCTCTTTGTTAATGCTATTAATATTTATTTTTGATGATTAAATCTTGATTAGTATTTCATGTTATTGGTACAATAACTTCACCAGGGACCGGTCAAATTAAAAAGTAAATACTTAAGAAGTGGTGGTGCATGCCTTGGGTTACAATTGTATGTATCTACCAAAGATTACCACGCAGACGAAGGTTTTCAAGAAGCCTACAAAACTTTTTCATACGAACATATTTTTACTCGAAAAAGAAAAGTCTTAAATAAGATTTTATTTTAAAGAAATTAAGTGAGCCATGGCACGAGACTGTAAATTATTTCCAGCCGTTTTTTTCATTTTAACAGGCTGATTTATTGTAAAATATTTCTATCCCGAAGTGAAAATATCTCAACGAACGTTAAGAAATATTATTTTTATTCATACTTGGGACTTTGGGCAATTCTTGTTACTGACACTTAAAAATATAGTTTTATAGGGTAGGCAGATGTAAGGTGGTAGGCTTTTATTACTTTAATTTTACGGCCATATGTGTTAGCAGTTTATTTGTAAAAGTTGTAAATGTCACTTTGAAATAGGTTTGTAAACAATGATATTGAACTTTCTGGGAAACACTGTTTTTTGTAGTGATATAATTTATTGTACACTAAGATAAAAAAAACCGGCCAAGCGCGTGTCGGACTTCACACATTTAGGGTTCCGTACCAAATGAGGGAATTATCAAAGAAAAAATATTATTTATCAATATTGGTATTTGTTAGTAAAATATACGTAATAATAAACAATATCTCCAAATTTTAAGTTCGTAAGTCAATGGAAAGTTAAAAAATTCATCGGAACAAAATTTTGTGACAGACGACACACAGACAGACAGACAGACACGTGAGTGACGACAGCAATAGCTTGGGGCTCCGTTTGAACCCTTCGGATACCAAAGCATAAAAATACATAAATAAGACCCCTTCCAGGCAACCTGGATGGGTACAGATAGCCTGGACACGAAATGATTTTGCATTTGATGCAAATATTAAGTTTAACAATTAGTTGAACCTATGTTACAAAATATACTAAAAGTTTGCATGACAATTAAGGGTAGGTACTTTAGCCCAACATCAATTCCAATGTGATAAAAATAAAAATATAGAACTAGCGACTCGCCCCAGCTTCGCTCGGGTACAAATTATATACTTGAACCTTCCTCATGAATTGCATTACATTTCATGCAGTTTTCACCAATAAACTCTGTGTATTGGTGAAAACTGCATGAAAATCCGTTCAGTAGTTTTTGAGTTTATCGCGTACAGACGCGGTGGGAGACTTTGGTTTATAATATGTAGTGATGATGACACAGTTTTTTTTTTTTTTTTGTGTGCAATTGCATGTAGCTGAGATGAAAATGCTAAGAGCGATGTGTAGTGTTACGCGCATGGATAGAATTAGGAATGAGTATATAAGAGGAAGTCTGAAAGTGGCACCGCTTACTGAAAAATTGTGTGGAAATCGGTTGTCGTGGTATGGGCATGTGTGATGAGGAGGAATGAAGAAAATGTCGTGAGGAAAGTCTTGTGTATGGATGTGGATGGCTATAAGAGTAGGGTAAGGCCAAAGAAACGATGATGGTTGGACTGTGTGAAAGAGGATATGGGTAAAAAGGGGGTGACTACAGAGATGACGACTAATAGAGGAGTATGGAAGAAAAAGACATGTTGCGCCGACCCCAAATAAATTGGGATAAGGGCAGGAGAATGATGATGATAAAAAACCGGCCAAGTGCGAGTCGGACTCGTGCACGATGGGTTCCGTACCATTATCTATAAAAACGGCAAAAAATCACGTTTGTTGTGTGGGAGCCCCTTTAATTTTTTATTTTATTCTGTTTTTCGTATTTGTTGTTATAGCGGCAATTGAAATACATCATCTGTGAAAATTTCAACTGTCTGGTGACAGACGGAGAGACAGACAGACAGACAGACAGACGGGCGGAGAGCGGAGTATTAGTAATAGAGCCCCTTTTTCCCCTCGGGTACGGTACCCTAAAATGAGAAAAAAATGTATATAGGAGTTGGAGAATGTGGTAATTTACAGGAAATCGTTGAAAATAAGTAGCAAGTACTAAATAAAAATAAAAACATTGCATAGCCTTTAGTAGATTTTTACAAATAAAACAAACCGGTCAAGTACGTGTCGGACTTCACACATTTAGGGTTCTGTACCAAATGTATTTTTGACCATTAGTATGTGGTGTGGCGAGTTGCCGCCACTCTGCAAGTTGGATGGGGTGTGGTATCACGACGTGTGTTTGTCCGGCTTTAGCATGTGATGCAAAGTGTGTAGCCGGCTTTACAGGAGCCATAGGCAATCAAAAGTGCAGCAGTCGACGTCAGAGCGCCTTACGCCGCGAGGCCGTACGCATCTCACCGCAGACTAAATTAATGTCTTATCAACATCGTCCCCGCAAAAACACTAAAATCCCGAGTAATATCCCGTAAACGTTGGGGATTTTCCGGGAATAATAAATAACCCCATATTTACCGCGTCCGTGTAACTAGTGAACAAGAATAACCAGGAGTGTTGGTGTGAAGAGAATCGAGTGGCCACTCGTAGGGATCCTGCGAGGCTGCCGAAGGAAGAGTCAGGTACCGCTTTGTTTACTCGCTTAGAGTTGGGCCACATGCGCCGTCTACTGCCAACCACTCCCAACTTGAAGTTATACAGACAAATATAGGCAATTTTGGGCCAGCATTCACTCTAAGTGTTTGGCCGTAACAATGTCCTGCATCCTGCAGAGAACCACAGCTATTTACACGCTTGGGCAACTCCATTAGATGGTCCTTCGAGCCGGATAGGCATCAGTAAAATTCAGTACAAATTAAGTACAAGTCATTACAGTAGGCACATAACTTTATTAGTGCCCCAAAATGGCGTCCCGCAAGCAAGAAGCTAAATTGGCTCAGCTTACCGCTAAAAAACAAATGATTTTCGAGCGAGTTAATCGGCTATATATTATGCTTCCAGAAACATCTCGAACTTTGATTCACGTTCAAATGAGACATTCTTAGCGCAGTCAGAAACAATTACTGAGCAATACAACAAATTTGAGGAAATAGTAGAACAAATGAATGAATTGCAATTCGAGATTGACCAAACCGCACCAGATTATTCGAGTCTATATTCTATTAAAGACTTATATTCTAATATTAAATATAAACGTAATCTCATACTTTCGGAAAACGAAACATCGGAACACAAAGGGGGTACTCGGATAAAATTACCGCCCATAGATTTGCCATGGTTTGACGGTAAAGCGGAAAACTGGTCCATATTTTACGAAATGTTTCGCAGCAATGTTCATTTAAATACCGATCTGGTTGACTCGCAGCGTGTCCAGTACTTGATCAGTAAATTGACTCATGATGCC
The DNA here is from genome assembly GCA_951329385.1 of Polia nebulosa. NCBI lineage: Eukaryota > Metazoa > Arthropoda > Insecta > Lepidoptera > Noctuidae > Polia > Polia nebulosa. The sequence continues at coordinate 16,358,353 of OX589588.1, read as the reverse complement.
TTAAAACTCACCGCAGGCATTGTTCCTACAGGTGATACATACAACGTTATGTGGAACAGTCTCGTTAAAAGGTATCAAGATAAGCGTAGTTTAGGGATTCATTATCTCAATTATATACTGGACATTAAACAATGCGGCGGAAATGCCGCGAGCCTCAATACATTTGTGGAACGATATTCAGCGTCCGTCGCAGCCTTGAAGCAGTTAGACATTCCAGACTTACTGGATTTTGTTTTATTACACTGTGGTTTAAGAAAGGTCGACGCGCAAACTGTCTTACAGTTTGAATCCCGTGTGAGTGAGAAAGAATTACCTGCCTATGCGGAGTTTATAGCATTCATGCAAGGATATGTTAAAGTACTACAACGCTCATACGGTAATAATTTACAGACGGAACCGCGCGCTAAGTCTAGTTCAGCTAATCATCAAGCGAAAAATAACACCGCTAAATCGTTCGTATCACGTAATGAACCGGTTTCAAATAGCAAATGTACGCTATACGATAAGGATGACGTACAACATCAGCTGTTCGATTGCCCGCAGTTTAAAAATATTAGAACACCGCGTGCACGTTTTGAATTTATTAAATATAAACGTGGCTGTATAAACTGTTTAAGTCTATCCCATTCTTTGGTTAAATGTAAGTCACGTAACGTTTGTAAAATTTGTAAAAAGACCCATCATTCTCTCTTACATTTCAGAGAAAAAGATGAGTTATTATCGCCCGAGCCACAAGTGCCTACTAAGGATACATCTGTTTCGCTCACTACAGCTGTTAAAACTGGGTCAACTATTTTGCTAGCGACCGCGCAGTTATTTGCATACTATAGCGACATCAGAAATAAGGAGGTAGTTCGGTGCCTACTAGATAACGGATCGCAAAATAATTTAATTACTGTGGACTGTTGTAAACGTCGTTTGAATTTACCCATAATTAAATTACGCAATTCATCTTTACGAGGTGTTGGAATGACATCGAAACCAGTACACGGTTTTATTCATCTCAACATAGAATCTCGGATTGATCCTCATACGAAGTTTTCGATACAAGCGTTAGTTGTTGATTGTATTACAGATAGACTTCCCGCGAAATTTATTAGATTAAATAACAATGATAACATGTCATACTTAAATAACTTGCCGCTTGCCGATCCGACCTGGAATGTACCGGGCGGAATAGACGTTGTGCTTGGAGCACAATTGTTCCCATTTATTTACCTAGGAGACAGGGTCGACTCAGGCACCCGCGCGCCCCCTGCTATACTGACTAGCTTCGGTTATGTACTTATGGGTGATATTGATTGTTGTAGTAGTGATGTGACACACATTGCATCTTCGTTTACCGCGCAGGCCGACATTGAAGTCGAGTCAAATTTACATAAGTTTTTTGAGCTAGAGGAAATTCCATCTCAACGTTTTATTAGTCCGGACGAATTAGAGTGTGAAAATAATTTTAATTCTTCAGTCTTATTTGAAGACGGCAGATACTTTGTCGATCTACCCTTTGCGCGCTCACCCAGCGAGCTAGGTAGCTCGCGCGGTTACGCCCATCGGCGCTTACTTGCGCTCGAGCGTAAGTTTACGTTAATGCCGACCCTACGCGAGAATTATAATAAAACTATCGCGGAATAAATAACTCAGGGGTATTTAGCGGAAGTGCCCGACTCTGAATTGACAGAGGAGGGTTATTACATACCGCATCATGCCGTCATTAGACCGGACAAGGACAGCATTCGAGTGGTTTTGGACGCTAGCGCCAAAACTCACTCGGGGTTGTCGCTCAATGACATTTTGCATGTCGGACCTAATTTGCAAGCAGACTTGTTTTTGTTATTACTTGATTTTCGTACATTCCCTGTCGCGATGACAGCGGATATAAAACAAATGATCTTACGTATCGGTGTAAAAGAGCACCACCGCAAATATTTACGAATCTTGTATCGTTTTAGCAAAGGTGAGCCTATTCAAACCTTTCATTTTAACCGCGTTCCCTTCGGACTAAAGCCTAGTCCTTATTTAGCGATGCGCACACTGCGTAACTTGGCGTGTGAGCAAAGCGACCGCTTTCCTGAGGCTTCTAAATTGGTAGAAACTCAGTTTTACATGGACGACTACGTCTACTCTGTTTCGGACGAACAGACAGCTATGCGTCTATCCCGCGATTTAATTGATTTAATGAAGGTAGGTTCCTTTGACTTAGTCAAATGGGCTACCAATTCACCCGCTTTATTAGAGATTCTCCCAGAGTCTCACCGCTTACCAGTTAATTTTTCTGGCATGGATAATGATGTCCATAATTTCAAAATCCTTGGATTAACCTGGGAACCCGCTGATGATTATTTTTCTTTGACAACAATCGCCGTGGATGATAAATGCACGAAGCGCGCGATTCTATCGCTAGTTGCCCGCTTGTTCGACGTACTTAGCCTTGTAGGACCCGTTGTGCTGTACGCGAAGGTATTAATTAAGGAACTTTGGTTAGCTAAAGTAGGATGGGATGAGGTTCCTCCGGAATCCATCACAAATCGGTTTGCCGCTTTTACGCGCGATTTTCCTTCACTCTCTTCTCTAAAGGTTCCTCGCCACATTGGCGTCTTTAGAGAAGCTGTAGTGAACATCGTAGCCTTTTGCGACGCCAGCTTTACTGGTTATGGCTGTTGTATTTATTTACACATTACCAACCCTACAGGTGATATCACTGTCCGACTCTTATGTGCAAAGTCCAAAGTCTCCCCCGCTAAAATAACAACGCTAGCTCGATTAGAACTTGTCGCCGCTTCACTTCTGTCTAAACTTGTTCGCGTAGTCAAGGATAAACTTTCCGCTCGTGTACCTATTGCAGGTGTCCACGCTTTCTCGGACTCCACCATAGCTCTCTCGTGGATCCACTCATCTCCCCATAGATGGTCTATTTTTGTCAGCAACCGCATTGCTCAAATACAGGAAAACTTACCTGCCGCTTGTTTCCGACACGTGTCCGGGAAAGAGAATCCTAGCGATTGTCTGTCTCGCGGCATGCTGCCGTCGGATTTAATAAGACACTCGTTGTGGTGGAACGGCCCCACATGGCTCCATCAGCCCATGAGCGAGTGGCCTTTAAAGTTCTCTCCTGCTCAATGTGAAACATTGCCGGAGTTTAAATCAAAGGTTTTTCTTGTAGAAACTTCGAATACTGAACCGCGTATTTTAGATACTATAGCTGACCGTGTTTGCTCATGGAATAAACTGTTACGTGTATTTATGTACATTCTTAAATTTACAAACAGACTACATAGTCATAGTTCTGTTAAAAACATTCAAACCGCCGAAAATTTCATTGTTCGAACAGTTCAAAGTCTACATTTTGCTAGCGATTTAAATTTAATTAAAGCAGGTGAACTTCCAGCTAAGAAGTTGCGCTGTTTATCTGTCTTCATTGATAGCTTCGGAATCTTACGAAACGGGGCAGATTGTCTAAATCTGACTTACCGTATGAAGCCAAGCATCCCGCGCATTTTTTAATGTCCAGTCCACTCACATATTTGCCTTCTTCTGAATTGACAGAAGAAAACATAAACCTAAACAACCGCAAAAGGCTCTTGGATCAACTTGTGTTATCCTACTGGAATAAATGGCGAATTGAGTACTTGCACACGCTGCAAAATCGCCAGAAGTGGTGCACTCCCGATTGCCCTATAGAGATAGGTACTGTCGTTCTCTTGGGTCAAGATAACGTACCTGCATTGACTTGGCCATTAGGTATTATTATTACTACGTAATTTAGTATAATTTAGTTTAGGGTTCATAGTATACGTTCCAATGGTACGCCATTACATAGTTGTAATTTAGTTTATTCGACTTACCATAGTCAAATCGAATCGCAATTCATTCTCTGGATACTGATAATTATTGTTCCCGAGCATTATATCAATGCGATGGTGTTTCGGACTGCTGCTTGGATTTCCCTCAAAGCTCTTCAACATGTAAATGCTTACATATCATCACCGCTTCTTGAACCTCACTCGCGCCGCATATATTAGCAGCTTTTGAAAGCTCCTGGACCTTTCAAGGCGGGGAGCATGGTGTGGCGAGTTGCCGCCACTCTGCAAGTTGGATGGGGTGTGGTATCACGACGTGTGTGTGTCCTGCTTTAGCATGTGATGCAAAGTGTGTAGCCGGCTTTACAGGAGCCATAGGCAATCAAAAGTGCAGCAGTCGACGTCAGAGCGCCTTACGCCGCGAGGCCATACGCATCTCACCGCAGACTAAATTAATGTCTTATTAACATCGTCCCCGCAAATACACTAAAATCCCGAATAATATCCCGTAAACGTTGAGGATTTTCCGGGAATAATAAATAACCCCATATTTACCGCGTCCGTGTAACTAGTGAACAAGGACCAGGAGTGTTGGTGTGAAGAGAATCGAGTGGCCACTCGTAGGGATCCTGCGAGGCTGCCGAAGGAAGAGTCAGGTACCGCTTTGTTTACTCGCTTAGAGTTGGGCCACATGCGCTGTCTACTGCCAACCACTCCCAACTTGAAGTTATACAGACAAATATAGGCAATTTTGGGCCAGCATTCACTCTAAGTGTTTGGCCGTAACAATGTCCTGCATCCTGCAGAGAACCACAGCTATTTACACGCTTGGGCAACTCCAGTATGTCTTTGGGTCAACAAGATGCTTAACTGTGAAAATTTGAAGACTGTATATCCAAGCGTTTGGCTGTAAAAGCTGTGTCACAGACGACTGACAGACAGACAAACGGACAAAAGGACAGATGGATAGACGGACACGTGAGTGACAGCAATAGGTCTCCGTGATAATTGTGAATACTACTAAACAAACAGGCTAATTAAGTTATTCTTGGTTCTTATTGGGTTATTCCATCTGAATTTATTTTGTAGTAGCCCGGCTGTAGATTCGTGCCCGGTTGATCATACATTAATTACATTTTTGGTTCGGGCATTGGTGGCCCAAAGAGCAGTGGTGGCCTAATGGTAACAGCCGCGACTTACAAGTTGTAGGTCGTGAGTTCAAACCTAGACAAGCCCTTTACTTTGTGTAAATTATTTAATCACCACGGCTCTTTGGGTTTATGCCAGGTCGAGGGACAATGGACGCCACCTTCGCTCTCCGTCAATTGTGCGAGAAGTACAGACGTGTGCACGAGAACTTGCACATGGTGTTCATTGATCTTGAGAAAGCGTATGATAGGGTACCTCGGGATGTGTTGTGGTGGGCCTTGAAAGAGAAAGGTTTGCCTGGGAAGTATGTTGAGTTGATTCGTGCTATGTACAGACAATCTAGTACCTACGTCCGGTCGGCTGCTGGCAACACCGATGAGTTCAGTGTGGCTGTAGGCTTGCATCAAGGGTCGGCTTTAAGTCCTTACCTCTTCCTGTTGATTATGGACGCTCTTACGTCGGAAATACAGGAAGAGGCACCCTGGTGCATGCTGTTTGCCGACGACATTGTTCTGGTCGGTGAAGATGGACCTGAGATCCAGAGCAGATTGGAGAAATGGCAACAGAAGCTGGAGAAAGTTGGCTTGAAAATCAGCAGAACCAAAACTGAATACATGTTCTGCGATTTCGGCGGTCTCTCCAGTTCTGAAGCTGTAGTGCTAGATGGCGCGCTTCTCCCAGTCTGCTCCGATTTTCGGTATCTCGGTTCACTCGTGCAAAGCGATGGCGAAATAGATCGGACTGTTAAGCACAGAATTAACACTGGATGGATGAAATGGCGGCAGGTCACCGGGACTATCTGCGACTCCCGCATTCCCCTAAAACTTAAGGGGAAGATTTATAAAACAATGGTCAGACCTGCTGTCTTGTATGGTTCAGAATGTTGGGCCACAAAAGGGATGAATGAAAAGCAATTGCATGTAGCTGAGATGAGAATGCTAAGAGCGATGTGTGGTGTTACGCGCATGGATAGAATTACGAATGAGTATATAAGAGGAAGTCTGAAAGTGGCACCGCTGACTGAAAAATTGTGTGGAAATCGGTTGTCGTGGTATGGGCATGTGATGCGGAGGAATGAAGAAAATGTCGTGAGGAAAGTCTTGTGTATGGATGTGGATGGCTATAAGAGTAGGGGAAGGCCAAAAAAACGATGGTTGGACTGTGTGAAAGAGAATATGGGTAAAAAGGGGGTGACTACAGAGATGACGACTAATAGAGGAGTATGGAAGAAAAAGACATGTTGCGCCGACCCCAAATAAATTGGGATAAGGGCAGGAGAATGATGGCTCTGAAAACGGTAGAGGAAAATATCGTGAGGAAACTGGCATGTCCTTGAACCAAAAATTCGAAGACATATGACATCCACCAACCCATATTGGGCCCGCGTGGTGGATTACGTCCCGCACCCTCTCACAGAGAGGAGGCCTGTGCGCCAGCAGTGGGGACATTAAAAGGCTGATGATGATGATGATGATGAATGTTCCTTATCTTCTCTCCGTCTACCCGGATGCAGTTGAGTATCAATATTTTACACGGAGCGCCTGCCTAACTGACCTGCACAACCCAGCAACTGGGTAACACGATTCCCCTTGCAACTTTTATTATGTAATAGACTAGTAACCCACCTGGCTCTGCACGGGTAGGTACCAATTATACATCTAAACCTTTCTCATAATTTATTGTCTATTGGTGAAAACCGCATTAAAATCTATTTAGTCGTTTTTGAGTTTATCGCGTACAGACAGACACTTTTTTATAATATATAGCGAAGAGGCCGAAAATACAACTGGTAAAAATGTGGATGTACAACAGCTACCTAAATCTCTGCCTTACTTTGCTGCACAAGTTGATAGAGACAGTTACTCGACTAATTTTAAAATCTTCTCTTCTAATGTCTTAGCATATACCTGTAACAGATTAAGGATCATTAAAATTCAGTTCAACCACTAAGCTGGTTTAGCCAGTTGCATACAAGATGCTGCTGTAATGTGGACGCTATAGATTTAACTAAATGGCTATTATTGAAACTACCTACTTATAATAGTGTAGGTAGGTACATATTATTATGCCTTAGTTGAGGAACGATGATCGTATCTGATTATTATTTTGTACATCACAAAGCTGCCAAACAAATACGGTACAGTGTCACAAAACTGGCAGTATTAATAATAATTATATTAAAAAAAAAACAAAAAACACGCTGATTTTTCGTATTATTGTCAGGAAACTCCTTGATTTAATACCCATATTATGGGAATGCATAAAAAATAACTAGTACGCCATATTGGATTTAAAATGATTGTCATCAAAACTCAACAATGTATGTAAAATTCCAGCTCTATCGGAAACCAGAAAGTGGGTCAACTACTAAAATTTTTATATAGTTAGTAACACGTGAAATCAATAAAAGTGTGTTAAAAACGGTACCAGATTATTATAATGTTCGGATAACTGGATTTTATAGAAAAATCAAGATACTTAAAATAAAGCATTTTAGGAGGAAACTAACCTAAAATTTGAAGACATGTGACACCCACCAATCTGCAATAGGCCAGCGTAATTCATTACGGCCCACACCCTTTCACATAGAGGAGGCCTGCGTCCCAGCAGGACATTAAAAGGCTGATGATGATTTTATAAATTTCTTAATTTAATGGGGGATCACGTAGGAAGTGGTGGGGAAGCTCGGGTGGAGGGTACGTAGTGGATGTGCTGGAGTACAGGATTAGTGAGACACACACTACAGAAAACCTTTAATCAGCTTTTGGAAAATCTCAAGTGGTACGAGGTGGTGGGCTTCTGTTTAGCCACTCGTGGTTGTGGGTTTGGCCACGAGTTTGCAGCACGAGGGGCAAAAGCCCACCACCTCGTAACCGAACAGATGCTGCAACCTCGAGCCGCAACACAAGACTATCCTGAGGGATCTCCAAGGTCGCAGTATTTTTTTTATCATTACTGTATTTTCATTTATTTTATTTCTAATTAAATGTAATTTTTATCTCCACTCAAACCTTTTTTTAAATTAATTGGCAACGAACGGCCTCTCCGTTAAGTCATACTTATTTTTCTTGTCTCTCCATTTTGTGTGTTTATGTTACAAAATGCCACGAAGCGCTTCACAATACCTAATATTGGCACAGACGGCGAGGCATCGCGTAGAAAGAGACTTCAAGGCGAGGGAATTACGACCCTCGGTAGCGAGGAATACGATCGCGAGGAGGAGGATGTTTCAACTCTATGCAGCTGTTTCGTCCACCTAAAGCCAAAAGCCTTGAGCACTTGACATTTATCTAACAATCATACGTTGTCGCCTATGTTCATATAAGAACAAATCTCAATAACACAGCACGCTATTTAATGTCATTATAGTCTTTTTTTTTGTGGGTTGGGAAATCATCCAATGACTTCTCCCGCTCTGGGTGGAGCGGGAGGGCGTGTCCGACTCTTACTGACTAAAACCACCCCTGTTCCTTCCCTGCCTGAGTGCCCAGGGGTGCGGTAACTCATTTTCAGAATTTATCCGCTACCCCAAGGCATGCAGGTACCGGCCACGATGGGCCACGTCGTCAGTGGTGGCTGACACACAACTCTTTGAGGCGCGCGTGGAACACTACGCGCCGTCGACTCACGGGCCTGGTGCTGTTCGGACGGCGAGCACTCACATTATAGTTGTAAAATTATGTGTCTTCGATTTTGAAAACAACAGTTCAGACATTACAAATTTACACTTTCACCTACAAACATAAAGTGGTTTATTGAGAGCTATCGAAAATAGAAATAAATGCATAGTGTGACCTTTTTTGCCGACGTTTTTGAATACATGAATGTTATTCTAGATTTTTTTTCTTCAAAATAAATTGACACAAGAATTAGAAATTCGTACAGGAGGTTATCAATAGGTATAAATTATTCATCCTGCTTTGTCACAACCAAAGCTTTAAAGTTATGTACTCTTTTATTATCCATGTAACACTTAAAAATATAATAAGTTAGATTCGTGTAATGGAGCATTATTTTGCAAGATGACAGATAGTAGTTTGACGTTTCTTTTTCCAACTTAATCTGGAGCGAGTCTAACTCAATAAACTTAATTTATTGGAAAAAACTTTACTAAAGCACTTAATGATGTCTCGAGGAGTTAAAGGGACAGAGTCAAGTTCAAATGCTATAAGCATAAGAATGGAGACGCTGTAAGTACTACTGTGGGATTTTTTCTAAAGAGATGCTAACTTTACACATGGCATTCGTGAACCTCACCAAGCTTTCTTATTGTCGACTGGGTTCCTAGTTTTTACTTTGGATTATACTAGAAAACCTTATTGGAAAATGGTCTGATCTTGACCACGCTATTTATGGAGGAACAATGCGGTCATGGTAAAAGGTTCTGAACACAGGCGTTCACGTGTCCAAGGATAATCAGGATTGTATGGCACACAGCTGGGATATTGCTTGTGGAATCTCCTCTCTGGATTTTAATCTTTGATCTTAGAAAGATGGGTAATCATTTTTCACCATCAACTGTAAGTGCTACTTATAATTTTCTATAGGACTCTAGTGTGATGCAGTGTTGCTAATAAATGTGAGAAGTGAAGACCAAATCTATGGACTATCATTACCACAAACATTCCTTATGCAATGAACCTGAAGATCGGTAAGTTGGGGTCTCATGTGGAAATCTGTCTTTGACGCTAGCCAGTGGAAGAAAAATTTTTCTTCATCCATTAAAACATATTAAATGTGAAAGTTAGGATGGATGTTTGTTACTCAATCACGCCAGATCGGCGGAAAGGATCTGGATGAAATTTGTAACAAAGATAGATTATAGTCATGGAATAGCATATAGGATACAATTTATTATGGGGGAAGTACTAATACCACGCGAAAAAAGCTGCTGGCCTAAGATAGCTAAATAAACTCTAAATCGTAAATTCTTTTAAACATGAAACCTTTTGCTACAACTTTCTTTATGTGACTAAAAATAAATATAAAGTTTGCGTTGACCGTGACTATCTATCTATGTGGGTCTGGAAAGGAAAGAAGCGCAGGATATTTATGATAATATCCTAGACAAAAGTAGTTCTACACGAGTAGGATGTATGTGCCTTATTTATGTACTAGATTCTATACAGAATGTCTGTATACATTTTTGTAATATCGCATGTAATCACGCAACCGTAGGTACGAGTGTGTGAGAATAAAACTATATGCTTAAATAATAAGGATTTTTTTCCTACAGTATCAGATCAGAAAAGGTTTATTTTAGGTAGATTCATTGTGTTACACGATGGACATCAGGACGCCCTACCCATACGCACAAAACGTTTTGCGAATACTTTCATTTTGTGAACAGCTAGGAGTGGAATTCCTTGATGAAGTCTCTGTTTTCTCATAGCTATAACCTCGGGGGTCTTTAAATCATTGCTTGCAAAAAAGAATCCCCACTTTCACGTGTAGGGAGTTTTATTTTACCCCTTTGTCAGCGTGATTAAGGCGCAATTATACGACTTTTAATGGTTTTTATTTGAACATCACATCTAAACGACTAGTCTTATTTCTTTGAAAAAAAAAAAATATGTTACTCTAGAAAATTTTCACCGTAATTTGATCTGAGAATATTTAAATTTATTTTTTTATAAAATTGTGTAATTAATTTGTAAAATTATGTCTAACGCGGATACAAAATTGAGAATCACGCAAAAACTATAAAGCGTATTTTTATGAAACCTTCACCATTTTAAAGATCAGTTAATTATTTATAATTTAGTCCCAGTGTTTTATTTTAATACCTGTTGTGTTATGCGTAATAAATTAATAATACGTCTAATTTTGGACAGCGCTCCTTGATGGGCGAGTCCTATTACTGGGTGGACGTACGACGCGTTACGTGAGCTCAGCACAGAACACGCAAGCTAACCACTCAAGGTCATTGGCAGTTAATAGCGTCTTATTATTATAACCCATGCAAAATAACAGCAGCAGCAGCGGACGGACAGACAGACAGAGTGAAATTAAAAGGGTTCCTTGTTAAGACTACGGAACCCTAAAAATAACTCGTTATGAATTCTATACCTTGTAAGAGTTGAAATTAATGTTACCTGACAAAAAACACCACCAACAAACTGTTAAAATTGATTAAATTATATAATTATTTATGCAACAGTCATTGGCATATAATGGTAATTAAAGGGTTTCTTTTTTTTTGACCGCGCATTTTTTTGGTTCCAAATATTGTGCCCAATTGGTGATCTTCGGGAGCGGTCGGCAATCTTCGGAAGCAGTCATGTACTTTGCCAAAGACGAAGTCAGGCTAAGCCACGCCTACTGGTAGTCCGACGCAACTTTGAAGTGACGCGCGTCAACTGTATTGATACAATTTTAAACGTTTTTCTTTAAAAAATCGATGACATCAGCCGCACTGACAAGGTTACGTCGCAACGCCATATCGTAGTTACAAAAAGTAGTTCTAGTGTTCCTTTTATGCTGGTAAAAGTTCAGACAGGCCTATTTAAATGTATGGCAACATTATGTAACGTCTATACTCATAGATAATGTAGAAATAAAGAAGTCTAAACATTCCTTTAAAGGAGCGCTTTAAAGGGGTAATTTGTTAATGGTGCGGCCGCAAATCTGCCGCTATCTGATGCCGCAACCACCCGCCTTTTCGAGACAAGTAAACTCCTTGTGGTTTCCTTTTTTTTCTAAATAATGTTCGCGACTCGCCTTGTTTACTACCCCTTCCGCGATAAGAACTCTTAAAAAGATATTAGGAGCTTTTAAAGAAATTGTCTCCATGGGCTTGCTAAAGACTGCGCTTAGACTTCATCCAATTTCGTAATAGGCACGTAATTTTAAATGACTTTGTTATATTTTTGAAATTGTGTTAATGGACCAAGTTAGTGTTATTGTGCTTTCCGGATTACTTTTTAAATTATGTCTTTTAAAGGTAAATTGTAAAAAATACTAATTAGTACATTTAAAAAAAAGGGGTGGGTTTTAGTCAGTAAGAGTCTGACACGCCCTCCCGCTCCAACCAGAGCGGGAGAAGTCATTGGACGATTTCCCATCCCAGAAAAAAAAAAAATTGTACCTTTTAACTTTTAAAGGTACTAATAATAATACCTAAATTTTAGATTTTAGTGATACTTTAAAGTTTTTATTTAAATACCAGTGTTTAAATAAAAAGTAACTTAATAACACGTCGCAAATGCAAAATAAAATAAAGCACGTGTAACAATAAAAATTCCTTTCGAAAATATTAAAATTCAACTTCACACCAAAACAAAAAATGCGTGTTCAAAATCACTATAGGAAGATACTTATAAAGGAAAATGCGATCTTTCTCACCACCTGTCATCACTTCATGAGAGCAATGTGTTACTCCATTTTGTTTATAACTCGGCCGCCACGCTCCCAATGAGTTAGGGCGAGCATAGACTGTTAATTTCTGGGCTGAGCTTTTTTTTAATTCAATTTTGAATAATAGTAAAACTATTTAGGCTGCTGCCATAATGTTATGTGTAATTAATTAATAAGCTGTTAGTGGTCGCCGAGTGACCATAATAATTAATTTAAATCGTATATGTGTGTCAAATAGATGGTAGTGTGTGTAATGCTTTTTTTATTAATTTAATTTATTTCTAATGTATAGTTTATAAAAAACTTTTTTACAAAAAAATAGAACCGACTTCCAAAAAAAGCGCAAAATAACTTTAATTTCGGAAGTCGGTGTTCCTGTTTTGTGTCTTCGTTTTTTGACACCGACTTCCGAAATTAAAGTTATTTTGCGCTTTTTTTGGAAGTCGGTTCTATTTTTTTGTAAAAAAGTTTTTTATTTTTCACTTTTTAGTTGTAGTTCCCCATTAAACTGTGTTAACAATTCATAGACATACGATCGCAGCAATCGCGGTTGATTTGCTGTCAATTTTTGAAGAGTTCCGTTGTCTGTCTCCGAAACCCATCATCAGATCTTTTTGAAATTTAAATGGGACCATTTCGGAATAAACCCCTTTCGAACAAAAAAAGAATTTTGCAAATCCGTCAATATATGACGGAGTTATGCCCGAACATACATAAAAAAAAAAAAAAAATACAAACATCCGAATTGATAACCTCCTCCTTTTTCGAAGTCGGTTAATAAAACTATTTCATTTTTGCACTCTTTGTTCATATGAACGTTAACTGTGCCAAATTTCATACTCCTCCATCCGCGTAGTTTACGTAAAAAGGGGTATAAAGTTTTGGCTCCACGTATTAATATAATATGTAGATTATTATATATTAAAATTTAAATAAATTCATTATAAATGTTATAAAATTACCACATTTATGTACATAATATGTTATTAAATGTGGGTTGTGTTGGCTGATTTTACAGGTTTTGTGTTGATAGTAGCATAAAGGTACTTACATCAAAAAGAACCATCATTTTTTTTTGGAATGCAGCCTATAATTTGGCGATAGTATATTTAGCTTTCTATAAGATTAAGGTTTTGTATAATCTGGTCAAAGCTTCCAGAGAATATCTCCTACAAACAAAACAACATGTTTACCACTTTATATTTTATCTATACAGGTAAGTATAGTTTGGGTTTTGTCCATTTATTACAAAAAAGCATTGAGACGTAAATATAATTATATTTGGTATATTTATCATGTTTGGATACCTTGACTAATAATACGTACCGTAAAATTTATTAAAAAAAAGTGTGTGTGTACTTATGTACGCACAAAAGAAGTTATACTTCTTTGGCGTAACAAGATAAAAAACCAAACTGTCACAAAGTTTACAAAAGGAAAAAGTTCTTCATGAACCACAGACTATAGCTAACTTCAGGGTGTCGGTTCTAGCTAACTTCAGGGTGTCAATTTTTTGTGACGGTGTGCGCGCACATCGTAAAAATTTACTCTCATCATTTTACCCTGACGCGCCAAAAGAAGTATGACTTCAAAAGTAGTGACAATCTTCTAAAACAAAATACCACAGGAACTTCGAAGGTATGTAATATTTTTACCATAAAACGGCGCTTACGACGTTCTGTGTGAGAATGAGAACCATAACACAAACATACTTAGCCATGAGCCATAACCGGCATTTGTTTATTTTAGCCACTTGTTGCCGCTCTGGGACGTTTGAAGGAAAACAAACAACACACATTTGATCCGTTAGTTTTTTTTTTATAGTTATTTAGGTTACAATTTATTTAATGGAGTGTGAAGAAAGTTATTGAATTAATAACAAGATTTTATGGGGATTCCTTTGGATGAATGTTCTACGCCATAGTTTAACTAAGATTTTGTTTAATATTGTTAGCTATGATAATGATATACGTAACCATAGCTAAATGATCGTAAAAGCCAAAATGAAAGTGGGAGCGCCCGTGTTGTTGGCAACGCTGCAGACTGTCAAGATGCACTGGCAGTTCTTATAGTACCATCTCGACTGCCAATATAGCTTGCGAATTTAAAAGAGTAGTGGTAGAGGTAGTACCTAGGTACTACCTTTTTTTTGTATTCGACGTTGTAAACCTTCAAAAAGCTCTTCTTTAAAAAAAAACAACAAAATTCCACTTTCCATGTTATTGGGGTTTTTAGTTCTACGGTATAACAACAAAAAAGTGCAAATAAAAAAACTTTTAAACAACAACAACAACCGACTTCCACAAAAAAAATGCACTAAAAATAAAAAAATAACTTTAAATTCGGAAGTCGGTGTCAAATAACGAAGAAATAAAATACAAACACCGACTTCCGAATTTAAAGTTATTTTTTTATTTTTAGTGCATTTTTTTTGTGGAAGTCGGTTGTTGTTGTTGTTTAAAAGTTTTTTTATTTTCACTTTTTTGTTTTTATACCTTAGAACTAAAAACCCCAATAACATGGAATGTGGAATTTTAACATAGTCGTAATTGAAGAACACCAAAACGTCATCAAGGCATACGTATAAAAAAAGAATTTCGAAAATCGGTCCTCAATTGACAGAGAAATGGGCGGACATACATAAAAAAAAGAAAACACATACATACAGCCGAACATAGAACCTTCTCCTTTTTGGAAGTCGGACCAGAGAGTATGGGATTCTTACCTCACTAAAGCCACCTCGGTGATCACCATCCGCAGGGGTCCGTGACCTGATAAAAATTATGTAAATATATTTATATGTATATCTTTATTGTAGACCAATATCAGTCCATATCTTGTTAGTGGTTAGTAACAGATTGTGCGTATATGCTATTAGTACTATGTTATTAGTACTAACATCAATTTAACATAAACCTATGCAATTTTTACCCACTATTTTTTGATGGGGCAATCCACTCTGCCAACCATATTTTCAGGATGCGGTTCCGAGCGCTACGCAAAAGTTGCAGTAAGGAAGCCGCTTTCTTACACATTATGGCGTGAAAGCCATCCGTACGAGCTGCAGCAAACATTCCCGATGCACTGCAACGTCGCGGCGACTGCAACAACATCCTGAAAGCGTTTTAATATTGTACGCGCAGGACGTTGTAGGCTCGGCTCGTATATGACACCCACAGGCCACTCGTGTAGAAGGACTGACAGAACGCCTTAAATAAACTCACTTTGACGTCTGCCGTGCAGCAAGCAAACCTACGGGCGAGCATATTGCTTCTCGCCGCCAACGTAATGCGCTCGCGCTCTATATCGCTATCATCACGTAGTGACAATATGACCCAGGTATTTAAAACAATTCACCACATTGAGTACTACGCCGTTGAGATAATTATACTGGAGGTACTTACACAACGACACTACCGTGGAACCACCGCTGTGCAATCCAACAAAATAAATCGGGCAAATCACTGCGAGAGGGCACTGAAAAGTTTAGCTCAAGAGATTCTGTACATAGCTCGTCCTACTGATAAGAAGAAAGTATTGTTTTATAATGACAAAACTCCAACACTTGATGTTGATGACAAATTCGTAAAACTATGGCGCGCAACCGCAGTCGATGCAATGGATGATGTGAAAATAGAAGAGTATTTAGAGAAACAAATCGATGCAAGACCCTGGCCCCCGAAAGCCGGTCGTGCCTAAGCGAAAGAAGACAGCACAAAAAAGGAGGCAGTTCAAGAAACCAAGAGACAATGAACATTTGACCGATGTGCTTGAAACTTATGAAGACAATACTTTGACACAAAAAGGCGTTGCTATAAAATAAATTGAAAAATAATCTGTTTTTTTTTTTAATTATACTGTTTAGGGGCCCGTCTCTATTGCTTTCGCCCATCAAAAAAATGGTCTCCCCTGAACCTCGCTGTGAACGGCAGCACGTGATTACTATGCCATCGTCTTTCCTGGGATCACTCGGTTGGTAGACTGAGAGAGTCCTGCCTTAAACTAATAGCCGTACAACCCTGCCTAACTCTTCAGGGAAAACAAGCGTGAAGTTATGTACCACGACATAATTTAATAAAGCAGAGAAGACACCTCCGCAGTCACCAAAGAAAATTGAAACGAAATTACAGGTACCTGAGTAGCCATTTTTCGCGATGAATTAAAGGAGACGCTTCCGACGTTCCTTTCATGGTTTTTGGAGCGAAATAAGTACCTATTCCTTTACATAGCGTTTTGGCAACATTTCTGCATATTATTTTGAAGATTTATCTCTTTGTATTTTCATTTTGGGCGTGTGATCTCCCACTGAGGATGTTATAAGTCATTGGGTAGTTATTTACTGCCCAAAGCTTTTTCATTTCAGAGGTAGTTTGTTAGGTTCTGAATTCTTAAATTCAAATGGTTATAACACTCAAATGGAGAGAAGATTCAAGGGTCCACCGCACCTGACGTGGTCCCTGTAAGTACACGTTAGCATTTTACAAACTATTACAAATAATTTAGATTTTAAAATATTGTTGATGATAGCCATAGAGATTCTCAATATTTACGTTTTATAAGAACAATTTTAAAATCGATCAAATGGTAAGTAAGTTTAGTGTAAACTAATTGCCCGAAGAGGAATGAAAACATAAATTAACAAAACATCTGAATCAGATCTTTATAGTAGATTTTAAATGCCGAGTAAAACTTAAATGAGTACTTAAAACCAAATTAAAAATAACCCACTAAAAAGAATTTTAATTTGGAATTCCTCAGGGATTTCAATAACTTTTCAAAGCAGCTGTCTCACTAGCCTACCCTCGCATAAGTTCAATGTAATCAAGCCAAGTTAAGACGATATGTGTACCGTTCATACTCGAATCACCCAGAATGCCACGTCAAAGCCAGGGATGTGTTCCTAGCACAGATTAGCTACTCCTTCAGTGTGTGAAATTTGATTATGAAGCGATGTGTTTAATCGAAGCCTCTGGAATAAACATATTAGTCTGTAAGCGCTGGCAAGTGCATAGGTGTGTTACGTACTTACGACACCTGAAAATGGTGATTAGTCAGCCTGTTTGGTTTTACTGAGGATAAAGTGAAAAGAGCCAAAGCTTAACTACCTACCTGAAAGTTTTAAGTTTTTTTTATCATGGCTCGCGCTTGACCACTATCTCACCTGATGATAAGCGATGATGTGTTGTGTTAAAGATAGAGCATGTTTGCCTAGAAGTAATCTATTCGCTGTTGACTTAAAGACTAGGTTGTAGCTATCAGGAAACACAAACTCCAGCTGGGAATTCCACTCCTTAGCTGTACGCACAATGAGTGTGTCCCCAAAACGTTTTTTTTTGCGTGTGGGACAGTAGGATTGAACTATTATATAGGATAGAACAATTGTTTTATTTTTTTTCAGGGTTCAGGGATACGAGTGCTCTATCTTGCCAAACGGGATAAATAATTTTCATCGCGATTTCCAATTTTTATAACAAAAATGTCTAACGTTTTTTGTACGCAATACATTTTAAGCTTCTTTCAGATTAATCTTCCCAAATCATCTCTATACAAACAATCCATTTAAAAATATTTAAATGAAAACGTTAAATTTCAATTAGTTAAGTTGTAAGCGACGTCCCAGTCGTAGTTCTTGCATTTAATTTCAGCTTGCCATAATGAGGTTGAGAAGTGCATATTTCATAGCGGCGGGCCTCGGAGGGCGTTAAGTGGGGTATTTTATTGGCTTATTATACAATATTCTAAGCTAAAAATCGTGGAAAGAGTACGTTTTTAATTGGGCAGTCAGCTAGCGTGGTGCTGACGCAAGGATTATTCATGGCCGCTTCAGAGCCAACGCTCCGACGCGCCGTTATTCCGCGTGGATTTTTTTATGATCGCTCCGGCCTTTTTAGCCCGTTTTAACTTTTACTCCACTGATATATATCAACTTCTTCGGTCAGGTTTCTGCTCTAATGGGCAGTATTGAATGTTGATATAGTTTGGTAATGTGCTCGAGTTTTCTGTTTTAGAATGGAAATGTCTTCTAATTTTGAAATGTAATGCAAAACATCATCCGAAAATTGGGTTGTGTTACCTGTGTATGTAGGTACTATGTCGATATAAACAAACAGATCAAAATATTCGTATTCTGTCTACTTCAATCAATTAATAATATTGCGAGCTTTGTCGGTCTCGGTGTATTTCAATTTGTTGTGGTTTTTCAACATTCACGAATTGATTTCGATGCGAAATACGCCGTCGTTGCCAATTTACACAATACCTTTTTAGCGAATTAGGGCGAAATGTTTCAATATCATGTTGATGAATATAAATGTGGTATAATGGGAATGTAAATTATGCAAATTTTCTACAATAAAGATTTGTATGGTTTCGTTTGATGTGTTTCATTTTTATCAATGACCACAAAATAATAGTATCTACTGTACCTAGCTACTAAAATAAAGGCAAGGTATTTTTTAAAGAGCTTCAAATACAGCCCAATAAGAGCTTACTAATGTTATATTATTTTAAAATAAAATATCAGTATGTATATGTCTAAATAGCAGTTGACACGACTTCTTAAGGCGTATATAGTCGCCAAGTGGCGCCCTCACTGAATAAAAAATCGAAGCAAAGCGTAGAAAATGTACCAAAGAAAAAAAGTAGTAAGCAAAAGTACCAAAAATGACCGTTTTTGATACTTTTGCTTACTACTTTGGATACGAAACACTTTGAGTCCTGTTTTAACAACGTAAACATACCTTATCCTATTTGTAACAAACGCAACATAGGATTCTTTAATCTTTATTTTATATGCGAATTTTTATTTAATGAGGGCGCCACTTACGGGGAGGTAGGCCCCTAAATCTTACGAACACAATACATGTAATTTATAAATATCATCATTATATACAGTAAATCCTATTTCTATTATGTAAAATCTTAGAGTTTACTGTTATTCCCAGCTACCTTCAACATCTTTCATACTATTTGTAAAATGTTTAAAAAGTATTTTGTCAATATTTATACATGATCTAATTAGAGGACTGTGAATTCAAATGAATAATTAGAATAACCGGCACCCACGGGAACACTAAATAATGTTTATCAAATTTATGTTTAGATAATTCATATTTTGCCAGAGGCAATATTAAAATAAAATTATGTGTTCAATATCTACTGTATTGTGTAAATAAAAATGATAACCTTTATAAAAACTTTTTAGCTTAAAATTGTATTCATAGCTGTTCAAATAGTTTACAGCAGGCCTAGTTATACATTGTAATAACTTAAAAAGAGACACAGAAGTACAGTTTAATTAATTAATTAATTCTCTGTTGGACTTGAGTAAATAACTTGAACTTTTACCTATTTTGTTCTGACAAAAATAACAAATGTTACTCTCGGTGTTCCAAAACTTGATATACTATTCGTACCTACATCACCTTCTATAATATCTCAGCTGTAGAGGCATTTACACCCTGAGTCTATACCATACGAATCACAAATCTGACGTCACACAAATCCTGCATATGGAAGCAGAGTTTCTCGCGTGATTTGAACATATACAATAGCCCGACAGCAACCATCGGGCAGATGCCCAGAACAGATACAACACCTCTGTCCGGGGGTTGAGGATAAATTCGAAAGAGTTACCTCGCCCTCGGGCACTCAGGGCAGGGAGGAACAGGGGTGGGTTTTAGTCAGTAAGAGTCTGACACGCCCTTCCGCTCCACCCTAGAGCGGAAGAAGTCATAGAATGATTTCCCAACCCCCAAAAAAAAAAAAAACAGATACAACACCTGTATGGTCGAAGTATGCTATCTTTTCAATGGAGGTTAGAGGGACTTAACACCTTGTTCCGCTTATCTCTATGCTGCAACTGGTGACGCTCGACCAGCTACTCCGGCGTGACGTCATCAATTCCTCATACATATACACTACTTACCTACTACTAGAAAACTATTATCACACACAACTAGCACAAGACCTCAAAAATGAGACGCAGATACCTACTCTACAAAAAAATATGCAAATAAAATATGTCAACATAAAGCACGGGGTGATACTCATATCACTTCACATAATATTTCAAACAACGCGCTCTGCGGCATGTCAGGCTAATTTAGCGTTCCGAGCCAGCGGGCCGAGTCAGCCTGAATTTAAACATTTCTTCTAGAATCTACCAGAGGGCGTGCGGAATCTATTTCACGCACATTACGCCCAAGACTTATGAGTTATTACTGCCGTAAAACTCAGCACACATCACTCCATTTGCTCGCATTTTTAATATAATTTAGAAGCTTATTTTTTGTTTGTTGTATAGGTTTATTAGAGAGGTTTTTACGGAGCTCGTTAAAATAATAAAAGCTCTTCTTCATTAGGTAAATATTTCCGTGGTGTAAAATCGTACTAATATCCAAACTTTTTTTTTTTTTTAGGGTGGTGGGAAATCATCCAATGAGTTCTCCCGCTGAAAGGGAGTGTCAGACTCTTACTGACTAAAACCCACCCCTGTTCCTCCCTGCCCTGAATGCCCAGGGGTGAGGTAACTCTTTCAAATTTATCCTCAACCCGGGGGTTGAGGATAAATTCGAATCAAATCAGGCATCGGCCATGACGGGCCCCGTCGTGTTTATTGACAACTCTTTGGGGCACGCGTGGTGCTGATCGGACGGCGAGTTACCCACTACTCGCCGTCCGCAGGCCCGGGTATACAGCATCCTCTTACATGTAACATAATTGCATACTAAACACGAATATCACTTAGAACGTCTAAAAATAAATATGGGCTATCAAAAATATACTTCCAGTGGGTGTGAATAACATCTGTTTACACGTGGTCCCTTAATTTTGTTATCGAGTGTGAGAATAAGTATAGAAAAGGATCAAAAGTACACGTGTAAGGTTTTGATACAATACACGGTATGTTCATGTTTGTTTATGTTTGCCCTCAATATCTGAAGGGTTAGGTACCCGTGGACGGCTAACACAGATTTGAAACACATGATTTCAAATATAAAAGCTAATCTAGGGCTAAGACATACGAGTAACACCACGCCACCACACATAGATAATTTCTGTCAGCGATAGCGATTTTCAAAGTGCCACATGATATTCTGGCAGTGCATATCAATTCTATATAATCCAAGATCCCAGGGCTGCTAGACATTTGATTGGATTTTGACATTTTTGACGACATGGTTGGCGCAGTTGTTTAACGATTGGCTGCTGCGCTGCGTATCACGGGTTTCCCGCACGGAACATTATATTTGTATGACCTAAATACAGATAGTTGTTTCGATTCTGGGTGTATTGTGTAAGTGAGTTTATGTCTGTGAACGCTCCTACAATGCAGGAGTAAAAGGGACGATTCCAAAGTTAAAATAATAATAATTCTGTTTAGTCCATAAGTTAAATTATCAAAAAATATTGGACACGTATTTTTTGCTTTATCAAATCAACGTAAAATGACAAAGATAAAACGCATCAACGTTCAGGAGTGGGGATTTGTTACGTCACTTTTGGGTAAAAATTGTTACTTACAGTTTTAACGCAAGTGTGACGTCATGCGAAGTTTCAACGCACTGTTTACGTGACAATAGAAAAAATACGTGTTCTATATTTTTTGGTAATCTAACTGACGGATTGATTAGATTTTTGTAGTCATCAACCCAATTCTAAGTGTATATATATGTATTGTGGCAAAGTTTAAAAAAAAAACACATTATTTAGATTCTGATTTACAAAAAGTGTCCTATTAAGTAATGTTAGTAGGTATTCACTTTGAACGTACGCATACGCTAACTTAGACCGTAACTTTAGCACCTGGTACCAGTAAGTTGGCCGTCGGTCAAAGCTACAAAGTAGTTTACACTACTCAATCCCTTATATTTTGTTTATAATCACAATATAGGTAATGTCTGGTGGCTCTGGGATCTTGCTATAATACGGTTTGGAGTTGTCCCCATTGTGACACAAGCAGAAGTATTTTATAATTTTTTAATGAAATGGATGACTAACGCTTTCTAACAAATCTTCATTTGTAGAATCTTTAAAGAAATAAACAACAGACTGACATCATAGTGTTAATTTATTTACTAGCAACTCGCCCCATCTTTGCATAGATACAAATTATACACCGAAATCCGCCTCATAAATTACTCTGTCTATTTGTGAAAACCGCATAAATATCCGTTCAGTAGTTTCAGAGTTTATCGCGCACAGACAGACAGATAGACGCGGTGGGGTACTTTTTTAAGGTAAGCTTAAGGTAAAAGGTAAGGTAAGGTTTTATTGTCAAAAACCATAAACATGACAAGACATGAGCGTGAACCATAAACAAAAGAGTATAATTATACAAATACGTGTCAAACGCATGGTAGTGTGTGTAATATTTTTTTAATTTATTTCTATTGCCTATTATATAAAAATTTTAGCTTTCTGCACTCTTTCTCCATATAAACTATAATTGTGCCAAATTTCATACTCCTCCGTCCGCGCAATTTTTTTATTTTTTTTTTATTTGTTCTGCTATAAAAAAAAAATGAGGGGGAGGGGGTAGGAGGGTGAAAAATACTTTACGAGCTATTCTCAAACCTACCAAATATACAAAAAAAAAAACATTAAAACCGGTAGAGCCGTTTCGGAGGAGTGCAACCGCAAACACCATGACACGAGATTTTTATATATTAGAAGACACACTCGGAAATCATTGATTCAGTCCACTCCGATCACTAATTAGGGTAAGCCATTTGTGTGATGAATGAATCCGCATAGATACCACTACACCTACAACTTGTACCTAAATCTTCCACTAAGTGTCGTCTTGGGTATACTAAACAACGTTTCTAAGTAATTAATTCTTGTCCATTTCAGATGAGATGGAGTAAACAAAGTGTTATTATTTTTTTAAGTGGCATTGTCGTTTGTGCGTAGAATATTTGTCAGTTATTAAAGAACAATAATTAGCTGAGACAGTTACAGTGAAAAGACCTTTGTTCAGTATTCCAGTTATGGATTCTTTCGATTAATATTTCATTAGTCTGCCTTATGAGTAGTTAGTGTTTTACTAATTGCCAAACTTAAGTGGCAGTGGGCAAGGCACATTGCTCGTAGAACAGATGGTCGATGGGGCTGAAAAGTTCTGAAGATGTGACCGTGCACCGGAAGACGTAACGTTGGAAGGCCTCTCACAAGGTGGACCGATGACCTGGTGGAGGTCGCGGGAAGCCGATGGATGTGAGACGCACAGGTCGTCGTTGTGGCACACTTGGTCTATGTCCAGCAGTAGACATCTTTCGGCTGAAATGATGATGATCATGATGGAACTATTCAGTCCCAGCCTTTTCAAATTATTTACAAATGGCAGCCGGGATCAATGTCCCGACTGCCATTTTTGTTCATGAGGAAAATTTAAACAAAAGTTTTCCAAACTATACCGTGTTATATCAAATGAAAGAACCTTTTTAAAAGGGTCTCAAATATATATTTTTTTATATTATACAAATATACAATTTTAAAGTTATTTAAGAAAATAGATGAAAAAAGACCATCTCCGAAACCACCATCTATATTTAAAAAAAAAAAACAGAAGGAAGGTGACGTTACAAAGGACCATAATTATAAAAACTAAATTACCGTTTCGATTATTGAATTCGATTTTAGAATCCACTCATTAGTATTTCAACAGCTATGCATAAAAGCGCAATCCCACGGCAGCGCACGGAGAGGCTACGCACGTGTGTCAAGCTTCGCTTTGCAAGAGAATGTATGTGATTGGACATGGACACACTACGCATCAATTGACATCATTGGTACATGTGCGTGGCTTGCTCAAATGTGGCGCTCACATAGTTCAACGCTGTCAACGCCATGTACGCTACGCATGCGGTACACGCTATACACAAAATATTAACCCACGACTGTGTACAAATGTATCAAAATATGCGTAGCCTCTCCGTGCGCCGCGGTGGGCCACGTGTATTGCAGTGGAAACTTATGAATCCACGCCGCTAAAATGCGCCACGTGCTCGTGCACAGCATGCGCCGCGGTGGGTTTGGGCCTTAATGGTTAGCGATATTGTAAATAAGGGTATGTTGACATTTCTTCTAAAGAAAATCTTTAAATTTGCCAAGGTATGAGGTTCGAAGAAACGGTAGGTATAGGTTTTGGTTGGCCCTGCAAAATATTCAAAAATGCACAACGTTAATGTTTAAGTTTTCACTTCTGCCGGCACTCCCGGAGTGCAACCCTTTGTTTTTTAAACTTCCCATTGACCTATGAACTTGAAATTTGGTGACAAAGTTTATTACTCGTATTACGTATATTTCAGTAACAAATACCAAAATATTGATTTCCCTCATATGGTGCGAAACCCTAAATGTGTGAAGTCCGACACGCACTTGGCCAGTTTTTAACATGTACGTAACTACTCTTAATTAAAACTCATAAATCGATGGTCTCCCCCAACATCTCTTTCCTTAAAATGTTTTTACAACAATAGGATAGATTCCAAAAAAATCTATTGCTCCGTCAGTTAGATTATCAAAAAATATTCGACACATATTTTAGGGTTCCGTACTCCTAACACGGACAAGAAACCCTTATAGTTTCGGTCTGTTCGTCTGTCCGTCCGAGGCATAGCGTAAAGACTGTTTTTTTTTTTTTTTTTGGGGGGTGGGAAATCATCTTATGACTCTTTCCGCTCTGGGGTGGAGCGGAAGGGCGTGTCAGACTCTTACTGACTAAAACCCACCCCTGTTCCTCCCTGCCCTACGCGCCCGGTGGCGAGGTAACTCTTTCGAATTTATCCTCCACCCCCGGGCAGGCACTGGCCGTGGCAGGCCCCGTCCTTTGCTGACAACTCTTTGAGGCGCGCGTGGAACACTACGCGTCGTCGACTCTCGGGCCTGGTGCTGATCGGACGGCGAGTTACCCGCTACTCGCCGTCCGCAGGCCCGGGTAGCGTAAAGACTGTTAGTACTAGAATGCTGCAAATTTTCATGGGTATATAATATGCTAACCACGCCACGAAAACGAAGCAATAAAATTTTGAAAAAGATTTTTTCGTATGGCAGCTCCCGTACATGCAAAGTGGGGATGATTTTCATTTTTATCGCCTATCATATAGTCTGGGGTAGCTTTAAAGTAAATTTTTTTGTTCGAGTCGAGCGTCCCATTAAAAGCTAAACTGTTGGTTTGAATAATATAAAAAAAAAACGTGATGGTACGATATATACCAAACTTTGAAGGAAAACCATCACGGCTAAGTTAACTCTGTTAATTAAAGAGTAATAGTCACCCAACTTGTAAAATATACGTATAAAATACAAAATCCCTACTTAACACAATTCGTGTTGTAACGGACGACTACGGAACCCTACACTGTATGTGGCGCGACATGCACTTGGCCGGTATTTTCTCTTGTCACGTCAACAAAAATAAAAATGATACAGTGCGTTGAAATTTCGCTTGACGTCCGATCAGCACCAGGCCCGAGAGTCGACGGCGCGTAGTGTTCCACGCGCGCCTCAAAGAGTTGTCAGCAAAGTGTAGGGGCCTGCCAAGGCCGGTGCCTGCCCGGGGGTGGAGGATAAATTCGAAAGAGTTACCTCGCCCCCGGGCACTCGAGGCAGGGAGGAACAGGGGTGGGTTTTAGTCAGTAAGAGTCTGACACACCCTTCCGCTCCACCCTAGAGCGGAAGAAGTCATAGGATGATTTCCCACCCCCCAAAAAAAAAAAAAAAAACGCATGCGGTACACGTTATACACAAAATATTAACCCACGACTGTGTACAAATGTATCAACATGTGCGTAGCCTCTCCGTGCGCCGCGGTGGGCCACGTGTACTGCAGTGGAAACTTATGAATCCACGCCGCTAAAATGCGCCACGTGCCCGTGCACAGCATGCGCCGCGGTGGGTTTGGGCCTTAATGGTTAGCGAATATTGTAAATAAGGGTATGTTGACATTTCTTCTAAAGAAAATCTTTAAATTTGCCAAGGTATGAGGTTCGAAGAAACGGTAGGTATAGGTTTTGGTTGGCCCTGCAAAATATTCAAAAATGCACAACGTTAATGTTTAAGTTTTCACTTCTGCCGGCACTCCCGGAGTGCAACCCTTTGTTTTTTAAACTTCCCATTGATCTATGAACTTGAAATTTGGTGACAAAGTTTATTACTCGTATTACGTATATTTCAGTAACAAATACCAAAATATTGATTTCCCTCATATGGTGCGAAACCCTAAATGTGTGAAGTCCGACACGCACTTGGCCAGTTTTTAACATGTACGTAACTACTCTTAATTAAAACTCATAAATCGATGGTCTCCCCCAACATCTCTTTCCTTAAAATGTTTTTACAACAATAGGATAGATTCCAAAAAAATCTATTGCTCCGTCAGTTAGATTATCAAAAAATATTCGACACATATTTTAGGGTTCCGTACTCCTAACACGGACAAGAAACCCTTATAGTTTCGGTCTGTTCGTCTGTCCGTCCGAGGCATAGCGTAAAGACTGTTTTTTTTTTTTTTTTTGGGGGGTGGGAAATCATCTTATGACTCTTTCCGCTCTGGGGTGGAGCGGAAGGGCGTGTCAGACTCTTACTGACTAAAACCCACCCCTGTTCCTCCCTGCCCTACGCGCCCGGTGGCGAGGTAACTCTTTCGAATTTATCCTCCACCCCCGGGCAGGCACTGGCCGTGGCAGGCCCCGTCCTTTGCTGACAACTCTTTGAGGCGCGCGTGGAACACTACGCGTCGTCGACTCTCGGGCCTGGTGCTGATCGGACGGCGAGTTACCCGCTACTCGCCGTCCGCAGGCCCGGGTAGCGTAAAGACTGTTAGTACTAGAATGCTGCAAATTTTCATGGGTATATAATATGCTAACCACGCCACGAAAACGAAGCAATAAAATTTTGAAAAAGATTTTTTCGTATGGCAGCTCCCGTACATGCAAAGTGGGGATGATTTTCATTTTTATCGCCTATCATATAGTCTGGGGTAGCTTTAAAGTAAATTTTTTTGTTCGAGTCGAGCGTCCCATTAAAAGCTAAACTGTTGGTTTGAATAATATAAAAAAAAAACGTGATGGTACGATATATACCAAACTTTGAAGGAAAACCATCACGGCTAAGTTAACTCTGTTAATTAAAGAGTAATAGTCACCCAACTTGTAAAATATACGTATAAAATACAAAATCCCTACTTAACACAATTCGTGTTGTAACGGACGACTACGGAACCCTACACTGTATGTGGCGCGACATGCACTTGGCCGGTATTTTCTCTTGTCACGTCAACAAAAATAAAAAATGATACAGTGCGTTGAAATTTCGCTTGACGTCCGATCAGCACCAGGCCCGAGAGTCGACGGCGCGTAGTGTTCCACGCGCGCCTCAAAGAGTTGTCAGCAAAGGACGGGGCCTGCCACGGCCAATGCCTGCCCGGGGGTTGAGGATAAATTCGAAAGAGTTACCTCGCCCCTGGGCGCGTAGGGCAGGGAGGAACAGGGGTGGGTTTTAGTCAGTAAGAGTCTGACACGCCCTTCCGCTCCACCCTAGAGCGGAAGAAGTCATAGGATAATTTCCCACCCCCAAAAAAAAAAAAAAAACGTCACACCTTGGTATACTCTTTCCCACAAACTGACGTAATAAGCCCCCACTCCTGAACTTTGATGCGTTTTATCTTTGACATTTTTTGTTGGTTAGCTAGGAAGGAAAAAATATTTGTCCAATATTTTTTGATAATGTAACTTACTACTAGTAGACTTAGTAGAATAATAATATTTACCCAGGAATCATCACTACGAGTATTTTAAATAAACCATCTGGCAATCACTTGCATGTCCATAAAAAATTGGATAGTAAACCGACAAGCTATCAGGCAAGAAGTTATTACTTTACGAACTTCAATCACTTGCACGGATACCACAATCCTAAAAAAACCAAGCTTCCCACTCAGGAAATCTACGCCAAGGAAACTAAAAGAAAATCCTTCCTATTACCTAAGTATTTTTGCATCGTAAACATAAGTTACTTAGTACTTAGTGTGTGTAGTGTATGGTTATGTTCAGGTTTCAATGAGTAAGTTGGGTTAAGTGTAGATTACCTTTGTGATTGCACTGAAGTGTGACTTTATATCGTCTTCGACTAGACTGTACGGCGACAGTAGGAGGAATGACCAGTCAATGGTGGTTGTAACATGACAACTTGTGCGTCGGTTCACACGGGGTGGTTATGGAAATTTTGCTGTGAAATTTTTCGTTAGTTTGTTAAAAGTCTTGAGTGTAACGCTGAATGGGCGTTTGCTATTAGTAACTGTCTACACCTTAAGAAATTTTTTGTTCTTTTTGGTCTCTTACCATGTTGGGAGAGAAGACCAAAAACATTGCCTCCTTAGTGTCCGTGTGACGAGGACGCTTGTTTTTTAGGGTTCCAAGCTTGCGATTGTTAAAACGGAACCCTTATAGGAACACTCGGGCGTCTGTCTGTCTGTCTGTCCATCCGTCTGTCACAGCCAATTTAATCCGAATCTACTTGAGCGATTGAGTTGAAATTTGGTACACACATGAATATCTGTGACCCAAATACGAACGTGTAACGTAAATAAATTAATTTGGAATATGGTGACACAAAGTGACTCACTGTAATGTGCTACAGATTAAATGAAAGGGCTTACTGTGAGGATTTCAAATATATTTTTTCATAATGCCGAAATGTATAGTTTTTAAGTTATTTGGGAAAATAGATTCCCTCCCGCCCCTTATCTCCGAAACCACTAAGCCCAAAATTTTGAAGAAATACAGAATGTAGTTCTTTGCTTATATATTACAGGAAAACCTATAAGAAGAACCTATATGTAGTTTAAACCTAAAAAAATATGATTTGTTCGGAACCCTTTGTGCGCGAGTCCGACTCGCTCTTGGCGGTTTTTTTTCGGGTGAGAAATCATCAAATAACTTCTCGCGCTCTGCGAGGAGCGGGAAGGCGTGTCAGACTATTACTGAGTAAAACCCACCTGTGTTCCTTCAGTTGCCTGTGCCAAGGGACGCGATGACTTTCAAACACACACGGTGCCTCCATAGTGTGCCGTGCGAGGAGGACGCTGCCTCCGTAGTGTGCCGTGCGACGAGGACGCTGCCTCCGTAGTGTGCCGTGCGACGAGGACGCTGCCTCCGTAGTGTGCCGTGCGACGAGGACGCTGCCTCCGTAGTGTGCCGTGCGAGGAGGACGCTGCCTCCGTAGTGTGCCGTGCGACGAGGACGCTGCCTCCGTAGTGTGCCGTGCGACGAGGACGCTGCCTCCGTAGTGTGCCGTGCGACGAGGACGCTGCCTCCATAGTGTGCCGTGCGAGGAGGACGCTGCCTCCATAGTGTGCCGTGCGAGGAGGACGCTGCCTCCATAGTGTGCCGTGCGAGGAGGACGCTGCCTCCATAGTGTG
Organism: Polia nebulosa; assembly: GCA_951329385.1. NCBI lineage: Eukaryota > Metazoa > Arthropoda > Insecta > Lepidoptera > Noctuidae > Polia > Polia nebulosa. The sequence continues at coordinate 16,328,626 of OX589588.1, read as the reverse complement.
CCGTGCGAGGAGGACGCTGCCTCCATAGTGTGCCGTGGGAGGAGGACGCTGCCTCCATAGTGTGCCGTGCGAGGAGGACGCTGCCTCCATAGTGTGCCGTGCGAGGAGGACGCTGCCTCCATAGTGTGCCGTGCGAGGAGGACGCTGCCTCCATAGTGTGCCGTGCGAGGAGGACGCTGCCTCCATAGTGTGCCGTGCGAGGAGGACGCTGCCTCCATAGTGTGCCGTGCGAGGAGGACGCTGCCTCCGTAGTGTGCCGTGCGAGGAGGACGCTGCCTCCGTAGTGTGCCGTGCGAGGAGGACGCTGCCTCCATAGTGTGCCGTGCGAGGAGGACGCTGCCTCCATAGTGTGCCGTGCGAGGAGGACGCTGCCTCCATAGTGTGCCGTGCGAGGAGGACGCTGCCTCCGTAGTGTGCCGTGCGAGGAGGACGCTGCCTCCGTAGTGTGCCGTGCGAGGAGGACGCTGCCTCCATAGTGTGCCGTGCGAGGAGGACGCTGCCTCCATAGTGTGCCGTGCGAGGAGGACGCTGCCTCCGTAGTGTGCCGTGGGAGGAGGACGCTGCCTCCATAGTGTGCCGTGCGAGGAGGACGCTGCCTCCGTAGTGTGCCGTGCGAGGAGGACGCTGCCTCCATAGTGTGCCGTGCGAGGAGGACGCTGCCTCCATAGTGTGCCGTGCGAGGAGGACGCTGCCTCCATAGTGTGCCGTGCGAGGAGGACGCTGCCTCCGTAGTGTGCCGTGCGAGGAGGACGCTGCCTCCATAGTGTGCCGTGCGAGGAGGACGCTGCCTCCATAGTGTGCCGTGCGAGGAGGACGCTGCCTCCATAGTGTGCCGTGCGAGGAGGACGCTGCCTCCATAGTGTGCCGTGCGAGGAGGACGCTGCCTCCATAGTGTGCCGTGCGAGGAGGACGCTGCCTCCATAGTGTGCCGTGCGAGGAGGACGCTGCCTCCATAGTGTGCCGTGCGAGGAGGACGCTGCCTCCATAGTGTGCCGTGGGAGGAGGACGCTGCCTCCATAGTGTGCCGTGCGAGGAGGACGCTGCCTCCATAGTGTGCCGTGCGAGGAGGACGCTGCCTCCGTAGTGTGCCGTGCGACGAGGACGCTGCATCCGTAGTGTGCCGTGCGAGGAGGATGCTGCCTCCGTAGAGTGCCGTGCGACGAGGACGCTGCCTCCGTAGAGTGCCGTGCGACGAGGACGCTGCCTCCGTAGCTTGCCGTGCGACGAGGACGCTGTCTCCGTAGAGTGCCGTGCGACGAGGACGCTGCCTCCGTAGTGAGCCGTGTGACGAGGACGCTGCCTCCGTAGAGTGCCGTGCGACGAGGATGCTGTCTCCGTAGTGAGTCGTGTGACGTGTAAAAGTGTTCTTATTGACGTGTAAAAGTGTTCCTTGTAACCTATTTACTGAATAAACATCATTTATCATTTATATTTTTATTGCACGTGATAGCCCATACATTTCAATTTGATATAAAAAAAACGAACTCGATTAGCGAGGGTATCACGGGCCAAATAATTTGCCCAAGGAGGACAAAGCGGTACCTTTGTCCTCCTTGGGGGTTCCACGGGCAAAAATATTTGCTCGTGGTACCCCAAGGGGAACTAGACCGGGGGACCACGGGCAAGTACCGTCTCAAGCGATACTCCGTCATGTCCGGTTCACATTATTCCAGTAGTATTACAGTCCAGCACTGGCATTCCACTGGAATAATGTAAACCGGCACTGGATTACTAGATTGACGGTCTATTTTTTTCATTCGAGCTCGCCCTTTTTTTTATTTTTTTTTTATGTTTGATAGGCTCGCGTTTGACCACTATCTCTCTTTTCAGCCCATTTCAGTACTGCTTTGAATGGTAAACAAATATTTTTGAATGAATTAAAATATAATATTACCATTAGCAAGTTTTGCAAGATATTATTACGACATGAAATAGACTGAGTAAAAAGAAGTGTTTGGCTTTTAGCAATATTATAGTAGCATAAAACACCAAAACAAAATAGTGTAGTGAGCATCGTTCCGATGTATTGAACCCAAAATAGCAGGGTCAAATATTAGGAAGTGCGCTCGACTTGGCGACGTCGGAGTATCGTCCGCTACCATACAAATACAATATTATGACAGTGACTAATTTGATTCCCAGTTTTCCACATACCATCTACTGAAATAAGCTGCGAAAATCTTACGTTTCACTTTGAAGAATCATTTTGTTCCAGTCAATTAGTTGCCCAGAATGGTTATTTAAAGATGTGTAGCTTACAAGGAGTATGTGGGCTCTTCACTCTTAATATAAAAAGTAATTTCCTTTTATCTAACAGGGGGACTTTGTCTGATGAACCTTTATATAAAAAACCTTTATATAAATACTTTTTAATGACTTAGGTACCTATACTTTTTTTAAATTGAATACTCGCCTACCCTATCCTCCTATCTTGATCGTCATCACTTCAGCCAAAAGACGTCCACTGCTGGATATAGGCTCCCTTAAGGGTCGCCACAACGACGTTCAGCAGACTCCCATGGCTCACACCAGGATTCCGGAGTGAGAGACAGACGAAACTACGAGTATATATCACGAATAGCTTTAGCCCTTTCTTACGCCGGGCATCACATCTTGTGCAAAACCAATAATAATTATATCATGGATGAACCAAAATAACATAAGTATTAAAATAAACAAGAAACCAATTAAATTTAAAAAAATATAAAACCCCCAACGCTTAAAAGAAAAGTCTTCACTTTTCTTAAATATTTTTAATAAACACAAAAGAGCTGATGACAATGAAATGGCTGAACAGATTTTGATAAAACATGTATAGCAATGGTTCTTATTGCTAGAAAACCTGCTTTTAATTTAAAAAAAACCGCATTTAAATCGGTTTACCCGTTTAAGAGCTACGGTTCCACATACAGACACACAGATAGACACACACACTTAGGGTTCAAACTTATAACACCCCTCTTCTTGCGTCGTGGGTTAAAAATATATATACAAATCCCCATATGAATATAAAAAAAACATCACCACAGAGAAACCCATTTTTAACCGACTTTCGAAAAAGGAGGAGGTTCTATGTTCGACTGTATGTATGTTTTTTTTTTTATGTATGGACGTAATAATACCAAAATATTGATTTCCCTCATATGGTCCGAAATCCTAAATGTGTGAAGTCCGACACGCACTTGGCCGGTTTTTAACCGACTTTCGAAAAAGGAGGAGGTTCTATGTTCGACTGTATGTATGTTTTTTTTTTTTTGTTTTTATGTATGTCCGCGCATTTCTCCGTCAGTTGTGGACCGATTTTCAAAATTCTTTTTTTATCCGAAAGAATATGCTCCCGAGGTGGTCCCATATAAATTATATGGAAATTGCTTTAGCACTTTTTGAGAAACTGAACAAAAACGAAAAATACGCGTATCTTGATGACGTTTTTGTGTTCTCCAAATGTTTAAATTCCACGTTCCATGTTATTGGGGATTTTAGTTCTGGGGTATAACTACTAAAAAGCGAAAAATAAAAAACTTTTTTACAAAAAAAAACAACCGACTTCCAAAAAAAAAATAACTAAAAATTTAAAAATAACTTTAATTTCGGAAGTCGGTGTCAAATATCGAAGAAATAAAATACATCATTTTTGGAAGTCGGTTGTTTTTTTTGTAAAAAAGTTTTTTCTTGATTATATTATAAATCATAACTCTAGAAGTTAGTTATAGTTTTCAAACATGACTTTATTCGTACTGTCTACATTTTCTTCGAAATCGGATACCTACCTACAGTGGTTAGCAAAAAGAATGGGACCTTTACTAAGCTCCGTTTAAGAGAACTGCGTGGCCGCGCAGTTCTCCATGTTTTGACTTCGCGGCCATGGTTTTTTTTTTTTTTTAAAACCTTTACATCTTTCTAAATAAATCTACGAATTTGCGACTTTCGTTGTTAGTTTACAAATTCCTTCGTAATGTTGACGTAGTCGTTTTTCTTCAACGACACTGTGTCCGAGCAGTCGAAACGGACACTACAAGGATTCTGTCATGAAAATCTATCGAATAATGCCACTATTATAACTAGTGTCTCATATCAGGCAGAGTGTTCATACTCGATGTTCCAATAAAGTTTTGTCAGGGGATCTTTGCCGGCACATAATAAAGTATTACAAAAGCCAAAGACCGTCATTGTTGCTGGTACTTCAATCCCCGACGCGTTGGCGCGTTTGAACGGGCAAGTTGACTTGACTAGTCTGGATTTTTTAAAAGGTAGGTATTTACGAAATATCTTGCGTAGGCTATGCTATAACTGTTCGCAGTAATTATTAATCGATTGACAAAGTATGAGTATTTGTGATTGATAACAGCTTATTCACATTCAAGTCGCTTGATTAGGGGGTAACTAATATAGTAATAGTCGACCTCGTAACTGCTGTGTAACTTTACACACTATTTTTATAAAAATTTGGCTGTTTTATTTTTTGTTGTTTTAAGCCGCAAACCCACGGCGCACGGAGAGGCACGCACGTATGTTAAGCTTTGCTTTGCAAGAAAATGTATGTGATTGTGTGTCCACTGCAACCCACGGACACGCTACACAATAATTGACGTCCTTAGTACATGCGTGGCTTACTCGAATAATATGGCGCTCACATAGCTCAGCGACGTCAACGCCTTGCACGCTGTGCATGCGGTACACTAATTTTAACCCACGACTATGGCAGTGAAGCTACGCACCATATTCTTGCAAAAACACGTGCATAGCTTCTCCCGCGCTGCGGTGGGCCACGCTACAGTTGAACATAGTTTTGGGTGTGTATTGTCTACTGAAGTAGAAACGTAGACCCACGTTGTCAAGGAAATGAATCCACGCAGCTAAAATGCGCCGCGTGCCCGTACACAGCATGTGCCGCGGTTGGTCTGCTCCTTTAAGCTTCGCTTTGCAAGAAAATGTATATGATTGTGTCCACTGCAACCTGCGGACACGCTACGCATCAATTGTCGTCATTGGCTTTCTCGAATACGGCGCTGACATAGCTCAACGTTGTCAACGCCATGCACGCTGTGCATGCAGTACACACTACATTATATTTACCATTATATTATATATATTTTACCATTATATGATTGCTTATACGCTTCAACATATCTGATGACAAGGAGTTAGACCGGTTCCTTGTCCTGCACCGGCTTACGTAGTAGCTACGGACCTCCCGAACTCCACTACACGAATATAAACCTGAACCATCGACTATATGCAAACTGTTTCAAGACGTGCGTAGCCTCTCCGTGCGCCGCGGTGGGCCACGCGTACATAGTTGTGGCTGTGTACTGCAGTGGAGAGCAGTGGTGGCCAATACCAGTATTGGCCGCGACTTACAAGTTGCGGGTCGTGAGTTCAAACCCAGGCAGGCGCTTTACTTTGTGAAAATTATTTCATCACCACTGCTCTCAAAACGGTGAAGGAAAACATCTTGAGGAAACCAGCATGTTGGACATGCAACCGGAACCAAAAAATCGAAGTCATGTGACATCCACCAATCCGCATTGGCCCGTGTGTTGGATTACGACCCACACCCTCTCACAGAGAGGAGGCCTTTGCCCCAGCAGTGGGGATATTAAAAGGCTGATGATGATGATGATGATGACTGCAGTGGAAACGTAGACCCACGTTGTCAAACATGAATCCACACAGCTAGCTAAAATGCGTCGCGTGCTCGTGTACAGCATGCGCCGCGGTGGGTCTGCACCATTAAGTTTGGACAAGGATTTTATTTTTTAGATAATCCATTGCACTCTTGAGCTGTGCTTGGAGGACGCTACCTCAGTAGAGTGTGCCATGTGAGGAGGACGCTACCTCAGTAGAGTGTGCCATGTGAGGAGGACGCTACCTCAGTAGAGTGTGCCATGAGAGAAGGACGCTACCTCAGTAAAGTGTGCCATGTGAGGAGGACGCTACCGCAGTAGAGTATCGTGTGAGGAAGAAGACTCTACCGTTGTTTTCGTTAGTGTACCGTGAGAGGAGGAGGAGGACTCCTGCCTCCGGTAGAGTGCCGTGGGAGGAGGAGGAGGACTCCTGCCTCCGGTAGAGTGCCGTGGGAGGAGGAGGAGGAGGACTCCTGCCTCCGTGTAGTGCCGTGCGAGGAGGAGGAGGAGGAGGAGGAGGACTCCTGCCTCCGTGTAGTGCCGTGCGAGGAGGAGGAGGAGGACTCCTGCCTCCGTGTAGTGTGCCGTGCGAGGAGGAGGAGGACTCCTGCCTCCGTGTAGTGTGCCGTGCGAGGAGGAGGAGGAGGACTCCTGCCTCCGTGTAGTGTGCCGTGCGAGGAGGAGGAGGAGGACTCCTGCCTCCGTGTAGTGTGCCGTGCGAGGAGGAGGAGGAGGACTCCTGCCTCCGTGTAGTGTGCCGTGCGAGGAGGAGGACGAGGAGGAGGAGGAGGAGGAGGACTCCTGCCTCCGTGTAGTGTGCCGTGCGAGGAGGAGGACGAGGAGGAGGAGGAGGAGAAGGAGGACTCCTGCCTCCGTGTAGTGTGCCGTGCGAGGAGGAGGAGGAGCACTCCTGCCTCCGTGTAGTGTGCCGTGCGAGGAGGAGGAGGAGCACTCCTGCCTCCGTGTAGTGTGCCGTGCGAGGAGGAGGAGGAGCACTCCTGCCTCCGTGTAGTGTGCCGTGCGAGGAGGAGGAGGAGCACTCCTGCCTCCGTGTAGTGTGCCGTGCGAGGAGGAGGAGGAGCACTCCTGCCTCCGTGTAGTGTGCCGTGCGAGGAGGAGGAGGAGCACTCCTGCCTCCGTGTAGTGTGCCGTGCGAGGAGGAGGAGGAGCACTCCTGCCTCCGTGTAGTGTGCCGTGCGAGGAGGAGGAGGAGCACTCCTGCCTCCGTGTAGTGTGCCGTGCGAGGAGGAGGAGGAGCACTCCTGCCTCCGTGTAGTGTGCCGTGCGAGGAGGAGGAGGAGCACTCCTGCCTCCGTGTAGTGTGCCGTGCGAGGAGGAGGAGGAGCACTCCTGCCTCCGTGTAGTGTGCCGTGCGAGGAGGAGGAGGAGCACTCCTGCCTCCGTGTAGTGTGCCGTGCGAGGAGGAGGAGGAGCACTCCTGCCTCCGTGTAGTGTGCCGTGCGAGGAGGAGGAGGAGCACTCCTGCCTCCGTGTAGTGTGCCGTGCGAGGAGGAGGAGGAGCACTCCTGCCTCCGTGTAGTGTGCCGTGCGAGGAGGAGGAGGAGCACTCCTGCCTCCGTGTAGTGTGCCGTGCGAGGAGGAGGAGGAGCACTCCTGCCTCCGTGTAGTGTGCCGTGCGAGGAGGAGGAGCACTCGTGCCTCCGTGTAGTGTGCCGTGCGAGGAGGAGGAGCACTCGTGCCTCCGTGTAGTGTGCCGTGCGAGGAGGAGTGTATCCGTAGTCTGGTTTTACGTGGTGGGTTTGAAAGGAAAAGTAGAATTACGCTTATTTATAGCAGTTTATTTCCACAAAACGGCACGGAAGTGTAAACTTTGAAGACACAAACATCGAAGGCGTCGGTGCGCCATCTTCGACCGAGACACCATGGCTTGTCTCCGCCGAGAGGCGCATCTCTGCCACTAGCAAATCTTCGTACAACATGTATAGATCGTGATGCAAGGGCAGCAGCAACCACCGCAGCAGCCACCGCAACAGCCTCCGCAAGGTCCGCACCTGCAAGACAACAACGTCTATAAAACATTGCCTACATAGGAAACCAGCATGAAAAGCTCGCACCGCAAGCAAGTCCATGGCTTGTGGGTAAGTCTCAAGGAAGCGCTAGAACAAAACTTACATGATTTTTCTATTGAAGGTGACGAATACTTCAAAAATAAAGAGAAAATAGGTCTAAGACAAATTGTGGAAATTCACTATTTTTAGATAACTTTTAAAGAGGTTAAATTTTTTTTTGGTACTTTTTGGACTTATATTATAAGATATGTGTATTACGCAAGCGATTTGATTGTACTACCCTTTTGAACTCACGTACTTCTACAGAACACCTCGGATCACGTTTGAATAAAGAAAAACAAACATAATTTTGAATTTTATTTTTAAATAATTGATTTATTAGTTGACAGTATTAGCTAATATTTCATTTCTAATAGAAAAAAGTTTGTAAATAACTAGCGACCTGCACCGGTTTTGCATGAATGTAAAGTGGATTTTCGAAAAATGGTTTTCATACCAAAGGTTTGTACAAAAAAAGAAAGCTAAATTGGTCGAGCCGTTCTCAAGTAATGCTCCGACATAAATGCATTGTGGCAACTGATTTTTATTTAATTACATAGAAATTATGAACAAAAATTGTGTATTTTTTGTTTAATGGTGTTATAAACCGCTCTGTTCGACAAGATTTTGAAGTGATATAATATTATCTGATTCGACGGAAAATTGCGAATTACGTCATGAAATTTAAGAATTTACATAGAACATGTCAAAAATGTTTTTTTTTTTATTATTTAATCATTATAAACAGGATAAGTTAAATATATTTGAATAGGCATCCTAAAAACTAGTTGTTCTAATTTTAACATACCTAAATTTTTAAAGACCTCCTATTTTGAAAAAAAAAAGAGTTTTTTATTTTAGTGTGAATTCACTCCTAAAGGATGATTCACGTTACACCGTGATGCCACCGGGCTAGTCATTCGTGCTACACCGGGCCGTCACCGTGTCGCCACCGGGCCGTGCGTACGTACAAGAGGAATCTTGATAAACCCTGTTATTCTTCCTATCATCTAATTTACACCCCCGTTTAGCATCGTGGGCTCCCCTACTAACAAAGGCACGAGCAAAGCAAGTGTGACGGTCTGAATCAGCTGTCAAAAATATTGTAAATATTATTGACATTGTCAAAGTGGGTTGGGTATGGGAGGTTTCTTTTGGGTTGCTATCAACAAATAAAATATATGCACCACCTTAAATAGTTTATAATTATTTTCTTCTTAAATGGAGGGGGTCTAAAAACATTTTTCAGTGGTTCCAAGTTCCATATTTTTGTCACTTTTATTTAGGTATGATTTGGTGCTGGTTAGATTTTTCTCGGAATAAAAAACCAACGTCCATACAAAAAGCGGACATCTCCTTTCAACGATCGATTTTTTGCAGAAAAATACGTTTCAGCAGGTAAACTTTACACTTAAGTGAGAAATTCCTTTATTTATATGTACTATAAAATGTGTGTAAAATACAAATTGGCACACCTTTCCAAACGGTAGGCATCTTAGATTTGCTGATAAGTACATAATCAACCTTTTTGCTTGCTATAAAGACAGAAAACAGCAAATTGTAGACAATCATTCTATTTGCGATATTTTTTATATCATTCTATTTTATATTTTTGCAAAAACTTCATTATTTCAAAACACGATTAAATCATAAAAAAATATTAAAAATTATGTTCAACGATTTAACGTCAACGGTTTCATCATTATCATAGTGTTGACCGCACAAAAGTCTCGTTATCAGTGATCAAAAATCATTCAGTCTGATCTATACAGCCTTAGACTATGACAGGTTATAGACGGAACGTCATTGGACATTAAATGAAGCAGGGTCGTTCAAATGTGTGAGTGACATTGACGAACGTAACGATGACGTATCGGCTTCTCATTTTGTCTATGTGAGCTTATTTCGTATGTACAGATACAAGCCGGCTTCTCATTCTGGTACTTGAGATTGCTGGATTTTGACACTCCGTCTATAACCTTTCATAGTCTAAGAATACAGCCATAGACCACCGATTTCAGAATTAAGGGAGTTCGTTGACGGTCACTTTCAGCTGATTCGCAAATAGGCTAGTTCACTCCTATGAATATTTATTTAAGAAATTGTTATTTCATGTAGAATTTCGCAAAACGAAAAATTAATTTTATAATAAAAAACTATGCTATCGGGTCGTATGGCACGATACGCCATACCAGGAATAAGGACATCATCCGTCGGGCTCTTGTCGCCACCGGGGTGTCAGCTATTTTAGAACCACATGACTTTGCACGTGACGTTGGAAAGAGGCCAGATGGGATGACCATAATGCCTTAGAAGTTTGGTAGGCCTTTAGTGTGGGATGCAACAAGTGCCACCTTGCGCCATCCCATCTTCTTAGCACGCCGGGCTATGCTGTTGCGCGGCTGCTGCAACCTCAAATGGTGCAAATATAACAACCTTATTGGGAGTTGTATGTTGGTGCCGTTTGGGGTTGAAACACTAAGGCCATAGGATCTGGGTCATCAGTAAGCATTTAGGCGACCCTTCACGTCACCAGAGGGCTGGCCTTTTTTTTCGGCCCCACGGAATCAGCATTGCCATTCATCGTGGCAATGCTGCAAGAGTTCTACGAACTTTTCCCATTGACAGCGATGTGGACAAATTTGTCGATGCCCAATGAGTTATACGCCTCCCTTTTTTATGCCGCTTGTACATATTTTATTTATTACCTTTTAGCTTGTATATGTTTATACTTTATAATTATTGTAAATATGTATTTAAACTAATTTGTTCAAAAATAAAATAAATATCTATAAAATTTAATACGTGAAGCAAAAACTTTATATCCCTTTTTATAAAAATCACGCAGACGGATAAGTATGAGATTTGGCACAATAGTTTGTATGAAGAAGGAGTGCGGAAACCTAACAATTTTATAAAATATGCATTGAAAATAAAATTAATTAATAAAAAATAAAACAATACCTACACACACTATTATGCCTTTGACACGTCACCACACGACAGTAGCAGTTATGTCATGTCAGGTATTATCCTTTTAATGATTTATAAAAATCTTTTTCGTCAAACCCAGACCCAGCCAGACTTGACCAGCCATATTGTTGTCTTTCTAGCTTAACTGCAGCTGTCCACCTATTTTGCCGAATTGGATCGGCAGAGAAACTAAAAGAAAACAAAATAAGCAAAATACATTACTGATAAAAAAATATCTCAATTTTATCGATTTACATTTAAATATTTCATCAAGAAGAAATAAAAAATACCTTCTAAATTAGGTGAATAATTTATTGACTTAATTTTGCATAGTATTGACCATCCCAGTTTGACAAGAAATTTGAACATTTTTGAATATAATAAATATAATTTTGCTACTACTTACTAGTGAAAAGTGATCCCTGGATATTTTAATCTTGTATCACTCCTGGACCACTTCACAAAACATGCTGACTTGATTCACAGATGTAGTTTACAATGAAAAAACGAAAACGTACGCGAAGATTTGACGTGTGCTCGCCACAGATGACTATAATAGTAGCAAGCTAGTGCTCGCTTGCAAGATAAATGTCCGACTGAGGACGCGTTAACCACGACTTTTAAGCCCCACCTACTTGAACACGACTTTTGCTGGGTCATTTTTTCAGCGCAGTTACATTTCCTGACATACCTACTACTTATTCGTAGATTACAGTAGGTACTACTATTTTCTTAAGTGTTGTCCCTCGGAAATCATCGTATTTCCGAATACAAACGAATACTAATAACCATGTCCATCAAGTTTAGATTAATCGTGTCACAATCGTGTATCATAATTTGAATTAAGAACTAAGTACTTTATTGTTGTTTTGTTTTGATTTCCGTGTAAACTAAGTACTTAGTTCTGAATTCAAATTATTATAAACGATAAATCTAATAATTGATGGACTTGGAAATTAGCATTCGTTTGTATTCGGAAATATGACGATTGCCGAGGGACGTGAAGAAAATAGTTGCACTGCACTGTATTATATAAAGAAGTAAAAGATGGTTGTAGAAATAGAAATACAATTTGAAAATATTTATTTAATTCTGCAATTTAAATCGCCAACAAAATGGTACTTAATAACTCCATGCATGCATGGAACTATTAAGTACCTGATATTTAATATTTAAATGCATGCATGGATATATTAAGTACCTACCATGCATCATTCTACACGCTGAAAGGAGATGGCTTTTTGCATGGACGTTGGTTTTTTATTCCGAGAAAAAGCCAACCGTGTTGGTTGGATTTTTCAAACCGTACCTAAATAAAAGTGACAAAAATTGTGGATGGAATGGAATTTGGAACCACTGAAAAAATATTTTTAGACCCTTCCATTTAAGAGAAAACTCATAATCTATAGTACATATATTTTATTTGTTGATGACAACCCAAAAGAAACCTGCCAGACCCAAACACATGTCAATATTTACAATATTTTTGACAGCTGATTCAGACCGTCACACCAAGGACTACAATAGTATACGTCACACTTGCTTTCGCTCGTGCCATCCACTATCCAGTGCTAAGATCGTCATCTCAACGGATTCTTTTACTTTGCACTCCATTAGGATACTTATATTGAAAAGCAGATAATGAACATGCCAAATAATTTAGCTGGCCATGTGATTGGGCATCAGCCTAATAGACGCCGAGCCAGTTTCATCCAGATAAATGCTCAAATAGCACAGCTGAATGTGTTACCCACCATAAACATCTCAGATTTAGTTTTTTTAGCTTAGGAATTTATCAAATTAAACAGGCTCGCTCTTAGTATGAGGAACATAATTATTGGGCCAAACGGTTCTTTTACTGTAGAAGTAAGTGAAGATGTACAATTAATAAATATTCCAGGCAAATAGTTTAATATGTGTAAAATATATTATATTTTATTGAAAGAGGCAGAAATTTGTTGGTAAAATCGTATTAATTAATGATTATTATTGCAGTTGTATAATTGGGAAAAAGACTGTTGGAAGCTGTGCTCATATGATAACAATTGTCTGGTATCTTGGATGGGCTCTGCATCAAAATGGTATATCTCCACCTGCTGAGTTTCTGGACAATATTTTTATAAGTGAAGACATTGAAAATGAAGACAATCAAAAAATTAATGTTTAAAACTAAGAGTTTTTTTTAATAAAAAGCTAACCCTTGCGATCAATTATAGTAATTCAGTTCTTGAATAGCTTAATAATGTCGAAAGGATTTTCATGCACATCCGATCTCAATTTATATTTCATCAATCAATCAATCAATCAACTTGCCTATCACAGTCCACTGCTGGATATAGGCCTCTCCCAGGCTTCGCCAGAACACCCTGTCCTCCGCCTTCCGCATCCAGTCTATCCCAGCCAACGGTCCATCTAGCTGGTGGGTATCCCTCACTACGCTTGCCGATACGCGGTCTCCACTCTAGGACTCGTCTACTCCATCGGCCATCAGTCCTTCAACAAACATGACCAGCCCACTGCCACTTCTGTTTGCTTATTCTGCAAGCTACGTCGGTTACTCCGGTTCTTTTCCGGACAATTTCATTCCTGATTTAATCCTTCAAAGAAACTCCTAACATAGCCCGCTCCATAGCGTGCTGAGCGACCTTGAATTTGTGGACCAGTCCGACCGTCAGTGTCCACGTTTTGGCACCGTATGTCATAACGGGCAGGACGCACGGGTTGAAAAACTTAGTCTTTAAACATTGTGGGATAAGGGACGAGAAGACCTGACGAAGTTTTTCAAACGCTGCCCAACCCAACCGGATCCTTCTGTCAACTTCTTTGTCAAAGTTGTGTATACCGACCTGGATGACTTGCCCTAGATAGACATATTCCTTCACAACTTCGAGAAGCGACCCTTCGATGCGGATTGGACTCGGTACGACATGTGAATTGTACATGACTTTCGTCTTGTCCAAATTCATCTCGAGGCCCACCCGCCGCGAGGCCTCATTAAGGCTGTGCAGCATAAGGCTTAACTGTTCCGCCGTCTCTGCCATTATGACGATGTCATCGGCAAAGCGAAGGTGTGAGATGTACTCGCCGTTCACGTTGATACCCTGTCCAGTCCAATCCAGCGTCTTGAAGACGTCCTCCAGCGCGTTGGTGAACAGTTTCGGGGATATCACATCACCCTGTCTCACCCCTCTGAGCAGTTGGATATGGTTGGTTTTCTGATCTTGGATCTGGACAGTCATCGTGGCAGCGTCGTACAGACATCTTAACACTTCGATGTAACGCCAGTCGATTCGACATCGTTGCAGAGAGTGAACTGCCCATATTTCGATGGAGTCGAAGGCTTTCTCGTAGTCCACAAATGCCATACACAGCGGCTGGTTGTACTCCTTGGTCTTCTGTATAATTTGCCGAACAGTATAGATGTGATCCACGGTACTGAAGCATTTTCGAAAACCAGCTTGTTCTGGTGGCTGGAACTCGTCAAGTCTCCTAGCGAGACGGTTCGTGACGACCCTCGAGAACAGCTTGTAGACGTGGCTCAGAAGTGAGATGGGTCTATAGTTCTTCAGCAAGGTTTAGTCACCTTTTTTGAAGAACAGAACCACCGCACCTCCGCTCCACGCCTCAGGCGTTGTACCTTCTTGGATGACGGAGTTAATAATAATAATAACTTTATGGACATAAAATATTACAATCTTACATGTGAAGCCCCTGACTCCCGTGCTAGGTGAACCTGTGTTACAGGAATCAGTGTCCTCCGCCTTATATCAATACACATTTAGATTTTTATGTAATAAAAAATAAGGAATAAGTAACAATTAGGTATTGAAACATTAAATATAAAACAATAAAAAGAAGTAAAGCTAACGTGTGTACGTGTGAGTGCGTGAGTGTGAGTGAGTTTGTGTGTTGTGTGTGAGTGTGTTGTATATGTGTGTGTGGTGGTGAAAGCATGTGTGAGTGAGTATCTTAGTGTGTTTCTCGATTTATAGACGTCGTTTATGGCACTGATAAAATTAACTTTTCAGTGTCATCATAAATTAAGGACTGAAGCCATGGCCTTAAATTTTGTTTTACCTTAAATAACGTAAGCTTATAAATTGAGATAGATTTATTAACCCGGTTGTAGATCTTTGCACTTAACACACAAAAGTGTCTGGACGCGAGTGAAGTGCGACATTTGGTAACTTTGCAGACTGGAAAACCAGTACGTTTACTTAATGTATCTGAGCTTATTGGTAACATAGTTAGTTGAAGAGACTCGCTAGCTCTCTCAGGACTGGAGCCAGGCCCGGTTTAAGGAGCTCTGTCGTTATTCCGTCATCACCTGGTGCCTTGTTGTTCTTTAACTGTTCGAGAGCCGCCCTAATCTCGCACTGGTCGACATCTGGGATGTCCTCCGTGTAGTGACGCGTCAACTCGGCTAGATGGTCATCTGCACTATGTTGTGCTGCTTTCACCGTCCGCGTTGAATAAAGGTGCCTATAGAAATCTTCGACCTCCTCGAGTATCTCGGACCTCGAAGTCACGATTCTGCCATCCGCAGTTCTTAGTTTCGTTAGATGGGACCTCCCTAATTATTGAGCGAACACTTTCGACCCTCGGTTCTGCTCAATCGCGACCTTAATGTCGCGGGTGTTGGAGCACCGAAGGTCGCGTCGCGTCAGCTTTCTATTTTTAGTTTTAAGGCCCTCTTATCCGACGCAGACAGCTGCGTGGATGGCAACTCTCGTCTTTCCCTCGTAAGTCCGAGAGTCTCCGAGGAAAGTTTGGACACCTTATTTTTCCGCTGCGACGGGAATAGTCTGCGGGACACGTCGCGTAGTGCTTTGACCACCTCGTCGGCCTTCTCGTCAACAGTGCTGCCTGTGGTTTCCAACAGGGCGAATCGATTTTGAAGTTCCAGTTGGAACTTTTCGAACCCTATAGCGGCCTGGGGCTGCGTAGGTCGGAGAGTAAGCCTCATCATGCGGATTCTCTCAGCTCTAAAATTGATATTTAGAGTGCCTTGGACAAGCCTGTGATCGCTTCCGGTGTTAAACCTGCTGATCACGGAGACATCTCTAAATATGTGCCTCTTATCCGTCATGATGAAGTCTATCTCGTTTTTAGTCACGTTATCGGGGCTCTGCTAGGTCCACATTCATTTGGGGTTTCTTTTTGAAGAAAGAATTCATCAAGAAGAGCCCCTGCGACTCTAAGAAGTTGACCAGCATTTGCCTCCTGCGATTCCTGCGCCCCATGCCGAACGGTCCGACTTTCGATTCGCCGCGTTCTTGTACTCCCAATTTGGCATTGAGGTCTCCCATAACAACGTTATAGTGGGCCTTTGTCGTACTGTGCATTGCCTTGGCCTCAACTATCTCGTCAGAGTATGTCGTAGTCGGCGCATATACCTGTATCACTTTCAGGTAGTACCTTTCAGTGAGTTTTAGTACAAGGTCCGCTACCCGTGCCGACACACTACTGATTTCTACAACGCTGCTAGTGAGTTTTTTGTTTACCAGGAAGCCAACGCCGCTTTGGGAGATCTGATCACCTTCGCGGAAGTAGAATAGGTGACCTGACTCCAGGGCTATCGTGTCCTCCCCCTGTCTTCGGACTTCAGATAACCCCAGTATATGCCAGTTAATGCGACCTAGCTCCACCTCAAGTTCAGCAAGGTGATGGTCCAGCCTCATCGAACGTCCATTGTACGTAGCCAGCTGTAGTCGTCGTCGTTGATAGCCTGCCGTCACCCGGGGATTCTTCGCACCCCCCGTTCCGCCGTTACCGTGACCGCTACCTTGACGAGGAATAGCGGGACCACTGGGAAGTGGGGGCCGTTGTTTTGGGGCTTTATTCATGGGAGGTTTTAATGCCCGTAGTCACCACGCTGGGCAAGCGGGTTGGTGACCGCAGAGCCAATCCTTTCGGAACGATGACGCTGCTGCCCGTCAGTGCTCTGGAGAATTTAGGTTGGCTTGTCGGATGGTTGTACCGCCATCGTTCGGTCGCCAGCGCCTCGTACGTCAGTGGCAGGGTGTACCGCGCGCAGCGCGGAACAGGGCACAAAACATCCAGACTCCCCAAATGTCAACCTCGACATTTGGGGAGTCTGGATATTTTGTGCTCCCCTTACACCCCTTAATTTATATTTAGAAGAGAGAAAAAAATTAGGTGGGCATGTAAAACTTTGGAAAAATAAAATGTTTTTTTTTTTCGTTTTTATTTAAAAGTCATGTTTCATTAAACCGTGAACTCAATTAATATTATGTTTCTAGTTGTATTAAACATAAAGCAAGGGGGCTTTATAAGGCTAAGACCACATTTAAAAAAAATATAACAGGCCACTACGGAACGCCCCCTCCTAAGACCACATTTAAAAATTGGTTGTCTGTAAAGTTGGTTTACGGACGATAGTTTAACGTGACAACTTTATAACAAAATATTGATGAAATATAGATGCGGCGCATGCGTACAATGAGCGTAACGGGACACTTTTTCGTGCATGCAGCCGGCGTTCATCGATTTATTAGACGTTGTCACGTCAAAAAATTATAACATGCCACTACGGAACCCTACACTGTGCATGGCCCGACACGAACTTGGCCGGTTTTTATTTCATATAAGTTTTGCCTTTTTAAATCTCAAAAAATACAATCGGCCTATAGAACCATGATCAACAAAAGACCCATAAAAAGGGGTGGACTGGCCTATAAGAGGGGCTATGTATTTATTTCAAGGGATTTTACATGTTTTCAGTATTATTTTGAAAAATCAAAGTTCAAAAAAAATAGATGGTGGCCAGTATAATCTGTTTTATTTTTCTTGGTTTTCATTTTAATGGTTTTTTGGGGTCGCTAATAACAAATATGTGTGCGTGTCGGACTCGCACGGATAGGATTGTGACTATTAATTTTTTACCAGTTATTTATAACTATAGACTTCTTATCGATTTTGCAATCCTAATCCTAACTAATAATATAAGCTCTAATCGGCCCTTCTCAGGGGCAAACAGTCCGCTCACAAAACCAGCCTTGTGTGTAATCTCAGTCAAACATCGATGGGTTCTCCCGGGATAAAGCAGAAATTCTTTCTGAATTGTCTCGCAAGACGAATTGTGAGATTTTTTGTGTTCAAGAGACCCATCGGGATGCCACTCAAGTCTGGCCTCACATACTTGGATTATCACCTTGTCGCCGAGATCTGTCTCCCGAAGCACGGTAACGCAGTGTTAGCTGCTCCCGGCGCCAATTGCTCTAGTAATAACTTCATTGAAAGTAATACGTAAGACCTTGGTAACTGCACATTGCTGCGGAAGATAGTAGTTGGTGACTTCATCAGCCATAGCACCAACCGGGGCTATCGCTCCACAAACACAGATGGTGAAACTGTCGAAAAATGGACAGCAGCTAACAACTTAACCCTAATTCACGACCCAAAACAACCTGCGTCATTAAATAGCGGGCGATGGAAGCGCGGGTACAATCCAGACCTGATATTTGTGAGCTAAAATATTAGCAACCAAATCAAAAAGTCCATATGTGATCCTCCGAACACAACACAGGCCGATCATGTGCAATATCCAGTCCGTCGTCCATCCAGTGGTTGTGCCATTCAAACGCCGCTGCAACTATCTGAAAGCTGATTGGGAACAATTTTCGAAGTCCGTAGATGACGAACTAATTAATATCACACCTACCCTACGAAATTACGACAAGTTCGTGAGGGAAGCTTCAGTAACATCTCGTAAATGTTTCCCTTGAGGATGTCGCACTCCGTACATTCTGGGCATATCCCAAGAATCCACAGAGCTCCTAAAAGTGTATGAGCGTCTCTATGAAAACGACGCTTTTTCGGCAAACACCGTTGAAGCTGGAGAATTGAAGCTTGTTGGCACAAATAAACGAGTGACGTCAGGAAAAAATATATGCCATCTAGGTAATTTCTTACTCTGTAAGAGTATTGAACGTATACTAAATGGAAAGCTCCTGGCATACCTAGAAGCTAACGATATCCTCAGTGACCGACAATACGGCTTCCGCCGAAATCGGTTAACGGGGGATCTTCTAGCGTATGCCATTCACATGTGGAGTGAGGCCATCGAGAAACAAGGGGAAGCCCTTGCGGTCTCCCTTGACATCTCGAAGGCCTTCGACAGGGTCTGGCACGACAGCCTAATTGGCAAGCTTCCTTCCTTCGGTCTGCCCGCTGGTATGTGTGATTGGATTGCAGATTTCCTGAGAGATCGGTCAATCCGAGTAGTCATAGATTTCTGCTCGTCCGGACTGCTGGCTATTAATGCCGGTGTTCCTCAGGGGTCAGTGCTCTCGGCAACATTGTTTTTGCTGCATATT
This sequence comes from Polia nebulosa, assembly GCA_951329385.1. NCBI lineage: Eukaryota > Metazoa > Arthropoda > Insecta > Lepidoptera > Noctuidae > Polia > Polia nebulosa. Next base: position 16,309,618 of record OX589588.1, on the reverse strand, counting down.
AACGATCAGCTAAAACCCGGTACCTTTGGGTATACAGACGACAGCACTGTTGCCGAAAGATACGTGCCCGACGCACGAGCTAGTGGGTCTCAGGTCCGGTCTTTCCGAGAGGCTATGGTTGGGCGCTTGAACTTGTCCTTACAGGCTGTCACAGAATGGGGCGATGCCAATCTGGTCAAATTCAATGCTGCTAAGACCCAAGCGTGTCTTTTTTCCGCTAAGAGGAGCCAATTTCACCCGGCTCCATCTTCCCAAGGTGTAACCGTGCCGAAAACTGACCAACTTGATCTTTTTGGTGTTACTTTAACATTTACCCTCAATTTTGGTCCCTTCATAGAGGCAAAGGCTAAAGTGGCTGCCAAAAAGTTGAGGATCCTCGCAAATGTGACACGGTAATTCACGCCGGAACAGCCGCTCCAACTCTATCAAGCGCAAGTTCGATCGTGTATGGAGTACTGCTCTCATCTTTGGGACGGATCTGCCAGATACCAGCTTGATGCCCTTGAGTCAATTGAGAAACGAGCCAAGAGGATCATCGGTAATGATGGGCTCGTTGAGTCAAAGCTCCAAAGTCTTGAGCATAGACGCCGAGTTGCTAGCCAGTCGGTTTTCTATCGATTACATTTTGGGGAGTGTGCGACGGAGTTGCATAATTTGATTCCGCTAAGCCCTTTTCATCAACGGACCACAAGACGTACGGCGAAGTGTCACCGGTTCATGGTGGACATCCCATCTATACGCACAAAGCGTTCTGAGAACACATTCAATGTGCGTACAGCTAGGGAGTGGAATTCCCTACCGGAGTCTGTGTCTCCTAATAGCTATAACCTGGGAGTCTTTAAGTCAAGAGTGAACAGGTTACTTCTAGGGAAGCGTGCTCCATCTTCGACCACATCATCGCTTACCATCAGGTGACATAGTAGTCAAACGCGTGCCTACTTGAATCCTAAGAGAACTCCTCAGTAACCGACGATTCCAAGTGAACCTTCTTGATGATAAGAGTAGATGGCGATACCAAAAAAAGGTCTGCCTCATGGCACTGTACTGGCTCATCTGCTGATTAATGTTTACACCAACGACCAGCCGGTGAGCCCTTTTTTTTTTTTTTGTTGCCGGGGTGGAAAATCCTCATGGATGTCCTTCGCCCGGGGCGAAGTCAGTCGGGTCTGTCAGACTCTTACTGACTAAAAACCACCCCGGTGTTCCGTCTCACACTTGGACCGGGGATCGTGAGAGCTAGTACGACTTCCATGATCCCCGGCTAGTGCCGGCCCGCCTATGCGGGCCACCTCTGGCTCGCGGGGAGAGTGAGGTGTCCTCTCCCCGCGACGTCTAATAGGGGCGCGCGTGGAACACTACGCGCCGCCGCCTCGGGTCCTGCTGGATGGGGGGCGGCGGATGACTCCGAGTCCGCCGGCCCTCTGGACCTATTTAGGGGGGCTGGACGAGGGCGTTGTCCGCCCTCCGCCGACGCCCGGTATGTCTGCTGCGGATCGGGAGAGTGGCCACGGCCTCCCTTTGCCTTTCCGCAGCCTCCTTCTGCGAAATTACGAATTCACAGAAGGAGATCACCGCATCCCACGACTCGGCGCTCCCGACCATCGAACGTGCGACGGCCGGCAGCGACAGGTCGGGGCCCACTTCGGATACGAGGGCACGGCGCTGCTCCTCCCATGCGGCACACTCTGCCAGTGTGTGCTGCGCCGTGTCCTCCCGACAGTCGGTGCAGTGATGGCACCGAGCGTCCGGCTCCCTGTTTATGCGACACAGGTAAGTCGGTGAGCCCTAACACAACCCGCTTTCTATATGCTGACGACCGTGTTTTACTCACCAAGCCATTGATTTTAAGAAGATTGAAGCCAACCTTTCCACTGCTCTTTCAGATCTCAGCCGTTATTATGCTGACAATGCGCTGAAGCCAAATCCCTCTAAAATACAGGCGTGTGCCTTTCACCTCCGGAATGGACTGGCGGGCCGTACTCTTAACATCTCGTGGCAGGGGATGCAAATCAGTCATAGTTCCCATCTGAAATACTCGGGCAATGGTATAACTCTGGAAAGGGCCTTTTCCTATAGAAAGAGCATGTGAAAACATCAGATAAAAGGTGCACTCTAGAAATAACTTGCTACGCCGCCTAACGCCCACCAGATGGGGGGCGTCTCCTCAAGTCCTGCAAACTACTGAAATGGCGCTTAGTTTCTCTGCTGGTGAATTTAAAAGTCCAGTATGGAGCCGCTCTGCCCACTCAAAATTAGTGGATACAGCTCTAAATGAGACGTGCCGGATTTCCACTGGTTGCCTTAAACCGACTCGTGTACGAATGTTGTATCCAGTGATCGGCATTGCACCTCCATTTTTTTGCACTTTATCAAGCCGTAGGTATAGAAAGGGCGAAACAAGAAAACGACTCACACCACCCAATGCACAATTACAGCTCAGTGAAAAAAGTTAAAAGTTTTACAGGATGTGCGAGTTCATCTGATGGCAACTCCGCCTCAGAAAGATGCGACCACTAGCGAGAGAAGTTCGGTCCGCCTGATTATTTCAACGAGCCATCGGAGAGCCTTTCGCCTGGACACTCGTTGTCGTGGCCAACCTGGAAAACTTTGAAGAGACTCCGTACTCAGGTTGGCCGCAGTAGAGACGACCTTCACAGGTGGGTGTTTTGGTGAAAGTAAGGATTGTTTGTAACCTTTTCACGCCTGCCACTGAACTCATTTTCATCATTTTTTTGCATATACGTTGTCAGGGATACAGAAAACGGCATCGGGTACCTTTCATCTAAAAAAAAATACAAATATAATATACTCTCCAAAAATTTTCTTAAACTGGCAAGTAGCAAAATCAACTCAAACGCTCCCTGAAGGGTACAGATAAGGTTTTATGAGCTCGCCACGTCGTTTCTGTGCGGGAACAGCGAATGTGCACTACATAGGTTTGTACAGAAAACCAATTACCTCCTCTTTTGTTTAGCATTTGATTGTTGTTTTATGCTCGCTCTATTATAATGAGAAACAAAAGAGCGTTTAAAAATAACCCCCTCGTTAATCGAGTGAATCGAGTGGGTTAGTTTTGTCTATTTCAATAATTCACGCCTTTGTTTCCTTGGGATAGGCAGAAACTATAGAACGCCACTTGTAACAATCCTATAAAACATATTTAATAACTAACTCCGGCCAGCAGCTTTGCCCGCGTGGAATTAGTACTTCTCACATTATAAACAGCCTATGTTCTACGAGTATATCAGACTACAATCTATCTCTGTGCCAAATTTCAGTCGGATCTATTCCGCTGTTCTGGCGTGATTGAAACACAAACATACAAACTTTCGCATTTTTAGTAGAATGTAGGATAGCTGGATCAGGTATGTTTTTCAGTCTTACCAAAAGGGATTGTGTTTCTCAGTAACTGGGCTGTGGGAACTTGATAGGCAGTCGCTCAATGTAAAATATTGATTGGCATGCCGCCGCTGCATCCGGTTAGACTGGAACCCAAACCCAACAAAGTTCGGCAAATTCTCGGCAGATGTCGACATTTTTTGAGTTATCTAAACTAAATTCTTTGTTTCGATGTTTTGTTTGGTTAGAAAGATATTTAAGATTTTTTCATATTTCCTTCTAATATGTTTTGTAACGTTTCGAAAGGCTTTCGATTTTATTTTAATATTTTTTTGACTGTTACATTTTGGTATAATATTATTTTTATTTCAAATCGATTTAGGTATATACCTAAAACAAGATATATAAAGCTAAAACTAAACCTACCTATATAGGTAGGTAGGTATCAAATGTTACCTACCTACCTATATGCCTAATATATATTTTTATTCCTAGAGTCGATCCTAATCAACTTCCTAGTTATTGTATCTCTTCTAACCAGTCACCAAAGAATGACAATTGTATTCCTTACAGTGTTGTAAGGAATACAATTGTCACTAAATGGCACACTAGATACACCTTCCGAAAATACCATAATCAGCTTTTTTAATGTTGGGACATCACTGATTGGACACAGGCCTCCTCTCTCCGAGAGGGAGCGGGCTGTAATATACCACGCGGGCCCGGTGCGGATTGGTAGATGTCACATGTTCCTGCCCAGGGGTTGAGGATAAATTCGAAACAGAGCTACCTCGCCCCTGGGCACTCAGGGCAGGGAAGGAAAAGGGGTGGGTTTTAGTCAGTAAGAGTCTGACACGCCCTCCCGCTCCATCCTAGAGCAGGAGACGTTATTGGATGATTTCCCACCCCAAAAAAAAAAAAAGATGTCACATGTATTCGAATTTTTGGTTTTAGTACATGCTGGTTTCCTCATGATGTAAACCTTCACCGTTTTGAGAGCAATGATGCTACTGCTTTCTAAAAATAATTAAGAAATAACAACTTTTCAATAGGATTCTCTTGTTCAATAACTAAACTAAAATTAGAGAATTGCTATCTTTTACTAAAAGGCAGTGCGAGAAAAGGACGGCTATAGCTATGAACTAAGTTAGAGATGTCAAACTAGTTTACGCCTTGCGCTTCGCCGTGTATTTAGACGACATGTTTTTACGTGTACCCTTAATTTGTATGGAAATATTAGTTCAATCTAAATTTGATAGCTCTAATTTATGTCCGTCTCTTTCTTATTTTATTAGAGAGAAAAAGATGGCTATAGCCTAAATTAAGTTTATTTTGTGCACAACAGAATCAACACCAATATCGGACACTTTAGTTACCTACCTACGAGTAAGTCGAAATATTTAGCCATTAATTTTGCAAACAACTACTAAGTGTGATGGTAATTGTGAATCTGTGATATTGGGCGTGGACCGCACTCACACTGGCTTTCAATTTCGTACGAGTGCCTATGGGACGCGTATGTCGAAAATGTACTTGAAACTAGGTACTATAGATATGAGGATTTGGCTATAACTAAATATTAAGAACATGGTAATCATTGTTAAGTTTTCCTACGTTTTTTTTTTTTCTTCATTTGCTAGTACTACTACGTGGATACGCAAATCTCCACGTTTAGTCTTAGATATACAAACGGGCTGTGACAATAGACACATAGAATCTAAGTGTGTTTTGCGCGTGGTAACTAACTGTTCCTAAGTCCAGCCAGTAGGAACCACCCGTGCCTGCGGATGGCGAGTAATGGGTAGCTCACCGTCCGATCAGCACCAGGCCCGAGAGTCAACGGCGTGTAGTGTTCCACGCGCGCCTCAAAGAGTTGACAGCAATCATGACGGGGTCCGTCATGGCCGATGCCTACCCAGGGGTTGTGAATAAATTCGAAACAGAGTTACCTCGCCCCTGGGCACTCAGGGCAGGGAAGGAACAGGGGTGGGTTTTAGTCACTAAGAGTCTGACACGCCCTCCTGCTCCACTCAGAGCGGGAGATATCATTGGATGATTTCCCTCCCCTAAAAAAAAAGCCATTAAGAGCCAGTAAATTATAACTTATAAGAATATTACGTAGGTTTATACTTAATAATGCTCTCAATAACCTACTACTGAATAAATAATAACCAAACCACTATGTTTAAATAATCAAAATAAAACACTAGAAAATCCCAATAACAGTTTTAAGGCCCACTTGCGCCGAAAACGAAACACAAAAGATTTATGTTTACACGAGAAATATGTAAGTAAGTAATAATATTGGGCTGTGTTGCAATTAACTTGTTAATAAAATAAAAAGGGAACCGGTTCATGTTTCTACAGATAATTTGCATAAAAGGAAATAAATATGGCATATGCGATCAAGAATAAAAGATTCAGATTTTTTATAGAAAAAGATTTTTGTAAGTTGCGCATGATGACGCGCTACTACACCGTATTAGATGTTTCATACTATCATATAGCGTTGCGACATTAGATGTTTCACATCAAAAAGCAAACGAGCCTTAGACATTTTTCAATCTGCTTTACAAACCACTAAATACAAAACAAGTCTTCCAAAGCACTTTTTGTGATAAAATACCTAACCTATTCCGTAACCTATTCCGCCATCACCACACACACACTTGGCACATACGATACGCCTCCAGTATTTCAACACACATCTGCACGTTATCCTGCGACTGACATACACGTTGTTGGGGAAATTCACTTACCTATGTTCAGCAGCGCTACGTCATACGGACACTCTTACTTGGTTTAATTAATTAAAATGTAAAAAAGTTTAATGAGCTCTCGATGTTGTTCAGTTTGGTAGAATTATTGTATAAAGATGCACAATCAAAATTAATGTTATTACGCGTGTTGAAAGTGATTCTAGAAGATCAAATACATAATTGTATTGTATTTACATGGAGATCCGAGGGCATCACACATAACTTATTTTCTGATTAACAAAACTTGTTACTATTTACGTTTGGGCCGCCATTAGAATGCAGATGTAACACATTCTAATATGTTTGCAGTATTTGGCAGGAAATGTGTCGAGACAGCCTTCTCGAAAAGCTTCGCTGAGGTTGTCAATACTACGATAAAATTCTTAGCTTAATTTTGCCGAGATCGCGACGTTTTCTATGATTTTACATATTATCCAGCTGCAAAGACACTTGAGACACACAATTACAACAATTTTAAATCACATTATCCACTAGGAATCAATTAACGAATAAATTAAAAAAGACAGTAAACAAACATAGTAAGAGTGCATTCACGAACGTAACCCGGTACAATTCATTATTGTAATGCTACGGTCTGGTCGAATACATTTGTGAACTCTGTACTGTCACTCCGCATTTCGTTCGGTCATCGGCCATGATACGTGGCAATGCATTACTCAGTACCTACGTTGTTATTCTGCACTATATGGCCTGAATCGGTACCAATATAACAAGAGTATTATTTGGTTGCAAGGCCTCCAAAAAAGTGGACGAATGATCTATTGAGGGTTGCGGGTAGCCGATGGATGCGAGACGCACAGTACCGGTCATTGTTAGGACACTTGGGCGAGGCCTATGTCCAGCACTGGTCGAAATTTAGCTGAAATGGTGATGATGATAATTTCATACTAAACCGCTAATGTCCTCGGATTCACATCCTACTAATAATTATTATAAATGCGAAAGTTGGGAAAGATTTTTAATACATAATCATGCCAGAATGGCTGAACGGATCCGGATGCAATTTCTCACAGAGATAGATTATAGTCTTGATTAGTACATAGGCTATGATTTACAGTATAGGAAGTACTAATTCCTCGCGGGAAAAGCCGCTGGCTGAAAATATATAAAATGTATCGTTGATTTGAAAGTCTGTACGTTTGTTTATCAGCCACGCTACAACGACTGAAATGCTGTGGCTTGGGTTAGGACATAGCACACTGTCTTTGTATCCCGGTAATATGTTCCTGTGGGATATTTTAGACTATAACTCTGGCGAAGCTGGTTAAAAGCCAGCAAAAGCTGGTTTAGGAGTTAGCCAGTAAGTAAATACGAAATGACCATGTCACAAAAAAATACGACGGCCGCCATTTTGTTTTTTTTTTCAAAATTCGTGTAGCCTATGACACTTCGGCTATCAAGACCAACCTCATTTGTTAAAATCCATCCATCCGTTTAGGCTATACGGTGTGACAAAGACACAGACATACCAAAACTCGAAAAAAATTACTCTCCTTCTGGGGCGGTGGGGTAAAAAGGGTATAATTATGGTCAAAACATATTAAAAACGCGTAACAGGCACACGATTGTCAACTTTATTGACGAGGCTTAGCTCTAAACTCATCATAATGGCTCATGTCAATACGGCGCAAGAAAAGTTTAGCACTAGCTAGGATACTGTCCGTAATCTGTTTCACACTCCTAATGAAAGCCCACAGCTGAGAGTAGCAGTCTGTTGTTTCCCAAATATCCCCATAACACCCATATATCCAAATTGCCTCCAAAATTGCTGCATCACTCTATCCCATCCACATGCATAAATATACGAAAAAAAATATCACCGCTTTAACGAAACCGTTCGTAGTCATACTATATGACGCAGAAAATGCTGGCGAACGCGACTGTAACAGAACAGCAGTAATCTATAATTCCATGTGTAAACGCGTAACGTCAATGGGCGATTTAAATAAATCCACTAGTTATCGCTGGAGCGTTCTCTTAGATTTATCATGTAACTAGCAATTGCAATTTGCTAATTCGATGAATTCGTAATTGCTTTGCACTGTCGATAACCTTTTCGCGTGCTAGATAAGTTGCTGTCATGTTTTGTTTGTGATCGGAGCTAATTAAATGGTATTTGGTTTAATTTGACTTTACTATAAATAAACATGATTAACGTGGACTATAATAATTGATTATATAAATTGTTTTGCGGCTGTACAATGTTGCATTTGAATTATTTAATAATAATTACTCGTGAGTCATTTCACTGCGTTTTTAATGCACAGACATAATTATAAGCGTCATTTTTTTTTAATTTGTTGGCAGCAGCGAAGGGAACTTTTCAGAAATCTAGTGATGTCAATTACAGCGGATTTTTAAACATATAATTATGGAAATAGCAATATTAAAACTTAGACTTTATCTAAACGGCATCTTATTTGTTTGGCTTTCTGTAACTTCCCGACTTGGACAATCGCTCTGGTATGGAAATCAAAATATATAACACTTGATTTCACCAAAACCCTATTTATTTGTATAATAATATTAGAAAGAGGCAAAGTTTGTAAAATTGTTTGTAGAAACTAATCTCTAGAGCTACTAAACCGATTTTGAAAATTCTTTTATCAGTAGAAAGCTACATTATTTGTGGGTGCTATAGGCTATAAATTATATTATTATGAGCTGTGATTTTTTAATCCACGCGGACGAAGTTGAAGGCGAAGTGCTAGTACGTACAGTAAACATTCATCTTTACAGGTTGAAAATGTCCACAACTCAGCAACCAGCACAGCGACGATTGCGAGTCGTAATCGCAAGTTGCGTGGCAAGCCTTTGGGCGGCGCGTCGTCGACGGGGTTACGCGGCGAACGTGTCAGTTCAGCACCAGTAATGGAATTCTCATGCTCGCTCCGCTCACGGTTTGCGGCGCTAGTAATACATACTTTAAATTTGCACCGGTATCGCCCGCGAGCGCTCCTACAAGAAACTTTTCACAACTTTAAAGGGATCTAAATGGGCCTTATTTTAAACTTTAGCTGTATATAAAATGAGTGACGAAAAAGGCGTCGTGACGCATTGTTTTTCTGTTTCTGTAGTCTTGTTAGTGGACGCGAAAAACTTGTGGCATAATAAGCTTAGCGTTTATTAAAAAAACGTACCTATCTAGCATAAGACCATCGAAATAAAATAAAAAAATCTATTGTTCAGCACACTTTTGAGCGCATATCTCGAAAAAAAGTGGGGACCAATATTTTTTCTTTTCTTTTCAGTGTTGATTTTTACATAAATCGTTTCTTTGATTGATATTGAATGCCTGAAAAAATGTAGGTGTTAAAAAACAGACAGTACCTACCTACATAGGTACTTAAATCTATTTTGGTGGGAACTGAACTGGTTTGAATACAAATTTGTACAACATCTCAATTTGTATTTTATTGAGCAATAAATGAGTTTGTTTAAGCGCACAAAATTAGAAATTCTTTTAGAGCTCCTGAGTAAGGCGTTCCATAAATAGATACCTTGTCTTTTTTTGTACTGGTAATGTTAAACCAGTTACTATCATATTTTTTAAAGGTTCTTCTTCTTATATTACTTTGTCTTTTAGTACAACAGACTTTGATGAACTAATTTTAAATAAGTATGTTATATCTGTTCATCATCATTCATCAGCATCATGTCAGCCGAAAGACGTCCACTACTGGACATAGGCCTCCCCCAAGTGTTGCCACAATGACCGGTCCTGTGCATTTTCCGTCCATTGGATGCCAGCAACCAATCTCTGGGAAATCGATCCACCTTGTGGGAGGCCATCCAACGCTGCATCCTACTTTGTCTAACGTTCATCCGGTAATCGGTTTAAAAATAAAAGTAAATAATTACGAAGGTATTTAGTACGTTGAAAAATAATAGTGTGACCTACTTTTAGATAATCTACTCGTATGATCAAAAATAACATAAAAAAAATATAACAACTGAATTGAGAACCTTGAAAATCTTTGAAGTCGGTTAAAAATTAGACGAGTGCATATTATTAGCCGAAAAATTTATCCTTTTCTTCAATATATTGTATTCACGATCGAAACTCTTTCCGTACTTAAAATGAGTAACATCTCTCCTCATATTACCAGTACTTTACTTAAAATATTTTAACACCACGGAAGAGATGAGTACGTCTATTCTTAGTCTGAAGCACGGAGCGTTCGATAATAATTAATAGTTAGATCCTAAATGGGATTGTGAGATGAGCCTTTAAATGATAAATTATGCTTTCACACCTGCGACTGTAGATAGATGCAGGCACATTGTAGTGACGTAGACCCGTATTAATGTCATGATGGCTTAAGTAAGGTATCACTGTCATTTTGGCTATGGGTATCGGAAATACAATTTAAAATAACTATCAAGATTCGTTACCGAAAATATGGTTAAAACTAGCTGCGCCCTGAAGTTTCACCCGTGTAGACCGAGATAAAAAGTATACACCGTAGAACGCACATACGTGTACCAGTGATTCAGTTTATGATTCTGGATCCCCTAGCGTTGTAATTTTTCGTTGGCGTTTTCCTCAATTTTTAAATTTTTTCTAAAGTTTTTTTACTTAAGACTGTTCAAATCCAACCCAATGAGAGTTTTAATTAAAAAGTTACTAAATCACTAATTACACTAAAAACAGCATTGTAAATAAAATACGTACAGCTGTTTGGCTGGAGTTCATTTAAGTCACCGGCCTTAATACCTACGGGCGGCGCGGCGCGTTCGGCTGGTGTGAGTGCGGCGCGTTGAGATCGCATTATTTACAATACATTGCGCGCTTAAAAATGACAATTTCTGTAACCGATCATTACCGAGATTAACGACTACTGCTATCATAATTTTGTTAGTGGCATGTGTAACCTTTTCGCAAAGTTTGCGATATCTTGTTCCTTACAGCCTATATACATATAGCCTATGTCTTAAACTAGGATATAAGCTAACATACCAAATTTCATTCAATTAGGTCCAGCCGTTTGAGCGTGAAGAAGTAACAAACACACACACAACACACACTCACAAACTTTCGCCTTTATAATATTAGTGTGATAGTGTGATGTACATGTACATTTTTTCCAAGAGTTAAAATTATCATAACTAAATTTATCATGATGATACTTATATGTCACTAGCTTCTGCCAGCGGCTTTGCTCGCGTGGAATTAGTACTTCCCCCGTTATAAACTTTCAACCCATTTTTCACCCCCCTTAAGGGTTGAATTTCGAAAAACCCTTTCTTAGTAGATACCAACTCTTCATAATGAACACACCCTCCAAATTTCATGTCTCTAGGACCAGCAGTTTAGGCTGTGCGTTGATATATCAGTCAAACAGTCAATAAGTTAATCTGTCAGGACTTTGAATTTTATATAAATGTACAGATGAGTAAATTGGGGGAGGATTTTGCCCAGCAGTGGGCCAGTCCGGGCTAGCTATATCTAATTACAAGCTTTTATTTAACTTGCACTGTTGGTATGTTTGTAAGTTGTCCGTCAAAATTTGCGAACCATTTTTCGTTCATTTGTTGGTATCCACTGTATGCACCTTTACCCGGGCCTGCGGACGGCGAGCAGTGGGTAGCTCGCCGTCCGATCAGCACCAGGCCCGTGAGTCGACGGCGCGCGCCTCAATGAGATTAGTGTCAGCCATCCACTGTCGGGGCCCATCGTTGCCGGTGCCTGCATGCCTAGGGGTAACGGATAAATTCTGAACATGAGTTACCGCACCCCTGGGCACTCAAGCAGGGAAAGAACAGGGGTGGGTTTTAGTCAGTAAGAGTCTGACATGCCCTCCCGCTCCACCCAGAGCGGGAGAAGTCAGATAATTTCCCAAACCACAAAAAGAAAACCGTATACACCTTTAGTTCTGGTGACAATTCATTTTTATGATAAGCATGTCCTGAATCGGCATTCAGGATTAGCTCCAGATAAAGGAACTCTTCCATTGATAGAAAGCTGCATTGTCACCGGAAAAGTGCATGATTTCTGTGAAAATCAATGAGAGTCATGGGCACAGGATAGTCTTATTTATACGAGTTCATGTCACCGATACTTGCAAGTACCATTAGTTTATAAAAATCACGTAAATTTTTTCTTTCTAAAAAACTCCAGTACAATGTAAATTGTCGAATTTGAATCATCATCACCTTCCTGCCCTTATCCCATGTTTTTTTCTTCCATTCTGTCCTGTCAGCCGTCACGCTATCACTAACTCCCGCTAGCTTTATTACAATATTACGGTATTTGCATTTATCCGGTGACATAAACAAGTGAGTTGACCAAAACAAAAACCGAGAAAACAACATACATACAAACAGTAATATAGTTACCGCCAATACCAAAAAACCATGCTACCATGAGAACCAAAAAACAGCTTTCCACAATAATCCCATTAATTACTTAAAGACGTTTCAAATAGAAGTAGAATTTTAAAATGTAACAACATTTTCTGCAGCAGCTGGAATGTTTGTGGCTGATTGGATTTGTTTCGTTTTCCATTCATTTTTAATACTCGTTTTCAGTAAAACACCACGGTTAACCATTGACTGCGAGCGGTTCACAATGTGCAGCTCTTTTTATTCCCTCCTTTTATTTGTTTCTTTAAGCACTCATTTATTTAGGGGCGAACTGGATTCCCACGTTTCTCTTTCGCGTAGTAATTAATTTTTATCTTTTCTCAATTTGCGTGAATAATTTGTTGGTAAATGAATGGGGGTTGATTATGTTTAGTAATTTATTGCTAGGGGGTACTAAACGTTCGGTTGTTGAACTGGCCAACTAATTCCCTGCAGATATAAAGGAATGATATATACCCTGTTTAATTACTGAGCCCTTGGCGCAACAGGGGAAAGCCGTAAAAATTTGTTCCTTGTTAGTTGTGGCGTGACCCACTTTTAGGAAATACATAATAATATTTCGAAAAAAAAGGTACCTACCTATTATTTCCAGCAAAACGAGATAAATCTTCGATTTATCTAAACTAAGATTATAAAGAGGCAATAATGTTTGTATGTTTGCAAAAGATAATCACTCTAAGTACCTACCAAATGAATCACGACTACAAACAATCTTTCACTGAAAGAAGAATGCTACTCTATCGCTGAGCAGGTGCCACAGGCTACTAACAAAGCTAGTTTATTTAGGTACCGGTTATCTTTTTGGCAGCCGATTAACCGAACCACAGAGCACTAATATAGCCGAACATAACCGTCCATAGACGCTCGCGCGCTCCATGGTTTGTCTATGACATTGACAAATGTTGTCGGAGCGTTAGCCGTCGGCCTATGGTTTATTTTATATTTATTCACATTCACAAATATTTTTTTATTAAATTATATGTTTCACTGTCACCTTTATTTTTTATTTATTTATTATAGTTTTACGTATATAATCCGTGAGTGTATCCGTGGCTTCACAGGCCCTATCAGAATACCAGCGCTGTGATATTTATTTTATAAATGTCGCAGCATACGCTGAGATAGGTGCTTTTTTGGCCTCGCACAGGTCTTACATATGTTTTTCTTTACATTTTTTGATTATGTGGTTTTTTTGTGTATTATTATTGTTTTACCTGTTGTAAAATAATTGTGTTTTTCTGTGCGAAGCACAAAATAAACGTTTTTCTTTCTTTCTTCTTCTTTCTTTCTACTTTTATGCCGAAAAAGTGCACTGATCCTGTGGAAGATTAGATGCGGCAATTAATAATAAACTTGAGATGATTATTTGTTGAAATTAAGGAGCTCGTGAATGAGAAGACGAGCTCCTCATTCACGAGCTCCTTAATTTCAAATCAATCAAAAGTAATAACAGCCGCACGGGTCGATCCATCAGGTTAAACTACGATTGCCGGGGTTAGTTCATGGATGGGTGACCATCTTTATATACCGAGACTCCTCCGTGCCTCAGAAAGCACGTTAAGCCGTTGGTCCCGGCTGTCAATCGTGGATCTTTGACAGTTGTTACGGGTCGTCAGAAGCCCGAAAGTCTGACATCTAGTCTTACCAAGGGGTATCGTATTACCCAGTAACTGGGTTGTGGAGGTCATATAAGCAGTCGCTCCATGTAAAATACTCTGGTATTTAGCTGCATCCGGTTAGACTGGAAGCCGACCCCAAGATAGTTGAGAAAAGGCTAGGCAGATTGATTGATTATTTATTGAAATCAATGAGGCACCATGTGTAGCATTTACTCTGCAGAATGAACTTCCAACCTGGTGGTTACTATATTTAAACATAAACATGGTTTTTAAGCGAATGTTTAGTTATACACATACAATATTGTTAAATTTAAGGAATAATTCTTTCTCTAAATTCTTGTTCATAAAAACTTGAATATTTTGGTGCACCAGGTTGATACTTTTATTTATTTTGACACATTATTTTTGTTACATAATTGCTAGAGATTGTCTTTGTTGTCTTGATTTATAGTTAATATTATTAATAATGTCAAAATTTGATGCCAAGTCAGTGGCAGAATTATTAAAAATGTTATGGCATTGCTCGATAGGAGGAAATTGTTTAGCCAAATTCTTGGCTGTGATACAAAAAAAAATCTGTATTTTGTTTCTCTACGTTAAATAAAAAAACATATTAGAAGCTGTGGGGTGTCCGGTTAGGTATCAACTATACAAACTTTTACGGAACATTAGTATGTTGTTCAAAATAATGAATAAGTAGGTACTCTTACTTACTCATTATTTTGATCAACTTTAGATGGAACAACTTTTTTTATATTTTTTTATGCTCACGTCCACAATCACATCTGATAATAAGCGATAATGTAGTCGACGATGGAGTACGCTTGGTTAGAAGTAACCTATTCACTATTGGCTAATAGGACTCTGGAACCATGAAAAATAAAAATGTTCCACAAAAATCGCACTTTTATTTGAAACAGCAGATATGTTATACGAGTAAATATTTCATTGTTTTTCCCAAAGTGAAAGTCATATTCATAAGAACTGAGTTTTGTACAGTCGATTATCGGACACTATGTATCCCACTATTCCAATTTCAGGACATAAATTCATCAACAAGACGAAATTCCAATACACACAAATTAAATACATGACACAGTTAAATCAAATAACATACTTACGTACATAAGTATATAACAACACATGAAAGTAAATAATTTCATCCCATATCACTGTCCGTCCACAAAAATCGTGTCTAAGCATTTCAATTAAATCTTGAAAGGTTTCTTCAGGAATGCTTCTCGTTTAGACAAAGGAGTTACAAAACCGTTTCAGGTAATTAATCCCTGTGGAATTCTTTCAGCGGCAACCAGACAAGGAAAATAATCACAATTCACTACTTACTTTGACAAAAGATTAAACATTTCTGTTCTCGTTAAGGAATTGCGTAAAATTAATTACTTGCCTTTGTTTTCTATTATTTATTTATTTTTAGGTTTAAGTTAAATATTTTCTGGTTGATTGTTTAGTGTTTTTCCTTTAATATTTATGTTTTTTTGCTGCCAATTTCAAAATTTATTCTAATCTAGCGTATTCAAACCACGTTTTAAACTTAGGTCGCTGGTTGAATTGTAAAAATATACATATGAATCAAATGAAAGTTTAAAAATAAAGTTTGGTTTAAGTAGATATCGAGCACCTCATTGTGGTAGCAGATGGCGGTTAGAGATTTCTGCCTACCCAAAAAATTGCTCATAAATATATGTATGTATAATATGTATGTATACAACTGAAAATCACTTGTGTACATATATTTATGTATGAGCAAGTACTACCTATGTTACGTACATAGTTATCGATGCTTAAAAACTGGTCACGCTGGTATATTCATACTAATTAGTGCACAAATGTTGACAAGTTTAACTAATGAATAGTACAAAAGATAAGATAAACACGTAAGTTATAGAGGTTTCTATCATCTGAACGATTGCACTTCAAATGTTTTGTCGAGGATAGATTATGATTTTACTAAGCGGATTAAATACAAAATATCCCATGCGCGCTCTAGAATCATGTCTGATTGAGGTACCTACTATGAAACAATGAAAACAATTCCTGTTTTTGTACTTGGAATTATTAATTTTATTAACAGGGCGATGGCACAAATTACTATTACTACAAATAATTCTACGAACATAAATTTTCAGTGGAAATGTCTATTTAAGTTTCAATCTGAAATCTGCCTGCGCCTTTTCCCAACCTTGGGGTCGGCTTCCAGTGTAACCGGATGCAGCTGAATACCAGTACTTTACATGAAGTGACTGTCTATCTGACCTCCACAACCCAGTAACTGGGTAATACGATACACCTTGGTAAGACTGGTTGTCAGACTTTCGGGCTTCTGACGATTCGTAACGACTGTCAAAGATCCACGATTGACAGCCGGGACCAACGGTTTAACGTGCTTGTCGAGGCACGCAGGAGTCTCGGTATGTAAAGATGGTCACACATCCATGGACCAACTTCTTAACCTGAATGGTCGACCCGTGCGGCTGTTATTACTTTAGCCACGAGCTCCTTGATGTCTATTAAGTTTATTAATGCAAATAGTTACTAGCAGGAATTATGTGGCAGGAATTGAGGAGCTCGTGGCTAAAGTAATAACAGCCGCACGGGTCGATCTATCAGGTTAAGCTACGCTTGCCGGGGTTGGTCCGTGGATGGGTGACCATCTTTACATACCGAGACTTCTCCGTGCCTCGGCAAGCACGTTAAGCCGTTGGTCCCGGCTGTCAATCGTAGATCTTTTACAGTCGTTACGGGTGGTCAGAAGCCCGAATGTCTGACATCCAGTCTTACCAAGGGGTATCGTATTACCGAGTAACTGGGTTGTGGAGGTCAGGTAGGCAGTCGCTCCATGTAAAATACTGGTATTCAGCTGCATCCGGTTAGACTGGAAGCCGACCCCAAGATAGTTGGGCAAAGGCTAGGCAGATGAGTTACTAGTAGGAATTATCCTCATTCTAACCGTCAAAAATCAGCTACTTATTTTTCTCGTACCTAATATTATTCGCAAAGACAGGTATAATCAATTAAATATAAATATATTTGCTATCATTTTAGTTAATTGATTATACCAACAAGGTGTAACAAAACTGGCAGGGTGGCAGTGGTAACAATGTTGAAATAGGAGAGACTTTTTTGTTTTAATTTTAATTAAAACATTGTTACTAAGATTTAGGTACTTACCATAGATGAAAATAAAAATGGTGAATTTTAATTCACTGCTTATCTAATGGAGTGAAAGGACTCTTTAATGTGAAAAACTTTTACAAGGGAAATAATAAATTATTATGAAATAATAGCTGCATGCTTTGCAATGCCACTTTATTTTTTTGTTTACTATTATTGGGGCAGAAACCTTCGCGGGCGTCCTTAAAAGACCCTACCAAAGTTTCATCACAATATGATCAATGGTTTAGGAATGCAAAGAGGACAAAGATTAATTTTTATTTTTAAAGAAGAAGATATTAAAGTGGCTATTCAGTGCATTTATGTTCGCATAGTTCGACATAATGTATGGTACAAGTTTGTAGGGAAAAGATAATTTTTCGGGAGTCCAGGATTGGATCTACAGTATAATAATAAATAATTTATTGGACCAAAACATTATAAACAGGCAAACACAAACTACACAAAGAACAAAGACATAATAATATTAAAAGGGTAACAGCAGTTAGTGTTAAAAGTATTTGTAATGAATTCTGGTACCCGAAACATTTAATTTGTGTTATGAGTACCAGGTTCTATAGTAAAAGTTGTTCATGAGCATGAGTACTTCTACTCCCTTATAGATTGACAATTATTTAAAAGTCAACCTGTATAAAAGTAACCTTATAGACGCTATGATATCCACCAACACGCACTGGGCTTACATCCTGGATTACGGCCCATTCTCTCTCACAGAGAGGACACCTGAGTCCACTGAGTCCCAGCAGTGGGAATACCTATAATAAGGCTGATTATGCTATGACATGTAATTTATGTAGACGGTATGTCAAATATCTAAAATCGATCTCCTCCATCATTCTTTACTAGTGTCACATAAAGTCGAATTAGAAAAATCAAGTGGAGCTTACGTCGCAACTTGTGAAAAGTTTGCTGGGAGTGGACGATACCTCGCCTGTGCAAATTTAAACAGACAAGCAGGATAGCGTTCCGGCCGAGCACGAGAATTCCATTTACCTGACCGAAACGTCTAAGTCTTGGCCTTTAAACACTGAAACCACAAAACAAAGGCTATATTTTTCTACCATAAAGTCTTGGTAAGGAAGCAGTATTATGTATTTATACTAGTTTCTGCCAGTGGCTCTGCCCACGTGGAGTTAGTATTTCCCTCATTATAAATACCCTAATATTTATACCTATTGTGCTATTCCAGACTATAATCTCTCTCAGTGCCAAATTTCATCCAGATCCGTTCAGCCATTCTGGCGTGATCGAGTAACAAACATCCATCCATCCATTTTTTTATTTTTTTTTTACATTCAAACTTTCACATTTATAATATTAGTAGGATTTAGTGTTCAATAATGGAGTAGGATACATTAACTCACGTCTGTTTCTCACGGGGGTAGGCAGAAACTATAGAACGCCACCTGCTACGACCCTTACCTACATCTTCTGCTTCGTTTACGTTCATTCATTAGATCATACACGCACGCTGGTTGTGAGTAGGTACTGCGCACCTGATCTTTCTGAAGAACATGTCCTGGTCTGTGTATGTTCTTCTTGGGTGTCCTCTTTCGGCAAACATCATCATCATCAGCCTTTTTTTAATGTCCCCACTGTTGGGGCACAGGCCTCCTCTCTGAAAAGGTGTGGGCCATAATCCACCACGCGGACCCAATGCGGATTGGTGGATGTAACATGTCTTCGAAATTTTGGTTCTAGGACATGCCGGTTTTCTCACGATGTTTTCCTTCACCGTTTTGAGAGCATTGGTGATGAAATAATTTACATAAAGTAAAGCGCCTGGCTGAGTTTGAACTTAGGACCTACCAACTTGTAAGTCGCGGCCGTTACCACTGGGCCACCACTGCTCCTCGTCGAACATAGTTATTAAATAAAATTGCTTTATTCGAGACTTCAAATATGGTTAGTGTAACTTACTACCGGAAAATGTACGATTTCTGCGGAGTAGACCACGGTAAAGAGATAAATAAGGTAAAAGAAGAAGAAGAATTAAAATGTAAGGTAAAGAAAGGTTATTTGGTGAGAAAGGAAATTTGGTGATAGACTTTTAAAAGTCTTTCATGACTTTACCTATGCATGCAGTGACTCGAACTGATGCGTCACTGCGTCTCTTTTGCTCTAGCGGCAAACTGCTTGCCAAATTGCCTTTCTTACAAAATAACTTTCCTTTACTATAGATATATCGCTAATAGTACCCAAGACCGCAAACGTCAAAGCAAGCACCTCAAAAACATTATTTAAAGAGTTAACACTCTTAATAAGGTACCTACGGAGCAACAACACATTCGGTACCTAACTACCTAACCACCCATCCGCCATTCGGCTATAACTCCCAAGTATTTTACGTCAGCACTAACATCGAGTAATACCAACTGTTTCCACGTCGCCACTCAGTAGATACCTTTTAAACCAGAAAATGGATGGTACAGAGAAGTTATAAAAAGAAATACGACATTCCTCCGTCTCTGTTTATTACTGTACATTAGTTATACAGCTTCCGTAGTGTCGTGTCGGCATGAAATGGAACTAATGAGATTTTGATGTTTTTTTGACTATGCTCTTATTTTGCTTGGGCACGTTAAGATGTTGTTCGAGGCCACGTGAGGACACTAGTTGCGAATTTAACTTGGAGATAGTGGACTTTGTTTGAGAATGATTGATAGTTTTTGCTTGCTTTGGTGACATTTAGGAGAAAATGAAAATGTTCACTCGGAAAGATGGTACAGTATTTATAGCAAAAACCGGCCAAATGCGTGTCTAACTTTGCACATTTACCGTACCAAATGTATTTTTGACTATTTGTATGGCTTTGGGCTTTGGGTCAACAACATGCTAATACTGAAAATTTAAAGACTGTAGCTCCAACCGTTTTGGCTGTAAAACCTGTGGGACAGACGATGGACAGGCAGACAGACGGACAGACGAACACGTGAGTGACAGCAATAGGGCTTCGTTTGGACCCTTCGGGTACGAAACCATGAAAATGAAAAAGTTGATGGTGTCTTGGTTTGTTAAATACATAAACCACGATAAAATACCAAAAAGCATACGGTAAAAAAAAAACCGATATCATTTATTGCTATGTAAAATCAAAGAAAGTGGCCATTATACCCATCATGAATGAATGCCGAGGCTCCGCTTGCTAATTGCTGAGTTTCAATTGACTTTGAACGGTCTGACTTGTGTGGTAGTAATTAAGTAAAAATACACTTTTACATTATTAATCCGTCAGGCCCCTCATAGGTTTTTAATTGTGTCTGTTAATGAGGGTCTTGACGCCGGCCCAATCTGCATTGGGCCCGCGTGGTGGATTACGGCCTACACGACCCTGTCACAGAAAGGAGGCCTGTGCCCCAGAAGTGGGGACATTAAAAGGCTGATGATGATGGTGATGACACTTTTATTAGCTTAACCTGTAACAAACTATACGAGTATATAGGGTGACTGGTAATTAGTGACCGATACTTAAACACGTAATTGTACTCATGATTACAAACAACTTTCTCAAATAAACATATAGTGAGATAGAACGGCGTCACGCAGCTAACAGCTGATAGGTCATAGGCGCGTGCGCGCGAATTTCATACGGTTGTTGTGTTATTATGACAAAAGTGAATGGGTACCTATAAAGTAATATTTCTTTGGGAAAGTTGTTTGATAACATGAGTACAATCACGTGTTTAAGTATCGGTCACTAATTACCAGTCACCCTATATATTATGAAATATCTTAGAAGTTATTCAAACTAAACTGGATCTTTCAGTTTAGTTTGGATGACAATGCATGGTTAGCTAAATGACGTCATTCTTAATCCTTTATGGTGGACTCCCAAAGATGGCATCAGTTATTTTTTAGGATTCCGAAAGTCTGAATGACACTTCTGGAGTGTAAATCCGTTTTTTTTTTCAAACAAACATTACCTGAATTTACGATATTTTTTTCGAATTTTCGAAATTACGCATTTGAAGTTACAAAAACGCAATAAATATCAAACTTATCCGAAAAGTACCTACGCGGCTTAAAGCGAAGGAGAGTTCGCGTTACAATGCGCGAAATAAAAAAATAACTTTTTTCATACCTAAAAATAAAAGTCGTTTCCCAGCAATAATGTTTGCGTCAAGCTACTGTGTTAGATGTCCAGTATGCGTAGTTGACGGCTATGTGATGTGTCTTTTTACACCTGTTTATAGTGATTTTACAAAAGTATTGTACATAGGAGAATACCCTAATCTACGTACAATATTGTTATTTCATCATCTCCACCTAAGTTAATATTCCATGCCTTATTCCTCTAATTTAATACAAACAAGCTCATTAATCACTCATCATTATGTGAATGAAAGATGATCGTAGCGTTTTACTTTCCTCCTTCAAGTTCGTGTACTAATAAGTTTACGTAACATCTTATGAATTGATGGAGAGATTTAATTATGAATTAGGGTCTGAACTACATCAGTTTTCTTTTAGTCTTGTGGGATCAATAAATGGCAGTCATAAAGAGCGGTGGTGGGCCAGTCGTTACGGCCCAACAAAAACATCGAACACATTGTGACATTCACCAACTCGCGTTGGGCCCGCGTGGTGTATTTCGGTCCACACCCTCTCACAGAGAGGTCTCTCATGGAGAAACTCGTGGCTAAAGTAATTACAGCCGCACGGGTCGATCCATCAGGTTAAGCTACGCTTGCTGGGGTTGGTCCATGGATGGGTGACCATCTTTACATACCGAGACTCCACCGTGCCTCGAAAAGCACGCTAAGTCGTTGGTCCCGGCTGTCAATCGTGGATCTTTGACAGTCGTTACGGATCGTCAGAAGCCCGAAAGCCTGACAACCAGTCTTACCAAGGGGTATCGTATTAGCTAGTTACTGGGTTGTGGAGGTCAGATAGGCAGTCGCTTCATGTAAAATATTAGTATTCAGCTGCATCCGGTTAGACTGGAAGCCGACCCCAAGACAGTTGGGAAAAAGGCTAGGCAGATGCACCCTCTCACAGGGAGGAGGTTTGTGTCCCAGCAGTGGGAATATTTTTGGTCTCTAATTATATATAAATTTATGATTATATTTATGAATATTGTAAGTACTCACAATGCGAGCCGTCGTATTTGTATTCAATATATTATGGGTAATATAGTTTCTGAATGGCACGGCAATGGCACGGCAATGGCACGACAATGGCACGGCAATGGCACGGCAATGGCACGGCAATGGCACGGCAATGGCACGGCAATGGCACGGCAATGGCACGGCAATGGCACGGCAATGGCACGGCAATGGTACGGCAATGGCACGGCAATGGCACGGAAATGGCACGGCAGTGGCACGGCAATGGCACGGCAATGGCACGGCAATGGCACGGCAATGGCACGGATATGGCACGGCAATGGCACGGCAATGGCATGGCATTTTAACACCATCAGCTCTTTCGTGTTATTTAAATGTTCGCTTTTCTTTTAAAGTTCTAAAAAAAAAAATATTGGTGTCGCGTTGGTTTTGACATAACATAACATCACGCTCGCAATCCGCGAAGGTAAATATGTGGCGAGTCTTTTGCCATCAACCGGGCACAAATTCAGACTGGACTGCTACTGTATAGTTCCAGATAGAAGAACCCATTAACACTTAGCCCAACCCGAGGATCAAACCTAGGACTCTATTGTCAGCAGTCTGTAGAGCTTGCGACCATGAAGTAGGTGTTAGGTTTAACGGCATACAAAATGAATGTCTATGAAAAGAACCATTTTCCGTTTGACCATGTCATCAGACATGGTCGTATTTACCGTAGGCCATTACTTTGTATTCTACTAATATTCATTTTCACTTTTTCGGCAAAGTTGTTGTACCTCGAGTATTATCATTTGCTTGTTGTTATAGAATAGGTATACTCGCAGTTATATTGATTCCCATCGAATCATTGATAGCGTTATCTAACATGACATGTAGTGTTCATGCAGGTCAATGATTTGGAAAGTATCAAATTATCAAACTCCTGAAAGCATCACAGGTACCTACACATAGGTAAGTATATAAATAAGTCAATTTAATAAAGCAGTGAATTTCACTTTCTTTGTTTTGGGGGCAGTTTTCTGTTTGTTTTTCCTATTTAATAGGTACCTAATAAACAAAAGGATTTTCTGTTACACAATGCTCCTGGTAGTTTCAGCAGTTGTCGTGGTCTCGTGGATACCATCTCATAAAATTTTAGTTTGAGGCAATCATCTGCGATACATCTTGTATAAGTGGTTAATTATTATCAGTCTGTTTTCTGACCGCCTCGTTTGTCTATTGCATAAAGCCATGGGTTCTATTCCCGTCTCGCCCAATGTAGTAATGGGCTTTCCCGTCTGCGATTTCTCAGTGGCAGGCCGTAGTTTACACTGGACTGCTTCATTATTGCGCACTATTCTCAGCGACACATAACATGAGGCACACACAGTACCTATGACGTAGGTATAGTAATTAATTTTTATTAATTTTGTAATATTTTAATACAATTGTAGTTTATTATTTTATTTAATTTAATTTATAATGTATGAATTACTTATTTTGCATTTATTTTTATGAATCTTTTTTACTCGAAATAAAGTGATTATTAACATGGGACTTAAAAATTACTGGCAAAATATTGGTACTGGTACTATCTGCAGATGCACCTCTGCCTGCCCTTCAGGAATACAAGCGTTATGTTTTTTTTTTATAGGTGTGGGAAATCGGCCTATGACTTCTCCCGCTCTGGGTGGAGCGGGAGGGCGTGTCAGACTTTTACTGACTAAACCCCACCCCTGTTCCTTCCCTGCCCTGAGTGCCCAGGGGCGCGGTAACTCTGTTTCGAATTTATCCACGACCCCTAGGCAGAGGCGTTATGTTAAGTCTGCTTTTCTTGAATTTGAACTAAGATAAAGGTGAACAGACTGATGTATAGCGATGGAATCTGGGTGGCAAAAAGCTTATAATTTTTGCGCTATGCACAAATGTAAAACTCTTGATGACTCTGCGAATATTAATAACGCTTCTTGGTGACAAAAACAGCTAATTAATAACAAAGTGAAATTCAATATAGCTCTGTGCTGAGCTGTATACAACACATATGGGTACTTTTTATAAAAGACACCGTACAAAATGTCAGCTAATTAATTTCGAACTTGCAAATAATACAGCTATTTATATTCTGTTGCACACTACGTGTTTTGTTTTACGTACGTCCAACATCGCCCTCCGTGCAAGAGCTTTATACTCGTAAATTATTTAGAACTCTTAATGAAATTATTAAAATGCTGCACAGTGCTCCAAAATATTTTAGTTTAATACCCACGTGTCAGGGACCCGAACTAATATGCTTTTAATCAAAAAGTTTGTTTATGTTCTGTTTGTTTTTCATTGTTTTTAAAGTTTGTGCATTGTAATGAAAGTGACTGTTGTTGGGTTCAGTTTATTATTATAATCGTAATAAATCACTCCTGAAGGAAAGTCAATCAATTGTGTGCGTGGCGATGGCTAGGCATCAGTCGTATCAAACTTTAACGGTTCAGAACTGATGTTCTACAAAACTATGGTTATTTATTTGAATACAACAATTTCTTCTCCTTCGCTTCACTCTTCAGAGTGGTTGTTGTGGTCACGACAATCTGTGGCCAATAGCTTTTTTTATGGACTTCGCCTCACGATATTTCGTCATCTTTCTGTTAGATTACAGTCTGGCGCATTTGTTAACAGGGCCTCTAACAGTGAATGTAATTTGATCGGTCCACACCATTTGTGACCTTCCGCGTGGCCTATTGCCTTCCACTCTACTCTATACCACCAAAAATGCTCCATGGAGGTGCTACTTGTTCTCGAGACATGGCAAAAGATAATCAGTATTCGAGACTGTACTATTTAATTGCTGATTAGACACTGTTTGATGCCAAGTTAACCCTTGTTTTTAGAGAGCTAGTTATAATTTGGAAGGAATTTTCTGATAAGAAATCCTTTATACTACTTTTTTCTTTTTTTTTTCTATACTAATACTCTAAAGTGGTAAAGTTTGTAAGTTTATTTGTAGGAAGTAATTTCTGGAACTACAGAACCGATTTTGAAATTTCTGTCACCAGTAGAAAGCTACAATTCCTGAGTGAAATTTGCTTTTGATCAAAATCCATGCGTACGAAATCACGTGCGAAGTGCTAGTTTTTAATAATTTCAGTACAAAATAACTCTTTCCACTAAAAAAAGCGAGTGAGTCTTTTTTTTTTGTCCAATGGACCAATGACATCTCCCGCTCTAGGGTGGAGCGGAAGGGCGTCAATCAATCAATCAACTCAGCTTATCGCAGTCCACTGCTTTACATAGGCCTCTCCCAGGCCACAACACCCTGTCCTCCACCTTCTTAAGATCGTCGGTCTATCTAGCTGGGGGGCGTACCACACTACGCTTGCCGATACGCGGTCTACACTCCAGGACTCGTCTGCTCCATCGGCCATCGGTCCTTCGACAAACATGACCAGCCCACTGCCACTTCAGTTTGCTTATTCTGCAAGCTACGTCGGTTACTCCGGTTCTTTTCCGGACGACTTTATGCCTGATTTTATCCTTCAAAGAAACTCCTAACATAGCACGCTCCATAGCGCGCTGAGCGACCTTGAATTTGTGGACCAGCCCGACCGTCAGTGTCCACGTTTCGGCACCGTATGTCATAACGGGCAGGACGCACTGGTTGAAAACCTGCCTTCAAACATTGTGGGATAGGGGACAAGAAGACCTGACGAAGTTTTCCAAACTCTACCCAACCCATCCGGATCCTTCTGTCAACTTCTTTATTAAAATTGTGTCTACCGAGCTGGATGACTTGCCCTTGGTAGACATACTCCTTCACAACTTCGAGAAGCTACCCTTCGATGCGGATTGGACTCGGTACGACATGTGAATTGTACATGACTTTCGTCTTGTCCAAATTCATCCCGAGGCCAACCCACCGCGAGGCTCCATTGAGGCTGTGCAGCATCAGGCTTACTTGCTCCGCCGTCTCTGCCATTATGACGATGTCATCGGCAAGGCGAAGGCGTGAGATGTACTCGCCGTTCACGTTGATACCCTGTCCAGTCCAATCCAGCGTCTTGAAGACGTCCTCCAGCGCGTTGGTGAATAGTTTCGGGGATATCACATCCCCCTGTCTCACCCCTCTGAGCAGTTGGAAATGGTTAGTTTTCTGATCTTCAAACTGGACAGTCATCGTGGCAGCGTCGTACAAACATCTCAACACTTCGATGTAACGCCAGTCGATTCGACATCGTTGCAGGGAGTCCAGAACTGCCCATATTTCGATGGAGTCGAAGGCTTTCTCGTAGTACACAAATGCTATACACAGCGGCTGGTTGTACTCCTCGGTATTCTGTATAATTTGCCGAACAGTATGGATGTGGTCCACGGTACTGAAGCCTTTCTGAAAACCAGCTTGTTCTGGTGGCTGGAACTCGTCAAGTCCCCTGGCGAGACGGTTCGTGACGACCCTCGAGAACAGCTTGTAGACGAGGCTCAGAAGTGAGATGGATCTATAGTTCTTCAGCAAGGTTTTGTCACCTTTTTTGAAGAACAGAACCACCGCACCTCAGCTTCACGCCTTAGGCGTTGAACCTTCTTGGATGACGGAGTTGAAGAGACTCGCTAGCTCCTGCCCGCTTTAAGGAGCTCTGTCGTTATTCCTAAAACATCCTTCATTAAGAGATTTTTCATTTTTCTGGGTCCATATATATACAACAGAATCAATAAAATTATAAACATTTATCCACTAACAAAGATCCACTGTAAAAGAAAAATTCAGGACTACCTACAAAAACTCTCTTATGATGAAACGGAAGCGATTTTGGACATTCCCAAATAAATTTCTTAGCGACTAGTTTCGGTTCACTTTCATATTTATTTTTAACTAAATTCCTAATCTAATAAATGTATGTACTCGTATATCGCTCACATCACATAAACAGATACATTATACACTTACACCAACTCTTAACATGTGTTCTCGTTTTATACACAGTAATTTACTCAAACACACGACATGGAAATATTATTTAATTATTGCATAAAAATCTTTATAAATGGCTAATAAAGGTGCACAATATTTTTAAGGGGGAGGAAATGCAATCCGAGATACAGGCTACCGCCTAGTGCGGATGCAGAAAATCCCAAACTTCATGTATGTATTACAAACTTTAAGCTAGTTCTAAGTTTTACATTGTAATTTTTCAATTTTGTAATATGTGTGTCTAAGTGAATAAATTATTATTATTATTATCCCGTCATCACCAGGTGCCTTGTTGTTCTTCAACTGTTCGAGAGCCGCCCTAATCTCGCACTGGTCGACATCTGGCTCGATGGTCATCTGCACTATGTTCTGCAGGTTTCACCGTCCGCGTTGAATAAAGGTGCCCATAGAAATCCTCGACCTCCTCGAGTATCTCGGACCTTGAAGTCACGATTCTGCCATCCGCAGTTCTTAGTTTCGTCAGATGGGGCCTCCCTAATTGTTGAGCGAACACTTTCGACCCTCCTCGGTTCTGCTCAATCGCGATCTTAATGTCGCGGGTGTTGGAGCACCGAATGTCGCGTCGCGTCAGCTTTCTAATTTTTAGGTTTAAGGCCCTCTTATCCGACGCAGACAGCTGCGTGGATGGCAACTCTCGTCTTTCCCTCATAAGTCCGAGAGTCTCCGAGGAAAGTTTGGACACCTTAATTTTCCGCAGCGACGGGAAATGTCTGCGGGACACGTCGCGTAGTGCTTTGACCACCTCGTCGGCCTTCTCGTCAACGGTGCTGACTGTGGTTTTCAACAGGGCGAATCGATTCTGATGTTCCAGTTGGAACTTTTCGAACCCTATAGCGGTCTGGGGCTGCGTAGGTCGGAGAGTAGGCCTCATCATGCGGATTCTCTCAGCTCGAAAATTTATATTTAGAGTGCCTCGGACAAGTCTGTGATCGCTTCCGGTGTTAAACCTGCTGATCACGGAGACATCTCTAAATATGTGCCTCTTAGCCGTCATGATGAAGTCTATCTCGTTTTTAGTCACGTTATCGGGGCTCTGCCAGGTCCACTTCCTTTGGGGTTTCTTTTCGAAGAAAGAATTCATCAAGAAGAGCCCCTGCGACTCTAAGAATTTGACCAGCATTTGCCCCCTGCGATTCCTGCGCCCCATGCCGAACGGTCCGACTTTCGATTCGCCGCGTTCTTGTACTCCCACTTTGGCATTGAGGTCCCCCATAACAGCGCTGTAGTGGGCCTTTGTAATACTGTGCATTGCCTTAGCAATATCCTCGTACATGGCCTCAACTGTCTCCACAGCGCATGTTGAAGTCGGTGCATATACCTGCTTCACTTTCAATTAATGCACAGGTACAAAAAAGGTACGCTACCCGCGCCGACACACTACTGATTTCTACAACGCTGCTAGTGAGTTCCTTGTTGATCAGGAAGCCAACACCGCCTTGGGAGAGCTGATCACCTTCGCGAAAGTAGAATAGGTGACCTGACTCCAGGGCTATCGTGTCCTTCCCTTGTCTTCGGACTTCATATAACCCCAATATATGCCAGTTAATGCGACCTAGATCCACCTCAAGTTCAGCAAGGTGATGGTCCAGCCTCATCGAACGTCCATTGTACGTAGCCAGATGTGGTCGTCGTCGTCGTTGGTAGCCTTACGTCACCCGGGGATTCTTCGCACCCCCCGTCCCGCCGTTACCGTGACCGCTACCTTGACCAGGAATAGCGAGACCACCGGGAACTGGGGGCCGTTGTTTTAGGGTTTTATTCATGGGAAGTTTTTAATGCCCATAGTCACCACGCTGGGCAAGCGGGTTTGTGACCTCAGAGCCAATCCTTTCGCAACGATAACGCTGCTGCCCGTCATCGCTCTGGAGAATTTAGGTTGGCTTGTCGGATAGTTATACCGCCGTCGTCGGTCGGTCGCCAGCCCCTCGTCCGTCAGTGGCAGGGTGTTCCACGCGTAGGTGAGGTTGACATTTGGGGAGTCTGGATGTTATGTGCTCCCCCTTACACCCACGGAAGGGTGTGTCAGACTCTGACTGACTAAAACCCACCCCTGTTCCTCCCTGCCCTTAATGCCCAGGGGCAAGGTAACTCTTTTGAATTTATCCTCAACCCCCGTGCAGGCATCGGCTATGACGGGCCCCGTCGTGTTTGCTGAAAACTCTTTGAGGCGCGCGTGGAACACTACGCGCCGTTGACTCTTGGGCTTGATGCTGATTGGACGGCCAGTTACCCACTACTCGCCGTCCGCAGGCCCAGGTAACCGAGTGAGCCCCTTACAATAGTCGCATATGATATTTACAATTTGATATCTCACCTTGGTAATAAGTAACATGAACATTCTATCCTGAAAAATTAAATTAAAACGTTTAGTTCCAATTTCACCGCGCGCAGACTTATTGTGCGCGCGCTCTACCATCTGACGGTCAACTCTATCACCGCGGGCGCTCATTGGTCAAATCAAATACCGCTTCCCCGGCTTCCTGTTGCACACTTCCGTCCAATTTCACGAAATCACTCCCACAGATAGCAGGAAATAGAGAGGAAAGATGTTACACATCATAAAAAAGGTACATGTAAAAGTGTTTCTTTTATTTTAATTACTGTATGTTATATCTCAGGAAATTTGATTATACTGGTAGGTATGCACAACAAACGTTTGCAACAACACTCAAAAGTAAATAGAATGTAATACAATTCCTTACCTTCAAACTTGAATGTTCTCTAGTGTTTGTTATATAATAATGCTGCGGTTAATTTGTAGCTTCCGTTTCATTGTAAAAACACTGAAAACGGAGTAGAAGAAGTTTGCTGGAGGACTTTTCTTGAGTTGGAATCTCGGGTGCTCAGATTGGGGACTCTGATTGCCCACCGAGTGATTCCAGGAAATACGATGATCCTGTATTCTCGTGCTGCCGTGCACAGTGAGGCTCGGGTGAGACCTCTTTACAGCCTCCCCAGGGATGTGCCCTAATAGACGTTCTTTCCATGTGCTGATAGTGATCACCGGGATGGAGTCAGGGAAGAATCCCGCACTCCTTAGTCTTTTCTCCAAATGTCCACCTTTGAAAGTTTTCCCCTAATATAAAAAAAAAGGATTTCTTTCGTGTATTTGATTCCAATGTGGGGTGTCTGTAAAAGCAGAACTAAACCATGTCCTGTGATCAAAACCGTAACTGAAAGACCTGATGTAGCACAGAATAGAACGATGCCATCTGCTCAGCTACCAGTGAAAATTGGTACCCTTCACCAGGTCATCGGTTCATCTTGTAGGAGGCATTCCAGCATTGCGTCTTCCGGTACGCGGTCGCCAGTTTAAGTTCCTACAGGAACCGCGGATTCTTCGCCTATGGTATTTATCGATAGTGTAGATAGCTCTACAGGTGAAAGAATCCCCGTTATTGGATGAGTAATTTTAACTATAAACCTGCAAAAAACAATTTTACTTTTTTTTAAACTTTTATTTAACAATGCAATTTGTTCGGATCAAATCTTGTAATCTGAATTAGAACCACTTCCTCTTATTCTAGGGAAGTTTTTTTATGTTGGTTCAGTTCCGATGACAATGCATTTTTATGGCAAGCATGACCTGAATTGATATTCAGGATAAGCTCCAGATAGAAGAACTCTTACCAGCAGCACAGACACGAAATTTCGTGTATGATTTTAAAAGCTTATTAAAAAAATATTTTATTACAATTAACTCTACTACATAATTTTCACACAAAGATATAAATTCAATATTAAACTTGAATCCATTCAAATACCACCAAACAATTCATCTGTCTAAACCTAACCTAAATCGTATGAGCGTATTCTGCTCGTAGACTAGCAGAGCATTGTGGACGAAGAAACAATATACCCGCTGTTTACAAACCGCCGGCTTATTTCGCGTGATCCGCCCTCTGTCTAACACAATACTTTGCTGTGGAAACAGTGACGTCATCCTCAGGGATGAGTTCTGCATGGCTGCATTATGCTATTTTGAATATGGATAGGTGTAAAGGTCTTTTAGTGTAGGTAACAGACCGGAGGATTGAGTTTTTTTTTTAATGGTAATATTTGTCAATTTATTAAACTCTCTAGGCAATTGTCGAGGGCAAACGTCCGAGAGGTCGTAGTCCACTCAGATGGTCGGACCAAATCCGGTCTGCGCTGAACACCAAGCTTCACGATGCGCTCCACGATTCCAAAGACAGGAACAGGTGGCGCAACATGAACAAGACAATCTCACGTTCGTGAGATCACAACCCTCAGCAATGAGGAAAATGACGCAAGAAGAGGAGGGAGGCAATTGTGTTCCATTGTCAACCACATCATTTTTAGGGTTTCGTACCCTAAGGGTCTAAACGGAGCCCTATTGCTGTCACTCACATGCCCTTCTGTCTGTCGGTCGTGTGTCACAAAAGTTTATTCCGAAGAATTTTTTAACTTCACATTGACCTATGAACTTGAGGTGTGAATGTTTATTATTAAGTACATTTTACCAACAAATACCAATATTTGGTACTGAATCCCAAAAGTGCGAAATCCGAATCACACTTGGCTGGTTTTTACTATCAGGCTTGTGCGAAAAAAGTCGTACGTAAGCCAATCGATAAAAAACTCTTATTACGAGTTAAATCTCATATCGATGTTTGTCAAATTGGTTTAGACATCGTTGACATGGTAGACTGTTCCTGAAAGACTGATTGTTGTCAAGGATATGCAATAGCAACAAAACAGTAGTCGACTCACTCAAATAAATAAACAAACAAGTTTTAAAAAAGAAGTGCCAACTTATTAATACCAGTATTTTAATAATAGCAAACGGTGTAATGTAGCAACAAAGAGCGAAATATACAAAATTGTGGGTGCGAGCGTAATCCCTGTATCTTGGCTGAAAATAGGAAAAGAAGCCTGATTCACGCGAAGCCGGGAATGAATTTATTTAGCCACGGCGAAATTAAACACAAATATATTCATAATGCACTCTGAATGTAAGCGGGTTTCGCTGTTCCTGAAATTTATAAGTTGGTTTTTTTGTGGGTGCTGTAATATGCATGTTTGGAAACGACGATCGAGTTTTTCGTTTGATAGAGCGTTATGTCCCAAGTGCATGTTAAATGGTAAGTCTTTAAAAACTTTGTGAGGTTTTTTTTGGAACATCTTATATGGGTTGTATTTAGCCTGGACTGGCTGTTCTTTTTTTTGCAGTTTTTAAATCCTCAAATAACTACCCCCGCTCTGGGTGCAGCGGGAGGGCGTGTCAGAATCATACTGACTAAAACCCACCCTTGTTCCTACAGTTGCTTGTGCCAAGGGTCGCGATAACTCTCTTTCGAATATATCCGCAACCCCAGGCAGGCATCGGCCCTAGCGGACCCCGTCAGTTGCTGCTGATATCTTTTTGAGGCAGCCTGGACTGGCCTGGAGTGACGCATGTGATGGCCTGA
The DNA here is from genome assembly GCA_951329385.1 of Polia nebulosa. Classification (NCBI taxonomy): domain Eukaryota; kingdom Metazoa; phylum Arthropoda; class Insecta; order Lepidoptera; family Noctuidae; genus Polia; species Polia nebulosa. The sequence continues at coordinate 16,276,867 of OX589588.1, read as the reverse complement.
TTGATGTGTAGGTGGTGCTAATCGTTCTACTTACTACTTATGTTCTACAGAATCAGCGAGACAAACTTCAATTTTTGGTTTTGGTGGGAAATCATCAAATAACTTCTCCCGCACTGGGTGGAGCAGGAGGGTGTGTCAGACTCTTACTGACTAAAACCCCGGGTGGGTTTTAGTCAGTAAGAGTCTGACACACCTTGTTACTTCAGTTGCCTGTGCGGTCCACAGCCGCGGTGACTCTTCCAAATACTCCCGCAACCTTAATCAGCCTACAGATTGATTTGAAACAATTCCATATCTACAAATTTTGAGTGAACGCTCCATATAGCCTGCCTAGCCTGCGGCACTCACCTAGTGTACCTGTCTATCAAAAAAATAGTTTTCGTAATCAAATCAGCACTTCCAGAGATTACCTACAAACAAACAATTTTACCTCTAGTTTAGATAATTTTAAAGGATAAGCTATCGTACGATTACAGTACAAACTAGTGTCACTACTTTGTTCTGATATCTCCAGATAGGTACGTGTTATTGTTTCTACTACTCGTAACGGGCGATGTTTGTTTCACTTCAACATTCATTGACTGTTACTAATTATCTACATTAATTGAAGTTTTATTGCAAATGGAGCTTTTGACTAGGAAACTCTTCAAATAGAAAGGGGACGGTGCAAACAACCATTGATCTAAACCTGGTTTTATAAAATTTAAGATTTTCCGATCAACATAATGAAGTTGATCTGAAAATCTTAAATTCAAAATCAATGTAAATGGTTTTCGTTTCATAAAATTTTGTTTGGATAAACAATCATTTATGTTATAGACGTCAGCGTAAATTAAGAGATTGTTGAATTATCCTTCATCATCATCATCGTCGGCCTTTTAATGTCCCCACTGCTGCGGCACAGGCCTCTTCTATGTGAGAGGGTGTGGGCAGTAATCCACCACGCGGGCCCAATGCGGATTGGTGGATGGTCACATGTCTTCGAATTATCCTTCGCAAAAACATATTTCTACATTTATTAAGGACTACATATTTGTATGACAACTTACCAGATGATTGAGAAAACGAGCACCACCACATAACTTAGTCTAGCAAGCCCCTATCTAGGTATACACATTGGCAATAATACAACTTTGGAAACCCTGAGGGACTTCTTAGCTAGAAGGCCGTACACAGTGTATTTACAGGGGATGTTGTTCAGAGAGATCAGGTGCGTAGTACCTACTCACAACCGGCGTGCGTTTATCACCAGATGACCTTATCGAAGCGGGAGGAGTATATTAGGATCGCAGCAGGTATAGTTTCTGTTCACCACCATGGACAAAATCGGCCAAGTGTTAGTCGGACTCACACACGAAGGGTTCCGTACTATCGTAATTATATTTTATTTTCTGACTAAAATATAAGTAGGATTGATAACAATATGGGGGTTACTACAGAGATGACGACTAATAGATGTATGGAAGAAAAACATGTTGCGCCGACCTCAAATAAATCGGGATAAGGGCAGGAGAGTAATGATGATAACAAATTTAACTTGAATAAATACTCTCCCGTATATTGAAATACGTTACGGTTAATTATCCAATTGTAAATGTAATTATGTAATCGCAAAAAAACAAATGTGATAAAACTACAAATTAACATTTTTCCTTTACTTGTGCTATAGGACCATGCTTCTGGCAAAATTCCATGATTCTAAGTCAACGGGAAGTACCCTATAGGCTTTAATTTCACTTTGAGTATCACAAAAAAAAACCGTACCGTGTCTTTTGATTGCATTGATTGAAAAGTTTAGTTTTTTGACAGGTCCAAGGGACAGACCTGAGTTTCGATATTAATATTAACTTGATACTTGTCCTGAGATAATTTTTTTTTTTACAAAAAATATAACCGACTTATAAAAATTGCAAAATAACTTTAATTTCGGAAGTCGGTGTTTGTATTTTGTTTCTTCGGTATTTTACTAAAATGTACCTATTATTTATTAAAATATTAAGCTCATAAAGGTTTATGTTGATTTATACAACAAAAAAATGCTGAATCAATTTCTATAAAATTTATATGGGACCACATAGGAATCATCAAAATCTATTTACAAGTGGCGGCGATATCACGTAACAAACATACAGACGAATTGAGAACGAAGTCGGTAAAAAAACGGTCTTGACCGACGCACAACGAAGTGATCCTATAAGGGTTCCTTTTACGGGACCCTAAAAAGAAATGAGTTTACGTACATATTAAAACTTTCATAATCCCAATTACTAAACGATCTTCCTCAAGTATCTATCTAAGACTTGATTTACTAGTGTTAAAAGGCCGTACACGAAATTTTGGCCTATTTCACTGATTTACGTGATTTTACAGATAAAATAATGCATTTCTATAAGTTTTAATGCATAACATTAAAGATCATTTCAATAATGATCTAATAAATGAGCTAGTTGGGCATTAAAACTTTTAGAATTATATTATTTTAACTGTAAAATCACGTAAAATTTCGTGTACGGCCTCTTAAGTTATCGTGAACTAAAGCCCGTTGTTTCCCATTTACTAGAGGCAACTGAGCAAAATGGGATATTATGGCTGTTGAGGAGCAATAGACCTTGGAAATAATCGTGACTTGCTCTATATGCGGTTGTTCGCAGAGGAATTGTCGTCTCGTTTAGTGTCGTAAGTTAATCTTATGTTACTTACTAATCTTAGCAAATATTGTAAAGAGGTAAAGTTGTTTGTTTGTTTGCTGGCTGTAGTCTCCAAAAGATCCCATTACGATAATTATTTTATTGATTAGGTACCTACCTACCTATACACTATTGTCGGATATCGTCGCTTAAGTTCTAACATCACGTATGTGAAAATCTGGAACTTTTCAGGAGAGCAAATAAACTGTTTAGCAACACGTAACTCAGGTTTTTAGGGTTCCGTACCCGAAGGTTCCAAACGGAGACCTATTTCTGTCACTATTGCTATCACTCACGTTTCCGTCTATCCGTCCGTCTGTCTGTCGTCTGATACAAAATTTTGTTCCGAAGAATTTTACCTTCACCTCCACCCCTCCTTCCCTACAAGAACTGAATATTAATAAATTTAAATCATGTAATAAACGTAAACTATGCCAGAAAGCTTTTTACTCAGTAAAAGACTATCTTGAGGACAAAAAGGTTTGAGATTGAACTGCTTCAATGATATACATTAGTCAATATTTTCGTTTATATTGTAAGTATGCCTTTTTATACACAATGACATTTTATATTTAATTTTTTTTATTATTATTTTTGACATGAATATTTACTTTGTAAATTATTATACACAGTGACATTTAATTTATTTTTATTTTTTGACATGAATATTTACCTGCTGTCTTGTGTGGTTCAGAATGTTGGGCCACAAAAGGGATGAACGAAAAGCAATTGCATGCGGCTGAGATGAGAATGTTAAGAGCGATGTGTGGTGTTACGCGCATGGATAGAATTAGGAATGAGTGTATAAGAGGAAGTCTGAAAGTGGCACCGCTGACTGAAAAGTTGTGTGGAAATCGGTTGTCGTGGTATGGGTATGTGATGCGGAGGAATGAAGAAAATGTCGTGAGGAAAGTCTTGTGTATGGATGAGGATGGCTATAAGAGTAGGGGAAGGCCAAAGAAACGATGGTTGGACTGTGTGAAAGAGGATATGGGTAAAAAGGGGGTGACTACAGAGATGACGACTAATAGAGGAGTATGGAGGAAAAATACATGTTGCGCCGACCCCAAATAAATTGGGATAAGGGCAGGAGAATGATGATGATGATGATTTACTTTGTAAAGTAACATTTCTTGTATTTTTGAAGTGAAACTTCTTTAGAATCGTTGTGATTTCAAACCGGATGCAACGGAAAAAACGACAGGTAAGAGACACAAATACAAAAGAGCGAGATGACGGCGAGAGGAGAGGGCGCGCGCGATGCGGGGCCTGGGGTCCCGTCACTTCGCTACCGATCATCAACTTTAGACAACTATTGCTCACCTTTGGCCACCTTTTGACAATCTTTTCCCCCCTTTGACCACCTTTGACCACTGATTGCTCACCTTTCGCTCACTTTTGACCACCTATTGTTCACCTTTGACCACCATTTGCAAACCTATGACCAACTTTTGCTCACCTTTGGCCACCTTTTGACTATCTTTGCCCACATTTGCCCATCTTTGCCCACCTTTGGCCACCTTTGACCACCGATTGCTCACCTTTGACCACCAATTGCAAACTTTTGACTAACTTTTGCTCACCTTTGGCCACCTTTTTGCTCACCTTTGGCCACCTTTGCCCATGTTTGCCCACATAAAGTTTCACTTATATCGTGTGCGAATCGCACACACCTTTTTTTTATTTATTTCTTATAATTTTAAATGTGGGGACTATGTGGGCTATTTTTTTTTCTTTTCCAGTAATTTTTTAACGTTTTCTGACAGTTTGAGTACTTTTACGGCCTTCACAAATGTCCTGTCATTGAGCTCCTTAGTAGTTCTAAGTTGAGCTAATCGACTATGACAGATGCTTGCACTGACTGGACAGGTCCACTCAAATATGTGTGATTTTTTCTTTAAAAAACCATTACAGACACAAATCTGCATGGTCTTCATTATATTGTGAATGTGAGAACTGTGCAGGTCGTTATATTCAAATTGATTTCATGATTGTCTGGCAGTTTGAGTACTTTTGCGGCCTACCCAAATGTCTTTCCTTTGGTATTGTTCGTCAGTTCGTTGAGCTCCTTATAGTTCTGAGTTGAGCTACACGATAACTGACAAATGCTTGCACTGTCTGGACAGGTTCACTCAAACCTGCGTGGTGCTTTCCTCAAAAGCTCATCTCAGACATTCGCGAGTCATTTGCTGTTAGTTATTGAAGAGTTTTTTTTGTCAGTTTAATCGGTCTCTGGGACTCGTCGAGCTTCATTGCATCGGCGTTTTTTTTCTGGTGGTCACCACTGTTGATTCTGGCTTACATAAATTACAGCTGTTTGGAAATAGTGTAGCGCAATAGTCCCAACAAAAAAAAACAGTGCCACTGTCTATCTCCTAAGATCTTCATCAGATCCTAATGTAATACCTACATACTAAAACCTTCCTTGAAAAATATGCATTTGAATAACGAAAACGCCATTCAAATCGTATCAGTAGTTTTAGAAAAAAACGCGGACAAACAAGTGGCGGAACTTCACCCCTTTGTGGACGGATTTGGAGAAAACTTAGCTCACGGGTAGACCATGCTCTGGACTAAGAGATAGAATAGGATATTTTCGATTTTACACAGGCAAAACCTCTGGCTGAAGCTACAGTATTTTTTAAACTACATATCTAGATTTCAAATAAGGCTATAAGAGTAGGGGAAGGCCAAAGAAACGATGATTGGACTGTGTGCAAGAGGATATTATTATGGGTAAAAAGGGGGTGACTACAGAGATGACGACTAATAGAGGAGTATGGAAGAAAAAGACATGTTGCGCCGACCAAATAAATTGGGATAAGGGCAGGAGAATGATGATATCTGGATTTCAAATACCTGTTACAACATATTTTTTCTGGCATGACGAAAGCCTGTTTCATATTTTTTACATTTCGCGAAAGTCTTATTAGAGTGCAGATACGGTTAGTTTCAAAACCAAAAATTCTTCGAACGTCCTACACATATAGAATTAACAGAGAACCACGTCAAAAAAGCCTTCTGAAAACTCTGAAATACCAACAGCAATTTTCATCAAATTCTTTGTAAGAGATTGAGGTGTTTACTAGACAAATCTTTTCATCTCGTATTCGTGTCGGTGACCGTCTGGCTGCAACACGACACGACACGATACGACATTTGCATTATACATGAGATGTTTTGGAAAAGATCACTCACATTACGCTATTGACTATGAGCGGTTATCTTGTTTGCGAGAGTTTTGTGAGATTCCTTACACTGGTTATGTAAGCATTATGCATGTTGTATAGTATGTCGTTTTGTTCGAGTTGTCTCTCGTAAGTATTTGAAAATCATTTTCATTATTGATAGGATCAGCGATAAACGTTGACTGTGTTTGACAAGTCGCGAACTGACGAGCGAAAGGTCTTAAGTTCGATTACGAAATTTAGCTTGCTTTCTTAGAAATTAGTCTAACAACAAAAATACTTAAGTATTTTTTTATTTTTGATAGGCACGCGTTTAACCACTATCTCACCTGATGGTAAGCGATGATGTGGTCGAATATGGAGCACTCTTGCCTAGAAGTGACCTATTCAATTTATTTATTTATAGGACATGTTATCTTAAGTATACTGTCGATATTACAATGTATCAATATCTTAAGTATACTATCGACTTTATTATGTGTAGTAATGTGCTAATTGGAACTGGTTACGAGACGTGTGAGGAGCGTTTGATCACTATCTCACCTGATGGTAAGCGATGATGTGGTCGAAGATGGAGCACGCTTGCCTAGAAGTTACCTATTCACTCTTGACTTAAAGACTCCCGGGTTGTAGCTATCAGGAAACACAGATTCTGGCAGGGAATTCCACTCCTTAGCTGTACGCACAATGAATGTGTTCCCAAAACGATTTGTGCGTGTGGGTGGGATGTCCACCATGTACCGGTGGCTCATCGCCGTACGTCTTGTGGTCCGATGATGGAACGGGCTTGACGGACTTAAACTATGCAATTCCGACGCACACTCCCCAAAATGCAACTGATAGAAAACCGACAGGCTAGTAACTCGGCGTCGATACTAAAGCCTTTGAAGCTTCGACTCGACGAGCTTATCGTTGCCGATGATCCTCTTGGCTCGTTTCTCAATTGAATCAAGCACATCAAGCTTGGGGACAAAGATGAGAGCAGGGGGCCTACTCCGAAGTGTTTTTACGAAGTATCGGCCGAATGTTGGGACATATTTGTGTGAAATGTTAAATTGAATGTGCCATACCTAAAATTGTCGCTCTTCTCTGAGAGCTTCTTCCATCAAAAACATACGTAATGCCATTTCGCTACAATTTTAGGTATGTGCCATACCTGATGATTCATTTTAACACTTCACACAAATATGTCCGAACATTTCGCCGATACTTTGTAAAAACACTTCGGAGTAGACCCCCAGTACTCCACACACGATCGAACTTGCGCTTCATAAAGTTTGAGCAGATGTTCCGGCGTGAAGTACCGTCCCACCTTTGCTAGGATTCCCAACTTTTTGGCAGCCACTTGAGCTTTTGCCTCTATGAAAGGACCAAAATTTAGGGTAGATATCAACGTGACATCAAGAAGCTCAAGTTGGTCGGTTATTGGCATGGTTACATCTCAGAGGTAGGTATAATGAAAATGAGCATCCAACATTACAGGATTGGATTTATGTCATCGGTCCACCATGTGGGAGATCTTTCAGCACTGCGTTTTCTGGTTCGTGATCGCCACTCTAGAACCTTTCGGCCCCATCGACCATCTGTTCTGTGAGTATTGTGCCCTGCCAGTATTGTGCCTGTATTGTGCCAGTATTGTGCCTGCTACTTAAGTTTGGCGATTCTTCGGGTTGTGTCGGTAAATTTGGTTCTCACAGGGCTTCTCTCTGGTATTTACAACAACACAAAACAGAATTTCCTTAGCCAGGGATTAGCATTATCTAATCCTAAGCCTAGCTTTAAAAAATTCTATCTACTTTATATCTTCCTATATCTGTTACAACTGAGCCGACAATTTCCCTCATTTATAAATCTGTTGTTGTATAATCTAAATAACGAACATAAAAGACGCGTAGGTATTACTGATAACAAGGGTATTCTCTAAAACACTGGAATATATTACCTAGTACCTATTAATTATATAGCATTAAATTAGCGACTAGGAAGTCAAGAGATCTAATTAGGGTTGTAACAGAACCTCGCGTTTGCCTCCACAAAGGCGGAACTTTCAACAAAAATTTAACCTCTGCAGCGAGATATCGCTACCTACTTTTTAGTTGTGGTTCCCCATTAAACTGTGTTAACAATTCATAGACATACGATATCAAATCCGTCAATAAGACGAAAGTTATGCCCGAACATACATACAAACAAAATACATACATTTGAATTGATAACCTCATTCTTTTTGGAGTCGGTAAAAGCTGAATTGAACTACGGTAGCGGCAATTATTGACAGAAGATAGGTAGGTAATGCATACTTTTGAGGTTTCCGAACGTCCGAATGAAAAAACGAAACCCTAATAGGGTCACTCGTGTGTCTGTCCGTTATAGTCAATGTGCTCCGAATGTACTGGAACCATTGAGTTGAAATTTGAGATACACGTGAATATCTGGACCCAAGCATGGACTATTACAAGTCCGTGTATTTAGATTATTATATTCATGTGTGTGTAAATAAATGAATTTGGAAAATGGGGTCAATTTCGGGGTGAAAATCAGAAAATTGGAAAATAAATCAAACTGTACCATGCGACATAATTATCAAATGAAGGTCTCAAATGATTTTTTCGAATAATTAAAAAAAAAATAGTTTTAATGATAGAGAAAATTGATGAAATTTGATCATCGCCTTATTTTCGAAGCTAAGTCTAAAATTTTGAAAAAAAAAATGTAAAAAAAAAGTTCTTTACTTACAGACAACAGGAAAATCTAAGCAAATATTAAAAAAAAACTTTATTGCAAAAAAAAACAACCGATTTCCATAAAAGAAAATATACTAAAAATTTAAAAATAACTTTAATTTCGGAAGTCGATGTATGTATTTTATTTCCTCGTTATTTGACACCGACTTCCGAACTTAAAGTTATTTTTAAATTTTTAGTGTATTTTCGTTTTTGGAAGTCGTTTGTTTTTTTTTGTAAAAAAGGTTTTTATTTTGCACTTTTTATTTGTTACACCCCAGAACTCAAAACCCCAATAACATTGAACGTGGAATTTAAACATAGTCGTAATTAGAGAAAACCAAAACGTCATCTAGGTATACATATTTTTCGTTTTTGTTCAGTTTTTCAAAAAGCGGTGAAGCAATTTCGATAAAATTTATATGGGACCACCTCGGGAGTATTTTCTTTTGGATATAAAAAGTATTTTGAAAATCAGTTCACAAATGACAGAGAAATCGGTGGACAATAATAAGGATCCGTTTGGACCTTTCGGGTACGGAACCCTAAAAACCTCCTTTAAATCATTAGTAAATACTTAACTACTCACATCTATCCTTCTTTCGGGTAGACCTGCTAATCAATTTTTTAACTAATCACATGGTATTTTTTTTATAAATACAAACTTTTTTGTCTCTATTACTAATAAGAGTGACCATACGTGTGCTTAAAAACACACGCTACAGAAGAAAATCCTAAAATTTCCAGAAATGCACAGAATACTGTCCATCCAAGGCTCTTGACACCAAGTCACAGTTATTGTTGTACGTCTCGCTCAAGTTGCGGTCAGTGCCGTGAGCGTTACGTCTGCCGTAGACTCGTCTCATGTCCACATTAGCATAGACGTCGCTAAAACGGCCACAGAGAAAAGGGCACATCTGCCCTTTTTGCATTATTGAGTTAATTATTCGAAATCAGGAGAACAATGCGCAATATTTTTAGGGTTCCGTACCCAAAGGGTAAAACGGGACCCTATTACTAAGACTCCACTGTCTGTCTGTCTGCCCATCTGTCACCAGGCTGTATCTCATGAACCGTGATAGTTAGACAGTTGAAATTTTCAGAAATGATGTAAGTATTTCTGTTGGCGCTGTAACAACAAATACTAAAAAACAGAACAAAATAAGTATTTATGGGGGTTCCCATACAACAAACGTGATTTTATTACCGTTTTTTTAGATATTGGTACGGAACCCTTCATACGCGAGTCTGTCTCGCACTTGGCCGATATTTTAATTTATTATTTTCTCTAAGCTGCCGTGCATGTTTCTGGGCCCAAAGTATTTAAAAAGTAAGGAAAGCATAGATTCGAAAGAAGAAAAAGCTGCAGCTTGAGTTTTTTTCCCTTTTCATCGTCACAGTCTTGTCAGAGTGGTCGTGGTCGTAATATTAGAGGTGGTACTTGAGTTACACTAGTGAAAAGTTTAATTTCGCCGAACAAATATACGAATGTTCAACATTTCAGATCATTTCGTTTTTTTTCTCTGTTTCGTGTTTACGTTAGATGTGCTCTTTGTCTGTATGACAGTAGTAAAATACATGGAATTTACAGCACATCGCCAAAGCGGCCCTTGTCACTGCGGCTAGCTCTGTCTGTGCCCGGCCTTACAAAGAGGTATTAAATTAATTAAACTCAATAAGGAACCTAACGTTATTCAATTTTATAATGCTTAGAGTAATACCAACACTTTATGTACTTTCTATATTTTAAGATATTATTACAGATTTTTATGTAAACAATAAAATGTTACTGTCAAAGTGACGAATCAGGAGTTGACAACACTTTCCCATGACCAAAATAAAATAAAAGCCTTTGATTTTTATATTAAAAAGAAAAAGAAAATTACGTTTACTGACACAACATTAAATTAAAACGAAAAACATTAAGTAAATATTAAATATATCACTATTGTGCTAAAAGAGCCTCAGCTCAGCATAATGTCGGGTGGCAACACTTGGTGCTGGTTTCCAGCTGCAGTCCACGGGTTTCATATGCTCGAACGTTTAGAACATTGTTGGTACGAGTATATAACAAAAAAGCCAGAAAACCGGTTGTATTCATTTGATTTTCGAACTGTTGTAAAAACAATGGCATGTTGGACAGTATATAAACTTTTCTGTATTAGGTATCAGTACCGTCGTCATACTTGGTATCACCCAAGCTATTTTCAATCATTTCGATCATTAGTATTTTGCAAATTTGGAATCTGTATGTCAGTAACGTTCTTATGCCTAAACCAATGAACCAAGTTTGATGATGTTTTGGTATAGAGGCGGATTGGACCTGAGGGAAGGACACGTCATCCGGAGAGTAGCATTTAGGTACTCGTAAAAGTCGATGATACTGGATAACATGACATCTGAGAGAAACTTGTGTAAAATAAAAATACGTCATATAATTTAGGCTTTAATCCACTTCATTATGTAACTCAGACGTACATATCTACATATTCGTATATTAAAATTAATCAATTTATTAGACTAGAAAGATATTATAGAAAAACATTATATTACATGGTACCTACTATCTAACAATTTAAGTCTTATATTCAACATTGCTTGCAATTAACAGGGTTTAAAACATAGTATTCAACACTATTTTTTATTTAATTTCATATCTACATAAATACACGAAGGTATGATAACTCTAAATAATTGTCTCACTCACTAACAGTCGTTTTCATTTAATTACATTTATAAGATAGCATCACACCTATATCCCTCGCAGGGGAAAACAGGTGCCCAACAATGCACCCAAATTTCACCATTTATGTTTAAGTCATCATCATCATCATTTTAGCCGAAACACGTCCACTACTGATATAGGCCTCCCCCTAGTATTGCCTTAATGACCGGTCCTGTGCGTCTCTCATCCGTCGAATTCCCACGACCCTCACCAGATCATCGGTCCACCTTGTGGGAGACCTTCCAACGTGGCATCTGTACGTGGTCTCCACTTCAGAACCTTTCGACCCCATCGATTTTTGTGCTTCAGTGCCTGTCCACTGCCACTTAAGTTTGGCGGTTCTTTCGGGATGTTTAAGTATCATTTATGTAATTGGGGCAAATCAATCGCCATGTACTGGGCTATCCAGACTCAAGGCTCTTACTAAAAATTCCGAAGGGAATAACTTAGTAACACTTTGCCTGTCTACGACGAGTACCCACGCATCAATGGGACTACCCTGTTATCTGCTAAATAGCTAATAATTCATTATAACATACATACTTGTCCAACTTTTCTCGTCAATAAAATAAGTACTAATTTGTCACCATTAAGTATTCTTAATAAATAGTCTAAACGTGTTTTCACAGCCGTGAGACGCTAAAATCTTCAGGTACTTTGGCCACAAAAATCAATGGACTGGACCACAGTAGAAAATCTTTTAGGTTCCATCTCTGTTTTTGACTTATCAGTCGGTACCATTATCATTGTTCGCATCAATAAAATGTTTTTTTCTGATAATAGGTACTCAATACAATCAACTTTATTCTGGAACAAGGAAAAACTTCTTATATTCTAGGTACAAACTATTGTATTTCTTCGATTTATTTCATTTTCCCAATTAAATAGCATCTTCTAAAATTCAAATATTTAACTCTTTGTCGTTTTGGCTCCTCTTAAGAAACTAAACTTCTGCCTTTCCTGATGGAAGAGTGCAAAGCACTAGAGAGTATTTCCAAATACTTAATAATTTAATTCCACCTACAAAGTAATCAGTCTCTACGTTTGTGCTTGTTCCGCATCAATCTTCTTCTGTCTTTTTTCTTTTATTATTAAGTATAACATATCAGGGATCCATGTGACGAGGAGTATGACTAAGAGAATATTTTGCGCTGTTATACATGTGATGTAACTGCCAGAGTGGTCTCTTATCCATCCGAGGAAGTACCCGACTGGTGGTACAATAATACCCATGGTCAACATGCCAAGACCTACGGCGGCTGGCACTTGATCCATCCTGCAGTTCTCGGATATCGCGATGTTTCTCGCAACGATGATCATACTCCTGCCTACGCCGTAGAGGCAAGACATGAGTATCAGCACATCAATATCGGTTTGATACGCTAAAACTGAAATGAAAATTGCATTTTAGTAACTGACTCAACTAATAGATACGGGCGTGACCGTTAAGGTCGAAGATTAGGCTTATCGAAGATCAAATTCCAGTCGATAATAGTTTTATCATGGATGTATAATTTTTCCATTTTTCTTGTTCAGGTCTGAAGTGGTTAAGATAGTGTAATATTAGGTGCTTGGGAAGATAAGTGTGTGACGTACTTTGTCTGACGACGATGAGCCATATGCTTGTCATGATTAGCATCCATCTGGCCTTTATTTTGTATTTGTCCTGGAAGATGGGCAGGATCAGTCGTCCCGCTATGTCTGCACCAGCGACCGCTGACATGCAGTTTGCAGTTTGCTGCTTATCCATCGACGCCGCTTTCTGTAAAATTAATGATTTTATGATTGAATCCTGTTCCAATAACTGTCCGAGTAACATCCGTTTCGTGAAATGAATCATGAACCTTATCTAATGGACTGGATTAGTCATCAAATTATGGACTTAAGTACGGCTCAGGTTCTATTCTATAATGTTTTGGACTTTGTTTTTGTGCTAGTTTTATATTTGCTTTGATAGTTTTGTTGTTTCCATGTCAGATATGATTTTCTGAGCGTGATCCATCTCTTAGATATGTTTATAGTCAGCACGTGTATGTCATAAAGAAAACGGGAGAAGTTAGATTCTAGACACAGACAGAGAGAGAGAACACGAGATTAACACGTCAGGCCCCTCGCGTCGCCATAACAATAGGTTTTTAATTGTGTCTGCTAATGAGGGACTTGACGCGTTAATTTACTGTCACAATAATATTATTAGATAGATCCATATATTATATCTTGTCTGCTTGTATCAGTTTCACAGTAACATATAGTAAAGTGATTCACAGCAAATATTGACACAGTGAGGATCACAACACTACTGGATGTACAATTTTACAGTAAATAGATAAAAGGTAGAGGATTCTATAAATACTGATAAGGTAGTTATTAAATAAGAATTAGTTCTTATCAGCGTTGTAATCGAATTATTACACCTGCACGTGCAATTAAGTGAACACACTCACACGAATTGATGGCATGCTGTGAGTACCTAAGCCCATGCTTAGGTACTCACAGCATGCCATCAATTCGTGTGAGTGTGTTCATATACAAACAGGCGCACGTATTATATACCATTATTTAATACGTGCGCCTGTTTGTATATGAAGTATCTTGCTGCTGCAGTGGGAGTAATATCTACATAATTATATTAATAATGTTATGGATGTGAAAGTAACTCAGTTCATCTGTTTGTTACCTCTTCACGATTTAACGGCTGAACGGATTTAGATGAAACTTGGCACACGGGTAAACCACGTTCTGGTGTAGGACATATGATACTTTTTATCCCGGGAGTACCTATGTTACCTTGGCATATATTTCTATATTCACGCGGGTGAAGCAATATTTCGTCTACATCGTTCAGCTATTGGGCAGAAGTGAGTAGCAGATAAAATTATTGATAGTAAAAAAGTTTCTATTCCACCTTATGAAGTACAATATTATTCCAATGAACTCACTGTTTACGATTTTAATTATAATAGACTGAAAGATTCAATTTATTACTCGTATTGTGCACATTAATATTATGTGCGAACAATGTAAGGTACGAGGATATTAATATAAATACGATAAAAGAGCTTCCATTTATAATCTCATTGTGAAAATAACATTATTAATTCATACTCAATTATATTTTGTAGAAGCGTTTTATCGAATTCACAGTGAATTTCTGAAAAACTTTTAATGTTCATAATTTTATATTTAACTTAAGATTGTGCTGACTTATTGTGCTTACAGGAAGGTATTTCACGCACAATATAGTGTTACATTATATGTGTTAAGTCGATATACAGGATGTAACGGGAATGCGTGGCTATGTTTTAGATACCGGTTCATGAGAAGGAACAGCCATTCTTCAAGGAAACCATATACAATTCCCAAAGAAAATATGTAGTTTTCACCTTGTGGTTTCCTGTAAGAAAACCCAAATGCTGGGTTAAGCTCGCCTTTGCAATTAACTGTATGTGTGATGTATACCCATTGTGTATTTATGTTTATGTTTTATGTGTACAAAAACTTGCACTTTCCGTATAAAATTGAGTTGATGACTAAAACAATCTAATTAGTCCGTCAGTTAGATTACAAAAAAAAAAATGGACACGTATTTTTTCTTATGTCACGTAAACAAACAATAAAGACGATACAGTGCGTTGAAATTTCGCATGACGTCACACTTGAGTTGAACTGTACCACTATTTACCCAAAAGTGACGTAACAAGCCCCCACTCCTAAATTTTGATGCGTTTTATCTTTGTAATTTTTCATCGATTTTATAAATCATAAAATACGTATCCAATATGTTTTTGCTAATCTAACTTACGGACTAAATAGAATGGATTCGTTTACCCTGGAATCATTCCTATTATCATCAGCTGATCAAACTTGCTAAGGGAGGTTCAAATTTTATTTTTGAATGTGAATATTTTTGGCAGAAGAGAAAACAAAGGCCACTGTCCTGCAGTGGATTAAGTCGGACCGTGGATGAAGTCTTGGTGAAATCATAAAAAAAATAAAATTAAAGGAAATATTCCTGTATCCCCCGGCAGTGGGATCATAATAAGCTGAGGAATAACACGAGGAAGTTTTATAGCTGAATCATGAACTAATTCTCTTGCAGCGGCCATAGCTAATTCTATATAAGGTAGTAGAAAACTAAAAAAAAAAAATAATGAACTGAATGAACATCCAGTATAATATACAGGGTGTAACGGAAAGGTCATATTTTAAAAACTGCATCTGCCCATCGACAGCTTTCGTCAAGATAACCTAAGGAAATTTAAAAAAAAAATTTGCTTCCCATGCAAATATTGATCGATGATAACTTTCTATGGAAAATCCAATTTTTTTGTTGGAAATTTTCAATTATTTCTTAAAGAAAGTTGTACATTTCCATGGGCAGAACCGGTTCTTAAAATATGACCACACCTTTCTGTTACACCCTGTATATTAAACTCGTACCTAAGTACGAGTTTCCTTGAATGTGACATCCACTCGTGTATTGGATTACGGTCCATTCCCTCACATAGAGACAAGGAAAATATAAAACAATAAAAAGTACCATTATTTACCTGTAAGAAGAATGGGAACAGCATGCTAAAGTTTTGAATGGAAGTGACAGCCAGGGCTGTGCCGATCACAATGTTGAGGAACCGCATATTCGACAGCAGGGAGATTCCAAATAGATCGTACAATTTCCTCAGTATATTTTGTTTTTGTGGTGAAGCAGACCCCTGATTGACTCCTAAAACAAAAAAAATAGATCGAATTTCAGTACCCACGTTAGCCAAAAATATGGATTTAGGTACCCGTCCTCAGAGAGATCACGATAGGATATAGAAAAGCCTGGGTTACTGTCAGCAGATGCGGTGAAGAGGACTTTACTTCCAGGCTTTTTATACCATGTACACAGGATGTAACGAAAATGCGTGGTCATGTTTTAAATGCTGCTTCTGTTACAAATGAACAAATGCCTTTAACAAATCATAGATAATTGATGACTTAAAAAATCTGATTAGTCCGTCAGTTAGATAATCACATAATGGACATGTATTTTTTCTTTTGTCTCGTAAACAAAAAATTAAGACGATGCAGTGCGTTTAAATTTCGCATGACGTCACACTTGAGTTAAAATTGTACCACTTTCTACTCCAAAGTGACGTAACAAGCCCTCACTTCTGAACTTTGATGCGTTTTATCTTTGTTATTTTTCATTGATTTGTTAAAGCAAAAAATACGTAATTATTTAGTATTTTTTTGAAAATCTAATTTACGGACTAAATAGAATTATATTTTTTTTACCCTCAAATCATTCCTATTCCGAAAACTAAAATTGGACCTCTCATACTAATTTTGATCAGCTGATGTTAACTTTGTATGGAAAAGCCATTTTTTTTGGGAATTTTTATTAGTTTTCTTGATGAAAGTTGTTTATTGCCATGCGCAAAAGCAGTATCTTTAATATGATATTTCTGTTACACACTGTTTAATATGATTCTTCTGCTGAATTGGTTTATTATATTTACAGAAGAAGATTCTGAACCACCTAGAGTGTAGACTGTGCTCAGTGCAACACCTTCCTTCCTCTTTTTACTTAACTGCGTGACGCAAGGGAGAGTAATGTGTTTATCAGCCTATGAATGTATGTATTTATTTATTATTTATTTATTATATACTTTATTGTACACCAAAAAAAAAATACACACATTAAGGAAAACTTATACTAAAAAACATACAATTGGCGGCCTTATCGCATTCCGCGATCTCTTCCAGGCAACCTGGAATGGACAGAGATTGCCTGGACACAAAATGGGGCTGCACTTGGTGCAAATATAAAGAATACAATACAATTATAGATACATACATACTAAAAATATAGGCAAGAAACTAAGTGACAACAATTTAATAAAAAAAAATTTAAAAAATATGGTCACAGTGACAAGTATGTATGTTTGTTCCTTTGTGGCGCTTTAGAAACCAAACGCGTGGGCCGATTTTGATATGTCTTAAGTCAATTGATTCGTCTTAATCTTGCGAGTGCTACTAAGGATATGACAGTAATCAAAATACAATATGTCGACAATCAGACGCCATATTGTGAAAAAGAAAAAAAAATAAAGTTGACGAGCTATAATAAGTGGGGTATCAAAATAAAGGGTTCGAGGAAACGATTCCAAAAACATAACATAATTTAATATTTAAAAAAAAACAGACGGTAAAAACAACTACAAAAGTTCCAAATAAGTCACTTTTCGAGCAGTCTGATGCAATACCAACTGCCAACAGTCGTGTCGACTTTGAAAATATTCAATTTTTTTCAGAAATCCAAACTACTATTGTAAAGACGTTAATTGATTGTTCTGTAACTTTGATCGTTTGTAGGAAGCGATCTCTGGAAGTCCTGACCCGATTTCGAAAATTTTTGCACTGCTGCACAGAAAGCTACACTACACACATATATTTTTATTTCGAACTAGCGATCCACCCCGGCTCTGCTCGGGCACAAATTGTACACACAAAACCTTTATCCCGTATTAAGATTCGTTGACTGGTTTAGGAGTTAGCGAAGAAACAGACAGACACGGAAAGCGACTTTAAATTGTATGCGGTTCCTATGTATTTACACAATATTTGGTGTTTTTTTTTATTGTAGGCACGTGTTTGACCACTACCTCATCTATCTGTTTCAGTCTTTAGAAAGCCTATTTTCAGTATACTTTTTGTCTCGATTTCCGCTTTGATCTGTGCGATGTTTACAACTTGTTGTATTTCACGTGACGTAGTTCACGTTACAATAACAAAAAGAGCTTGTATTTTGAGTGCAAAAACTGATAGTTTTATCATTACCTCATAAACTTTGGAGTGTTTTGAAATAACCGATAGTGAATACGATAGGTATATTACATACAAATAGATACTCATACTATCAATATATTGTCTAAGTTTATCACATTTTCTAGTAGGTAGTAAGTATCCCAATAAAGCTTAGCAACTTACAAAAAGAAAATGGGCTTGATAAAATAAAAGTACACAATAATTTTGTTCTAATAAAAACCGGCCAAGTGCGTGTCAGACTGCCCACATTTAGGGTTCCGTACTAATTGTATTTTTGACTATTTGTATGGCTTTGGGTCAACAAGATGCTTATACTGTGTAAATTTGAAGACCATTTGGCTGTAAAACCTATGTGACAGGCCACGGAGAGACATACAGACGAACAGACGGACATACAGACACGTGAGTGACAGCAATAGGGCTGCGTTTGGACCCTTCAGGTACGGAACCCTAAAAAGTATCAGTAATTTTAAGAAAAGAACATTAAAAAAGTGTACTAAATTATCAGTAATAAAAAAATTAACGCTAAGCCTATACAAATGATGAATAATTCTTTTGTCAACAAGGCTTATTAATTTTCAATAAGCCTTGTGCTCACTGCTGAATACATTTAATTAAGTTAAGTGGTTATGAATAAAATTATTTGAGACATAAAGATTTGATTTTTCGAGAATCATCCCTAAAGTATCAAATCTTTGTCGTGTTGGTCTTCTTTCCCAGAATGATGCTGGAGACCTAGATAGACTTCATAATACTGATATTTTAATAATATTTGAAAGTCTACAAGAAACGATCTTTGATTGAATCGCTTTATGAGCATGACCTTGGTCACTAATGGACATACATAGAAAGTATGTGACAAAGCAACATAAACATAATATCAACTTCAGACAGCAGTTGGCTCTTAAAATAAAAAAAAATGTTAGTCTTTTAAATTAACACAAAAGCATTCCTTGACTTACCATTTAGACCATTTGCGTCTGATTTATTTATTTTCCCACCGTTTAGTTCTTTATTACTCAGCGTTTTCTTGCTTCCCCAATTTTCTTTGTTATTTACTTGATTTTGTGCGTCACCGTTGGATTGAGAGATTTTTCTTACAATTGCATCTTTGGGTTTCTCCTGTAGTAAGTGGAAATTTTCATCTACCGGTACTTCTTCTTCTACTTCTTTCATGTGCCATTCAACTGGTTGTATTAGCATCGTTCCGGCGATCTAAAATCGTTAGAAGAACATTTATTTATTTATTAAAACTTCATGCAACACAAATGTACAAAGGCGGACTTAATGCCTTAGGCATTCTCTACCAGTCAACCAAGGGTGGTGGAGAGATAACATGGCAGGTGCATAAACTGAAAAAAAAAAAAATACTAAGACGAAAATAGTTACGAAAGTATATATATATATATATATATATAGTTAAGATAAACATTCTTAATATTGCAATGAACGGATCAAAATAACAACAAAAAATAAAATTAATAGAAGTTAAGAGTTTCCATCCTAAACAAGTAATAAAATAGTCACTAACCCCGTGTAAACTCAAAGAAGAGAGCAGCAAGCATGCGCCACGGAACCCGAAATGTTCCAAGAGATATCTCACTAAGTGCGGCATTAAGGTCTGTCCCACACCTGTGCCCACGTTCGCAAGCCCCACTGCACGACTCTTCTTCAGGTTGAAGTAGCTATTAATAGCCACAAATGACGAGTTTTGGATGAAACCCAAACCCAAACCTGGAACAAGCATAATAGATTAGTTGTTTTACCAAACGATACGGATTATGGGGGACATAACCGATCCCTGTGGTTGGTTTTGTCTCATTCTAAATATTAATGAATGGGTTTCCAAATTATGTGTATCTGGGTCCTATTGCCATGATAACTTTAGCACATCACTCACGCTTTATGTAAATAAATAAAAATCGGCCAAGTGCGGACTCCGCACATTTAGGGTTCCGTACCATAGGAAATCAATATTTTAATATTTGTTACTAAAATAGACGTAATAATAGACATTATCACCAAATTTCAAGTTCATAGGTCAATGAAAAGTTATAAATTCTTCAGAACAAAATTTCGTGACACACGACGGACAGACGGACACGTGAGTGACAGCTACTTTGGACCCTTCGAGAATGGAATCCTAAAGAGAAAAATATTCATAGATTGGGTCTGTACATTATTGCAAAGAAACACTACAACACATGGCACTTTGTTAATTTAAACCAGCTCCAAGCTAACCGCATTATGCTAAACAATAAACATTGAACAACAAACAAGACAGTCTTACCTAATAGGACGCCGTAAGTTAACACCAAGTGCCAGATATTTGTCGAAAATCCGCTGAAGAAAATTCCGGCAGTACAGAAACACGCTCCCGTTACCGCTACAAATCTTGTTGATGTCAACTTAACAACGGCCCCGGCTATTGGGCCTCCGAAATTTGTGACGAACAACATAGTACTCATTACTATGGCCGCTCCTTGAGTCCTGTGCCCCATCGCTTCTAACGCATCTCCGTATAGTAAACTGAATAGCGACAGCATTGATTGATTGAAAATCTGTAATTGGAGAATCTTGAGTTAGTAGGTATATGTGACCTTTCTTTGAGGGTCAGGATTTCAAAGCTAACGTACTTAAACTTTTAGAAAAGTGAGTGATGATTGAGTGATATAAATGATATTAATTTTGTAAATTGTTTAAAAACAGAATAATGTACCTACATAAGTTTAGTGCCTGAAACCGGTAAATTGGACGTTGTCGGCCCAAATGTACGTGTAACGTGTGACGTACGTTCAAAATAAATAACAATATTCAATCCCACATATTATGTTACTAAACTTAATAAGATAATAAGTAATGTCTGGTGACTGGGATATTAAACTATTCCAAAACGACCCGTTTCATAAAGGACAATCCTTGAATCTGTAGTCATTAAAATTATGATGTCACAGCAGCAGTGAGAACGTGACTGCACTGGGTACCAGTTGAGCGTCATCTTTCTAAATTGAAAACTTCATGCATTTAGACATAGTTTTAAACTGTTTTATAAACAAATAGCGATGTGATCAGTTTAAACACTGATTAGCAGATTCTTGACTCAAAATTTATTCTAAATTCAAATTATCTATGGAAAATTTGAATTGAGAATCACTCAATTGATCAGTATTTTTAACCGACATTCGAAAAAGGAGGAGGTTCTATGTTACCGTATGTATGTTTTTTTTTTATGTATGTTCGCCGGTTTCTCCGTCAGTTGTGGACCGATTTTCTTATCCGAAAGAATATACTCCATATAAATTTTATCGAAATTGCTTCAGCGCTTTTTGAGAAACTGAACCCAAACGAAAAATACGTATACCTCGATGACGTTTTGGTGTTCTCCAAATGTTTAAATTCTACTTTCCATGTTCAATAACATAAACCCCAAACCCCAATGGGTTTTTAGTTCTGGGGTATTAGATACAGCTAAAAAGTGAAAAATAAAAAAAACCTATTTACAAAAAAACAACTTTAATTTCGGAAGTGGGTGTCAAATAACGAAGAAGAAATATAAATACAAACACCGACTTCCGAAATTTTTTTTTTTTTAATATTTAGTGTATTTTTTTTTTGGAAGTCGGTTGTTTTTTTATAAAAAAGTTTTTTTTAAACTAAGCATATGGCTTTTTTTTGGGGTGGGAAATCATCAAGTAACTTCTTCCACTCTGGGTGGAGCGGGAGGGCGTGTTAGACTCTTACTGACTGAAACCCACCCTTGTTCCTTCAGTTGCCTGTGCCAGGGCTGTGGTGACTCTTTCAAATTTATCCACGACCCTGGCAGGCGTCTGCCCTAGCGGACCAGCAGTAACTGCTGACATCTCTTTGCGGCGCGCGTGGAACATTACGCGCCGTCGATTCGGATCTGGTCCTTATCGGACGGCAAGCTACTCATTACTCGTCGTTCGCAAGCTCGCGTTTACGGTGTCTGGGAATCGGCTAGTGACTCCCGATGCCCTGGGCGTCTCCTGCGGCGGCTAGAGGCTTGGGCTCCTTCACGCATCCCACCTTTTCCTTCTCGAACATTACTGCTTCGCAGTGAGGCAGGTGACAGCTTCCCATACACTCTCGCTTCCTACCATAGCCTGGACTAGGGCCGGACGCGAGAGGTCGCCAACGCCGATCACTTCCACGAGGACACAGCGGTGCTCCATCCAAGCCGGGCAGACCTCCACCGTATGCTCTACCGTGTCCTCCGGGTGATCCACACAATGGTGACACCCGAGTGTTTTCTCCAGCCTTATCCGGAACTAGAACCTCCCGAAACAACCGTGTCCGGTGAGGACCTGCGTCAGGCGGAAGGTGAGGACGCCGTGGCACTTCTCCAGCCACTCCTCAAAGAGAGGGACTTATCGCCGCAATTGTGGCGTGCCCGAAGCATAAGGCTAGTGAGTTTTATAAATAAAGCTAGAAGTATTTGTTACAATTATGATAAGCTTCGGTTTTGGGCTTCTAGAGTTGTGACGTTGTTTATGCTAATTATAGGTACATATCTTGTTTGCTTAATAAATGATGGAGTCACCTATGTTATGTTATCATGTTATAAATTGCGCAAAATTTCGTTCATAATACAATAGTGTTATTTTATCTACCGGCCAATCGATATCGGTGACTGATAAACTGGTAGCTTCCCTAATGTGGGGTTATGTTATAAATTATACGGCCTTCTAGTTACCTTGTCAAAGATAATGCTCAAGTATATCCTGTTTTTGTTTTTCCCGCTTAATATCGTTTTTATTTTTACAGAATATTGCGTTTCTAAATCATTGTAATTTAAGATTGAGTAGTGAAACAGGATATTTCACGATAGCCCTTGTTAAAATTTTGTAAAACTCCGAACTAACCCTACTTCCTACTAATATTACCTATAAATGTGAAAGTTTGTGAGTGTGTATGTTTGTTGCTTCTTCACGCTCAAACGGCTGGACCGATTTGGATGAAATTTGGTTTGGTTTGGTGGTTTGGTTTGGTTAGCTTATAGCCTGGATTAACATATAGGCTACCTTTTATTCCGGTATAGGCGGGTAAAACCACGGGGTGCAGCTAGTAATATAATATTGTGTGTGGGAAAACCCAGGTATTTTTAAATAGTATGATTTGGTATAAAGAAAAATCCCAATAGCTAAAATACTTACAAATCCAGCTGGTAAAAATAACCGAATGGTCATAGAAATTATGATAGTTGCGTTGTAGTATTGGTCGTTTACGGGCTGTTTTTGTTGCGACGTATTGGTACACATAATATGTGTTATACTTACATTAGACATCGCTGTCCCTATTAACACCATCCACCCCCATCCTCCGTCGGGTGGAACTAATTTGATTACTTTCTGTGTCTTTGGAGATGCCACCAACGCGTTCTTTTCCGTCGCCATTTTTTATTTGGTTTGTTTTTCTATAAATTAGCTTAGCATAATTTGATTTTCAAATGTTATCTCCTGGTTTCTGAAACAAAAAAAGAAGTGTTTTAAAATTAAGACACATTAATATAAAGGATTATTTTCAGTATTTTGTAGGGTTCCAGGTACTCGTGTGTCTGTCTGTCCGTCTTTCACAGTCCGTCTACCCCGAATTTACTGAATGCAAATCGGAAAATAAAAAAAAAAGTTTTCCGAACAGTACCGTGCTACTTATCGAATGAAAGGGCTTACTGTTAAGAATTTAAATATATATTTTTAATAATTTTAAAATATATAATTTTGAAGTTATTAAGGAAATTTTATGAAAAATTACCATACCCCTTATCACCGAAACTACTGGGCTTAAAATTTTGAAAAAAATACAGAAGGTTGATCTTTACTTATAGATTACAGAAACATCGTTAAGAAGTATATATATTACTGTTTAGTTTAAAAAAAAAGACTTAAAAAAAAAAATGATTTGTTCGGAACCATTTGCGTGCAAGTCCGACTCGCTCTTGAACAGTTTTATTTTTATTTTATACTCAGTAGTTTTAGGGATAAAGGCGGGGAATGGTAAATTATTGTCTATTTTCCTTTACTAGTGGTCGTCATTTAAATTTTAAGTTTGAACGTTAGTAAGGTTCTATTGTCAAAGACTGTTATAATAATTATACCCATAAACCTGACATGACATGACTGTCGTGTCAAGACGTGTCAAAGTCATGGTAGTTTAGGTAAGGTTTCTTTTTTAATTTATTTTATTTCTACATATATCAGTTTTCTGCACTCCTTGTGTGACCCGTGCGTGCTTTTGTACTGTGATTATTGGTCGTTATTGTTAGAGAAAATTATGAAAAATAATTAATGTTGATAATAAAAGACTAGGTAGTCTCAATATGTATGAAAAACGGAGTTTAATGTTAAACATCTTTTCTAATATAAGTCTAGGAACTTATTACGAACATTTTACGGCATGTTTCATTAATGTAACAAGCTTTTTTACTTCAAATAAAATGATGTCTGGGGACCTGCCATTGTTCTTACATACCAATCCGTCCGCGTGATTTTCGTAAAAAGGGATGGAAAAAAATTGTTTTACGTGTTTATAAACCATTCATTTCATTAAACATATATATTTTTATATTATGACAAAAATACGCTTGAACCTTGAACCTCACAATAATAATAATAGCTCATTTTATATGTCGCATGGTTTAAAGACTTTCTTTTTTTTAATTTTCTGATTTGCACCTTATAAGTGACACCTGAATTCCAAATTAATTAATTTACATTAAACGTTCATGTTTGGGTCACAAATTTTCGACAACCTTTGAGCTCAATTGGTCCAGTAGATTAAGACCAAATAAGCTGTGACAGACAGACAGCAATACTGACAGACAGATAGACACACGAGTGATTAAAAAAAGGTTCCGTTTTTTCAATCGGAAGTTTGTAACCTTAAAAATTAAGTGCATAAGTATCTACTGATAATTATTTAGTCACAGCCAGATTACATTGTAAACAAACCCGATTTTATCCACGAGTTGAGCACTGTCAAACCAAACATTTCGTATAATCACAACCCTTTTTGGGTAGGTATGTCAATATTGACAAAGGTACCAACCCAAATTAGGTTGTGCCTAGCCTTTTTTTTTCAAGGGAGTTGGGGTCGGCTTCCGGTCTAAACGGATACAGTTGAATACCAGTATTTTACAAGAAGTGACTGCCTACTAGACCTTTACCATCCAGTAACTGGGTACCTAATAAGGTTCTTGGCAAGACCGGTGTCAGATTTTTTAGCTTTTCACTACCCGTAACAACTGTCAAAAATCTACAAAATAATGACAGTTCCCTAATAGCATTTATTGCTGGCATTAGGTTGGGCCAACCATAAATGCTATCATTTTATTGTTGGCCTAACAATAAATGCTACTAGAGTTAAAACTTAGTGCTTTCAGAGGTACGAAGGAGTCTTGGTAATGAAAGCTCACCCATCCACGTACCGACCTTGACAAGCGTTGCTTAAACTTGGAGATCGACCCGTACGCCTGTTATCATTTAGCCACGTTGCTCCTTATCATCACAACCTGTATTTGGGTGCGTAAAAGTAATAAAATCTTCGTAGATTTACGCAAAAGATACGAATCTTTGTTCAGTTACGTCGTTTTACGAGTGGGGTGTGTCAGATATGAAAGTTATATAATTGGATCGAGTTCACACTGACGACCTTATTATCTTGTGTCAATAGTAATAAGGGAATTATACAGTTTTTTACCCTATATCAGTGTGTGTTGAAGAAAACAAAAGTTAATCGATGCTTTGTTTTTTGTAATGAGTTATTACAGTGTTGATCGTGTGGGGTCGTTGAAAATGAATAATTTATTATTTATGTATTTTGTTGTATCTTCGCGTAAACAATGTCAACTGAGAAAAACTCAGTTTGAATAAGGAATAATTTTGAAATCCCAAATCCCACCGTAGCTCTTAAACGAGTGAACCGATTTGAATGAGGTTTTTTTTTATTTGAAAGTAGGTTTTCTAGCGATGGTTCTTTGACATGTTTTTATAACGAAAGGGTATGGGATGCTGTCACCTCCTTCTGCGAAGCAGCGATGGAGGAAGCGGGAAGCGTGAGAGAAAGGCAGTCCAAAGGCTTTCACGCCCCCAGACACCACAGGAGACACCCTGGGCGTCAGTATTTGCAAGCAAATACACGGCCACCGTAGGCGCGAGCCTGCGGACGGCGAGTTAGGTATAGAAAAAGTGGGCCCGCGTGATGGATTACGGCTCACACCCTCTCACAGAGAAGAGGCCTGTGTCCCAGCAGTGGGAACATTATAGACTGATTTTGCTTGTTGTGTTAAGATAATGAATTAATTGTCTGTGTGATGTCTGAATCTAGGGCAAAAGATCAAGAAATGATTTTACACTATCAACATTATCGCTAAATACTTTGTATCTACAAATATGTTGCTATATATCAGGTCAAAGACCGTTCGCACGTTCCTAACAAAGATTTGACTTGACGTAAGAATTACTATTATGTAAACATATTAAAAAATAATATTATATATATATATATATATATATATGTAGTGACTTATTCTTTATCTAAGAGCCAATGTTCAGTGCCATTCTCCGTATGATGTTATGACAAACAAAAATTGCGACCCGTTTGATTATAAATAGTTTGTGTGACCATTCCTCATTATATTTTGACAGATTTAAATATAATTGTTGATAATTATTGTTGTCCGTAAATCTGCACAGGAGAATCATATATTGAAAGAAAGAAAGAAAACCATCCTTTGGGGCCTCTGCCAGGGTCGCGGGAGTGATCAAAAGAGCCACCACGGTCCTAGCACAGACAACTGAAGGATCACGGGTGAGTTTTAGTCTGTAAGAGTCTGACACGCCCTCCCGCTCCACCCAGAGCGGAAGAGGCTTTATGATGATTAGGTTCCCACTCTACCGGGCCTGCGGAGGGCGAGTAATGGGTAGCTCGCCGTCCAATCAGCACCAGGCCTGAGAGTCGACGGCGCGTAGTGTTCCACGCGCGACTCAAAGATTTGTCAGCCACCACTGACCGGGCCCATCATGGTCGGTGCCTGCATGCCAAGGGGAAGAGAATAAATTCGTAACAGAGTTACCGCTCCCCTGGGCACTCAAGCAAGGAAGGAACAGGGGTGGAATTTAGTCAGTAAGAGTCTGACACGCCTTCCCGCTCCACCCAGAGCGGAAGTAGTTTTATGATGATTAGTTTCCCACTCTACCGGGCCTGCGGACGGCGAGTAATGGGTAGCTCGCCGTCCAATCAGCACCAGGCCAGAGAATTTACGGTGCGCAGTGTTCCACGCGCGCCTCACAAGTTGTCAGCCACCACTGACCCGGCCCATCATGGCCGGTGCCTGCATGCCAAGGGGTAGCGAATAAATTTGTAACAGAGTAACCGCTCCCCTGGGCACTCAGGCAAGGAAGGAACAGTGGTGGATTTTAGTCAGTAAGAGTCTGACACGCCCTCCCGCTCCACCCAGAGTGGGAGAAGTCATAGGATGATTTCCCAACCCAAAAAAAAAAGGTACCCACTATAAAAAAAAACCTTTGGAGTTTAAAATTTCAGGGTTCTGAACGTCCGAATGAAAAAACGGAACCCTGAAAGATCACTTTCTCACAGGCAATTTGCTCCGAATCAACAAAACCGATTAAGTTGATATTTGGTACTCACATAAATATTTGTGACCCAAACACGGACGTGTATCTTAAATAAATATATTTTGAATATATGGGTCACTTTTGGGGTGTAAATCGGAAAATTAAAAAACAAAGTTTCTGTACCTAACTGTACCGTGCAGCATATAAATGTCGGACTCATAATGAGAGTTTGAAACGTATTTTTTTCATAATTTTAAAATGAACAGTTTTTAAGTTATTAAATGATCTCCTAATCTCCGATACTCCGAAATTTTATACTGAGGAATAAAATAATAAATAAGAAAAAATAGTTCTTTACTTATATATTACAGGAAAACCCACGTATGAAGTCTATGTTTTGTATTTTTACACACACATGTTAAAATAATACTCATTCAGAACACTGAGCGAGACCGAGTTGCACTTGGTCGGTTTTTATATGCTCTATCCTACTTTCCTCTTAATATGGTGTCAACAGATTAAGATAAAATTTGGGAGACGGGTAGGTCATGACCTGGATTAGGAAAAATGATTCATTTTATACCACTATGTTCCCGTGGCATAAAAATAGCGCACTTTTGTTATTTTCTATCCATAATCTGTTATATTCGAGAAAAAATATAAAACTATAGAATTTAAGAGTAGTTCACTCTTCGCGCTAAACACAAATCTCATTTTAACTTATAAGAAGTAGAAAACCGACAGACACCAGCGAACCGGGAGAAAAGGGAAAATATGAAAATGTTATTCCTCTTACGACCCCGAAAATGTAAAATATCCGGCAGGGATAAAGCTGTATAAAGATTTTTGTTTTTTTCCACGAGCACAGTCCTACATTGATAACGCGGTATCTACATATTTTGCGTTTACGTACGTATGACGCACTTTTAAAGGGTCTTTTTTTCGTTCGCACTGAAACTTCCGCCTCCTGAACAATATTGTATGGCACTTTGACCTGCGTGTTGATGCAATACGGTGCTGCGATGTTTTATTTTTTATTTTTGTAATGTTGTTTGGTGAGTAAAGTTTACCTGTTCTAAAAATAGAAGAAAAGTTTTGAGAAGACAGGAGTTTAAAAGATTGGTGAATTGTGAACTACACTTGTAGGTAATCTTTTTATAGTTAGTACAAGTGTCTAGATTCTAGAAATAAATGCCGAAGATCATATTGAGAAAATTATACTTTTTAGATTTTCACAATATTCGAAACTTTAATAGTTACGTCTAAATCCGTTACAATTTCAGAATAATACAATGCTTATTTTAAATATGATACGATAGTTATCTTAACGCGTCAGGCCCCGCGCGTCGACATAACAATAGGTTTTTAATTGTGTCTGCTAATGAGGGACTTGACGCGTTAATGACTTCATTAAATTAGGTAAAAGTGGGAAAATACTTTATATTAAATGCATGTTACGCTCGGAGTTTCCTTGCGTGATCGAATCAGGAATGAAGTTATCCGCAGGAGAACCAAGGTTACCGACATAGCCCGAAGAATCGCCAAACATAAGTGGCAGTGGACAGGGTACATTGTCCGTGGAACAGATAGTCGATGGGGCCGAAAGGTTCTGAAGTGGCGACTGCTTACCAGACGTGCGTCGTCTTTGTCCAGCAGTGGACGTCTTTTGGTTGAAATGATTATGATGATGGCTTCTTAGGCTGTTTGCTTTTTTGTGTAATAATTTGTATTGCGTTGTCTGTCTGGTTTAGTGGTCGCAGACGCTACTACTGAGCATGAGGTCTAGGGTTCGATTCCCGGCTCGGATTTTGCCCGGTTGATGGCCTTCTATCACATGTGATTTAAACATTACCAGACACATGTGGGTATACCTACTTAAAGAATAGTCTGTCATCCCTTTGGGGAATGCTGACATGATAATTTTACTATGTATTGAGTTAATAATAGAATAATATAGTAAAAATGGCCTTTTAATGTCCCCACTGCTGAGACACAGGTTCTCTCACTGTGAGAAAGCGTAGGCTATTAATCCACCACGCAGTGCCCAATGCTGGGTGGTGGATGTCACATGTCTTTGAAATTTTTGGTTTCTAAGACATACCAGTCTCTTAATGACATTTTCCTTCACCGTTTTTAGAGCAGTGGTGATGAAATGTACACAAAGGAAAGCGCACGGGTTCGAACCTACCGACTTTCTTTTTTTGTTTACGGTGGGAAACCTTCAAAGGCCGCTGGACTTTTGAGGAAATGACCAGGGAGAAAGACCTACAACTTGTAAGTCGCGGCCGCCACCACTGCTATTAAGTTAGTAGTAAATACGATTATATATGTACTTAGTTAAATTATCTAATATATAAAAATCTCTTGTCACGGTGTTTGTGGTTGCACTCCTCCAAAACGGCTCGACCAATATTAATGTTCTTTTTTGTATATTTGGTATGAGACTAGATTGTAAAGTATTTTTCACCCTCCTACCCCCAACCCCCATTTTTTAATCGCGATTTTTAAATGACAGAACAACGTTTACTGGGTTAGCTAGTAATCATATTTTGTATATAAAATATAATAACATTAATTTATAATAATATTTTGTTTTCCGCTATAAGTTTTACGTCATACATCACTCAGTCAGCAAGTGATTGAGCACAATGAAATGGATTGTATTTTATAAAGTCAATAATGAGGTACTTTATTATTAAAGGCAAGATTATTGCTTTAATGGTTGTTAAGATAAACTAAACCAGCGTCAGAGGTAGGTATAACAAGCGTGATTCATAAATCGATTTCTGCTACATGGTTGGATTGAAAACCAAAACTAGGAAATTAACTGAGTCATTTTTAGGGTTCCGTAGTCCTAACAAGGACACGGAACCCTTATAGTTTCGGTCTGTCCGTCTCTCCGTCCGAGGCATACCGTAGAAACTATTAGTACTAGAAAGCCGCAATTTTGCACAGGTATCTAAATATACGAGTATATTAATCATGTAAAAAAAAGAATTAATAAAATTATAAAAAAAGTTTTTTTTTTTTATGGTAGCTCCCGTACATGTAAAGTGGGGATGACTTTTTTTTCCTCACCTATGCTATTCTGTGGGGTATCGTTGGGCAGGTCTTTCAAAATCATTGCGGGGTACAGACTATTTTTCGATTCAGTGATTCGTCTGCGTAATAATAAACTTTAAGGGCCTTCTCGCGGTCCAGTGGCGCCCTCATTGAATAAAAAATCGTAGCATAGCACAGAAAATAAATATTAAAAAATCCAACTTCACGTTTGTTACAAAGAGGATAAAGAATTTTTACGTTGTTAAAACAGGTCTCAAAATGTTTCGTATCCGAAGTAGTAGGCAAAAGTGCCAAAAATGGCCGTTTCTGACACTTTTGCCTACTACTTTGGATACGAAACATTTTGAGACCTGTTTTAACAACGTAAAAATTCTTTATCCTCTTTGTAACAAACGTGAAGTTGGATTTTTTAATATTTATTTTCTGTGGTAGGCTACGATTTTTTATTCAATGAGGGCGCCACTGGACCGCGAGAGAGGCCTTAAAATGATATTTTTGTTAGAGTCGAGCGTCAAGTTAGCTCTCTTATTTTAAGAGTAATAGTCGCCCAACTTATAAAATGTACCTACTTGGATAATTTCGTACAAAACACAAACTCCTTAGAAAAAAATACTTCCGTGAAAGTGTTACTTATTAAATATTTATTTAAAACGGGTAGTAACATGTAAAATTTTGGAAAAATAAATCCTTTTTTTCATTTTTCATTTAAGTGTTAGTGTCCGTAAAATCATGAAGACAATTAATATTTTCATATTAATAAACATAAAGCCCCCTTCTACGTCCGCATGTTATATCGGTTGACAACGGAACCCTACACTGCACGTGGCCTGAGACGCACTTAGTCCGTTTTTTTTCTTCTTGAAACGATGTAATCGTTTCAAAGATAAGCTCTTCTATTTATAGATTTTAATAATAAGTATGGAACTGACCTTCATAAAAAAGTTAAAATCTATACAGTTTTTTTTTAATTTCTGGGGTTTCCCATTTTAGACTAACAAACATTACAAAGAGGCAAAATTATTGTATCTATTATGTTTGTTTGTGGAGCTGCAGGAGGATTATTTCTCGAAGTACTGAACCGAATACGAAACTTCTGTCAGAGGTAGCTTTTTCACTGAGAGTTAACTAACGCTACCACTGCGTGCCATAAGCTTTTTTATCCTGAAATAAATAAATGCAAGGTTCTTTGTGATAAGTATAGGCTACGGGTGCATCTTTGACTAAATGTCCTATGACCCCTAGATGGGGCAGAGAGCATCCACGCAATCGTCCTCCATCGAGAACAGTTTTGCGCTTCACACTTCCGTGAAAAATATTCTGACTCCTAATTCAGGAGTTGATGAAGAACTTTGCAGAATGAAAATAAGTATAATTTTTTCCATGAAATACAGAAAATCGCTCTCAAAAGTCGTGTCACAAGTATTTAATTTCTATTGTTTTCACACCTTTTTAACACGCTTTCCTGTGGGATTTAATGTAACAAAGAATTTAAGAATTTTCATTAAATTATGGCTTAAATAACGGTTCACGGGACGCTGATACTTTATAGAAAAACAAATATACAAATATGGGACAAAAATAAAGATAGATATTTTTTTCACACGTAGTTATGTTTCGTTTAAGAAACGCCCTACACCCTACGACTGACCAAACTTCAGTTGCGGAAAGTCACGGCCGTTACAACTGGTCATGGGTCTTTTAATAAACATCTCTCTGTCATAGGAGTCACAGACAGTCCACACTGCAGAGCCTGCATGGAGGAGGACGAGACAGCGGCTCATCTGCTGCTAAGCTGCCCAGTAGTCGCTGCATACAAGGCAAAACACTTCGGACATCCAGGTAACCTAAGCGAGATGGTCAGTAACACCAGGGTGCTGCTGGCCTTCCTCGAGGAGCTGGGGTGGATCGAATGACAATGCAGTCCCACCTGTACGCAAAATACGCGCCTTGGGCGTGGAGTTGGGGAAACCAGCCCGACATACATACATACATACATACATTCGTTTAAGAAAACGTGGCTAAAATAAAAAAAAAGCCGCATGAATCGATCTCCAAGGTTAAGCAACGCTTGCCGTGGTCGGTCCGTGGATAGGTGACCATCTTAACACAACGAGTTTCCTCCGTGATCGGCAAGCACGTTAAGGTCCTGGCTGTTATTGGTAGATCTTTGACAGTCTTACGAATAGACAGAAGCCAAACTGACTCCAGTCTTGCCAAGGGGTACCGTATTACCCAGACCTACGGACGGCGAGTAATCGGTAGCTCGCCGTCCGATCAGCACCAGGCCCGAGAGTCGACGGCGCGTAGTGTTCCACGCGCGCCTTAAACGAGTTGTCAGCAATCAAGACGGGCCCGTCATGGCCGATGCCTGCCCAGGGGTGGTGGATAAATTCAAAATAGAGTTACCGCGCCCCTGGGCACTCAGGGCAGGGAAGGAACAGGGGTGGGTTTTAGTCAGTAAGAGTCTGACACGCCCTCCCGCTCCACCCAGAGCGGGAGATGTCATTGGATGATTTCCCACACCACACAAAAAAAGGGGTACCGTTTTACCCAATTACTGGGTTGTGGAGGTCAGAGAGGCAGCCGCTCTATGTAAAATACTGGTATTCACCTGTATACACTAGATGTCGACACCAACATAGTTGGGAAAAGGCTAGGCAGGCAGGTATGACTTTATTAAAATACACAAAATGGATAGCACCAGTTTCCTAAGAAAAAAAAAATTGGCCCTCGGTTAGATTACCAAAATTAACAAAACCGGGCCAAGTGCGTGTCGGATTTCGCACATTAAGGGTTCCGTATCATATATTGATTTTTGTTAGTAAAGTATACGTAATAGTAAACATTATCACCTAATTTCAAGTTCCTAAGTCAATGGGAACTCAAAAAATTCTTCATAACAAAATTTTGTGACAGACGACGGACGGACAGACAGACAGACGGACACGTGAGTGACAACAATAATAGGGCTCCGTTTAGCCCCTTCGGGCACGAAACCCTAAAAAATTGGAGACGTATTTTTTCTTTTGTTACGTAAACCAAAAATGAGGACGATACAGTGCGTTGAAATTTCACGTGACGTCACACCTCGATACACTTTGTACCGTTTAGTGACGTAACAAGCCCCCACTCCTGAACTTTGATGCGTTTTATCTTTGTCATTTTTTATTTGTTTGGTAAAGCAAAAAATACGTATCAAATATTTTTTGATAATCTAACGCTTAGACTATGAAAGGTTATAGACGGAACGTCATTGGACATTAAAAGAAGCAGGATCGTTAAAATGTGTGAGTGACCTCGACGAACGTAACGATGACGTTTCGGCTTCTCATTTTTTCTATGTGAGCTTATTTCGCGTGTACAGATACAAGCCGGCTTCTCATTCTGGTACTTCAGATTGCTGGATTTTGGACACTACGTTTATAACCTTTCATACTCTAAGATCTAGCGTCTACTAAATAGAATTATTGTTTTTAAACCCAGGGAATATCTCTATTAATGCCAGTCGTTGAAGTTAGTCACATCATGTTATAATGTGTTGCAACATGAACAGCGCACAATTTATTGAAGGTATGAACTTAACCATGCACTGCTTACAGACGCGTCATCATCTGCCTAGCCTTTTCCCAACTACCTATTTTTTTTTTACTACTATGACTAAAACCCACCCCTGTTCCTTCCCTGCTTGAGTGCCCAGGGGTACGGTAACTCATTTTCAGAATTTATCCGCTACCACTAGGTATTTCCCAACTATCTTGGGGTCGGCTTCCAGTCTAACCGGATACAGACGCGTAGTTATGAAAATTTCTATACTAGGGTTGAGCTATACCATCGATTTCTTATGAGATTCGTTAACTTGATTATTCAAAATAACTTTAATTTCGGAAGTCGGTGTCAAAAAACGTAGAAACAAACCAAAAATAAAAAAATCAAATAAATAAACATCCGAATTGATAACCTCCTCCTTTTAGAAGTCGGTTAAAAATACTTTCAGTGGGTAATAGAAATAGAGGGTCATATTTTAATTACTGTTTCTGCCCATAGATATGAACAACTTTCTTTAAGAAAGTCTTAGTCAATTCCGGAATATAATTCGACTTCCTATACTAATTTTGATCAGCTGATGATAACTTTGTACGGAAAGTGTATTTTGAACGACTGATTATTTTTAATTTTTAGGTTTCCATACCCGAAGGGTTCACACAGAGTCCTATTGCTGTCACTCACGTGTCCGTCTGTCCGTCATCAGTCACAAAATTTTGTTCTAAAGAATTATTAGACTTATCTATGAACTTGAAATTTGATGATAATGTTTGTTAATACAATATATTAATACGAGTAAATTACAGTTTTTCTTCGATAATTCTCAGATTTTGGTACGAAACCCTAAATGTTCGAAGTCCGACACGCACTTGACCGGTTTTTATGAGTTGCTTTTTGTATATATCTTATCTTTGATTAAAACTTATATTGCCAGAAAAAATAATGGACAGTTATAAAAATAACTTGGTATGATGAATACCATAATGATTATCTTTAATCTTTGATCCTTATTATTTACTCATGTTCTTACTAGTGGAACATAGAGGTATAATTTTACAAAAAACAATGAAGACACTAATTGCTTGGTATTAGAAGATTTTATACAAGTCAGCGCTTGCGCACCGGATCTTATTCTATATATGCATGTCTGCAAAGCACGTGTTTACGTATAGCTGTTTCATTCAGAAACACTAGCTAACTCTATAGAAAGATAGACAAAAGAAAAAAAAACCGGTCAAGTGCGTGTCGGTCTTCGAACATTTTGGGTTCCGTACCAAATGAGGGAATTTCAAAGATAAAATCTAATTTATCAATTTATTGGTATTTGTTAGTAAAATATAAGTAATATTAAACATTTATCACCAAATTTCAAGTTCATAGATCAAAGGGAAATTTAAAAATTCTTCGGTACAAAATTTTATGACAGAGGATGGACAGACGGACACGTGAGTAACAGCAATA
Source organism: Polia nebulosa (assembly GCA_951329385.1). Taxonomy (NCBI): domain Eukaryota; kingdom Metazoa; phylum Arthropoda; class Insecta; order Lepidoptera; family Noctuidae; genus Polia; species Polia nebulosa. Next base: position 16,241,071 of record OX589588.1, on the reverse strand, counting down.
GAGTTCCGTTTGGACCCTTTGGGTAAGAAACCCTAAAAAGAAAATCATTGTTAAAAAAAAATGATCTACTTTTGTACCTACTTATTATTTAAATGTACTTTGGTGTGTTGTGCTGTTCCTTTGTGTTGTACCAAATAAAAGATTTTATCTATTTTGTCACAATTCAGCAAATAGCATGACTGGCTACCGGGGATGACCCGAGGGTCGAGCCTCAATGGAGGTTATTTTAATGAATGAGCTAGATTATGCTATACGATATAACGAGACGTATGATTTTTAAACAAATTCAGTCTGCGTCATATCCTGCCTTTCGCGAAATATTTATAAATAGCAATGCGGACAACCAAAAACGATTGTTTGATTCCTTGTATTAAGACTAACACATAAATACGCGATACGACAATGCGACACCGACGTGTTAAGGATTTTTCAAAGAAATAGTTCTAATCCGTGGAACAATTTTTATGAAAACATGATATGCCTTATTTATAAAACTTGCTTACCAGAAGCTTAATTTAAATACTGATAAGCGAATTCTTAATTTAAATTCTTTATAGAAAATTTTGAATTAAGAACCCGCTAATCAGTGTTTAAGCTTATTAAGTACGTGCAATTTTTTTATTTTTGAAAATTAAACCGTTACGTTCAGACCACAGGGCACTAGCGACTAGAGGAATCATTACTAATCATATTCTTGGATGCTTAAAAGGGTTTGCTGAAATGCCACAGCACAGATGGCAAGACTGAGGCGTCAAATCCAAACACCTGTCAAAACGCTTCATATAATATCAACAATTGACATTAGTTAAATTGGCGTCAACGTTATTTCATTACGTTTCGTATCTCTTAAGTGGTGCCAACTGGCAGTACTAAAGTGTCAGGTCCAGACACCTGTCAAAACGCTTTAAATGATGTCAAAAATTGACATTAGTTAAATTGACGTCAACGTCTTCTTTACTTCATTATGTTTTTCGTTTTTAAAGTAGAAGACGTGTTGCCTAAGTGGCATCAACTAGTGGCGTAAATTTTCCTGAAATCCCTCATTAGACTCAGCACTAGTTTCGGTTGTCATTCCATCGTACGTCAAATTTTATGACTCATAGAAATTGACGCCTCTAATCGTCATCAATTATTATTGATTATGATTAAAACGGTGACACTCTTGGTTAGTATAATTTTGATAATTCCGCGTCTCACAGTGACCACCAAGTCGGTTCTGTGCTCTGTGGTCCAGGGTGATGAGTCAACAGCTTCGCCGAAATTTCCGTTAACTGAGACAAAAAATGATAATCTAGATGTTATAAGTACCTGTCTGCCGTGTGTGTACCGTTACGTAATTTAATACATCCTCTGTAGGCAGCTGTGTTAAAATTATATTAGCAGCTGCTGTGTACATTGTGTACGTACTCAAAAAAAATTAAATAAAGATGTTGGGTACTGGATAGGTAGGGTAACGAATAGCGTTGGTAACTATGTGCATACCCGTCACAATTAAAATAAAATTCAACATTTACCTAGGAATATTGGTAAACTTAGTTTTAAAAATCTTTTTGAAGCTGGTAAATGAAGAATGAATGGAAGACTGTAATACCTGGCTGTTAGTTCTAGAGGTTGCTCAAAAGATAACAGTCACTAACGACAAAATTAAATGGATAATTTTCTTAAAGAAGAGCATTTGTGGCCCAGTAGAAATGGCCGTGACTTACGGCCGTGGTCGAGGGTTCGAAACCAGATTTACTTTGTCTTAAAAGAACAATGGTAAGTCGGCTAACATGCTTGGACTAGTAAAATCTAACAAAACGTAACTTGATGAAATATATATCATTTCATTTGCCTTTCTATGCAGGGTGTAACGGAAAGGTGTGGTCATATTTTAAGAACTCAATCTGCCCATCGATATGAACTACTTTCTTCAAGAAAATCCGAGGAAATTAAAAAAACAATTTTTTACCTCCCATACAAATATTGATCAGCTGATGATAAGTTTGTATGGAAAGTACAATTTTTTTTTTGAAAATTATCTATTTTTTCTTAGAGAAAGTTGTTCATTTCCATGGGCAGACCCGGCTCCTAAAATATGACCACACCTTTTCGTTACACCCTGTATATAACTCAGTACGACCTTCAATATATTTTTAAAAGGTGGGAGAGAGAATCCAAGAAATCCTTTAAGCAATAAAAGATATCACTCTTATGATTTGCTCTAGGACAATGTGTCGTGTGTGTCGGTTTACACATAATCCACAATTAACAGACAGAACGCGTGAAGACATTTTGCCACTTTCAAAATCGATCCAAAACGTAACGCAATTTCAAGTCCACTAAACCCATGCCAAGAAAGTCAACAAGAGAAGAAAACTAATCGGAGTCCGTAAGCAAAGCAAAATATCAAATAAAAAAATAGGAAAATCGAATAGAACCCAAAGTCGTCGCCGGTAATACTCAAAGTCTCAAACTACAACAGTTCACGCAGAAACCTTTTTTAATTTCTATTTACTTGTCAAAAATAGGGAGGGACGTAATCAATCGATTTATAACATTATCGACTTTAAATGTTAATTTTTTTATTTAATTCGTGGCTTTATTTAACTATTTACCACGAAGTAACATCAGATTGTATTAGTGGCTAACCGTAGTTTAATAATCAACGCGAGTTTATACGGTTCACATTGCCTGGGATTTAATTTCGATTAAGAAATAAAATCGACTTATAGGCTTAAGAAAAGTTATGGACTTCTCTAGTAACGTAAGTAATTACGGATGCGTTCAAAGTTTTCAAGATTTTAAACTGCGTTCTATTAATGGAAGTAATATTTTTTTAAATGATTTTCTATATTTTCCCTGCTTTTAAAAATAAACTGGTGGTATCCAATAATTACATTAAAAAGAGAAAGCCAGTGTATGTGTGTGTGCCAGCAGTGGGAAAATTATGCTACAAAAAAAGGTTCTCTAAAAATTAACTGTGTTGAAAAACATTTTGGATCGACTCGCTTACACGGTTGAAATGGTTTAAAACAAAAGACTATGCCCCGTTATTTTTAACTGCAAATACATTTGTATTTTACATGAATTGTAAGCCCAAATTTGTATTGTCAGATTTCACACGTCTTTGCGGTTTTTATTTTAACGCAAGCTCAACCAACAGGAGGCTTCAAAATATAAAATTATTCGCCGCACACGCAGTTTCATTCGGTTAGGACTAGTAACCGGACATTGCAATTTGTCGTATAGCTAATTATATCCGAGATAATCTCACCAAGAGAATTGAACCACCAGACCATGGTTCTCGCTGCTAACTTTAATACTATTGTGTGTCTAGGAACTTAATTATTAAAATATAGTGCGTCCTGTTTGCCAGTGTATATTGTATTTGAACAGTGTTTTTTTGCGATGGTAGAATGTAGCATGCTGACTATTTATGAAAATTTAACAATTATAAGTACATACTTACAGTGACGTTTCTGTGTTTTTTTATTCTATATCTAAAAAAATATTGCGTCCTGTTTACCAGTGTATTGTATTTGACCAGTGTTTTTGCGATGGTAGAATATAGCATGGTAGCTATCTATGAAAACTTAACAATTATAAGTATCTACTTATAGTAACGTTTTTGAGTCAAAAAGTCAATCGTGCTATTTTTATTCTGTAACGCGATTTGATCCTGAGGGCCTTGATAAGATTCGTTCAGTGGTGCCAATTGTCGAAAATCCAAAATGTATGGAGTTGATATGTGCCACCGAAATATCACATGGTCAATTTCATATATTTTCGAACCTTTACCTATCGTTTACTTCTCGTTCTCGCAAAGCGGAGGTCTGAGTACATTAAAAGCCTGATTTTGCTTATGCTATGTCATATACCTATCGTTATTGATATAATTAAAAGTGTTATCCTGGTTTTCTTCTGTTTGTTTTGTAACGTTAAAAAGTTCCTACTCGTAGATTAAATCAGTTGGCGATATTTTTACGCACCTAAGTACGTAAAATAAATTTAGATAGATAGGTAGGTACTTACTCACTACTTAAGTATTTTATCATTTTCACTATCGTTTCTGCTAAAGCAAATCCGTTTTATGAACGTAAAGTACAAAACGTTCCTAAATAACGTATAATTTATGACCAGCCAGCAATCGCGATACTGGCACTTAGCTTAGTAGATATAATAATTACAACATCTTATAAGGAAGATAAACAGCTGATAGGTAAATAGTTCTTATAATCCATACAAAAAAATAAAAGAAAGTAGATTAATGCCTTTTGTTAACAGATTCTCCTAACTGGTTGAATTAAAAAACCGGTACGTGCAAAAATAAACTATAAAATCAGTGTGTTATGGTCTATTTAGTTTTTTCGTGTTTATAGTGTTGTCGGATACGCATCTCGCGCGTGACGATACGGTTCAAAATGTACAGTTATCGTCAATTTTCGAGTGCGAAAAAGTGGTAGGTACTTAATAAATGTTCATGTTTCATCAAGTTACCTTCGCACTCTACATGAATAATATTTGCTCAATTAAAAATAATTAATCATAGTTTTGGTTTGATGTTTATGTTTAAACTTATGAATCACAACTTTTAGAGAGTTTCATAATGTTAGGTCAGAGAAAATCGTTTAAATTATTTTTATTATGAAAAATATTTATTTTGCCTACCTCAATATTTTGTTGGTAATATTTTTGGAAGGGTCTTGATATTTTTGTTGATAGTTTTCACTATTATTGTGTTTTAATCTTAAATATAAGTATTGCATCTGCAAATATTGTTATCGCAACCAGGTCAATCTGTTTGTACGATTTCGCAATCCACATAAAAACAGGTACTCAATCGCTGATATAACAAAATCATAACCTCAATATTGAAAAGTAAAACCTATTTTATTTTAACCTATTTAACCGACCACTCAAGATTAAAAAACAAAAACCACATAAAAAAAACAGTCCCTTACCCACAGTCACAGTTATTCTATATTCAAAATTGTATCACGTATATCAATGGCCCGAGCAACGAGTTCGCAACTGTCACTGACTCATCAGCTGTTTTCTATACGACCGTTCACTGTGGCTGCACTTACATCAATGAACATTGACATCGTATATCATCACGCGAGCGAACGCGATAATACTCGGCGCTACGAGTACCTTTAGTAATTTATCAGAACTGTTGCTAAGGATTCAATCTGTTGTCGGTTAGTATTGAAGAGGTTGGATTGTCAACAACATGTGGATCAACGCTACTACAGGAAAGAAACATCAGGACAGAGTTCCAGGTGGGTTATACTTAGTCAGTAAAAGTCTGACACGCCCTCCCGCACCACTCAGAGCGGGAGAAGTCATTGGAAGATTTCAAACTCCCACAAAAAAAAAGGAATGTCTCTGTTTGACGCGTCTTACTAATGCGCCTCCACCACATTGTGGTTGCGTTGTATTTGAACCACATTGTGTATAACCACTCAAACCCTCTACAGTTTGGACTCTAGTAGGCTCCTAGTTGCTGGTTTGGCTTTCTCTACAATCTACAATCCAGCTTATAATAGTGAAGTCTATGCTAGATTGTAAAGAGGCTCCAGGAGTCTATTTGCAGAATGCTTGATTGGACCCCAACGTTCCTAAATCTTTGCTGCATGGTGTCAAAATCATCATTATGTCTCGTTCCTCCCTGTAATCAAGTTCATCTTGGTTGTTTTGTGACCTGTGTCGAGTGTTACCAGAAATGTTGATGGAAGAAATTGCTACCCGTAATTTTGTGTACCAGTTTTTGTGATTCCACAAAGTTCCGCTGGTTGAAACCGGTTTCCTGATCATATTCGTTATGAATCCACTCCATAATTTTGCTTGCCTTTCCTTCCTGGAGGTACTCAAAATGAGAGCAGATATTATAATAAAGTCAACATAGTATGTTGTAATATTCTCTCCAGTATAGCAAATAATGTAACAGGAAAAAGTACAGGAATTGATTTAGGTACCTATACATTTTAGGATAAGCGTAGGTCATAATTATTCATAACCTATCTAATAGTGAGAATCTCCTAACCGTTTCCATGTGAAACAAAGGAATAAATTCTCCCATACATGATATTGTTCCCAGCTACATACAACTAATTAAATTACATTAATTTACGATAAAATGCCGTAACAAATCATGTTTTTATTACATAAGACAGTTGTGTACAACGATTGATATCAGCCCAGCTGTTTATGACAGGAAGGCGTTATTTTAAAATAATGTGTTGTAATAAACAGTATCGGTACTTATCACCTTTTATGACGTGTTAATGTCCAATATTTAGCGTGTAGGTACAAAATTACACACGTGCAATCAATATTGGTCATTGGTCTCGTCGTCGTAAGTACGACTGCTGAGCGTGAGGTCATGTGTTCAGTGACTAGGTTAGTCAAAATCTTACGCAGACCCGAGTTTGGATGTTGGTGGTGTGAGATCTCCGTGCCTCGGCAAGCACGTAAAGCTATTGGTCCTGCGCCTGATCTCTCTCCGGATGTGTAATATTACCGTCCTATTTCCCTTTCTCTGTATCATTATTTATGATAGTCCGTATCATAAATAATGATACAGAGAGTACAAAAAAAAAAACCCTGTGTTTGCGCACACGCCTGTGTACTATAATATCTCCTGCGTACTTTGGGCTAACCTCCGTTGAGATTATACTATACGAGATGATTATACTTTATTGTACCATACTGAGAGTATGATATAGTTATCCTTTTATTATTTATCCTTATAATTTTCAACTTTCATGCGGGTGAAGTCTGGTGGTCACAAGCACCACTGCTCAAGTGCTCAGCATTAGGTTTGATTGTCGAGTTTAGCTCCGTAATATTAGGCTTTCCATCTGGAATTTCTCTGCCAGTGGAACCCCTGAATCTGGCTTTGTCCGGTTGATTGAAAAAAATTAGCCCCGTATTAGCTGGGAACAAAACATAACCGAGAAAATGTGGGTGTTTCATAGAAACAAGTCTGCCTAACTTTTCGAAGAAAACCTATAGAACAGAATGGAGTAGAATAAAACTTTAATCTATGGGTACAATGGCGGTGGCCTATGTTGTTCTTATAGGAAAAAAGTATTTTTTTACCCTCAAATAACCACCTTGTTGTCGTCACAGCAAGTTAGCTACTCTGCACTTTGTATAGTAACTTTAAAGTAACCCTACAGTGCTCCATCTTCAATGCCACGCTGGGGACTCGGGCTGGCTCGCGAGTTCACCACTCGGGGGCTAAAGGATGGATAGAATCTACTCTAAAAAGTGTAGTATTAACTGAATTATGTATGAAACAGACTTTTACTGAGGACAGCGCAAATGATAATACACAGTTATGAAGGTTTTTTAGTTAGAGTCAACAGTCAGTGGATATTTGAATAATCACTTTATTTTTTTATTGTCCTATCTACAATTCTTACACTTTTGAATCTAATAATACAAGCTAAAATACACACTAAAATTAAAGTTACATAAAAAGAAAGAAAAAAAATATAATTTCTGACTGGCACAGAAAACACAAAATATTTGGAAATATTTATGTTAATATTTCAAAATATTTTGTATTTTCTGTGTCTGTATTAACCATGTGGCTAAGAAAGTAATTCATCATTCTCCTGCCCTTATCCCAATTTATTTGGGGTCGGCGCAACATGTCTTTTTCTTCCATACTCCTCTATTAGCTAAGAAAGCAACTATAATCAAAAAAACAACAAATCAGAAAAGACCCGTACGAGGCCACAAAAGGCTCTAAACTTAAAACCTGGAGGCAATCTATTTAGCTGTGAAGAATTTTAAATTGGAAAATTAGGTCGTTTTTGTCTCTGAGTTTTTCGGGTGAAGTCATGTTAAATTTTTTTGGACGTATTACTTAGCTCGGCACTTTTTTGGCTATCCCCCCGTGTAAGCAAGATGGTTTAAAATCTTTTTAATGCGCTCCAACCTAAGACTATATGTTGCATATTGGGGACGCCACACAACCGAGCAGTTAGCTACCTACTCGGCAATTATACAGATAAATTTTTGTTTGAGGCTTACAAAAACATTTTACATTCCGTAGTACAAAACCAAGTTAGTCTCTTTGAAGCTTATAATTGTGTCCATGTGGAGAATAAATGTTAATTTACGGTCAAGAAATACCCCAGGCATCTGATTACATCAACTATGCTTAGGCACGTTACAAGTAGGTACCGTACATAGTGTAACTAAAATCAAAGTAAATTGGCTTCCGGGTAAACGTTATTTGAGAACACTATTTAACGTTTAAATGCATTTTGTTGTCCTCGCACCATTTTATAAGCCTATTCAGGTCATCTTGAAGTAAAATTTAATCGACTTGAGAATTTATTACATGAGCTATTTTCAAATCGTCGGTGAACAAGAATGGCGTGGAATTAATATAAATAATAGGGAAAGTCGTTAACAAAGACAACAAATATTACTGGACCGAGGTGAGAACCCTGAAGAACCCTGGAAGTTATAATTAAGGTTTCGGATATATAGCCATAGCAATGACATAGAACGAACTGTCTGTTAAATATAGTGAAGCCACTTAAGAAGAGGACTATGTGGGACACTTTGTCGAAAGCCTTACCTACTACAAAGATACTTCTTAAAGTAGTTTTGGATGTCTGGGCATACTATTGATAAATGATAAATGATTTTATTTTTGTAAGTAGGTTTTAACAACACTTTTACACGTCAACATTTTTTTTTTGTCAGTTTTAGCTAGATGAGGCCGGTGTTTCCTAGCTGACTACCCTGAGAAGAAACACCGAAACAAACTCAGAGGTCAAAGTCTCTTTTAAAGTGTTCAAATCCATACAATATGTACTGGTCAAATCATAAGGGAACCATGTACGTTTATGTCTGAGATGAGCTTTTGAGGAAAGCAACACGCAAATTCGAGTGTCCAGACAGTGCAAGCAGTCCAGCATTGTCAGTTATCGTGAAGCTCAACTCAGAACTTTGAGGAGCTCAACGAACCGACGCGACGAACAATACCAAAGTAAGGAAATTTGGGTCGGCCGCAAAAATACTCAAACTGCCAGACAATCATAAAATCTACATAAATATGAGGTAATATTGTATATAGCGTATTTATTCTACAAGAATATTGCTTTAAAAACCCTTTCAAATGTCAGAAGGATAGAGATAGGACGATTGTTACCGACCACATCCTGAGCGCCCATTTTATGGATTGAAATCACTTTGGCCACCTTCCATTTTTTAGGGAAAATTATAACGCTGAGTGATTTGTTAAAAATCAAGTAAAGGGGGGTTGCCAGTTGATCAGTGCAAGTTGCAATGAAGCTAGGAGGAATTTCATCTCTTTGCGAATACTGAGATTCTACACTTCGATGTCACATTCCTTTTAACTTAAAGTGCCAAACCTGATTCCCAGTCGCGGGTAAAGCTAGCTAGTCTATCACCCGCTTTGGCAACTACTATAAAAAAATATAAATTTAAAAATGTTAAAATTTTTGATGATCGCATAGTTGAGAGAGAAAGAAATAGCCAGAATCTTTAGACGAGACTACATTCATACATTTCTTTGTTATTTTCACACAACCAAACAGTTATATCGAGTGTATCAGCTACTTTTCATTCAGCGCAGGTCGTGAGGGTCAACCGAGAGAAATGGCCCAGAATTGTAACCGCGAGCAAAGGGTTAAACTACGTATGAAACACTTTATCAACTTGCTACTGTTAGCTCATATCATACCGCTGTTGGGCAGAGGACTTCCCCGGTGACTTCCCGTTGGTTTAATCTAGAACGAAGGCAATCTTTGCGTAAAAGTGATTATAAATACCATGTTTATACTTCAATGTTTGGTCTATTTAAAATAGATGAGGCCAGTGTTTCCTCTTGTTTCCTTAGCTGAATACAGCTGCTGCTGTTTGCTTAGAAGTAACACCGAAATACACGATATGTTACAATTTTTTTTATAATTATTTAGGTTGCTTATAAGTTGTCTTACTTTTGACATTTTCTCTAATCGTCATAATACTCTAGTGTATTTTTTTACAACATACCACCCCGTACTTGGTTACTCTTCGTTTTATAAATATTGATTGTGCAATTTCATTTTAGTGTCACACGTATCTTGTACATTTTTCTAGGTATTGCCTTCTAGGGGATTTTATTTCCACGATTAGGTTTATCTTCGAAATTTATGTTTCCAGTTTTATTTAAAATAAATAAGTAAGTATATCAAAGAAGACATTCAACGAATAAAAGAAGACACGTTACAAAATATGCACATTCGTAAAAAAATGCAAGTTTTTGTAACCTGTTAAAGTATAGTTCAAAAGCGAGGTTGGTTTTATCTGTGGGCTTTATGTAGTCACAAAATTGCAATTGCAATGTAAAAAGACATTCTATGTTTAAGTTAAAAATTCCGAAAGTATGTATACGACTTTACAACAAAATAAAACTAAGTTTAAGTATTACTCCAGTTTGCACAGTACCGTCGTGCAGACAAACTTTGTGATCATGGCCAGTGGTCACGAACGCCATAAAAGACAGGAAAAGTTTCAAAACATATAAAATGTAAACAAAAGAAACTGAAAATCTTTTAAATATACAGAAGGCGTAACGGAAATGGGTGGTCACCCTGATGTAGTTTTTAAAGCAAAATTTAATATTTAAAAGACGTTCCTTACTCGTATTTTTCATAAAACTGAGATTATTTACAAACACAATAAAATTTCATTCGAGTTTATTCAGAAAAATAATCACGAATATGAGTGTGTGGTCAAATGCCCCTAAGCTATGTTTTTAGCACCACCTTAATTACCTATTAATTAATTGAAATCTTTTTTTCTAAATGATTTTTTTTTACTTATTATATACATGGCAGATGAAACGACTATGATAGTTCATTGGAATTATTATTTTATTACTCACAATGATTGTTATTGTAACGCAAACGTTTCACCACAAATGGCTACAGTTGGGCACACGTCAGTTGACACTTTTAACTAGAGCTGGTCTAGCTTCGCACACAGTTTCAATTAAATGCGAGACCACCTTATACTAGCTTTTTACCACTGACAAGTGACCTAACTGTACTTGTAAATATCAATGTTTTCACTGCTCATATTGTTATCACAAAGAGTCTGATTGCAACATTTGCCGTAGTCTATGAGTCAGCGGCAATTCTCAGTGCGTTAATCATGATGATCTTGTTTGAACACATATACTACAAAATGACGTATGCGATGCTACACACGATCAAGATCAAGGTGAGCGGAGACCTACTTAGAATAATTTTAATAGATGTATCGTTGAGTAATAAAGATTTATTATGATAGAACGCAGGTGAACTAAGGTTACCGACATTGCCCAAAGAATCGCCAAACTTAAGTGGCAGGGCTCAATGGTCAGCGAAAAAAAAAGAGTCACTATGGTCCTGGAACGCAAAGGGCAACTGAAGAGTCAGAGTCTGAATACATACCCTCCCGTTCCACCCAAAGCGGGAGAAGTATCTGATGATTTCCCATTCCGAAAAAATGGGCTCATTGCTCACAGTGCAGATTGTCGATGGGACCTTAAAGTTCTGGAGTGGTGACCGTGTATAGCAAGATGCAGGGTTGGAAGACCTCCCACAATATGGGCCAATGACCTGGTGAGGGTTGCAGGAATCCGCTGGAAGCGAGACGCACAAGGCTGGTTGATGTGGTGACGCCACTGAAAGACGTTCACAGCTGGTCATACGCCTACCCCAAGTAGGCCTATGTCCAGCAATGAACGTCTTTCTGTTGAAATGATAATGATGATTTGTTTAGCTATAGTAAGGTATGTAGATAACTCTTTCGGCTGTTTATGCAAGCTAGTTTATGGGAATATGTAGCATTGATTCTAATTTACAGGAGCTTCAGGCTTTGAATGAATTTGCATTCACGAACCTGCGATACATCTGCTAATGCAAAAAGTCCATAGGCTTCGATGTTCTCATCGTGCATTAGTCAGATACGTATGTACCTACATAAGGTGTTCCCCTACCGGGAATCAGAGCCGCAGATTGGCTCATCGGAAAATAATTTGCTACTTTTTATCTGTTCTCAGAGTCTCTCTTATGTCGTGATATCAATCAACTGGTGTTTAGTAACAGACGATGATTGGCTGGCAGTGTCATAGACGAAAGATCGTTTAACGGGTTGCAGGTTTATACGAGTATAGCACTTATATAGAGCTTAATCAATTATGTCATTAAGAGAATATCATGTCAGAGGAACAAGGAGGAGTGACGATGGAAAGTTCTAAATAATGTACATGGTTATGAGGGGAGAGTTGCACTAAAGACACGATCAATAGACCGTTTTCAAGATTATATCGCTCGAAAGAGGGATGACATTAATAGGTATGGAAGTAAACGACACGATATAACCCTAAATAGAATGAGATAAGGGCAAGAGAATAATGATGGTCAAGACAATGTTATGTTTTAATGCATCAACAAAGAAACACAAGAATGAAAAAAATATGATATAAAGGCAATAATGGTAAGGTATTGAATAACGTGTCTTATTTATAAAGTTAGCTAACCATATGCTTAGTTTAAATACTGATTAGGGGATTCTAAATTCAATTTCTCTATAGAAAATGAATTGAGAACCTGCTAATCAGTGTTTAAAAGTAATCACATTATTTTTTTATTATATATAAAGCCTCATTGTGGCAATAAAAGGAAGGATAGTTGTAATCAGTGATTTATTTATAACTAAATATGCATATTGCTTTTTTTCTGACTTTTTTTTATTTTCTAACACTTTGTATTGAATTTGATTTTTATTTTACTGGTACATTACATAATTAATTTACTATAAATATTATCTAATAACTAACTATTTGGCAGGTAACTATAATAATATTTATTATAATAATCTATTATCATAAAAATACACGTTTGACATAACATGTTAGAGTACACAAAATTATCACTAGAAAACATAAAATCAAACAAGAAAAGTAGTGTGCTCAAGATGGGTAAATTAGGTACAGTCAATACATGATTTGAGCCCTGACTCCTGAACTTGGAGGATCCTGTATATTTGTAACCTAATTACATACAATATAAATATATATATATAAAAAAACAGAACATACTTAGGCGTCAAAGTATGCCTCCACATCACTGTATTCAATTGATTTGTAATCTTAAATCAATAATTTTATTTTCTATTGATAACTAACTCATGGAATGTCGAGCACGTCTATAATTGACATAAACACTAGTTTAAGACTCTTAAAATGTTTTACGTCAATGATTGTGTTTATGTTTCTGATGTGCCATTAGTAAATAAATAAAAAACTTTTTAACAAAAAAATTAACCGACGAAAAAGAACTAAAAAGCAAAAAATAAATAAACCTTTTAAGTCTTGAGTAATGAGCTTATTTACCTAAATAAAATATCAAATTTTATATAAACTAATTTTGAGTCATAATATTCTATTATAATAAATAATCTATTATAATCAAAATCGGTTCATAAATGACGGAGTGAGAGCTGAACATACATACAGAAACGCTAAACGTGCCCACAATTTTCGAGGTTTTCTCTCAATTTTATCAGGATTCCACTGTCAGATCCTGACTTCCTTGACATGGGACCACTCTTGAGGTGTACCCTATCTAACAAAAAAAGAATAATCAAAATCGGTTCATAAATGACGGAGTGAGGGCTGAACATACACAAAAAAAAAAAAAAAACATATACGGTCGAATTGAGAACCTCCTCCTTTTTTTTCGTCGGTTAATAAAAAGGTAGCAAAGAACGAAATTTTGGAATACCACTTTTGGCCACCTTTGGCCACCTTTGGCCACCTTTTTGCTCACCTTTGGCCACCTTTTTGCCCACCTTTGGCCACCTTTGGCCACCTTTGGCCACCTTTTTGCTCACCTTTGGCCACCTTTTTGCTCACCTTTTTGCCCACCTTTGGCCACCTTTGGCCACCTTTTTGCTCACCTTCTGCCACCTTTGGCCACCTTTTTGCTCACATTTGGCCACCTTTTGCCACCTTTGGCCACTTTGGCCACCTTCGGCCACCTTTTTGCTCACCTTTGGCCACCTTTAGCCACTTTTGGCCACATTTGGCCACCTTTGGCCACCTTTTTGCCCACCTTTGGCCACCTTTGGCCACCTTTGGCCACCTTTTTGCTCACCTATGGCCACCTTTTTGCTTACCTTTTTGCCCACCTTTGGCCACCTTTGGCCACATTTTTGCTCACCTTTGGCCACCTTTTTGCTCACCTTTTTGCCCACCTTTGGCCACCTTTGGCCACCTTTTTGCTCACCTTCTGCCACCTTTGGCCACCTTTTTGCCCACCTCTGGCCACCCTTGGCCACCTTTTTGCTCACATTTGGCCACCTTTTGCCACCTTTGGCCACTTTGGCCACCTTCGGCCACCTTTTTGCTCACCTTTGGCCACCTTTTGCCACCTTTGGCCACCTTTGGCCACTTTGGCCACCTTCGGCCACCTTTTTGCTCACCTTTGGCCACCTTTAGCCACTTTTGGCCACCTTTGGCCACCTTTTTGCTCACCTTTGGCCACCTTTGGCCACTCTTGGCCACATTTGGCCACCTTTTTGCTCACTTTCTGCCACCGTTGGCCACCTTTTTGCTCACATATGGCCACCTTTTTGCTCACCTTTGGCCACCTTTGGCCACCTTTGGCCACCTTTTTGCCCACCTTAGGCCACCTTTGGCCACCTTTTTGCTCACCTTTGGCCATCTTTGGCCACTTTTGGCCACCTTTGGCCACCTTTGGCCACCTTTTTGCTCACCTGTTTGCCCACCGTTGGCCACCTTTGGCCACCTTTTTGCTCAACTTCTGCCACCTTTGGCCACACTATTGCACACCTTTGGCCACCCTTGGCCACCTTTTTGCTCACATTTGGCCACCTTTTGCCACCTTTGGCCACTTTGGCCACCTTCGGCCACCTTTTTGCTCACCATTGGCCACCTTTTTGCTCACCTTTGGCCACCTTTGGCCACCTTTGGCCACCTTTGGCCACCTTTTTGCTCACCTTTGGCCACCTTTGGCCACCTTTTTTCCTACCTTTGGCCACCCTTGGCCACCTTTTTGCTCACATATGGCCACCTTTGGCCACCTTTAGCCACTTTTGGCCACCTTTGGCCACCTTTGGCCACCTTTTTGCTCACCTTTGGCCACCTTTGGCCACCTTTGGCCACCTTTTGTCACCTTTGGCCACCTTTGGCCACTTTGGCCACCTTCGGCCACCTTTTTGCTCACATTTGGCCACCATCGGCCACCTTTTTGCTCACCTTTGGCCACCTTTTGCCATCTTTGGCCACCTTTGGCCACTTTGGCCACCTTCGGCCACCTTTTTGCTCACATTTGGCCACCCTTGGCCACCTTTTTGCTCACATTTGGCCACCTTTTGCCACCTTTGGCCACTTTGGCCACCTTCGGCCACCTTTTTGCTCACCTTTGGCCACCTTTAGCCACTTTTGGCCACCTTTGGCCACCTTTTTGCTCACCTTTGGCCACCTTTGGCCACTCTTGGCCACATTTGGCCACCTTTTTGCTCACTTTCTGCCACCGTTGGCCACCTTTTTGCTTACCTTTGGCCACCTTTTTGCTCACATATGGCCACCTTTTTGCTCACCTTTGGCCACCTTTGGCCACGTTTGGCCACCTTTTTGCCCACCTTAGGCCACCTTTGGCCACCTTTTTGCTCACCTTTGGCCATCTTTGGCCACTTTTGGCCACCTTTGGCCACCTTTGGCCACCTTTTTGCTCACCTGTTTGCCCACCGTTGGCCACCTTTGGCCACCTTTTTGCTCAACTTCTGCCACCTTTGGCCACACTATTGCACACCTTTGGCCACCCTTGGCCACCTTTTTGCTCACATTTGGCCACCTTTTGCCACCTTTGGCCACTTTGGCCACCTCTTCGGCCACCTTTTTGCTCACCTTCTGCCACCGTTGGCCACCTTTTTGCCCACCTTTGGCCACCCTTGGCCACCTTTTTGCTCACATATGGCCACCGTTGGCCACCTTTTTGGCCACCTTTTTGCTCACCTTTGGCCACCTTTGGCCACCTTTTTGCTCACCTTTGGCCACCTTTTGCCACCTTTGGCCACCTTTGGCCACTTTGGCCACCTTCGGCCACCTTTTTGCTCACATTTGGCCACCCTTGGCCACCTTTTTGCTCACCTTTGGCCACCTTTTGCCACCTTTGGCCACCTTTGGCCACTTTGGCCACCTTCGGCCACCTTTTTGCGCACATTTGGCCACCTTTAGCCACTTTTGGCCACCTTTGGCCACCTTTGGCCACCTTTTTGCTCACCTTTGGCCACCTTTGGCCACTCTTGGCCACATTTGGCCACCTTTTTGCTCACCATTGGCCACCTTTTTGCCCACCTTTGGCCACCTTTGGCCACATTTTTGCTCACCTTTGGCCACCTTTTTGCTCACCTTTTTGCCCACCTTTGGCCACCTTTGGCCACCTTTTTGCTCACCTTCTGCCACCTTTGGCCACCTTTTTGCCCACCTCTGGCCACCCTTGGCCACCTTTTTGCTCACATTTGGCCACCTTTTGCCACCTTTGGCCACTTTGGCCACCTTCGGCCACCTTTTTGCTCACCTTTGGCCACCTTTTGCCACCTTTGGCCACCTTTGGCCACTTTGGCCACCTTCGGCCACCTTTTTGCTCACCTTTGGCCACCTTTAGCCACTTTTGGCCACCTTTGGCCACCTTTTTGCTCACCTTTGGCCACCTTTGGCCACTCTTGGCCACATTTGGCCACCTTTTTGCTCACTTTCTGCCACCGTTGGCCACCTTTTTGCTCACATATGGCCACCTTTTTGCTCACCTTTGGCCACCTTTGGCCACCTTTGGCCACCTTTTTGCCCACCTTAGGCCACCTTTGGCCACCTTTTTGCTCACCTTTGGCCATCTTTGGCCACTTTTGGCCACCTTTGGCCACCTTTGGCCACCGTTTTGCTCACCTGTTTGCCCACCGTTGGCCACCTTTGGCCACCTTTTTGCTCAACTTCTGCCACCTTTGGCCACACTATTGCACACCTTTGGCCACCCTTGGCCACCTTTTTGCTCACATTTGGCCACCTTTTTGCTCACCATTGGCCACCTTTTTGCTCACATATGGCCACCTTTGGCCACCTTTTTGCTCACCTTTTTGCCCACCTTTGGCCACCTTTTTGCTCACCTTTGGCCACCTTTGGCCACCTTTTTGCTCACCTTTGGCCACCTTTTTGCCCACCTTTGGCCACCCTTGGCCTCCTTTTTGCTCACATATGGCCACCTTTGGCCACCTTTTTGCTCACATTTGGCCACCTTTTGCCACCTTTGGCCACCTTTGGCCACTTTGGCCACCTTCGGCCACCTTTTTGCTCACATTTGGCCACCCTTGGCCACGTTTTTGCTCACCTTTGGCCACCTTTTGCCACCTTTGGCCACCTTTGGCCACTTTGGCCACCTTCGGCCACCTTTCTGCGCACATTTGGCCACCTTTAGCCACTTTTGGCCACCTTTGGCCACCTTTTTGCTCACATATGGCCACCTTTGGCCACGGCCACCTTTTTGCTCACCATTGGCCACCTTTTTGCTCACCTTTGGCCACCTTTGGCCACCTTTGGCCACCTTTGGCCACCTTTTTGCTCACCTTTGGCCACCTTTGGCCACCTTTTTTCCTACCTTTGGCCACCCTTGGCCACCTTTGGCCACCTTTGGCCACCTTTATTCCTACCTTTGGCCACCCTTGGCCACCTTTTTGCTCACATATGGCCACCTTTGGCCGGCTTTAGCCACTTTTGGCCACCTTTGGCCACCTTTGGCCACCTTTTTGCTCACCTTTGGCCACCTTTGGCCACCTTTGGCCACCTTTTGCCACCTTTGGCCACCTTTGGCCACTTTGGCCACCTTCGGCCACCTTTTTGCTCACCTTTGGCCACCTTTTGCCACCTTTGGCCACCTTTGGCCACTTTGGCCACCTTCGGCCACCTTTTTGCTCACATTTGGCCACCCTTGGCCACCTTTTTGCTCACATTTGGCCACCTTTTGCCACCTTATGCCACTTTGGCCACCTTCGGCCACCTTTTTGCTCACATTTTTGCTCACCTTTGGCCACCTTTTTGCTCACCTTTGGCCACCTTTGGCCACCTTTGGCCAACTTTGGCCACCTTTGGCCACTTTGGCCACCTTCGGCCACCTTTTTGCTCACATATGGCCACCTTTGGCCGCCTTTAGCCACTTTTGGCCACCTTTGGCCACCTTTGGCCACCTTTAGCCACTTTTGGCCACCTTTGGCCACCTTTTTGCTCACCTTTGGCCACCTTTGGCCACTCTTGGCCACATTTGGCCACCTTTTTGCTCACCATTGGCCACCTTTTTGCTCACATATGGCCACCCTTGGCCACCTTTTTGCTCACATATGGCCACCTTTGGCCACCTTTTTGCTCACCTTTTTGCCCACCTTTGGCCACCTTTTTGCTCACCTTTGGCCACCTTTGGCCACCTTTTTGCTCACCTTTGGCCACCTTTTTGCCCACCTTTGGCCACCCTTGGCCTCCTTTTTGCTCACATATGGCCACCTTTGGCCACCTTTTTGCTCACATTTGGCCACCTTTTGCCACCTTTGGCCACCTTTGGCCACTTTGGCCACCTTCGGCCACCTTTTTGCTCACATTTGGCCACCCTTGGCCACGATTTTGCTCACCTTTGGCCACCTTTTGCCACCTTTGGCCACCTTTGGCCACTTTGGCCACCTTCGGCCACCTTTTTGCGCACATTTGGCCACCTTTAGCCACTTTTGGCCACCTTTGGCCACCTTTGGCCACCTTTTTGCTCACCTTTGGCCACCTTTGGCCACTCTTGGCCACATTTGGCCACCTTTTTGCTCACTTTCTGCCACCGTTGGCCACCTTTTTGCCCACCTTTGGCCACCTTTGGCCACCTTTTTGCTCACCTTTGGCCAACTTTGGCCACCTATGGCCACATTTGGCCACCTTTTTGCTCACCATTGGCCACCTTTTTGCTCACCTTTGGCCACCTTTGGCCACCTTTTTGCTCACCTTTGGCCACCTTTGGCCACCTTTTTTCCTACCTTTGGCCACCCTTGGCCACCTTTTTGCTCACATATGGCTACCTTTGGCCACGGCCACCTTTTTGCTCACCATTGGCCACCTTTTTGCTCACCTTTGGCCACCTTTGGCCACCTTTGGCCACCTTTGGCCACCTTTTTGCTCACCTTTGGCCACCTTTGGCCACCTTTTTTCCTACCTTTGGCCACCCTTGGCCACCTTTTTGCTCACATATGGCCACCTTTGGCCACCTTTAGCCACTTTTGGCCACCTTTGGCCACCTTTGGCCACCTTTTTGCTCACCTATGGCCACCTTTGGCCACGGCCACCTTTTTGCTCACCATTGGCCACCTTTTTGCTCACCTTTGGCCACCTTTGGCCACCTTTGGCCACCTTTGGCCACCTTTTTTCCTACCTTTGGCCACCCTTGGCCACCTTTTTGCTCACATATGGCCACCTTTGGCCACCTTTAGCCACCTTTTTGCTCACCTTTGGCCACCTTTGGCCACCTTTGGCCACCTTTTTCCTACCTTTGGCCACCCTTGGCCACCTTTTTGCTCACATATGGCCACCTTTGGCCGCCTTTAGCCACTTTTGGCCACCTTTGGCCACCTTTGGCCACCTTTTTGCTCACCTTTGGCCACCTTTGGCCACCTTTGGCCACCTTTGGCCACCTTTGGCCACTTTGGCCACCTTTGGCCACCTTTTTGCTCACATATGGCCACCTTTGGCCGCCTTTAGCCACTTTTGGCCACCTTTGGCCACCTTTGGCCACCTTTTTGCTCACCTTTGGCCACCTTTGGCCACCTTTGGCCACCTTTTTGCTCACCTTTGGCCACCTTCGGCCACCTTTTTGCTCACATTTGGCCACCCTTGGCCACCTTTTTGCTCACATTTGGCCACCTTTTGCCACCTTATGCCACTTTGGCCACCTTCGGCCACCTTTTTGCTCACATTTGGCCACCTTTTGCCACCTTATGCCACTTTCTGCTACCGTTGGCCACCTTTTTGCCCACCTTTGGCCACCTTTTTGCTCACATATGGCCACCTTTTTGCTCACCTTTGGCCATCTTTGGCCACTTTTGGCCACCTTTGGCCACCTTTGGCCACCTTTTTGCTCACCTGTTTGCCCACCGTTGGCCACCTTTGGCCACCTTTTTGCTCACCTTTTTGCTCACCTTTGGCCACCTTTTTGCTCACCTTTGGCCACCTTTGGCCACCTTTGGCCACCTTTTTGCTCACCTTTGGCCACCTTTTTGCTCACCTTTGGCCACCTTTGGCCACCTTTTTGCCTACCCTTGGCCACCCTTGGCCACCTTTTTGCTCACATATGGCCACCTTTGGCCACCTTTAGCCACTTTTGGCCACCTTTGGCCACCTTTGGCCACCTTTTTGCTCACCTTTGGCCAACTTTGGCCACTTTTGGCCACTTTTGGCCACCTTTGGCCATCTTTGGCCACCTTTGGCCACCTTTTTGCTCACCTTTGGCCACGTTTTCTCACCTTTTTGCCCACCTTTGGCCACCTTTGGCCACCTTTTTGCTCACCTTTTGCCACCTTTGGTCACCTTTTTGCCCACCTTTGGCCATCCTTGGCCATCTTTTTGCTCACATTTGGCCACCTTTTGCCACCTTTGGCCACCTTTGGCCACTTTGGCCACCTTCGGCCACCTTTTTGCTCACATTTGGCCACCCTTGGCCACCTTTTTGCTCACATTTGGCCACCTTTTGCCACCTTTGGCCACCTTTGGCCACTTTGGCCACCTTCGGCCACCTTTTTGCGCACATTTGGCCACCCTTGGCCACCTTTTTGCTCACATTTGGCCACCTTTTGCCACCTTTGGCCACCTTTGGCCACTTTGGCCACCTTCGGCCACCTTTTTGCTCACATTTGGCCACCCTTGGCCACCTTTTTGCTCACCTTTGGCCACCTTTTGCCACCTTTGGCCACCTTTGGCCACTTTGGCCACCTTCGGCCACCTTTTTGCGCACATTTGGCCACCCTTGGCCACCTTTTTGCTCACATTTGGCCACCTTTTGCCACCTTTGGCCACTTTGGCCACCTTCGGCCACCTTTTTGCTCACCTTTGGCCACCTTTGGCCACTCTTGGCCACATTTGGCCACCTTTTTGCTCACTTTCTGCCACCGTTGGCCACCTTTTTGCCCACCTTTGGCCACCTTTGGCCACCTTTTTGCTCACCTTTGGCCAACTTTGGCCACCTATGGCCACCTTTGGCCACCTTTTTGCTCACCTTTGGCCACCTTTGGCCACCTTTTTGCCTACCTTTGGCCACCCTTGGCCACCTTTGGCCACCTTTGGCCACCTTTTTGCTCACCTTTGGCCACCTTTGGCCACCTTTTTGCCTACCTTTGGCCACCCTTGGCCACCTTTTTGCTCACATATGGCCACCTTTGGCCACCTTTAGCCACTTTTGGCCACCTTTGGCCACCTTTTTGCTCACCTTTGGCCACCTTTGGCCACTCTTGGCCACCTTTTTGCTCACATTTGGCCACCTTTTACCACCTTTGGCAACTTTGGCCACCTTCGGCCACCTTTTTGCTCACATTTGGCCACCTTTTTGCTCACCTTTGGCCACCTTCGGCCCCCTTTTTGCCCACCTTTGGCCACCTTTTTGCCTACCTTTGGCCACCCTTGGCCACTTTTGGCTACCTTTGGCCACCTTTGGCCACCTTTTTGCTCACATTTGGCCACCTTTGGCCACTTTTGGCCACCTTTGGCCACTTTGGCCACCTTCGGCCACCTTTGGCCACTTTGGCCAGACATACAAAATTATTCAGGATCCCTCACTACTGCACTAATTACGGGAGAAATGCCGTTATGACCCGACTGCCTCGCATCTACTCTGAGGGTTTTGAGAGTGTCGATATATTTTGTTTATCCAAACAATCATACCGGAGACAAGTCAAGCAGATTTTGTTTGGTGGACAAGTTGTGCCGTGACTCATTCGCAATATGCTTATACTATTGAATAAATAAATATATAACTATATAAAAACACTAAACTAAAGTAAATAAATATATAACTATATATTTATCAAATAAGGTAAAATAAAGTGAAGTGGAGAAATGTTTGTTATGTATCTCGACTGAGCACGTTCTAATTGCTGAGTTATATGTTCACAATTTTAGATTTCACAAAGTTTTGTTTTCGTTTTTGTTCAATTATTATTTACACACTTGCCTTATTATTTACAAACCTTGTAACTTTGATTTAATGTATCAACAATCCCACATTATTATTATTAGCTGCACTTGTTACAATATTACAAATTTTCTTTTTTGTTTCTTTTTTCTTCTCGCCACTTTCTAGTTAACATAGCTTTATCAATGCCGTGAAATTCTGTTATTGGCTTAAGAGATAATTGTCATCACCTCGCTGGCGGTGTGCAGTGTATGCAGACTTTAAGATGCTATTTTTTATTTTATTTTTTATTCTTTTTATTTCGACTGCATTGGGCTGTTCATTGATAGTGAGGTGAATATTCATAACTCATGTAAATTTAAAATAAGCTGTTGAGTTTCCAAATAAATAAATAAATAAATAAATTTAGCCACTTTTGGCCACCTTTGGCCACCTTTGGCCACCTTTTTGCTCACATTTGGCCACCTTTTGCCACCTTTGGCCACCTTTGGCCACTTTGGCCACATTTGGCCACCCTTGGCCACCTTTGGCCACCTTTGGCCACCTTTTTGCTCACCTTTGGCCACCTTTGGCCACTCTTGGTCACATTTGGCCACCTTTTTGCTCACTTTCTGCCACCGTTGGCCACCTTTTTGCCCACCTTTGGCCACCTTTGGCCACCTCTTTGCTCACCTTTGGCCAACTTTGGCCACCTTCGGCCACCTTTTTGCTCACATTTGGCCACCCTTGGCCACCTTATTGCTCACATTTGGCCACCTTTTGCCACCTTTGGCCACCTTTGGCCACTTTGGCCACCTTCGGCCACCTTTTTGCTCACCTTTGGCCACCTTTTGCCACCTTTGGCCACCTTTGGCCACTTTGGCCACCTTCGGCCACCTTTTTGCTCACATTTGGCCACCCTTGGCCGCCTTTTTGCTCACATTTGGCCACCTTTTGCCACCTTTGGCCACTTTGGCCACCTTCGGCCACCTTTTTGCTCACCTTTGGCCACCTTTAGCCACTTTTGCCCACCTTTGGCCACCTTTTTGTTCACCTTTGGCCACCTTTGGCCACCTTTTTGCCTACCTTTGGCCACCCTTGGCCACTTTTGGCCACCTTTGGCCACCTTTGGCCACCTTTTTGCTCACATTTGGCCACCTTTGGCCACTTTTGGCCACCTTTGGCCACTTTGGCCACCTTCGGCCACCTTTGGCCACTTTGGCCACCTTCGGCCAGACATACAAAATTATTCAGGATCCCTCACTACTGCACTAATTACGGGAGAAATGCCGTTATGACCCGACTGCCTCGCATCTACTCTGAGAGTTTTGAGAGTGTCGATATATTTTGTTTATCCAAACAATCATACCGGAGACAAGTCAAGCAGATTTTGTTTGGTGGACAAGTTGTGCCGTGACTCATTCGCAATATGCTTATACTATTGAATAAATAAATATATAACTATATAAAAACACTAAACTAAAGTAAATAAATATATAACTATATATTTATCAAATAAGGTAAAATAAAGTGAAGTGGAGAAATGTTTGTTATGTATCTCGACTGAGCACGTTCTAATTGCTGAGTTATATGTTCACAATTTTAGATTTCACAAAGTTTTGTTTTCGTTTTTGTTCAATTATTATTTACACACTTGCCTTATTATTTACAAACCTTGTAACTTTGATTTAATGTATCAACAATCCCACATTATTATTATTAGCTGCACTTGTTACAATATTACAAATTTTCTTTTTTGTTTCTTTTTTCTTCTCGCCACTTTCTAGTTAACATAGCTTTATCAATGCCGTGAAATTCTGTTATTGGCTTAAGAGATAATTGTCATCACCTCGCTGGCGGTGTGCAGTGTATGCAGACTTTAAGATGCTATTTTTTATTTTATTTTTTATTCTTTTTATTTCGACTGCATTGGGCTGTTCATTGATAGTGAGGTGAATATTCATAACTCATGTAAATTTAAAATAAGCTGTTGAGTTTCCAAATAAATAAATAAATAAATAAATAAATAAATTTAGCCACTTTTGGCCACCTTTGGCCACCTTTGGCCACCTTTTTGCTCACATTTGGCCACCTTTTGCCACCTTTGGCCACCTTTGGCCACTTTGGCCACCTTCGGCCACCTTTTTGCTCACATTTGGCCACCCTTGGCCACCTTTTTGCTCACCTTTGGCCACCTTTTGCCACCTTTGGCCACCTTTGGCCACTTTGGCCACCTTCGGCCACCTTTTTGCGCACATTTGGCCACCCTTGGCCACCTTTTTGCTCACATTTGGCCACCTTTTGCCACCTTTGGCCACTTTGGCCACCTTCGGCCACCTTTTTGCTCACCTTTGGCCACCTTTAGCCACTTTTGGCCACCTTTGGCCACCTTTGGCCACCTTTTTGCTCACCTTTGGCCACCTTTGGCCACTCTTGGTCACCTTTGGCCACCTTTTTGCTCACTTTCTGCCACCGTTGGCCACCTTTTTGCCCACCTTTGGCCACCTTTGGCCACCTTTTTGCTCACCTTTGGCCAACTTTGGCCACCTTCAGCCACCTTTTTGCTCACATTTGGCCACCCTTGGCCACCTTATTGCTCACATTTGGCCACCTTTTGCCACCTTTGGCCACCTTTGGCCACTTTGGCCACCTTCGGCCACCTTTTTGCTCACCTTTGGCCACCTTTTGCCACCTTTGGCCACCTTTGGCCACTTTGGCCACCTTCGGCCACCTTTTTGCTCACATTTGGCCACCCTTGGCCACCTTTTTGCTCACATTTGGCCACCTTTTGCCACCTTTGGCCACTTTGGCCACCTTCGGCCACCTTTTTGCTCACCTTTGGCCACCTTTAGCCACTTTTGCCCACCTTTGGCCACCTTTTTGTTCACCTTTGGCCACCTATGGCCACCTTTTTCCTCACCTTTGGCCACCTTTGGCCACCTTTTTGCCTACCTTTGGCCACCCTTGGCCACTTTTGGCCACCTTTGGCCACCTTTGGCCACCTTTTTGCTCACATTTGGCCACCTTTGGCCACTTTTGGCCACCTTTGGCCACTTTGGCCACCTTCGGCCACCTTTGGCCACTTTGGCCACCTTCGGCCAGACATACAAAATTATTCAGGATCCCTCACTACTGCACTAATTACGGGAGAAATGCCGTTATGACCCGACTGCCTCGCATCTACTCTGAGAGTTTTGAGAGTGTCGATATATTTTGTTTATCCAAACAATCATACCGGAGACAAGTCAAGCAGATTTTGTTTGGTGGACAAGTTGTGCCGTGACTCATTCGCAATATGCTTATACTATTGAATAAATAAATATATAACTATATAAAAACACTAAACTAAAGTAAATAAATATATAACTATATATTTATCAAATAAGGTAAAATAAAGTGAAGTGGAGAAATGTTTGTTATGTATCTCGACTGAGCACGTTCTAATTGCTGAGTTATATGTTCACAATTTTAGATTTCACAAAGTTTTGTTTTCGTTTTTGTTCAATTATTATTTACACACTTGCCTTATTATTTACAAACCTTGTAACTTTGATTTAATGTATCAACAATCCCACATTATTATTATTAGCTGCACTTGTTACAATATTACAAATTTTCTTTTTTGTTTCTTTTTTCTTCTCGCCACTTTCTAGTTAACATAGCTTTATCAATGCCGTGAAATTCTGTTATTGGCTTAAGAGATAATTGTCATCACCTCGCTGGCGGTGTGCAGTGTATGCAGACTTTAAGATGCTATTTTTTATTTTATTTTTTATTCTTTTTATTTCGACTGCATTGGGCTGTTCATTGATAGTGAGGTGAATATTCATAACTCATGTAAATTTAAAATAAGCTGTTGAGTTTCCAAATAAATAAATAAATAAATAAATAAATTTAGCCACTTTTGGCCACCTTTGGCCACCTTTGGCCACCTTTTTGCTCACATTTGGCCACCTTTTGCCACCTTTGGCCACCTTTGGCCACTTTGGCCACCTTCGGCCACCTTTTTGCTCACATTTGGCCACCCTTGGCCACCTTTTTGCTCACCTTTGGCCACCTTTTGCCACCTTTGGCACCTTTGGCCACTTTGGCCACCTTCGGCCACCTTTTTGCGCACATTTGGCCACCTTTAGCCACTTTTGGCCACCTTTGGCCACCTTTGGCCACCTTTTTGCTCACCTTTGGCCACCTTTGGCCACTCTTGGCCACATTTGGCCACCTTTTTGCTCACTTTCTGCCACCGTTGGCCACCTTTTTGCCCACCTTTGGCCACCTTTGGCCACCTTTTTGCTCACCTTTGGCCAACTTTGGCCACCTATGGCCACATCTGGCCACCTTTTTGCTCACCATTGGCCACCTTTTTGATCACCTTTAGCCACCTTTGGCCACCTTTGGCCACCTTTGGCCACCTTTTTGCTCACCTGTGGCCACCTTTGGCCACCTTTTTTCCTACCTTTGGCCACCCTTGGCCACCTTTTTGCTCACATATGGCCACCTTTGGCCACCTTTAGCCACTTTTGGCCACCTTTGGCCACCTTTGGCCACCTTTTTGCTCACCTTTGGCCACCTTTGGCCACCTTTGGCCACCTTTTGTCACCTTTGGCCACCTTTGGCCACTTTGGCCACCTTCGGCCACCTTTTTGCTCACATTTGGCCACCCTTGGCCACCTTTTTGCTCACATTTGGCCACCTTTTGCCACCTTTGGCCACCTTTGGCCACTTTGGCCACCTTCGGCCACCTTTTTGCTCACCTTTGGCCACCTTTTGCCACCTTTGGCCACCTTTGGCCACTTTGGCCACCTTCGGCCACCTTTTTGCTCACATTTGGCCACCCTTGGCCACCTTTCTGCTCACATTTGGCCACCTTTTGCCACCTTTGGCCACTTTGGCCACCTTCGGCCACCTTTTTGCTCACCTTTGGCCACCTTTGGCCACTCTTGGTCACATTTGGCCACCTTTTTGCTCACTTTCTGCCACCGTTGGCCACCTTTTTGCCCACCTTTGGCCACCTTTGGCCACCTTTTTGCTCACCTTTGGCCAACTTTGGCCACCTTCGGCCACCTTTTTGCTCACCTTTGGCCACCTTTTGCCACCTTTGGCCACCTTTGGCCACTTTGGCCACCTTCGGCCACCTTTTTGCTCACCTTTGGCCACCTTTTGCCACCTTTGGCCACCTTTGGCCACTTTGGCCACCTTCGGCCACCTTTTTGCTCACATTTGGCCACCCTTGGCCACCTTTTTGCTCACATTTGGCCACCTTTTGCCACCCTTGGCCACTTTGGCCACCTTCGGCCACCTTTTTGCTCACCTTTGGCCACCTTTGGCCACTCTTGGTCACATTTGGCCACCTTTTTGCTCACTTTCTGCCACCGTTGGCCACCTTTTTGCCCACCTTTTGGCCACCTTTGGCCACCTTTTTGCTCACCTTTGGCCAACTTTGGCCACCTTCGGCCACCTTTTTGCTCACATTTGGCCACCCTTGGCCACCTTATTGCTCACATTTGGCCACCTTTTGCCACCTTTGGCCACCTTTGGCCACTTTGGCCACCTTCGGCCACCTTTTTGCTCACCTTTGGCCACCTTTTGCCACCTTTGGCCACCTTTGGCCACTTTGGCCACCTTCGGCCACCTTTTTGCTCACATTTGGCCACCCTTGGCCACCTTTTTGCTCACATTTGGCCACCTTTTGCCACCTTTGGCCACTTTGGCCACCTTCGGCCACCTTTTTGCTCACCTTTGGCCACCTTTAGCCACTTTTGCCCACCTTTGGCCACCTTTTTGTTCACCTTTGGCCACCTTTGGCCACCTTTTTGCTCACCTTTGGCCACCTTTGGCCACCTTTTTGCCTACCTTTGGCCACCCTTGGCCACTTTTGGCCACCTTTGGCCACCTTTGGCCACCTTTTTGCTCACATTTGGCCACCTTTGGCCACTTTTGGCCACCTTTGGCCACTTTGGCCACCTTCGGCCACCTTTGGCCACTTTGGCCACCTTCGGCCAGACATACAAAATTATTCAGGATCCCTCACTACTGCACTAATTACGGGAGAAATGCCGTTATGACCCGACTGCCTCGCATCTACTCTGAGAGTTTTGAGAGTGTCGATATATTTTGTTTATCCAAACAATCATACCGGAGACAAGTCAAGCAGATTTTGTTTGGTGGACAAGTTGTGCCGTGACTCATTCGCAATATGCTTATACTATTGAATAAATAAATATATAACTATATAAAAACACTAAACTAAAGTAAATAAATATATAACTATATATTTATCAAATAAGGTAAAATAAAGTGAAGTGGAGAAATGTTTGTTATGTATCTCGACTGAGCACGTTCTAATTGCTGAGTTATATGTTCACAATTTTAGATTTCACAAAGTTTTGTTTTCGTTTTTGTTCAATTATTATTTACACACTTGCCTTATTATTTACAAACCTTGTAACTTTGATTTAATGTATCAACAATCCCACATTATTATTATTAGCTGCACTTGTTACAATATTACAAATTTTCTTTTTTGTTTCTTTTTTCTTCTCGCCACTTTCTAGTTAACATAGCTTTATCAATGCCGTGAAATTCTGTTATTGGCTTAAGAGATAATTGTCATCACCTCGCTGGCGGTGTGCAGTGTATGCAGACTTTAAGATGCTATTTTTTATTTTATTTTTTATTCTTTTTATTTCGACTGCATTGGGCTGTTCATTGATAGTGAGGTGAATATTCATAACTCATGTAAATTTAAAATAAGCTGTTGAGTTTCCAAATAAATAAATAAATAAATAAATAAATTTAGCCACTTTTGGCCACCTTTGGCCACCTTTGGCCACCTTTTTGCTCACATTTGGCCACCTTTTGCCACCTTTGGCCACCTTTGGCCACTTTGGCCACCTTCGGCCACCTTTTTGCTCACATTTGGCCACCCTTGGCCACCTTTTTGCTCACCTTTGGCCACCTTTTGCCACCTTTGGCCACCTTTGGCCACTTTGGCCACCTTCGGCCACCTTTTTGCGCACATTTGGCCACCTTTAGCCACTTTTGGCCACCTTTGGCCACCTTTGGCCACCTTTTTGCTCACCTTTGGCCACCTTTGGCCACTCTTGGCCACATTTGGCCACCTTTTTGCTCACTTTCTGCCACCGTTGGCCACCTTTTTGCCCACCTTTGGCCACCTTTGGCCACCTTTTTGCTCACCTTTGGCCAACTTTGGCCACCTATGTCCACATTTGGCCACCTTTTTGCTCACCATTGGCCACCTTTTTGATCACCTTTAGCCACCTTTGGCCACCTTTGGCCACCTTTGGCCACCTTTTTGCTCACCTTTGGCCACCTTTGGCCACCTTTTTTCTACCTTTGGCCACCCTTGGCCACCTTTTTGCTCACATATGGCCACCTTTGGCCACCTTTAGCCACTTTTGGCCACCTTTGGCCACCTTTGGCCACCTTTTTGCTCACCTTTGGCCACCTTTGGCCACCTTTGGCCACCTTTTGTCACCTTTGGCCACCTTTGGCCACTTTGGCCACCTTCGGCCACCTTTTTGCTCACATTTGGCCACCCTTGGCCACCTTTTTGCTCACATTTGGCCACCTTTTGCCACCTTTGGCCACCTTTGGCCACTTTGGCCACCTTCGGCCACCTTTTTGCTCACCTTTGGCCACCTTTTGCCACCTTTGGCCACCTTTGGCCACTTTGGCCACCTTCGGCCACCTTTTTGCTCACATTTGGCCACCCTTGGCCACCTTTTTGCTCACATTTGGCCACCTTTTGCCACCTTTGGCCACTTTGGCCACCTTCGGCCACCTTTTTGCTCACCTTTGGCCACCTTTAGCCACTTTTGGCCACCTTTGGCCACCTTTTTGCTCACCTTTGGCCACCTTTGGCCACTCTTGGCCACATTTGGCCACCTTTTTGCTTACCTTTGGCCACCTTTTTGCTCACATATGGCCACCTTTTTGCTCACCTTTGGCCACCTTTGGCCACCTTTGGCCACCTTTTTGCCCACCTTAGGCCACCTTTGGCCACCTTTTTGCTCACCTTTGGCCATCTTTGGCCACTTTTGGCCACCTTTGGCCACCTTTGGCCACCTTTTTGCTCACCTGTTTGCCCACCGTTGGCCACCTTTGGCCACCTTTTTGCTCAACTTCTGCCACCTTTGGCCACACTATTGCACACCTTTGGCCACCCTTGGCCACCTTTTTGCTCACATTTGGCCACCTTTTGCCACCTTCGGCCACTTTGGCCACCTTCGGCCACCTTTTTGCTCACCTTCTGCCACCGTTGGCCACCTTTTTGCCCACCTTTGGCCACCTTTTTGCTCACCTTTGGCCACCTTTGGCCACCTTTTTGCTCACCTTTGGCCACCTTTTTGCCCACCTTTGGCCACCCTTGGCCTCCTTTTTGCTCACATATGGCCACCTTTGGCCACCTTTTTGCTCACATTTGGCCACCTTTTGCCACCTTTGGCCACCTTTGGCCACTTTGGCCACCTTCGGCCACCTTTTTGCTCACATTTGGCCACCCTTGGCCACCTTTTTGCTCACCTTTGGCCACCTTTTGCCACCTTTGGCCACCTTTGGCCACTTTGGCCACCTTCGGCCACCTTTTTGCGCACATTTGGCCACCTTTAGCCACTTTTGGCCACCTTTGGCCACCTTTGGCCACCTTTTTGCTCACCTTTGGCCACCTTTGGCCTTTCTTGGCCACATTTGGCCACCTTTTTGCTCACTTTCTGCCACCGTTGGCCACCTTTTTGCCCACCTTTGGCCACCTTTGGCCACCTTTTTGCTCACCTTTGGCCAACTTTGGCCACCTATGGCCACATTTGGCCACCTTTTTGCTCACCATTGGCCACCTTTTTGCTCACCTTTGGCCACCTGTGGCCACCTTTGGCCACCTTTGGCCACCTTTTTGCTCACCTTTGGCCACCTTTGGCCACCTTTTTTCCTACCTTTGGCCACCCTTGGCCACCTTTTTGCTCACATATGGCCACCTTTGGCCACGGCCACCTTTTTGCTCACCATTGGCCACCTTTTTGCTCACCTTTGGCCACCTTTGGCCACCTTTGGCCACCTTTGGCCACCTTTTTGCTCACCTTTGGCCACCTTTGGCCACCTTTTTTCCTACCTTTGGCCACCCTTGGCCACCTTTTTGCTCACCTTTGGCCACCTTTGGCCACTCTTGGCCACATTTGGCCACCTTTTTGCTCACTTTCTGCCACCGTTGGCCACCTTTTTGCCCACCTTTGGCCACCTTTTTGCTCACCTTTGGCCACGTTTGGCCACCTTTGGCCACCTTTTTGCCCACCTTAGGCCACCTTTGGCCACCTTTTTGCTCACCTTTGGCCATCTTTGGCCACTTTTGGCCACCTTTGGCCACCTTTGGCCACCTTTTTGCTCACCTTTGGCCACCTTTGGCCACCTTTGGCCACCTTTTGCCACCTTTGGCCACCTTTGGCCACTTTGGCCACCTTTGGCCACCTTTTTGCTCACATATGGCCACCTTTGGCCGCCTTTAGCCACTTTTGGCCACTTTTGGCCACCTTTGGCCACCTTTGGCCACCTTTTTGCTCACCTTTGGCCACCTTTGGCCACCTTTGGCCACCTTTTGTCACCTTTGGCCACCTTTTGCCACTTTGGCCACCTTCGGCCACCTTTTTGATCACATTTGGCCACCCTTGGCCACCTTTTTGCTCACATTTGGCCACCTTTTGCCACCTTTGGCCACTTTGGCCACCTTCGGCCACCTTTTTGCTCACCTTTGGCCACCTTTTGCCACCTTTGGCCACCTTTGGCCACTTTGGCCACCTTCGGCCACCTTTTTGCTCACATTTGGCCACCTTTGGCCACCTTTTTGCTCACATTTGGCCACCTTTTGCCACCTTATGCCACTTTGGCCACCTTCGGCCACCTTTTTGCTCACCTTTGGCCACCTTTAGCCACTTTTTGCCACCTTTGGCCACCTTTTTGCTCACCTTTGGCCACCTTTGGCAACTCTTGGCCACATTTGGCCACCTTTTTGCTCACTTTCTGCCACCGTTGGCCACCTTTTTGCCCACCTTTGGCCACCTTTTTGCTCACATATGGCCACCTTTTTGCTCACCTTTGGCCACGTTTGGCCACCTTTGGCCACCTTTTTGCCCACCTTAAGCCACCTTTGGCCACCTTTTTGCTCACCTTTGGCCATCTTTGGCCACTTTTGGCCACCTTTGGCCACCTTTGGCCACCTTTTTGCTCACCTGTTTGCCCACCGTTGGCCACCTTTGGCCACCTTTTTGCTCAACTTCTGCCACCTTTGGCCACACTATTGCACACCTTTGGCCACCCTTGGCCACGTTTTTGCTCACATTTGGCCACCTTTTGCCACCCTTGGCCACTTTGGCCACCTTCGGCCACCTTTTTGCTCACCTTCTGCCACCGTTGGCCACCTTTTTGCCCACCTTTGGCCACCCTTGGCCACCTTTTTGCTCACATATGGCCACCTTTGGCCACCTTTTTGCTCACCTTTTTGCCCACCTTTGGCCACCTTTTTGCTCACCTTTGGCCACCTTTGGCCACCTTTGGCCACCTTTTTGCTCACCTTTGGCCACCTTTTTGCCCACCTATGGCCACCCTTGGCCACCTTTTTGCTCACATATGGCCACCTTTGGCCACCTTTTTGCTCACCTTTTTGCCCACCTTTGGCCACCTTTTTGCTCACCTTTGGCCACCTTTGGCCACCTTTGGCCACCTTTTTGCTCACCTTTGTCCACCTTTGGCCACTCTTGGCCACCTTTTTGCTCACATTTGGCCACCTTTTACCACCTTTGGCAACTTTGGCCACCTTCGGCCACCTTTTTGCACACATTTGGCTACCTTTTGCCACCTTTGGCCACCTTTGGCCACTTTGGCCACCTTCGGCAACCTTTTTGCTCACCTTTGGCCACCTTTTTGGCCACCTTTGGCCACCTTTGGTCACCTTTTTGCTCACCTTTGGCCACCTTTGGCCACTTTTGGCCACCTTTGGCCACCTTTGGCCACCTTTGGCCACCTTTTTGCTCACCTTTTTGCTCACCACTGGCCACCTTTTTGCTCACCTTTGGCCACCTTTAGCCACTTTTGGCCACCTTTGGCCACCTTTGGCCTTCTTTTTGCTCACCTTTGGCCACCTTTTTGCTCACCTTTGGCCACCTTTGGCCACTTTTGGCCACCTTTGGCCACCTTTGGCCACCTTTGGCCACCTTTTTGCTCACCTTTTTGCCCATTTTTGGCCACCTTTGGCCACCTTTGGCCACCTTTTAATTTAAAAAATTAATAAAACTTTTAAGTCTTGAGTAATGAGCATATTTACCTACATAAAATATCAAATTTATATAAACTAATTTTGAGTCGGCGCCAAACAACAATCTGATTATATTGTTTAGGAAAGCTATGGTTTCCATCATCAGCTCAGTTTCATGATGTGATGGTTCCTAAATGCAAATACCTGATTAAGATATGAAAAGTAAACAGAAACAATATTCGTGCCCAATTTTCGAGGTTCTCTCTCAATTTTTTCAGGATCCCATGATCAGATCCTGATGTCCTTGACATGGTACCACCCTTGAGGTATACCCTATCCAAGTAAAGAAGAATCATCAAAATCGGTTCATAAATAACGGAGTGAGGGCCGAACATACATACAGAAACGCTAAACGTATCCACAATTTTCGAGGTTTTCTCTCAATTTTATCAGGATTCCATTGTCACATCCCGATTTCCTTATTATGGGACCATCCTTGAGGTATACCCTATCTAACAAAAAAAGAATAATCAAAATCGGTTCCTAAATAACGGAGTGAAGGCCGAACATATGTATGTTCGGCGGTTTAGCGTTTCTGTATGTACAGAAACGCTAAACGTGCCCACAAAATTCAAGGTTTTCTCTCAATTTTATCAGGTTTCCACTGTCAGATCCTGACTTCCTTGACATGGGACCACCCTTGAGGTATACCCTATCTAATAAAAAAAGAATAATCAAAATCGGTTCATAAATGACGGAGTGAGAGCTGAACATACACAAAAAAAAAAAAAAAAATATATATACGGTCGAATTGAGAACCTCCTTTTTTTCGTCGGTTAATAAATAAATAAATAGAAAAGTGACATTTTATCATCGGTATCGATTTTACCTATTATATATTGTTACGAGCTGGGTATAGGATAAATTATTTTACACCAATTAATTAACCAAATATTCTTTATTAACTCAACAACTTGTAAACACAAACACTAATTCGCTAATAATCACTATTCTCTTCGCAATCGCTTGTATTCGCATCCGTAGTCGAAATCAGACTGACTCACTCGCCCGCCGTCCGGCCTATTTATACGGTCATGGAAGTTTCCAGAACATTGTCGAACTATCTTATAGTGGAATATTCTAGAAACATCTATGAACTTCTACACAGTACCACAATGGAATGTTCTCGAACCTAGTGGAAACTTCTGGAAACTTCGACCACATTCTCGAACGTTCCAGTGTAATACGGTCGACGTAACACTGCCCCCTCCTTAGACATGGTCGTCCCGAGCATCATTAGTCCCGTAGTATCGCGCCAATCGGTCTACATGGACTATCTTAGGCGCACCTCGTGGACCCTTCTGTATTCGGTAGGTGACATCGTTGATCCTGGTCACGATTCGGTATGGTCCATCCCATTTTGCTTGCAATTTGGGAGACTTGCCTTTGCTGCGCACTGGGTTATGCAACCACACCAGTGAACCTTCGTCAAAACCTCTATGGTTTGCCTTCCGGTCGTATCGGGTCTTCATCTTATCAGACATTTGTTGGCCGGATTGTCTGATATGCTCATATACATCATTCAACTTGTTACGCAAGTCATTCGCATAATCGGTTACACTGCTTCATCATCAGGGGGGGTTCCGGTGATTAAATCTGCAGGCAACCGTAATTCCCTTCCAAAGTTCGCGAAGGCTGGTGTCACAGTCGTACTTTCGTGAACTGCACTACGGTAGGACAGCAGAAATGGCTGTATGTGCTTGTCCCAATCCCTTTGCCTGCTTTCCACAACTTTTGCCAGATATCTCTCCAACGTTTGGTTGAAACGTTCTACCATTCCATCAGATTGCGGATGGTAAGAAGTGGTTCTGGTCTTGTGAGTACCCATCAGTCGACAAGTCTCCTGGAAAACTTGTGATTCAAAATTCCTCCCTTGGTCGCTGTGAATTTCCAAGGGTACTCCAAAACGACAGAACACTTCCTGAACCAATTTATCTGCGACTGTTATTGCTTCCTGGTTGGGAATGGCGAAGACTTCTGGCCACTTTGTGAAGTAATCCATGACAACCATGAAGTACTTGTTTCCGTTTTCACTTTCCGGAAACGGTCCCGCAACGTCTAGTGCTATCCGTTCCCAGGG
The DNA here is from genome assembly GCA_951329385.1 of Polia nebulosa. Lineage (NCBI taxonomy): Eukaryota > Metazoa > Arthropoda > Insecta > Lepidoptera > Noctuidae > Polia > Polia nebulosa. The sequence continues at coordinate 16,205,469 of OX589588.1, read as the reverse complement.
GGCTCCCACGTTGTATAATTGTAAAGCACCTCTGCTGCGTGTCTGGGGTCCTTTCACAGCCGCACAACTAGTACATTTGCGGCACCAGTCCTCAACATCCTCTCGACAGTGAATCCAGTAAAACCGCTCTCGTATCTTCAGTAGAGTTCTTTTTACCCCCATATGTCCTCCTGAACATCCATCATGGTAGAGCCGTAAAACATCCGGTACTTTGGCTTTGGGGACAACAATTTGTAGATGACAGTTGTCTCCTCGGGCTTTTTCCCATTTACGGCACAAGACTTCATCCTGGATAACCAAGCTGTTCCATTGTGCCCAATAGCTCTTTGTGATGGAACTTAACGCCGCAACATCACTCCACTTGGGTTTAGGAGCACCAGCTTTAATCCAGTCGAAGATCGGTTTAAGGTCCGAGTCATTTTGCTGAGCAAGCTGTAGGATTTCCTTCCATTCATTGTTGACATCCATTCTTAGCATCCTCACTCCGCTCATCGCCGGGTCGGACCTATCGTCCGCATCGCGCGCGCACACTATCACACAGTTGTCCTTCTTGGGGGCCACGGCGCTGGCAACACCATTCGCACCTGCACTCACTTTACTCTTCACTTGCTTCTGTTTTATGCACTTGTCGGGTGCCGCACCAACCTTGACGACATCACTTGAACTAATGCTTTCAGGGGCCTCCGCCACGGTCGTGCGCCATGTCGCGCCACTTGCGCACCTCCACCGAACTGGCCGAGCCGCCCTTCCTTGCTGGGATTGATCTTCTCTTAGTATGCCTCGCTTTGGACAGCTTAACCGAAGATGACCCCTTTCTCCACAAGTGTAACACCTAGGGCTATACCCTTGCGGACGATCACGTACAGGTGATGCCACAACCTCCCTGATACGGTGTGTTCGATGGTCTTGCCTCACTGCCTCTACTTCCAAGGCATGGGCCAAGGCATCCTTCAGTGTCTCATGATGCCCAAGTCTTGCAGCGGCTCTAACTTCCAAGTCACGTATTCCGTCGCTGAACGCCTGTACCAGATTTCCATTGATGAGTGCAGGGGCGGACTGGTATGCTTTCCGAACCAACTTTTCTACTTCCAAGGCCCACTGCTGTAGGTTCTCGGTACTACGTTGAACGCGATCCCTTAACTTAGCGCGAAATACGTGCTCCAAGTGAGCGTCGCCGTATCTGGACTCTAACGCTTCCAGCAGTTGTTCGTAGGTCACATCCTTGCCAAGAGCCTCAAGTATGGTTAGGGCCTGGTCTCGGAGTCCTAAGGTGAGCGCGGTCATAGCTTGCTCTTTGATCCACCCATTCGCCTTCATAACGGCTTCAAATTGAATTTTGTAAGCCGACCATGAAGATGTTCCGTCGAATGGCGGCACCTTAAATCCACGTGCCGAAGGTGCAGCAACCACTGAAGGCACAACCCCGTCTCCAGCCCTAAGTTCACCTAAAGCCTTCTTCACCCCAGCAATCTGAACTTCAGCTTCTGAGATACGATTCTCATGCTGTTGAACCTGCTCCTTCATCACCTGGAGCTCCTTGCCAAGTGTTGAATGAAGGTCTTTTATGAGGAGCATCTGCTCTTCTTGGCGGCGAGCCTGCTCCTCTTTATCTTGTTGAAGCTTCTCTTCCATCCGACGGGCCTGTTCTTCTTGGCGGCGGGCCTGTTCTTCTTGGCGGCGGGCCTGCTCTTCTTGGCGGCGGGCCTGCTCCTCCAACAGCACCATTATCGCAGACAAGTCTGGCACCGCTGGTGCCGAAGAAACTCCACATGGGCCAGCGACTGGCTCTGTCGCAGGCTGAGCACCACCCAGCGTCTGTATCGGGGAATCTCCAAACTGCCTCTGATCCATGTCTTGCTGCCGTTGACTCCTTGTACGAATACCCTCCGTGTCGTCCTTTGGTAAAATTGGCATAATTTATCCCTCACTTCTGACACCAATTTGTTACGAGCTGGGTATAGGATAAATTATTTTACACCAATTAATTAACCAAATATTCTTTATTAACTCAACAACTTATAAACACAAACACTAATTCGCTAATAATCACTATTCTCTTCGCAATCGCTTGTATTCGCATCCGTAGTCGAAATCAGACTGACTCACTCGCCCGCCGTCCGGCCTATTTATACGGTCATGGAAGTTTCCAGAACATTGTCGAACTATCTTATAGTGGAATATTCTAGAAACATCTATGAACTTCTACACAGTACCACAATGGAATGTTCTCGAACCTAGTGGAAACTTCTGGAAACTTCGACCACATTCTCGAACGTTCCAGTGTAATACGGTCGACGTAACAATATTTAAGTACTTATTATTTTACCTACCGTGCAAATATGTATTTCGACACAAATATATTTTTGTTATGAAATACTCCAACTCTCTAACTCTAACTCTCTGAATTCCGAATTTTTTTTTTACAAAAAATAGAACTTTCTTTCTTTTTGTTTTTTTTTTTGTAAGTCGTTTCTATTTTTTGTAAAATCTATATTTTCACTTTTTAGTTGTGGTTCCCCATTAAATTGTGTTAATAATACATATACAAATTATCGCAGTAATCGCGATTTATTTGCTGTTAGTTATTGAAGAGTTCCACTGTCTATCTCCGAAGATCTTCATCAGATCCTAATATATTATATACTAAAACCTTCCTTGAAAGGTATGCATTTGAATAACGAAAACTCTATCCCAATTGGATCAGACGTTTTCGAGAAAATCGCGAACAAACAAGCATACATACATACGGGTCGAATACAGAACCTCCTGTTTTGAAATCGATTAAAAATATTTGGAAACGATCACGTGATATTTTGATAGCGCATGTTAATCACATATTTTGACAATCGTTATCGCTGATAGATTGTCTCTGTTCAGAGATCTAGAGCCTCTTGTTGCCTATTATGTTTATTAATCTATTACAAGCATGCTATCCTCACTGAAATGTTTTAAGTATGTCAACGTTTCTGTCACGAAGACTTCAACCGTCAGACAACGGCCAAAGTACATAAAGTCGCGGTAAGAATAGTTTTGTCACCATGAGGTCTGTTTTTATGTTTTCTGTTAGTATCGTCATAACCTCAATGTCACAGAATGACACTCTGTTGTAAATTAAGAATGTGATACTGATAATTCAATACAAAAGTTTTGATTTTCAATTCCATAAAATTTTCTAGTCCATGAAAAAGGCTAAAACCTTTTTGAATGGTGAAGCCAGGTGAGGTGGTGTCTGCTAGTGATTAAATAGATATCTATGCAGTAGTTTATAGTCATCTCAATACCGCAGCTTCAAAAGGTGCGGTGTGGTGTGGGTGTGGATTAAAGGTGTTACATGAGGTATTCCCCTACCGGGAATCTCAGCCACAGATTGGCTCATCGGCCAGTACGTAAGTACCAAGAATTTTAAAATAAAAATTGACGAATGTATTATTATTTTGGCTGTGCCTATAATTTCCACAGATTAGATTAATAATATAAAATACAATCAAATTGCGTATTTTATTGTTTTTTGTAGTAATCTGCAAAGTTGTTTTGAACAATGATAGTAAGTGGATCATGACAACAAGTCGTGATATCTCTACGAAGAAAAAATAATATGTTGTTTTGATATTTGTTACTACAATAATCTAAATAATTATCACTGGAAATTTTATGCCTAAAATTTTTAGTTATCCGTGTCACTTTAGCAGGACAGCAGTCTTAGCATTGCCCGGCTTTTTGTAGATTTTTTATTTTTGTTTATTTTCCTAATGAGCCCGATTTTGACCTCGTTATCACCTGTAAGTAATGGATGAGATCTACGATGGAGTGAGAGGGCCCAGAAGATACCTGTTCTCTCTTGCTTTGAAGGCTGACGGGTCGTATCAGGTGGTGTAGGAAATTCAGATGCTGGCAGTGGCAGAGACTTCCTTACTTTGACTATGCAAATAATAGATGTAAAGCTGACACTCAGTACTACAAATTTTACTGCGGATTGGCTAATATGGCATAATCTGATTACCCAAAAACGTAACCGCTGATACAAGAGATACTATCTCTGAGCTAGGCGCCAGAACGTAACTTGCGTTACTCTAGATAAGTCTAATCGATTTATATTTGCGTCAATTGTTTCGTATGAAATCATCATCATTGGTGCAATGCAGTGGTGGTCCAGTGGTAACGGACACGACTTAAAAGTTGTAGGTCGTGGGTTCAAACCCAAGCAGGCGCTTTACTTAGTGTAAATTACTTCATCAGCACTGCTCTTAAAACGGTGAACGAAAGAATCGTGAGGCAACATGTCCTAGAACCAAAAACATTTATTTGACTTAAGATAAATTGGATTGTCTATCCCACCAAAACTTACAAGTATGTATAGTATAGTTAAGTATACAGGGCGTAACTGATTTATTTGTGGTCATATTTTAAATACAGTTTCTGCCTCGATTATAAGTTTGTATGAAAAGTCCGTTTCATCATTTCCTTGGGCAGAAATAGTAATATCTTAATAAAATATGATCACCCATTTCTGTTACACCCTGTATACTTATTATCTTTGACACGTTAGGAAAAATCATAACATTCAAAAACATGGAATTTGAACATAATTGGTGAAATTAGGGTGTATCAGGAGAACTGTAAAAATCTGTGTACCCCTTCAGAACGTATCAGCGTGATGTTATGTTATGAAGTGGTGTAAACAATACCTCCTCCTTTTTGAAGTTCGGTTAAAAAATAGTAGGTAAGTCATACATCATAGTAAAAAGTGATAATGTCATTTATCAAATCAAGATAACATATACCTATCACATCTAATACCAAATAATAAGGAAGAAATTGTTGCCACCTAAATAGTAATCAATAATTTGAAATGTAATCTGCGATATTAATAAAATATTTTGATTAATAGGTGATCATCACAACTTTATTGAGTGGTTGTAATAGTTTTATGGGTTGACAAATGCAATGTTATCTTAGATAAACTTTTTCTTTGTCATGGGCTACTGGTTCACTAATAACTTTAAAATTAGGTTTTAATATCGGTCTATTCCTTAATCACAATTCGTATGTTTTGTGTCTGTGCAAGCAATTTGATCGCCAAACTGGCCACCTGCCTGACCTGCCTGGTGGGCAGGGAACATTGTTCGCAGAACAGATGGTAGCTGGAGCCGTAAGGTTCTGGAGTGACGACCACGTACCGAAAGACACAGCGATAGAATGCTTCCCAAGAAGAACAAGGTGGACCGATGACCTGATGAAGATCACGGGAATCTACTGAATGAAAGATGCACAGGGCAGGTCGTTGTGGTAACACTTGGGGGAGACCTATGTCCAGCTGTGGACGTCCTTCGGCTAAAATGATGATGGTCATGATGAAGCAATTTTATTTGTACTATTTTGCTTCTTCGTCAAGAAGAAAAAGAGGTGTTTTCATGCAATGGAAGAGTTATATACCGACACTGCAAACCGACTTTTTCAGGATAGTGGCGGGTATATTCCCTCGTAGTCTTGACTTAATATTCTATGTACCCTGGGGCAGAGGGCATCTACTAAGCGCGAAGCTCAAGTTCGTTCGCGATGGAGGAAGGAGTCCTCCATTGCGAACGAACTTGAGCTTCACGCTTCAGCTCACTCCACGTCATTCTGTTGCTCGCTGCTTCTGCCAACACAGTGCGTGCGACGCCAGGTTTGACGGGGACGACCACGTTTTCTCTTCCCTTGGAATTCCAGTTCAATAATATGCTTGTTTGATCTCCACTTTGCGACACTTGATTGATCGGGCTCTCGTGGCATTTCTCCAATAGCTCTACGTTAGAGATGGTCTCGGGCCAGAAGATTCCGAGAATACGACGAAGGCAGCGCTTGACAAAGACTTTGTGAACTTCCACGTTTCGCAACTGTAGAGCAGTACAGATTTTTCGTTGGACCCGAAGATTTTGAGTTTAATCCTTCGGGTCAGTTTCTGCAACTGCCAAAAAGGTTTACTGCTTCAGCAATTTCAAAGGCTGTTTGTGGTTCCATATCGATGTCCAGAAGTCGGTCTGGTGAGGATCTACGTTGCGGCGCGTCGGGGATGGATGTTGCCGACAAATGGAAGACCTCTTCAGTGTTGCCGCCAGCGTGATAGCTGCCCTCCTGACGTCACAAAGAGCCGGCCATCTTTAGACTTCACTGGCTTCTTCCTATACCCTGGCAGAAAAAAACAATTCCTGCCAGGGTTTTGGAAGCTACAGATAACTCCTTTAATATGCCAGTGTTCGCAGTTTGCTGAGTACGACCAGCAAATACAGTCTTCTATCTTTTCGAGTACTGCGATACATGTGCTTGCGTTTTTGATGGTATTGCATTTTAAAGATTCCCTAATAGTGCTGATACGATAAAGAAAATTCTTGCACTGGTAGAAGGCTACACTATGGCCGAGTGCCGTAGGCTACCGTAATCCCGGTTCCTGTTGGATAGACAACGGGAACAAAGCCGAGACAAAGCCTAGTTCCTAATTAAAATATAACCGAATGATTACGTTTATATCATGAACAGCTACAGCTGTGACCTATTTTTTATAGCTTGATTGTTTGAAATCATTGTCGAAGTGTCAACAAACAATGCAACAGTGCTCGTTTTGTTTTGCACATTTCCACCGTGAAGTATGTTGTTTTTATACAACACGTCTTATTTTAGTATACGATTATACTCTACAGCAATCATATAATGTTGCTGTAATTTTGGCTTAAACATTCGTTTCTTGTGAAATTATTGGATGTAATTTCGATGGCAGCAAAGTAAACGGACATCTAGATTTTTGCAAAAATGCTTTTTTTCCAAAAATGAGCTTATTTCAACCATATCTACAAGTCTGTACTAAAATTATCGATGATTGAAACGTAAAAAAAGTCATTTGTCACCTGTCAATCGTGAATTTTTAGTATCTCCTAATAATAATCCTTTTATTTTATTTTATTATATATTTGACGTGGTTTGTAAACTAAATAAATGATTTAACTGACATAAATAGCTGAAGTTTGGTGGTAGATAACTCATTTAGTGAAATGTGTAAGTTGATAAATTTATAGTAAATAAAGACATCTACAGAATTTGGTTAAAAAAAACTTTTTACAAAAAAAAAATACAACCGACTTCCATAAATAATACTAAAAAATGCAAAATAACTTTAATTTCGAAAGTCGGTGTTTCTAGTTTGGTTTCTTCGTTATTTGACACCGACTTCCGAAATTAAAGTTATTTTGAATTTTTTAGTATTATTTATGGAAGTCGGTTGTATTTTTTTTTTTGTAAAAAGTTTTTTTTTTCACTTTTTAGTTTTTGTACCCCATTCTAAAACTAAATTAATAGTAAAGTTATGCCCGAATTGATAGCCCCAAAAATAGGGAATTTAAACATAGTTGGTGAAATTAGGGTGTATCAGGGTGAACTATACAAATCTGTATACCCCTTCAGAGCGTATTAGCGTGATGTCATGTTATGAAGCGGTGAAAACAATATACAGACATGCGATTGCAGCAATTCTGGAAGGTTTGCTATCATTTATTGAAGAGTTTAATTGTGTATCTCCGAAGTTCTTTATCAGATCTTCACCAAATTAAAATGGGACCACATGTGAAGCAACAACTTTCAAATAAAAAAAATCTTCAAATTCGTTTTACGTAGTAAAAAGTTATGAGGAAAAAAAATATATACAGTCGAATTGAGAACCTCCTCCTTTTTTTGAAGTCGGTTAAAAAAGCGAAATATTGATTGCATGTTGCTTAGATTTTCTTTAAACATCCAGATACGTACCTATTACTGGAGATTGTTACCTTAGTTATTCGATATTTTAGACAACGTAGAAACTGATATCAGGCACAGGTCTTTTTCTACGTAGAAGACTTTTCAGAGTAAAAAAGTACATTTACATTATTTCAGTAAAACAACGACATAGTGATTAATTATTTTATAAAATCAATAAAGATGGTTGTTTTAATGCATCATTGAAAATTTAATGTTAATCAGTCCACAACTCTCAAAATAGTCACAATTTTTTACTAAATATGCTCTCCTGTAAAATTGCGATTTTGTAGATGTCTTATTCTACTTTGCTGCCATCGATTTATCATTTAACACAATTTTACATCTCGTTTCGTTTTTTTTTAACTTATTTTCTGATAAACAAAATGTGCGGGATTGATTAGTGTTAGTATGTATTTTGAACATACCCGTACTTGCTTGAGCCGACAGCCAGTTATCCAGTTTCAAGGCAGCAGTATAAAGACGCATCTCGGCGTTTGAAAATTTGTCCTGATAATTTACGGTTCTTTTCCTAGATACATATATTTAAAACTATCAAAAACAACAACGTGACCTGCATTACTGGGCAGTCCAGTTAATGCCAGGTCAGTTTATTGTTTTTTGGTCTGAAATACTAATCTTTGTTTTTAAAGAAATGTGGGTTAATTCGTTTTGACTAAGATAACCTCAATACTTGAATCCTACCAATATTATAAATGTGAAAGTTTGTGACGATGTATGGATGTTTGTTAATCTTTCACGTAAAAACAACAGAAAATATTTTGATGAAACTTTACAGTAATATTGCTTATGTTGTTACATCAGAATAACACATAGGTTATAATTTATAATGTACATATGTCCGCCGATTTCTGTCAGTTATGGTCCGATTTTCAAAATTATTTTTTTATCCGAAAGAATCTACTACCGAGGTGGTCCCATATAAATTTTGTTGAAATTACTTCAGCGCTTTTGAAAAACTGATCAAAAACGAAAAATATGTATACACAGACGACGTTTTGGTTTCCTCCAATTACGAGAATGGGCTTTTGAGTTCTGGGGTATAACAACTAAATAATGAAAAATAAAAAAACTTTTTACAAAAAAAACAACCGACTTAAAAAAAAATAGAGTAAAAATTTAAAATTAACTTTAATTTTGGAAGTCGCTGTCAAATAACGAAGAAATAAAATACTAACACTGACTTCCGAAATTAAAGTTATTTTAAAATTTTTAGTGTTTTCTTTTTTGGAAGTCGGTTGTTTTTTTTTTGTAAAAAAGTTTTTTATTTTTACAAATACTTTACAGAAATGGCAAGTTTCTCTTGTAAACATATTTTTTCTGTAATTTGGTGATGATGTGACGGCAATATTCAAAACCTAGTTGCAATCTTATCACAGCAATAAATCAATGTCTTATATTTGAGACTAACATTAAAATGAAAACGTTCTTAAAAGTAAAAGAATGACATAAACTCAGAGGAGTTTCTATCTTCTGATCGGGCAAAGCTATTATATTTTGCGATTAGTGAAGTTATTATTATTTTGGGATTTTATAGGATATACTAGCTTCTGCCAGCGGTTACTCGTAGGCTATAAATTATAGCCTGCGAGTATGTGCTATTCCAGAATATAATCTATCTCTGTGCTAAAGAACAATGCCCACTTCTCATACATTTAAAAACCTGATAGTGAAAGTTTATGTATAGTTATAGGGTATAGTAGAAAGACTACCTGTGCCAAAAAATATTAATGTTACTTTTTAGGTTAGGATATGCCGATACCAAATAGGTAATATAGAAATAAATGGGCTAGAACTAATTATTAACGCTCGAAGTTTAATCTAAAATAGGAATACTTACCTAACTATGGTCTAAAACATCTTTATTACTTTGTGAATTTTTTGAAACCAACTTTACGCCACTGCTCTTTTAGACTAGACTCTCGATGATTGTCACTATAAATTGTGTGAAGAAAAGTGAAGAACTGTCAAATGTAAAAAAAAAAACTGTTTCAGTCATGCGAACTCAATTACATACTGCATGGTTAATTTATTTAATGATTTAGTTATTTTGAATTAATATTGTTACGAGCTGGGTATGGGATAAATTATTTTACACCAATTAATTAACCAAATATCCTTTAATAAATCAACAACTTATTTAAACAAACACTAAATCGCTAATAATCACTATTCTCTTCGTAATCGCTTGTATTCGCTTCCTTTCGTAACAGACGTAGTCGAAAACAGACTGACTCACTCGCCCGCCGTCCGGCCTATTTATACGGTCATGGAAGTTTCCAGAACATTGTCGAACTATCCTATAGTGGAATATTCTAGAAACATCTATGAACTTCTATACAGTACCACAATGGAATGTTCTCGAACCTAGTGGAAACTTCTGGAAACTTCGACCACATTCTCGAACGTTCCAGAGTAATACGGTCGACGTAACACTGCCCCCTCCTTAGACATGCTCGTCCCGAGCATCATTAGTCCCGTAGTATCGCGCCAAACGGTCTACATGGACAATCTTAGGCGCACCTCGTGGACCCTTCTGTATTCGGTAGGTGACATCGTTGATCCCGGTCACGATTCGGTATGGTCCATCCCATTTTGCTTGCAATTTCGGAAACTTCCCTTTGCTGCGCACTGGATTATGCAACCACACCAGTGAACCCTCGTCAAAACCTCTATGGTTTGCCTTCCGGTCGTATCGGGTCTTCATCTTATCAGACATTTGTTGCCCGGATTGTCTGATATGCTCATATACATCATTCAACTTGTTACGCAAGTCATTCGCATAATCGGTTACACTGTGTGGGGCATCAGGGGGGGTTCCGGTGATTAAATCTGCAGGCAACCGTAATTCCCTTCCAAAGTTCGCGAAGGCTGGTGTCACAGTCGTACTTTCGTGAACTGCACTACGGTAGGACAGAAGAAATGGCTGTATGTGCTTGTCCCAATCCCTTTGCCTGCTTGCCACAACTTTTGCCAGATATCTCTCCAACGTTTGGTTGAAACGTTCTACCATTCCATCAGATTGCGGATGGTAAGAAGTGGTTCTGGTCTTGTGAGTACCCATCAGTCGACAAGTCTCCTGGAAAACTTGTGATTCAAAACTCCTCCCTTGGTCGCTGTGAATTTCCAAGGGTACTCCAAAACGACAGAAGACTTCCTGAACCAATTTATCTGCGACTGTTGTTGCTTCTTGGTTGGGAATGGCGAAGACTTCTGGCCACTTTGTTACTTGTTTCCGTTTTCACTTTCCGGAAATGGTCCTGCAACGTCTAGTGCTATCCGTTCCCAGGGGGCTCCCACGTTGTATAATTGTAAAGCACCTCTGCTGCGTGTCTGGGGTCCTTTCACAGCCGCACAACTGGTACATTTGCGGCACCAGTCCTCAACATCCTCTCGACAGTGAATCCAGTAAAACCGCTCTCGTATCTTCAGTAGAGTTCTTTTTACCCCCATATGTCCTCCTGAACATCCATCATGGTAGAGCCGTAAAACATCAGGTACTTTGGCTTTGGGGACAACAATTTGTAGATGACAGTTGTCTCCTCGAGCGTTTTCCCATTTACGGCACAAGACTTCATCCTGGATAACCAAGCTGTTCCATTGTGCCCAATAACTTTTCGTGATTGAACTCAACCCCGCAACATCACTCCACTTGGGTTTAGGAGCACCAGCTTTAATCCAGTCGAAGATCGGTTTAAGGTCCGGGTCATTTTGCTGAGCAAGCTGTAGGATTTCCTTCCATTCATTGTTGACATCCATTCTTAGCATCCTCACTCCGCTCATTCCTGGGTCGGACCTATCGTCCGCATCGCGCGCGCACACTATCACACAGTTGTCCTTCTTGGAGGCCACGGCGCTGGCAACACCATTCGCACCTGCACTCACTTTACTCTTCACTTGCTTCTGTTTTATGCACTTGTCGGGTGCCGCACCGACCTTGACGACATCACTTGAACGAATACTTTCAGAAGCCTCCGTCACGGTCGTGCGCCATGTCGCGCCACTCGCGCTCCTCCACCGAACTGGCCGAGCCGCCCTTCCTTGCTGGGATTGATCTTCTCTCAGTATGCCTCGCTTTGGACAGCTTAACCGAAGATGACCCCTTTCTCCACAAGTGTAACACCTAGGGCTATACCCTTGCGGACGATCGCGTACAGGTGATGCCACAACCTCCCTGATACGGTGTGTTCGATGGTCTTGCCTCACTGCCTCTACTTCCAAGGCATGGGCCAAGGCGTCCTTCAGTGTCTCATGATGCCCAAGTTTTACAGCGGCTCTAACTTCCAAGTCACGTATTCCGTCGATGAACGCCTGTACCAGATTGCCATTGATGAGTGCAGGGGCAGACTGGTATGCCTTCCGAACCAACTTTTCAACTTCCAAGGCCCACTGCTGTAGGTTCTCGGCACTACGTTGCACACGATCTCTTAACTTAGCGCGAAATACGTGCTCCAAGTGTGCGTCACCATATCTGGACTCTAAGGCTTCCAGCAGCTGCTCATAGGTCACTTCCTTGCCAAGAGCCTCAAGTATGGTTAGGGCCTGGTCTCGGAGGCCTAAGGTTAGCGCGGTCATAGCTTGCTCTTTGGTCCACTCATTCGCCTTCATAACGGCTTCAAATTGAATTTTGTAGGCCGACCATGAAGATGTTCCGTCGAATGGCGGCACCTTAAATCCACGTGCCGACGGTGCAGCAATCACTGAAGGCACAACCCCATCTCCAGCCCTAAGTTCACCTAAAGCCTTCTTCACCCCAGCAATCTGAACTTCAGCTTCTGAGATACGATTCTCATGCTGGTGAACCTGCTCCTTCATCACCTGGAGCTCCTTGCCAAGTGTTGAATGAAGGTCTTTTATGAGGAGCATCTGCTCTTCTTGGCGGCGAGCCTGCTCCTCTTTGTCTTGGTGAAGCTTCTCTTCCATCCGGCGGGCCTGCTCTTCTTGGCGGCGGGCCTGCTCCTCTTTATCTTGTTGAAGCTTCTCTTCCAACCGACGGGCCTGCTCTTCTTGGCGACGAGCCTGTTCCTGCAATAGCACCATTAGCGCAGACAAGTCTGGCACCGCTGGTGCCGAAGAAACTCCACATGGGCCAGCGACTGGCTCTGTCGCAGGCTGAACACCACCCGGCGTCTGTATCGGGGAATCTCCAAACCGCCTCTGATCTCTTCTGAGTCTTGCTGCCGTTGACTCCTTGTACGAATACCCTCCGTGTCGTCCTTTGGTAAAATTGGCATAATTTATCCCTCACTTCTGACACCAATTTGTTACGAGCTGGGTATGGGATAAATTATTTTACACCAATTAATTAACCAAATATCCTTTAATAAATCAACAACTTATTTAAACAAACACTAAATCGCTAATAATCACTATTCTCTTCGTAATCGCTTGTATTCGCTTCCTTTCGCATCCGTAGTCGAAAACAGACTGACTCACTCGCCCGCCGTCCGACCTATTTATACGGTCATGGAAGTTTCCAGAACATTGTCGAACTATCCTATAGTGGAATATTCTAGAAACATCTATGAACTTCTATACAGTACCACAATGGAATGTTCTCGAACCTAGTGGAAACTTCTGGAAACTTCGACCACATTCTCGAACGTTCCAGAGTAATACGGTCGACGTAACAATATGTATTATACCAAGACTAATAAAGAAAAACTTACTGATTAAATAAAACGTAAAATAATGTATAAAATTCTGAAACAGTCGAATAAAGTCAAGCAGCGGTGTGTAAAATTTACGTCGTAAAAAAAGGTTTGTTGAGATGCGTTTAAAACATGGTAATACGTTTACTCTTGACCGATAACTGCCGCCGCAGCAGACGCCAGGGGCTTCCGGGCGGCACCGCGAGATGATCTCCGGCCACCGTAGACCCGGGCCAGCGGACGGCGAGTAATGGGTAGCTCGCCGTCCAGCACCAGGCCCGAGAGTCGACGGCGCGTAGTGTTCCACGCGCGCCGCAAAAAGTTTTCAGCATACATGACAGGGCCAGTCATGGCCGATGCCTGCCTAGGGGTTGAGGATAAATTCGAAAGAGTTATCTCGCCCCTGGCCATTCAGGGCAGGGAGGAACAGGGGTTAGTTTTAGTCAGTAAGAATCTGATACGCCCTTCCGCTCCACCCTAGAGCGGGAGAAGTCAATGGATGATTTCCAACACTCCAAAAAAAAAAAAAAAAGAATATAGAAAAATTAAAAAAAAAAACTGTGTTATTTTTAATATTGTGTTGCGTAATAAATAAACAATTTAATTAGCTGAAATTTTAAGATTTATTTCATTTCTATACTAGTCAGGTCAAAAATTGGCATTCTTCTTTCATCGAGATCTGTTCTGTCGTTCTAGCGTGATTGAGTAACAAACATTCATCCATACAAACATTCACATCTATATATATAAAACAAAGTCGGGTTAGTTACACCATTTATAACTCAAGAACGGCTGGACAGATTTTAATGATCTTTGATTTGTTGGATCTGTCTCCGCCCCGAATAGCAGAATAACTATTAAAACATAGGGAAAATTCAAGTTTTTTTTTTATAAAGAACATTAATTTTCACAAACATTTTGTATCGAACGGAAATTTTTTTTATTGATTTTCAAGGCGGTATATGGAGTTCGCTGGGTCAGATAGTTTATAATATTAGTAGGATTTTATTCAGATCTTTTCAGCCGTTGTGACGTGATTGAGTAACAAAGAAAGAAGAAAGAAAGAGAAGGAAGAAAGAAAAAATATTTATTTGTCGCAGTTAAAGGCACACACAACAATTAATAAAAAAGAAAAACAAAAGTAGGAAACAAAAAAGAAGTGTGCTCTCACAAACATCACACATCACACCTACCACACCACACCATACCACACCATACCACACCTGCACCACACCTATGTTTCACAAATAAACTGATTGATTGATCCATCCATCCATCTAAACTTTCGCACTCATAACATTAGTAGGATTAAACGTAATGTCCATAAAAATATAATTATGTGTTTCGGAAACTTTGCTCTTATAATTATATATTTATAATAACTTAGACTTCGTATGTTTCAAAAGATTTCAGCACTGCTATGAACTAATATTTATCAGAAGAAAAACAGTGGATTATTTCGACATTTTTACCCTTGACCAGTTATCGCTAGTTTAACGAATCGATAAGATATAATAAAGAAAACACAATCTGATGTGTAGTCACTTTTAGAAACCAAGTTCAGTATCTGCGTTGTAAAATACTTTATGATTAATTAGTGGTAATCGTAAAATAATTTTGGAAATTTTCCATGGTTTCTCGTTGTTCCTTTTAAGGAAATGGACTTTTTTTCACGTAAAGACTTAAAAGAAAAATCGGTTATTTGAAGCGGGTTTTAAAACTGTCCCCTACGGCCAGGGTGTCTCCTGCGACGGTTAGGGTTGTGAGGGCGTGAGGATTGCTCTCCCTCACGGGTTCCGCCTTCTCCTTCGTTTGCATTACTGCTTAACAGAAGTAGGTTACCACCACCATACCCTCTCGCTCCGTATTATGGACTGGACCAGGGCTGGACGCGAGAGGTCGCCACCGCCGATCACCTCCACGATATGACGGTGCAGCGGGGCAGACTTCCACCGTATGCTCCACCTTGTCCTCCGGGCAATCCACACAATGGTATCACCCGGGTGTATCCTCCCGCCGAATTTGAAACTGCTACCTCCCGAAACACAGGGCACCGAGACGCCGCTAATCTAAAGTAAGCCTTGACGGCCCCGGTGAAAATTTTAAACTATGGAAATGACGACAGGAACTGCGCTCAGCGCCACTGCTCGGTCACAAATGGATGAATTATTAGCAATTCATCCAGCATTCTCGGTTCTATGGTGCAAAATTATAAACAAGAGAATGCCGATATGGTAGATCCAGTATCAGCCATAGTAAAACAATATTCTAGTTATAATACAAGTATAATCAGCCTTCATAATGTGTCTTAATAAATTTACTATTTAATGTTCCGCCTACTGGAACTCCAGGTCTCCTCTGTAGGAGAAAGAACGGGCCGTAATCCACCAGGCGGGCCCATTGCGGTTTAGTGGATGTCACATGTTTTATTTTTTTTGGTTCTAGTACATGCCAATTTCCTCAGATGTGATGAGATACTCGTAAATTACACAGCGGAAAAAGCCTGCCTTGGTTTGAACCTACGACGTACAACTCGTAAGTCGGGGCTGTTAAGCTAACACTGTTCAAGAGTGTGTTTATGTTAAAGGAAATCTATGCAAATGAAACATGGGAAATAAATTCTACTTGCCAGTAATTTCCCTTGTCAGGGATGTCCCTACGTGCGTACTACATTCAGATCCTAACTTCAGTTCAAACCTTTACATTGGGCTAGGGAAACTATTTTATGCTGTTTTGTAGCATTCCATTAACCGATTCTATTTTAGTAAACGTTCTAATTTTGGGCAACCTTTTTTTTACTTCTATTTTTTGCCTCCTCTTTAGTTTTTACAAGCGAACAAAATTTGAAACAATTTTTTTCAAGTCAATTGAACCGGACAAAGTGAAAATCATCACGCTTTTTCGTTTTAAAGAGCTGGCAGACTTGTAACAGGTTCACTCACTTGATCCACTATAATTTATAGAAGAGGAACCTATTTTTCTAAGTTATCCTTTTAATTGATAAAAAAATATTGTTTCAGATTATTATGAATAAAATTGTATGATAGCAACCTGTAAAAATAAGTGTCAAAAATTTGGAAAGGGTGTTTTTCAACATAATTATATTAGTTACGTTTAAGAATAACTGACAGCCCAACGATTTAAAAATACTTTTTTGGGTATTAATGAATTTACAGCACACATGAATCACCCAGGGGTTGTGGCTCCTACCCAGGGGTTGTGGATAAATTCGAAACAGAGTTACCACGCCTCTGGGCATTCAGGGCAGGGAAGGAACAGGGGTGGGTTTTAGTCAATAAGAGTCTGACACGCCCTCAAGCTCCATCCAGAGCGGGAGAATTCATTGGATGATTTCCTACACCAAAACAAAAAAAACTAAAAAATGGGGTTGTGGCTGCCCAGGGGTTGTAGATAAATTCGAAACAGAGTAACCGCGCCACTAGGCACTCAGGGCAGGGAAGCAACAGAGGTGGGTTTTAGTCAGTAAGAGTCTGACACGACTGAGCGGGAGAAGTCATAGGATGATTCCCAACCCCCAAAATAAAAAAGTAGGTAACAAAGTATTGGCCCCTATACACTCGCGAACTGTTATACATACCTGCTGTATGTATCACACGTGCTAATGTGAGAAATAATGGGTTAACACTAATTAACAAACTTAGTCTTCGTTTGTTTTCGAACCATGTCGACAATAGAAGTCCCCTGAGACGTTAAAGAATACATTAGAGAATTAGTCCTTAATATCAGCCTATAAAAGTAATTACAATTAGATTGTCGTGCTAAGTAATAAGGATAATTTGTTTTTATATCGTCCCAAAAGTGTTTTGTTTTTTTTTTTGTGGGAGTCATCAAATAACTTCTCCCGCTGTCGGTGGAGCGGGATGTCTGACTATTACTGACTGCAACCCACCCTTGTTTCTTCAGTTGCCTGTACCGGGGTTGCAGTGAACAGTAAAGTGAAAAGTACTTTCAAATTAACGAAATTTTGGACGGACAAATATTTGTTACTCAGTAAAACCGGAACGGCTGTACGGATCTAGATAATTTGGCACAGAGATAGATTTTAGTCTGGAATAGCACATAGGCAATATTTTATAATGGGGGCAGTACTAATTCCACGCCAGCGATGTTCAGGCAAAAACAAGTTTAGTATAAATATGATTTGAGAATAGCTGAATCTGAATAGAAAAATAGTAACTTATTGTTGGACACAAGATGAACCAATTTTATGCAGTCAGTATTCACCGAAGAATGTGAGCACCTAAACTGTATGTATTGCCATTCAGTCGTATCTATACGTTGTACCTAATTCATCTAAGCATACAAATCTAATCAAATTAGGACATTCAAATTAACGTCGACCTTTGATAAAGACCACCACTGAAGCTCAAACATTATCAGAATCACTGAAGCAAATCTCGCAATCGTAAAGATAAATAAAAGGGCCATTTCTGAGTACAGGAAAGCGAATTTGTGAAACATTTATTCAGAATGTGTTCAGGGTCGATCGTACGAAGATTAACCGAGGCAATTTCGAGCAGCCAAGGAGCCGTTAGCTGGTGAAAGCACGGCGAGGCAGCGGGTACAGAGTTACTAAGAAAGGGATGTGCTTCGTGACAAGACCCAAATTAACGAGGCCCGCTCCGCTCGAAATTTACATGGGTATGCATGTTGCGCTCCTAGATAGTGCTGTCCTACGACTGTACGGCAACTGGATTTAGTGCCACAAATAGTTTCGGAACTCCGGATCTAAGCGAGCTACTTGCATAAGGAACTGTAATTAAAGAAGACTCGAATGAACTGTGACCGGGCTTTAATTGTATAGAGCGATTTCCTTAATTTGAACGAACAATGTTCTTACAAACAGCCGGAACTGTTCCAGTTATTTGTTGCGTTGTTGAGCACGTTATTGATGTTAATGCTTTAGATATTTTGAGTGCCTTTAATTGTTCGCTAATTGTAGAACGATGACAAGCGTCATGTGTTGACTTCTAGTTAGTTGGTTTGATTCGGATAACAGGTTTTAAGAGTCTTCTGCAATTTGAAGTTCCAAATTGTTTCAGGTATACTAGTATTTTAGGCTTTAACATTTGATTGGAAAACGAAATGTTTAAAAATTCAATAATGAAAACGTTTTACTACAGTGTTACTCTACAACCACAGTCGTAGATAGGTAGTTGCTTACTGAATGAAAATTAGGTGAAAAATTGAATGAAATATTACGTCCCCACCTATGAAATCAGTGTTTTGTATGGAGAATTTTAAAGAAGTTACATTTTTCATACTAACATTTTCTTAATTTATTTAACAACTATGAACACCAATGTTTTAAAAGTTTTATGCAATAACGTTTAAAAACTAAGATAACGTACGCCACTTAGATTAAGTAACAAAAATAAGTTTTTGTTAAGTTAACACAAATGTAGTGATCTAAGGAGAAATGATCACTACATTTGTGAAAAAACCTTATAAAGACTCCTCTTTTTGTCCTTACAAAAAGAGGAGTCTTTTTAAGGTTTTTTTTTTGTTTATAAAACTATAAGTAATAATTATATAATGGCTATTGGCAGTTGTCTATGACGGTCATTATTCGATATGATATCAAGCAATTGATGAATATTTTAATTCATAGAAGTGACGAGGTTCTATAATTGTGAGAAAAAAACGCCAATTTCATATGTACCCAATATAATAAAACCAGCTCATATAATATTGAAATGGCAATATATTTTCTCTGCGTAGTCAATGATCATGAACGAACATTTTCTTAGCAGCGAAACAAGCTGCGGTCACGTCCAAGCCACCGATAAAAATAAGTTACATCTCTCTGTTAGCAACAAACTTCGTTGCGAACCATTTAGCAATTCAGCAGGATACGAAAATCGGCCAAGTTTAATTAAAATTAACTAAAGTTGCGATTTGTAGCGTTATCAGGAGGAATCAATAATTTATTCCTTCAGTTGGGAGTGTGTACGGTGTAGGCTATTTGAGTGCAGTTACAGGATCCAGCCTCGCATACTGTAACACATAGCTCCGCAAAGCGCTTAGCACGGAATTCGATTCAACTAATGCCGACTAATCCTGACCGGTGGCACACAAATGGCACTGGGTGCATTCCGAAAGGCTATGTGCAATTTGCAGTTGGTGATTGATGATAATCCCCGGCGCATCTGTGTGGCAAAACAATGCACTCCCCAGTCCCACGTCTGCAGTGCTAATACAATTTTTCCTGGGCGCGTCGATTGTCCCTATCAATTTTCTTTGTCATTTAGACGGATGGAGATATTGATATTGTGAATGGAGCTTTCTTTCTCGTTTTTTTTTAAAAATCCATATTTTTTATCAGATATTTAGTTTATATACTTTGTGAAATTGCCTACTTGTCTTTGACATCATCAAGTCAATGAAGAAAGAGAACAGTAAGACTAACAACATGACACGATTTTAGATGCAATGCGTCGTGTGCAATGAAACTGAATTTTATTTTCATCATAAATTATCTTAGGTAGGCTTAAGCAATACGGGCGTGCAGATTTGCATACGTTTCTGATGGATTGACTGGAGTTGGTAAAATAAAAATAACCCTACTATACATAATGATATGTTATGAAAATGCGAAAGTTTGGGTGAATGGATGGATGGACTTTGGTACTCAATCACACCAGAACGGCTGAACGGATCTGTATGAAATTTGGCATAGAGATAGATTATAGTCTGGAATAGCAAATAAGCTTTCTTCGTCGAAATACTAATTCAACGTGGACGAAGTCGCTGGCTGGCTGGCTAGTACCTAGTATTTGTGCGCATCGTCTGAAAACTGCAGAATCATATTTTGCCTCTCCTTCATGAGCAGTAGGATCAGAGAGCTTCTTGTTCTTATCAGTACGGTGAGTCTTGAAGAACTTAGACACGACCATATGACACTTGACACTTTTCACGAACTCATCGTTGTATTCGTCCACGGAGCTCCCCAGGCAATCGAAACGCTTTTGAAATTTGAGCTGAAAGCTTTCGGAGTTTTGGGTCTGGATCTTGGATAAATATAAGGGGACCCAACCAATGCCCGTATTGCTCAACAGGATAATTTGGGTTGGTTAAAAAAATATGTTTTTTGCTGGCACCTACCTACCATCAATTTTTTACCAAAAACAGTCCATAACAGCCGAAACTTTTGGAGTATTTTAATGTGCAATAAAATTGTGCTGTTTTATTCTAAATAAATCCCTGTCAGTTCCGGTGTGTAGTGCGGCGAAGCGGAACGCGGAGCGGAAGGTGCGCCTTCGGAAGCAGGATGGTGTAAGATAAAGAGAACATTTCCTATGGCACGTCTGTGGAGATTTAGCAACATTCCCAGACGCCCCTTTTAATGTGCCAAAAGTGTAATTCAGTTTTTATACGGATTTAGTTTTGAATAAATGCTAATTTTAATGGGGGTGAATTGTTATGTCGTTGTTTATAGAGGGTCGTAAAAGACAGTTATTGTCTTCTTACAATGATGACGAGTATTTATTATTGTTATTAATTCTTTCGTTCTTCATTGTACACTATAGCAACAATACACATTGAAAATACAGTTCGTGTACAATGGCGAGCCTAACTCACAGTTGAGTTTTTTTCCAGCAAACCACAAAAACAGAAAGCCCCAGCTTCGCACGGGTTAAATTATAAATCTAAACGTTCCTCATAAATCACTATCTATGTGTGAAAACTGTATGAAAATCTGTTCAATAGATTTTGAGTTTAGCGCGAACAGACAGACAGGCAGACAGAAGAGTCACGTGTGACTTTGTTTTATAATATGAAGTAATTTATTTACTACTAACACTTCGCTCGCGCCTTTGCCCGCGTAGATTTCGAAAATACAGCTCATAATAAATATTATTTATAACCACACCTACAAATAATGTAGCTTTCTACGGGTGAAAGAATTTCCGAAATCGGTACAGTAGTTCCAGAGATTACTTCAAACAAACAAACTTACAAACTTAACCTCTTTATGGTATTATTATAGATAAAGATTTATTTAGTAAAATAATTGTAAATAACACCGCACCAATGCGATGCTAGTAGGTACTTTTCCTTATATTTATTGTTGTTTATATTTACTTAAGACTACTGCCATCATCACCATTCCAGTTGAAAGACGCCTACAGCCTGACAAAGGCCTTCTCAAGGGTCGCTACATCCACCGGCCCTGTTCCCGCATCCAATGGACCTCAGCGGTCTACGCGGGCCTCGGTCCACCATGAGGGAGGCCTTCTTATGCTGGCCACCCCAGAAACTTTTGCCACATAAGTTAGGCAATTCATCGGGCTATGTCGGGTACGTTGATCTTCCTGCGTACTCTTCATTTATGATACTATACAGGGCGTAACGGAAATGCGTAATCATATTTTAGGCCCCTTGAAATGAAATAAAAAACATTTTTCAAGGAATGTACTTTCCGTACAAAGTATCATTAGCTGGTCAAAATTAAAGTGAAAGATCCAGGGTAGTCCGCGAAATTCAAGTTATCTTACTTTTTTTTCAATTTGCAGGTCAGTATCAGGTTGTATGCTGGTCAAAATATAATTCGCGGCCGTAGCAAGTACGTATTTACAGAACTGTAATCATTAAAATCATCAATACAACTCTCTCAGTTAGAATTGAAGCCAAATGTCATGATTTCATGAAATACTTACATTTGACATCAATTCTAACTGAAAGAGTTGTATTGATGATTTTAATGACTTTAATTCTATAAATACATACTTGGTACGGCAGCGAATCAAATTTCGACCAAGATACTACCTAACCAAATTGCAAATAACGTAAGTAAATTTGAATTTCGCGGACTACCCTGGCGCTTCCACCTTAATTTGAATGTCCATTTTTTTTTTCGTTATTTACTATATGGTTTTTGAAGTTATAGTCCTCAGTTGTCCATTATATAGCAGAAGCAGTATTTAATATATGAACAAATAAATAAACATAAATAAATAAATAAACATAAACCTTAGTGTAGGTTCCAGTACCTATCTATCTATAAACGCATATTTCCATAATGTAGTAGGTATAAGGTATACGTAATCCATAGGTATCTACAAATATTCGGTCCATAATCGCCAATTACATTAACAATTAAGTCGGAATCGATAGCTTTGGCACAATGAGTTTATATTAGCATTAGTATGTCCTATCTATTACCTGAGTTAAATCTAGACTTAGCCCTTTAACACTACAAATCATTAGGAAAATTAACGGCTTTACGGTGCATTTAAGGGGAATAAGTAATTTGTTCTCAAATTTTAATTGTGTTACTGGTTAACTTATTATTTAACCCGTACCTACAGATGGGTAATTTGTATTGTTGCATAGGTATTTTTAGAAAACTTACAAGTATGTACATACTCTCGAAAAACATTACCCTCCTTTAGTGGCAGTCTGGTAAAAACATATTAATAAAAAAAAATACTATGATCACAAAACCTAAATACCTAAAGTATAAAGTAAGATAAAAGTGATAATCGAAGTTTTTAGAATTGACATTATTATTACCAAAGTAAAAGAACCAACTCTGTATTATTGCCAAATACCCTTGTCTTGCTTTTTTTTATGGTGATAGGCACGCGTTTGACCACTATCTCACCTGATGGTAAGTGCCTAGAAGTAACCTATTCACTCTTGACTTAAAGATTTTGCTTATACGTAAACCCCGGTTTTGTCCGCATCGTTTAACGATACTTTACAGTAAATTAGGATTATAATATATGAAACTATGTTAGGACATACATAGGTCAATTATGACTTTATTGAATTAAAACCTCTCAAAGCCCCTTATATCTATTGTTTTCGTAGTAAATATTATTATATTATATGAAACTTTTTTATTTAGACTCTATTTAATTAAATTCATGATTTATGAATTCAATTAAATAGAAATACTTGTTCCGGGTATGGGTGTCTTGTGTATGTGTGTTTACATGTTTGTGTACGCACCCACGATACAGGAGTAAATCCTAGCAACTTTTATTTAAAAAAAAAAGAAAAGAACTATAGAGTTACAAAAGTGCAGCAGCTTCCGGATTTCCTGCTCACTATCTATTTAGAAATAAGATGAAATGCATACCCTTAAGCAAGGTATCAGCTAAATGTTAGCTTATCTTAATAAGTAGGTGATTATATGAATTTAAGAACAATATTAAATTAGCAGAGCAGTACACCTGACTCTTACATGATCCTGTTAGAAACTTTGCATTTCATTAGCTGTAGGAAGTACCAAAAGTGTTAATATGCAAACACTGTTTCAGGGTTTTTACGTCATTTATTCTTCATAAAAAAAATCGGCCAATTGCGTGTCGGGCCACGCGCAATCTAGGGTTCCGTAGTCACCCGTTATAACTTGCGGGCTTTGAAGCCTCCTTGGCTTTATGTTTATTACTGAACATGAACATAATTAATTGAGTTCACGGTTTTACGGACGATAACGTATGAATTAAAAAAATAAACCAACGAAAAACATAAAATAAATAAACCTTTTATAAGTCTTGAATATTGAGCTTATTTATTTACATAAAATGTAACATTTTATATAAAGTCATTTTGAGTCGGCGCCAAACAACAAACTGATTAAATTGTCTAAATTTTATATGAAAGTAGAAATAATGGAGAAGGCTAATTAATCATTTTATAATTTGGCGCCGACTAACCAAAACCCGACTTTAACTAAAAAAGAATCAACAAAATCGGTTTATAAATAACGGAGTGAGGGCTGAACCTCTTCTTTTTTTTTCGTCGGTTTTTCACGAAAAAAATATTTTATTTTTCAAAATCACGATTTTTTTTTCAGATTTTTCAAGCTAACACTTTACCTTTAGGACGGAGGACGCTCGATTCGAACAATAAATGTTACTATAAACTGAATCGAAAAATGAAATGAAAGTCCTATCCAACGACACCCCACAATAGAATAGGCGAAAAAAAAAAACATCCCCACTTTACATGTTGTATGCCTCGGACGGACAGATGGACAGACCGAAACTATAAGCCTTGCTTCCTTGTCCCTCTTAGGACTACGGAACCCTAAAAAATGGACCTTAAATAAGCTTTGAGAGCCATTTTATCTTTTACCAGTTTTTGAAATCCATTTGGATTTAATTGTCTTATTTAGCCAGACAGTCTGGCAATCCCTCGTCTTATTTCTAAATACTTTCACCATTTAGCAATTAAGTTCGTACATCCAATAATTAATTATCCTGCAGCATATTCTTCTAACAGAAACTTTAATGCAATTCTCTCTCAAACAAAGCAATTTTGAACAATTTGTTTCGACATTTAAGTGAAATCTAAAGTTGTATAGTTACCGACCGTAGTTGACAAGTTATTTGGGGGACAATAGGTCCTGTGCCGAAATTATTAATGTCAGTTTTTTGAAGGTATTGAAGTTCTTTTCAGTTTATGAATTTCCATTTTTAAAAGCCACGAGAATAGCCGGCTTGAATGTACTTTTACATACCTCCTAATTTCCGCTAGCTTTGTTGATTCGCTGTACCGTGGTTTGAAACCACCAGACGTTTTAAAATTTCAGCTGAACATTTTACATGAAAATGCATCGTTATAATTATATGTAAAATCTTGAGTAGCGTAACGATGAGAATGGCATATTTAGTCGTTCTAAATAAGCCAGCCACACACACAAATTATCCTACGACCACACAAATTCGCCTTTTTATTTTAGAATTATTGGAACATTGATATCAGCAAGCCAGCATCGAGATGCTTTTTTAGGGTTCCGTACCAGAAGGTTCCAAATGGAGCCCTATTACTGTCACTCACGTGTCCGTCTGTCTGTCTGTCCGTCGTCTGTCACAAAATTTTGTTCCAAAGATTTTTTTAACTTCTCATTGACCTTGAAATGAGCTTGAAATTTGGTGATAATGTTTATTACTACAAATATTTTACTAACAAATACATTATACACGCAAATACATACATATACACACAAATATGATGTGATGATAAATATAATTTTTTTTTCTTTGATAATGTCCTCATTTGGTACGGAACCCTAAATATGCGGAGTCTGACACGCACTTGGCCGGAATTTTATTTTATTTTCTGGGGGGATACCTTCAAAAGTCGCCTGGAATTTTAAGGAAAAAAACTTTTTTACAAAAAAAAAACAACCGACTTCCAAAAAAAAAAATACACTAAAAATTTAAAAATAACTTTAATTTCGGAAGTCGGTGTTTGTATTTTATTTCTTCGATATTTGACACCGACTTCCGAAATTTAAGTTATTTTTAGTGTATTTTTTTTTTGGAAGTCGGTTGTTTTTTTTTTTGTAAAAAAGTTTTTTTATTTCGCTTTTTAGTTGTTATACCCCAGAACTAAAATCCCCAATAACATGAAACGTGGAATTTAAACATTTGGAGAACACAGAAACAACGTCATCAAGATATGCCAATTTTTCGTATTTGTTCAGTTTCTCAAAAAGCGCTGAAGCAATTTCGATAAAATTTATATGGGACCAATTCGGGAGTATATTCTTTCGGATAAAAATAGAATTTTGAAAATCGGTTCACAACTGACGGAGAAATGCGCGGACATACATAAAAAAAAAAAAACATACATACAGTCGAACATAGAACCTCCTCCTTTTTCGAAAGTCGGTTAAAAACCAGGGACTGTGGTTTTATTAGATTCTTACCTTACTAAAAAGGTGATAATGCACATGGAAGAGGCTCTGTGACCTCTAAAAGACCTAGGAACATAATGCAGGTTTTCCGCTTACCGTAGATTAAATCACAGTTTATAGATAAGTACCTCAAATAAAAGATAATTTGTTTGGCCTAACACTCGTTTACAAACAACAATTTCAAGCTTTCTCAAGAATCTTCACAAGCAAAGCTAAATACATTATAGTCCTAGTGTATCCTATCTAAAAAACTGTAAGTCAGAAGTGAAATCGTCACGCGAGTTTTGTGCTTTTTCCCCATCCCGAAAGATCTTGGATCAGGATCGGTTGATGAGATCCTGATAAAATTGAGAGAAACCCTCGAAAATTGTGTAACATAATCAGTTATTTGCATTTAGGAATCATAACATCATGAACCTGAGCTAATGATGGAAACTATACCTTTCAAACAATTAAAAGTTAGAGACAAAAAGATGATGTGAGCCACAAAAAAATACAAAATAAAAAACTTATTAACAAAAAATAAAACTTATGAAAAAGAAACTTAGTTCTTTTTCATAGGTTTTATTTTAATTACTGATTGACTCAAGACTTAAAATGTTA
Source organism: Polia nebulosa (assembly GCA_951329385.1). Classification (NCBI taxonomy): domain Eukaryota; kingdom Metazoa; phylum Arthropoda; class Insecta; order Lepidoptera; family Noctuidae; genus Polia; species Polia nebulosa. The sequence continues at coordinate 16,178,757 of OX589588.1, read as the reverse complement.
ATTTATTTTTTGCTTCTTAGAGTAAAAAATAAAAAAAATCTTTTAAAGGTTGAGTATTGAGCTTATTTACATAAACTATCAAATATATAAACTAATTTTGAGTCGGCGCCAAATAATAAAATTATTAATTACCTACGTAGGAGGCCAAAGAAAGGATGGATGGATTGTGTGAGGAGTGATATGAAAGAAAAGGGAGTGAGTGATAGCGTGACGGCTGACAGGATAGAATGGAAGAAAAAAACGTGTTGCGCCGACCTCAAGTAACATGGGATAAGGGCAGGAAGATTATGAAGATGATGTGGAGTCTCCATTTCTACGTACATGACATATAAAATTAAGAGATTCAATCAGTTTGTTGTTTGGCGCCGACTCAAAATTAGTTTATAATAAATTTTGATAGTCAAGACTTAAAAGGTATAGGTATTTATTTTTCGTTGATTTGATTTTTACCCATCCCAAAAGTGCCCAACGTGCCTAAAAAAGTTTTCACTACAAAAATCCTTACTAAAATTACCAACAAACAGGATTCACTTCTATATTCTTGCAACATTATAAGCGTCTCTATTTAGATAGTGTTGATTGAAAGATGACCGATAAGCGTGACACGAAAGGACTTATCAGTTGTCAATCACTTCTCGTTCAGGAGATGAGTAAATCCCTAACACTATCTACACAAAGAACGCTATCTGCGCTGAAAGCTTCATTGATTGACGTATCTTGTCAAAATAGACTACTGAAAAATTATAACGGGAGAATGAAGCTAAATGTTCTGCTATTTATAACTAAAACGTGCACTTGGCTTAAGCGTGCGTTTCCTTTTCAACCGAATGCAAGGAAATGCGAAAAGAAAAGTGTTATTATACTGCATGTTATAATAACACTTGCTTCTACCAGTGGCTTCGCCCGCGTGGAAATAGTACTTCTTCCGTTATACATTTTCAACCCCTTTTTCACCTCCTTAAAGACTAGCACTTGCCCTAATAGCATTTAGTGTTGGCATTTGGTTGGGCCAACAAGAAATGCTATGATTTTATTGTTGGCCCAACAATAAATGCTATTAGGGTCGCTCGCGACTTTGTACGCGTGGATTTCTAAAATTTATAGCCTATGACACTCAAAATAATTTTTTAAATCGGTTCAGTAGATCCACAGATTACCCCCTACAACCTCACAAACACACAAACTTTACCTCTTTATAATATTAGTATAGATAGGTAGCCCGGTATTGACTGCACTCCTTAGCGATACGTACAATAAAAACCAGTAAAATACTTTTTATGGCTACTTACGAGTGTCCAGTATCTCACCTCTGCGCCAAACAAATCGGTTTTCTAGTTCCACCACAAAATATATATACTTGGGTTGATAAACCTAAAACGTTTTAGAAACTACCCATTGATTTTTGGCACTAATCCGTGCCGTGTCTCACCGACAGCATTACATTGGCAGCCGGCCATTACAGATAGCCAGAGATTGAATTGCCAGTCATCAAGAAACGATCCGTCCGGACTTAGGAACTACTGATCTAATTTAGCAGCTATTTACTGTGATAGATGTGTCTCTACTAAGTGCTCTGATTACTACATTTGGTTTTTATTGATTTTTACCATTTGTACCTCAATGTATCATTTAAAAGTGTGCACCCTGGCCGGTGGGCATTCCCCTTTGATAAAATTATCTCGAATTCTTGATCTAAATATAGGTACTGTGCAGGCCTATCTGATATCTCTGCTGATCTCTGTAGGTAAACATGTCATCATCTGTCCTATTCTGTCTACGCTTTTCCTAGTACCAGCTATGTTTGGGTAGACCTTCAGAATCACCTGATGAACAGAATTTAGCTGTACCTACATATTGTGCATATCTATCAAACAACAATCTGCATTTTGTTCTTGCTTCACTTTTACCTTAACATGGTTTCTATTCAAAGTGTACTTTCAGAGTTATTGCTCCGATGCATTTTATTTTTTGAAAAGGAGTCTGAATGGTGTCAATTCCGCTGCAGAATCGGTCGGAATACTGTCATTGTTTTACGGTTTATAGCGTGAAACTATTTTAGCGGCCCAATATCGACTGTAAAAGTATGTAGTACATACCTACTGCTTTGAAAATACGCGTAACATTACTCTCATCGCGGTGTATACCAATTCTTCATTCTTCTATCTAACGAAGACGGGTTCAATCATCACTCAAGTATTCTTGTTCTGGCTACTGGAAAAGGAAATTATGTAGATATTCTAATTTTACTCAGTGACTAACATCTGATCTAATGCAGTGGTTTCATAACTCAAATTTAAAGGAGACTATTACCCGAGTGTGTGTGTATAGTGTAGGGGTGTGTGTGTTGGTATTTACCTAGTTTTCTAATTCTTTTAGTCTATTTATAGTAGTTTAATTATAGTAGGTCCTCCGTGGAACTATAGTCCAAATTTTGCAACCAGTCTCTAACTACCGCCTTACATTTGGTTTTTGGATGAGGGTAAATTGACAAGCATCTGTTAATTTTATTGTACAGATTACAACCTTGGTAATAGAAGAAACGATGTGCAAAACTGGTTTTAAATGATGGTTTAGTACAGACTGTCTTTTCTACGCCTTTTTTCAATCAACTTGGGTTAATATGATAATTATGTTGTTTGGTAACAGTATGCAGAATATAAAGTTGACGATCTACTTAGCCCTCTTCCTCTCTTCTACTTTGCTGTGCCCAACAGGGTCCATATTGATATTTAATTATGTTATACCACCCATTTAACACATATGGAAAGCAATAAAGTATTGAGTACCTTTTTGATGATTGATTGGCTGGCGATTTATCATTAACTAACCTGGTAAGAAATAATCTCATATGGTCGACTGTGGATCACGCTTACATCGTAGTAGCCTATTCACTCATGACTCAACCACCCCCAGGCTATCAGAAAACCCATTAGCAAACTGAGTTGTAAATATCTATACAACCAAAAGTTTTTAAACTCTCAAATCGTAATGCTCGGATCATGAACAGCTGTAGCTCTTTTTATGGTGGCAAGGGGCAGACTATAATGCTGCAATCTTTTATAATGGTGCTTTTCCACAAAAGCTGTGCGAGATAGCGAAGCGGAGTGCGAGGAAAAATCCACCAATGGGATCACTTCATTTTCCTAGCCAAGCTTACCGTACTCTGATGGAAAAGGGCTAGCAGAGCTAGGTATTTTTTACCAAAAGCGAGATATGTGCGAGGGACATGGGCGAGGTATGTTCGCCAGGGATGCGGTTAGGAATGTGTGCGAGGGACCCAAGCGAGGGATGTGTCTAACAGCTGAGTTCGCTACGTATCCACACACCACTCAGCAAAACACCGTTACAGTGACGCTACTCATCCTCGCACCGCTCAAGCTCCTCGCAAAGGTTTAGTGTAAAATCACCGTAAACGCCCAAAAGATCCGACTCTCCTTTGAGCGCCTATTGACGTAGCCAGGTGCGTTGTTCAGTTGTTTTCAAACTTTTTCAAAGACTAACTTCGCAGACGGTGTGCGGTATCAGTGCGTCGCACTTTTCTGTTAAACCTTCATTTGCATTTTGCTGCAAAGAGGGCTTTTGTGATGTTGAAATGCTGATAGTAAGTTTGTGTGGGGTGTAATTGTGCAGAATCGATGAGAGATTGTAGTAACTTTTGTATTAATTTAAAAACAGTAAATGCAATATATTTTTTTACATCTTTTGGTTTTTGAAAATAAAATAAGACTCGATATTAATTTAATTTAAATAAATAAATAAGTTTATCTATTCAATATCATTATAAAATTATTCATATATTAAATAGATAGAAATAGAGATAGAATCATTATATTGAATACATAAAATTATTTATTTATTTATGTACACACCAAGAGAAAAGAACAAATACAGATAAAAGAGGAGCTATACTTATTTCAAAAGTAATTTTTCCACCAGGCCTGCAGCAGGAAAGTACTATATTTAACAAAAGTAATCATTGGAAATACTAATTCGATTACTAAAATGCGATAAACGGCAGTGGTGGCCCAGTGGTAACGACCGGGACTTAGAATTTGCAGGTCGTGAGTTAAAACCCAGACATATGGTTTACTTTGTGTAAATTATTTGTACTGCTCTCAAAACGACAAAAAAAAGCCTCGACATCCACATGTTCGCGGGATATACAGTCTCATTAGTGACAACCGTGGGTGATGCAGCCAGCAGTGTACGGACCCGCCTATCCAGGGCGTCTAGTTTCCATTTTAGAGTCCATTTGAGTACGCAGATAGAGTACATCAATACTGGTATGACCCAACCGTTGTTGGTGCGCTCCTTGTTTCCACCTGATAGAAGGCTATTGAATACCTTCTTCAGGTGACCAAAGCGTTTTTTCAACGATTGCTTCATGTCAGTAACATTGATACCTAATGCTTCCGACATACCCAAATAGGTACTTATAGGTTTTGGTTGGAGAGAGGGGTCTTAGGTTTATGGAATCCAAGAGTTGAGTTCCCACGGACTCCACAATACCCCCTCGCTTTACATGCATGACCGCACACTTGTGAACTCCATCCTGATGGCACTACTAAAGGTTTCAGTTACCTTCAGTAGTTCCATCGGTTGCGGATTGTTTGGGGGCAAAAAGTTTCAAGTCATCCATGTAAAGGAGGTGAGATATAACCTGACCACCTCTCTTCGACCAGTAGTCTAGCCCTGAAATCTCCAGCATTGTGCTTAGAGGATTGTTAAAGTTTATATTTCGTAGGTTTTTGACTGGTGGACATTTGAGAAAGTGGTCATGAAATAAAAAACCTAACTTGTTCGTAGAGACAATCAAGTGGGTAATTCCTGTTGTACAGAACTTGGGCAGTTCCAAGGCTGCATGGAACTGAGATGCCAAGCGGGTATGTGATCTTGTGAACCATTTAAGCCAGTAGTTGTGCAGCCAATCCGGCCCTGAATATCCAGTTAGGTTACGCACGGACTGCTGCTACATCTTCGGGGCTGATGGTAACTGCCCCCATTTCTGGTATTGGATCTCACGCTCGCTCGATCTCTCGCGGCCAATCAACTTCAGTGTGACTGGCAGGCGCTGATCAGATGCTGCGCCAGAAAGAACACATGGCATCATCATCCGGCAGGCATGTGTCAGTCACACCTTGGTTTGGTCGCTCCCAAGACCTGTAAACCCACCTTTCATTACTGGGGAATGTGCAATTCTGCTTACTAGCCCGTACTGTCCCACTGCTGGGCAAAAGACGAACCATTCTCTCCAACGGTTGCGAAGTTTTTAATACTTTTATATTTTTCTGGATGCTTAGTAGGATTTCTGGTTTCACGAGTTTCTCGAGTTTCTCGAGTATCTCGAGAAATTTTTAATAAAACACGATGTTATTTTCAAATTTTTGCTTTATTACAAATCAGACTGATAGATGAGATCAATTAAATCAAATGGTAAATTTTTAGTTTAGAAAATTGCAATTTTAATTAAACCAATAACTCGCAAAATAATCAACAAAGAAATCAGATTGTAATGTCAATGCTTTTTCATAATATGGGCTTTTAGAAATACAAGAGCATTAACAACATCATCAGATAGGCAGTTTCTTATTTTGCTGACAATGTTGCCCGATAACGAGCCTCGTCACGTGTTTTAAGGGTTCCGTACCCGAAGGGTCCTAACGTATTGCTGTCACTCACGTGTCTGTCCGTCTGTAAGTCGTCTGTCACAAAATTTTGTTCCGAAGAATTTTTTAACTTCCCATTGACATATGAACTTTGGTGGAATAAAATTGGTGATAATGTTTATTATTACGTATATTTTAATAACAACTACCAATATATTGATAAATCAGATTTTGCCTTTGAAATTGCCTCATTTGGTACGGTGCCCTAAATGTACGAAGTCTGACACATACTTGGTCAGTTTTATTTTTAGTTAATTAGCGCACGGAATTGATTTCTCGAGTTCTCAAGCAGTTGAGTTTTATTATTCCGTCTCAACTAAAGACAATTAATTTCTCGAGAATTAATGTTCTTAATGTTTCGCTAACATATCAATTAACATCTAATAGAATCACCTAATTCATTGATGTTTTGAAGAGTTTCCTAACTTGCATTTTTGTACAGTCGGACGTAGATCAGGGGAGGAGCTCGTGGCTAAAGTGATAACAGCCGCACCGGTCGATCCATCAGGTTAAGCTACGCTTGCCGGGGTTGGTCCATGGATGGGTGACCATCTTTACATACCGATACTCCTCTGTGCCTCGGAAAGCACTTTTTTTTTATTGTTGATATGCACGCGTTTGACCACTATCTCACCTGATGGAAAGCGATGACGTAGTCGAAGATGGAGCACGCTTGCCTAGAAGTAACCTATGTATAACCTATTCGTACGTTAAGCCGTTGGTCCCGGCTGTCAATCGTGGATCCCTGACAATTGTTTCGGGTCGTCGGAATCCCGAAAGTCTGACAACCAGTCTTACCAAGGGGTATCGTATTACCCAGTAACTGGGTTGTGGAGGTCAGATAGGCAGTCGCTCCTTGTAAAATACTAGTATTCAGCTGGATTCGGATAGACTGGAAGCCGACCCCAAGATAGTTGGGAAAAGACTAGTCAGATGATAATGGACGCAGATCAACTTCAGTATTTAAACAAACAACAAAGTGTTTTAAAAACAACGCCTGTATTTTATTCACACGCAAATTAATATTTTTCAAACAAGTTCAGCTGTCGTAAACATTGTCTATTGTTTCAATACTGTTGTTTTGTATGGGATAACCCTGGGTTGTAAGTTTGCCATCATAACATAGGTACATAATATTGTATTTAGTGGCAATGAAAAACGCTCAAATGTAGGCGGAAGTATATAACCTATGTGACAATATTTAAACCTACTTATTAATTCTAAACACAATAATAGACGTTATTTAGTCTTACCCTAAATTAATTAATTTGGAATATGGAAGTCAGTTTTGGGGAGAAAGTTGTTCAAACTGTACCGTGCGACATATCAAATGAAAGGGTACACTGTGAGGGCCTTGAATGTAGTTTTTTCACTATTTTAAAAGACACCATTTTAAAGTTGAAAATAGATGAAAAATTAAAATTCCCTCCCCTTTATCTCCGAAACCAATATACTTAAAATATTGGAAAAAAAAATACAAAAAGTCGATTAATACTTATAGATTGCAGGCAAACCAAGGGGTAGTTTAATAAAAATATGATTTGTTCGGAATCCTTTGCGCGCGAGTTCGACTCGCTCTTGGACGATTTTTAGGGCTCCGTACCAAAATGGTAAGAAGGAACCCTTATGGTGCGACTGTCTGGCTGTCCGTCTGTAACTAATGTACGAAACCCTCGGTGCGCGAGTCCGACTCGCTCTTGACCGGTTTTTTTATGTTTATGCATTATTATTGGAAAACGACCCAAAATCTAATTCGAAATTAAGTTCTAATGAAGTTTCAGTCACGTTTATTCCATCATTTTAATTCCCAACAAGAAACCTTATTTTTAACGTTAACATTTCTTTAAAAACTGCCTCGAATTCTTAGAATGATTGCCATTGTAACTTGGGACAATGAAGTGAGCTCAGAAAAGTTCACAATCAACCGTGATGTGATTGTTTAAGTACGCGATAGGAACAACTTTTTTCGTACTCAATTTTATCGCAAAAAAAAAAACTTGAAAGATTTTTCTGTTAATGAGAGTCGGTTACAATTTTTGTACGAGAAGGACAGATGGAAACATAATAATGTTGCGTCTTAATGTTTTATTTTGATTGTGACAATGAAAATGTGCTTTTATTTTATAAATATAAGACTGCTAAGACTACTAGTCTTAGCAGTTAAAGAATTGACCTGTCATAAGCATTGTTAGCCTTTTTATGTTTAATAATAAGTGATTAGCGATAGTTGTTCCGGGTCTGGGTGTGTTGTGTATGTGAGTATGCATGTTTGTGAACGCACCCACCATACAGGAGTAACTCCTAGTGTGAGCCAATGTATTTTTTGCATTTTTTAACACAAAATACTAACTTGAAGATCAGTGCATGTATAAAATAAGCGACGGTCAATGGATGAAACAAATAAGAGATTATTTATTAGGTATCTTGAATTATTAAACCGTCTCAATCTTTCAAAATAAATCTAATATCAGTTAATTAGAATGCGTTCGTTCTTAAAAATACAGGAATCGCCCCTCGGGCATCAACAACTTTGTCGCCATGGGATATGGAGGGTCGCTGTGGGTTCTGGAGGCAAAGGTCCTCGCGTACCTCTGGGAGTGTCGCGAGGAGGCGAAACGCCGGAGCGAAACTCCGCTGCCACGACACCAAGCGGCTCGGCGGACAGAGCTCCGGCAGGGTATCAAGGCGACATGGAGAGAGCGACTGTCGCAACTCAGCGCTGGGCACGCCACAATTGCAGCGGTAAGGCGTCTTTTTGAGGAGTGGCTGGAGAGGCGCCACGGCGTCCTCACCTTCCGCCTGACGCATGTCCTCACCGGACATGGCTGTTTCGGGAGGTTCCTGTGTCAGATAAGGCGGGAGGAAACGCCTGGGTGTCACAACTGTGCGGATCGCCCAGAGGACACTGTGGAGCATACGGTAGAGTTCTGCCTCGCTTGGACGGAGCACCGCCGTGTCTAGCAGCGACCTCTCCCATCCAGCCCTGGTCCAGGTCATGGTACGGAGCGAGAGGGAATGGGAAGCAGTCGCCTCCTTCTGCGAAGCAGTAATGCTCGCGAAGGAGAAGGCGGAACGGGTAAGGGAGACTGAACAGAGTCGCCCACACGCCCCCAACAGCAACCGCCGCAGGAGACGCCCTGGGTGTCGGGGATCGCGAGACGATCTCCAGCCACCGTAGGCGTGGGCCTGTAGACGGCGAGTAGTGGGTAGCTCACCGTCCGATCAGGACCAGGCCCGAGAGTCGCCGACGCGTATTGTTCCACGCGCGCCTCAAAGAAATGTTAGCAATACTAGGTGGGGCCCATCATGGCTTATACCTGCCCAGGGGTCGCGGATAAATTTGATACAGAGTTACCTCGCCCCTGGGCACGCGGACATCTTTTTTTTTTTTTTGTTGAGACAAGCCCGCCACATTATTCCCAAACCACTGTAACTTTTGTAAGCCAGAATCAACAGTGGCGGCCACCAGAAAAAAACGCCGAAGCAATGAAGCTCGAAAAGTCTCAGAGAAACGATTAAACTGTCTCAGTCTGTGCACTCAGATAACTGAAGGAACAAGGGTAGGTTTTAGTCAGTAAAAGTCTGACACGCTCTCCTGCTCCACCTAGAGCGGGAGAAGTCATTGGATGATTTCCCAACCCCACAAAAAATAAGGCGTCGACAACTTTAGAATAAAGAAATTGCAATCAATCCTGAACCAACATTGAATTAGCTTATTTTTATCCGTCTATATCACGATGTCATTAACCGTTTTTAAATCCTGAACAAATCGTTGTTGGTTAATCGGCACTAGTGCTAATCTGGAGTCTCCTTCTTGTTCAGTGCTGTCAGTTGCACAGCACTAACCGGTGATTGGTGCAAGTGTACATTGTAGTTAACTGCTTACTCTACTGCGCTCCGAAATTTAGTACCGGTCGTTAGAATATTTGGTTATTTATAGGAAATGATGTAGGAATACTTTGGTATTAGAAAATGTCTTGTGAATTATGTAACAAAGTAGGTACTTTAAGACATTAAAGATTTTTTATAATATGCTTTCCATTACACACGATAACCCTCGTAACCATGTGTAAAAACTCAACATTTATAGGTATAATCCTGTATAACACCAATGCTAGGGTCTTCCGGGTTATTTAAGGCGCTATTAGCTGCCAACGACCTTGAGCGGTTAGCTTGCGTGTTCTGCGATGAGCTCATGTAACGCGTCGTATGTCCACCCAATAATAGGACTCGCCCATCAAGGAGCGCTGTCCGATATTAGACGATTTATTACACATAAAACTACAAGTATTAAACTAAAACACTGAGACTAAAATATAAATAATTAAATGATCTTTAAAATGGTGAAGGTTTCATAAAAATATGCTTTAAAGTTTTTGCGTGATTCACAATTTTTTATCCGCGTTAAACATAACTTTACAAATTAATTACACTATGTTATAAAAATATAATTTCAAATATTATGAGATTAAATTACGACGGAAGTTGTCTAGAGTAACATATATTTTTTTTAAAGAAATAACACAAGTCGTTTAGACGTGATGTTCAATTAAAAACCATTAAAAGTCATATAACTGCGCCGTAAAGGATTCGAAAAAAAAACTTGAGAGGTGTCAAGGGACACCCGGATGGAACGAAGTTCCTTTCGATTAATTAGTGAAGGAATTGTAATATAATTTTATTTTTTTTAATTTATAATATTTTTTTATTATTAACTACGCACACACGCACGCACGTAAGAAGTTATACTTCATCATCTCATCTCATCTCATCTCATCTCATCGCAGCTCAGCTCAGCTCAGCTCAGATCAGCTCAGCTCAGCTCAACTCAGCTCAGCTCAGCTCAGTTTAGCTCAGCTCAGCTCAGCTCAGCTCAGCTCAGCTCAGCTCAGCTCGACTCAGCTCAGCTCAGCTTCTGCTTGCAAACTTTGTACCTACCCACCAAAAATACAAGAAGTTTTTATTAGATTGTTTTTCCAACACAATCTTTTTGGATGGACAGCCTCATTAGTGTCGTGACAACTTTTCGTAAGAATTTTTTCCGTCTAGCCCCCTTTCACAACGCGCGATAAGGAACTTCGTTCCAAAAAATGGTGATTGTATTTCTTTACAGTAGTTAAAGAGCCCTAGGTACGCGAGTCAGACTCGCGCTTTGCCGGTTATATTTCAATTAATTTGGGGGGCAATGAATTGACGAGGCTCGAAAGGGCCGGTGCCTGCCCTGCCTCTCGCGAGTGTTCGAAAGAGCCACCGCAGCCCTGGCACGGGTACCTTACTGAATGAAAACGGGTGGGTTAAGTAGTCAGTAACAGTCTGACACGCCCAGCTTCACCCAGAGCGGTAGAAGTTATTTGTCCTTACTTTGGTATTGTTCGTCGGTTCGTTGAGCTCCTCAAAGTTCTGATTTGAGCTTCACGATAACTAACAAATGCTTGCATTGTCTGGACAGGTCCACTCGAATTAGTGTGTTGCTTTCCTCAAAAGCTCATCCCAGACATAAACGTACATGGTTCTCATATGATTTGACCAGTACATATTGTATGGATTTGATCACTTTAAAAGAGGCTTTGACCTCTGAGTTTATTTCGGTGTTTTTTCTCAGGATAGTCAGCTAGGAAACACCGGCCTCATCTAGCTAAAAAAAAAATGTTGACGTGTAAAAGTGTTGTTAAAACCTATTTACAAAAATAAAATCATTTATCATTCTTTTGATTTTGTCCCACGTAAAAAAAAACATATTCGTAATGTACTTTTAAATTCAATGATCTATAAATTTTATGGAGACATGAATAGTATACCTACACAGCGCCTTCTTTAAAAAATCATGTAGGTTTCCATTGTACGTTTATTTTAAGCGAGTGGCATGCATTGTATGGCCAAAACCAAACAACGAAATACCTGTACATTATCGAATATTTTTAAAACAAGCTTCAGGTATAAATAATATTAAGAAGAAAAAATAATGAAGAAATTTAAAAGATTGGGCGGAGTATTCTTGTTAGTTAGAATTACCACAACAGTCGACACAGCCTCACTCGATTAGATATAACTTAAAATTAAAAGTTTAATATACGTAGGTATTAATTTGGTAATGACAATAAATAGTTAACCGAACATTTAAATACGAACATCACTCTGTTGAGAACTAAATATTCTATAAACGTAATTATTCTTTTGAAATCTACGCAACACCAAAATTCGGATCGCATCTAACTACTCCTTTGGCTTGCAACCAATAATTGTAGATCAATGAATGGGTCAAGTCTAGGATCGCTGACGACATCACGACGCAGCTTCGGGAGAGGGTGTGGTATTGTTGACACACTCGTGCTGACTCCCGCCGTCTCGTGCATTTACTTAGTAATTTATGTTAGCGTGTGTGTGCAATTTGCATAAACATCGGTGACGGTCGTCTGTGGATTTTCTGTATGTACAGGTTCAGTTTAGGTGGGGATTCTGAATGAAGAGACTCAAATTTAAATTAAGTAGAAATCTATGATGCTGGGCAAAGGCCTCTCCAAAACCTTTCCATGTATTCTTTTCACGAGTCACGTGAATCAGCCCTTGTGGTAGGCGTTGCGATGACGTTGTTAATCAGAGAAAATCATTGTACACACTTTTTTGAGTGTACCAACTTCTCCCGCTCTGTGTGAAGTGGGAGGGCGTGTCAGACTCTTACTGACTAAAACCCACCCGTATTCATTCAGTTGCCATTTGTGTTCCAGTTCTTTTCACCACTCCTGCGAACCATCATTGTATAGGTACTTAGATGTTGTAATAATAAGTGATGTAAAATCATCATTTGATTTTCACAAAATTACTTAAATAACAGAAAAAAGATATCCTATTCAGAAACAACTTAATTTCTAATAAACAGTTTTCAGGATTAAAGTTACTAAAGAATCTAAGTCTTTCACAACGTTCACTTCAATGATTCGATTTCTCTTATCGCTTGAGAACAATATTTAGGCATAATAACTTAGAAAACTTCGTCATTTTAAATGCTAGCTATCTGTTGTTTCCAGGGTGTATACAGTTCAGTAAAACTTGTGCTTTTATATTTGCAACAAAAGCGCCGGTAATAACTCCACTCCTTACTTTGCGCATAGACAACTGAAACAAGTCTATAGACTTCTTGGACCAAGTCCATTGACGTCCACGAAGGTGTGTAGTTTTGGAAACTTTTTAAAGGAAAAACTTTTCTGTACCGCTCGAAGGAAAGTCCTTGGTTGTTAAAAAAATCCTTTGACGTTGGCACATGGTTTTATTTACTTAGGTATATCATTTATTATTTTTATAAGTGCGAATTTTTTATCTAAGATAACGGTGTTGAGAGTACTTGTGGTAACATACTCGTATTGTTTATTTACAATCTAATCTAGAAATAAATAAGAATAAAAACAAAGTGGTGTTGCGTGAAATCTTAATTCGATGATATAATACTTACACAATGCGAAAAGTAGAAAACAAAGTATTGATTAAACACTCGTGTATTTGTTTTGCGCTTGATAAAATGTTATTTTAATAGAGATGAAGCACTTGAATAATTCAGACATACTTCATCAACAACATTGGTTATTGACGTATTATGTTATTTTTTCTTTGTTTTAAATATGGGATTTCCCAGACAGAGTATCTGTTCGATTAAAAAACTGGCCAAGTGCGTGTCGGTATTCGCACATTAAGGGTTACGTGCCAAATATTGGTATTTGTTAATAAAGTATACGTAATAATAAACATTATCACCAACTTTCAAGTTCATAGTAATGGGAAGTTAAGAAATTCTTCGTAACAAATTTGTGACAGACGATGGACGGACAGACAGACAGACAGACTCGTAAATAACAACAGTAGGCCTCCGTTTGGAACCTTCGGGTGCGGAACCGTAAAAACAGCTTTTCCCTATTTTATTTTATTAAATATTGATTTATAATTATATATAATGAACGTTTTGATCGATTTTGTTAAAGTTTTGTGTTAAATATGTAAGCTCAATATTCTAAACAGACTTAAAGTCACGTGGAAGAAGATGGTCATGCTTCATTATTCTGAGATTTCGATGTACGTGGATTGTTCAACTATAGTTTCAATTTAAAATGAATAATTGCGAGGTGTACACGTATAAGACCGCGGTCCAAAAGTCCAAACTCCGATTTCGCAAAATCAAATCAACCAACGTGAGTAAATAGTACTCCTAATCATGGAGATTACTCACGACTCTTGGGGTTAAAACCACATCATAAAACTAGCTATCTATAAATAATTACCAATTCCAACAACAACACTTCTACCAAGAAAGGCATGAACACAACAACATCAATGCATTTTTATTAACAATTCAATGTATCATAAAGTAGAAGTAGTACAGTTAAAGTTGGGAACACACGTAATATCCTAGCGTGTTGGAGACGTAACGTTATTGCGTTATAAAACTATAAGAATCCCCTGTGAGTGCACTTGGACTTGAGTTTAACTTGTGAACGATCCACAAGTATGGACCGGACCTTAGTACCACGTTTTGAGTTGTTCACCAACTACAAGATGTGAATTTATTGGATATTTTTTATTAGATTCGTGCTCCAATTGTTTCTATGTAAGGATTTTATCATGTTTTCGGTGTTTTGTTATGGGACTCAACGGTATTTAAACAACGTTTATTTATTTTATAATTTATTAGCACTTCTCCCCCGACTTCACCCACCTTTTTTTTTTGGGGGGCTGGGCAATCATCCTATGACTTCTCCCGCTCTGGCTACAGCGGAAGGGCGTGTCAGACTTTTACTGACTAAAACCAACCCTTGTTCCTTCCTTGCTGAGTGCCCAGGGGCGCGATAACTCAGTTACGAATTTCTCCGCGACCCCTTTGCATGCATGCATCGGCCATGACGGGCCCCGTCATTGGTGGCTGACATCTCTTTGAGGCGCGCGTGGAACACTACACGCCGTCGACTCTCGGGCCTGATGCTGATCGGATGGCGAGCTACCCATTACTTGCCGACTGCAGGCCCGACTTCCTCCGCCTGTATTTCGAAAATACAGCATAAAAATATAATTTACTAGCGTCCACCAGCGGCTTCGCCCGCGTGGAATTAGTACTTCCCCTCATTATAAATTATAGCCTATATGTTATTCAGATGTTTAAGCTATATTACTGTAGAGTTTTATCAAAATCCGTACAGTCGTTTTTGCGTAAAAGAGTAACAAACATCATACATTCTCACAAACTTTCACATTTATAATTAAAGTAGGATAGCTTATACTCGTACCACCCACAAATGATGCAGCTTTATTACAGTTTAATTTTAGCGACTACCCTCTACATACAAACTTACAAAAAAATTTTACTTTTGTATAATACAAATATTAGCACAGATGTACGCACACTAATGACACATAAATAAATGACAATATAGCAAACGAGTAAATTAAAAGATACATGCTGTATTTCTTAAGAAATAAACACTAACATGACCGTTTAACTTCCCGGGACCTGGCATCATACTCATAATACATAGAACGGGAATAAAATGACACACTTTCACGCCCTTTTTTTTTGGAGGTGGGAAATCATCCAATGACTTCTGCCGCTCTGGGTGGAGCGGGAGGGCGCATCGGACTCTTACTGATTAAAACCCACCCCTGTTCCTTCCCTGCCCTGAGTGCCCAGGGGCGCGGTAACTTTGTTTCGAATTTATCCGCGACCCCTGGGCAGACGCTTTCACGCCCTAACGTCTCAACGAATTTGATTAAAAACCGTTGGTTAATTAATTTACATTAACAGAATACGTATAATAATTGAAAACTAACCGAACTAACAATAAACCTATACCTACGTGTATATTTTATTATTAATCATAAAGAGTCGATCGTGGATCTTCGACAGTAGTTTCTTCGAAAGCCCGAAAGTCTGACAATCAGTCTTATCAAGGGCTATAGTATTACCCAGTAACCGGGTTGTGGAAGCAGATAGGATAGATAGTCGCTCCATGTAAAATACTGAGATTCAGCTGCATCCGGTTAGATTGGAAGCCGACCCCAAGATAGTTGGGAAAAAGGTTATCCAGATTGATTGAATCATGAAAAGAAGAACGACCGGTGTAGTTGAAATCATTTATCAATTCAATACAGTTTTCAGATTTGATTACAGATTTAGTTAAGTACGGAAACTATTTAAATTAAATCACTGGCAAGCAAACCCAAAAAAAGAGTCATTTGGACATCTACAGAAAAATGCACTCATGAAACAATTTTTTTTACAAAAGAAAACAACCAACTTCCAAAAAAGAAAATACACTAAAAATTAAAACATAACTTTAATTTCGGGAGTCGGTGTTTGTATTTTATTTCTTCGTTATTTGACATCGACTGCCGAAATTAAAGTTATTTTTAATTTTTAGTGTATTTTCTTTTTTGGAAGTCGGTTGTTTTTTTTTTTGTAAAACAGATTTTTATTTTTCACTTTTTAGTTGAAGAACTAAAAACACCAATAACATGGAACGTGGAATTTAAACATACTCGTAATTGGAGAAAACCAAATCGTAATCTATGTACCTATACCTATTTTTCGTTTTTGTTCAGTTTTTCAAAAAGCGCTAAAGCAATTTCGATAAAATTAAATGGAGTCACCTCGGGATTGTATTCTTTCGGATAAAAAATAATTTTGAAAATCGATCCACAACTGACAGAGAAATCGGTGGATATACATTAAAAAAAAACATTCGTTCATTCATTCATTCAAACATACAGTCGAACATAGAACCTCCTCCGTTTTCGAAGTCGGTTAAAAAACAGTCAAATTAGTCTTCATTAATTTCAAAACTAGCGTGGCTATAAAGAAAGTTATCTGAAGCGCAAAGTGCTTAATCTCGAGACCCCTGCCTCCTCATCTAAGCTTCAATTCGGCTATTAGTTGATCCGTTCAAGTTAATATTATGTTTCTTTATATAATAATGGTATAATGGACTGTAACTGGTGTAAAATGTTGGGCATACCATGGACAGCAAATTGCACTAATAAAGTCAATATCGACCAGTTATACATTAAACCAGACTTTCCACGATTTGCTTGCTGATTGAAGTTTCTTTGATTATATTGCTGAGAGACAACCAGCTAACTTAGGAAAACTGTTGTAGTGAGCGTTTACCTACCCATTAGTCAGACCAGATCAAGGAATTCACAGGACTCACTGTGACTCTCTGAGAAGAGCCAAAGGCAGAGTGACCTTGAAGCAGCTCGTCAGAGAATCCGTGAAAGGTGTCCGGGACGGGCACGACCTTCAGCAATGAAGAACACGAATGAAAAGAAGAGAACAGGGGAAATGACTGAAACGTAGAGTGATAGACTCTTTCATTATTCTCAGATTAAAAAATTATATTAGATTTTTATTTCTGAAAAAGAATGGGTTCTTCGTTCGTCTGTGTTTTTTTTTAAAGTATTTTGTCTAACGTAGGTTTGTGGCTAAAATAGGCTAAATTGGTAGTAGTTAAAGTAAAAAAAAATTGGGACCTATCATCCTCCACGGAAATCTAAATGGTACATTATTAAACAAGCACCTAGGGGTCTAAAAAAAGCGAAAATAATATTTTTTGCGCACAATTCCTAAAGCGGCAATATGTTGTCGCCAACTACAATCACCAACTAATGATTTTAATATGAATTTAATTGAGTATGAATTAGTTAAAATGTGTAGGTAACCATTTTACGAATCTTCATTCAAAACTGTCACACGGATGAATTGGGCTTTAGGAATTGTGCGTCAGAAATATATACTTAAATGATTCATCTAAAGCGACCTTTTTAGAAGCTAAGGTAATATTTATTTTACTACAATTTCAACCCGCGACCATAGGGTCGCGGGTTGAAATTGATGAAGATTTAGCCTAGAACCTTGAGTAGAAGATAGCTTCTACTCAAGGTTCTAGGCTAAATCTTTGGTAAAAATTAAGATCGACTGAAGCGGCTGCGTTAAAACGTATGAAAAAACAGTCACAAAAAAGTAAGTATCGCATAAACATTAGCGTCTTCTAAACACGAAAATATAGACTGATGAATTGGATTTATTAACTATTTTATCCTTAGTATATTAAATTATCTTATTAATGAAATCAGTCTGATACTCGTAGTTTCCAATTGGTTTTCTGCACCTCACAGTAACTGTTTTCGTAACAGAACGAAGTAATTTTTCGGTGTTCTCTAAAAATATTGAACCTTTGATACTGAAATGGTATAAAATTGATTGGGTCCATACTTATTTAAAAGCAAATTCTATTTATTTGCAATTTATGAAAGAAAACCATTTTATTTTATAATGCCAGTTAATATTCAGATTTTAGAAATATTTACCTACTGCGTCTCGTATATTGTTTCAACAATCAACAATTCATATTTTGATTTATTGAAATAATTTCATATTTAATTTATGAAGTTTTAATGCATATTGTGGTGGGCGGGAATCACAACAAACATTGTTTTAATGGAAAAGCAAGATAAAGTTTTTGTTCTTTAATTTATTTGAATAGTAAATAGTCATCGCAGTTCATACACCTCAAATAATAATGACAGGTGAATTAAAGATGAACATAGGTCACCGGTCATTGTGGCGTAAAATGATGATGATGATGATGATAGGTACACACAGCAAACTAGATAGGTTTGCAGGTGGGGAATGTACTATGTTCTTCTTAAACGTAGTTTATTTCTATAGGTAAAAGCAGTATTTAAAATATGACCACGTATTTCCGTTACACGCTGTATATTTTAATTTTTGAATAAGTTATAGTAACAAAAGAAAGCTGAAATCAAAATCACATATTACATCAGTGTAGTAAGCAGTAATTTGCAACAAAACATAAAAAAATATAATACTTTATTAGTCCATTATAATAATATTTTTAGGATGCTGTTGTGAAGGCCTCGTTTTTGTAGTGCTTCGGAAATGTTTGTACAGAATCGAACCTATGGCTTTAATGAGGTGATTCGCAAAAAAACTGCTTCTCTACTAAGCAGAGTACGAGAAAGTAGCAACAGCATCCTCAAAGTAATAGGGGAGGATGTTACATCTCCAATTTTAAAAAAGATGGTGAGGAAGGTGATAATTTGATAGTCACAATAAATGGTGGTTTATTGTGACTATTAGATTATATTGGTGAATATTATGGCACTTTACTAACAATAGCTGTAAGTCATTATTGTAATTACTAACACATTGGATCTTAGTTATCTGAAAAATAAAGACTTATTATTATTATTTATTTTTCTTGTCAAGATCAGAGCACAGTTTCCGCACTTGGACATCAATCTGCCTAGTCTTTTCCCTAATTTTTTTCTTTTTCAGGGTGTGAAATCATCACAAGACCGGGAGGGTGTGTCACTCTTTTTTTTTTGTGGGGTGGGAAATCATCCAATGACTTCTCCCGCTCTGGGTGGAGCGGGAGGGCGTGTCAGACTCTTACTGACTAAAACCCAGCCCTGTTCCTTCCTGCCCTGAGTACCCAGGAGCGAGGTAACTCTGTTTCGAATTTATCCTCAACCCCCGAGCAGGCATCGGCCATAACGGGCCCCGTCTTTATTGCTGACAACTCTTTGAGGCGCGCGTGGAACACTACGCGCCGTCGACTCTCGGGCCTGGTGCTGATCGGATGGCGAGCTACCCATTACTCGCCGTCCGCAGACCCGGGTGTGTCAGACTCTTACTGACTAAAACCCACCCGTTTTCCATTAGTTGCACTTTGCGTTACAGGGCCTTAGTGACTCCACTCTCGCGACATCTGCTTCTATTAAAATCATTTTCAGCTGAATATTTAAGTTTTACACGGAGTAACTACGTTCTTTCCTACCTTTTTAGTTTAAAATTGTTTTCTTTGTCAAGTCTCTGTTTTTATATTAAAAATCAGTTCTAATTCTGCAGCTGAGCTATTAGAAGCTCCTCATTATCATTTTTCGACTCTTTAACTGTCAGTTACCAGTTTCCAAGAGTTGTGCAATAATACATTTTAATTACGTACCAAGTCACAGTGTATGTGTTTGTACTATTAATGAGTGCTTATTATATTCAAGCCTACTTTTGTAAGTAACAAAATATACGTGTTAACTCTTCGTGTGTTATTCTTCATTCAACTCCTCATCTACGGTCCTCCTACTCTACGTCCTCCTCTGCATGTCACTCCTACGTCCTCCTCTGCGTGTCACTCCTACGTCCTCCTCTGCGTGTCACTCCTACGTTCTCCTCTGCGTGTCACTCCTACGTCCTCCTCTGCGTGTCACTCCTACGTCCTCCTCTGCGTGTCACTCCTACGTCCTCCTCTGCGTGTCACTCCTACGTTCTCCTCTGCGTGTCACTCCTACGTTCTCCTCTGCGTGTCACTCCTACGTCCTCCTCTGCGTGTCACTCCTACGTCCTCCTCTGCGTGTCACTCCTACGTCCTCCTCTGCGTGTCACTCCTACGTCCTCCTCTGCGTGTCACTCCTACGTCCTCCTCTGCGTGTCACTCCTACGTTCTCCTCTGCGTGTCACTCCTACGTCCTCCTCTGCGTGTCACTCCTACGTTCTCCTCTGCGTGTCACTCCTACGTCCTCCTCTGCGTGTCACTCCTACGTCCTCCTCTGCGTGTCACTCCTACGTCCTCCTCTGCGTGTCACTCCTACGTCCTCCTCTGCGTGTCACTCCTACGTCCTCCTCTGCGTGTCACTCCTACGTTCTCCTCTGCGTGTCACTCCTACGTCCTCCTCTGCGTGTCACTCCTACGTCCTCCTCTGCGTGTCACTCCTACGTTCTCCTCTGCGTGTCACTCCTACGTCCTCCTCTGCGTGTCACTCCTACGTCCTCCTCTGCGTGTCACTCCTACGTCCTCCTCTGCGTGTCACTCCTACGTCCTCCTCTGCGTGTCACTCCTACGTCCTCCTCTGCGTGTCACTCCTACGTCCTCCTCTGCGTGTCACTCCTACGTTCTCCTCTGCGTGTCACTCCTACGTCCTCCTCTGCGTGTCACTCCTACGTCCTCCTCTGCGTGTCACTCCTACGTCCTCCTCTGCGTGTCACTCCTACGTCCTCCTCTGCGTGTCACTCCTACGTTCTCCTCTGCGTGTCACTCCTACGTCCTCCTCTGCGTGTCACTCCTACGTCCTCCTCTGCGTGTCACTCCTACGTTCTCCTCTGCGTGTCACTCCTACGTCCTCCTCTGCGTGTCACTCCTACGACCTTCTCTACGTGTCACCTTTACCTCCGGCACCACACCACCGGCACCGTACAGTGACTTCTTGTCTGACATCCCAAACCCGAGTTTTTGGGTAACGCGATACCCCTTGGTAAGACTGGTAAGATTTTCGGGCTTATGACTATCCGTTTTCACAAATGACAGCTGGAACCAACAGCTTAACGTGCTTTAAGCATGGAAGTGTTAATGTATGATGAAAATATACAGAATGTGACGAAAATTCGTGCTCATATTTAAAATACTACTTCTGCCCTTAAAAATGAATAACTTTCTTCAAGAAAGTAATAGTAAATTACAAAAAAAAAGAGGCACTCCGGGAGTGCCGACAGAATTGAAAACTTCAACAAAAATTCCCAACGCGCCTAAAGAAGTCTTCACTTCAATCCGCTACGCGATCCACTACGAGTGCTACTACAGCACTCGTAGCGGATCACGTAGCGGTATCGGTATCGGTGTCGATATCGGCGTCGCCGCGTCGGTGTCATTTTCGTTGTCGGCGTCGTGTCGGTATCGGTGTCGGTGTCGGTGTCGGTGTCGGTGGAGAGTTCAATTGTTTTTTTACATCTCAAAAATGCTCAACGCGCTTAAAGAAGTTTTCACTTCGAAACAATGTGCTCCCAAACTAATTTTGATCAGCTGATGATATTTTTTTACGGTAACTCCAATTATATTTTTAGGAGTTGACGGTGATTATTCTTGAAAAAAGATTTTCATTTCCATGGACAGAAGCGGTAGGTACAATATGACCAAGAATTTTCGCCACAACCTATATAGGTTTTCCGAGCACTACACAGTTAGCACAGGTATTTCGAAGCTGCAAACTTGGTTTTACATTATAGTTAAGTACATATTATTATCCTTACAACATCCCAAAAAATCAGTACATAAAATTGTTTACGACCTAACGCGTTTAATCTGTTTACGGCGACTGGTCTATATTGATAAGTATCTGTATACAAACACAAATAAATGGCAATCAAATCCCATAACTCAATTACATCAATAGCTGCAAATCGTATCACTAAGACGGTTGGTTCGCCAAATACACTGGTTCCAATCAGCATAGTTACCTCAAAAGGGAGTTAACGGAATCTTGTTGAGCTAACTATTAAGACCGATGTACAATTCTACACGACTTTACTATTCAGTAAGGCTAACATTTTGTGCGCTTTTGCTTGAGTTAACTAGTTCAAATAGGTAAGTGTGTAAAAAATAATGTGGAGATTTGACAACGATGAGCAAAAGGGCTATGGAGAAACATGACTGTTTTTTTGAAAACTTTTATGTTAGCAAAATTAGTAACGTTGCTCGTACTAACAAAAGATTTTTGCCGGTATTATTTATATTTGCCATTGTATATTTATAGGTTTGTTATTAGCATTGCGCCGACATTTTGCATATTTTATTTTGGTTATTTACTAATGACAGCACAACTCGTACATATATCCAATCACAAACATCCAGACACAATCATCTTATTTTAGTTTGTTTTATATTATCCCTCTTTAAGTTATTAAAACGGACACACACTTCTCTGTGCTTGATATCTAGCATGAGGCACTCGTGGGTTGCAGCTGAAAATCAGCATGAGATGGCATCCCGTGTTGTCATCTGACATTGTGCTGAGCTGAGGCCCTTTTGGCATTATTAATCTTTTTGTTTTTTTTTGTTTTATCGTAATGCCAATAAACGCATTTTTCTTTCTTTATTTCTAACAGGCATTCGATTAACCGCTTCTTACTAATCTAGACGCTAAATGGTCTTCATAATGCAAGTCTCCGCTTTCATTTTTTTTGTAAAAACCTGCCAACACAGTATCACAAACGAGTCTTTGCACTCCACTAAACACTAGAACCGTGCAAATCGACCGAAACACTTACACATAGTGTGTTTACGCTTCAATCCTGATCCGTGGGATTAACAATAGTCTATTAATTTAGTGCAACGCTGGTCTCAGATGGTGTGAACCGGTCGTCCATTACTCGCAAAGCTGAGGATAACTCTATAATATTGCGTCGCACTGCGATAATGCACTGCATATTACTTGTCATTAGGCACAAGCCAGGTAGATCCGGTAATTAGTTTGCCCAATGAGGGTATAATTGTCCGTAGTAGGTACATTAGCTTCGGGCGATTAAATAAATACTGTGATATTAGGTGTTTGCGGGCTCGCGTTGATTCAATTTCGGAGGTGGTAAATTAGATTGGGAGATATCTTTGATGTAGGCCCAGTGGTAACGGCCTTGACTTACGAGTGTACATCGTGGGTTTAAATCCAGGCAGGCGTTTTACTTCATGTAATTTATTTCATCACCGATGCTCTCAAAACGATGTCAGAAAACATTGTGAGCAAACCGGTGTGTCCTAGAACCAACATTTTGAAGGCATGTGACATTTATCAACCCGCATTGGGCCCGCGTTGTGGATCGCAGTAGTGCCCATTCTCTCTCTAGTCGTGTGAAAATTATAAAAGGCTGATTATGCTTATGTGTGACTATGATACTCTTTAATGGTGCTGTTGTTAGGTAGATATGTGCGTAATGTAGTAGGATTTGACATTGTATTGACAGTTTTTTTTTTGACCCAACCGCCAGGCAAAAGGTTCTCCTTGTTCAAAATTATAATGACTATATTAAAGTGTGAATTCCGCTTTAACGCTATATTTTCGAAAATACGCTGTTATCTATAGGTACTAATATTATAAAGAGGTAAAGTATGTAAGTTTGTTTGTAGGAAGTAATCTCTGGAACTAATGAAATGATTTTAAATTCTGAGAATTCTTTTACCGGTAGAAAGCTACATTATATGAGCTGTATTTTCTAAATATAAAGTCGCGGGCGAAGTGCTAGTTATCTATTCTTTGAAACAATTATCACGAACAACTAAAATTGTTTGTTTGTACCGCGGAATTAATGTCAGGAAGTACTACTTCAAATTAAGCTACACTGATAGTTTTTATCCAGAAAAACGCACGTTTCCGATTTGATAGCTAAGTTGCGGCAACAGCTAATAATTAATGAAATAGATTTCCGAAAAGTAAAGCCGTATTGTACTTATTAAATATTGTTTCTTAAGGCGTTGATTGACACCACAAGTCAGCCACACTATTTAACTGCAAACCGAAAAAAAAAAAACATAAATAATATAGTCTTCGTGGATGCGATAGGCGGCAGCGACCTCTCGCGCCCTGCCCTGGTTCAGGCCATGGTACGGAGCGAGAGGGAATGGGAAGCCGTCTCCTCCTTCTGCGAAGCAGTAATGCTGGCGAAGGCGGAGGCGGGACGCGTGAGGCAACGATCAACAACGGAGTCGCCCTCACGCTCTCAGCAGCAGCCGCCTCAGGAGACGCATGGGACTTCCGGCGCCGCGAGACGATCTCCGGCCACCGTGGATATGCGGACGGCGAGTAATGGGTAGCTCGCCGTCCGATCAGCTCCAGGCGCAAGAGTCGACGGCGCGTAGTGTTCCACGCGCACCTCAAAGAGTTGTCAGCAATAGGGACGGGGCCCGTCATGGCCGATCAAGCAAGCATTCAGTCACCAAAACTAAACTTTATGTAATACTAAAAATACTCAAACTACTAAATAAGATGTAGCTAAAGATTTGTTTCAAAACTGGGTAACATATCAAATCAGGGACATAAAGTATAAAGTTTGCCTGCGTTTCACCGCACTGCAGTCCGGAAGAATAAGTATCCACACAGCTGAATCTTTATTTTACTTTCAAATAATCTTTCCTTTTTTTGTAGTTTGGAAAATGATGACGTGGTTTTAAACGTAGTCGGATAATAAGGTAGGTCAGCTGACATTTTATTACTTGTGATATTTATGCTATTTTAAAATATTGGGTAGTTTTTTGAAAAAATGAGACTCAACAATTATTCAATTTTAGTATTTTTTTAAGTAATATTTTATTTTATTAAGTATTTTATAAGTATGTACATATTATAACGCTGTTTTTATGTAATTGAAATAAATAGAAAAACTAAGATATAAATATTTAAAATTGTGTTGTATTTCTGTGTATTTTATTTTTTTATTACTTTTCATGATCAGCTTTTCATGTTTTCTATGTTTTTTTTTACTCTTATTTGACAAAGCTTGTGCTCAGTGTTTCATTATTCAACGTTTTGCAAGGCACTGCATTTGTTCCACGAAACAAAATAGATCAAATTACGCATGCACGCCATTTGTTTTCGAAAATCTAACAAATAAACTTCACTAAACAAGTCGACAGCTAAGTAATACGTTAAAATGTCAAGTGTGCCAAGTGGATACATATTTTATGTTGTTAAAATAAAAAAATAAACAGGAGCACTTCTTTACGGGAAGTCTCAAGCCCCATCAGTATTCCGAACACCGTTCGACTGGAGGTAACAAATTCCCAAAATTGAATTTTGGGAAACGAGTTGAATGCGACACGGTGGGGTATACAAACTCGAAAAACGAAACGAGATTTTTATCATTTTAACAATGACTTTTATGATTGTTTTACGACAAATCCGACCTTTATACAGTTTCATTGGTTAGCCGTTAGCTGGGTTTTTTATTTGAAAATTTAGTAATTGGGGATTTCTTTTTTTATTATGCAAAGTTGGCTGTGTTTTTTTTTTTTTTTTTTTTTTTTTTTTGGGGGGTGGGAAATCATCCAATGACTCTTTCCGCTCTGGGGTGGAGCGGAAGGGCGTGTCAGACTCTTACTGACTAAAACCCACCCCTGTTCCTCCCTGCCCTACGCGCCCGGGGGCGAGGTAACTCTTTCGAATTTATCCTCCACCCCCGGGCAGGCACTGGCCGTGGCAGGCCCCGTCCTTTGCTGACAACTCTTTGAGGCGCGCGTGGAACACTACGCGCCGTCGACTCTCGGGCCTGGTGCTGATCGGACGGCGAGTTACCCGCTACTCGCCGTCCGCAGGCCCGGGTCTACGGTGGCCGGAGATCGTCTCGCAGCCCCCGGCGTCTCCTGCGGCGGCTGCTGCTGGGGGCGCTAGGGCGATTCGGTCTCTGTTGAATCTCCCTAACGTGTGCCGCCTCCCTCTTCGCGAGCATTACTGCTTCGCAGAAGTTGGAGACGGCCCCCCATTCCCTCTCACTCCGTACCATGGCCTGAACCAGGGCACGGCGCGAGAGGTCGCTGCCGCCTATCGCATCCACGAGGACACGGCGGTGTTCTGCCCAGGCGGGGCAAACCTCCACCGTATGCTCGACCGTGTCCACGGGGCGATCCTCGCAGTGGAAACACGCAGGGGTCACCTCCGCCTTGATACGACACAGGTACTTCCCGAAACAGCCATGTCCGGTGAGCACCTGCGTCAGGCGGAAGGTGAGGGCGCCATGGCGCCTCTCCAGCCACTCCTCAAAGAGGGGCACTACCGCCTCGATGGTGGCGTGCCCAGCGCTGGGTTGCGACAGTCGCTCTCTCCATGTCACCATGAGATCCTGCCGGAGCTCTGTCCGCCGAGCCGCGAGTTGTCGCGGCAGCGGAGTTTCGCCCCGGCGTTTAGCCTCCTCGCGCCACTCGTACAGGTGCGCGAGGATTTTTGCCTCCAGATCCCACGGTGACAGTCCGGCAAGGAGGCTCGCCGCCTCACGGGAGATCGTGCAGTATCCGCGGATGATGCGGATGGCCATGACCCTCTGGGCCGCGTTCATCTGGCGCGTTGAACGCTGCGTCAATGAACGCGCCCACACCGGTGCCCCGTAGAGGGCCATGGACCGCACGATCCCCGCGTAGAGCCTCCGGCAGGAGGCGTTTGGCCCCTTCAGATTGGGTAGGAGCCGCTTCAAGGCGGCCCCGGCCCTGTCCAATCTGGGAGCCAAACGTCGAAAATGCTCGACGAAGTTCCACCGGCTGTCGAGGACGAGTCCCAGGTACTTCATCGTACCCTCGACGCCGATGCGAACCCCTCCTACCGTGATCTGGGAACCCTCCGGTGGCTCGTTCCGATAGCCATGAAAGCACATGGCCTCGGACTTGTGCAGAGCCACCTCGAGTCCCAGTTGCCGGATCCTCCCTATGACTGTCGCAACCCCGCGTGTCATACGGTCGGCCGCCGCCTCGTGCGACCACCCCTGCGCTAAGACTAGCGTGTCGTCAGCGTAGCACACTACGCTGACGCCAATGGGGAGGTCGCAGCGCAGCACCCAGTCGTATCCGATGTTCCACAAAGGCGGCCCCAGGACCGATCCCTGTGGAACACCGCACGACATCTCTCGCCGGTTCCATTCTCCCTGATGACCGGGGTAGATGACGGCTCTGTCCGTCAAATACGCCTCGACTACGCGACGGAGGTAGGGCGGCACCCGGTGATACCGGAGTGCCTCCACTATGCAACTCCAGGGCAGGGTGTTGAAGGCGTTGGAGATGTCCAAAGACACCGCCAAGACGACCCTGCCCCGGGCAACTGCCTCCCCCGTCGTGAGGGCTCGTACGCGCATGATGGCGTCCACCGTGGAGCGCCCCCTGCGGAAGCCGTACTGGCTCTCCGCCAGATCCGGCCCCACCCGCACCATCTGCCCGACGAGGCGGTCTGCAATTACTCTTTCAAAGAGCTTGCCCACCTCGTCGAGCAGCACAATGGGCCGGTAAGCGGACGGAGAGTCCGCAGGGCGCCCCACCTTCTTGATCAGGACCAGCTTCCCCGTCTTCCACCGACGTGGAAACTGGCCCCTCTCCAAGCATGCGCTTAAAAGCCCTCTGAGTCGAGGCCCGAGAGCCTCTTGCAAGGCCAGGACCCAGGCTTTCCCATGAAAGCCATCGGGTCCTGGGGCGGTGCTTTTGGCGTTCAGCCTACGCACCGCCGCTCTCAGCTCTACCTCGGTCACTTCGGGAACGTCGTCGTCGTCGGATTGGTCCGCGTCAGGTACCGCAGGAGGGGGAGCCATAGGCGGAGGGGTATGTTCCCCTCGCGAGGGGAACAGAGCGCTCACCACGCCCTCCACGAGCTGCGGCCGGAGACTCTGCGTCAGCGGGGGGGCCCATGGGCGGAGTTTCTGCCGCACCGCTTTGTACGGGCGCCCCCACGGGTCTCTGTTGAGAGCCTCCAGCGACTCCTCGCGGGCCGATTTCTTGGCCCGCAAGATCTCCGCTCGGAGAGCGGTCCTCGCCGCTCTGTACCCCTCGTATAGCTCCGCCTCGACGGCTTCCGTTTCCGGCGTGCGGTTACGGAGCCGCCTGCGATACCTGGTGTACCGGCGTCGCGCGGCAATACACGCTTGGCGTAAAGCCGTAAGCGCCGCCGACCACCAGTACACTTGGCGCCGAGCACAAGGCCGGACCCGGGGCATTGCCACGTCACAGATCTCGGACATGGCCTCCTGGAACCACTCTGCCTCGTCGTTTATGTCGGCAGGCCTGTCCGGTGATGTCACCCAGGCCTGCACGATCGAGGCTTCCAGGAGTAGCTCCCGGTCCAGCTGCTTCAGCGACCAACGCGGACCACTCGGGGTCTGTCGGACCGGCGCGCTGGAGGTCTGGGCAGAGACGTCAAACCGGATATACCGATGATCGGAATACGTCTCCACCTCCTCCATGACGTGCCAGTCAACTACGCACGGTGACAGGGCGGGGCTGGCGAATGAGATATCCACCACCGATTCGCCCTGCCACCGCACGCACGTGGGGACAGAACCCCGGTTCAGGTTGACCAGGCCCGTCTCTAGGGCCCAGTCCTCCGCCATCCTCCCCCGTGCGTCCGTGTACCGGGAACCCCAAGCCAAGTTCTTGGCATTGAAGTCCCCGAGGACGAGCACAGGGAGGGAACGGTACCCGACGACAACGACGTCTCTCAACTCCGCGAGAGAGATTTGGAACTCGGCGAGAGATCGGTTCGGGGAGAAGTACACCCCTACCACTACTATATCCCCGAACCGTGCTGCTACGCAACCCCGACCTCTCTTGACATCCTCAAGGGTCGGGGTACCGGCGGCGGCCGACGAAATGATGGCCACCGAGCCGTCCAGGTCCTCCACCCAGTCATCCCTGGGCGGGACATAGTACGGCTCGGCGACCACAGCGACGTTAATCGACCACTGCGCCATGCTCTGGAACAACAGGTCCTGAGCAGTGGCACAGTGGTTGAGATTCGTCTGGAGGAGGCGTAATGGGGCCGTTATTGGCATTCCATTACAGCCTCCTCCTGAGCCCCCTGTGAGGGTCCCGCCGCCGCGGCGGTTGCGGCGGCGACGACGACGGCTATGGGGGCGGCAGCGGCGGAAGCGGCGGTGACGGCTGCTGCGGCGGTGACGGTGACGGCGGTGGCGGAGGGCTTGGCCTTGCCTCTGGTCTTGGCCTTGGCCTTGGCGGGTGGAGCGCAGTGGTTGCTCCCAGCCCGGTGATCGGCCGGCTTGCCTGCCGCCGCACATACCATGCAGTGCGGCGCGGCGTTACACGAGCCGGCCTTGTGACCGGGCTGACCACATCGGAAGCAGTGGTCACTGCGGTCCACCTCCGAGGTGCACTTAGCCGCCACATGGTCGCCCACATGGCAGCGGAAACACCTCAGAGGCCTGGGTTCCAGCAGCTTAACCTGCGCTGAAACCCAGCCCACCAAAAGCCTCCGGCCCCCCGCGGTGATGGCTCTGGCCGCCGACACGGGGCAGCTCACCGTGATGGTTTGCAGCCCCGCAGTGTCAGGATGGATGGTGCCCGCCCTCACCTGCTCAGCAGGGCACCCTCCAGTCCTGGCAACAGCGGCCACCACCTCACCCTCCGTCACGGAGTCGTCCAGGCCCATAATGCGGATGTCAGCGCATTTCGTGGGCCTGGACACCCGGGCCTCGTCCACCAGCAACGCCCTGATCCTTTCGGCCAGGGCGTCAGCGGCTGGGCCGCTGGAGGCACCGGGGACCTCCAGAAAGTTGGCTGTGTAACAATGCCTTTGTTTCGTATCAATTAGGGGTAGTTACAATTATTAACTCTTTAGAAATATATGATAAAAGACTGAAATATCTTGCTCATCAAAACAATCATGGATACTGTTGCAAACATATTACCTACCAAAAAAATTGAATATTTTCAAAAAACCCGACTGTAAAAAACAACTATTAAGTTTCAAACAAGTCATTTTTCAAGCAGTCTGATGCAGTTGGTGGCAGTTGTTATAGTTCAATTATTGATATCACGCCACCAACTGCATGAAATGTGACTTGTTTGGAACTTTATAATTGTTTCTACAGTCGGGTGTTTGGAAAATATTTTTTTTTATTTTCTGCATTTTATTGAGTTATATTTTTTGGAATCGCCTCCTCGGACCCTTTATTTTGATACCTCACTTAACACTTTCAAGGAAACTAAACGAGACACAATAGAAGTTGTGTCTCGTTAATATACTCGTAGTTCGTCGACTTTCATTTTTTTCACAAAATGGGTCTGGTTGTCGCCATAATGTATTTAGATTACAATCATGTCTTCCTTAGTAGCACTCGCAAGATTAAGACGAATCAATTTACGTAAGAATTATAAAATTAGGCCCACGCGTTTGGTCTCTAAAGTACAACAAAGGAACAAACCTACATACATACATAGGCTGATAAACACATTACCCTTCCTTGCTTCGCGCAGTCGGGTAAAATCTATGGCTTAAATAACACATCACCAAACCATACTGTCCATGCATCTTAAAATCAATAAGTAATTAAAATAAGTTTGTTAGAAGTTGACAAACTCAAAATAAATAAAATAAAGAACAACGTTGTTAGTCCTAGAAAGAACAAAATTTAAAGAAATTTATTTATAAAATCCAAAAAATGCTATTTTAGAGTGGGTATCAAATAAAATGGACGTATAGATGGCACCGCCACCAGAATGATCGCAGGCAAAATACTAAAATATTATTTTAAAAGACATTAAAAGGTTAAAAATGTGATTAGGTAATAGGTATATATCTAAAAATCTTGCGGGTGACCTAAAAACTTCCTACCGACATAGAGAGACACAGCCTATTCCCGGGAAACTTCACAAAACATTAGTATTAGGGCTCCCACAGATAGGCACTCGATCTTTGTAAAATACTGAAATTCTCATGCATTCGGTTATACTGGGAGTCCTGCATAGGTCGTATATAACATTGGTAGTACTAGTCTATGAAGACGATTAAATAAAATAAAAAACTTTTTTACAAAAAAAAACAACCGACTTCCAAAATAAAAAACACTAAAAATTTAAAAATAACTTTAATTTCGGAAGTCAGTGTTTGTATTTTATTTCTTCGATATGACACCGACTTCCTTAAAGTTATTTTTAAATTTTTAGTGTATTTTTTTTTTTGGAAGTCGGTTGTGTTTTTTTGTAAAAAAGTTATTTATTTATCGCTTTTTAGTTGTTATAGCCCAAAACTAAAACCCCAATAACATGGAACGTGGAATTTAAAAATTTGGAGAACACAAAAACATCATCAAGATATGCGTATTTTTCGTTTTTGTTCAGTTTCTCACAAAGCGCTAAAGCGATTTCGATAAAATTTATATGAGACCACCTCGGGCGTATATTCTATCGGATAAAAAAAGAATTTTGAAAATCGGTCCACAACTGACGGAGAAATGCGCGGACATACATAAAAAAAAAAAAAAAAAAAAACATACATACAGTCGAACATAGAACCTCCTCCTTTTTCGAAAGTCGGTTAAAAATAGAATCTCTTAAAAATACCCTCTTCATTTTTTATTTTTAGAGTTTTTGTCAGCAATCCCTTTCGTTGGATATATCATGGGATTGCATAAAAAATAAATAGTCCGCCATATTTTAGAGTACGCCAAATTGGATTTAGAATGACGTCACTTTGCTAACCATGCTTTGTCATCCAAACTAAACATGTACGAAAAATTTCAGCATAATTGGAAACCGGGAAGTGGGTCAAATTTAACTTCTATGATTTTTTGTACATAGTTAGTTACAGGTGAAGCTAATAAAATAAACAAAAACCGGCCAAGTGCGAGTCGAACTCGCACATGAAGGGTTCCGTACCATAAACTGAAAAAAAAACCCAAAGAAACACGTTTCTTGAAATGTGTTTTTACAGTTGTTTTTATAGTTTATTTGCATATTATATCATAATTAAGTTATTTACACAAGCACATTAGTTTTCAAAAAAGTAATCTATTGTTAGACGAAAACGACTGCCGACAAACTGATAAGCAGTTTGGCAGACTATATGTAAGTTAACGTTGGTACAGATTTTAAATAAATATATTTTTAAAAAAGTGTGATAAAACCATACCTTTCATACCTTTATTTCCCAAAACAATAAAACAACCTTGCACATAGATCACAGATACTTTGAGAAGGAAGAATGGACTGATCTGATTCAATCAGTTTCCCGTACAAACTGTATTACGGTAAAACAACAAATAGTATCTAAAAACTGAGGTTTATAATCACGGGCAAAAATTATTGAATCAGTTTTAAAAATTGAAATCATCTATTTTCCAATACATAAACTAGTTCACTTTGTTCACTACATTAATTATAAGTTAATTTATGTTTTTTATAGTCCAAAGCAAGCAAAAACAGTGCGTCAACGGAATTTACCACTAAACTTGACCTCCTATTAATGTTAATTAATCTCAGGTAAAATTGTATTTTAATGATAAAATGTTGAATTTTACAATAACGTAAACACCGATTCAAAATGTTGTCTAGTCATCTTTGTAATTAGGTTCATGAAAATTTGTGATATTATTATCATTCGTGTGAAGGCAAAATATTGAACGTCATAATCAATTTAATAACGCGTTTAGGATGCTGGTGGGGCTGCCCCACTTCTATATTGCGTCGGGGATGTTCACAGATGAGCATGTTGATTGTTTTTATATAACCATGCGCAAGAGGTGCTCTTCCCTGGTGCGCAGGGTGCGGGGCAGCACTAACAGTATCCTAAGCATGATAGCCAGTCGCCTGGATTGTGAATACGTGGGTCGCTGTTGTGCCGTCTCCCATGGATTGGCGCATCGGTGATCCGCTGATCATAAATAAATTGTTGTGTTGTTTGTTTTTGTGTTGTGTTGAATCGTTGCTTCAGTATTTCAGCTGGAATGCTGAAGCAATGGTTACTTATTTGTGTGTCAATGTTTTTGTTATGTTTATGTCACTAACATAGTTATTTAAGTTTGTTTTTGTTACCAACATTTTATGAGTCTCACTGTATGTTACTCGCAATAAATAAATTATTATAATGAAGTTACCTGAGTTTGAGATTTGTTTGATTCCCGCATAGACATAATGTAACTTCACGCCTCTATGCCTCGACGAGTCCGGCAGAGACGTGCCTATAGTACCTACTCCCAAACTTCGCCAGTAATGTTGAAGTCCCGCATAGAAAATTCGCTAAAATTACTGCATACTTTGATCTCATTAACCCTTTCATGGGCGGTGGCGTGTATATACGTTCCAAGACAGCTACGAGTGGTGACAGAACGTACTACCACGTCTATTTTAATTTACTTGTTTTAAGCAGACCGTTTATTCACGTTGACTCGCAATACAAAATTGTACTAGCTACATCTTTCCGCCACAACGCATGAAAATTTCAAAATTGTTCTGTCACATTACATTATGATTTTTGGTGCTTCAAAAAGAAGACGTCCTGCTCGTGCGCTGGTGGTACGTAGAATACGCACGACGCCATGATACGCCCCCGCGTCCCTACATTTCCGTTGCCTCAGTCACATAGTGTCAACATAGGGGTACGCGCGCGCGCGCCGCCGAGAACCCGCTGCTTTTACTGTTGTTTTTGAGAGTGATTTTGCATAAAATGTAAGTATTATGACTGTTTATTTATTATACGTTATGTAAAAACAGATAAACTATCCTTAGAGAGTTATATTTTGCTATAATTAATTTTTTAAACGGACTTTTAAATAAGTAATAACAGAATGTAAGTATCTACTAGCTCCTTTGATTTTTTACGCAGGTACCTATCTAAATTACGTTGTAACTAGATGTTTATCTAGCAGAAAGATAATGTACATTATCTAGGGATCTAATCAATGTGTTTCTTGCTTGTTTAGATGGATAAACGCAAAAAGAAATGTATGAAAATATTTGAACATCGGTCATCAGATGAAACAGCTCGGGACCCGTTTGAAGACGACGGAGAGTACGGTTCGGACAATAATTATGAAGCCAGTGAAGAAGATTCCTATAGTGACAGCAACCTTAGTGAGTCTTTCGTATTACCAATAAAAAGACCACGAGTTGGTGGTGCCCTGATAAGAAAAAAGACCCGAAAAAATCAACCCCATGCACGCCGTGGTATAAAAATACTAAAAGAAAACATTATTAGTATAAAAATACTAATAATGGTTTCAGTTTCCGATCTGTTTCAAGTGGTACTGATAGTCAGAGCTCAGAATCGGATTCAGAGGCCTCACAAGATCTTGACGACAGCAATGATAAAGACTCGCATGTTAGTTGCCAAGGCTCTCTATCCAATCTATCTGAGACAGAGAATAATGTGGGTACTAACGAACAACATGATGAATCTGATTATGAAATTGCGAATTCATCAGACTCGGAAATATTTCCGTTAGCTAAACGACTGAAAAGGCAATCTAATGATACTGTAACAAATTTACTTCAAAACGACTACAAGGACGAATCTGCATCACGTTCTATGCGCCGTTTATCTCAAAATAATCCTGAGTTACGTCCTCTTTAATGTTCACCTCAAGGTGCCCATAAGGATGAACCTAAGTTGCCGCCTATGCACCAGTTACTTCAAGCTGATCCTGATTTAGGTCCTGTTCACCGTTCACCTCAAGACGACCTTGATTTAGATTCTGTTCGCCGTTTATCTCCCCATAGAAATGAACCCAAATCGCCAACTTTACACCATTTATCTAAAAGCACTCCAGAGTTACCATCTACGCATCATTCACCTAGTAGCCATGTAAGCCATGCAAGTGAAGATAATCGTTTAACTCAAGATCAACCTGAGTCAACATCTGCATGCTGTTCACGTCTAGATAACCAAACATAATATGAAACATCATCTTTCGATAATGTTTTGCCGGAAGTTCAGCAAAGACCAAGGCTTAAGTCTCCTTCAAAAAGTCGTTCTTCAAAAGATGATTCTGTTCCTATTCAGCATTCACCTCATGCAGGCCAAGTACTTGTTCCTGAGACCCCTTCTCCGTGCCATTCGCTTCAGGTTAGCCATTTAGAGGTACCTGAAACACCTACTGTGTCCCATTTATCAGGAGATGGTTCTGCAACAACTCCTGTTTACCGTTCGCTTCAAGTTGTACACACGTAAATATGTGTCTGACGTTTCTTAACGTCGTACTTCTAAATAACATATAAAACCAATAAAATATGACAGAACGTTTCCGTACGTTGGACGTTTGTAGACGTTGTGTGCATATTATATATAACAGTATCCTAAAAACACGGCACGACGTTTACAGACGTTCAACGTCAATAAACGTTGTAGACCAATGAGAATGACGTGCTGTACAGGCAATGACTGAGCGTCTATAAACGTTGGCGTTAGATAACGATAGTGCCGCTATTGGCCAAATGTATCGAAAAAATACGACTCGACGTCAACAAACGTCTAACCATTTTGTATGAAGAATTGATGTGTCATTCTACATATAGCACGTGATCGAGTACCGTCCGCGAAAGGGTTAATAAAAATAATATAACTTCCAAACTTTGAATGCATTTTTCTCAAAATCAGTTTTTTTATATTCCCTGTTCTTTACCTGTACCCTTCTTAGGTTTTTTATTGTCATGGAGTTTGGAATACAAACTCAATGACAATAAAAAACACTACAAAGTTACAATAAAGTTTTATTCTAATCTATTCTATTCTACCACGCTTGTATTACTCGAGAGGATAGATAGAATTGCACCTATACCAGGTACATCCATAATTCGCCAATGCATCGATTTGATTGTAGTATGCATCCGTTTGGGAAGTCTAGACAGGAAGAGATGTCTCCGTAATTTTACCTATACCTATTTAAAGTAACTTCATAAACCACTTAATATTTATCAAAATACTAAACCTCTATAACATGAAAGCGACGTATTAACGGTCTTGACCCAAAAACTTAACGTTAAGTGGGATTGGGGACATAATAAGACCCGTTTGAACTTTCATATCTCTGGCTGAATGTAAAGATTTGCTTGCTCAGCTTCGATGCGCTTGGTATTACCAACATATACTTAGATACCTATAGAACTTACATACAAGTACAAAGGTACGGTATATATAGGAATGTTCAATAGAATGCTGCATGTGTTGTTTTCGCTACAACTGCAATTTTAAGTTCAAGCCAACACCAATTAATATAATCTAATCTATCTTGTTTGACCTGGTGAAGGACGCGATACATTAGTGACACCCGGGCGTTCCTCCCACCTTATCCGGAACAGGAACCTAGCGAAACAGCCGTGTCCGGTGAGGAGCTGCGTCAGTCGGAAGGTGATGCCTCTCCAGCCACTCCTCAAAGAGGGAACTTTTTGCCGAAGTTGTGGCGTGCCTAGCGCTGAGTTGCAACAGTCTCTCCATGTCACCAGAGATCCCACCAGCGGAGCTCTGTCCGCCATACTGTGAGTTCTCGCGGCAGCGGAGTTAGGCCCTGGCGTTTCGCCTCCTCACGCCACTCCCATATGTGCGCGAGAATTTTTGCCTCCAGATCTCATAGCCGCAATACGGCAAAGAGACTCGCTCGCCACCTCATCGGATATTATGCAGTATCACCGCCTCAGGAATTGTTTCCTGCGCCGAGCTGCGCCGCTTCAAGGCTGCGTTGCAGACGTTTGGCTCCCAGACTGGAATGGGCCGGTCGGAAGTGCTCCATGTTTTCAAATCTACTGACTGTCGAGGACGAGTCCCAGGTTCATCGTCGACCCGACGCTGATGTGAAACCGTCCTACCGTTATTTGGTCACCCGACGGTGGCACGTTCCGAGGACCATGAAAACACATGGCCTCGGACTTGGACAGGTGGAGGGACGATCGACTCGAACAAAAAAAAATCACTTTAAAGTTTATTGGTTCGCAAATAAATCACTGAATCGAAAAATTCTTCACAACCCCAATGATTTTGAAAGGCCTACCCAACGTTACCCCACACTATTTGATAGGTGAGAAGAAAAACACCCATATTTTACATGTTCCCTTTTCTGTCGTTTCGTTCTTGGCAGAGCGCTCGTGGTCAGGTCGAAGCCGCAAGTGGTAGATCGTGGTGGTAGATGCGGACACAGCTCTTCGCATGATCGCCCGCCATCTCTCCCTGTTGGTCGACTGTCTGTCTGAAATCTCTTTCAAAATGTTTATTGTTTCGTTATAAGCTAAATATACCTGTAGAAATCGTTATTTCCACTGCCGGGAATTGAACCCGAGCTATTTACAGCAAATTGCAAAGCTTAGCGAAACAGAGGAAGATGAAATGAAGAAGAATGAATTATGAAAAATTAATGTAATGGTTAAAAACTTAAATAACAAGCCAAAGCAAAATTAAGCGCGGCGCGATCACAATGATTCGGTAGACGGTAGAACGAAGACTGGCGCTCGCACCTCGCACCTCGGCTCCCTCACCGCTCGCCTCGCCAATCACCCCGCCGTTCAAATATCACGCGCACTACGAATGCGATGTGTGTGAACAATAGATCGTATGATCTGTGAGTATGGCCCAAGGTGCATGAGCGGAGCGATTCCGCTTCGAAATCAAAGGTGGCGGTCCAAGTGGAAATTAATCGCGCCACAATTCCCCCCTGCCAGACCGTAACTATGGTCGATAAAAATCAGGGAACCTCACTCGCCGTCCGCTTCTGGTTCTCTTTTCTTCGCCCGCCGTTTCTGGTAACAACAATTGGTGTTGATGCTACCTCTGGCCTTTTCTCTTCTTCTCTCATCACAAAGGCTGGTTTGAGTCTGTCAACAGAAACGTTAGTTTTCTTTCCTTTTACCTCTATTGTGAAGTATTTTGGTTGTCTTTCATGGACCTTGTATGGTCCAGCATAAGGTGGCTCCAGAGATCCTCGGACGTGGTCACGGCGAAGGAAGACGTGTGAAGTGGTGTGAAGGTCTCGAGGAATGTAGAACGGAGAAGTCGTGTGCCAAGATGTAGGCCTCGGAGTGAGTTTGGCCATGTGAACGTCGGGGTCACCAGTTTGGAGGTATGCGGAACAGGGTGTAAAGTTCCACAACCTCCATTGAAAAGGGAGGATCCTCCGACCAGACGAGTGTTGTGTCTGGTCCGGGCAACTGCCCAATGGTTGATTTCGGACTGTTGTATATGTTCAAATCGCGCGGAGAACTCTGCTTGCGCGATGTAGAATTCTGGATATTTTTAGTTCGTGTGCGGCGTCATAGATGTCGCTCCATACCCATGCAAAATTACAGCTTTTTATTAACTACCAACATTTTCTAAGCTATGCTTCGGACCGACAGACGGGCAGACTGAAACAATAAGGGTTCCTTGTCCTTGTTCGGACTACAAAACCCTAAAAATAAAGTGTGTTTACCTATTAGTTTTTTAAACTATTGAAAATTATTAGATATCAGTCATGTAATAGGGGCAAGCCTAATGCCACTAACCGGGCACATATCTAGACTTTGGACTGCCACTGAGAAATTCCAAATTTAAAAAAAAAGTGTGTGTGTGTACTTATGTGCGCACGTAAGAAGTTATACTTCTTTGGCGTAACAAGATAAAAAACAAAACTGTCACAAAGTTTACAAATGGAAAGCAATCATTCTTCATGAACCGCAGACTATAGCTAACTTCAGGGTGTCGGTTTATTGTGACGGTGTGCGCGCGCATCGTAAAAATTTACTCACATCATTTTTCTCCAACGCGCCAAAAGAAGTATAACTTTAAAAAAAAATACAAACCGTTATTTTAGTTCAATCATTGAACTCATGCCACCAACTGCATCAGACTGCTTGAAAAGAGACTTGTTTGAAACTTTTTAGCTGTTTTTTGCTGTCGGGTTTTTGTGAAAAATTTTTTAATTTTGGAAGAGCCTCCTCGAGCCCGTTATTATGTTACCCCACATGATCATATCACAAGAGAAAATACGACCTCACTAACTTAATGGCGGCCGCCATTTTGTTTTATGTTTCCAAATTCATGTAGCCTATGCCACTTCGGCAGTCAAATCAAATCTGATGTTGATATCCATCCAGCCGTTTTAACTACAGGGCGTGCCAAAGAAAATAGACTTACAAACATATAAATACGAGTATACAAACTCTTGACAAACAGACAAACCCAATGACTGCATTTAGGTTTTACCTGACTACCCCACAGATCCAGTTTTTAACCAACTTCAAAAAGGAGGAGGTTCTATGTTCGACTGTATTTTTTTTTTATGTATGTCCACCGATTCCTCTGTCATTTGTGGACCGATTTTCATGATTTTTTATCCGAAAGAATATACCCTCGAGGTGGTCCCATATAAATTTTGTCAAAATTTCTTCAGCGCTTTTTGAAAAACTGAACAAAAACGAAAATTATGTATACACTATGACGTTCTGGTTTCCTGCAATTACGAGTATGTTTAAATTCCACGTACCATGTTATTGGGGTTTTGAGTTCTGGGGTAAAACAACTAAAAAGCGAAAATTAAAAAACTTTTTTACAAAAGAAACAACCGACTTCCAAAAAAGAACTTAAAAATACATACACTAAAAACTTAAAAATAACTCCGAAATTAAAGTTATTTTTAAGTTTTTTGTAAATTTAATTTTCTTTTTTGGAAATCAGTTGTTTTTTAACCGACTTCAAAAAAAGGAGGAGGTCCTCAATTCGACTGTATTTTTTTATGTGTTACTTCATAACTTTTTACTACGTAAACCGATTTTGAAGATTTTTTATTTTATTTGAATGCTGTTGCTTCACATGTCGTCCCATTTTAATTTAGTGAAGACCTGATAAAGAACTTCGGAGATACACAATGGAACTCTTCAATAAATAATAGCAAACCTTCCAGAATTGCTGCAATCGCATGTCTGTATATTGTTTTCACCACTTCACAACATTACATCACGCTAATACGCTCTGAAGGGGTATACAGATTTGTACAGTTCACCCTGATACACCATAGTTTCACCAACTATGTTTAAATTCCTTATTTTTGGGGCTATCAATTCGGGTATAACTTTACTATTCATTTAGTTTTAGAATGGGGTACAACTAAAAAGTAAAAAATAAAAAACTTTTTACAAAAAAAACAACCGACTTCCAAAAAAGAAAATGCACTAAAAACTTAAAAATAGTTTTAATTTCGGAAGTCGGTGTCAAATAACCAAGAAATAAAATACAAACACAGAGTTCCGAAATTAAAGTTATTTTTAAGTTTCTTGTGTATTTAATTTTCTTTTTTGGAAATCGGTTTTTTTTTTTTGTAAAAAGTCTTTTATTGCCTGCTCAGTTCCTGTGGGATAAATCCCAACAGGATATATTTCTACAGGAGGTGAAGCCGCCCTACAAAATCGTAAATAAAGTAACTCTCACAATAACTGAACAACCTTGGTGAATAAACTCTTTTCAAACATTGGATTTATTTTGTAATCTCATACAGACGATTAGGTTTTTTATACATTTTTTTTTACTAACCGACTTCAAAAAAGCCCTATGTTCTCAATTCGACTGTATTTTTATTTTTTATTTATGTATGTTACCTCAGGACGTTTTTCTAGGTGAACCGATTTTGATGATTCTTTTTTTATTTGAAAGCTGGTAGTGGTGGTGTTCACACCTTCTAAATTTCATGTCTCTAGGACCATCGGCTGTGCGTTGATATATCAGTCAGTCAGTCAGACTTTGAATTTTATACAGATAGGTGTTTTTGTTTGAATTTCATAAATATTTCGGTTTTCAATGATTTTCATCAATCATTGAGTCACTTTCTCTATTCTGTACTGGGTGTAACGGAAAGGTGTGGTTATATTTTAAGAACTGCATCTACCCATCGATATCAACAACTTTCTTGAAGAAAACCTGAAGAAACTCTCATTTTTTTTTTTACTTACCATACAAATATTTATCAGCTGATGATAACTTTGTATGGAAAGTTGAATTTCTTTTTATGGAATTTTCTATTTTTTCGTAGAGAACGTTGTTCATTTCCATAGGCAGATCCGATTCTTAAAATATGACCACACCTTTCCGTTACATTACTTTCTGTACAGGTCACGGTCGGTACTAATTTTTACTGGTATCTGTTTTATGTAATCTATACGATAATATTATAAAGCTGAAGAAAGAGAGCTAAAAAAGAGTTTGTTTGTTTGAACGCGCTAATCTAAGAAACTACTGGATCGAATTGAAAAATTCTTTTTGTGTTGAATAGTCCATTTATCGACGGAGGCTATAGGCTATATAACATCACGCTGTGACCAATAGGAGCGCAGCATCAATGAAAAATGTGGTAAAAACGGGGGAAAAAAAATTCCTTTTGAGAGATTCCTATGCGTGCGCTACGTAAACGGTTAAAGTTACACAAAAATTAATTGTTCCCCTTTAAAAGTTCTAAAAAATATTCGCGACAGCATATGTCCATCTATTAAGGTTAACTCACTATAATCTTTTTATTTGGTAATCAAATTCGTTCTAAAATAATGCATTATTTGCAAAGGTGTTTTTATAAACATGACATAAATCCTCATTCAAATAAATACGTTATTCATCTTAAGTATTTAATTTTGAACAAAATTGCCCTTGACATCATTTGATTTCAACAAATATCTTAGGAGATATCATAGTGTTGATGAAGTACCACGCGCACATTCATGATGTGCAAGGCGCGATTATGAGGGATGCGGAGAGCGAGGTACCATTTTGCACTGTATAGCCTATTTATTGAGGAAAGTTATAGACTTTATATATAATCACGCTACGACACAGTAACCATAACCGCGGGTGAAACCGCGGGCAGGTAGGTTTTGTTAACTAAAAGTAAACAGATAAACGGTCTTACGCAGTACGCAGCTTTGGAAGGCCTCCCACAAGGTGATCTGGTGAGGGTCGTGGGTAGCCGATGAAAGCGAGACGCACAGGACCGGTCATTGTGGCGACACTTGGGGGAGGTCTATGTTGTCCAGTACTGGACGTCTTTCGGCTAAATTGATGATGAAACGGTCCTAAAGATGGACTTCTTACATAAATGTTTATCAACGATCATCTTAATGCTGATTATATGTCAAGTTCTACTTGACTGCAGCCATTAAATCTTTCACTGCCTTAAATCAAGTAGCGTTGCAAAAGACTCAACAAAGTATTGGACTTACACAAAGTGTCTTATCAGACATCCGAGTGAACTCATGTAATCTTATTTAACTATCCTGAAAGGGACAAGAAAAAATCAAGGTATTAAGTCTTACAAGTCAAAGTCGTGGAAGTCGGTACGGCATTAAATTCTAGTCTTTGTGCAATTTAACTACTGCAGCTGAAAATATAATGCTCTGAAAGTGATTTCACACAGTTTTGTTCCTAGACTACGTAGAGTATTAGCGAATTGGGGTGTGTTAATGTTTTCTAGTTCCATAGAAAGCAATGTGCCTGGAACTAAAAATAGTGCAAGTACCACCTTTTTATGATACTCTGTATATTATGGTAATGTCATGAACAATGCTTTTACGACAAAATTGATTTAGTTAGGAGGAGGTAGGATCTGTAAAAATAACTTTTACAAAAACAAACAACCGACTTCCAAAAACAATTCACTAGAAATTA
This sequence comes from Polia nebulosa, assembly GCA_951329385.1. Classification (NCBI taxonomy): domain Eukaryota; kingdom Metazoa; phylum Arthropoda; class Insecta; order Lepidoptera; family Noctuidae; genus Polia; species Polia nebulosa. Next base: position 16,136,191 of record OX589588.1, on the reverse strand, counting down.
ATTAAAAAATAATTTCGGAAGTCGGTTTTTGTATTTTATTTCTTCGTTATTTGACACCGACTTCCGAAATTAAAGTTATTTTTTAATTTTTTTTTTTGGACGTTGCTTGTTTTTTTTTTTTGTAAAAAGTTTTTTATTTTTCACTATTTAGTTGTTCAGAACTAAACACCCCAATAACATGGAACGTGGAATATAAACGTCGTAATCGGAGAACACCAAAACGTCATCTACGTAATAAGTATTTTTCGTTTTTGTTCAGTTTTTCAAAAAACGCTGAAGCAATTTCAATAAAATTTATATGGATACCTCGGGAGTATATTCTTCCGGATAAAAAAAATAGAAAATCGATCCTCAATTGACAGTGAAATCGGTGGAAATACATAAAAAAAAAACATACATACAGTCCACCATAGAACCTCCTCCTTTTTCGAAGTCAGTTTAAAAACGGTACGCAATTGTATAAAAAGTTACAATAACATAGCCCATAGTCCTTTAGCTATAAAACGTGTAAAAATGTTCTTAGTTAATAAACGAAAAAAAAAGATACTAGTGCTCCTTCAGCTATGGGAAACCACAGCATGCACATGAAACTAGGTAGCTGGTAGGTATAAAATAACAATTTCACAACACAATGTTGAAGAAAAAAAGCAAGCTATTGTTGAGTTCAAGAGGTTTCAATACAGCGGTTTTCCTACTTCTTGGTTTAAAATCCTTTTGATTTTGATTTGATGATTTAACTAAATGAGTTTATTTTGTATGACTTTTTTTTCTGTTTTACATAATAATAATATGTTACATACATATTTGTTAAGATTGTTGCATACAATTTGTTTGATTCAAGTTCTTCAAACTTAACAGACGGATGTGTTGCTGGGGAGTTTTTTGGCGACTTCTTCTTCACAGCTAAAATACTAGAAAGTGGAGACCGGGGGTCGTTTTTGGGGGACTGTCTTTATGTAGAACTTTGACGTTCAAAAAGTGCTGGCTCTTAGCCGAGTTTGATTAAATAATTTTTTATTTTGATTTGGATGATTCCTAGTTATTTGGGATGGAACCCAAACTATAATGTTGCTGGATTGGAGGAGTCACTTGGTTCAATTAAACTCTTCTTAAATCTTGAAGACTATTTATTTACAGTTCACAATATGGTTCATAAAAGAATATGTTACACAAACAATATATATAGTCGGTACAAGGTGTGGTACACGACAATGCTCAGTCGGTTCAAGGTGTGGAACACAACGAGACTTAGTCTGTTCAAGGTGTGGAACCCAACAAGACAAGTGTCTGTACAAGGTGTGGTACTAGACAATAGAGCGAAAGCCAGAGGACTTTCAAGCTCACTGAGTCAACTGCCGCTGAGTGACTGAATTTGACTGCCAGGGACGCCTATATTTATCACCCAAATTCCATGGGACACGTAGTGTAGCAAATGCAGACCCGGACAGCCAATACATTTTGAGAATTTCACAAATTAACTTGGACATTAACATTTGACCAATCACAAACATTTCGACATTCTGACGATAACCAATCAGAAGGGTTTTACAAATCTATTAGGTAATGAACACCTGCATATTTACTATTACATATTTACTGATCTTAATAACAACAAAACTGATATATATATACATACTACAAAGTATGTATTCTATGGACAAACTGATTCTACGTTATATTCTACTTTTATATTCTATTTTTACATTATCACAAATCTATAAACTACAATAAAAACAAAGCAATTTTACATATGTATCTCGACATGTACATAATTTTACATGGTGGACTTCGAAAACTTTCCACTGTCTGTATCCAATCCATGAGAAGCATGAATGGGAACAACCAATCACTGACTAGTCAAAATTCCTAACTACGAGCTTTATTACTATTGGTCAATTTTAGCGCTGTGGCATGCACTACCTGCGCTATACAAAAAAGTTACCTCAGTGAGCTTAACATTAAAACATACTTTTATCCTTATTTCAAGACATTACTAAACATAATAAGATATAATGAAAACATGACAAATAAACTAAATTAACTATAGGTATGAACTAAAGCGATTACGCTTCCTACATACATTCGTTTGAGCGTCCTGCACATTCCTCCCGCCGTGCGACGCCCGCCGCTGACGTCGCAGTTGTAGATGGTGCAGGATCGCTGGTCTCGGTCGGCAGGACGACTATCTTCTTCACCGGACGTCGTAAGGTTCCTCCTTTCGTGGTCACGTCCACCGTTCGTACCACTCCATCTGGGCCGGGAAACGTAGCACAGATGCGTCCTCTGATCCACATGTTCCGTGGAAGGTTGCCGTCCGCGATGAGTATTAGGTCACCGACTTTGGGAATCGTGCCTTTGGTGTGCGGTTCTCTACGGTTCCGTAGCTCTGGGAGATATTCTTTAAGCCATCTGGCCCAGAATATATCGGCGAGTCTCTGAGATGCGCGCCAACTCGCTCGTAGATGCAGGTCACTGTCGTTGAATTCACCTGGTGCTGCGATACGACCCGGACCTCCCAAGATGAAATGATTGGGCGTCAGGGCTTCTGGATCTTCGGGGTTCACGGATACGTGGGTAAGTGGCCGGCTGTTCACTGTGTGTTCGGCTTCAATGAGTAACGTGTGAAGCACTTCTTCGCTCGGGAAACGCTCGTTCAAAGTGGCGGCAAGTGCTGTCTTCACAGATCTCACCATGCGTTCCCATGCGCCTCCCATAAAAGGAGCACCCGGTGGGATGAATCTCCAGTCGATCATCTTCTTTGAGGCTTCTTCCGCTGTAGCTGCGAAGATGGCAGTCCGTAGTTCCTTCTCAGCGCCGTGAAAATTAGTCCCATTATCGGACCACAACTGTGTTGGACATCCTCGGCGCGCTATCATACGACGCAGTGCCATGATCGCCGAATCTGTGTTGAGCGATGCCACAAGCTCCAGATGAATGGCTCGCGTCGTGAGACAGGTGAATAGGGCGACGTATCTCTTCTGATGACTTCGTCCCACTGTAATGGTCATTGGCCCAAAATAGTCCAATCCAGCGAAGGTGAATGGCCTCTGGTGGTGAGCTAGGCGACAGGAAGGGAGATTCCCTGTCATAGGCTGCGGTGGAGAGGCTGCCTTCATGCGACATCGTAAACATTTACTGATAATGTTCTTGGCTGTAGGTCGTAGGCAGAGCACCCAATGCTGCTGAAGGCATTCGTTGACTGTCATCTCGGTGCTCGCATGATGCAGCTGGCGGTGGACATGTTCGATCCACAATCGTGTTGCACGGTGATCTCCATCAAGGACCATTGGGTTCTTCAGATTCTCAGCGATGTCTGTCATGATGGCTATTCTGCTTTTCAGTCGAATCTCTCCATCTATGAGTTCTATGCTCAATGTGTGTAGGCGACTGCTTCGTGGTAAGGGTCTTTTGTTCTTCAGAGCTTCTATTTCTTCCTGGAAGGATTGTTCTTGTGAAGCTTGCAGGATCAGATTCTCGGCCTTACGAAGAAATTCAGTGGAGAGAGGTAAGTAAATGTTTGTGGTCTCTCGTCTCTCTGCCACTTTGACTGGCAATGTTCGTTTGTTCTTCTTCCAATCAGGATCGTTGCTGTCGTTCTTTTTATTTCTTTTGTAGTTTATGTTTTGTCTTGATTGGCGACAGAGGTGCAGGAACTGCAGCATTCGTGCTGTAGATCGTAAGTATCTCTCCCAGCGTGAGAATCTATTGACGTCCGGTATTGCTTCACTGATTTGTGCGTTCTTGTCAGTGAAGGCACAAGTTCTCTCTTCCCCTGTGATTATGACAGGGTTCTTCTCGTCGGCTGGCCACGTTTCTGGGGAACCGAGAAGGAATTCTGGGCCGTTGAACCAACGATGATCTTGCCCGTAGTTCTCTGGTACATCTCTTGTAGCGTCGTCTGCTGGATTCAGTTTGGTCGGCAGCCAGCGCCATTCGTTGGTGGAGCTATGTTCCTCGATCGCTGCGATGCGATGAGCTACATACGGCTTGTAGGTTCGAGACCCGGTTCTGATCCATGACAGTGTAGTTCTGCTGTCGGTCCAGAACGTGGTTGACTCTGGCGTTTGTTCGTGCTCTTCTTTAACTGATGACGCCATACGTGCTCCGAGTACTGCTGCTTGCAGTTCCAATCGCGGAATCGACATCAGCTTCAGTGGCGCCACCTTGGCTTTGGCTGTGATTAGGCAGATGTAGACTCTTCCATCCTTGGTGACTGTTCGCCAGTACATGGTTGCTGCGTATGCAGATTCACTTGCGTCTGTGAACACGTGCAGCTGTAGGGATTCTGTGTCGCTGAAGCCTGGGTAAGTTCGTGGGATGGCCATGTGTTCCAACTTCCTGAGGTGGGTGAGCCATTTTCTCCAGCTGGCAGCCAGGTCACTGTCTAGGGTTTCGTCCCATGCTGTTCCACGACGCCAAACTTCTTGTAGTATTTGCTTGGCTCTGATGGTGACCGGTGAAACGAGTCCCAATGGGTCAAACAGGGACATAACTATTCTGAGAGCTTCTCTCTTTGTTGGCGTGTCGTTCTGTAGGACGTTCTGAGGTATGCGTGCAAGATTTAAATTGAATGTGAGGGAGTCTTCCGTTGGCTTCCATATTAGACCGAGAACTCGTTCTGTCTTGATGCTCTCGTCCAGCTTGATTGTGTCTTCAGTCTTGGCGACTTCCCCTAGCGCTTCTAGAAGGGTGCTCGAGTTAGATGACCATTTCTTGAGTTCAAAGTGCGCTTCTCTATGTATGTCACGCACAGCTTGCGAGACTCTCACGGCTTCCTCCAATGTGTCAAAACTATTCAGATAGTCATCCATGTAATGTTTTCTTTTGATAGCTTTGACTGCTTCTGGATGTTCCTGCTGGAATCTCTCGGCGTTCGTGTTTTTCACGTAGATTGCCGTCGCTGGTGAGCAAGGGGCTCCGAAGATTAGCGACTTCATGCGGTATTGTTCCGGCGGCTGGCCGTCTCTTCGGTTTCCTCGCCATAAGTATCGGAGAGCATCCCGGTCTTCGGGTCGTAGTTCTATTTGCAGGAACATTTCGGTGATGTCAGCGGTCACGGCGATTGAGTGCTGACGGAAGCGCATTATTACTCCTGGTAGCGATTGCAGTAGATCTGGGCCAGTGAGTAGTTGGTCGTTTAATGAGACTCCTCTAGTCTTGGCTGCTGCGTCGCAGACAATCCTAAGTTTGTCTGGTTTCATGGGGTTGAACACGGCAAAGTGAGGTAGGTACCATGTTCGATGTTCCGATGTCGAGTGTGGAGCTGGTTCGGCGTACCCTTTTGATACTAGTGCTTCCATTTGTTCAGTGTACTTCTTCTTTAGTTCAGGTTCTTTGTCTAGCTTCTTCTCTACGCTCATGAGTCTGTTCAGAGCGCTGTCATAGTTGTCTGGCATCTTGACGTTTTCATCTCGCCATAATAGTGCAGTTTGATATCTTCCTTCTGGAGTTCTGGTCGTATGTTTCTGAAGGATTCGGAGTGCTTTTTCTTCGGGATCGTTGATGGGCTTCTTCGGATTGACTTGTATGTTGTCTATCGTGATGTATTCTTTCACCAGTTCATGAAGTTCGTCGTCTGTGTTGGCGTATCTGATGAAGTTTACTCTGTGGCCAAGTGTTCGCGTGTGACTGCCATGCAGGACCCAACCCAATGGTGTTAGTGAGGCCACTGGTTGGTTCTTTTTCCCAGTTCTGACCTCCGTTGCGATGAGGAGATCCCAATTGTCTTGGCCAATCAGAAGTCTAGGTCTTGCATCTTCTGTTACTATCTCTCTGGCGATGTCATGAAGATGTTCACAGTCTCTGACTGCTTCTCCAGGGATCTTCTGTGCGGCCAACTCTAGCTGCTTGATTGTTCTCGCTCGTAGCTTGCGTTCGGACGTGTGAAGTCCTTTGATGACGAAGTTCACTCTTCGAGATGACACGTCGACTGTGGGTTCTCCGTCAAAGGATGCTATTCGAAGTGGTTCACTGGATCCTTCTGCTCCGATTTGATTGGCTAGGCTCTCATCGATCAGAGTTACGGTAGAGCCGTCGTCAAGGAGCGCGTAGGTATTGACAGCTCCCGCCGGTCCAGAAAGGTGCACTGGTATTATTTTGAGAAACGATACTCTCGGTGTCCACATTGAATGGACCTTCTCTTGTTCTTTTTTGGAGCTATCGGTTTCTTCTTTCTTCTTGGATGCTGCACCATTGGAGTGTAGCATCTTGTGATGTAAGTGCACACAGTTGCCTATCTCGCATCTCTTTGGTTTACAGCTGTGTTGCTTTGTTCGAAATCTGAGGCAGCGAAAACACAGGCGATGCTTCTTTGCGATGTCCCATCTTGCATCAGTAGTTGCCTTCTTGAATTGGTCGCATTCCACGATGCTGTGCCCTTGACGATCACATAAGCCACAATTTGGTTTGCTTGCTTCTTGCGTGGCATGTACCCGCTGCTGACGTCGCTGCATGTTCTGAGGCGTTGGTGTTGTTGCAGCGATGTTCTCAGGCAGTGCATACGGGCTGCACATCTCTGCTTCTATCTTGATGAATCGGGTAAACTTCAGCAGATCAGGTTCGGTTCTGGGTTGTTCTGCTGAAAACTGGTACCATTGCCTTTTCAAGGTCGGTGTGAGCTTTTCAACCATAGCCTTCGTGACTTCTGGATTGAAGAGATAATGCCCGCAGTTGAGTGCTCGCAGAGTACCATTGATGTTTTCTACTTTGGTAGCGAAGGTGCAGACTTCACGTGGAGATTCAGTGAGGCGAGGTAAGGTTCGTAGTCGCTCCATCTCGGCCATGGCTATTGAGTCTGGCCGACCGAAGCGTAGCTCGAGTGTCTTCATGACTTCGTACGGGTCAGCGTTCACTATTAACAGACCCTGTACAGCTTCTTTTGCTATTCCTCGAAGGCTTCTTCTGAGTCTTGACATATTTTCTACTGCTGACAATCGATGCGCTGTCTCACAATAGGCGGCGCGGAAAGTGAGCCAATCTTGATGAGCTCCATTGAAGCAGGGAAGTTCAGAATGCTTCATTGGCTGTTGGTACTGTGCGGTCTGCACAGCTTGCGTAATTGCAGCAGCAAGTTCTCTCATGTCCGTCCTTGTATCTGGGACGACTAGTGCTGTAGGTTGTTGCGCGACGTGGACTGATGGCGTAGACGGCGGCACCCAGGTTGCAGTGGCAGGTTTCGACGTGTAGCTGTGATGCGGCGCCGTAGTGTAGATCGGTTGCCATGATGTGTTCGGTGCCACGTGCGTAGAGTTCGATGGCCAGGGCGCGCCGGGTTCTATTGGCGCTGGCCTTGGTTGCGGTTGAGCAGGCACGTAGTTCGGTTGCCAGGATGCGGTGGTGATCACTGGCGGCGGGTTCAAGTGTGGCTGCGCAGGCGCGGGGTTCGTCTGCCAGGAGGCGGCGGCACTCACTGGCGGCGGGTTCGGGTGCAACTGTTCGGTCGCAAAGTTCGGCTGCCAAGAGGCGGCGGCACTCACTGGCGGCATGTTCGGGTGCGGCTGTTCAGTCGCAAAGTTCGGCTGCCAGGAGGCGGTGGCACTCACTGGCGGCATGTTCGGGTGCGGCTGTTCAGTCGCAAAGTTCGGCTGCCAGGAGGCGGTGGCACTCACTGGCGGCATGTTCGGGTGCGGCTGTTCAGTCGCAAAGTTCGGCTGCCAGGAGGCGGTGGCACTCACTGGCGGCATGTTCGGGTGCGGCTGTTCAGTCGCAAAGTTCGGCTGCCAGGAGTCAGCGGCACTCACTGGCGGCGGGTTCGGGTGCAACTGTTCAGTTGCAAGGTTCGGCTGCCAGAGGGCGGCAGCGACCACTGGCGGTGGGTTCGGTTGCGGGGGCCTGGTGCTGACTCCCGCCGGTAAAGTCGTCGGGATGTCCCAGGCTACGGCGGTCGTCACTGGAACTGCAGGATCGATCGACGACTTTACCTCAGATTGATAAGGTCTGTTGGAGATGGCGAGCAGCTGACTTGAATGGAGCCAATTAGTCACTCGATGATCATTTCCAGCTTCCGAGGCGACGGAGGATACGTCTTCATCAGTTGACTCAGCTTCGATTTCGGCTAGGCGCGCGGCCGCTAAATTGGCTAATCGTTGTGCCAGCTCTGCTTTGGCCCTGGCTACGCGGCGCGCTTTTGAAGTTTTATCACTCTTCTGTGACGTAGGTTTGCTGCGGCGACCACTTTCTTTGTTCTCAGTTGTGACGTCTTCTTGCGCGGCGTGTTTAACTGTAGACGCGGTGGCGGCTGGGGCTTCCAAAGTGTTGGCCGTTGTTCGCGTCGCTTCTGTAGCGCTTGTGTCAGTCGTGGCTTCTGTAGCGGTTTCCGTAGCAGTTTCCGTCTGTTCTGTAACTGTAGTCGACGCCTGGCCGCCTCGTTTTCCCGTAGACCTCGTGACTGGCATTGTAAATTCTTCTCAATAATGAATCTTCACAAATAATCTTCAATAAGTTCGCTGGAGTCTTTTCTATAGTGACTTTCCTCAGATCCGGCGCTCGAAGGACCAATATTTGGGATGGAACCCAAACTATAATGTTGCTGGATTGGAGGAGTCACTTGGTTCAATTAAACTCTTCTTAAATCTTGAAGACTATTTATTTACAGTTCACAATATGGTTCATAAAAGAATATGTTACACAAACAATATATATAGTCGGTACAAGGTGTGGTACACGACAATGCTCAGTCGGTTCAAGGTGTGGAACACAACGAGACTTAGTCTGTTCAAGGTGTGGAACCCAACAAGACAAGTGTCTGTACAAGGTGTGGTACTAGACAATAGAGCGAAAGCCAGAGGACTTTCAAGCTCACTGAGTCAACTGCCGCTGAGTGACTGAATTTGACTGCCAGGGACGCCTATATTTATCACCCAAATTCCATGGGACACGTAGTGTAGCAAATGCAGACCCGGACAGCCAATACATTTTGAGAATTTCACAAATTAACTTGGACATTAACATTTGACCAATCACAAACATTTCGACATTCTGACGATAACCAATCAGAAGGGTTTTACAAATCTATTAGGTAATGAACACCTGCATATTTACTATTACATATTTACTGATCTTAATAACAACAAAACTGATATATATACATACTACAAAGTATGTATTCTATGGACAAACTGATTCTACGTTATATTCTACTTTTATATTCTATTTTTACATTATCACAAATCTATAAACTACAATAAAAACAAAGCAATTTTACATAATTATGTATCTCGACATGTACATAATTTTACATGGTGGACTTCGAAAACTTTCCACTGTCTGTATCCAATCCATGAGAAGCATGAATGGGAACAACCAATCACTGACTAGTCAAAATTCCTAACTACGAGCTTTATTACTATTGGTCAATTTTAGCGCTGTGGCATGCACTACCTGCGCTATACAAAAAAGTTACCTCAGTGAGCTTAACATTAAAACATACTTTTATCCTTATTTCAAGACATTACTAAACATAATAAGATATAATGAAAACATGACAAATAAACTAAATTAACTATAGGTATGAACTAAAGCGATTACGCTTCCTACATACATTCGTTTGAGCGTCCTGCACACTAGTGATAGATTTCACTCTAGTTTAGAAACATGAAATACAGGGGCGTAGCTACCGCGGTATAAGCCGTATCAATGATAAGAGGTCCCCACTTGTGGAAGCACGAATTCGTATAATATAGGCCACTACCTCAAATTCTTACTGAGAGGCTCGCAATATATGAATAATGCTGATGTGATAAGATGCTCCTATTTTCCCCAGTATTCTGTGCTAGTATGACCTATTTTGTAAAAAAAAAACCATAACCCATTTGGGCTTCACCGCAGTTGGGTAAAAGAGGAGCTCCATAATTTATTTTATATAGGTCCACTTTGGGACTGGCTAAGCCACTGATTAAATACCTACCAAACAAGCAATTTTAACACCAAATGCTTGCATATCAAAACAGTCAAATGCTTGACGAAGGCAAGGACACATACCCATTAGATCACTTGAAAATCTCTAATTAGATACCCTTAGAGTAACTTTGATCCAACTATCTTAAGTAGTTAACGTATCTACAAAAGTTAAAACTACTTGACCGATATAAACTGTGGAAAGCCGTAACATTTGAGGCCAGGAATCGCAATAGCAGCATTGAACAGGCCGTAATAGGTTGCTAGCCTCGGAATGTACGCCGCAATGGGCCATTTTGGGCCATTCCCCTAGTTGAGTCTAACAACTTGTGTGAGATGCCAGGCTCTCTCGAGAGTGGGCTGGAAAAAGTGTTTTGATTAGTATGTGCTTACGTGTTTTTATTAGTGTTACTAAAACAATAGAAAGAAAAGTTTATACTTGTTTCAATTGTGAGACGTAGGATAAAGTAAAAGACTATTAAACTGCCGATGAACTCAAAATTATGTATTTGAAGTCATAGGTTGGTTTAAAATAAGTCTCAAGTTGAGTTGTTAACTTGTGTGAGATGAGAGGCTTTCGCGAGGGGTTGGTAAGTGTTTGATTCAATTTCATTTGACATTAATTAAGTACTTTATTAGACTTCCTAACTTTGAAATAAAGTAAGAAACTGACTGGCTGACAGATCGATCATCGCATAGCTGAGATCACTTGGTCTAAAAGCAAGAAACTTTACACAAATGTTCCATAACGACAGTCCCGACGACGTCAGTGACGTCAGTGTGCACTAAGCAGGGATTTTTGGAAATGAGTGAGGGTTGAAAGTTTGTATGAAACTTCGTCATTTTTTCTTTGTCATTCCACGTGGTTTAAACCGCTGGCAGAGGCTAGTATCATTACAAAGAGTTAAAATTGTTTGTGTATTTGTTTATTGTTTGTAAAAGGAACTTATTCTCTTTTTTTTTTTCGGCGGGTTGGGAAATCATCCAATGACATCGCCCGCTCTGGGTGGAGCGGGAGGGCGTGTCAGAATCTTACTGACTAAAACCCACCCCTGTTCCTTCCCTGTCTGAGTGCTCAGAGGTGCGGTAACTCTGTTAAGAATTTATCCGCTACTCCTTGGCATGCAGGCACCAGCCATGATGGGCCCCGTCAGTGGTGGCTGATAATCATCTCTTTGAGGCGCGTGTGGAACACTACGCGCCGTCGACTCACGGGCTTGGTGCTGCTCGGACGGCGAGATACCCACTGCTCACCGTCCGCAGGCCCGGGTCTACGGTGGCCGGAGATCGTATGTCCTACGCCCAATGCGTCCCCTGCGGCGGTATCGGCCGGAGGCGTGAGGGACACTCCGTACTACTTGAGTCTCCCCACCCATCCCACCTCCGCCTTCGCAAGCATTACTGCTTCGCAGAAGGAGGAGACTGCTTCCCATTCCCTCTCGCTCCGTACCATGGCCTGAACCAGGGCCAGGCGCGAGAGGTCGCCGCCACCTATCGCATCCACGAGGACATGGCGGTGCTCCGCCCAAGCGGGACATATCTCTATTGTATGCTCCACCGTGTCCTCTGCTCTGGAATTATTACTAATACTAGTAAGACGAAAAACATTTCATTGGTTGAAAGCTAACTATCACTGATTGCATAAGCTACTCGTACTTTTGGTAACGAAAAATTAATGTTCGGTTCCCGTGAAATAGGCCCCTGGCCCTGCAGTCTCGACATAGTTAACGATCGCGTTACGATCGAAAACTAGTGTCATTTGAAAGGTGAATGCTTGTAGAACAAATATTGTTCAAGCAGTATGATTATATATCATTTGAGAAAAAAGATATGGGTTAAATACTATTTTAATGAATTGTCATATTTTTATCATTCAGCATTTTTTGTTTTTCATCACAAAACATACGAAAAACCTTGGCGTTTTGCTTATTTTACAAACGTATGCATTAATAAAAAAAGTAATGAAACTATTGGGCTTCCATGTACCTAAATGTTAAATATTTGTCACAATATTCAATACCTTTGTTATCATGCCTTTTATCCGCTAATATGCACTGGGCCGATCGTAAACCATACCAGGATTGCACCGCTTTCAAAGAAAAATGGCGGCAATAATGTGCGGGGCGACCCGACCACTCCACAGCTGCTTTTGTTAACGTATTCGTTGAATGAGCCACTTTTTTTTTTTTTTTTTGCGGAAGGGCGTGTCAGACTCTTACTGACTAAAACTCACCCCTGTTCCTCCCTGCCTCGAGTGCCCAGGAGCAAGGTAACTCTTTCGAATTTATCCTCCACCCCCGGGCAGGCATCGGCCGTGGCAGGCCCCGTCCTTTTGCTGACAACTCTTTGAGGCGCGAGTGGAACACTACGCGGCGTCGACTCTCGGGCCTGGTGCTGATCGGACGGCGAGTTACCCACTACTCGCCGCCCGCAGGCCCGGGTCTACGGTGGCCGGAAATCGTCGTGAATCGAACCCCCTGGCGTCTGATGCGGTGGCTGCGGCTGGGGGCGCTAGGGCGACTCGGCTGTTGTCAAGTCTCCCTAACGTATGCTGCCTCCCTCTTCGCGAGCATTACTGCTTCGCAGAAGGAGGAGACGGCTTCCCATTCCCTCTCGCTCCGTACCATGGCCTGAACCAGGGCACGGCGCGAGAGGTCGCTGCCGCCTATCGCATCCACGAGGGCACGGCGGTGCTCTGCCCAAGCGGGGCAAACCTCCACCGTATGCTCCACCGTGTCCTCTGGGCGATCCTCGCAGTGGAAACACCCGGGGGTCACCTCCACCTTGATCCGACACAGGTACCTACCGAAACAGCCGTGTCCGGTGAGCACCTGCGTCAGGCGGAAGGTGAGGGCGCCGTGACGCCTCTCCAGCCACTCCTCAAAGAGGGGCACTACCGCCTCGATGGTGGCGTGCCCAGCGCTGGGTTGCGACAGTCGCTCTCTCCATGTCACTATGAGATCCTGCCGGAGCTCGGTCCGCCGAGCCACGAGTTGTCGCGGCAGCGGAGTTTCGCCCCGGCGTTTGGCCTCCTCGCGCCACTCATACAGATGCGCGTGGATTTTTGCCTCCAGATCCCACGGTGACAGTCCGGCAAGGAGGCTCGCCGCCTCACGGGAGATCGTGCGGTATCCTCGGATGATGCGGATCGCCATGACCCTCTGGGATGAATGAGCCACTTCAAGTTGGTTTTTGTTTTCAATTCTAGGAACCATTGTTAAAATCAGACCAACCAATTCTACCTGCTTCGTGTGACCAATCAGCGACGAGTGCGGTTCCCACACAACACCCGAGGCTTTACGTCAGGTCCGCGAGCACAGTGCAGTCCATCGTTGACATTTGTTTCGTTGAGTACTGTGCGATTATTTTTGTTTGACCATCTCTTTCGACTCTGGCTTGTATCTCGGACTTGTTGATATCTAACTTGGTAACTTTTGCTTGTTTTACTGGACTTTGTGAATTGTATTCCTATAACTATGGCTGATAACCGTCAAATGTGTGTTTTGTGTAATCGATCTGTGATAAACAGGAGAAGATACGAGATAACACACGCTTGGTTTGAAGACAATCCCGCTGTAGCCCAATATATTATTGAAGCTGTTACTCCTGAACGTCAGGTAAGTCAAACTAAATCATTATGTCTTATTTGTCATGTCAGGAACTGGTAGTTTCTCACTTTAAAAAGTATCGTTATGAAGCGTTTTTACTGGTATTATATTATATACGTATTTAGAAAAAGAATACTGTTTATCTTTATCGGTTTTTTTTTATTTAGAAGAGTAACTAAGTATTTCATATCGACAATTTGTGAAACCATTTAAGCTATGCAGTTTAACTAATTGTAATATTCTCATCTTCAGCTAGAATACAACGGCCAGGAGTATATTTGTCGACCATGCTGGCAACGGGCAGAAAGAGCTGCGCAACCTAATGAATATACGCAACCACATGAATGTGCATTACAAATCGAAGAATATTCAAGACTCCCTAACACAGCGACGCGTTGTATGTTTGAAAACTGCAGACGAACGTTACTCCGAAGAATCCCGGATAATCTGAAAGTAACATTTTTAATTCATTTTAACTTTTATATTCCCAATAGCGCAAGAGTTTGCGTTCAACATTTGGAATCCAACAATTGGGATCAAATAATTGACAGCCCTAACTTGCTCCACGATTTCAATGCCACACAATTTTTGCATATCATGAGCCTCATGAAAATAGCAGTGCTTCGAGGATCTATATTGGATTTTGATCATATAGATGACATGGACATAAATGAAATATACATTCGATTGGGTGTCAGTCGAGAACAATTTATGAATATTTTGGAACAAACCCCGTCATTGTCGAACGTATCAACTCGGCCGAACACAACATTAGCCTGTTACCTAATGAAGCTGCGAAGTGGTGAAGCAAACGAAAGGCTGGCATCACTTTTCAACATGAGCCGGCGAACCCTTGAAAGACATCTTAAGTTAGCCAGGGATTCCCTTTTTTTGGTTTTCGTTCCTGGACATCTGGGTTACGATATTGACAGAAGGGACATAGCTAATCGAAATCTTCAAGTGCCAAACACCACACCACCACAACACACAACACCACTTATATCTACATTCAAAAGTCCACAAACCATTTATTCCAAAGGCGATCATATAGTCTACACAAATTCATGAATTTATTGAAACCATTTTTAATAGTATGCTGCAATGGTCATATAATAGATGCATTTGGGCCATATGCAGCTACAGAGTCGGATGCACAAATCCTAAAAAATATGATCGAAGACGAAGAAGGCAGTATTCATTGGTTTTTTAGACAAGGGTCATATAATAGATGCATTTGGGCCATATGCAGCTACAGAGTCGGATGCACAAATCCTAAAAAATATGATCGAAGACGAAGAAGGCAGTATTCATTGGTTTTTTAGACAAGGGGATGTGTTCATCTTAGACCGTGGATTTCGCGACGTAATCGACGATTTACAGGAGCGCCTGCGCTAGAATTTATTATTCTTATAGACAGGCAGAAAAATGGTAGGGAAGCTATAGAAAACTATTATTGCAGTTGCCTTAGCGGTAAACGCACTCTGGGTTGCTGCGCCCACATAATGTGTATAGTTTGGTACTTAGGGTGGGCGAGAAACCAAGAGGAAGACATTCTTTTGCCAGCTGATTTTTGAAATGAAATAATTGTTGATGACGATTAAAGTCCAATAATTACTGTAGTTATTAAGTAATATTGTATTATTGTAATCTGGCATAATGTTTTTATTTTAATAAATCAACGTATTTAACAAACCTTTAGTTTTATTTAAGCTATCATTATCTTATATTTGTATATTACGTATACAATAACATAGTCATATCATTATAATATACATAAAATTCATTATTATATCAATGTAACATCATCACGAGGTGTACAAAATATTGTATTTAAGATACAAACTGTAATCATTCCTTTTAAATGATTTAATTTGTTTTTTTTTTTATATAATCCACCTATTATAACTTTTTATCCAAGGAACTTACAGAAACAGTCTTTTGAAGTCTTATTGTATACATAACTGGCTACTAGAAAATAAATAGTACAGATGTGGCCGCCGATGGGACAAGCTCCATACAATTTTGCCCATTGTTCTTTTTATGTCCTCTAATATTTTGACAAGTTAATTTAATTGTTACAAGCCGTAAAAATTATTCATTAAAATTTACATAAATTATAAGCTTCATGAAAAATAGTGTTTGCAGGTTAACATTTACGCCGTCTCTGTACATATTTCAAGAAAATCAATTATTTTTTTAAGATAATCTAAAATTTTTCCTCACAAATGAGGGAGTTTTTTAACCAATAGTAATTTAACGATCGGTAGCTAACGTAAGTTTCGCTATATATCAATGTCGAGACTGCAGGCCCTGGGTCAAAATCGCGTGAAAAGACGATTGATTCTTATGAAGTCACAGGTAAGTCTTTCGTAACTTAAAAGGCGGGTACTGTTTTTATACTGCAATAGATTTACATAAAGGACGAATGGAAATGCGTCGTCGAAATCGCTTCTGCCCAAGAAAATAAACAACTTTCTTCAAGAAACCTTATACAATAAAATAAAACCGACCAAGTGCATGTCTGACATGCACTGGGCCGGTTTTTTTTAAGCACGTTTAGGGTTCCGTACCCAATGTATTTTTGACTATTTGTGTGGCTTTGGGTCAACAACATGCTTATACTGTGAAAATTGGAAGGCTGTAGCTCCAACCGTTTGGCAGTAAAACCTGTGTGACAGACGACAGACAGAGAGACAGACGGACAGACGGACTGACGGACAGACGGACAGACGGTCAGACGAACAGACGAACAGACGAACAGACGGACAGACGGACAGACGGACCAACGGACAGGCGAAAAGACGGACAGAAGGACAAACGGACAGACGGACAGACGGTCAGACGGACTGAGGGACAGACGGACATAGGGACAGATGGACAGATGAACAGGCGAACAGGCGGACAGATGGACAAACGGATAGACGAACCGACGGATGGCTCCGTTTAGACCTTTCGGGTACGGAACCCTAAAAAACGGGCTTCGCGAACAAAATTATTATTATGTATGTTCGGGCATAACTCCGTCATATATTGACGGATTTGCAAAATTCTTTTCTTGTTCGAAATAGGTTTGTTTCGAAATGGTCCCACTTAAATTTCATGTAGATCTGATGATGGGTTTCGCAGACAGACAACGGAACTCTTCAAAAATTGACAGCAAATCAACCACGATTGCTGCAATCGTATGTATAAGAATTGTTAACACAGTTTGATGGGGCACCACAACTAAAAAGTAAAAAATAAAAAACTTTTTTACAAAAAAATAGAACCGACTTCCAAAAAAAGTGCAAAATAACTTTAATTTCGGAAGTCGGGGTCAAAAAACGAAGACACAAAACCAAAAACACCGACTTCCGAAATTAAAGTTATTTTGCACTTTTTTTGGAAGTCGGTTCTATATTTTTGTAAAAAAAAAAAAATATTACGGTGTTTTCTATTACTTTCTTGAGGCAAGTTGTTTATTTCTGATGGGCCTCATCAGAAGGCTTAAAGTTACCCAAAGGGCAATGGAGAGAGCAATGCTCGGCGTTTCCTTACGTGATAGTATAAGGAATAATAAAAAATCGATGGGGCCAAAAAATTCTGGAGTGGTGACTGCGTACCGGAAGACGCAGTGCAGTGCAACTAACAATAATTGTATTAAATTACCTACTGTTTGATTTTGAAAACTTAACGGATTTTTAAAATCAAGAAGCGCTCTCGCAGACAGCCACGAGGCGAGAATACACAATGGGCTTTATCACGTCACTGTAAGGATCCTGATCTCTTGAGTCTCAAAAATAACACAATATTACAGGCCAGCCTAGAGTCGCGGGACCTGCCAGGGTCGCGGGACATGTCAGGGTCGCAGGTGTGTGATTGAAACGGCCAACGCGACCCTGGCACTAGCAACTGAAGGAACACAGGTGAGTTTTAGTCAGTAAGAGTCTAACCCACACCCAGAGCTGGAGGAATGTTTGCCCACCCAATATAAAAACATATTACTCACAAAAAATAACCAATCTGCCTAGCCTTTTCCCAACTATCTTGGGGTCGGCTTCCAGTCTAACCGGATGCAGCTGAATACCAGTATTTTAATGGAGCGACGGCCTATCTGAACTCCTGGGTTGTGGAGGTCAGATAGGCCTGGGTGTGTAGGTGTTTACTGGGTAATACAATACCCCTTGGTAAGACTGATTGTCAGACTTTCGGGCTTCTGACGACCCGTAACGACTGTCAAAGATCCACGATTGACAACCGGAACCAACGGCTTAACGTGCTTTTCGAGGCACGAAGGAGTCTCGGTATGTAAAGATGGTCACCTATCCGTGGACCAACCCTGGCAAGCGTAACTTAACCTGATGGATTGACCCGTGCGGCTGCTAAATATATTATACACAATTGATACAATTTTAATCTCACCACCTCCACTGCCAAAGCCGCAGTTAAATTAAAAATTCAGTATATATTTAAACTTACTAGCGACGTCCTAATAACTGTGTATCAACCACGCTATAGCCTAATACTGACCACGAATAGCGTTAGTACTCGTAAGCTCACAAATTGATATTCAACCAGCAATGCACGACCGTGCGTCGAAATATAAACAGAGCTAACGTTGCCTTATTTCAAACTGAACTTTGGTTTCCGATTCATAAATGCTGTTGGGAATTTCATTACAAGAACCATGCTTTTACAGTCTGATTGGACTCTATGTTAGGGTTTTATTCGCTGAGGTTGTACCGAGATATATGTTTGAATTCTTTTTTTATAGAATTAAGTAAATCGGGTTGATACAGTTATACATGATGAAAAAGGAAAGATGGATGGATTGTATGAGGGGTGGTGTGAAAGAAAAGGGAGTCAGTGATAGCGTGACGATTGACAGGACAGAATGGAAGAAAGAAACGTGTTGGGCTGACCACAAGTAACATGAGATAAGGACACGAAGTTGGTGATAGTTCGACGACATTTGGGAACTCGGGTGAACAGTGGTGCTCTAACAGCCGATGCACTGAGGTGGTCTCTTAAGAGGTCACAGGTAAAAGGAATTTTATCTAGGGTAGGGACTATCGAGGTTTTAGTGAGGTAAGAGTTCCACACTCCGGTCTTATCTCCAAAGTCCGGGCGCCTTTTGAAGATTTCCTACTGAACACAAAAACGTACTTGGGATTTAGACAAACTTACCATGTTATTTGGGAGTGACCACGCGATAACGTTACATTTCGGAAGCACGTATCAATACCATACATTTCGGGTGTTTTAACTGTTTTGATCACTAATTGAATATCACTATGTCTGAGGTCGGGTCCACACACTTATGGTTTAAGTGAATCTGATCAAGATCTCCGTCACGTGGCATCGACGAGTATATATATACATTTATTTATTTATTGTTGATAGGCACGCGTGACCACTATCTCACCTGATGGTAAGCGATGTATATTAATATACGGTCTATCATTTCGACTCTCGCGGCATTTTTCCCCAATCATCAAAGGGGAACGCGTTGCCGACACGCTGACAAGATATGGACTTAGGATACGATACACTAAATACGACGCGCCCCATTTGGAACTTCAAAATTATACAAGTGTGGCCTCGGTTTCAGCTCTTCAATCTTCATATGTTTGCTAGAACTTTGGTCAAATGAATAGGCAACCTATAACTGAGTATAACTTACTTAAGTTGAGTGACATAGCTGAACATGTTAGGTAATTAGAAAGTTACTTGATCTACATTTATTATTATTCACGCTGGAAGTTCTCAAACTTTGTTATCATCAACTCGGCCTACATCAGTCCATTTCTGAACACAAGGTCTGCCCGAGTAGGTATGCGCTATACAACTTTAGTGACTTGGCTAATCGTGTTGGTCTCTCAAGTGTGGCTAAATCGACCATTTTGAATACTGTATAGACTTCATATAATGCTATGGCCTATTCGCACAGAACCCATCCTAAGTTGCAGCACTAGTTATCATTATTCAGTGCAGTATGGCAATATAAGGCAGTATCTTTAGAACACAGCTCCGAGAAACGCCTCTCTATTGCAGACTTACAACACAATGGGTAAAGCAACTTTAGAAAATATAAGTAGTTACTAATAATAACAGTTTTTGAGTACTTTTCCAACAAAGATGTGCAAGGTACTTAGCTGGTGCGAGGATGTGTAGCGGCTCTGTGGAAATATGTGAATGATTTTACAAATGCTGTGGGAGATAGGTAGGCGGAACGAGGATGCGTAGCAACTAGTTTTTCTAAGGTACATCATTACTCGCTCACGTCCTTGGCACATGGCCTTCCTACACATTCCTCGCTCAACATCGACCTTCCCCAAGAACCACAACGACCGGTCCCTTTCGCCCTTTGGGTGACTTTAAGCCTTTCAATGAGGCCCATTGTGAGCGATCACATTTCAGTGCCATATGTCATCAACAGCAATATACCTACACTGGTCATAAACTTTCGTCTAGAGACACTGGTATACGAGATGAGAAGATACCGCGTAGCTTCTTGAACGCTGTCCATACGATACACATACGACGGTTGAGTTTTTTCTCAAAGTTAGGCCTACCTAACTGGACCGTTTGTCTCAGGTAAATTTACATTTATCCTTAATTTGATAATAATAATTGTGAACCCACCGGGGGTTCTCCTTGGGTGTACTTGTACAACGCGTACAGGGATAATAGTCGGTTGGTGCCTCATATCTTAAAAAGGGGCTTCTGCGAGTTGGCTTTGACCGCTCCAAAGATCCGGGATCTCAGAGTCCCGAAAAATTACACTCCGAGATAGGAGTGGGTGCTACATGGGTATCTATCATTATTTTTAATTTTTTTTTTGGGATCGGAAATTATCCAATGACATGAGCGGGAGGGCGTGTCAGACTCTTACTGACTAAAACCCATCCCTGTTCCTTCCCTGCCCTGAATTCCCAGGGGCGCGGTAAATCTATTTCGAATTTATCCACAACCCCTGGGCAGGCATCGGCCATGACGTGCCCCGTCATGGTTTGCTGACAACTCTTTGAGGCGCGCGTGGATCACTACGCGCCGTCAACTCTCGGGCCTGGTGCTGATTGGACGGTGAGCTACCCACTACTCGTCGTCCGCAGGCCCAGGTATGGGTATCTACCATGACCTTAGTTTTGTCAATGTTTATTTGAAGAACCACTCTTTCGGAAGCTCTACTGAGGTCATCGAGCATTATACTGAGGTCCTCTATAGTCTCAGCCATGAACTTACTATATGTCGATAAAGGTGAGTGATGTAATCGCCATTGACGTAAATAGCCTTCTCCAGTCCTGAACCTTGAAGACATCCTCCATTGCGGCTGCGAACAGTTTTGGAGAACTGACATCTCCTTGCCTCACACCCTGCTACAGGAGGATAGGTTTCGAGGTCCGGTACTGAAGTCGGACTCACATGGTGGCGTTTCTTTATAAACACCTCGATAATCGTACATCGAGGATGATGTGTTTGTACAAAAAAGTCAATCTGATATTGTTGGAGAGACTGCAGTACAGCCCAAATCTCGATCGAATCGAAGGCTTTCTCTTAGTACAGAAACGCTAAGCATAGAGGCAGATTATAGTCTTTGGTTTGGTGTATGTATGTGGTCTATGGTTTTAAAACCTTTTTGGAAAACCGGCTAGTTCAGGAAGTTGGAAGTCGTCAAACCTGCGTGCGAGACGGTTCGTGATGACTTTGGAAGACAACTTGTAGACATGGCTCAGAAGTAAGATGGGCTTTTCTTTAAAAGGAATTGTCACCCATCTTCTAGAAGAGTACCACCACACCGGCGCCGTTCTTTTTTAACCTGTTTTAGGGACATTCTAATCTCACATAGGCTGCCGTTCATGATGTCTTCAGCACAGTGTGGGGTCAATCTAGCTCTTGGGTCGTTTGCTAGATTCGTTTGACGTGTATAACTGTCCATAGAATGTATCAATCTCCCTCAGCAGCTTCGATTTGGCGGATATGGTCCTGCCATCGTCGGTCTTCAGTTTCGTGAGCTGGCTCTGCCCAATAGTCAAATCTCTTGCAAAGACCTTGGAGTCTTTTCTACGCTCAATTTACTACTACCTGGGGGTCTTTAAATCAAGAGTGAATAGGTTACTTCTAGGCAAGCGTGTTCCGTCGTCGATCACATCATCGCTTACCATCAGGTCAAAAAGTGGTCAAACGCGAGCCTAACAATCAATCTATCCTTTTCTCAACTGTATTTGGGTTGGCTTCCAGTCTCACCAGATGCAGCTGAACTGCAAATCAAAAATATAAAAAATAGCTTCAATCGAGCCTCTTGACATAATCTTACACATCATTCACATAACTGAATAGTATCACAACATTATTCTTCACCAAAGAACCACCAGCCAAAAATGCCTAACGAATTTTAATTACTCCAAACTAAACGACGAAAGTAATTAGGAAAATTACAGCACGTACGTAAGCTTATGGTCTTAAAAGTTATAATAGAAAGAGCACTTTGTCATGTCAAGCTTTTAGCAGCCTCTTTAATTTCTCTTTGTGCATTAAATGAAGACATTAAATCGTTTACGTCAGGGCATAATGAGAGAAAGTAAATGAATCAGGACCTTACAGGGAGGTACCTACAATATGAGTTTAATGAATTGATGTAATATTGCAAGGGCAGGCTGGAGTGTTGTTTACGTAATCATGTTCCTTTTGAACGTATCTTTATGACCTTTGTGTTTTAATGGGAATTAAGATGTGTGGATGTTTATCGACACATTAATCGTAGGCCTCATACTACATTATTTTGCATAGTAGGGTCTAATACGTAAAGAAATACAAACAAGAAATACATAGAGTACCTGTTTGTTCTTAATGTTTGTATCTTGAATTGGTTCAAGATCTAGATTTTTTTCATAGATTTTTTTTACACTCAATAAAAATTACTTTTTTATATAAAAATCTACTTGTTTGAACTTATTTATTTGTTGTGGTGTGGGAAATTATCCAATGACATCTCCCGCTTTAAGGTGGAGCGGGAGGGCGTGTCAGACTCTTACTGACTAAAATCTACCCCTGTTCCTTCCCTGCCCTGAGTGCCCAGGGGCGCGGTAACTCTGTTTCAAATTTATCCACAACCCCTGGACAGTTGTTTGATCTCTGCATGATTTTTCTTGCCACAATGGTATGAGAAACCAAAAACCACCAAAAAGAAGGTCTTTGCTTTGTGCTAAAATCCACAGAAATCAAAATGTACCTACTTCTTGGTACTCGTTATATTTTGTACCACGTATAGTAACAGTATGTTAACATTACCAAACGAGACACAAACACGCAAAAATTAACCTTAAGTAATAAATTTTAATGGCTTCAAGTAAAGTCTTTATTATGATTCCATTTGCAACAATTGAGTTCGTGAGCAAAGCCTTTAAAATACTAATTGTAAGCCGTTGGAAGCACACTCTTAAAACTGTAAGTCTTAAAATAAATAAAATTTTACGGGCGGCGTTAGTATGTAAATGTACTGATTACACTCGTGAGTCTTTTCTGATACAAGTAATAAGATTTATAACAAACAACCTAGTTTAAAGTACCAATGATGGTGTCATTGGTGATTTTAATTGCCTTATTATGTTTTGCATCATGGTCATTGGCAATCACAGGACAACTTGCTTTCCAGATAAAAAGTACTATATATCGTATATATACGTTATATATATATATATATATATTGTCGGCCACCGATAGATCTTACACCTTGTATATCGACGCCTTATAGTGAAAACCTCGTTAGTGTAAAAGAAGTAACTTTTCAGGAGGAAGGGTAAACTGCGTGCTGTAAAATTTTTGTACGGCGTCTTCGTCCGACATGAACAGTACTTACCTTCTTTCGTAAAACACGAAATTATACAGCTACAGCAGGATAAACGCATGTACCTAATCAATTTTCAAATAAGAAACGACACGTCCGTTGCAAAGTATTCACGCAAACTGACAGATGCGAGTATTTACGAGGTTTTCATTTACTGTCATAGATGGCGCTACGAGTATCGAATGAACAAATTATTCAGATCAGGATGTGCGTTGCGTGGTTTTCTTCCTAGAAACGCAATAACATATTACCGAGGTTTTCACTCTAAGGCAAACGGCGATATGCAAACTGATACTTTTCAGGAGAGACCAAAACTGCTTTTCAAAGAAGGTATTATACCTTTGTACTGGTTTTAAGTAAGGCATTTTTGTTGTTAGATGAATTATAATCTAGGAGACATTTACGATTTAATACCAGAAAATAATTCTGGTGTTAAATCTTTAATGCCTACCGTCACATGAGCGTAAGGTGAAAAATTAGTGGACTGTTTATGACTTTTCTGTGATACAATAGTTCTTGTAGTAGGTAACGAAACGGCCCAGCCACATAATTTGACTGAGGTTTTGAGTTTGTGAAGTTAGGGCTTGTACAGTTAAGTCGTGTAGAGTTAGAAGCTTGGCTCTTCTCTAACTTATTGACAGTGTGAGCCATATGGTCTTGTTTTGGTAACATTTTACATGAAAATGTTTTTGGTGGGTTTCGTATTCGGATCAGTACTTTCAGAAATTACTTGCAAAGAAACACAAAAAACACAATATTTAACGTTACCTATACTAATACTTACAATTATCAATATATGTTAATATTCTTAATAAGAAAGTAACTGTATACTTCTGTCTGTTACCTCTTAACGTCTTAACGGCTGAACAGATTTAGATGAAACTTGGTACACTGATAGGTCAAGTCCCGGAATAGGTCATAGTATACTTTCTGTTCCGGAAATATGTATCCGTGGGATAATAAAATTTTCTACCAATACGCGGGCAAAGCAGAAGCAGAAGGTAATATTATAGTTATAGAAACATAATCAGCCTATAAGTTGCTCACTGCTGGGATACAGGCCTCCTCTCCGTGAGAGGGAACGGGCTGTAATCCACCACGCGGGCCCAATGCAGTTTCGTTATTGTCGCATCTATAATCTTTGCTTTTTAATTTTGGTCTGTCCATCCGAGGCCTATACCTCATGTTAACAGTCTCTTAGCTATCTAAGAGACTGTCAACATTAGAAGGCTTTCATTTTGCATTAATGTATATATCAATCACGCCAAGGAAACCAAATTATAAAATTTTGGAAAATATGTTTTTTTATGGCTCCTTGGAGTTGTAAAGATTATTTTTCAATTCAGTGATTCGTTTGCGAAATATTAAACTTTAAATTGATATTTTTTGTTAGAGTTGAGCGTCCCCTGCAAGCTAAACTGTTGGCTTGAAAAATCTGAAAAAAATCGTGATTATAGTATATATAATGAACTTTTAAGAAAAACTATCACGGCTAAGTTGGCTCTGCTGGTTTAAAAGTAATCGTGGCTCAACTTTTAAAATGCACCTACTTGGAAAATTTCGTACAAAAATATTTACGTGTAAAATTATGAAAAAAATATAATATCTTAAAATACATTCATAACATAATAGGTAGACCCCTTCGAGTCCACACGTTGTAACGGGTACCTACGGAACACTACATTGTGTCCCAACACACACTTGGCCGGTTTTTTTGGTTTTGAGAGCATTGGTAATATTATTTATTCCGTTTATTTATTTTCTATACTTATAAATTATAATTTTAAATATTTCTTATGAATTTATTTATTTTAACACTTTACGCACATACTAGTACAGAGGCGGACTTAATGCCTCAGGCATTTTCTACCAGTCAACCTTAGGGTGATGCAGAAACAAATAGTGGTAGGTGCCTTAAGGAAAAAAACAAAAAAATACAGAGCATCTTTATTTAAATGCAAAGGTACATAAATACATATGTAAACTACAAATAAAATATATACTCATATGAATAAACTTAATAAACAAATATACACAAGTCAACAACATAGGTACAAATAGATGATTGGAAAAAGAATTAACGCTGTGAGGATACTACTGCCAACTCAACAACGAATCATATATAAAAAAAAAAATTAAATTATAAAAATAGTAGTCCGCCGGTGTCGGGACCATGGTCCAAGCTACCGGTGGTTAGGGCTCCAGAGACAGTAACCTCTTCACAATGCAAGCCGTATCGAGGAGTACTGCCTTCTGTATCAGGCCTCTGATCGAAATATATAATTATTAATATATATTTTTTTATATTATTCCGTTTATTCATCTTTCTTACTTATAAAATACATTTTAAAATATTTCTTAAAAACGAATAATAAAAAACATTTAAAAATATAAAAATAGTAGCCCACCAGTATCGGGAACAGGGTCCAAGCTACCGGCGGTCAGGGCTCCAGAGAGAGGAACCGCCTGACAATGCGAGCCGTGTCCAGAAGTACTGCTTTCTGAATCAAGCCCTTGATCCAGCCGCCTAACGAGAGCCTCCTGAGGTGTTGGTCAAGGCTCGTGGCTATTAAGCCATTGGCTGACACGACTATCGGTACAATGATCGCTGAGTCCACATCCCACATGTCGACAACCTCGCGAACCAAGTCAATATACTTGATTTGTTTATCTTTCTCAGCTTTCACGAGGTTCTCGTCATGTGGGACGGTAATGTCAACAATCACTGCACGCCTCTCGATTCGGTCTACCACCACTATATCAGGCTTATTGGCTACAATAGTCCTGTCAGTAATGATGGACCGATCCCAGTACAATGAGATATGACCATTATCGAGAACTGGGTCGGACGCATGTCTGTAGTACAGCACTTCTGATTCCACAAGAGAGTACTTCAGAGCAAGTTGCTGGTGGATAAACCTGGCTACAAGGTTGTGCCTATGCAAGTACTCACCGTTAGCTAGACGAGAATAACCAGAGATTATGTGGCGGATTGATTCTCCCGGACGATGACATGCCCGACATATGTCAACCGTGCCGTCCTTCACAATCAATCTCCGGTAGTTTTCGTCATGATAACTTCGTCCATAATTGCACAGACAAAACCTTCGGTTTCCCCAAAGAGGTCACCGACACGCAGCCAGGTTACGGACGCTAGTTGGTCTACATCGGGCTCATGTAGGGCCTGGAAAAAGCGTCCGTGAAGTTCCTTACTCTGCCATACTTCTCTGCGATCGTTAGTGTTAAGCACTAGAGGTTTGCGCCAGTTCTCGTTAGCCAAGGAGAGTAGAGTAAGGCCCTTATCCACCGCCACTACATCTCGATGCATACCCACGTCAGCAGCTAGTAAATATTCCCTTAGACTGCATACCTCACGCTTGTGAGGGTCTTAGCATTTGAAAAGCCTCGGCCTCCACACATCCGCGGGATATACAGTCTCATCACCGACGAACGTGGGTGATGCATTCGAAATGCAGTCAGCAGTGTACGAACACGCCTATCCAGGGCGTCAAGTTCTGTTTAAGTCCATTTGAGTACGCCGAAAGAGTACATCAATACCGGCATGACCCAACCGTTGAAGGCGCGCACCTTGTTTCCGCCCGACAGAAGGCTTTTAAATACCTTCTTCAGGCGGCCAAAAGAAGCGCTCCTTCAACGATTGATTCATGTCAGTAACATTGATACCTGACGCTTCCGACATACCCAAATACTTATAGGTTTCGGTTGGAGAGAGGGATCTCAGGTTTATGGAATCCGAGAGTTGAGTTCCCACGGATTCCACAATCTCCCCTCGCTTTACATGCATGACCGCACATTTGTCGACACCAAACTCCATCCTGATGGCACTATTGAAGGTTTCAGTCACCTTCAGTAGCTCCATCAGTTGCTGATTGCTGGGGGCAAAAAGTTTCAAGTGATCCATGTAAAGGAGGTGAGATATAACCTGACCACATCTCTTCAACCGATAGCCTAGCCCTGAATTCTCCAGCAGTGTGCTTAGAGGATTCAAGGCCAGGCAAATCCAAAGCGGAATCAAACTGTCACCCCGGAATATACCCCGCTCGATCCTTATCGGTTCGCTATTCCTCTGGATTTGTCGACATCCTGGATAGCGAAGGACCGTTCTCCATTGCCCCATACACGACATTAGGAAGGTGCGTAGTGTTGCATCAACTTTATAAAATTCTAGCACCCTCATGAGCCATGTATGAGGAACTGAGTTACAGGCCTTCTTATAGTCTATCCAACATGTCGACAGATCCTTTCGGGAACGCCAAACCTCTTGGCTAATGGTCATATCTATGAGGAGAAGCTCCTTAGTACCGCGGGACCCATTCCTACATCCATTTTGAGAGGCAGACATGATACAGTCACTATCTATAATGTGTGTTGATCTTAGCTCTCAAAATGGATGTAAGAACCTTAGAGACCGTCGGTAAGTACGTGATCGGTCTATAATAATAATAATAAGTTGTTCTCGTCTAGCTAACGGTAAGTAGGTACTTGCATAGGCACAACCTTGTAGCCAGGATTATCCATCAGCAACTTGCTCTGAAATACTCTCTTGTGGAATCGGAAGAGCCCTACTACAAGTACGTGCCCGACCCAGTTCTCGATAATGGTCATATCTCATTGTACTGGGATCGGTCCATCATCACTGACAGGACTATTGCAGCCAATAAGCCTGATATAGTGGTGGTGGACCGAATCGAGAGGCATGCAATGATTGTTGACATAGCCGTCCCGCATGACGAGAACCTCGTGAAAGCTGAGAAAGATAAACAAATAAAGTATCTTGACTTGGCTCGCGAGGTTGTCGACATGTGGGATGTGAACTCGGCGATCATTGTGCCGATAGTCGTGTCAGCCAATGGCCTTTTAGCCACGAGCCTCAACCAACACCTCAAGAGGCTCTCGTTAGGCGGCTGGATCAAGGGCTTGATTCAGAAAGCTGTACTTCTGGACACGGCTCGCATTGTCAGGCGGTTCCTCTCTCTGAAGCCCTGACCGCCGGTAGCTTGGACCCTGTTCCCGATACCGGTGGGCTACTCTTTTTAAATGTTTTTTTTATTTTTTTTATTGAAATATTTAAAAATGTAAACTATATGTATACAAATAAATAAATGGAATATTAATATTTATTTATTTCTCCTCACAAAAATCAGACTATATATCTATAATTTTTAGGTTCCGCAGTACTACCTGATTTATGGAGCAGGTGGGTTATTCCTGTAGTTAGAAATTGGGGCAGCGACCCTGACTCTAAGGCACACTGGATCTGAGATGCCAAGCGGACATGCGACCTTGTGAACAATTTTATCCAGAAGTTGTGCAGCCTGTCCAGTCCTGGAGATTTTCAGTTAGGTAACGGACGGACTGCACGAGGTACATCTTGGGGGCTGATGATATTTGCTCCCATTTCTGGTATTTGATCGCACGCGCGCTCAACATCCCGAATCCAATCGCCCGCGATATGACAGACAGGCAACGACCAGATGCTACGCCAGAATGAGTTTATGGTGTCATCATCCGACAGGTGCGTATTAGTCACACCTTGGTCCGGCCGCTCCCAATCTCTATACACCCACCTTTCCTTACTTCGGAATGTGCGATTCTGGGTGTACCGTTCCACTCGCCGCTTATACCTGCGAATCCGGTTTGCCCATGCATATACTTTCTGCTTCAGGAAGTCGATGCACTCTGTGACATGGGACAAATAGTCTCGGGGACTAATGTCAGTCCCCGAAAACGCCCGTCTTACAAAAGGCATCACTCTTGGGCGAATGTTGCCCTCCCTGAAGCAGATTAGTTTGCCTATGAGTGCTCTAGTCCCACCAATACGATGCTCGATCGTGCACTGCCAAGCCGGAATGGCTGATTTCGGTCGTGTAGCTCTGTCATTAGGAAATTTGACGTGAGCTACACGACATGCCGCTACAGCTGCGCAGTACAGTATCGAGTGTGTATTAGTGAGGTCTTCGCAGTCATCAAAATAATTTGACAACTGCGAATCCAGAGCAACCACCAGCGCCCTATTCTTGTTATGCATGGGCAAATGTGGTAAACGTGGCCTAAGTTCGAGCGGCATGTTGCGATATTCCCGAATAGCACACTCCAAAGCGCTCCTCAATTCATCATTGTACTGGGTTAAGAACCCGTTTGTAACCATGTCATTAAACTCTTCGTCAGCGTGGCTGGGAATATAGTTAGACGATGGTACCACCACTGGTACCACAGTCTGCGACGGAGGGGCATTGACATGGCTACCCATTTCAGATCGGAGGCGATCAAGTACAGTATCATCCAACATATGATTACGCTGGATGAACCGCACCTGATCCGAAAGTCGTTGGGCCGAAACGTTGACGGCTGGCTCAAGCACCTGGAACAAAGAGAGCATCCGAACACGGTACGCGGTCAGGTTGTTACTTCTCTCTGTAGCCCCATAGTATGAGCTCATGACGTTTTCATTGATGGATTGCGTCCATCGCATGCGCTGCACACTTCCGCCGGGAACTGGGATCAGAGGCCAGCGGGCCTCGAGTTCCTAAGCCGCTTGGCGGCCGGCGTCCTCCCCGTCGACGCGCAGGTGGTGGTGTCGTCAGCGGCGAGTAGTACTCGTCACTCGAGCTCGACGCAACTGCCACAGCCGGTTTCACAGCACTCACGGAGGGGCTGAATTCCGGCAGCGGTGAGGCGGAGCTGAACGACGAGGCCGGAGGTGGTGGGCGTGCATTTCGAGCTGCGGCTCTCGTCAACATACTTATTTCTCGTCTAATGACTGGCCTGTTGGTCTAGTGGTTAGTGACCCTGACTGCATACCGGAGGTCGTGGGTTCGATTCCCACCCAGGACAAATGTTTGTGTAATGCGCACGATCATTTGTTCTGTGTCTGGGTGTAATTTATCTATAATATGTATGTATTTAGAAATATATAAGTATGTTTATCAGTTGTCTAGTACCCATAACACAAGCTCTGCTTAGCTTGGGACTAGATGGCGTTGTGTGATAGTTGTGGAATATTATTATTATTATTATTATTTCGTTTATTCATTTTTTAAACATATTAAATACATTTTTAAATATTTCTTAAAAAAGAATATATAAAAAACATTTAAAAATATAAAAAATAGTAGCCCACCGGTATCGGGAACAGGGTCCAAGCTACCGGCGGTCAGGGCTCCAGAGAGAGGAACCGCCTGACAATGCGAGCCGTGTCCAGAAGTACTGCTTTCTGAATCAAGCCCTTGATCCAGCCGCCTAACGAGAGCCTCCTGAGGTGTTGATCGAGGCTCGTGGCTATTAAGCCATTGGCTGACACGACTATCGGTACAATGATCGCTGAGTCCACATCCCACATGTCGACAACCTCGCGAGCCAAGTCAATATACTTGATTTGTTTATCTTTCTCGGCTTTCACGAGGTTCTCGTCATGTGGGACGGTAATGTCAACAATCATTGCACGCCTCTCGATTCGGTCCACCACCACTATATCAGGCTTATTGGCTACAATAGTCCTGTCAGTGATGATGGACCGATCCCAGTACAATGAGATATGACCATTATCGAGAACTGGGTCGGGCGCATATCTGTAGTACGGCACTTCCGATTCCACAAGAGAGTACTTCAGAGCAAGTTGCTGATGGATAATCCTGGCTACAAGGTTGTGCCTATGCAAGTATTCACCGTTAGCTAGACGAGAACAACCAGAGATTATGTGGCGGATTGATTCTCCCGGACGATGACATGCCCGACATATGTCAACCGTGCCGTCCTTCACAATAAATCTCCGGTAGTTTTTCGTCATGATAACTTCGTCCATAATTGCACAGACAAAACCTTCGGTTTCCCCAAAGAGGTCACCGACACGCAGCCAGGCTACGGACGCTAGTTGGTCTACATCGGGCCCATGTAGGGCCCGGAAAAAGCGTCCGTGAAGTTCCTTACTCTGCCATACTTCTCTGCGATCGTTAGTGTCAAGCACTAGAGGTTTGTGCCAGTTCTCGTTAGCCAAGGAGAGTGGAGTAAGGCCCTTGTCCACCGCCACTACATCTCGATGCATACCCACGTGAGCAGCTAGAAAATATTCCCTTAGACTGCATACCTCGCGGTTGTGGAGGGTTTTGGCATTTAAAAAGCCTCGGCCTCCACACTTCCGCGGGATATACAGTCTCATCA
Source organism: Polia nebulosa (assembly GCA_951329385.1). Taxonomy (NCBI): domain Eukaryota; kingdom Metazoa; phylum Arthropoda; class Insecta; order Lepidoptera; family Noctuidae; genus Polia; species Polia nebulosa. The sequence goes on along the minus strand of OX589588.1, from coordinate 16,104,685 downwards.
CTGAAGAACGTGGGTGATGCATTCGAAATGCAGTCAGCAGTGTACGGACACGCCTATCCAGGGCGTCAAGTTCTGTTTGAGTCCATTTGAGTACGCCGAAAGAGTACATCAATACCGGCATGACCCAACCGTTGAAGGCGCGCACCTTGTTTCCGCCCGATAGAAGACTATTAAATACCTTCTTCAGGCGGCCAAAGAAGCGCTCCTTCAACGATTGCTTCATGTCAGTAACATTGATACCTAACGCTTCCGACATACCCAAATACTTATAGGTTTCGGTTGGAGAGAGGGATCTCAGGTTTATGGAATCCGAGAGTTGAGTTCCCACGGATTCCACAATCTCCCCTCGCTTTACATGCATGACTGCACATTTGTCCACACCAAACTCCATCCTGATGGCACTACTGAAGGTTTCAGTTACCTTGAGTAGCTCCATCAGTTGCAGATTGTTGGGGGCAAAAAGTTTCAAGTCATCCATGTAAAGCAGGTGAGATATAACCTGACCACCTCTCTTCAACCGGTAACCTAGTCCTGAATTCTCCAGCAGTGTGCTTAGAGGATTCAAGGCTAGGCAAAACCAAAGCGGACTCAAACTGTCACCCTGGAATATACCCCGCTCGATCCTTATCGGTTCGCTATTCCTCTGGATTTGTCGACATCCTGGATAGCGAAGGACCGTCCTCCATTGCCCCATACATGACATCAGGAAGGTGCGTAGCGTTGCATCAACTTTATACAATTCTAGCACCCTCATGAGCCATGTATGAGGAACTGAGTCATAGGCCTTCTTATAGTCTATCCAACATGTCGACAGATCCTTTCGGGAACGCCGAACCTGTTGGCTAATGGTCATATCTATGAGGAGAAGCTCCTTAGTACCGCGGGACCCATTCCTACATCCATTTTGAGAGGCAGACATGATATAGTTACTATCTATATGTGTGTTAATCTTAGCTCTCAAAATGGATGTAAGAACCTTATAGACCGTCGGTAAGCACGTGATCGGTCTATAATTTTTAGGTTCCGCAGTACTACCTGATTTATGGAGCAGGTGGGTTATTCCTGTAGTCAGAAATTGGGGCAGCGACCCTGACTCTAAGGCAGACTGGATCTGAGATGCCAAGCGGGCATGCGACCTTGTAAACCATTTTATCCAGAAGTTGTGCAGCCCGTCCGGCCCTGGAGATTTCCAGTTAGCTAACGGACGGACTGCACGAGCTATATCTTGGGGGCTGATGATAATTGCCCCCATTTCTGGTACTAGATCGCACGCGCGCTCAACATCCCGAATCCAATCGCCCTCGGTATGACAGACAGGCACCGACCAGATGCTGCGCCAGAAAGAGTATATGGCGTCATCATCCGGCAGGTGCGTATTAGTCACACCTTGGTCCGGTCGCTCCCAATCCCTGTACACCCACCTTTCATTACTTCGGAATGTGCGATTCTGGATGTACCGCTCCACTCGCCGCTTATACCTGCGAATACGGTTTGCCCATGCATATACTTTCTGCTTCAGGAAGTCGATACGCTCTGTGACACGGGACATATAGTCTCGGGAGCTGACACCAGTCCCCGAAAACGCCCGTCTCACAAAGCGCATCACTCTTGGGCGAGTGTTGCCCTCCCTGAAGCAGATTAGTTTGCCTATGAGTGCTCTGGCCGCACCAATACGACGCTCGATCCTGCACTGCCAAGCCGGCACGGCTGGCTTCGGTCGTGTAGCTCTGTCATTAGGAAATTTGACGTGAGCTACACGACATGCCGCTACAGCCGCGCAGTACAGTATCGAGTGTGTATCGGTGAGGTCTTCGCAGTCATCAAAGTAATTTGACAACTGCGAATCCAGAGCAGCCACCAGCGCCCTATTCTTATTATGCATGGGCAAACGAGGTAAGCGTGGCCTAAGCTCGAGCGGCATGCTGCGATATTCCCGAATAGCACACTCCAAAGCACTCCTCAATACATCATTGCAGTGGGTACTTACGTTTGTAACCATGTCATTACACTCCTCGTCAGCGTGGTTGGGAGCATGGTTGGACGGTGGTACCACAACTGGTACCACAGTCTGCGACGGAGGGGCAATAACATGGCTACCCATTTCAGTTCGGAGGCGATCAAGTACAGTATCATCCAACATATGATTACGCAGGATGACCCGTACCTGATCCGACAGTCGTTGGGCCGAGACGTTGACGGCTGGCTCAAGCACCTGGAACAAAGAGAGCATCCGAACACGGTACGCGGTCAGGTTGTTACCTCCCTCTGTAGCCCCATAGTATGAGCGCATGACGTTTTCATTGATGGATTGCGTCCATCGCATGCGCTGCACACTTCCGCCGGGACCCTATCAGAGGCCGGTGAGCCTCGAGGTCCTAAGCCGCTCGGCGGCCGGCGTCCTCCCCGTCGACGCGCAGGTGGTGGTGTCGTCGGCGGCGAGAAGAACTCGTCGCTGGAGCTCGACGCAACTGCCACGGCCGGTGTCACAGCACTCACGGTGGGGCTGGGTTCCGGCGGCGGCGAGGCGGAGCTAAGCGACGAGGCCGGAGGTGGTGGGCGTGCTCTCCGTGCTGCGGCTCTCGTCAACATTTTTCTCTTCTCACTGTTTCATTCATCGTCATTGTTAACTTTATCTTGTCATTTTCACTATTGTTTTTTTATTATTTATATATTGTAGGTATTATTGCAGTTTTTGTCTGGTATTGTATGCATTTTTGGACGTTTAAAATAAGATAATTTGTTGATGTAATTGATAAAATATGCAGAGAAAATTTTTCTTGTCAGTTCGGTTGACAGTCGAGCCACAGATTATTATTATTATTTCGTTTATTAATTTTTTAAACATATTAAATACATTTTTAAATATTTCTTAAAAAAGAATATATAAAAAACATTTAAAAATATAAAAAATAGTAGCCCACCGGTATCGGGAACAGGGTCCAAGCTACCGGCGGTCAGGGCTCCAGCGAGAGGAACCGCCTGACAATGCGAGCCGTGTCCAGAAGTACTGCTCTCTGAATCAAGCCCTTGATCCAGCCGCCTAACGAGAGCCTCCTGAGGTGTTGATCGAGGCTCGTGGCTATTAAGCCATTGGCTGACACGACTATCGGTACAATGATCGCTGAGTCCACATCCCACATGTCGACAACCTCGCGAGCCAAGTCAATATACTTGATTTGTTTATCTTTCTCGGCTTTCACGAGGTTCCCGTCATGTGGGACGGTAATGTCAACAATCATTGCACGCCTCTCGATTCGGTCCACCACCACTATATCAGGCTTATTGGCTACAATAGTCCTGTCAGTGATGATGGACCGATCCCAGTACAATGAGATATGACCATTATCGAGAACTGGGTCGGGCGCATATCTGTAGTACGGCACTTCCGATTCCACAAGAGAGTACTTCAGAGCAAGTTGCTGATGGATAATCCTGGCTACAAGGTTGTGCCTATGCAAGTATTCACCGTTAGCTAGACGAGAACAACCAGAGATTATGTGGCGGATTGATTCTCCCGGACGATGACATACCCGACATATGTCAACCGTGCCGTCCTTCACAATAAATCTCCGGTAGTTTTTCGTCATGATAACTTCGTCCATAATTGCACAGACAAAACCTTCGGTTTCCCCAAAGAGGTCACCGACACGCAGCCAGGCTACGGACGCTAGTTGGTCTACATCGGGCCCATGTAGGGCCCGGAAAAAGCGTCCGTGAAGTTCCTTACTCTGCCATACTTCTCTGCGATCGTTAGTGTCAAGCACTAGAGGTTTGCGCCAGTTCTCGTTAGCCAAGGAGAGCGGAGTAAGGCCCTTGTCCACTGCCACTACATCTCGATGCATACTCACGTCAGCAGCTAGGAAATATTCCCTTAGACTGCATACCTCGCGGTTGTGGAGGGTCTTAGCATTTAAAAAGCCTCGGCCTCCACACTTCCGCGGGATATACAGTCTCATCACCGACGAACGTGGGTGATGCATTCGAAATGCAGTCAGCAGTGTACGAACACGCCTATCCAGGGCGTCAAGTTCTGTTTGAGTCCATTTGAGTACGCCGAAAGAGTACATCAATACCGGCATGACCCAACCGTTGAAGGCGCGCACCTTGTTTCCGCCTGATAGAAGGCTATTAAATACCTTCTTCAGGCGGCCAAAGAAGCGCTCCTTCAACGATTGCTTCATGTCAGCAACATTGATACCTAACGCTTCCGACATACCCAAATACTTATAGGTTTCGGTTGGAGAGAGGGATCTCAAGTTTATAAAATCCGAGAGTTGAGTTCCCACGGATTCCACAATCTCCCCTCGCTTTACATGCATGACCGCACATTTGTCTACACCAAACTCCATCCTGATGGCACTACTGAAGGTTTCAGTTACCTTCAGTAGCTCCATCAGTTGCAGATTGCTGGGGGCAAAGAGTTTCAAGTCATCCATGTAAAGGAGGTGAGATATAACCTGACCACCTCTCTTCAACCGATAGCCTAGCCCTGAATTCTCCAGCAGTGTGCTTAGAGGATTCAAAGCTAGGCAAAACCAAAGCGGACTCAAACTGTCACCCTGGAATATACCCCGCTCGATCCTTATCGGTTCACTATTCCTCTGGATTTGTCGACATCCTGGATAGCGAAGGACCGTCCTCCATTGCCCCATACATGACATCAGGAAGGTGCGTATCGTTGCATCAACTTTATACAATTCTAGCACCCTCATGAGCCATGTATGAGGAACTGAGTCATAGGCCTTCTTATAGTCTATCCAACATGTCGACAGATCCTTTCGGAAGCGCCGAACCTGTTGGCTAATGGTCATATCTATGAGGAGAAGCTCCTTAGTACCGCGGGACCCATTCCTACATCCATTTTGAGAGGCAGACATGATACAGTTACTATTTATATGTGTATTAATCTTAGCTCTCAAAATGGATGTAAGAACCTTATAGACCGTCGGTAAGCACGTGATCGGTCTATAATTTTTAGGTTCCGCAGTACTACCTGATTTATGGAGCAGGTGGGTTATTCCTGTAGTTAGAAATTGGGGTAGCGACCCTGACTCTAAGGCAGACTGGATCTGAGATGCCAAGCGGGTATGCGACCTTGTTAACCATTTTATCCAGAAGTTGTGCAGCCCGTCCGGCCCTGGAGATTTCCAGTTAGCTAACGGACGGACTGCACGAGCTACATCTTGGGGGCTGATGATAATTGCCCCCATTTCTGGTATTGGATCGCACGCGCGCTCAACATCCCGAATCCAATCGCCCTCGGTATGACAGACAGGCACCGACCAGATGCTGCGCCAGAACGAGTATATGGCGTCATCATCCGGCAGGTGCGTATTAGTCACACCTTGGTCCGGTCGCTCCCAATCCCTATACACCTACCTTTCATTACTTCGGAATGTGCGATTCTGGGTGTATCGTTCCACTCGCCGCTTATACCTGCGAATACGGTTTGCCCATGCATATACTTTCTGCTTCAGGAAGTCGATGCGCTCTGTGACACGGGACATATAGTCTCGGGAGCTGACATCAGTCCCCGAAAATGCCCGCCTCACAAAGCGCATCACTCTTGGGCGAGTGTTGCCCTCCCTGAAACAGATTAGTTTGCCTATGAGTGCTCTGGCCCCACCAATACGACGCTCGATCCTGCACTGCCAAGCCGGCACGGCTGGCTTCGGTCGTGTAGCTCTGTCATTAGGAAATTTGACGTGAGCTACACGACATGCCGCTACAGCCGCGCAGTACAGTATCGAGTGTGTATCGGTGAGGTCTTCGCAGTCATCAAAATAATTTGACAACTGCGAATCCAGAGCAGCCACCAGCGCCCTATTCTTGTTATGCATGGGCAAACGAGGTAAGCGTGGCCTAAGTTCGAGCGGCATGCTGCGATATTCCCGAATAGCACACTCCAAAGCACTCCTCAATTCGTCATTGCAATGGGTACTTACGTTTGTAACCACGTCATTACACTCCTCGTCAGCGTGGCTGGAGATATGGTTCGATGGTGGTACCAACACTGGTACCACAGTCTGCGACGGAGGGGCAATGACATGGCTACCCATCTCAGATCGGAGGCGATCAAGTACAGTATCATCCAACATATGATTACGCTGGATGACCCGCACCTGATCCGAAAGTCGTTGGGCCGAAACGATGACGGCTGGCTCAAGCACCTGGAACAGAGAGAGCATCCGAACACGGTACGCGGTCAGGTTGTTACCTCCCTCTGTAGCCCCATAGTATGAGCGCATGACGTTTTCATTGATGGATTGCGTCCATCGCATGCGCTGCACACTTCCGCCGGGAGCTGGGACCCTATCAGAGGCCGGTGGGCCTCGAGGTCCTAAGCCGCTCGGCGGCCGGCGTCCTCCCCGTCGGCGCGCAGGTGGTGGTGTCGTCGGCGGAGTGGTGTATTCGTCGCTCGAGCTCGACGCAACTGCAGCGGCCGGAATCACTGGACTCACGGCAGGCGCGGGTCCCGGCGGCTGCGAGGCGGAGCTGAGCGACGAACCCGAAGATGTTGGTTGTGCTTTTTGGCAACGTGCCCGGCTTCTTGTCAGCATTTTTCTGTTCGGTACATTATGTTATCTGCATGTTGTTGTTTGGATTTTCGGTATATGGTTATTGCTTTGATTTCTTATTTTTTTTTTTCTGGTTCGTTTTTGTTGTTTGGACATTATTTTTCGTTTATTTTTATGAATATTAGATAAAAATATCGGATGAAAAAATTTTCGTTCAGTCAACTTGACAGCCGGGCCACAGATTATTATTATTATTATTAATGATTTTGTTGTCAAAAATTTTCCATACATGTGCCGTTTTTTTAAATTTTGTATTTGTGTATTTTCCGTGATCATTTTGTTGAATTATTTGAACTTTCATTTAACTATTGGTTTCATTTTATATAGATATATTATTGTAGTCTTTGAGTTTAACTTAATTTCAATATTTTATTCGATAAAAAATTCGGAGAGAATTTTTTCTGTCATTCACGTTGACAGCCAAGCCACAGATTATATTATTATTAAAAGCCTGTGTTGTCCTACTGCAGGTCAAATACCTCCCTTATTAAATATTATATGTGCCTGCCTGGGTTTGATCTCATATGTAAATCCGGGTCGTTATCGCTACACCACCGTATTATACAGGATGTATCGGCAATGCTTGGATAATTATTGTATCGCTTCTGCCCGTGGAAATGAACAACTTTCTTTAAGGAAGCCACAGTCAATTCCATAAAACAAAATTGCAGTTACCGTACAAAATTATCAATAGCTGATCAAAATTAGTATGAGAGGTTCAACATTTTTGATGTGTAAGATCTTTCCTCTCGCTTTTCTGCGGGAGCGATTTCGTGAAATGGGATGGAAATGTGTAACAGGAAGCCAGGGTATAGCGCGCGCTGGTTGATTTGACCAAGGAGCGCGCGCGGTGGTAGAGTTGGCCGTAAGATGGTAGAGCGCGCGAACGATAATTCTGCGCGTGGTAGAAATCGGTACTAAACTTTTTAATTTTAGTTTTCAGGATAGAATGTATCACTACCAAGGTGAGATGTCAAATGATACACATCATATGCGACTACTGTAAGGCTCGCTAGTTTTTGTTTTTATTAATTTATTACTATCTTGAAGAAAGTTGTATATTTGCATGGGTAGAAGCAGTATAGATTGGATCAGTATTTTAAGAATAATCCTCCAACATGCAATCAATTATTATACCGCTTTATAATTCGTTCACAATTTTAGATTACTGGATTTAAAAAAGGACATCACAACCTAAAGGTATTAGTATTTATTTAATACTATAGTTATAAATTTAATTATTTTTTTCATAATTGCTTTCAAATGAAGCTAAAATAATCTTGTTAAAAAAAGACTTTATATAGAAATAAATAAGTGTTTGCTAAATTCAAAAGCATTGTGCGCGTAGTCCTTATATCACAGCCTGAATTCTACCCTAGATTCAATTTTAAGAATTTGCTCCACTCGCCGTTCGCATCTTGAATACCAACGAGCTCAAGTTATGAGTAGTGCTTTCTAAGTATTGTTCAGCGCGTTATTTTAATCTATGACTGAAGTTTATGAAATTTTATTAAAAAATGCTCGGTTATTTGAAACAGCTTTGGTTTTTGATAAAAATGAATTTATTGAGGGACGTGATAGCTGTACGTAGGTATACATATATCGTTTCATCGCTACATAAACTTGCTACTCGTACAAATACATACTTAGCAAAGGGTGACGTACAGCAATGCGCTATCCATATAGAAAAATCAGTTTACAACACAGAAGTAGACTTTCCTGCTGGAACCTGTGTTGCCAAAGAGCCTTTAAGTTAAAAGTGAAACGGTTACTTCTAGGCAAGCGAGCTCAGAAGATCAAATCAAATCGAGCCTATTAATTACATAAAAATGAATAAAATTTTAATAAATAAACAAATTAATTTAACACTTTCAATAAAAGTATTTAATTAAATCACAACCAAAATTCATTCAACACTCCCACTGTACACCGAAAAAAAGCAAAACATTCGCCAGTAAATCGCAGTGCTATCAAAATCTTCATACGTTTCAGTCAATGATACGACGCTGTCTGCACGGTATTCGCACATACCTAGCACCAGCGGAAATTGAAAGCGAACTATCGAGTATGGACAGGCTGACATGAAGCCGATGGACGTATACATTCGACTGACGTATCTGGTATACATTGGACTGTTGTATCTGGTATACATTGGACTGATGTATCTGTCCATCAGGCCGGACAAAGACGCCATCTAGTGTCCGAAACATCAAAGACTTGTTGACATGTTTCAATTATGAACGAGCCTGCGATTGAGTTACTAACGGTTTTTTATTTGTATTGTGTTTGAGTTTTGGCAGTTTCGATATAGTTTTTGCTTGGTGTAATGGGATTTTTTGAGGTGAGGGTTTCGGTTGGCACAAAGGAGTGGACAAGTAAGAAAAAAATAATGGTTCTTGCAACTTTAAAACGATTTATTTAGGGATTTTTATCGTTTTATTTTATTGGGAGACCAACCCGCACTGGGCCTGCGTGGTGGGTTACCGCCCATTCCCTCTCCTAGAAAGGACGCCTGATGAGGCCCGGAGTAGGAACATTTTAAGGCTGATTGATTATGTATGTTATGTTATTAGGGTTTGTGTATATTTGTCATCGATACGCTAAGTGGAAACAGTTTTAATTTTCTAAAATGTACTAGTGCACATAAGAACTAATAATAAAATACAATTAATAATTTTATCAATAAAAAAAACTTTATTATTATTAAAAAACCGGCCAAGTGCGAGTCGGACTCGCGCACGAAGGGTTCCGCACCATTATCTATGAAAATGGCAAAAAGCCCGTTAAATATTTATTTTATTCTGTTTTTTAGCAATTGTTGTTATAGCGGCAACGGAAATAATACATCATCTGTGAACATTTCAACTGTCTAACTATCACGGTTCGTGACGTACAGCCTGGTGACAGACGGACGGACAGCGTAGTCTTAGTAATAGGGTCCCGTTTTACCGTTTGGGTACGGAACCCTAAAAAGTGCATAGTGAAAATTCTATATCTATACTAATATGGTTGTAGGGGGTAATCTCTGAATCTACTGAACCGATTTTGAAAATTCTTTTACTAATAGAAAGCCACGTTATTTTTGAGTGTCTTAAGCTATAAAATTTCTAAATCCATGCGGACGAAGTCGCGGGCGAAGTGCTAGTTCTGTATATCTTGACATTGACATTGTCAGAAGGGACGCGTAGGTTCATGAAATAGAAAATATGAATTCTTACACAAGGTTATACAGGATGTGTGGTGGAAATGCGTGGCCCATAAAAATGAAAAGCTTTCTTCAAGAAAGCAATAGAAAATAAAAATAAAGAAACGCAAATGAACTAAAACTAAAAATGTGACAATCATAAAAAAGTGACAATTGCAAAAAAAAAAGTGACAATCGCAAAGTAAAAATAGAACAGCGTGTGCCTCACGGCTGCGTCAAAAAGGTCCATTTCAGCTATGTTGCCAGACAGATCCTGTCTGACGCTGGTCTTCCAATGAACCTTGAGCGACGAGTGACGGAGCAAATGGTTTCACCAAAATATACAATAAACAGATAATAAAATGATAGCCTTCCATAATAATTTTGATAACTTGTACGGTAAGTACAATTTTATTTTTTTTGGAAATTGGCTATAGCTTCCTTGAAGAATGTTGTTTTTTTCTATGGGCAGAAGCGGTATTTAAATTATGACCACTCATTTCCGTTACACTCTATATAATTAGAAGAATTAACCCGTCACAGTTCTACGCCGCACCAGTGAGGCTTGGCGAAAAAATTATTATTATTAAAAATTATTAATTAATAATAATAATTATTATTATTGAAAACACAAAAAAATATTAAATATTAAACGCCACGGTACCTGACACGTTAAATTAAACGCTACAAAACCTTTGTAATTTTGATGGCGTCTATTTCTATAGGTAGGCAGCTACGAGTACCTAAATAAATTTCTTTAGTTACTTAAAGTGATGTCTTTCTTTGAACACCCACTGAAGTATTCCAATGAAACAGGTAAACATGTAATAAAATTAAATTGCCTTTATTCATATTAAAGGAAGCCTAACTAATTTAATAATCCTCTGAACTATTAGGTAGTAGCTTATTTTCTATTCAATATTGATATAGAAATAATACTTTAGAACATTAATTAAGTTATATTTTGTTGGCATTCCAAAATTGGCTGAGAGAGCTTATGCGATAAATTTTCATGTATAACATAAATTTCATTAAACTTTTAAGTAAAAATTATTACCTGGTGCCTGCTATGGTATTAAACGCTCGTAAAATGTACCCGTGTAAATACTTTTTAGACAACTGCTATTAGATTTTAGGTGCATATTGTGCTTTTAAAATAACTTTGCAGCGTTGGAAGGCCTCCAACAAGGTGGACCAATGACCTGGTGAGAGTCGCGGGTAGCCGATGGATGCGAGACGCACAGGATCGATCATTGTGGCGACACTTGGGGGAGGCCTATGTCCAGCAGTGAACGTCTTTCGGCTGAAATGAAAAAAAAATTATCATCATCATGATGATGAAATTTTTTTTATCATGTAATTTTACTGCGTGTTAAAAATCAGACTGCTTTTATTGGCTTTACTTGTCTAGCTATGTAAAAAATCTTGGAAGTTAAATTTGACCCACTGGTACCGATTCTGTTGTGCACAAACTTAATTTGGACTATTGTTAAATTTTTCTCTCTAATAAAACAATAAAGAGACGGACGTAAATTAGAGCTGTCAAATTTAGTTCTGATATTTCTATACAAATTAAGGTGAAGCGCAAGTCGTAAACTAGTTTAACATCTCTAACTTAGTTCATAGCTATAGCCTGTAGTCCTTTTCTTGCGCTGCCTTTTAGTACAGGATAGCGATTATCTAATTTTGGTTTAGTTATTTAACAAGAGAATCGGCACCAAAATGTTTAATTGTTTAGTTTAGATGACAATGCATGATTGGCTAAGTAACGTCATTCTAAATTCAATATGGCGGTCTCTCAAAGAGACTAGTTATTTTTATGCATGTTTCTTATATGGATATGAAATGAATTTTCAAATGGGTGTCAAATGAATTTTCAAATGATTTTTCTCAGCAAACCCTTGCTGAAAAAAACACGAAAAATAAAATGACGTCACACTAAGCGTGTTTTTTTTTTAAACTATAATAATTATTATGACATCTCGATTTTTAAATCCATCTAGTTAACTAACGTGTTTTTCTGCTGAAATGGAAGTGGCCAATGTTTCCCAAGTATGTTAATGAAAATTAATACCAGGAGAAAAGTTTACAAAGAAAAAAATAGGCCGAGATTTTTTTTTTAATTTTTTTTTTTATGGCCTTCAGACATACAAAACTAACGGATTGAGTTGTGTTAGTACACTTTGAACGTACGCATACCTCCTAGCTAGGGCCGACGGTCAATTTTTTTTCTTTCGCTTGTTTGAAAAATTCAAGAGGGTAGATATGTTGGTACCTCCAAAACATGGCAAATAATTTCAATTTCGTTATTTACACTACACCTACTAAATAAACTGTGGCCAAATTTTAGATTTGTGGATCTAACATCACTCAATCCAGCACATTTTGGTAATCAGAATATAAGTAAGCAGCTGCGCCCCTCGGTTACACCCGCGTAAACTGGGATAGTAGCCTACGTGGTAATCCAGAGTATAAGCTTTTGATCTACATATCAAATTTCATCCAAATCGGCCCAGACGTTTGAGCGTGAAGGAGTAATAAACATCAAACACTCACTCACAAACTGCGCGGCGGCTCTGGTATCTTACTCTCTTAGTATTACGGGCTATGTTAGTTTGTGAATACCTATGTAGCTAAGGGAGTGTTTTAGCATCTCAATAAGAATTCTGTTCCAACCAGTTTAATAACAGTCAGTTATTTAACAGGACAACATTCCCTTAAAGAAACTGTTCCAAAGTAACAGCCCTTATAACAGCTTTATTTACAAAAGCCAAAAATACCCCGAAAAAAGTTCCGCTACTTAAATTATTATGTTGCCCTCAAAATAAGTGATCCCGACCGCTAATAGGCATCATGCCGAAGTTTCCTACAAAAGCAGAAAACTTCGGTCGGAAGCCACGTATCTAAGTAGCAAAAGATTTCCCAACTATCAGGAACTTTCAATAATCCTGGTAAGTCGATTGTAGCAAACTTATTTCGGGAGACGAGTGCGTATAGCCGTTTTAGATAAAACAACATCTGGTTTATGGAGTTCCCTGAACATATATTTTGTATTTTCACGCCCGTTTTCCCTATGACGTGAGCAGAAGTTTGAGAGCTTCTATTCTTGGTAATGGCTTTATTCTGGTATATGAGAAATATAAAGTTGTTTGATACGATGAGATTGCTGTTGTTTTTGACTTCTATGTTTTTCTCTAGATTCTATCTTCTTGAAGAGGAAAATAGAACATTCAATGATATTTAACAAACAACTTCCCAATCACCAGTTCTAGATTCAACTGTTGGGCTATTTGCGCTTAAAATACAATATCTATACTTAATATTAATTAGAAAGCTGAAGAGTTTGTTTGTTTCTTTTGGTTGAACGCGCTAATCTCAGGAACTGCTGGATCGAATTGAAAAAATATTTTTGTGTTGAATAGTCCATTTATCGAGAAAGGCTGTAGTGTATACCATTATCTAGGCTATATATTTGAAAGCTTCCGTTGCGTGCGCTGTGTAGTTTTAAAAAAGTTCCCAAACAGCTTATAGTGACGCGCAAAGGGTGGTCGCATACCCGGGCCTGCGGACGGCGAGTAGTGGGTAACTCGCCGCCCGATCAGCACCGGGCCCGAGAGTCGACGGCGCGTAGTGTTCCACGCGCGCCTCAAAGAGTTGTCAGCAAAGGACGGGGCCTGCCACGGCCAATGCCTGCCCGGGGGTTGAGGATAAATTCGAAAGAGTTACCTCGCCCCTGGGCACGTAGGGCAGGGAGGAACAGGGGTGGGTTTAATCAGTAAGAGTCTGACACGCCCTTCCGCTCCACCCTAGAACGGAAGAAGTCATAAGATGATTTCCCACCCACCAAAAAAAAAAAAAAAGAAGGGTGGTCGACGCTCCTTTGCCAGCCCATCGGTGGTCGCGTAAGATTAACGGAACCAGTCTATCTTTTAAGGTTAATTCATTATAATCTTTTTAATGGTAATCAAATTTGTTCTAAAATAATGCATTATTTGAGAAAGTGTTTTTATAAACATTATTATATTAATCCTTATCCAAATAAATATGTTATTCATCATAATTATTTAATTTTGAACAAAATTGCCCTTGACATCATTTGATTTCAACAAATATCTTAGGACATATCATAGTTTTAATCAAGTACCACGCGCACATTCATGATGTGCAAGGCGGCGATCATGAGGGAATTAGGGGTGCGCTTGCGCTGGCCGGCCTCCGCCAGTAGCTCTGCGAGGTACCATTTTGCACTAGCAAAATGCTACCACACAAAATGGTACATAGCCTGTTTATTGAGGAAGGTTATAGACGTTATAACATCACGCTACAACATAGTAACCATAAACGCGGGTGAAACCGCGGGCACAGCTAGTTTAAAATAATTCTTAGTAGACTCGCTATAATCGAAAATCAGGTCGTGGATTCAAACACAGTCAGGCGCTTTACTTTGTTTGTGTAATTTATTCCGTCACCACTGTTCTTGAATCGGTGAACGAACGACGAACGAATCGTGAGGGTACCGGCATGTCCTGGAATCAAAAATTCGAAGACAAGTGACATCTACCAACCCGCACTGGGCCCGCGTGGTGGATTGCGGCCCGTTACCTCTCCTAGAGAGAAAATTCGTGTCCCAGTATTGTTAGCATTTTAAGGCTACTTATCTTATGTTATGTATGTTATCGTCAATGAATGTGCCATCCATATTATTAGGTCCTTGATCATTTACTCACGTGACTTGGGGATGAGACAACAAGTTTTTTTTTTGCCAGACTCAATCAATCGTCACTCTATATAAAATACACATTAAACTCAATCAGTTCTATGGAAATTCACATAGAACTGATTTAAATCTAACACAGCGACGAATAATATTACTCAGTCAACATATTACATTATAACTCGGGTAATCCCCGATCAATCATCTAGCTGCGCATGTGTAGGCTACGCTAAGACTAGAACTAACACAGGATTAACATAAACAATATGCTTAGTCAGGAAACTACGATCTCTAAGGGTTACAAACAAAAACTACAACTACTAACTGAAATTAAAAAAAAATAGAAAATGTATGAATAACTGTGTGCTAAATGAGGAACGTGCTAAATAAGGAGAAAGAGGACAGCCAAAAAAAAATTATTTTATCTTAAGTCAACAGCTTACTACGGGTCAACTTGAAGTAATAATAATTTATTTATTTGTTCAGGTAATTTTACACCCATTTTTTTTTTTGCTGTAGCAAAAAATCATACCAAATAAATTATTAAAATTTAATAAAACCTGACACTAAGTGTCATAAAATAAAAACAAACAAGTAGTAAAACAATTTAAAAAAATATTAAAATTAGTAAGTACTTACTTCCTCTTCTGCATTGGCAAGGCAACATGTCTACCAGAACACTGCTGTAGAAAAGGGCAGTCCACCTTGGCTGCATTCATTGTAAATACGGTGTTGGAGCTGGTCCGTACTCTGCTCACCAAGGATGCAGTGCGCTTGAGCATAGTCACGTGAAAGCAATCGGTGCGCGCCTCTGGGAACATACCCGAGGCGCTACAGTATAGGGGCAGACCCATCACCGCTCTGAACGCGTTATTGTAATACGCTGATGGCATTGTAGATTGTATTTGGATAGTGAGCCAAAAGACTGCACGAGTAGATCGATGTACAGTACGCTCTAAAGACCCTTTACCTCACGCGAGCATGGCGCGAATCTGCGAGCTATCATTCACTCTCACTGAAAATGCCATACGCTCCCGTTCCATATCCGCATGATCTTTGAAATGTAATGTTCTAATTTTTTTGTTGCTGTTATGTCGTCATTTGATATAGAGACCCATCTTGTTTGCGGAGCATCACTATTATCACCATTATCATTTCAGCCGAAAGACGTCCACACTGGGCATAGGTCTCCCCAAATGTCATCACAACGACTTATCCTGTGCGTCTCGCATCCATCGGAGTCCTGTGACCGAGACCAGGTCATTGGTCCATCTTGTGGGAGGCCTTCCAACGCTGCGTCTTGCAGTACGCTGCCATCACTCCAGAACGTTTCGGCCCCAGCCGGCCCATCGACCATCTGTTCTGCGAGCGATATAATTATATCTGTACTGCCACTTAAGTTTGGCGATTCTTCGGACTATGTCGGTTACCTTGGTTCTCCTGTGGATATCTTCATTAGTTACGCCAATTTATAAAATATTATGAAGTTCATCATCATCAGCTTTCTAATGTCCCCACTGCTGGGGCACAGGCCTCCTATCTATTTAGATATATGTATATATTATTATGAATACGGAACATTATTAAAAACAATGTTGTACAATTTTTTGCCCCACTGTAAGAAGAAAATTTAGAAAATTATTTTTACAAGCTTTTTCAAAGAGAATCACCTTTGTATGAAAGCTAGTTTTATTTAAAAAGGCTTATTAAAATAGAGGAGAAAATAAGCATGGTTTTATGCTCCTGATAAAAATCTGTCTCTTCTCTCTCGCAGGGGAAACGGCGCCAAATGAAATCTCTTACAACGATCTGTTAATTTAAAAAGATGGTTATCTCTGTATGAAGGTATTGAAGAGGTCTGTTGTGATGGGTTTTCTCTTATGAGTGGCAGATTTTCTGCTGGAATACAATGTTATCTGAGTTGTGTAAAAGATTCACAAAAATATGCTGCGTTTTCTCATCGTCGTTAAATTGTTTTGGAAATCGTATTTACGTAACATTTTTTTAGTGTAATTTTTCAAGCCCTTTTATAAATTGACCCGGTTGTGTAGAACAAGAGCTAAGTTACTTTGTATTCTGCACAGAAATATGGAAAACCGGCCAAATGTGACCCGGACTCGCAAACGAAGGGTTCCGTAACATAAACTGCAAAATCACGTTTCTCGAATCAGTCTCACCTTTAATTTTTAAATTAATTTATTTTTGTTTGTCCGTCTGAGGCATAACGTAGAGACTGTTAGTACTAGATAGCTGCAATTTTACATGGGTGGGAGTTTTTGTTTCTTGCCTGTGTGGGGCAATGTTAGATAGGTCTTTCAAAATTATTGCAGGGTTGTGAAGACTATTTCTCGATTCAGTGGTTCGTTTGGGAAATTTTAAACTTTAAAGTGATATTTTTTGTTCGAGTGGAGCGTCGCCCCCCACTAAGAGCTAAGCTTTTTTTTTTTTTGGTGGGGTGGAGCGGGAGGGCGTGTCAGACTCTTACTGACTAAAACCCACCCCTGTTCCTTCCCTGCCTGAGTGCCTAGGGGTGCCGTAACTCATTTTCAGAATTTATCCGCTACCCTAAGAGCTAAGCTGCTGGCTTGAAAAATCTGAAAAAAGTCGTGATGGTAGTATACAGGTTGTAACGGAAAGGTCTGGTCATATTTTAAGAACCGGTTCAACCCATGGAAATGAACAACTAACTTTCTCTAAGAAAACATAAAAAAATCCCAAAAAAAAATTGGACTTTCCATACAAAGTTATTCAATATTTAATCAATACTTGTATGAGGGGTAAACAATTTTTTTGTGCATTTTTTTAGGTTTTCTTGTTAAAAGTAGTTCATATCGACGATGGGCAGATGCAGTTCTTAAAATATGACCACATCTTTCCGTTACACTCTGTATATGACGAACTTTGAAAGAAAACTATCATGACTAAGTTAGCTTTGTTAGTATAAGAGTAATAGTCGACCAACTTGTAAAATGTATCTACCTGGAGAAATTTGTACAAAACACAAAATCCTAAAAAAATAATACTTAGGTGAAGTTGTTACATACTTAATATTTAAAACTTGATTACTACGTAACAAACTAACCATAAAAATAAAAAAAAATAAGTTTTAAATGTAAACGTAAAACTGTAAACTAATAATAATAATAATAATAATGAGTACTTGCACAGGCACAACCTTGTAGCCAGGATTATCCATCAGCAACTTGCTCTGAAGTACTCTCTTGTGGAATCGGAAGTGCCGTACTACAGATATGCGCCCGACCCAGTTCTCGATAATGGTCATATCTCATTGTACTGGGATCGGTCCATCATCACTGACAGGACTATTGTAGCCAATAAGCCTGATATAGTGGTGGTGGACCGAATCGAGAGGCGTGCAATGATTGTTGATATTACCGTCCCACATGACGAGAACCTCGTGAAAGCCGAGAAAGATAAACAAATCAAGTATATTGACTTGGCTCGCGAGGTTGTCGACATGTGGGATGTGGACTCAGCGATCATTGTACCGATAGTCGTGTCAGCCAATGGCTTAATAGCCACGAGCCTCGACCAACACCTCAGGAGGCTCTCGTTAGGCGGCTGGATCAAGGGCTTGATTCAGAAAGCAGTACTTCTGGACACGGCTCGCATTGTCAGGCGGTTCCTCTCTCTGGAGCCCTGACCGCCGGTAGCTTGGACCCTATTCCCGATACCGGTGGGATACTATTTTTTATATTTTTAAATGTTTTTTTTTTTTTTTTATGATTTATATTTAAATATTTAAAAATGTAATTAATATGTTTAAAAAATGAATAAACGGAATAATAATAATAATTTATTTACTATAGAACAGTATTAGGTACATATATTTTTACATTGGCCCCAAACTAGGCAAGCCTGTTTGTACCCAAGATGGGTACCAATATTGAGAATTCAAAATATTTTTGACAAAAAAATGTTCGGTTACATAAAAAAGCAAATCAATTACAAACAAACTATAGGAAAACAAAAGCTGATAGCAGTGAGATAGTTCCCTGATAATAATAACATTTTCATATTTCAACGCTAGGTAATTTGTTACTGTGAGTGTGTGAAATTACAATAATTTAATTTAATATTTTAACTAGATAATTTGATTTTATAATTTATTTTAATTCAGTGATATGATTTGATAATGATTCAACTTATTATTTTAATTAATTAATTTGATTTAATCATTTAATTTGATATTTTAATTAAGTAATTGTATTCAATAATTTCTTTAACTCAATTATATGTTCATGGTAAAAAACATAAAGCCCCCTTTTAAGTCCGCATGTTATAACGGGCGACTGCGGACTCGAACTTGGCTGGCTTGTATTTGTTGCTATATAGGCTACAGAATCACAAACACTAAAAATCAACTGTCTACCTATTATGGTTTATGAGACACAGCTCGCTGACGGACAGACAGACGGACGGACGGACAACGGAAGCCTAGTAATAGGGTTCCGTCGGTTGCCCTTCCAGTATGGAACCCAAAAAATGACGTCAGCTATGCGAGCTAAATAAGTAAACCTCGCATAGCTAGCATAGTCAGTACCTACTGACTTAGTTAAAAGCTCTTGGTGTGCAACCGGCTTTCATGTCACTATTTGGTGGAAGACTCGAAATAAGACTGTCAGAACAAAATCTTGTCATCACACACACAAACCCACACACAAAGCACAAACCCACACCCAACCATGTGTGGATACTTTGTGACTATTAGGTGTGTGTGGTGTGCCACACACACCTAATTGTCACAAAGTATCCTATAGTAGCTAGGTATTCACATGCATTATGTGACGTTCTTCTAGATTTAAAACAGTGCTGATATTAATCCCCTGAACGTCCGACGGCATACCCGTATGCCGATCCAGATTACGCGGCTTAAACCTCTATTACTAAATAACTAAAGATCTTATATCCTGTGGCATGGTTCACATGCATTCTTAGATAGTTATTACATAGTATTAGAAAAAAAACGCAACACAAAACGCAACGCAAACGCAGAAACGCAATTTTAAAAAGCCGTTATGTTGTTTTGATTTCGTAATTTGAAGTTTGAGTGTGAATAATAGGAAAATATGATATCGGACTCTACAACTCCAACACAACAACTCTATTACTTGTCTATTCATAGTGCAACATGTAAAATTTCATGTAAATTGATACAGTGGTTTTAACAACTACCCACACACACACACACACACTATTCCCGACAAATCGTTGATAACAGAATTTGAATAAAATTCAACTCTTGAATTACAAGTATTGTTTACATGTTATTCTAAGGTCTGTTTATTCAACAACTCAAAAAAAGTTTAAGTGCCTCGCTCCAATAGAAACCTCAGCAAGTTGTTTTTTATGAGCCCGATCGTAAATATGTCAAACTGCGATAAGAGGCGCGGCAGTTGAGGAGTTAAATCATCACATTCATGACCGTCATCAAATTAAACACATTATATAATAAAGGATTACTATATATAGATTACTATCTCGAATTGTACAAGTGCTATTTGATGTTTAATCAAATGCTCATTATTTTGTTAATATAAATACAAAAAAACGTATCCATGTAATTATTATCCAAAACATGACACAGTTTTGTCTCAATAATGAAATAGCTCAACACTTGTATTCCCAAAAGCGTTAAGCAGAAGAGTACCCATAGACCCACGTTTCGCCAGTTATGCAATAGAGAGCGTCGTCGGCGCGTGATCGGGAGCCTCCTCGGCTCTTGATGCCGTCGCCGGCATACGGAAGACACAAGTCGCCCCCCCCCCAGTATACGAATGGGGGCGAGACGCTCCGTGGAGCGCAGCGGTTCCCCCACCTTCAAGGTGGTTGCCGCGCTGGGTACATTCATTCGCTTTTGTTTTTTTGTCCATTGTTGTCCTTTTGAGGGTGTGGTCCCTAACTCCCCTAACTCGACCGCTATCTTTCCCTCACATATCGCATGGTCCACATTCACTCTCTCTCATTCACTCACTCACTCACACACTCTGCCCTTATTCCCCCCCCCCCCAGTTTCGACGCCACTCTCACGGTCGCATCTGATGGACAGATGCGTACCAGAGAGTAGCGACGAAGATTCCCCCAGGTTCCACGCCGTTAGGAGGCTCGAACAGCTTGCTCAAGTCTCCCAACGGCGCGGCCCTCTTGTGAGGCGCTAGCATCCGGACATCCCTCCAGTACGCATCCCATAGCCACGCCTCCAAGCTTAGGATTGGGTGGCAGTCGCATCCACTGGCAGTCGACGATGATCGACTGACAATGGACGCGACTCTCGGTGTGTTCCTCTTAGTCAGGTCACTCTCCTGGAGCCCTCCGGCACAAGTGAGTCACTCATGCTGGAAGTCCCCAGGAACATGGAGACCCATAAGCCCCACCACGACGGCAACGTGGAAACACTCGGTGGGGATTTTCCATGTAGCTTTGCTTTTGTTTTCAGCATTATTTATAAAATTATTGTTTTGTGCTTTTTGTGTCTGTTTGATTATGTGTTTTAATCTTTTAGTATACGTTTTAAGTTTATTTTTATTTTTTTGGTTTGGTGACTTTCTATATTCCCATAGCATGTCTCTTTTACGTTTAGAACATTTTTTCCCGTTGTGATCCACTTTGGTTTTTTAATTACTGAAATTTTTATTTTGTTTATTGGAAAACACAGGTCATAGAATAATTTAAATAGGTCGTGGAACTCATTAAATGCTTTATTTGGATCTAAGCACTTATAGGCATCATGAAATGATAAATTTTGCAGGCATTCCGTAAACTTTTTAATATTTTCATCACTATAGTTACGTTTGTAGATAAACCAATGAGAGAATGTGCAGGTTTTTTTGACACGACATTTTAGCAGTTGTGCTGTATGGTCTGACATTGCCAATTCTTTGACCTCGCAGCTACTTCCTCTAATATTATGAATGATGTTATCAATGCAGGTCCCGCTACACAGACGTGTTGGAGATCGCGCCCCCAGAATCAGATTGTAGCGTCGCAGTATATTTTGAAAAGTTATAGACTCTTTACTATTTTTGCAAATATCTATATTAAAATCTCCACATAGTATAATCCTATTATTACGTTTTGAACATATTTCGTTTAACATCATACCTAACTCATTAAAAAACATTAATACATTATCTTTACTGTGATTTGGCGGTCTATAGATCCATACAATTATGGTAAACCCTGGGTAAGTGAGGTACGAGTGCACGTCCGACGGACATCCAATCTGCGTCTCTGAAAGGAACACGAGTGCTGGTTTCTCAGTCTCCAGGTGGTGGTGGACTGCGGCGAGATTTGAGTGCAGACCTCATATGTTAGACAGGTGCACTTTGTGAGAGAGGGAGTGCTGCCGCTGTACAGCTTTTTTCTTTTTGTTCCTTTTTTCATAATTGAATAGTGAAGGAGGTAGAGGAGAAGGAAGTGAAATGAGGTTCCACGCTGCTAACCTTCAGGCACGCTCTGACAGGACGACATCACTGGGGGACTAGTCTGGCGACTGCGGGGACGCCCGAGCCCCTCCGGGAATGTCCATTGGGCCCTCTCGTCTGGTCGCCAACCAGCTCGATAGTGCATTCGGGGATTTTTCGACAGTTGGCGGGGCAGCCTTTCATGTGTGGCTAGCTTACTACTTGGGCCCCCAACTACCTGCGGTCGACCAGCGGTGCACCGTGCCTGGGATCCCGCTACCCTCTGAGACTAGTCTCCCGATACATCCATATCAGCGCGAGCCTGGTTGGTCTGCCTGCAATGGAACAACTATTTCAACCCAACTCCTCTGGATTGGCTACACTGAGCATCGTACCGGAACACGGTCAGGCCGCTTGTCGGTACGTCTTTGCCCAGTGGGTTTGATTTGCACCACCCGGGGACTACGTGTAGGGACTCAATGGGTATACTCCTACGGACGCGGGTGACTCGGCCCCCATAAAGTCCCATAGTCGATACTACGACAAACTTCTCAGCTTTAATTTACCTAGATTTCACCTGTTTCAATAATTCCACATATTGTCCGGTTGCTGTAGATACTTGAGACACAAAACTGCACCAATTTTACAATAACCACTAGGAATAATTTTGCGAATAATTAAAAAAGCCACTGAAATTCACTCGAAAACATCCCGCCAAAAACTCCGGTAAATTGGACTTTAGGATGTATCACACTTGAGTTCCGCTGAAATCCGTTTTCAACATTTAACTCCTTTAACCATGCAACCTTCTTGGAAACGTTAAATGAAAATATTGTCAAAGCTGTGTTGATGTCGTGAAAATTTGATGTGAACTTCGACGAAAACTTACATGCGAAAGCACTATGGTAGGTAATATGCATATTCTACATATCGACTGTGAACTTGCAACCGGTCCTATAATTTGTTTTTGAAAATTTCACTTTTTAATACCATTTTATACTATTTAATACTCCGCAGCTACATTTAAATTTGTCAACTTTATATCTTATATTTGAAAATTCTTGTGTTGATCTAAATTGTCATATCTCGTTTTTATATTAGAAGAAAGCATTACCCGTATACTTGAGAGTTCGGTTGCTGTGCTGCGTGTCGCGGGTTCGCACGGAATAAATATTTGTATGGCCTACAGATAGTTGTTCCGGGTCTGGGTGTCTTGTGTATGTGAATTTACATGTTTGTGAACGCACCCACGATACAGGAGTAATTCCTAGTGTGGGGCAACAAATATTTGTTCCGTTTTGTGACAGACAACGGACGGACAAACAGACAGACGGAAGTGAGTGACAACAATAGGGCTCCGTTTAGACCCTTCGGGTACAGAACCCTAAAACTACACTAAATATTTCATACTTGTTTTTATCCCAGGGTACAGTCTTTTTTTTTCTATTTTCCACCATATTTGAACTCCAGCCACTTTAACTGAAAGCTCGTGTAGCTACTACACTTATGATATTCTGCAGTACTGTAGATGAAACAGAACTGAACAAACCGGATTTTCAATTTCCTATCCGGACCAAACACTTTCCTTGAGAGAGCATTTTTTATACTTTCACTACAGTGTACTATAACGTGGTATCTACACTGTGTGTGGGTGGCTACATTTACACATGAGTGGGTTTTCTATTTTGAGCAGTATTTTTAAATAATGTTCTTTTAACAAATCTCGCTTATTCTTTCATGTGATGTTAAAGGTGAAGGTCGTCTTTTTCTGGTTTAGTTTATTTTGTTGTGTTTTACTATCGACAGAATTACAAAATTGAATCAAACATTACATTTGAATCTTTACCTCATTATATAGCCAATTAATTGCCGGCAACATTGCTCTCAGCCTTGTTAGTACCGGGTGTTTCCACTGCGCGGATCGTCCCGAGGACACGGTGGAGGTCTGCCCCGCTTGGGCGGAGCCCCGCCGTGTCCTCGTGGATGCGATAGGCGGCAGCGACCTCTCGCGCCCTGCCCTGGTTCAGGCCATGGTACGGAGCGAGAGGGAATGGGTCTCCTCCTTCTGCGAAGCAGTAATGCTCGCAAAGAGGGAGGTGGCATGGGTGAGGGAGACTCAACAACAGAGTCGCCCTCACGCACTCAGCAGCAGCCGCCTCAGGAGACGCCTGGGACTTCCGGCGACGCAAGACGATCTCCGGCCACCGTGTAGACCCGGGCCTGCGGACGGCGAGTAATGGGTAGCTCACCGTCCCATCAGCACCAGGCCCGAGAGTCGACGGCGCGTTGTGTTCCACGCGCGCCTCAAAGAGTTGTCAGCAATAAGGACGGGGCCCGTCATGGCCGATGCCTGCCCGGGGTTGAGGATAAATTCAAAACAGAGTTGCCTCGCCCACGGGTACTAAGGGCAGGTAGGAACAGGGGTGGGTTTTAGTCAGTAAGAGTCTGACACGCCCTTCCGCTCCACCCAGAGCGGGAGAAGTCATTGGATGATTTCCCACCCCACAAAAAAAAAAGCCTTGTTGGTATGGGTGTCGTAACCAGGGAGAGAAATCAATAGACAAAGACATACTAAAATATAGGTTATAGACCGTTTTCCTGCAACAAACCAACTTTTTCCTAAGACAAAACAAACTTGTCACATGGCTTGACTTGCCTAGAATATTGTAACTACTCAAATAGAAGATAATCCGCAGAATCAGTGTTATGATATTTTATTTTACAAAGGCGGGTTAGTATTGGATGTGTGTGTAGATTCACGTGCATATGATTTCTGTGTGCGTAAACTGCTTTCTATGACACCGAGTACTCTGAGCTTACGCACACAGAAAATAACACTAACAAGTGTGTGGGTCGGGGAGCGGTTGGGCACTACATCCGATACTTATCCGATACCTATCCGTGAAAATACGGTCCGGCGTGGTCGTAGAACAATTTGTATGGTACGTTACGCACTACCGATCCGAGTTCGGTCCGAGTTTTCTATAGACCTGTATTTTGACGGATAAGTATCGGACGTGGTCCAATTATGAGGGAATCTCAAAAAAAAAACCAGTTTTATCAATATATTGGTATTTTTTAGTAAAATATACACAATAATAAACAGTATCACCAAATGTCAAGTTCATAGGTCAATAGGAAGTTGAAAAAATCTACGGAACAAAATTTTGTGACAGACGACGGATTCTCCGTTTGGACCCTTCGGGTACGAAACCCTAGGGTTGTTTTTTTTGTTTGTTTTGTTTTGTTGTTATTTTGTTTGTTTTTGTGTTGTTTGTTTTGTGTGTGTTTGTGTGTGTCGTTTGTCGTGTGTGTTGTTTTTTTAACGTTTGGCGATTTGGCCTTATTTATAAAACTCACTAAACTTAGTTTACACTCCGATTAGCGCATTCTTATTTCAAGATAACATACGTTTCATCCATTAAATTCAACTGTGAGGACAAACAGTCCTTTAAACTATTAGTCAGCACTTTACCACACACATCTAGCCTTCGTCCTGGTAGAAAATTTTTAAATAACCTGTTAATCAGTGGTTAATGACCATCAGGCCCCGCGTGTCTCCAATCGGAGATGCGACAATAGGTTTTTATAATTTTATATTTGTGTAGGTTCAGATTAAGATTTTAAGTTGTTTTTAACCGACTTCAAAAAGAAGGAGGTCATCAATTCGAATGTTTTTTTTTTTTTTTGTTTATGTATGTTCGGGCATAACTCTCTCATTTATTGACGGATTTTCAAAATTCTTTTTTAGTTCGAAAGGGGTTTGTTCCGAAATGGTCCCATTTAAATTTCATATAGATCATGATAATGGATTTCGGAGACAGACAACGGAACTCTTCAAAAATTGACAGCAAATCAACCGCGATTGCTGCTATCGTATGTCTATGAATTGTTAACACATTTTAATGGCGAACCACAACTAAAAAGTGAAAAATAAAAAACATTTTTCCAAAAAAATAGAACCGACTTCCAAAAAAGTGCAAAATAACTTTAATTTCGGATGTCAGTGTCAAAAAACCAGGAACACCGACTTCCGCAATTAAAGTTAATGAAACGAAGTTCCTTATCGCGCGTTGCGAAAGGAGGCTAGACGGAAAAAATTAGGACCAAAAGTTGAAACGACACTTTTTGCTATAGTTATTTTTTTTTTTTTTGATACGAAGTTCCTTATCGCGCGTTCGCGACATGATGGGGTTGAGATGAGATGAGATGAGATGAGATGAAATGAGTTACGATGAGTTGAGATGAGATGAGATGAGATGAGATGAAATGAGGTGAGATGAGATGAGATGAGATGAGATTAGATGAGATGAGATGAGATGAGATGAAATGAGATGATGAAGTATAACTTCTTACGTGCGTACTTAGGTACACACACACTTTTTTTTTTGAGTCTGCGTAATAGCATTTTTACATAAGACTGAGTCGGCAGTGCAGTTAATATTACAAGAGGGTTAAGACTTAAGTTAGCAAAATCATATTGTTGTGTATGTCGTTAATTTGTGGCAAATAAATACTTTTTCTTTCTTTTTATTTCAATATATTTGTTAATAATAAAAAAAAAAAATAACACAACTTAAAAAAAAAAAAATATTAGAATTCCTTCACTAATTAATCGAAAGGAACTTCGTTCCATCCGGGTGTCCTTTGACACCTCTCAAGTTTTTTTGCACTTTTTTTGGAAGTCGGTTCTATTTTTTTGTATAAAAGTTTTTTATATATTTTTAAAGTTTAGATATTTAATATTAGCCGTAAGTTGATTTTTTAAATTTATTGGTTGTGTATTTGGATCCACCATTGTATTGGGGTCATCCTGTAAAGATTGTGTTTGTAAGTTTAATAATTTTTTTTTTTTTTTTTTAAATTGTGTTTGCTATTCCGGGGCCTTAAACTTATCACATTTTTTTTTTGATGGGTAATATCTTTCCTGCAAACTGTGGGAGTGATTTCGTGAAATGGGATGGAAGTGTGTAACAGGAAGCCGGGGAAGCGCGCGCTATTTGATTTGACCAATAAGTGCGCGCGGTGGTAGAATTGACCGTCAGATAGTAGAGCGCGCATGATAAGTCTGCGCTCGGTGGAAATCGGAACTAAACGTTTTAACTTTATTTTTAGGATAGAATGTTAATGTTGCTACCCAGCTTGTTGTAGTTATTACCAAGGTGAGATGTCAATTGTTACACAACATATGCAACAAATGCCCAGTAGTCATAGATAAAAGATTAAACATTTATGTGTCCCAATAGTAAAATAAGTCGGTAGGTACAGCCTAGCGTTCAATTCATGAACAGTCAATAAAGTTAATACTCTGAAAGCCCAGATCAGAACGAAATACGAGCTACGCCCTGAAATAGCTAAACACTACCTCTATATTACGCCTACGTAGTAACGGTAACAAAATATCAAACCATATAACATGATTAGTGAATATAATTTGAAAATTATAATGAAAGGAACGTTTCGGAATTTAAATATTAGTTTTATAGAGGGTATAAGGAACAGAGTGTAAAGTCCCACAAGCTCCATTGAAAAGGGAGGATCCTCCGACCAGACGGGTGTTGTGTCTGGTCCGGGCAACTGCCCGATAGTTGATTTCGGACTATTGTATATGTCCAAATCACGCGGAGAACTCTGCTTGCGCGATGTAGGAATTTTGCTGTTCTAGTTCGTATGTAGTGTCATAGATGTCGCTACAGTTTCACTATCATTAGGTACATATTCTAAAACGTCGAGTCCCCAACTACGTCTGTCTGTTTGTTTGGGATAAACTCAAAAACAGCTGAAAGGAATTTCATAAGGTTTTCAAGCAATAGAGAGAGTGATTCTTGAGGAAGGTTTAAAAAAAAAAGGATGCCCGTGCGAAGCTGGAGTGGGTCGCTAGTATTTTGCTAATGAAAGAAATGCCAAAGTACAGAAGTGTAGACCTTTTCACAAGCTTTTATTTAATTGCACTGTTCGTATGTATGTTTGTAATTTGTCCGTTAAAATTTGCAAACCATTTTTCGACCATTTGTTGGTATCCGATTGAGCTAAAATTCTGCATACACCTTTAGTTCTGGTGACAATACATTTTTAACCGACTTCGAAAAAGGAGGAGGTTCTATGTTCGACTGAATGTATGTTTTTTTTTTATGTATGTCCACCGATTTGTCTGTCAGCTGTAGAGCGATTTTCAAAATTCTTTTTTTAGTAGAAACGGCCGTTTCTGACACTTTTGCCTACTACTTTGCATACGAAACATTCTAAGACCTGTTTTAACAACGTAAAAATACTTTATCCTCTTTGTAACAAACGTGACGTTGGATTCTTTACTATTTATTTTCTGTGAAATGCTACGATTTTTTACTCAATGAGGGCGCCACTTGGGTGGTAGGTGACCCTTAAACTCACGATGAGAAAGGAGACCGCCAAAATAATTATTGCTTGAAAGCGCCACAGATACACCAGTAGGTTATCATCCGATTTTATATCACTCCAATTACATCCAAAAGACAAATATAAAACAACAACAACACTAGGAAACCAATCTAAAGGCAATTCCTAAACATTCGGCCACAGCAGCCCGTTAAGCTTAAATTAGTGAAATAGTAAAATAGTGTTGTACGAAATTAAGCAAGTTCATAATGAATATTTATTGGTTTAATACGAACCAGCTGGGTACTGGCACTGGCGAACAATCGGGCTGCATACGGGAATTGCCACGATAAGTGGCATTTTTTATTGCTGCAACTACATACCTACACACACTTCCGCAGAAAGTTATCGAAGTTGAATATGGTTATGAAAAAGTGGTAGTTTATGGCTTTATAGGGTTCCGTTGGGTTACTCTTTGGGTACGGAATCCTAAAAACCAGTAAGGCTTGTTAAATCTTAGGTTTTACAGGCAAATCTTGGGTTTTACCATTGATCGGGCTTTACCATACCCGGGCCTGCGGACGGCGAGTAGTGGGTAACTCGCCGTCCGATCAGCACCAGGCCCGAGAGTCGACGGCGCGTAGTGTTCCACGCGCGCCTCAAAGAGTTGTCAGCAAAAGGACGGTGCCTGCCACGGCCAATGCCTGCCCGGGGGTTGAGGATAAATTCGAAAGAGTTACCTCGCCCCTGGGCATGTAGGGCAGGGAGGAACAGGGGTGGGTTTTAGTCAGTAAGAGTCTGACACGCCCTTCCGCTCCACCCTAGAGCGGAAGAAGTCATAAGATGATTTCCCACGCCCCAAAAAAAAAAAAAATCGGGCTTTATCATATTATTTCCCTTCTACCCCCATCGGCCAAATCCGGGTTTCAAATTGAACCCCGACGACAACCCGGGTTGACAGCCGATCTTTTTTTTTTTTTCACTTTAATATTTTTTTTTTTTTGTCGCACTCACCTGTGAGTGCCAGGGCTTAACAGGTTAAATCTTACATGAATAAAAATTCTCCGTAAAAAAATAGGGGCCGAACAAAATAAAAAGAAATAAATCCGAACATGACACGACCATCTCACAGGATGCTCACAGAGTCATAAGCAAATTGATTCTAGGAAAGCCACTCGACGGCGTATTGCTAGCGTTTTCCTAAGGCTTGATAGTACTCAGTTGGTAGAACAGCGCAAACAAGACTGGCGTCCCGACGCAACGACTTTGTATCGACGTGTCTTTGGGACAATGGAGTACCAAGAGACTAGAGGTAAATTTAAGAAAAGGTTTGTGAGGTAAAATTGGTTGAAGGATCATTTAACCAGCAGAATTTAAACGTCGATACTTGAAGCACCATATTTTGATTAACTATGAGCTATGAAAAGGTTTAAAGAAATAAATGCTTCATTTCTATTTAGGTATAGAGCATAGAGAGAAAAACTTTTTACACAAAAAAAAACACAACCGACTTCCAAAAAAAAATTACTATAAAAATTAAAAAATAACTTTAATTTCGGAAGTCGGTGTTTGTATTTTACTTCTTCGTTATTTGACACCGACTTCCGAAATTAGTTATTTTTTAATTTTTATAGTACCTAATTTTTTTTTTGGAAGTCGGTTGTTTGTTTTTTGTAAAAAGTTTTTTATTTTTCACTTTTTGTTGTTATACCCCAGAACTATAAACCCCTATAACATGGAACGTGGAATTTAAACATTTGGAGAACACCAAAACGTCGTCGAGATACGCGTATTTTTCGTTTTTGTTCAGTTTCTCAAAAAGGGCTGAAGCAATTTCGATAAAATTTATATGGGACCACCTCGGGAGTATATTCTTACGGATAAAAAAAGAATTTTGAAAATCGGTCTACAACTGACGGAGAAAACAGCGGACATACATAAAAAAAAAACATACATACAGTCGAACATAGAACCTGCTCCTTTTTCGAAAGTCGGTTAAAATGCTTTTTATTATGATTAATGTTTTTTCTCAGGATATCCAGACAATAATTATTCTTTCATTATTTTATTTTTATTTTGGGTGTAATTAGTACACATAAAAGACTCCACTTCGAGAAGTTTTAAATGTTTCATTGTTA
The DNA here is from genome assembly GCA_951329385.1 of Polia nebulosa. NCBI lineage: Eukaryota > Metazoa > Arthropoda > Insecta > Lepidoptera > Noctuidae > Polia > Polia nebulosa. The sequence goes on along the minus strand of OX589588.1, from coordinate 16,074,293 downwards.
TTTATTGAGATATTTAAACATGTAAGTAATTAATATATATATACATAATTGAAAAACGGAATATATTACGTATTACGAGTATATTTGGTATACTTTGCAAAAGTATTAAAAACGTAAGGTGTGAAGTTTACATGTGACAATAAACGTATTTTGGTCACGTCTGGATGGGGTATCTTAAGATTCAATTTTATGGTGGACTCCGGGCCTGACCAGCGATCTGGGGTGGGCTGGTACGTGTCTACGGTTACGGTGACAAATTCTATATGAATGTGGGGCGGGCTTGCCCCAATTTAAAAAAAATATATATATATAAATGTGGTATTAGATGCTACGGATACCGTGGTGATTGACTGATGATAATGATGGGTCATTTTGTAGAAAATGCAGTACTCCCGTAATTTCTAACTTAAAGATGAAAAATCTTAAGAAAAAAGCTTTTGAATAGTTTTAATTTAATTACACAAATTGAAACGTTTAGCAATTTGCAAATTAACGTAATATTTTTCGTCCTACTTTATTCATTTATATAACCATAGGTTGGAGGAAAATTCACAAAAAATTACCACACAAGACCAACAAATAGGAGATCCACGAAGATTGTAAAAACGGTAACTGTACTTTGAGAAGTGTGGCTACTTCTTGGCATTACTAAATACTCTTACTATAAAACAAAGTCACCCGGGCGTCTGTCTGTCTGCTCACGATAAACTCAAAAACTACTGAACGTAGTTTCATGTGGATTTCACCAATTGACAGTGGTTTATGAGGAAGGTTTAGGTGTATAATTAGTACCCGTGAAAAGATGGGCGTGTCGCTAGTAAACTGTAAAGACGTAGCTTCGACTAGGTAGGTAGTATAGGGACCTGGAGAAGGTGCTCCAGGTCCCTATACTACTCGTACCTCGTAGTGCAGGGTCCCTGGAGGTTCTTCGTACGCGTCTAGGAACAGAAAAAACACGATTATTCCGGTCGAACCGATATCTCGGCCGCATGTTATATCTCGGAGTATGGGACGTGTCCGAGATATAACCTACCTATAATGTTTTTGGATTATACACTCAACCCATGGCAAATAAATGAAGTGACCAGCGCTGAAACTCAAATACTAAGACTCCGCTGTCTATCTGTCTGTCAACGGGCTGTATCTCACGATCCGCAATAGCTACACAGTCAAGTTTTAGGGAGCCCCCTTTAATTTTTAATTTAGTTATATTTTTATTACGTTGGAACCCTTCGTGTGCGAGTTGAAATCGCCCTTTGCCGGTTTTTTTTTCAGAATTTTGCTAGTACTCACTAGATAAATCTTAGGATTTGCCTCAGGTACAGGTTGGAATTTTTTTTTTTTTTCAAATAAAATCCTCAGTGCTCATTCTTAGCATTCCAGTCGCTTCCTTACAATAGAGCGATGTCTAAGTATATAGTCCAAAATAGTTTCTGAATGATTGAAAAACCCACCCCTGTTCCTTCCCTGCCGGAGTGCCCAGGGGTGCGGTAACTCATTTTCAGAATTTATCCGCGACCCCTAGGCATGCAGGCACCGGCCACGATGGGCTCTTGTCAGTGGTGGCTGACACTAATCTCTTTGAGGCGCGCGTGGAACACTACGCGCCGTCGACTCACGGGCCTGGTGCTGATCGGACGGCGGGCTACCCACTACTCGCCGTCCGCAGGCCCGGCTCTACGGTGGCCGGAGATCGCCTCGCGACGTCCTACGCCCAGTACCTCTCCCGCGGTGGTAGCGGCCGGGGCCGTGAGGGGGGTTTTACCCAGTAAGAGTCTGACATTCCTTCCCGCTCCACCCAGAGCTCCCAGAAGTTATTTCATGATTTCCCACCATCAAAAGAAAAAGTGATGTTAATAGTACAACAATTCTTGTATTATTGTGGAGAACGGGTGATAGGATCAGTTGACTTTAATGGCCTCGGCCTAGACTAGGTCAAGATGGAATACAAAGGTCCCTTTGAAATTCTTTGTAAAAGAAAAAAGTGATCATCTATTCGTAAATGTTTTTAAGATTTAATTCTACGTCAATTGTTCTTTTGTGGTCCTAGTACTTTAATCTTTTTGAAAGCGTAAATGTAATTTGCTTTGGCAGTATTTAAAGTATGAGTGTTAATTCATAAAAGTACAACTAACAGAAAGTTAAAATTATCAAATCAAATATAATGAATTGTATTCATACTACTAATATTATAAATGTGCAAGTTTGTGAGTGTGTATGTTTGTTACTTCTTCACTCTCAAACTGCTGGACCGATTTGGGTGAAATTTAGTATGTAGATAGCTTATAGCCTGGATTAACATATAGGCTACCTTTTATTCCGGTCTAGACGGGTAAAACCGCGGGGCGCAGCTAGTTCATTCATAAAATTCAATTTTTAAACAGCAATTTGGAACCAGGATTTCAATAGTAGCAGAAGGTCGATAGGTATGGGAAATTAAATTGGAAACCCTCGGAAGCTCAAGCAAAAACTCTTGAACTTTTACCAGAATTATTCACTTAATCTTCTTCAACTCTAAGGCTAAGCTATAACTCGAATGATTCCTGGGTACAACATAATTTCTATAAAGACTGTAGGTAAGTCAGATTATCAATAAGAATTGACAAAGGAAACACATCAAAATTTAGGAGAGGCTTGACGTCACTTGTAGGTAAAAAGGTAAAAAGATGACGTCACACAAAAATTCAACGTGAATTCAAATTAGTTTTCAATTGTTTTTGGTACTTAATGTAATTGAAGAACCAAAGATATATTTTTATTTATCTATCCTATTGACATTAAATGTACCTAACCCTGAAATCGCAAACAAAATCCTGAGCTTAAAAAAGAACTCTAACATTATTACAAAGGAGCGTCCACTGTAGTTCTGCACGCCTGGTACCTAAGCCGTATATTCTAGCGAAGACATTGCAATACGTTTGTTTGTTCCGGACCGTATCTTCCTTTTTATAAGATGTCTTCAAGACGCAGGAGTTACGGGTCGGTACACCTTGTGAAGTTCTCAACTGTTTAAGAGCACTTGTATTGGCTTTTTAACTCAAAAGCCATTTTCTTAGTGGTTTTGTTATTGTTTTTGGTCATTTGTTAAGTTTTCCTGGCTAAAAGTAATAACAGCCGCACGAGTCGATCTATCAGGTTAAGCCACGCTTGCCGGGGTTGGTCCATGGATGGGTGACCATCTTTACATACCGAGACTCTTCCGTGCCTCGGAGAGCACGTTAAGTCGTTGGTCCAAGCTTTCAATTGTGGATCTTTGACAGTCGTTACAGGTCGTCAGAAGCCCGAAAGACACAAGACTGACACCCAGTCTTACCAAGGGGTATCGTATTACCCAGTAACTGGGTTGTGGAGGTCAGTTAAGCAGTCGCTCCATGTAAAATACTGGTATTCAGCTGCATCCGGTTAGACTGGAAGCCGACTCCAAGATAGTTGGGAAAAGGCTAGGCAGATTGATTGTTAATTTTTACTTAAGTTTTAGGTTCATTAACCCCTGACGCAAAAAGAGGGGTGTTGTAAGTTTAACCACTATGTGTGTGTGTCTGTCCGTGGCACCGTAGCTCTTGAACGAGTGAATCGATTTGAATACGGTTTTTTTTTTAAATTTGTAAGCAGGTGTTCTAGCGATGGTTCTTATACATGTTTTATCAAAATCGGTTCAGCCGTTTCAAGGTTTGCTATTATTTAAAACACGCTACAATGCTAAAACACTTTTCTTTTAAGCGTTGGGGGTTTTCTAAATTTTTAATTTAATTGGAATCTTGTTTTACATTATTAACACGTTTTTATTAGTTTCACCTGTACCTAACAAACTATGAAAAAATCTTAGAAGATGTTGACTCAATAATGCATTATTAGCTAAGTAACTTCATTCTAAATCCAATAAGGCGGACTAGTCTGTAAGCATTTCCATGGTATCATCTAATGAAAGGGTTTGCTAAGAAGAATACCAAAAAAATAAAATGACGTCACTCAAAATGACATTTAAGGCGGACTCCCAATAATCATGATACCTAGATTACCTCTTCCTACGCTTAAAAGACAGCGTCATCATCTTCCTGCCCTTATCCCATGTTACTTGGGGTCGGCGCAACACGTTTTCTTCTTCCATTCTGTCCTGTCAGCCGTCACGCTATCACTAACTCTCTTTTCTTTCATATCACTCCTCCCACAATCCATCCATCTTTTCTTTGGCATTCCTCTCCTTCTCCATCCATCCACATTTATATTCATAACTCTTTTAGTTACATGTGTTTCATTCCTCCTCTTCACATGACCATACCAAGATAACCGGTTCCCTTTCAACTTTTCTGTGACTGGCGCCACTTTTAAACTACCTCTAATGTACTCAATCGCACTTTATCCATTCTAGTTACTCCACACATCCACGCTTAAAACAAAGCGTATGGGCCGACAATTAAAAATCGGTTGTGTTTACTAACTAGACGAGCGACGGGTTAAAATAAAGAGGCTTAATGCCAAATATAAATTAATTAGATGACGAAAAGCAGTTATCTAAAATAGATACGCCCAACTACTAAGTAGGAAGGTAGATAATTATTTTTAAGTAAAGACTTTCTTTTAATTTCCTCTTTCCCGTTTTATCGAAAGTCCGTTCAATATAGTCCGATAAACAAAACCTCGCAGACGCCCTCTAACTTAAGAACATAAAATTTTATGACCTCTCGCGAACCCTGAGGTACAGTCAAGCACATTCCATCGGAGCGTGTATGCACTTATGTGCGCAGTACGCGAATGTCCGTTTAGCTCATAGTTTGGTATGCTTCCGTGATTCCTCACATTGTCGGGGCACTGCCACCGACATGAATCTAAATGACATTTGGACTGCGGGTCATTTGCTTCTCAACAAGAATTGTTGGTCTTGCATTTTAGTAACTACCTACATTCGTTTTGATCAAACTTTGTACAGTCGTAGTTTCACAAGTACCTATCTACATAATATATTTCACTTTCTTTTTCCCGCGGCTCCTCTTCAGTGGCCAGTCCCACAAGAACTGCGCATTTTTTTTTTGGGAATATATTTCACCTGTAAATACACTCGGCGATGGTGTAACGTCCATAGTATAGCTTAATCAGTATGTTAATGCTCCCACTATTGGAACGCAGATCTCCTCTCAGCGAGATTTTGTCAATCGTTGAAAAAATGTTTTAAAGTGTTTCTCTTTGTCAAAAAAAAACAAAGAATTTTACCTGACTGCTCGAAAATGATCATCTTTAAGGTGAAAGCGTCAGTGTAGCCCGCGAAATTCAAATTTTCTTACGTTTTTTGAAATTTGCAGGTCAGTGTCAGGTTAGCAAGTATATATTTATAGAATTATGATCATTAAAATCATCAATACAACTCTCTTAGTTAGAATTGATGCCAAATATAAATATTTTATGAAATCATGGAGCTTTCACCTTAAGCTCATACATGTAAGTTCATACATGTACCAACTACTAAAATTAATCATTTTCATAAACATTAAATTAAACAGTCGCTATAAAAATCTTACTTACTATATTTTTGAAGTGACACTTCTTTAGCCGCGTTGAGCAATTTTTGGTAGGGGCAAAACTTATGGGTTCGCGTCAACGACATGCTAGTGACGTGTTGCGCCAAACAGGCGACGCGTAGTATTCACTTCTGTTGGCAGTTTCCTTGACTGCCTATTTTTGAAGTGAAAACTTCTCTAGCATCGTTGTGATTTAAAAGTCGATGAAACGGAAAAGCGACAGAAAAAAGAGACAGACACATAAATACATAAGATTTAACGTGGGAGAAAATGAGATAGGAAGCATTATACAGTGTTTTGTTTTGTTTTAGCCAAAAATTTTAAAGGTTTCTTTTTTAGAGAAAATAAAACAGCAAAAACATAAAGCATAGCATAATCAGCTAAAAATTGAACATTTTCATAAAAACTCAACTGTAAACAACAACTAAAAAGTTCTAAACAAGTCACTTTTCAAGCAGTCAGATGCAGTTGGTGACAGAGTTATGCTACTCTCTATGCTTTTGTTATTTTATTATAAGCGGATTATGCGGTGCGGACGCCTAATTACTCGTAATTCCAATCATTATGGAGTTTGTTTCATCGCGATAGATCATTTTGTTTTAGTTAGGTTATAAGGTTCCTACTGCTGGGATACAGGTCTCCTTTCTGTGAGTTGGAGTGGACGCCAATCCACCACTCGGACCCAATGCGGAATGTCACATCTCTTCGAATTTTTGGCTATGATATACTAGTATCCTCTCGGGGTTTTCTTCATCGTTTGAAGCCACGACCTACTACTACTCTCGTACTTGTAAGTCGCGCTACCACTGCTCTTATAAAACAGCAAACAAAATAAATACAGAGTTTACTAAAATTAAACATAATGTCTACGCAGAGCTGTCAGTGTCAGTGGATTTATGTTAGTGACAGGCCGGCCATCGCCTTTGGTCATATACATAGATATAGTAAGCTGGACTGAGCGTTTCCTGTCTGGCAGTCAAGTGAATACGGTAAACGCGTGGCCAGTTGTTGTCGTTTTCTAAAATTCTGGTTGGTAAACTTTACAGGCTGTCCGTGTCACCTACGACCTGCAGAAAAGAAACAGGTAATGGCCGCGCATTAGTTTTGTCCCTTTATACACATTTTGTGACCGTAATGCTCAGTGGTAATCGGATGTCGAGTTATATTAACACCAGTGAGTCCAATACTCAACTCATAGTGGCCACGACCACTGTCAAGAGCGAAACGAAGAAGAAAAAGAGAATACTCAGTCCAGTTCTCTATTTCTATGGTAACATACTTTATTTATAATAATATAAAACGGAACTGCCCTCACCCGACTTGACCGCTGAAACTTGCATGGAATTACAAGTAGCTTACACGTGCTTAGGTTTACTTTTGTCAAAAGATTTTTTTTAAGATATTCATTTCTACAAGGTAAATTAATAAAAATATGCAGCTCGGACGACAAGTACAAAGTATGGAAGTTCGATGTATGTAAATAGTTTATTCTGATTAGATTTGTATCAAAAATTGTGCTTTTAGATTGAACGTTTTATTTATATTTCTTATCTATACCACAGATAATATAATACTAGCGTAAAGATGCCTCATCCCATACAAAGAAACGGTACCGCCGTAACAACGGGTTTTCGACTTGCACAAGCAACTTTTGTTCTTCGCTCGGGCCCGTCCTCTACACCTCACTTGATGGTGTTAGCAGTGACGGCTTGCAAGTTGAATGAATTTACATAAAGTCTTACCAATATTTTCTCACATATTGAACAATTACTTTATAGTATTTTTGGCACTTCATAAGAGTTTTACTGTTTCAAAATGTGTCACTATACAAATTTTAAAGAGGTGAATGATTTAACTTTAAAACTTCAAACAGCACCATCTATTGGCATAAGAAATATAAATGCCTAAGGATTCGTTCCAGTACCCAGGCCTGCGGACAGCGAGTAATGGGTAGCTCGCCGTCCGATCAGCACCAGGCCCGAGAGTCGACGGCGTGTAGTGTTCCACGCGCGCCTCAAAGAGTTGTCAGCAATTAGGACGGGGCCCGTCATGACCGATGCCTGCCCGGGGGTTGAGGATAAATTCGAAACAGAGCTACCTCGCCCCCGGGCACTAAGAGCAGGAAGGAACAGGGGTGGGTATTAGTCAGTAAGAGTCTGACACGCCCGCCCGCTCCACCCAGATCGGGAGAAGTCATTGGACGATTTCCCACTCTACAAAAAAAAAAAAGAATTCGTTCCAGTAAACATCTAAATTAGAATAAGGAGCCAATTATTCCACAATTTTATGCTTAGGGTAGTTTATTAATTAAGAAAATACAGTTTTACCATATTTTTTTTTTTAATTAATGTTACTTAAACTTCAATAGGAAATCGATATTTCAAATAAATGTCAATATACGCCATTTATTGACATTTATTTGAACTAAATTTTCTTTTTTCGAGATGAGACCCCGTGTCTATACTAATATTATAAAGAAGTAAAGTTTGTGAGGTTGTAGGGGGTAATCTCTGAATCTACTGAACCGATTTTGAAAATTCTTTTACCAATAGAAAGCCACTTTATTTGTGCGTGTCATAGGCTATATGATGATTTTTGAAATCCACGCGGATGAAGACACGGGCGAAGTGCTAGTGCGATATAAATAAGTAACTCCCGGACAACATCAAAGTAAAATTATATTAAAAATTTTTAGCACCTAGCCACTGGAGCGTGCATACAGGAGCCTTAAACATGCGCGGGACGTTCAACGTCCGCAATTAAGGTTTCCCAATCAAGCCGGCCGGTTGCAAATTAAAGCTTAATATCTAGTAAACTACTGAAACTACACACAAAAAAAAAATACGTGTGTATAGCTGAAATTATAAAGAATCGACATTTATGTGAAAACAAAAGTACGATAACGTGTTCTAAGTACTTTAAAATAAATGTAAACGTTAACGTAACCGTCAGCGGGAGACGATAAAATTTGTTTTTAACTTATGTTTCTACCAATAATTTTGTAGTTTGAGTCTTTAAAACCTACTTGTCATTAAACTAGACTATATAAGCTTTTTTTGATACCCCTGAGTCACTACGTGAAATGTTCTAACTAAGTGCCACATCAGACCCAAACAATCACCCCATCCCCACAGAATTTTAGGGCCGACGGCGGGTCAAGGTTACGCCGAGATGGAATTTTTACCTATTTTCTCGTTGTATTTTACTGTTCTATTTGTTTTTAAATACTAATTATTAACTAAGTATCGTAATACCAATGATGTTTTACGATATTACTTAGTAAATCCTACTTAAAATAAATAAATAACACATTATTTACTTACGTAAACATGCTATTTCGATGTTTCGTATTTCAATATTGTCATTTTCAACACACATTGAACCTCTGACATATTTAGTTATTCGTAAAACTTGATACTTTGAAGATTTTTTAGATATTAAACACAAATACACTCGATTTTAAGAAAATTCTAGTTAAATAAACAGTTCACGTAAAAATACATCGCACCATTTTTTTACACTGACATTTGACAGACGACATTTCAACAATTTATTGTAATTTTACTCTATGATTACGTGCAGGGTGCCCAGTAAAGAAAACACGCGGTATTTAATACAGTGCCATCTTTTTTTTACTTCTCAAAGCTCAATCAGCGCGACCACAGCAAAAAAAATAACCACACTGGCAACCGCGTTTGCCATAACGCTCAAGAGCATTGTTTTTCTGGCAGTTACGTTTGCCGGGACGTGCAAATGTACTGTAATTGTATAGCTATACTGTAATTCTTAAGCAGGGCATTGTCGCGCCTTCTTAAAGAAAAGTACCACCACACCTCTGCTCCAAGCCTGTGGCGTTTTCCCCTCGAGTATGACGGAATCGAACAGTTTCTGAAGGGCCTTAAGGACCGGTTTTCCACCCGCCTTCAGAAGTTCGGCCGTAACTCCGTCATCACCCGACGCCTTGTTGTTCTTAAGCTGCTTCAGAGCCATCCTAATCTCATACAGGCTGACGTCCGGGATGTCTTCGGTATGGTGTCGGGTCAATCTAGCTCTTGGGTCGTTAGCTAGATTCGCAGCGGGTTTAGTCGTTGATGTGTATAACTGTCCATAGAACGTCTCGATCTCAAATATTCAATACGAAATAAAAACAAAACGTTTGACCCGTATCAATGATTCCATTTACAATACTGGTCACAAATAATAACCGACGAATTACTTCACACTAGCTTCTTGATTACCAATAAAGAGTCTATTAAGAAAGCAATCATGGTCGTCTGTCAGGCTCCCAATGACTGACTGTGATGAGGCGATGGTCTCAATGTCACGATAAATAGCCCCTAATACACTTAGGTGAGACGAGGATGCCGTAATAGCCCGGGGCGTAACGTGATTTGCTAGTTCTCTATTACCTTAATTCTCCGCAAGTATTCGTCCAACAAAGAGGGGTTCTTGATATAATATCGATGCTGAGCGTTGCGAACGAGGTGTTCCGAATTTGAATTTATATTTGAATGGATCTCAACAATTTGTTGTTATTAGTAGTATGTATGTAGTACCTATGTAGCTTTTCGGGACGGTACGAAAGAGTTACCGCGGAACTGGAACGCAAAGTACAATGGAAGGAACTCGGGTGGGTTTTAGTCAGTAAGAGTCTGATAATCCCTCCTCCTCCACACAGAGCGGGATAAGTCATATTTTGTTGATTTCCCACCATAAAAAGTAGTATGTAGCTGTCAGTGCATGGGGTTCTGAGGAACTGAATTGATTACTAATATTGGCAAGAGGCTATAGACAAGGTAAATATTCTATCATCATTAATGATTGTCAAAACGACAAAATGTATGGGATTGAGATGCGCTAGCGAAATGTCACGTGGTCAAAAAGATTTCGACTTTTGACAATCGTTTTCACTCACAAAATGTAAATTGTGTAGTTCCCAAGGTATTTATTTTAGATACTAGCGACCCGCCCCAGCTTCACATGGGTCACTTAAACTTTCCTCATAAATGTTTATTTGACAGAGTTCATGTATATCATGATTTATGTCTATTAGTGAAAACCGCATGACGATCCATTCAGTAGTTTTAGAGTTTATCGCGACAGACAGATAGACTCTGGGAGGTTCCTGTTCTATGGAACAGTAACCTCCCAGAGTCCCCAGTAAGTCCATATATGTATGGACTTATAAGTCGGGATGAAACGCTCGGGTGTCTCCATTGTGTGAACCGCCCAGAGGACACGGTGCAGCATACGGTAGAGGTCTGCCCCGCTTGGGGTGAGCACTGCCGTGTCCTGGAGGCAATCGGCGGTAGCGACCTCTCGCGTCCGGCCCTGGTCCAGGCCATGGTACGGAGCGAGAGGACATGGGAAGCTGTCACCTCCTTCGGCAAAGCAGTAATGCTCGCGAAGGAGGAGGCATGACGCGTGAGGGAGAGGCAATCGTAGCGCCCTCACGCCCCTAACCACGGCAGGGGACGCCTCACTACAGGCGCGGGCTTGCGGCCGGCGAGTAATGGGTAGCTCGCCGTCCGTTAAGGACCAGGCCCGAGTCGACGGTGCGTCTCAAAGAGATGTCAGCAGCAACTGACGGGGCCCGCTAGAGCCGATGCCTGCCTAAGGTCGCGGATAAATTTGAAAGAGGGTCACCGTGCACAGGGAACTGAAAAAACAAGGGTGAGTTTTAGTCAGTAAGAGTCTGACACGCCCTCCCGCTCCACCCAGAGTGAGAGACGCGGCGGGGACTTTGTTTTATAATATGTAGTGTAGTGTAATTGTTTGCCTATTCGAATTCCATTGCAGCTTGATAACAAATAGAAGTGTCATAAGAGTCATCGTATTCCATCAGGGAAGTTTCCGCGTTTTATAAAAAATGGTCTAAAATTACAACGACTCGAGAGAGTAAAGAATTTAGTAAGAATCTCCAGCAAGGAGATTCTCACCAAATTCTTTGCTACCTAGGGCTTACTCCAGATACACAATATGTGCTGCTTATCAGCGTCTGATTGGATTAAACACTGCTTACGAGTTCCGAAATGTGTAGCATAAAGTTGTTCGTACAGCCACAAGTTCCGTAGTGTAATCGCTAGTTGCGGTAAACCAATCAGGCTCGCACACAATCTATGGAAGCATGTTATGGACGGGCGTGTTAATAAATATTTGATGGTTTCCGCGCGCCTCAAAGAGATGTTTGTCAGCCACCACTGACGGGGCTCATCATGGCCAGTGCCTGCATGCCAAGGGGTCGCGGAAAAATTCGTAACAGAGTTACCGCGCCCCTGGGCACTCAGGCAAGGAAGGAACAGGGGTGGATTTTAGTCTGTAAAAGTCCGACACCCCCTCCCGCTCCACCCAGAGCGGGAGATGTCATTGCTTGATTACCCAACACAAAAAAAAAGGGGCGGTTTACATCTAATGCCCTTATTTTTATAGTCACCTGCAGGTATTCCTTAATAATACTGGTCTGTAACTGTCAAAAGACCTCTTCTTAGAAACACTAGAGAAGGCTCGTGCAAGTTCAAATCCGTTCCAGTCCGTTCGGGTCCGTTCGAGTCCGTTCGGATCCGTTCGAGTCCGTTCGGGTCCGTTCGAGTCCGTTCGGGTCCGTTCGGGTCCGTTCGAGTCCGTTCGAGTCCGTTCGGGTCCGTTCGAGTCCGTTCGAGTCCGTTCGGGTCCGTTCGACTCCGTTCGGGTCCGTTCGGGTCCGTTCGAGTCCGTTCGAGACCGTTCGGGTCCGTTCGGGGCCGTTCGGGTCCGTTCGGGTCCGTTCAGGTTCGTTCGGGTCCGTTCGAGTCCGTTCGGTCCCGTTCGGGTCCGTTCGAGTCCGTTCAGGTCCGTTCCAGTCCGTTCGGGTCCGTTCGAGTCCGTTCGGGTCCGTTCGAGTAAGTTCGGGTCCGTTCGGGTCCGTTCAGGTCCGTTCCAGTCCGTTCGGGTCCGTTCGAGTCCGTTCGAGTCCGTTCGAGTCCGTTCGGGTCCGTTCGGAACCGTTCGGGTCCGTTAGAGTCCGTTCGGGTCCGTTTGGGTCTGTTCGGGTCCGTTCGAGTCCGTTCGGATCTGTTCGAGTCCGTTCGGGTCCGTTCGGGTCCGTTCGAGTCCGTTCGAGTTCGTTCGGGTCCGTTCGGGTCCGTTCGGGTCCGGGCGGCGGCTTATGCTTATGCTTATGCTTATGCTTATGCTTATGCTTATGCTTATGCTTATGCTTATGCTTATGTTTATGCTTATGCTTATGCTTATGCTTATGCTTATGCTTATGCTTATGCTCATGCTCATGCTTATGCTTATGCTTATGCTTATGCTTATGCTTATGCTTATGCGTATGCTTATGCTTTTGTTTATGCTTTTGCTTTTGCTTATGCTTCTGCTTCTGCTTCTGCTTCTGCTTCTGCTTATGCTTCTGCTTCTGCTTCTACTTCTGGTTCTGGTCCGAACCAGAGTTCTGGTTCTGGTTCTGGTTCTGGTTCTGGTTCCGGTTCCGATTCCGGTTCCGGTTCCGGTTCCGGTTCCGGTTCCGGTTCCGGTTCCGGTTCCGGTTCCGGTTCCGGTTCCGGTTCCGGTTCCGGTTCCGGTTCCGGTTCCGGTTCCGGTTCCGGTTCCGGTTCCGGTTTCGGTTCCGGTTCTGGTTCTAGTTCTAGTTATTAGTAAGATCTCGCACTATTTAGCACCCAGCGCACATGACATTAAAAAGATCAATAAGAAATGAAAATGATGATAATAATAAATGAAAAAAAAAAAAAAAATTAATGAATGATGTTGATGGTAATGAATATTTTGGTACATTAATTACACAAAGCTTTTGTTATTAACACACCATCCCTACCAACCTACACAACACCATCTAATATCCCCAGGACGGAAACAGAAATCATAAACTACATACAATCATACTACAATATCCTGGAAAGAGGCATTATAGAGAGTTTAAAATACAAAAACAGTACACACTCATCAACACAATATTTTCTCCAAAGACACGATCCAACTTATAAAAAGGCGCACGGAACTACTACGCACAAAGAATAAAACAAAATATATGAAAGAAAGAACTTAGCAGAATATACAAAGAGTCTAAATAGGTCACAACAACCACAGATACGAGATTATTTCAAGAAACATCAAAAATTTTAGAAGCGCCAAAAAATCCTATAAAGAATTAAATACACACAAGTTATGGATTCAAAAACTTGAGCATAACCACTGGAAACAAAATCTAGAAAAGATGTAATAAACCATGCAACAAACTTCTACAAAAACTTATATAGGAAACAAAATAAGACTGAAATGAAAAAGCAAACAACTCACATGACCACGACTAACTGCATCAAACAAATTGAAGACTCCGAAGTTTACGAACATATAAAAAGCTGAAGGCTGAAAAGAGTCCCGCCCAGATGGATTATGAAATGAGGCCCTTAAAATAGGAGCACCTATTTTAACAGACCATTTCACGCTATTGTTTGATATGATACTAGACGAACAAAAAGTAACAAAACAATGGTGTACATCAGACATAATTCTACTTCTTCTCTGCTTGTTCCTTTGGTTGCTGTTGCGCAATCACATAATTTTTACTTGAATACAAAATTTTGCGAATGGAGAACTTCAATATAAAACTTCATCTCCCTTTTCACCCCCTTGTGGGTTCAAATAAAAAAAAACAACATTGATTTACTTTGCGTTAGTTTCCAACCATAAGCTGAAATATTAGATATTTTAACTTCAAAATAAAGAACTTTAGTTCAATACAAAATTTCATCCCCCTTGGGGTTCAAATTCTAACAACATTGTTGTGTTAGCTTCCAACCATAAGCCTAAATAATTGATTTTTACTTCGAAAATGAAGGATTTTCCTTCCATACACAATTTCATCCCCCTTTTTAACCCTTCGGGGGTAAAATTATGAAAAACGCTGAGACACGTATAAATTAACTGTCAATTTTCAGCCGAAACACAAAATTCATCCAAACTTCAAAACTGACGGTCTTTCATACAAACTTCCATCCCCCATTTTACCCCTTTAAGGGTGGAATATCACAAAAATCTTTCCTTAGTGGATGCCTACACTGTATAAGGTATCTATGTGCAAAATTTCAAGTCTCTAGGTCCAGCGGTTTGGGCTGTGCGTTGATATATCACCCAGTCAGTTTACGATTTTATATATACAGGTGACTGGTAATTAGTGACCGATATTTAAACACGTGATTGTACTCATGATAACAAACAACTTTTACTATAGAACCAAACCCGAAATCACGAAAAAAATCTGCTGTTCAGTACATTTATGTTCGCCTACTGACTGGTCAAAATGTACTCCACTGCCAATTTTTTTTCGCGATTTCAGGTTTGGTCCCCATAGTAAAAGTTGTTTATTATCATGAGTACAATCACGTGTTAAAGTATTGGTCACTAATTACCAGTCACCCTATACAGGGTGTAACGGAAAGGTGTGTTAATATTTTAAGAACCGGTTCTGCCCATGGAAATGAACCACTTTCTCTAAGAAAAAATAGAAAATTTCAAAAAAAAAAATATTTTCCATACAATACAAAGTTATCATCAGCTGATCAACATTTGTATGGGAGGTAAAAAAATTATTTGAGAATTTCCTCTGGTTTTTTTGAATAAATTTGTTCATGTCGGTGGGTAGATGCAGTTCTTAAAATATGACCACACCTTTCCGTTACACCCTGTATATACAGAAGATTGTTGCCCGCGACTTCGTCCGCGTCATGCTCGTAAAGAATAACATTAGATATTCTTGTTCTAGTTCTTGTTCTTATATTAATAGAACTTTTCTGTATGTCTTGCTTTCAACAACCAAAATACTGAGAGTCAGGTGTGGTCACGCGGGAGCAAGTGACGTACACTTTTATCATATGAGAAGTGGCTGGTCCACAGGTCGACACCCGTAGTTTTCAGTGTCTACCCACTGCAACTTGTTTATGGTCTTTGCGAAGCACATACTTACAGGGAACTGTAAACTTACAGGATACTTAAAGGGAGTTGGAAGGGGTAATTGCGAGAAATTAATTGCAAACGTGGTATGAGCTTCGAGAAAGAGGCTAACCGTCGAATCTGACTCGGCTGAACAGCATTCGGGAAGCTGCGTAATATGTGTAATAATGTAAAATAAATATATTACTTTCTCGCCACTTCAATTTTACTATATGTTTTGGTATTTTTTTACAAAATAAAAAAAAAATATCGAATTAAAATGTTGACATTATGTTAAAAAGTCTTTTCATTATTATTTTTTAAATGTAATCATATAATAAACAACAAAAAAAAACTTTATTACAAAAAAAACAACCGACTTCCAAAAAATAAAAATACACTAAAAATTTAAAAATAACTTTAATTTCGGAAGTCGGTGTTTGTATTTTATTTCTTCGATATTTGACACCGACTTCCGAAATTAAAGTTACATACATACATACGAATACAGAACCTCCTTTTTTTAAGACGATTAAAAATAACTAATCTGTGGAAATAATTTCCAACATCACTGTAGAATACAAAACAAAGTAACCCGCCGCGTCTGCCTGTTTGTCTATTCGCGATAAATTCAAAAACTACTGAACGGATTTTCATGCGGTTTTCACTAATAGACAGATTCATGAGGCAGGTTTAAAAGTATAATTTGAATCCATGAAAAGCTTAATTCAATTCAATTCAATTTTTTATTTCAGATAAGGAAATCCATATAATGTTAGTAATAGTATGACTTAACCTAATGTTAGTATTAAATTTAAATTAACAATAATGGCCAATGTATCATTAACCTGTTTTTTCAATGGTGAGTTCAGTTTACGTATCAGTGTGTTTGAACTCTTACCCACCTTCGTAAGAGGGGAGAGTCCCACCGGTCTGAAAACATACTCAGGATGCCATTGGAGGAGTGGCGCATCATCATGGAAGCGCATTGCTTCCGTATGATCGCAGCGAACCCGTCAACGCACGCTTCCGCGAACATTCCTGACGCGCTACATCGCCAAGGCAACCCCAAAAACACCCTGAATGCGTTATTGTACTGTACGCGCAGGTCACTATATGCCCGCTGGGTATACTTGGTCCACAGGCTGCACGTGTAAAACGACTGGCAGAAGGCCTCAAAAAGCGTTATCTTCACAGAATCAGTACAGCGTGCAAACCTGCGGGCCAACATGTTGCAACGGACAGCCAGCGACCTGCGCTCCCTATCTATGTCTACATTGTCTTTTTAGTCATCAGTGACCCAGTGACCCAAATACTTAAACTTCGAAACCCGACCTAAAGGAGTCCCAGCGGGTCACTAGTTAATTAATAAAAATAAATGTATTTTCCAATAATTGTATCAAGAACAACAGCTTACAGGTTCGTTAAAAGAAAATTAATAAAAAGTTCGTTGTTTTCATAGCTAATCACGTTGAAACTGATGTCTTCTTTACTAGCCTCATCGTAGAAAAGCAGTGAAGTTTTAAGGCATATAAAATATCGGGAGTGCATCAAATAATGCGGTTGCTGCTCGACCCGAGCACCATATTAACCTATTTTACTCAGTTGCTTCTTATGAGTTCCTCGGTAACTTTTACAACTAATATTACCCGTTTTTTTAGCTCGTTTTACCCTGACAATGTGACCTTATTAGGGTCTAGTGGCTTTATTTCTCCTGAGCCAATAATACACGCGTTATTAGGAAGGCGTTCTCTTGTTCGCTGCCTGGTAAGACGCCGATAAAAGCACCGGTATACAGGGTGACTTTTAACTTAATTGTCAATCTTTCAGGAGTTAAAAGTACTCATTAACTGCGAATATAACTCATTTACTACGGAATCAACTCTGAGATATGAAACAAATACACTATTCAGTTGCTTCATTTTTCAGGATTTCAGAGTTGGTATTCTAATTGCCAAAAGATTAACAACATCCTGTACAGTCAGGTAGCGGATAAATTCTGAAAATGAGTTACAGCACCCCTGGGCACTCGGGCAGGGAAGGAACAGGGGTGGGGTTTAGTCAGTAAGAGTCTGACACGCCCTCCCGCTCCGCCCAGAGCGGGAGAAGTCATTGGATGATGCCCCCCCCCCCCCCAAAAAAAAACTAGTAAGCTCGAGTATCTTTAAATGAACGGTTTTAGGATACTCGAGCTTAGAAGTAAAGTTTGCTTGTGTACATATTTAAGCTCGTGACTGCACAGTAACTAGATACATCAAAAACCAAAGGCTTGTAAAATAGCCCAGCTTCGAACGAGTACAAATTATACACCGAAACCTTCATGAATCGCTCTGTCTATTGGTGAAAATCGCGTGAAAATCTGTTTAGTAGTTACTTAGTTTATCGCGAACAGGCAGATGGACAGACAAAACGGGGGACTTTGTTTTTAACCGATTTCTAAAAGGAGGTTATCAATTTGGATGTTGTATATATATATAAATGTATGTATGTTCGGGCATAACTCCGTCATATATTGACGTATTTGCAAAATTCTATTTTTGTTCGAAAGGAATTTGTTTCGAAATCATCCCATTGAAATTTTATATAGATCTGATGATGGGTTCCGGAGACAGACCACGGAACTCTTCAAAAATTGACAGCTTATTAACCGCGATTGCTGCGCTCGTATGTCTATGAATTTTTAACACAATTTAATGACGAACCACAACAAAAAAATGAAAAATAAAAACTTTTTTACAAAAAAATAGAACAAACTTCCAAAAAAAGTACAAAATAACTTTAGTTTCGGAAATCGGTGTCAAAAAACGAAGACACAAAGCCAGAAACACAATATGTAGTACTTTATTTGCTAATGTACATCAGTGTTTCACCAAGGCATATTAACATTCGTCATAAGTATACAATAACTACTTGTGTCTTAATCCATGCTCCCCGGATCTTCGTAGCTCGCTCAGAAATGCAGAATCCGATTTATTTCTAGCAACGGGTCCGGTTCTCATCAGTTAGCGTACAACCAGTGATTCCGTAATACCAGCCAGTGTTATCTTTAATACTATTACAGACAATGAAATTATTTATCATACCAAACAAAATCTAAGGCCATAGTTTTACACAAGTTATTTGACCACGTGACATACTGCCGTCCACAAGCTATAATAACATTATCTGACAAAAACACATTTCTAGTTTCGCAAAAAAAAAGCAGCGTTGAATCATGTAATTCAACACTGCTGCTGTTTAGTTTAAGGAAACTTAACAGCGATTTTATTTATTTATCTGGGAATCTAATGATAGTAGAAAAATTCTGTTCTGACAGATGGATTTTTTTTTTTTTTTTTTTTTTTTTTTTTTTTTTTTTTTTTTTTTTTTTGGGGGGTGGAAAATCATCTAATGACTCTTTCCGCTCTGGGGTGGAGCGGAAGGGCGTGTCAGACTCTTACTGACTAAAACCCACCCCTGTTCCTCCCTGCCCTACGCGCCCGGGGGCGAGGTAACTCTTTCGAATTTATCCTCCACCCCCGGGCAGTTTATCCTCCACCCCCGGGCAGTTGACAGATGGATAGAGATGTTTTGGCTGATTACCGTGGTATCTAAAAACGAAAACTCGCCAAATGTTAATTTACGCCACTTTAGCCTAAGGCTTTATGACGACTCGCTGATAGAATGCCCTAATTGTCTTCATAGACTAACTTAGTCATACGGGCCTAACTAACTTAGTCATACGGGCCTGCGGACGGCGAGAAGTGGGTAGCTCGCCGTCCGATCAGGACCAGGCCAGAGAATCGACGGCGCGTAGTGTTTCACGCGTGCCTCGAAGAGATGTCAGCAATACCTGACGGGGCCCGTCATTGTCGATGCCTGCCCAGGGGTTTTGGATAAATTCGAAACAGAGTTACCGTGCCCCTGGGCACTCAGGCAACTGAAGGAACAGGGGTGGGTTTTAGTCAATAATAGTCTGGCACGCTCTCCCGCTCCACTCAGAGCGGGAGAAGTCATTGGATAATTTCCAAACCCCACAAAAAAAAAGACTAACTTAGTAATCAATCAAGAATGACAAGAGCTAGGTACTTATTCTTGGATTTTCTAAGCACGAAATAATTAGGAATGTCAGTGTAAAAGAATAATATTAGACCCTTAAACTCACTGACGTAAATTTTTCGAATTTAGCAAGATTAAGTGACAGATGGCGAGCCACAGAATCCTACGATCTACAAAGCGTTGTCCTTGAAAGCTCATGGGATGGCTACATAAAGTAAATAAGATATAATAGAGCATTGATTTTGAAACACGTGAATCGACGATCAAGGTGGAAAGTAGTATTTCCGCAGTGCACCTATATCGATATTTTAAAAAAAATTGACTCGCGTTTGACCACCATCTCACCTGATTGCAAGCGATGATGTGGCCGAAGATGGGGCACGATTGCCTAGAAGTAAACTGTTCACTCTTGACTTAAAGACTCCCAGGTTGTAGCTATCAGGAAACACAGACTCTTGCAGGCGATTCCTCTCCTTAGCTGTACGCACATGAATGTGTTCCTTAGGTTGTGTGTGGTGGGATGCCCACCATGTACCGGTGGCGCATCCCCGTTCGTTTAGTGGTCCGATGGTCCGAAGCTCGATCCAAAGCTTGGCAGAATTAAACTATGCAATTCCGACGCACACTCCTCAAAAAGTAATAGATAGAAAACGCGGAACGCGAGTTGGATTTTTTAATATTTATTTTCTGTGATAAACTACGATTTTTTATTCAATGAGGGCGCCACTGGACCGCGAGAAGGCCCTTAAAGGATCACTCGTGTGTCTGTCTATCCGTCCGTATGTCACAGTCACAGCCAATTCGTCGCTTTTCTTACGAAGTGACCTAACTGACATCGAGTATATTGTTCAGGAGAAGCTTTTTTCGGTTGCGCGCTCATCACTAAAGCAAATAAAACTCTGCAACTTGCTCAAATAAAGCATTATTCAAATAAAATAAATACTGTTACTGTTGTTTATGTTAAAAGTCCGTATTTATTGAAATAAAAATATGTAAATCAGATACGACACTTCGTAAGAATATTGTATTTCTGAACAGTGGTTTACCTAACAGATACGACTGTATTAATACAGTACAGACAAGTAAACAAAACACATTTATTTGAAAATGAAATCGGTTTTTATGTTCCTGAAAGCGTCTTAATAAGCTTTATTCATAACTTTTCTTACAATTATCAGTCTCTGACACAAATTCTGCTTTACTCCCTAATTTTAGGTAACATAAAAATAGTCAACCATGAAATCAATCAACATTATCTGTAAAGCTCCAAACAAAATCAATTACTTAGAAGGAATTAAAAACAGCCTCTCATTAGTCTCGTTCTATAGAACGAAAATGTATGTATAATATTGAATACAGAAATGAAAACTTGTCATTAATTTGATCTTAGTTCTTAATCTGTTGACAGAATCATAAATTGTAGAAAGTAGTACTAAAAAAATATCAACAACTATAAATAATTATTATGAAAGAGACATCTAGAATTCTACAAGCTCGGCTAACCTAATGACAGATGTATCATCAAGAGTTAAAGACATCATGCTTTGCTTTTGAGATTTTGGGACAACTCTCATTAAGACGGCCAACCTCTGATTGGACAAAAGATAAAACATTCCTTTTTAATTTAATTGACCGAGAAGTTATTTCAGAGTGACTAGTTTTAAAGAAAAAAGTCATGGGTTTTTCACTACTGAAAACTCAGTCATCTCTGTCCGGTTGACGTTTTGTCCAGAATTATTTTTCCGTAAAGAGAGTAGTCTCAGATCAGAGGATAGCTGTTGAAGTTCAAGAAATCTGTATATTCAAGAACTGTACCTAACATGGTATGGTATCTTCCGTCGTGCAAGTTTAATTATCGGGATAAGTTGGGCTGGCGTAAAAATGTCTCCATCTTTTTTGATGACATAACCAATGGCGCTGTGAGCAGTCGCCCTCACTCTGGCCGTGATTTGGAACAGACAAACCCAGTTGGATTTTCTCAATGTTACTGGAGTTATTAACCACGTACATCAGAGTTGCTGCCGTGATTGTGTTGCGATTCTGCCCACTACATCCATCCGCAAACAAATATATTTGTTTTAAGCCCCTGTCATCATTCTGCTTAAGGAAAAATTTGATGATCCCCTTTTGCTTTGGCCTTCATGTCACGTATAGCAGTGGACGTATTTTCAGTTACGCCACAGGTATTAGAATAATGAACTAGCAAAAATCCCTCTAATAGTCCTAAGTCAAAATAAATCACTTCGTAAGATTTATTTTTCGCAAATGAGCATATACACCATTGTCATAACTAGTAAACGGTAGAAGATATCAATACGTCGATTGGGCAGATCGATAGAGCTTTAAAAGTACACTATCATGGTATTTTTAGTGCAGTTACGTCAAAAATGTCAGTTAGGTCACTTCGTAAGAAAAGCGACGAATTGTCTCTGAATCTGCTAGACCTATAGAGTTGAAGTTTGGTACACACATGAACATCTGTGACCCAAACACGAACGTGTACCCTAAATAAATTAATTTGAAATATGGGAGTCACTTTTCGGGTGAAAATCATAAAATTGAAAAAAAAAGTTTTTTAAACGGGGCCATGCGATATGTCAAATGAAATTGTAAGGTTCTCGAATGTATTTTTTTCATAGTTTTTAAAATATATACCTAGTTTTAAAGTTATTTAAGAAAATAGATGAAGAATGCCCATTCCCCGCCCTCCCCCTTATCTCCAAAACCACTGGACCAAGAATTTTGAAAAACTACAGGAGGTAGTTCTTTACTTATAGATTCTTGGCCTGTTTTCGTAAATTAGGCAAGTTTACTACTTGTTCGTATTGAGTAAACAATCCTAAAACAGGCTTTGGAGACAGAGAAGTTCTGAAAAATATATTCAAGATTACTTCCTTTCCGCAGCCTCAAAGTATTTTTAGTGTTTGTCTCATGTCTTCCCCTTAACATCATGGCCGTCGATTGCCATCTTAAGTGCACTTCACCGCGCCGTCACTCACCGTGTTAGTAACACGCCTGATATTGGCATCAACATGCATTATGACTATGATACGCGCTGGCTTGGGTTCAGTGGATACTTGCTTTCGTGTGTTTTGATATGATTGCTGATACTGGTTATACTTAAGTTAAGAGCTACACTGTGTTCCAGAAATCTTCTGGATATATATTGTATAAGATGTTGACTGGTGGTTCTTTGAAACACCTTTTTTAAGTCCTGATCTCTTTTTTACAACTACTTTTAGAATTATTTTCAGGAGTTAATGAAGATGTTGAAGTTCGATTGCATGTTTTTCCTCATTAGTTATTATTCAATTAAGTAAGTACTCAATTGCCAGCATAGCCATAATTACTGCTGACAGAGACCAATCTCGCCCGATTCTAGCGACTAGGACCCATTGTTCCGAGGCCCACCAGGGGAGATCTCTCCTCGAGCGCGTGCTGTGCAAAATTCTCTGTTGTGTCTACCCATCAAAATTTGTTATAGTTCAAAAATACACTCGACTTTTGAGCCTACTCATCATCATCATTCTCCTGCCCTTATCCCAATTTATTTGAGGTCGGCGCAACATGTATTTTTCTTCCATACTCCTCTATTAGTCGTCATCTCTGTATTCACCCCCTTTTTACCCATATCCTCTTTCACACAGTCCAACCATTGTTTCTTTGGCCTTCCCCTATTCTTATAGCCATCCACATCCATACACAAGACTTTCCTCAAGACTTTTAAGCCTACTCAATACAAATAATATCTATTTGCTACAAGAAAAACTCTCTACAATCTAGAATGAACCCATCTTCCCCTTTTCACTGTTCATAAACCCTAACGATAATGCGTTATACTCATCTTATCTTTACATTTGGATATCATTACTATGTAATGGCAATACAAAATATTACAATACTGCTTGTAATATTCAATTTTCCTCGAGGTCAGGCTATGAAGTCTATCTAGGTTGTAAAATATTCGTATTAAACTCTAAGTTTGAGTTTGACAAAGAGGGGTTGCGAGTTGTAACAATTTTGTAAGAATATAGCTATTGTGTCAACTACAAACGGGTTTCTTAATAGCCTGTGATGGTTTTCTGATACATAGTTTCACATGTGGTTGGGGTCTGTCGTCAAGAGCTTAGCTAACTAGTACCTAAAAATCTATAAATCATAAAAAGACCAGTTCGATATAAAAATATCTTTTGTGTCTACCGATACGTGAGCTAAATTAAGGCGACGAAAATTACGGCGGGTGTGCACGCCTGCAAAGTTATTTTAAATAACCCAAAATATTAGTACCTTCCTCAGTGAAAAACGATTTCGAAGTAAGAATCAATCATTCACAACAACAGTAGTTTCTACCAAAAAATTTGGTCTCTGTCATCATTTCAATCTTTACGCTTCATCTGAACACCGACCAATTATTTTACAGACTATTAAGTTTTATTATAATCTGCAACAATACCAGTTATCTACGTAGTTAAGAGCACAATGTTATTAGATTGATTAAAAAAAAAGTTCCCGATGTTGTATTTAAGTAGATTTCAAATATGTTTTTTTATTCTCTTTAGATTGTAAGGTTCTTTTGTGAAATAAAATTCTTAAAACTGCAATCGAAAAATGCTTGTTAAATTCACTTCATTCATCTATAAAATGTCTAGCTATACGTAACCCAGTTATAGGCACCGCCAGTGTACGTGTATCGGCGGCGCGCGGTCGGGCCAGTAACGTGATTTCCCAAATCGGACATCTCCCACTTTGAGTGCTCTTCAAACGCTCACTCAGTAAAAGGCATATCTCCGATGCGCACTCAGCTACCGCCCCTTGAAAACGTGATACTCAAATGTACACATAGCTTAATCTACATGCTATATACAGGTAATTAGAAGACATTAAAGTTGCAGCACTTTTTGACGACGAAAAAGTACTGAAACATGTAGAATGTTGGTGTTTAAAACATGTTTAAAAGCAGAATGTATTCGCTGCTGGAGTTTTTATATACCTGTTCTAAAGGAAGGTGCAGTGTTTTTTTAGCGTAAAACGAGGAAACCTTCCGGATAGGCAAGGATTTACGCTTGACGGATTGCGGTCCAATAAATTGGCAACTTGCGCGTATATATTTCTGGCTCTTTGTGAGACAGCGGAATCAGAACCAACCCTTGTGGAGTATTAAGTTCGTATTTCGTCTCTGTCTGTTTATTGAACTTTAACAGCTCAAGTAGTTCTTAATTTCGAATGAAAGGATGTTGTGACCTCCTTTTGAGACCTATTAATAGTAGTACCCAAGCCTTTTGAACGAAAAGTTTACTGTATCGACTAAAATTTGAGAATTCTGTAAAATCTTTTGAAACATACTAGCTGGTTACACTACTCGTATTATTATTTGTACATATCCGTCATTATCACTTCAAGGTGAAAACTACAGCACACTTTTACGCTGAAAAGTAGTATTCATAGGTATTCTAAAGCTGACCAAGTCGAGTGTCCTTGCTTACTGACCAAGTACAAAATAAAATCACTTTTCTCGTGTTATTTTCAACAGTGGACTTTTGGCAGCAGGTACCTACTTTGCTCGCAGAAGAGAAGGTCGATGGGACCGAAAAGTTCTGGAGTAGCGACCACGTACCGGGAAACACAGCGTTGGAAGACCGTATAAGGTGAACCGATGACCTGGTGAGGGTCGCGGTAAGCAGATGGATGTTAGACGCACAGGACCGGTTGTTGTGGTGACACTTATGAGAGGATGAAATAATGATGATGATGACGATGCAACCTACTTTGGGAGGACCGATTAAATAATAATAATCATTTTATTTCAGGAATTCCATAATTTGTTAGTAAACATTAACCTTAATAACTATGTTAGTATGTACACATGCAGGTTGGACAAATAACGGACGAGCGGGCAATCAAATTTCCCCGCAATGACACTCAGGAGACTGATCGAGCTGCCCCGGACCCTCTGCAGCAGCGAGGCGACACGCTTACGTCTGATCGCTGCGAAGCCATCAGTGTGCGCATCAGCAAACATTCCCGACGCACTGCGAAGCGTGGCTGCCCCAGCAGCATCCTGAATGCATTATTGTATTGAACTCGAAGAGCATTGATGGCTTTCTGCGTACAACCCGTCCAGAGGTTGCACGTGTAAAAATTCTGACAATATGCTTTAAAAAGCGCCACTTTCACTTTACACGTGCATTGAGCAAACCTACGGACAAGCATGTTGTATCGAACCGCCAATGCTCTTCGTTCCCTTTCTGCATCTAGATCATCTTTGAGGCCCGCGGTGACAATAATAATAATATGGCCGAGATATTTAAATTCTTCAACACGATTCAAGACACTACCTGCCAGTTTAATAGGAGGAAAAGTTACTGAGGATTATTAAGAGGCAAGCTGCAAGGTTATTTGCCAGGGTCGCGAGAGTGTTTGAAAGAGTTACCGCAGCCCTGGCACTGGCAACTGAAGGAACACGGGGGGTTGCAGTCACAAAGAGTCTGACACGCCCTCCCAATCCACCCTAAAAAAAAGCAGCAAGGTTATCGTCAATACGCCAAGCCATCAATTGTTCCCTTTGATCACTTCCTATAGAGCCGAGAACATCGCTACATAACCTACTTAGATTTATAGTTATAACTTTAAAAGATTGCATGTGGCGGAGATGAGAATGTTGAGATGGATGTGTGGAGTAACGAGAATGGATAAAATATGAAATGAGTATATTAGAGGTAGTTTAAAAGTGGCGCCAGTCACAGAAAAGTTGAAAGGGAACCGCTTATCTTGGTATGGTCATGTGAAGAGGAGGGATGAAACACATGTAACTAAAAGAGTTATGATTATAAATGTAGATGGATGGAGAGGGAGAGGGAGGCCAAAGAAAAGATGGTTGGATTGTGTGAGGACTGATATGAAATGAAATGATGTGACGGCTGACAGGACAGAATGGAAGAAAAAAACGTGTTGCGCTGACCCCAAAGAAGTTTCTGTTTCTCCATATCTTCCTGAGCCAATCCATGGCGGATTTGGTGATAGCCGTTTGATAGTAGCCAATGTTTGATATCAATGCCCCAAGTCAGATGTATGGCTGAACGACGTCGCAATTCGCAACTTGAGTGCCTTCGGTCGAGTTATCGTTAGCTCGATCAATAATCATGATCTGATGATGATGAATAATTAGTAGGCAAAGCTAATTGTTACCGTGCTAGGCTTTCTTTTTTTTTTTGTGGGGTGGGAAATCATCCAATGACTTCTCCCGTTTTGGGTGGAGCGGGAGGGCGTGTCAGACTCTTACTGACTAAAACCCACCCCTGTTCCTTCCCTGCCTGAGTGCCCAGGGGTGCGGTAACTCATTTTCAGAATTTATCCGCTACTCCTAAGCATGCAGGCACCGGCCACGATGGCCCCGTCAGTGGTGGCTGACTACATCTCTTTGAGGTGCGCGTGGAACACTACGCGCCGTCGACTCCCGGGCCTAGTGCTGATCGGACGGCGAGCTACCCACTACTCGCCGTCCGCAGGCTCGGGTCTACGGTGGCCGGAAATCGTCTCGCGACGTCCTACGCCCAGTACGCCCAGTACCTCTCTTGCGGTGGTAGCGGCCGTGAGGGCCACTCCGTCGAGCTTCCCTCACGCGTCCCGCCTCTGCCTTCACGAACATTACTGCTTCGCAGAAGGCGGAGACTGCCTCCCATTCCCTCTCGCTCCGTACCATGGCCTGAACCAGGGCCGAGCGCGAGAGGTCGCCGCCACCTATCGCATCCACGAGGACACGGCGTTGCTCCGCCCAAGCGGGCCAGACCTCCACCGTATGCTCCACCGTGTCCACTGGGCGATCCGCACAACCGTGCTAGGCTTAGTTATAATTAATACATCACCATCATCCTCCTGCCCTTATCCCGATTTATTCGGGGTCAACGCAGAATAACTTCGTCCAAATATCCCTCTCTATTCGTCGTCACCTCAATAGTACAACAGTCATCCTATTTCTCACCATTTATACCTAAATCAAAATCAAAATCAAAAGTCATTTATTCAAACTAGGCTGAGAACCAGCACTTTTTGAACGTCAAAGTTCTACATAAAGACAGTCCCCCAAAAAACGCCCGCCCGTCACCACTTCCTAGTGTTTTAGCTGTGAAGAAGAAGTGGCCAACAAACTCCCCAGCAACACATCTGTCTGTTAAGTTTTAAGAACTTGAATCTATATAATTCTAAGCAACAATCTTAACATTATGTAAAACAGAAAAATAAATATATGCCGTCTAAAATATAATCATAAAATTAAATAAAATAATCCGCCACTTGCCAGCTAGCACACTCAATCATGCCATTAAAAACCAACTCAAGCATAAACACTAAACCAAATTAAAGAAGCCTCCATACATAACTGGTGTGCCTGCTTACAAGAACAAAGATTGAAACTATCAAAGGGCTGTGATTCGAAGCCACAAGTGATGAACTAGGGCCATCACACTAAATTTGGTAGACAATTATTATATGAACTCATATAATCTGTTATAACCATAAGCTAAATATGGAGAAAGAACATCAAGTGTAACATTGTCTTGCGTTCAACACAGCGACCAACTATTATTATCTTCTAAGTAGTCGTTGATGGAATAGTATGCTTTCGAACAGAGACTAGATTTAATTTTAGTTTTAAATGCATTAAAAGGCAAGTCAAGAAAAGAACGGGGTAGCTTATTGTAAAATTCGATACCGAGACCCTCAAACGAACCATGAACCCTACGAACACGGTGGGAAGGAACATGAAGTTTATACTTATTTCTGGTGTTAAAATTGTGGATATCACTGGTCTTTTTGTACAAATGTATATTTTGTCTAATGTATAATATGTTTGCAAAAATGAATTGAGATGCCACCGTGAGAATTCCAATCTCTTTGAAAATTTCTCGTAAAGAAACTCTTGACCTTAACCTATAGATTGCTCGTACAGCACGTTTTTGTAAAACAAATATATTTTGTATGTCCGCAGCTTTACCCCACAAAAGAATACCATAAGACATAACACTATGGAAATAACTAAAATAGACTAACCGTGCTGTGTCAACGTCAGTATATTGTCTAACTTTTCTGACGGCGTAGGCGGCAGAACTGAGCCTTCCTGATAGGCCTGATATATGTGCGCCCCATTGAAGTTTGGAATCAACAGTTATACCCAAAAAAACTGCCGAGTCCACAGTTTCAAGCACTTCTTTATTTAAGATGACATTAGGTCCTAGATTTATAACATTAGGTAAGGCAAACTTTATACATTTAGTTTTCTTAGCATTAAGAACCAAGTTATTTGTCGTAAACCAATCCGTAACCATTGAGAGAGCGCTATCTACGTTATCAAAATCATTTCTATTCCTATCTACTTTAAAGATAAGAGAGGTATCATCTGCAAACAGTACTACGTCACAGATACCCTTTAAAAAATATGGTAAATCATTAATATACACCAAAAACAAGAATGGTCCCAATATCGAGCCTTGAGGCACACCTAAATGAACTGGTAGCCCGGAAGACTTAACACCATTGATATCTACACATTGGAACCTATTACATAAATATGAATCAATTACATTTAGAGCTTCGTTTTGGAGACCATAATGACGCAGCTTACGCAAAAGCGTGTCATGGTGTACGCAATCAAAAGCTTTGGAGAGGTCACAGAAAACTCCGATAGCATTTTGCGAGTTCTCCCATGCGTTGAATATGTGTTTTAGGAGAGCAACACCCGCATCTGTAGTCGATCGACCTTTTGTAAAGCCATATTGATCATTATGAAGGAGGCTATTTACATTAAAATATGTTAGCAACTGCTTCAGTATTAACTTTTCAAAAATTTTGCTAAATGCAGGCAGGATGGAAATAGGCCTGAAGTTGCCTATATCATTTTTATTGCCTGATTTAAATAGCGGTATGACTTTACTACACTTCATGAGATCAGGAAAAGTTCCTGAGTCCACGCATTTATTAAAAGTTACAGCAAGATAAGGCGCTACGATGCCTATTATATCACTCAAAAGTTTAATTGAGATGCCCCAGTAATCACCTGTGTTTTTTGATTTTAGAGAGTTAAAAACGTTAAC
The DNA here is from genome assembly GCA_951329385.1 of Polia nebulosa. Taxonomy (NCBI): domain Eukaryota; kingdom Metazoa; phylum Arthropoda; class Insecta; order Lepidoptera; family Noctuidae; genus Polia; species Polia nebulosa. The sequence continues at coordinate 16,044,730 of OX589588.1, read as the reverse complement.
TACGTCAAGTGGTGTTACATGCTCAAAACTAAATGATTGATTGCACTTAGGTACACTACCGTTCAAAAGACTTTCAGCTTTAGACGGGGATGAATTTAAGAAGCGAGTTGTAGTTATAGGTATGTTGGCAAAAAACTCATTAAATGCCTGAGCTACGTCAGCTGGTTTACTAACTAATTTGTTTTCGAATAGAATCTCTAGCTGATTTACTTTTTTAACCGACTTTCCCGTTTCATTATTTATTATTTTCCAAGTGGCTTTTATTTTATTATCAGAATTTTTAATTGTCTCGCTTAAGAATTTTGATTTAGCAGCAACACAAATCTTCTTAAACAATTTAGAATATTTTTTAACATACTCTAGAAAAGGAGTATCGAACCTATATCTTTTTAAACCGTATAACTCGTATAGTCTCGCTCTACTTTTATATATACCAGCAGTGGCCCATTGGTTGAAGCCAATGGAGGTACCCGTAACGTCTATAGTTTTAGAGTTAAAAATGGCTTGGTACTCTTTTTGCACAACATCAAAAAGGGCTCTATAGATTTCATTAGGATTATCGTTGTCTACTAAAGATGGTGTAAGTTTATTTGCTATATTATTTTTAAACTTATTACAACGGCTTACCGTATAAGGCCTGCATTCTATTTTAAGCGGCTTTTTATTTTGTGGCATAGGAAAGCTAACTAATAGTCCACAGTGGTCAGACGTTAAGTCACTTAACACTAAATTTTTTTCTGAATTACAGTTACTAAAAAAGTTATCAAGGCAAGTCGATGAGGATGCCGTAATCCTAGTAGGTTCATAAAACAAGTTGTTTAAATTATAAGACCTAAACAGATTGATTAACCTGACACTTAATGAAGTATCATCTAAAATATTAACATTAAAATCTCCACATATCACTATACTTTTATTACTTGATTTTATTTTATTAATTAAATCCTCCATTACCGATTCGAAAAGGCCAAAATCACCAGAAGGGGGTCGATAAACGCAAATTATAACGTATCGCTCAAGTTCAACACAAGACAACTCAACAATGTGCTCGATGGAAAGATTAACTAAATCTAAACGTTGTTTGCATTTCAAGTTATTTGAAACAAGGATTAATGATCCACCGCGAATTATATTTTTTCTTACAAATGCACTTTGTACAGTAAAATAATCATCATTAATAAAAACTACTTCATGTTCTTTCAACCAATGTTCAGTTAAACATAAAACCTGAACGTCATAGTTCTCTATAAATAAACATAACTCTAGTTCTTTGCCGGACAGACCTTGCATGTTTTGATGTACAACATTCAACATATTATGAGGCTTACCCGTTGTCGCATCTAATAGTTTAAAGAACTAGGGGTATCAATTGAAATTTTAGAATTATTACTAACTGTAATCATTGGTACACAACATGTACCTGTGTCACGCTGTATATTGTATGCTAAAAGATTAGCAATTTGTCTCCTACTACTAGGTGATAAATACATATTAGTATTGGTTAGTTTGTAATCAGTAATAAATTGATTACAATCAAAATATAAAATAGCGTCACTGTGACGATAGGTCCTATTATAAAAAAGCAAGTTTAAATTATAGATGTGCCTATTTTGCTCATCAGACAAATAATTTGAATAAGGCAAAGCGCAGAAAATAAATTTAATCTTATTTGTCTCACTGAGATGTAACATCAAATTGACACAATCAATTACATCCTTTTTCTTAATAGCTAAACTGTCCCCACACAATAGTATAATAGTTGAACTGGGGTGTATTTTTGTCAATCTAATATTATTTACTAATTGGCTAAAACTGGCACCGGGTAAACAATTATTTATTATACTATGTTGTGAACACTGGTTCAAAACAGTACCAAAACCTTGACCAAATTTGTCAGAAAAAACATAAGTAGTGGTATTCACATTATTTATATTAAGATTATCACTACAGCTATCGACAGGCTGAGCCGCTGAGGGTCTGGGTGCTATGTGCTGAGGCTGTGGTGCCTGAGAGCATGCACAGTTACAAGACAGGTTATTTGTCAGAGACTCATACCTCTCTGCATTGTACGTAACCAGGTCAACCAATTCATTGGCCTCCTGCATGCGCTTACTCAGATCTTGTTGAGAAGCCTCATATTTATTAAAAATATCGTTTAGAGCATATTCCCTAACAAACAGTTCATTCTGAAGGCGCTGAGTGTCATTATCATACATTATTTTACAAAGCTCTAATTCACTATTGCAATCCTTTAATTCTTGCAATAAATTAAGTTTGTTTTGTCTAAGTTTATTATTTATTTTGTTTAATTTTTGATGTTTTAATGATTTTTTAATTTTTCTAATTAATCTATTAATTTTAATATATTTCTTTATTTTGTTGTGGCTATTTAACAAGTTACATTTGGTGATGGTGTCATCAGTTAAATCTATTGTTACTATTGGCTCAACACATATGGGACCGGACCCGCTACCAACCAACTCATCATATAGGCTGCAGGTGTTCGCAGACTCTTCACCGGCTTTAAGAGATTTTAAGTGGCTTAAAGTGTTGTGGGCCTTGCTTAATTCAAGCTCAAGCTCAGATATGCGTCTCAAAGCCAGTTCATGGGTGTCACTACATTGCTGGAAATTTGACACAATTTGACGGAGGTGTTGATGCTGGTCAAGTACGTCCATATGCTGTGTGTGAAGTTCAGCCAACTGCTTTTTTAGATCAGTGTTCTTCTGATTAATAAGCTCTATTTCCTTCTCACTATCATCCCTTTCCTGAAGCAGCTTATTGCACTGCTCCTTAATAGATCCTAACTCTTTTAACGTAGCCTTCAGTTTTTCCTCAAAGGATGCAGCTCTACGGGTCAACATGTTGACAGGCCAACCCAAGAGGCACCCTGGAATGAGAGAAGAGACAGCTAAGAATGTGAAAGAAAAAAGAGGAAGGGACAGATAAATATAATAAGTATCTAGGATGACAAGTAGATTAGAAGGTTAAAATAAAAGAAATTAAAGTCAAAAAGGGAATTAATCTCAATTAGGAATGTTAATTTAATTATTAAATAAATATGTATTACCTACTAAATTGATATTTTAATATTAGTAAACGAAAAAAAAATAAAAAAATTAAAGGGGAAAAGACATAAAATAAGTTTGAGGGTACTACTACTCTTTATTAAATCTGGTTTCTTTCTCAAATTTTTGATTGTTTTGACTATAACCAGTTATTAGACTTACAAGAAAACATTCAATTTTAATTAGCTACACTAATTACAATGATTAATCTAAGGTATTGATAGTAATTCACGATTTTTATTTTTATTTTTTGTAAATGTTTCTGCATGAATTTTATACCTACACTAAAAGGGTTATTTAACACTAAGCTCGCTGAGGCGGGATTTGACACGATAATGTGCAATATGTATAAAAGGAATGGCTTAGAATCAAAAACTAATTATATCAAATACTCCCCGGGTTATGTGATGGTTTCAAATCCGACCGTTTGATGACAGCTGGAACTAGTTTAATGATTATTCATTGATTTTTGCAACGAAACAACTCACAAACACTGGTGCGCATTATTTATAACTAAATCTGTCGTATTTAGGCACATTTAACATTAATTTAGCACGAAAAATATTAGTTTTTCAATTTAATTCTAACACGAAAATTTATGACAACCGGCTGCCAGTGTTGCCAACAAAAAAAATAAATTACAAACAATAATATTATAGTTTAAAAACCGTCCAAGTGCGAGTCGGACTCACGCACGAAGGGTTCCGTACCATTATCTATAAAAACGGCAAAAAAAATCACGTTTGTCGTATGGGAGCCCCCTTAAATATTTATTTTATTCTGTTTTTAGTATTAATTTTTTGTTATAGCGGCAACAGAAATACATCATCTGTGAAAATTTCAACTGTCTAACTATCGACCCTCGAGGAGGTCAAGAGGGGTCGGGGTTGCGTGGCAGCACGGTTCGGGGAGATGGTAGTGGTAGGGGTGTACTTCTCCCCGAGCCGAACTCTCGCCGAGTTCCACAACTCCCTCGCGGAGTTGAGAGACGTCGTCGTCGGATACCGTTCCCTCCCTGCGCTCGTTCTCGGGGACTTCAATGCCAAGAACTTGGCTTGGGGTTCCCGGTACACGGACGCAAGGGGCAGGATGGTGGAGGACTGGGCTCTGGAGACAGGCCTGGTCGTCCTGAACCGGGGTTCTGTCCCCACGTGCGTGCGGTGGCGGGGCGAATCGGTGGTGGACCTCTCGTTCGCCAGCCCCGCTCTGTCACCGCGCGTACTTGACTGGCGCGTTCTGGAGGAGGTGGAGACGTCTTCCGATCATCGGTATATCCGGTTTGACGTCTCCGCCCAGACCTCCAGCGTGCCGGTCCGACAGACCCCGAGCGGTCCGCGTTGGTCGCTGAAGCAGCTGGACCGGGAGCTACTCCTGGAGGCCTCGATCGTGCAGGCCTGGGTGACATCACCAAACAGGCCTGCCGACATAAACGACGAGGCAGAGTGGTTCCAGGACCAATTTCCGAGATATGTGACGTGGCAATGCCCCGGGTCCAGCCTTCTGCTCGGCGACAGGTGTACTGGTGGTCGCCGGCGCTTACGGCTTTACGCCAAGGGTGTATTGCCGCGCGACGCCGGTACACCAGGTACCGCAAACGGCTCCGTAACCGCACGCCGGAAACGGAAGCCGTCGAGGCGGAGCTATACAAGGGGTACAGAGCTGCGAGGATCGCCCTCCGAACGGAGATCTTGCGGGCCAAGAGATCGGCCCGCGAGGAGTCGCTGGAGACTCTGAACAGAGGCCCATGGGGGCGCCCGTACAAAGCGGTGCGGGGGAAACTCCGCCCATGGGCCCCCCCACTGACGCAGAGTCTCCGGCCACAGATCGTGGAGGGCGTGGTGAGCGCTCTGTTCCCCTCGCGAGGGGAACATACTCCTCCGCCTGTGGCTCCGTCTCCTGCGGTACCTGACGCGGACCAAGACGACGATGACGATGCTCCCGAGGTGACCGAGGTAGAGCTGAGAGTGGCGGTGCGTAGGCTGAATGCCAAAAACACCGCCCCAGGACCCGATGGCTTTCATGGGAAAGCCTGGGTCCTGGCCTTGCAAGAGGCTCTCGGGCCTCGACTCAGAGGGCTTTTAAGCGCATGCTTGGAGAGGGGCCAGTTTCCACGTCGGTGGAAGACGGGGAAGCTGGTCCTGATCAAGAAGGTGGGGCGCCCTGCGGACTCTCCGTCCGCTTACCGGCCCATTGTGCTGCTCGACGAGGTGGGCAAGCTCTTTGAAAGAGACCGCCTCGTCGGGCGGTTGGTGCGGGTGGGGCCGGACCTGGCGGAGAGCCAGTACGGCTTCCGCAGGGGGCGCTCCACGGTGGACGCAGTCATGCGCGTAAGGGTCCCGGGCCCGGGGTAGGGTCGTCTTGGCGGTGTCTCTGGACATCGCTAATGCCTTCAACACCGTGACATGGAGAGAGCGACTGTCGCAACCCAGCGCTGGGCACGCCACCATCGAGGCGGTAGTGCCCCTCTTTGAGGAGTGGCTGGAGAGGCGTCACGGCGCCCTCACCTTCCGCCTGACGCAGGTGCTCACCGGACACGGCTGTTTCGGTAAGTACCTGTGTCGGATCAAGGCGGAGGTGACCCCCGGGTGTTTCCATTGCGAGGATCGCCCAGAGGACACGGTTGAGCATACCGTGGAGGTTTGCCCCGCTTGGGCAGAGCACCGCCGTGTCCTCGTGGATGCGATAGGCGGCAGCGACCTCTCGCGCCGTGCCCTGGTTCAGGCCATGGTACGGAGCGAGAGGGAATGGGAAGCCGTCTCCACCTTCTGCGAAGCAGTAATGCTCGCGAAGAGGGAGGCGGCATACGCTAGGGAGACTCGAACACAGCCGAGTCGCCCTAGCGCTCCCAGCCGCAACCGCCGCCTGAGACGCCAGGGGGATCGGACGCCGCGACACGATCTCCGGCCACCGTAGACCCGGGCCTGCGGACGGCGAGTAGTGGGTAACTCGCCGTCCGATCAGCACCAGGCCCGAGAGTCGACGGCGCGTAGTGTTCCACGCGCGCCTCAAAGAGTTGTCAGCCAAGGGAAGGGGCCTGCCACGGCCGATGCCTGCCCGGGGGTGGAGGATAAATTCGAAAGAGTTACCTCGCCCCCGGGCACTCGAGGCAGGGAGGAACAGGGGTGGGTTTTAGTCAGTAAGAGTCTGACACACCCTTCCGCTCCACCCTAGAGCGGAAGAAGTCATAGGATGATTTCCCACCCCCCAAAAAAAAAAAAAAAAAAACTGTCTAACTATCACAGTTCATGAGATACATCCTGGTAACAGACGGACGGACAACGGAGTCGTAGTAATAGGGTCCTGTTTTACCCATTGGGTACGGAACAGTAAAAAGCTGATAAACCTCACTCTTGTGTGACGCCATTTTATTTTTCGTATCGTTCTCAGCAAACTTAGTCTTGAAAATAACTAGTCGGCCATGCTTGTGAGTCCACCATATTGAATTTAGAATGAGCACAGTTTACCATGCATTGTCATCCTAACTAAACATGCATGTAAAATTCCAGCTCAATCGAAAACCGATACGTGGGTCAAATTTGTTTTTTTTTTATAATAGATGTACATGTATGTATCAAACTGACACTAACAAATTGTTCTGCTTTATGTTTAGCAGTAAATACTATGCCAACTATATTATATTGTGCATGGTCATGATAATGTGCATAACCCCAGTCCATCGTTTATGTAGTCCTATTTTACTTTTATAACCATCCGCATTTACACTAAACTTAAGTTATTAGTTACATATAAGTTTGTCTTATTATTTATTTCATAATGACATTTAGTATGTACTAGCGACCAGTCCTTGCTTCACACGGGTACAAATACACTTAAACATTCCCCATGAATCACTACATCTATTGGTGAAATGTCAAATGAAAAATATCAAATGAAAGGACACATTATGAGAGTCTCAAATGTATTTTTTTATAATTTTAAAGTTTTTGCATGTATTTTTGTGTAATGTATTTTTTTTAGAGTTTTAGAACTACTTAAAAATACAGATGGAAAATGGTCATCCCTGCCCTTATCTCCGAAACCACCGGACGTAAAATTTTGAAAAAAAAATCAGAAACTACATTTGTACTTAAAGATTACAGAAAAACCTGTAAAGAGGAAGAAGTTTAAAAATAACCTGAAATAAAATATGATAACCCTTTGCGCGCGAGTCTGACTCCCGCTCCTGGCCAGTTTTTTTGATAATCTAACTTACAGACTAAATATAATTATTTTTATACTCATGAAACATTCTTCTTCTTTCGCAGGTATGCAGCAAGAAAGAGATTTCTTTACAAACTAGCGACCTGCCCCGGCTCTGCTCGGTTGCAAAACATTCAAACCTTCCTCGTTTATACATCGTTCTTTCTATTTGTGAAAACCGCATTAAAATTTATTGCGTAATTTAGAAGGTGTTAGCAAAGAAACAGACAGAGACGGAAAGCGACTTTTATTTATACTACGGGTATGTAGAGATAAGCATCACCTTTTTCACGCGCGCCTCAAAGAGTTGTCAGCAATCATGACGGGTCCGTCATGGCAGATGCCTGCCCAGGCCCTGCAGTCTCGACATTGATAGCGATCGCTACGTCCTAACAATTGGTCGCTACGTCAGAAAAATAATTGATTTTCTTGAAATATGTACAGAGACCAGCTGAGATCAGTTGATCAGTTTTCATCAAAAATAGTGCTTGCAAATTATAAATTACGTCGTCTCTGTACGTACTTCAAGAAAATCAAATATTTTACCGACGTAGCGACCAATCGATAGGATGTAGCGATCGCTATTAATGTCGAGACTGCAGGGCCAGGGGTTGTGGATAAATTCGAAACAGAGTTACCGCGCCCCTGGGCACTCGGGGCAGAGAAGGTGGGTTTTAGTTAGTAAGCGTCTGACACGCACTCCCGCTCCACCCAGAGCGGGAGATGTCATTGGACGATTTCCCATTCCACAAAAAAAAAGCATCATCTTTGTACCTAATTTTCTGTTTCCTTCTTCTGTCTGTCTGATTATTATAATGTGTACATGTGAACAAAAAAACTAAACACTAGAAAAAAAAAACAACAAAAACTTTCCTCAGATAAAAACATAAGATGCAAGCGCAAAATGTTGACATCTGAACTATTTTGACTGCTGGGGCCAAGTAAATGGGTTAATGAAGGAGAAAATTACGTCATCCATCTTAGTTGGATTCCTCTTAGCATCGCCGGGCCGAGCTTAATTCACTTCATTAATGTTTTTTTTCTCCCAGCTTTTTTGCTACTGTACGAAAAAACAAAGATAAGCTGAAAAAGTAACAACTCCATAAATGAGATTTGTTGACGTTTCTCTCATCTCGTTTTTGTATTACATTTTAAGATATTTTTTGACTTTATTTCTTTATAATGAGGAGATTGATGAAGTTAATAGGACGTAGAGATTAAAGACTTGTGGCACAGGCGACTATTATGCTAAATCTAGATGATAGTTCACGGTCTGGTGCCTTTGGAACTTTTATGAATATAATTAATGTTTCTGATAAAGCAGAAAACGCAATTAATAAAGGCGAGCAACATTTAAATTGGAACTTGATTCTAAAATTGACCTTTGTTACAGAAATTATTCTATTCTTAGATCAATTATTAAGGGTTGGTTAGGATCAGGACAAAAATCTGAAGAATTTCTGTAATAACGTAAAAAGTATAAAAAAAGCTTAACTTAGAGACTTAATTTAACTAATTGAATATTAACATTATTTATTATTATTTTTAAACTTATTTATTTCATTGCTTTTTATTATTTTGTACTTTTTAAATGTGATTAAGATTATGGATCTTTTATGATCCGCGACAAATTATTTTATTTTTTATAACTATTAATATTGTTCAAAATTACACATTTTCTCGTATTTCCTGGATATTTATTTACTTAGCTCTATTTCTAAATATATAAATTTATCAAAAGTAATATAATAGGTAATATTTATTCCAACGTACAATGGAATTCGTGTGAACGCTTTTCTTGAGCTAAAAGAAGCAGAAGTTTTAGAAACTTTTGGAAAATTCTACAAGGAAAATTCTTTTGCAGTAAAATTATGTGCAATACCTATAGTACCTAGGGTTTGGCTCCCGGGACGTCTCGTGTCTCGAAGTCCCGGGACTTTTCGTAATTTTTGTTGTCTCGAGTCTTTCGGGTCGAGACTCATGACCAGACAAGATTGTCGAAATTTTTAATTATGACCAATGATTAGACACTAGAATTACTAGATGATAGTAAAGTTATTAAAAATAAGTATGATTTATAACGAAGTTTGTTTTATAACTATTTAATTCAACTGCTTATAAGTGAATCTGTGTGTGATTAAAAGAAATAAACAAAGCAATTATTAAGACTGAAATTAATGTTACAGTTATTCACATTTAATTTTCTGTTTAATAATTAATGTTGATTTATACAAAAAAAAACGCCTTATACGTTTCACCAAAAATTAACTTACTTAAAACTCTTCAAAAAAGCCCTCTCTTAAAAAAAAAATCTTAAAAAAAGTCCCGGGAATGCGGACTTTAATTGTAGGCGGTCTCGTGTCCCGGGACTTTGAAATTGTCGGGAATTCTCAAACACTAATAGTACCATAATTTTGAAATACTCGTACAATTAAGAATACTTGTTTAAACACAGTACAAGAGGAGGAGCTCATGACTATAGTAATAACAGCCGCACGAGTCGATCCATCAGGTTAAGCTACGCTTGCCAGGGTTCGTCCGTGGATGGGTGAACATCTTTTCATACCGAGACTCCTCCGTGCCTCGGAAAGCACGCTAAGCCGTTGGTCCCGGCTGTCAATCGTGGATCTTTGACAATCGTTACGGGTCGTCAGAAGCCCGAAAGTCTGACAACCAGTCTTACCAAGGGGTATCGTATTACCCACAGTAACTGGGTTGTGGAGGTCAGATAGGCAGTCGCTCCATGTAAAATACTGGTATTCAGCTGCATCCGCTTATACTGGAAGCCGACCCCAAGATAGTTGGGCAAAGGGTAGGCAGATGATGACAAGAATAAAATTATATTCAGAAATATAAACTTAAATATTCAGTTAAAAAAAAAAGACGAATTATTCCAGAACAAGTACTACAAGTGAACAGACAGAATTAAAGACAATTTATTCGTTTCTACTGTAAGTGAAAAATTATTATTGACCTTTTTTTATTAAAACACAAGTTTCTGCCAGCGGCTTAGCCCACGTAGAATTAGTAAGTACTGCTATTCCAGACTATAATCTATCTCTGTGCCAAATTTCAACCAGATCCGTTCAGCCATTCTGGCGTGATTCATCATCTTCCTGCCCTTATTCCATGTTACTTGGGGTCGGCGCAACACGTTTTTTTCTTCCATTCTGTCCTGTCAGCTGTCACGCTACCACTAACTCCCTTTTCTTTCATATCACTCCTCACACAATCCATCCATCCTTTCTTTGGCCTCCCTCTCCCTCTCCATCTATCCACATTTATATTCATAACTCTTTTAGTTACATGTGTTTCATCCCTCCTCTTTACATGACCATACTTTCAACTTTTCTGTGACTGGCGCCACTTTTAAACTACCTCTAATGTACTCATTTCTCACTTTATCCATTTTCGTTACTCCACACATCCATCTCAACATTCCTTTTAACTTTTTCACAGCCCAACATTCTAACCCTTGTGACCATTCTGGCGTGATTGAGTTACAAAAATCGATCCATGATTCATCGATCCATTCATTCTAGAATAAATAGTGAGGACGTGTATTAGAGGTGAGTTTTCAAAAGATAATAAAATAACAAATTTTCAGTTTAAACAATAATACTTGCCCAAATATAAATAGAACTATCTTTATTAACAGCCAAATTTCCTGTCGACGTTAAGCCGTCAGTCCCAACAGATATCACTAGGTGATAACGCTACAACTAAGGTGACGGAGTATGGGCCCGACGCGAAGTGACGTCCGGCCATCACCCTGTTATATATGGGGGCGACTGAGATCACAACACACGAAGGGCGTGGCTTCTCGCAATTAAGCCGATGACCCACTGTGAATCTACAAAGTGGACGTCCGTATACGACGTTGATATTTAGACAGGGATAGGGTTATGATACCTAGATAGTTTACAGTCAGACTGTGTTTCTAGTAAAATACTGGTGATTAGTTGGAAGCCAACCCCAACTGTTGAGAAAAGAAATCTTGATAAATGTTTAATGAAAACTAATTCAGCCAAGCAAAACATAAAATCTATCTTAGAAACGCAAAGATTTTTGCCCGCAGGGTAAATACTACTTTTTGTCTGTATATTTTTGGTCTGGAACGTACAATAACAACGCTTAAGTACTCAATGGTAGTTATTAATAATAACGTTAATGTCACACTATAAAATAGAATAATAAACCCAGTTATTCAAGCAATACAAGGATCTCTCTTAAAATAACTGTATTGAACACTATTTAAATCAGTGGTATTACAGATAGGTACATAATGATCAGGTTTTGAATCCACAAAATCATCCGTAAGCATCCGGTTCGCCTGTACAACCCTAGCATTGCTCCTGAAATTTTGATATCGCAAAATGTTGCCATAAGCAATATTGTTTGTGTATCAAATACGTATTTACGCTCGTTTTCCTTTCAGACGGGCAGCATTCCAAGAGGAGAGCGCGTGCTGTGCTATTGGATTGAAGATCAAGATAATGGATGGGTACGTTTAGGTGCAGTACTCGACTCTTATGGCTTTTACTATTCATTTCATAATCTCTAATGCATTACAAACTAATAGTGTTGTTCATGCCACTTAGGACAGATGGATGGAAAAAGATTGCATGTGGCAGAGATGAGAATGTTGAGATGGATGTGTGGAGTAACGAGAACGGATAAAGTGAGAAATGAGTACATTAGAGGTAGTTTAAAAGTGGTGCTAGTTACCGAAAAGTTGAAAGAGAACCGCTTATCTTGGTATAGTCATGTGAAGAGGAGTGATGAAACACATGTAATTAAAAGAGTTATGAATATAAATGTGGATGGATGGAGAGGGAGAGAGAGGCCAAAGAAAGTATGGATGGATTGTGTGAGGAGCGATATGAAAGAAGAGGGAGTTAGTGATAGCGTGACGGCTGACAGGACAGAATGGAAGAAACCCCAAGTAACACGGAATAAGGGCGGGAAGATGATAATGCCACTTAGGACAGAGTAAGTGTACATTCGCGCGGTCAGAAACCCACACTTATGCGAATTGAGCTCTCTGAGTTTACTGGTGATTTTGTTTGCTTTGGTTTATCGGCTGGGTTAGCCTCAGGTTACTTACATATACGAGTTAACACTCGAAGAATAGGCTGGTAGTGTTAAATTGACACGGAAAACTAGGAGATAAGAATCATGAAATCGGTAGTCTCACAAACTACTAGGAGGCTAGAAGTATTAACAGCTTCATTTTTATATTGTAGGTTAATTAGAGTTTTACTTTCAAACTTGATGCCAGAATAAATAATTTCTTTTTTACTGCGTTTCTAATTAATTGAACTTAACACACAGCTTCCTTAAATTATTCAACCGAGAACCAAATTAAGATACAATACAATCCAAGATGACTGTTATTAGTTCTCAATGAATATTCAACGCGTAAGCTGGATAGTTCGTTAACGTCCAAACATCTCGGCACGGCACTTATCCGGCACATTCTGAGTGCCGTGCTGTTATCTCGGGGCATGCAGATGCCACTGCCGGCTGCAAGATTCAGACGGACTCAGAGATGAATGGTAGAAAAGCCTTTGCACTGACATATGTTTTCTGGTTGTAGGATAGAAGAGTAGGACCTCTGCTAAAATAAAATATTATAGTTAAAAAAAAAACTAAAAATACGCGTATTTTTCTCAGCAAACATTCATTTATATATATAGATAGTTATAGATTGATTTGACGTCGCTCGACGCATACAGACGTGCACATCAATGCATTACAAAATAAATAAATTAACGTTTGCATAAATACTGACCCAGTTTTATAGTGAATTAGCGTGTTTTATAAATTAAGTGAATTATAAGTTAAATAATGATCTGACTAGATTATAAACAGTTTATATAATCTGAAATATGGACGGCAGCCCCTTTAGTCGGAGCGGGATGACGCCGCGCAGCCCTCCATCGACACCAACACCAAGACCACCTCAACCACCCAAGCAAAATCAAGAGGAAGTAGTGGAAACAATATCCACTCCGGAAATTCAGAGCTGGTTAGGGTCCATTGAGCAGTACTTGAACGAGGTATGTACTATTGCCTCTGATGGAAAACTGAATTCAGACCAGAAGATCAGGATAAGTAATCTCTGCAGAAAAGTTGGACATGGAGTTTCGCAAATGGCTGTTCAATACCAGTCGCTGAAGTCAAGAGCCATACAAACCCATACCGCCCTAAAAACCATGACCGAAGCTCGAGACCTAGCGGAGTGTCTTACAGAGATGAACCGCACCATTCAAGAGTCATGTTCGAAGCAGGGAGCTAGTGCCTCCTCTTTTGCCGATATGGTGAAGAAGGGATCCAGCAGTTTCGTTCGTCCGAATAACCTGAGTTCCGTGGCGATTTTCCCGTGTGACAACTCAAAGACCAGTGAACAAACTAAAAACATGGTCCAAAACATCATATGCCCTGAGGAAATGAAGCTGAAAGTTCGAGGCATACGCAAAATCGGAAAAGGAGGACTTATAATCAGCACAGAGACGAAAGATGACCTAGACAAGCTTAAGAAAACCGTCCAAACTGCTTCGTCAGGGCTTACCGTCGACGAACCCCGTAAGCGTAAACCTCGCATTATAGTAATTGGAGTGCCCGCATCAATGGCTGAAAACGAGGTTTTTAAATGTCTTTATGAACAGAATGTAGCTGATAAACTGCCGACCATGTCCCGAGATACATTTATGACCTCAATCAAACTAAGCCATAAATCTGGGCGAAAAGATGCTGAAAATTGCAACTACATCATAGAAGTTCCAGCCGTCATTCGCAAGGCTCTCATCACCCAGGACCGGTTATTTATAAATTGGACATCATGTCCGGTACGAGACTTCACACTAGTAACAAGATGTTACAATTGCCAGCAGTACGGTCATGCAGCCAAGACATGTAAGGTTACTGCCCCTACGTGTGGACATTGTGGTGAAGAAGGCCACTCTAGCCAAGACTGTTCAAAGAAAGCCGCTGATCCAAAATGTGCCACCTGTTTACGATTCAAAAAACAAGCAAACCACAAGACGGGAGACGCAATTTGTCCGGCCAAAATAGCTGCTGAATACAGGTACATAAACTCGGTAGACTATGAAGGCGCCTAAGAGCGCCACATATTTAGTTTACATCTTAGACGTAATTAATTGTTATTAGTTATATATAAAATGGATATTAATAATATAATTTCAGACATAGATAACTCATTCTCAAATGAGTCAAAGTCATGTGAGGTTGAGGACTGCAGACAATATCTTTCTCAGCATCCACACTCACTAACCATACTAACCCAAAACATCCGTAGTGTTTATAAGAACATAGATAGCTTCAACATTTTCCTTCACAGACTTAACTTTGACTGTGATATTATGGTTTTAACAGAGTGCTGGTTATCAATCCGCCACGATAACCTCCCGGTTATACCAGGATATAACACGTTCTACACTAAAATGAATCACAATCAAAATGACGGGGTTGTTGTCTTTGCAAAGGAGTCACTAAAGGTCAATGTTGAAGAAGCTAATCTACAAGATTGTATGAGTAACTGTCTTATAATCAAAATTGGTACAACCACAGCGTTAATTGCTATGTATAGATCTCCTTCCGCTAGAAACCTGACTTCTTTTCACAGTTCCATAAACCAGATTCTTCAAGCACTCAGCCATTTCCAAAATGTAATCCTAACAGGCGATATTAACATTAACATTGGCTCTGAGAACTGCGATGCAGGGACTCAAGACTACCTCAATATCTGCTCATACCATGGTTTTCTCCCCGCTCACACATTGCCTACTCATCAGAGTGGTTCCTGTCTCGATCATATGATGATCAAATCCAGCTATTCATATATTACGCTTGTTACTAACTCAACAATAACCGATCATCATGCTGTCCTACTAAACGTAAATTTAACGCTGCCTAAGCTAAATCGCTCACAAACCAAGACTAACATAAATATAAAAAAACTCGAATGTGATTTACGTAATATCGATTATAGCCCAGTTTATAAAACTGCTGACGCTAATACCGCTTTATCGTACTTAATAAAACATGTCCAACAAGCTATATTGCATAACACGACAATAGTGACACTAAATAAGCGTCATCATAATATCAAACCTTGGATTACGCCTGGCCTAATTCGTTGCATAAGACACAGAGATAAACTCCATCAAAAAACAAAAAAATACCCCGATAATTTAATAATTCTGAACTCATATAAAAGATACAGGAATTTCTGCAACAATCTTCTAAAGAAGCTGAAAAATAATTATGACAAAAATGAATTAAATAAAGCAGGTAACAATAGCAAGCAACTTTGGAAACATATTAAAAACGTCACTTATATGACTAAACAACGTGAATCAAATTCGAGTTTACTGCTTACTAATCCTTCACCTCTGCTGTCCGCAAACAATGTAAATAACTTTTTTGTAAATGTTGGGAGAAATTTGGCAGAACAGATCCCGAAACGTTGCGTCCAAACATCTTTCCAAAAACTAAGCAACAGCTGTAACCAGAAATCATTTGTTTTGCTGGATACAGATGAAGAAGAAATATCACGTATCATTGCTGGCCTAAAAGATGACTGTGCAGTTGGATGGGATAATATAAGCAATAGGATGCTTAAACTATTTAAGCATATATTTGTACCTCCCTTAACGCATGTGTTTCGAATCTGTCTTTCTAAAGGAATTTTCCCGAGTTGTCTAAAAAAGGCAGTTGTCATCCCGATTTATAAAACTGGAAGCAGAGAAGTGACTAGCAACTATAGGCCAATATCGATACTCCCTTCTATGTCAAAAATACTTGAGAAAATAATTAACAACAGACTAGTAAGCTATTTAGAAAAAAACAACTTCTTGTCACCTGCGCAATTTGGCTTCAGGGCCAAATTGTCCACAGCCGATGCAGTGCATAGCCTAACAGATTATGTCTCAAAAGAGCTAGACAAAGGGAATAAGGTCCTAGGAGTCTTCCTTGATCTAGCGAAAGCCTTTGACACTGTCTCAGTCTCCGCGCTTCTTGACAAATTAGAGGCTATAGGAATAAGGGGAACGCCGCTGTCGCTACTTGCTGACTACTTAAACGGCCGATATCAACGTGTTAGGATAGATAATTTCACGAGCGATGAGCAGAAAAATACTGGTTTTGGTGTTCCCCAGGGAAGTATTTTGGCCCCAACGCTTTTCCTGGTTTATATTAACGACTTGTGTAATTTGAACATTAAGCACGGCAAAATAGTATCATATGCTGACGACACGGCGTTAATATTTACAGCTAAAACCAGTAGCGAACTGCACGAAAACGCTCAACTAGGTTTTAATATTGTGACTAATTGGCTTCAAAGCAATTTACTAACATTAAATGCTGACAAAACAAAATATATACACTTCTCCATGCGCAAGCCTCAACTTAACACTGCTAGCTTTCATCTATACGCCCATCAATGTGGTAACCCTTCAGTCAACATCTGTCATTGTCCTCTTATCCTCAAAACCTGTAACATCAAATACCTCGGGGTAATAATTGACGATACACTCACATTTAGACATCATATTGAAACTCTGGTTAAAAGAGTGCGCAAGTTAATATATGTATTTAAAAAAATACGAACTTTTGCAAATTCAAAATTAATCACACAAGTTTATCTGGCCCTATGCCAGTCTATAATTCAATACTGCATTACTTCATGGGGTGGCGCATCAAAAACCCTCTTGCTTCCTCTTGAAAGAGCTCAGAGAGCAATTTTAAAAGTAGCAAACTTCCATCCCTTTTTCTTTCCCACAGATCAGTTATATAAATCCTGCAACGTGCTGACTGTTCGCCAGCTTTTCATTTTGCACTTAGTATTAAAACAACATACTATGCTTTCGTACATTTCTGACAGTACTAACAAGAGGCGGAATGATATAGTCTGCACTTCTAATGCAACCTCCAAAAATGTCTTTGCAGAAAGATTCTTCTCATTTTTAGGCCCATTTCTGTACAATAGGTTAAATAAAAAACTAAGTTTTTATAAGTTGAACTATTTTAATTGTAAAAAAACTGTCATTTCATTTCTACGAAGCATTGCTTATGAACAGACAGAGGATCTACTCATTGTCGACAAATAACCCGCTAACATGCTGATTCTATTTTTATGTAAGTTTTAATTTTAGTACTTTATACTGTTTAATTTATTTATAATTCTTATAAGATATTTATGAACTGTCTAGCCTGAAACACAGGTTCCACCTAGTTCAGGCTAATATAAAACTGTGCTCTAGTCTAATTGTTAAGATATTTTTATTGTATTTGTCTCCCTTTTATAAAATAAACGATTTTTTTTTTTTATTTTTTTTTTATTTGATACCTATATTGTGGGAATGCTTAAAAAATAACTAATCTGCCATCTTTAGAAGTCCACCATATTGAATTTAGAATGGCATTACTTAGCCAACCATATATGGTCATGCAAACGAAATAATCATGCAAAATTTGAGCTCAATCGGAAACCGGAAATTGGGTCAAATTAAATTTCTAAGAAATTTTTTTACGTAACTAATTTTTAGTAAGTTACAGGTGACGCTTATAAAATCGTTTTAAAAACATCAGCGGATGGGTGACCAGACATTATTGAGACCTCTCCATCTCCACGCCAAAAAGCGGAAAAAGCACGTTAAGCCGTTAATCCAAGCTGGCAATAATAGATCTTTTGACAGTCGTTATTTCGGTAGATAGAAGCCTGAAAGTCTTAGAGTCAGTTACAATCTTGAAAATGGGTATCATGTTACCCAGTAACTAGGTTGTAAGAGGAGTTAGTCAGATATACAGTCAGTAAATGTATTTTTTTTATCCTATCAATGATAAAAAAATAAACAATCTCAAGGCTCGCGTTTGACCACTACCTCACCTGATGGTAAGGGATGATGACGTCGAAGAGAGCACGCTTACCTAAAAGTAACCTGTTTATTCTTGACTTAAAGACTCCCAGGTAAAAATATAAAATACTGGTATTCCACTGCTTCCCGTTGAGACTACAAGCATAACCCAACATACAGTTCTAAAAGCAAAATGTTATTGATTTTTTTTCTTTTTTCTTAAAAAAGATGCTGCCCCACACTAGGAATTACTATCGTGGGTGCGTTCACAAACGTAAGCTCACATACACAAGACACCCAGACTAAATTGAAGCATTTACTTTTATCTATTTTAATGGAATTCATGTAATGACTGTAGTTACAAAGTAGGTACCTACCGGTAATTAAGGTATCGAAATATACCAACAATACACCTTCTATGACGTTAATTTCATGTGAGTTCGTGGTCTGTTTTTAAGTTTTTTATTAATAACCTATACATATGGCCTTTTCATACAATAATGATTTACTGACAAAATTATTTTTTACCTAAAGGTAACATCTAACACAATGTCTTGCCTTTTTTTTGGGGTGGGAAATCTTCCAATAACATTTCTCGCTCTGGGTGGAACGAAAGGGTGTGTCAGACTCTTACTGACTAAAACGCACCCCTGTTCATTCCTTGCCTGAGTGCCCAGGGGTGCAGTAACTCAGTTAAGAATTTATCCGCTACCCCTGGCATAACACAATAGAATAGAATAGAATAGAATACTCTTTATTATGTTGTGTGTCTTTGTTGTGTATATCTTGCCTAAGGTCACAGGCGCGACAGCATAACTACGATGCGACAACGCGTTTTCATAGAAATTACAGGCGACCCGCTCCAGCTTTGCACGGGTACTAATTATACACTTAAAAGCTCTTCATGAATCACTTTGTCTATTTGTGAAAACCGCATGCAAAAACGTTCATACTTTTTGAGTGTATCGAGAGCAGACAGATAGACAGTCAGACGCGGCGGGGGACTTTGTTTTATAATAATTATGTAGTGATTCTTAAATCAGATAGATATATATACAGATAGAATCGTTTCTATGATAGCGCGTTGTCGCATTGTTGCGTTGTGCCTTTCTGGTAGAGCCTTTAACACAAGCCTTAAGGATTTTCTATTGCAGAATGAGTAAATTCTCATAGCAAAGTTTGCATGGCTCAAGAATATGGAAATTGAGAACATCGGCAGCACCAATCGTAAACAAGTATCTCTTCATATATACGTCTAAAGCATAACGTAAAACCAATGTCTAGTATCAAGATGGAAAAATATATTTTCCAGCATTTAGCCTTACACTGGATCTGACGGCTCATCCGATCCTAAGATAAGTACGTCTCATTCAGCATCACGTTTGACATCGACGTTTCTTTTTTCAATTAACCTAGAAACTCATCCTTTAAAACTAGATTGAAAATCTTAAACTTTTTTTTTTTAATTCTTGATAGGCACGCGTTTGACCACTATCTCACCTGATGGTAAGCGATGATGTGGTCGAAGATGGAGAACGCTTGCCTAGACTACTAGACTTCAAATCTATCGATAATATTGTAACGTTGTTAAATGTCTTTTTTGTTTATGTTTGTTATAATAATAATATCTGGGTATAGTAATTCGGCCGACTCAAACAAAAAATATCACTTTAAAGTTTATTATACACCTATGCAAAATTGCAGCTTTCTAGTAGGTACTAAACAGTCTTTAAGCTATGCTTCGGACGAACAGACCTACACTATAAGCGTTCCTTGTCCTTGTTAGGACTACGGCACCCTAAAAACTGGCCAAGTGCAAGTCAGACTTGCGCGCAAAAGATTCCTAACGAATATTTTTTTTAAACATTTTCTTAAATAACATAGACTTCATATAGGGTTTTCCTGTAATCTATGTAGGTAGGTAATAAAGGTAATCTATGTTATGTAAAAATGTAAAAAAAACTACTTACTCTCTATTTTTTTTTCTAAATTTTATAACCAGTAGTTTCGGAGATAAATAGTCAATTTTCATCTATTTAATTTTTTATATAACTTTATAACTGTTAATTTTAAAACTATAAATGAAATACGTTTGAGACTAGCAATATGGGTTCATTTGGTATGTCGCAGGTTACAGGTTGAAAAACTTTGATATTAAGTTTTCTGATTTGCACACCAAAGTTACCTCCATATTCCAAATTTATTTATTTACGTTACAAATCCGTGTTAAGGTCACAGATATTCATGTGTGTGTACCAAGTATCAACTCAATAGGCCCAGTAGATTCAGAGCAAATTGGCTGTGACAAACGGACAGACAGACATACGTGTGATTATATAAGAGTTCCGATTTTACATTTGGACGTTCAGAACCCTAAAAAAAACACACATAAGAAAGTTGTAACACGATCTCTGCGCAGCGTCATACACTCTTATCCACGGCAAAAATGCACAGATAATGTGGAATAGGCCACCAGGGGGAAGCCGCAGGAAACAAGTGTACAATAAATGATCATCATCTACATCATCAGCCTTTTATTGTCTCCACAGCTGGGGCACAGACCTCCTCTCTGTGAGAGGGTGTGGGCCATAATCTACCACGCGGGCCCAATGCGGGTTGGTGGATGTCACATGTCTTCGAATTTTTGGTTCTAGGACATGCCGGTTTCCTCACGATGTTTTCCTTCACCGTTTTGAGAGCAGTGGTGATGAAATAATTTACACAAAGTAAAGCGCCTGCCGGGGTTTGAACTCACGACCTACAACTTGTAAGTCGCGGCCAATACCACTGGGCCACCACTGCCCTGTACAATAAAAATTACTGGATAATTATTAACCCTTATACAGGATGTAACGGAAAGGTGTGGTTATATTTTAAGAGCCGGTTCTGCCCATGAAAATTAACAACTTTCTCTAAGAAAAACAGAAAATTCCCAAAAAAAAAGTTGGACTCTCCATACAAAGTTATCATCAGCTGATCAATATTTGTATGTGTGGTAAAAGTTTTTTTTTAGAATTTTCTCGGATTTTCTTGAAGAAAGCTGTTCATATTGATGGGCAGATGCAGTTCTTAAAATATGACCACACCTTTCCGTTACAGCCTGTATATAACAAGTTTTTAGTGCAATAATTGATGATTTTCAGATAATAGTTTTGTTTGTTTTATCAGTCACAAAAGGCAGAGATTATTAAACAAACTACTCGTACATACAAATTTTCAGGCTTTTACTGTACGAAAACAGATTTATTTTTCTAAATACCATGTTACTTTTATTTTTTAAGCACTCTTCACATCAAAAAAATCAAAATGGTAGTTGCAATGGAACGAATATTCTCCGTAGCTAAAAACTAAAGCATTAAAAACTATTTCTGTGTCACAAAAGTCTGCAGTGAAAGATAATGCTCGGGCGATTCTATCACGGTGTATGCCCGATATCGCTAATCCGATTCCAAGTCGGACCCGCCCGTCCGTTCGTAACATCGTACAAAGAACTTCCATTAACAGACAAAAAACCCTTGAAACGTTTTACCTTAACGCCTTTCGCTGGCACGGCCACATCTCACCTAGACTGTGACAATAAAGCTTATCGATGCAAGTGCTGTGTAACCAAACCTTTATTTTTATTCGCGGTTTTTGAAAGTTCATTTGTTTCGCGCGTGTTTAGGATTCGATTCAAACACTGTTGGTGTTTTGGTTCCGTTTAAATGTTAGCAAAATTAGGAAAAAACATTGATCTTGGAAAAAATGTTAGATTAAATTTCTATTAAAACAAAAAAAGTATGTAAATGGTAAAATATGGTTGATGTGCTTAGTAACTCCAAATTCCATTTAAAATCGTCTATTAACCGACAAAACCCTTCTAACATTTTACACTGGCAAAGCCACATCTCACCTAGCCGTCATCCATCAAAGCCATACAAAACATAACAGTTTCAAGTGGTTACATGTAAATATTAAGGCTTAAATTACAAAAATAAAACCTGAACTTCTAAACTAGGCAGATGCCTGAATTTTAGAAGTCAATGTCCCTCTGAGAATAAATTAAGAATAATGAATTATTAATTGAGTTATTAAGTGTGAAATATTAATAAGAAAAAATAAATTTATGTTAAAAATAAAATTATAGTAAAATACGTTGTAAGAGAATAATTATGTTAAAAATTTAAATGATTGCAATAAAATTAAATTTGAAGTTTACATTAATTAGAAAAAGAGAGACCCTGTGACAGTACAGCTTATCGATGCAAGTGCTGTGTAACCAAACCTTTATTTTCATTCACGGTTTTGTGAACGTTCATTTGTTTCGAGCGTGTTTAGGATTCGATTCGAACGCTGATAATGTTTTGTTTCCGTTTAGCAGTTAGCAGAATAAGAAAATTACTTTGAGCTTTGTCGGAAAATTTAAGGTTTGATAAAAAAGCATCTGATGACGTAAATATGCTTTTTTTATTTGTGGGGTGGGTAATTATCCAATGACTTCTCCCGCTCTGGGTGGAGCGGGAGGGCGTGACAGACTCTTACTGACTAATACCCACCCCTGCTCCTTCCCTGCCTGAGTGCTCAGGGGTGCGGTAACTCATGTACAGAATTTATCCGCTAGCCCTAGGCATGACGTCAATATGCTTGAAATGTAGTTGATGTTATGTAGAAAGTCACCTCCAGTTTTCTATTCAAAGGTTTAAAAAAAAAATATTTTCCATCGACTCAGTAAGGGTCTATCTAAGGGTTCAAACGGAGCCCTAATGCTGTCACTCACGTGTCTGTCACACGGGTTTCGCGGGTTGGAGCTACAGTCTTCTGACAGTTGGCATCCTGTTGACCCAAACAAACAAATTATCAAAAAAAAAATGTTTTTAAGGGGGCGCGAAAGAAAATTGACCTACCCCACTAAGTGGGGTATCGTTGTTTAGAACTTGTTGAGTAGATAAATACTACATTTTTTGCTGTAATAAATATTGGAAATAAAGAAATGAAAAGCCACCAAAGTCAGCTTTTTTTTACTAAATTTTGTATCGAAGAATTTTTTACCCGACTCCCTAATGTTTTTCGATAGTATATTTGTTAAGTATTTATTTATATATGTGTGTATGTCTATTTCTTTGACACGCGCTGTAGCCTAAACGGCTGGATAGATTTTAATAAATGAGGTATTATTAGATTGGTCTTGACCAATCTAATATAATCTAAATTCCAAAAAACCCGCCTGACAAAAAACTAAAAAGTTCCAAACAAGTCACTTTTCAAGCAGTCTGATGCAGTGCAATCTGTGATTGAACTAAAATAATTTCCATTTTTATAAAAAAAAAAAAAATCTTTTAACTTGACCCATTTTTTTTTTTGGGGGGTGGGAAATCATCCTATGACTTCTTCCGCTCTAGGGTGGAGCGGAAGGGCGTGTCAGACTCTTACTGACTAAAACCCACCCCTGTTCCTCCCTGCCCTGAATGCCCAGGGGCGAGGAAACTCTTTCGAATTTATCCTCAACCCCCGGGCATTTATCCTCAACCCCCGGGCATCCCATTGACCCATGAACTTTAAATTTGCTGATAATGTTTATGATTACGTATATTTTACTAAAAACTACCAATTTATTAATAAATCAGATTTCAACTTTTAAATTCCCTCATCTGATCGGTCGACTTATATTCTACATGGTACGGATCGCTAAATGTGCAATGGCTCGTTTTTTTATGTCTTCGGCGTGATACCTTCAAAAGGCGCCCGGGTTATGGTAGGATAAGATTTGATAGGTCCGGGGAGTGTGGGATTCTTATACCATTAAAAGCCCGGTGGTCAACATCAGCATATGCCATATATATTATATGTTGATGGTGATCACCGGGATGCTTTATGCCATACGAAAAGGCCCCGTTACCTTTTAAAGACCACTCCGCCCTATGCAACACCCGTAAGGGAACATCCCTGAGGAAATGCAGTTGTCTCTATCATATTTTATTGCTATTTATTAGTAACAGAATGTTTTTCTTCCTAAGTAGGTACTGAAATCTTTATTCAGCAGCAGAAAAATTCCTTACAAAAATTAAATACATACAATAAAATAATTTTAGCAAATCTTTTGAAAACTAAAAAGCTACTTTGAATAAACCTCGCAACAAACAGCCGTAAAAATAGTTAGCAATATTTTTTGCTAGCTTTTATGGTGGAGACACCATAAAAGCTAGCAAAAAGCGAGTTCTTTGCCCAGCATTTCCCAACGCTGGGCAAAGAACTCCCTTTTCTCTCTCCAAACCTTTCTGTCTTGAGCGATTGGGCCAGAAATCGCATGTTTTATTGCTAACATCATCATAATTAGCAATTTTAATCATCACAAAACTAAGAAGTTACTTACAAAAGAGTGATCTAAAAATTGTAGTCATTTTATATGAGCTCGATCATTGTAGTGGAGCAGCGGCTGGCGTTCCGAGATTTTCGGATAATATGGATAATCCTCGCTGCTCGAAATGAAGCTACCGGGGATCCTTTGCCGTTCATCCGACTCGAAAATTATTTATTCATTGCCCTGTTTATGACTATGATTATGTTGTTATGTTAATACCATCATAACCGTAATGTTCAGCATGCTATATTAATGAGAGTGAAGCTTTTGTTTACTATTTGTTGCTTGAGTGGGCTGTCTAATGCCCCTTTTAAGGTTTGTAGCGATTTAAGGATATATCTTTCAAGTGTTCGAATCGAATATATCAATTATTATTATTTTTTGTATATGTGCTGGTCGCATCATCAGTTTCCTAAATTTTTCACTACTATGCTAGGATCTGCTTACAGTCCGACCGGATGTATCTGAATACCACTATTTTACATGGACCTTTCTCTAGCCTAATCTATTTTGATCTAAAAGTATCACAATAATAACAAACATTAAACATATAACAAAAAACAAAAAAGAAATAACAGTGAGCCAATGTTATAACATGAAAAAAAAACAAAGACCCGATTACCTCTGGCAAGTGGCAATAATAAAAGCTTTTTACCAAAATACAATCGATTTAAAAAAATAAAATACCCTTAAAATTGAAAAATAAATTTAATTTGGGAAGTCGGTGTTTGTTTTTATTTCTTCGTTAATTAACACCGACCTACGAAATTAAAGTTATATTAAGTGTATTTTCTTTTTTGGAAGTCGGTTGTTTTTTTTGTAATAAAGTTTTTGGTTGTTATACCCCAAAACTAAAACAAAATATTAAAGTTACGTACGAATTGATAACCCCAATAACATGGAATATGAACATACTCGTAATTGGAGGAGATCAAAACGTCATCTAAGTATACACATTTTTTGTTTATGTTGACTTTTTCAAAAAGCGCTAAAGCAATTTCCATAAAATTTATATGGGACCACCTCTGGAATATACTCTTTCGGAAAAGAATTTTGAAAATCGGTCCACAACTGACAGAGAAATCGGTGGACATACATAAAAAGAAAAACAAACATACAGTCGAACATTGAACCTCCTCCTTTTTGCGAAATCGGTTAAAAAATAAATGACTGCACTAAAACACAGTTTGATCTCCAGCCATACATTACGAAGCTATAACACGCTCCACGAACCGCTATGCTGTTCCTACATGACCGAAGTACTCGGAAACCCGAGCACGAAAGCACACAGTCACAATTGGAACTCATAATGATAAGTGGGCAAAGCAAACGGATCGAGACCGCATCGTTCTATCATGAAGCAATATTATTGAACTCTCACAAGTAGCGATCCACAATATCTACTTATTATATTCCTTTTTGTTCTTGTCGGATCTGAAGTCTGAACATTTATTACTGTCTTATTGCTTGTGGAGTGCTTGAGGCCGCGGGGCCAACAAGCAGTTATTATGTTGGAACTGGCGAAAAATGAGCAAGAAAAGATTTTTGCATTCTGCATCGCCACGGAACACTTTAAAATTTCAATCCGCATAACGATTAAATAAACATTTTCGTTTTTCTGTTTTTTAAACTCGTTCCTCGGAGTAGTTTCTAAATGATCTTCTTAGAGTGGTTTTAAATATTTGCAGATTGCAGATTTTGATGAATATTTTTCACGTTTAGTTTGAGATGGAGAAATATTGATGTGCAGTTGTTTCGTGTCGCAAGGGTCGACTGAACTGTGGATGAACCCAGATGGATAGAAAGCAGTGGGTTGACGACCTGTGAGATACAAACTCACGACACAGCACGAGTATAGTTGCTTTAAACTTACGACAGTATCGACACCTAACCTATCATATTTTATGCCAAACTTGAGCTTCAAATAACGATACAACAGTATTGAAACTTTATTTAAAAATTAAGGTTTTTCTTTTGCAGAGAAGTGATTCATACGGGTACTTACTAGCTATAATAATATTACACACATAAGCAAAGATTGCCAAGAATTTATCCACGACACTTGGCCAGTAGCCAAGCAATAATAATTGTTGTCATTAATTTTACAATACCGTATGTTAATACAAGACTGGTTAATGGTGCGTAATATTTTGAGCAGAATCTTTTTCGCAAATAACACGCAATATATTCCTTTGTATGTATATGTACTCTTTGCACGAATACTGTAGTATTTCAGTAGCCACAAATTGGTGCAACTTAATTGCTCATTTTAATGCGAGCCCCCGGACCTTCAAAATGTTCGTTACGTGCGACGTTGCAAACAAGCACAATTACGAGTACTATACAGTTTTGAATCGTTTGGTCGTGGAGTCCGAGTATTCATTGTCTTTTCAAAGATATTTTTCGCCGGCTGATTGACCAGAGATCTGGCTCGTTGTATCAAAAAATTGGCATTGTCATTCAGCGTGGCATGCTGCTAGTCTTCTGGGTACGTTTCCAGTTCACCCAGATCACAGCGATGTGGAGGAGTACTTCGACACCTAGGTGTATCCTATCCTGTTTTTGTACGTAGTTAGGTTGTAAATAGTTAATATTTAGATAATTTAAGTAATTTATCATCATTTTTCTAGCCTTTTCCCAACTATCTTGGGGTCGGCTTCAAGTCTAACCGAACGCAGCTGAATACCAGTATTTTACATGGAGCGACTGCCTATCTGACCTCCACAACCCAGTTACTGGGTAATACGATACCCCTTGGTAAGACTGGTTGTGACTTTCGGGCTTCTGACAACCCGTAACGACTACGTAACTTTATGTACATTGTATATTCATGTGTATAAAGTGTATATGCACGTACTCGTATATGAGTATTTATCCAAGTCTGCAACACGGGGAGCCAATAAACAAAACACGACACTTTATTGTTAGGTTCCAAAGTATCGCGGCGCAAAAAAGATTCCTCGATGTTATGCCATAATGCGTATAAAGGTAGGTACATTTGGTGGGATTTATGAAGAAGGCCTCGCCTGGTTTATGATGACAATGGCCTCCCGCCCCGAGCACCACCTCATTTCCTCACTGAAAGTTATAAAAACATATTGAAAATGAGATTCCCGCACTGGAAGACCTAGCGAATGTTATCTTGTTTCGAGATTTGCCTGTTTTTATGTACGCCTCCGAGGAAAATAAACGTATTTTAGAGAAAGATCTTTAGAATACTGCGAGTAAATGTTGTCATCCCTTCAGTTACTTGTTACTCCTTTCTTTTTTTGTCACCCTCTGATGTATTATGTTTGTTGCACGTGTTTATTAGGAGTTTTAAGTATACTTTCCGTGTCGTTATAATTAATTAGAATTACTTAAGTAGGAACGTGAAAATGTCTTATAATTTAGTTAACAACTTTGTTAGCGCGTAACTTGCCATTTAGCTAAAGCTCGCTCACCGACGCTGGATCTAATTATATCGTGTAGGTAAAGAAAACTTATGTAATTTTAGGCTTTTAGCAGCATACTATCACAATCTCTTTCTGAACCATTGTGCGGAAAGTTATGAGTACTTTAAATAATAACTTTTATGAGTTGCATGCAAATTTTGCTTGCCGCTTACGCTCAACGAACTTATTCGCACATTATGGTATCACAACCCTGATTTTACTTTTACCTTCAAAAATACTCAAGACACACAAAATAACAACTGAACCAAAAAAAATCTCACCTGAAATTCCAGATCCAAGTTCATCCCAAGATACCAATCTCCTATAAAGAGTCTAAAAAGAAGAAATTAAACTTAATTTAAAAGTGAGAAAAGCGCTGCCAATTAACAATATGACACTAGAGCAAGTTAAAAAGAGCGGGCGGAAGACAAAGCTCCCGTTACGCCGGTTATCCGTGCGAAAGCTCACAAGTTGCTGTGTCTGTTGAGCACCACTATGTACAGGCAAAGATTGTCTTGTCAAGAGCGCTCAGTGCTACGCGACCCTTCGGACAGGGCGGTCGCTACGCGGCGCGGAGAACACCTCTCGTAACCTCGTAGCGGGTACACGTCTACGAAAACTTTCATTCTCAATCGTAACTTTGTAAATTTATAAATCGGTTTCTGAGTTCGTTTGTTGATTCGGAATTTTAGTGATTTATGAATTGAATTGAAAGTGGACAACTTTTTCTATTAGGATTCGTAAGTATTTTTATTGTTATTTTATTATTGAAGCAAACGGGTTTCTTTCTGTCTATTCTTTAAGCAACGGATTTTTGATTTGATTTAAAAACATGAAAAAAACATTTAACAAAAACAAAAATTCTTTTAAAATAATATCTTCAAGCTGACGTTCTCTCATTATAAGTCTGCATTCGTGGGAGTATTAAATGAAAATATCTGTAAAAATAAATCTCTCCTCAAGAGATAAGCGACATAATTAAATTAGGTAGTCGTCCGTGATCTAGCCCCAACATTTCTATTCACTCGTGTCATAATAAACAAAGAGAGAAGCTCCGATCATGGCGACCAGCCCTTACGGTTTTATTCGGGGATCCTTTGTTTTCTATTCACCGTATTGTCAAAATCGCTTTACGTTGCCAGTACGAGATAAAAGGAAAAATAATTAGTAAAACGCTTTGTAGACTTAGCTTTAGAAGAACCTTTTCTTCTTAACTAATACCCTCGAGTTTTACGTCCGTTCTTGCCTTTTTCCATCCTTCAGGACCGTGTGTACCTCTGTGTAGGACTTAGTCACTTGTGTGTACACTGTATAGAATTGACGCAATGTAGTGATGGAATACAATATAATCCCATGGTTATTTTCTTATAAATAACGCTATTTATAAAAAAATAACCATGGGATTACTTTGAAGACTGATTCGCAGGTTCTTATTTCTAAATTTTCTACCCGAAAAAAGGATAGATGTGGCTGGTAAAATGCTGAATTTGATATGTGAGACGTACTCGTATATTATCTTACATGATCATTTCATAATTATTATAACGAAATAATAATATTAGCCTGTCACTGTCCCACTCCAGGGTAAAAGCCACACACAGAGAAGGCAAATGCACAATTCATCACGCTAGGCAATTCTGGCAGGCGATTATAACTTTTTTCTATATTTATGTTAATAGTAGTCTGAATCGTAATAGTAGTATACTCTCAAAGTTACGATTATGAAATCTAAAGTAATAAAATTTTATAAAATTATATTAAAATAGCATTTAATGATTAATCTTGGATTTGACGATATGCCGAAATTTTTATTTTATTTTAGCTTTTTATTTAATACTTGTAGCTTCTGCCAGGCCGGTATCTTTCCCCGCAGTAAATTATAGCCTATTCCGGACTATTCAATATAATATGTGCCAATTTTCATCTAAATCCATTCAGTCGTTCTGGCGTGACT
This sequence comes from Polia nebulosa, assembly GCA_951329385.1. Taxonomy (NCBI): domain Eukaryota; kingdom Metazoa; phylum Arthropoda; class Insecta; order Lepidoptera; family Noctuidae; genus Polia; species Polia nebulosa. The sequence continues at coordinate 16,014,857 of OX589588.1, read as the reverse complement.
GAGTAACAAACATCATCCATCCATCTATACTTTTGCATTTATAATATGAATAGGATAAATTTTTGTTACCTATTTTTCAATTGAAATAATCCTAAAGTTATATAAGTAATAAAAACATTTTTCTCGTCAACGCCAAGTGAAATCTATGTACGATTTGAAAATCTCTATGGTCCAGCTATAGATTAACAAAAAAAAACATTGCATTATCTTGTTCAGGTGTGTCTTTATTTTTATTTTTGAAATTTTATTAGAGTTGTCTGCGGATCAAGTCTGTTAATAAAGTACCTATTACTTTTGATTTCATAATTGGAACTTTAGAAAATGAGAGAAGATGATAATTTAACTCCATAAAACACATTAAAATATCAACCAGAAAACACGTCTGCAAAATGTATTTTATTAAATATTAATTACTCAGGAATTTGTCAGGAGAAAGACGTAAATAAATCGCGTAATAAATTAAATTAAGCTGCTGATACAAACTAATTACGTGGTATTATTTGATGTTCCGGTATTCAGAATTTATAAAACATAATTAAAGATTTGAAATCTGAATTAGAAAACAAAATAGATTGTAGGTACCGAAAATTATCAGCATTATTTAAATAAAAATTATGGGCGTTGAGCTTTCGCCAATATCTAAACAGTTTTAAATAGTGGAAGATAATACACCAATTCCACAAGGTGGACCGATGACCTGGTCAGGGTCTCGGGTAGTCGATGGATGCAAGACGCACATGATCGATTGTTGTAGCGATTGGGGGAGTCCAGCAGTGGACAGGCTTTCGGCTGAAATGATGATGATGATGATCAGTTAAAGTCTGCCTAGCCTTTTCTTAATTATGTTGAGGTCAGCTTCTCCAGTTAAAGCGGATGCGGCTGAGAGCCAGTATTTTAACTGAAGTGACTCTCTATCTGACCTCCACAACCAAGTAGCTGGGTAACACTATCGTGTATAAGGGTGTGTAAGGGTATCCCCTGATATGATAGGGGAGTACGTGGTGATAATGATTGTACATTACAGTCAGGTTAGACAAACAGATTTTTAATTATAAATCTAGCGTAGGTTATCTTGTATAAAAATCGGCCAAGAGCGAGTCGGACTCGCGCGCAAAGGGTTCCGAACAAATCCTTACAGGTTTTCCTAATCTCTATGTAAAAACTACTCTCTGTATTTTTATTAAAATTTTAGGCCCAGTGGTTTCGGGGATAATGAGGGATGGTCATTTTTCATATATTTTCTTAAAAACTGTATATTTTAAAATTATGAAAAAACAATTTTCTTTTATGAAACTAAATATATTCGAGACCCTCACAATGTGCCCTTTCATATGATATGTCGCACGGCATATTTTGAAAAACTTAATTTTTTAATTTTCCGATTTTCACCCCAAAAGTGACCCCCATATTCCAAATTAATGTATTTAAGGTACACGTTCGTGTTTGGGTCACAGACATTCATGTGTGTACCAAATTTTAACTCTATTGGTCCTGAAGATTTGAAGCAAATTGGCTGCGACAGATGGACAGACAGACACACGAGTGATCCTATAAGGGTTGCGTTTTTTTCAGTCTGACTTTCGGAACCCTAAATATACCAATCCCTATAAACTTTTAGTGAACAATAAGCCTAAACTTCGCCACTTGACGAGGCCAATAGCTAGAAATGTCCTAAATAAGTCGAAAACCAAGAGTTTAATAAAAGGCGTATAAAACATTTCTGGCATTGTTTTCATTTGTTTAGGTTAGTTTAATAATTAGGGTAAATTCGTGAGTTTTTCGTTTGTCATTGAAACTAGCCGGAGCCATGTTTAAGGTGTAAACAAGCAACAAAGGGTGGTTGAGGCCCTGGGCATGCCGAAACTAAAGCAGAAAACAGATTCAAACGTTATAGTCGAATTTATTACCATATACGACATTTCAGCTTTAGGTATACAGATGTTTTTGAAGTTGTGGTAGGTTAGTTACATTTGACCTTTTTTGGGCTCGAATAAGATTGACAATACATAGGTAAGGCGCAGTCACTCTCGGATTGGATAGAATAGAAAGAGATACGCGATGGCACAAATATTGGATAAATATTAATCAATTATTGATTTACTCAAAACCGATTTGAATAATTGAAAATAAATGAAAAAAACCGGCCAAGTGCGTGTCGGACTTAGCACTTTGGGGTTCCGTACCAAATATTGGTATTTGTTAGTAAAGTATACGTATTAATAAACATTATCACCAAATTTTAAGTTAATGTCAATGGGAAGTTAAGAAATTCTTCGGAACAAAATCTTGTGACAGATGACGGACAGACGGGCAGACGGACAGGCGGATACGTGACTGACAGCAATAGGGCTGCGTTTAGACCCTTTCGGGTACGGAACCCTAAAAACACGACCAGGCTCTGCATGCTAGATTTTAATGTTGGTGTTTTTGTCATCGTCTTAATAAAAAGACATAGTTATATTATAAAAAATCCTCATGAGAATAAGTTTACCATGAATGTGATTCTTAGTGCTAACGCCATCTCATTCATAGTTGGGGGTTGCTCTGATTCCTCAACAGTAAGTTTGATACCAATAGGATTCTAACCCGACTTTATATGGGACAGAGGCATAAAGACAATAGATACCTATGATGAGCATAACCTGTCACAGGAAGTATTTATTTATTTATCCTTTATTTCAGGCAACTAAGGGCCCATAAATCACAATACACATATAAGTATAAAAACCATAATTACTATAAACTAATACATATTTTATAAAATAAACTTAAAAACTACTGTACCGACACGAAGTGACGGCGTCGTGTTACGCTGCGAGGTGTCGCGTAGCTGGCCGCGGAAACACCGATACAGCACACCTTTCGGCCAAAACTGACTTCCTTGAGGAAGGTTACCAATTGATAAGTCGGAACGCGCTCCACGAACGACTTGAAATTGGTGTTATGGCGTGCCAACAACTTCTTCACCCTCAAGGTCCAGTTGGTCTTCACACGAATGTATTCTACGATGTCCTCAGTCTTCGTAGAGTGGTACAAACGGGGCATGTACAGCTGCGTCGTCAGTACTGCAGGACGTAGCAGCAAGTTAGATCCTCATCGCATGTGTTCTTCGGTGGACCCTGCTGTTTGTGGCCCATCAGAGCGCCTTTAGTCGCACTCGATGCTGAGCGACTCTGTTTTCCCCCTTTAGGTTTTTCTGCTTGTCGTTTCGTTTGCGCCACAAGATTGGCAGCAATCGCAGAATAGGCACGTTTGGGGGTCGACGTACCTATTACACGCGTCACTTCTCCGGCAGGTACGACGCGGTCAGCGGAACACGAGGCAACACTTGCATTCTTGACAGCCGATGACGTAGAAAAAACAAAAATGCACACACATGCTTTTGATGTAGGTGTTTATGGTTCTACTTTTTAGGGTTCCGTAGTGGTACGTCAATTAAACACGGCGATGGATAGCTGACTGGTTTATTCATATCAGCGCATACCCAAAATCAAAATCAAAAGTCATTAATTCAAACTAGGCTGAGAGACAGCACTTTTCGAACGTCAAAGTTCTACATAAAGACAGTCCCCCAAAATGCCCGCCCATCACCACTTCCTAGTGTTTTAGCTGTGAAGAAGAAGTGGCCAACAAACTCCCCAGCAACACATCTGTCTGATAAGTTTGAAGAAATTGAATATATATAACTATATGCAACAATCTTTACATATGTGTATGCAAAATATTTAAAACAAAATAATAAAGATATATCGTCTAAAATATAATCATAAAATTAAATAATCCGCCACTTGTTAGCTAGCACACTCAATTATGCCATTAAAAACGAACTCAAGCATAAACACTAAGCCAAATTAAATAAGCCTCCATACATAACTAGTGTGCCGGCTTACACGTGCAAAGATAGAATCTATCAAAGGGCTGTGATTCGAAGCCACAAGTGATGAACTAGGGCCATCGCACTAGAATTAGTAGACAATTATTATATGAACTCATATAATCTGTCATAACCATAAGCTAAATATGGAGAAAGAACATCAAGTGTAACATTGTCTTGTGTTCAACACAGCGACCAACTATTATTATCTTCTAAATAGTCGTTGATGGAATAGTATGCCTTCGAACAGAGACCAGATTTAAGGCATACTATTCCATCAACGACTATTTAGAAGATAATAATAGTTGGTCGCTGTGTTGAACGCAAGACATTTCTCCATATTTAGCTTATGGTTATGACAGATTATATGAGTTCATATAATAATTGTCTACTAATTCTAGTGCGATGGCCCTAGTTCATCACTTGTGGCTTCGAATCACAGCCCACATTACATAATAATAAAAGCAGACACAAATACCTTACACTTTTCCCCCTTCAGACTAAATGTTAACTTATCAGCACTAATAACTAACAGAAATTACTATCCCAAGAAATTTTAAAAATATACAACAAAATACAACTCTTAAATACTAGTATAACTATTTAGATACATTGTCTTTTAATAGCGCGTGCATGCGCACGAATTGCTCGGACCGAAGCCCCCGGTGGCGGCGGGGAGCGTGGCGCCGCCGGGCCCACGCTATTCGCTACAGTCTCCAGCTCACTGGATGTCTCTGATGCATCCTCGAAAGCATCATCATCCTGATCATTACGCTCCCCCTTGTGAGTACCGATGCTCGCTCGCGATAGTGATAGTGGAATTATTTGGTCGCAATGTCTACGCTACTCGACACCGTTTCCCATGTCAATTCGGTACGACACCGGTCCCGTACTTTTAGACACTGTTCCCGTAGTCCATTTATTTGAGTTCGAGGTGTAATCGCGTGCGAGTACCGGTTCTCCTACCCGAATACGCGGTTGGGGGCCTCCTGCATGAGCTACCTGACGCTGCTGCGCCGCGCGCGCCACTTGCGCGACGTCTGGCCGTAAGGCATCCAGTCGTGTCCGCATCCGACGCCCGGTTAGCAATACTGCCGGTGGCACGCCCGTAGTTGCATGCTCACAATTGCGGTATTTGAATAAATATGTATTTAATGCTTGAACACATTTTCACCATTGCCCTGTGGCCTAGAAGGCGCCATTGTCACATGTGCAATATCATTGTGGTTGCAATAATTTCTAAATTCGAACGATTGAAACCGAAACGGTGGTCCGTTGTCCGTAACGAGTTGCGAAGGTAAACCAAACCTACTAAAAACTGTTATTAAAGCTGTGATTGTTGACTGTGCATCCGTACGACCCATTGGAAGTGCCTCAATCCACTTCGAATGCGCGTCGACTATAATGAGGTATTTTTTTTTTACCGAATACTCTGCAAATTCTGCATGTAAGCGTTGCCATGGATACAAAGGAAATTCCCACGGATGTAGGTCACCACGCGGCGTGCATCCCGCACCATACGACACGGCCCACACGCAAGACACATTACTTCAAGGTCATTATCTAAGGTAGGCCAGTAAACATAATTACGTGACAAGCTTTTCATTTTTCTAACTCCTAAATGACCCTGATGAATTTCGTCCAGAATTTTACTTTGTAGTGGTTTTGGTATTATAATTCGACATTTATAAATAAACAACCGAAATCCATTGAAATATTGCTTTTTCTTCTTTGCAACTAGGTACGGATGGCCACCCAAATTTTACAAATCCCAATATTCGCTACAATATTGCATCTTTATTAGTTTCCTTAGCTACGTCATGAAAATTAACTAGTGTATTGTTGTACTAAATTACCATAACTCATTGATTCGCTAGGACGGCGCTCCTGTGCTAACGGTAAACGTGACAACGCGTCCGCTGGTCCATTTTGCTTTGACGTAATATATTGTATAGTAAAATCATAAGCGGCTAATCGTGCATTCCAGCGTTGTAAGCGACTGGCGGCAGTTTGGGGTATACCCACTTTTGCTCCGAATATGTAGCTTAACGGCTGATGATCTGTACGTAATTCAAATTTTCTACCATACAGATATTGATGGTGTCGAGTGACGCCATAAAATATTGCCAGAGCCTCCTTATCAATCTGACTGTAATTGCGCTCCGCGTCATTGAGTGTGCGCGACACACAGCTGACCGGTCGCTCACTGCCGTCTGGGAAACGATGCGCCAATACTGCGTCCAACCCGTACGCACTGCTGTCCACCGCTAGCACTATGGGCCACCCCTCCTCATAATGTGCGAGTACCCTCTCACCTGATAGGACTCGCTTCGCTTCCTTAAAAGCCTCATCGCACCCCTTACTCCAATTCCAACTGACTCCCTTTTTTAAAAGTTCATGCAACGGATGTAATACTAACAAAAAATACAATAATAACTAATAAAAATAATAACTTAATTTGGGAATAAATTTTCCATAATAGTTAAGTAAACCTAGGAAGCTTCTTAACTGTGTGATATCGTTAGGTGTGAAGGCACCACTTCACAATAGCCTGGAGGCCTTCTGGGGATCCGGGCGCAGACCACTTTGGTCAATAATAAACCCGAGATATTTAACGCTTGCTTGTAGAAAACAACATTTGCTTAGTTTAACGGTCAAGCCCATATCTCTTAATCTAACTAGTACTTGTCTCAAGTTAACCAAATGATCTGCTGTAGAAGCCCCCGTCACACAGATATCGTCAAGAAACACCACCGTGCCACGCACGCCGCGCAATGTCTGAATGTCTCCTCCATTAATTTTTGAAATTTTTCCGGAATGCAAGATAATCCGAATGGCGTGCGGCGATAAACAAATGTACCGATGTGTGTAGTAATAGCTGTACACGGTTGTGAATCATCCATCAACATGGTCTGTTGATATGCATGGGTTCAATCAATTTTGGTAAATTCCCTTCCGACACTTAGGGCAGCAAATCATAACTAAGCCCGGTGGAGTTTTCAATCTAATGGTTTCTTGCGCTAAATATAACTAAACCTACGCAGATTAAGACGTCACGTTTATTATCCTACATTTATCCTACTAATATTATAAATGCGAAAGTGGATGGATGGATAGATGGATGATTGGATGTTTGTTACTCAATGGCGACAGAACGGCTGAACAGATCTGGATGAAATTTGGCACAGAGATAGATAATACTCTGGAAGAGCACGTCGGCATAATTTGTATTGGGCAAAGTTCTAATTCCATTCGGGCGAAGCCGCTGGCATAAGATAGTAAATGATAATGTAGTTTTTGTGATGCAAAAGGATAGGACATTATGTCATAAGAATTAATGGAAAGCATATGAGCGGTAACAGTGTTCAACATATGAATGTGGCTATAAGAAAGAGGAAGGCCAAAAGAAAAGATGAATGGATTGTGAAGAAGAAAATATAGCTAGGAAGGAAGTGAACTCTAAGACAAGTAACTAGTTCTTATCTTGGTGTACCTCTATGGAGTTGCATGCTAAGAAAGGAAATATTAATGACAAGCACTGCGTATACTCACTGAGGCAAACTGTGCCTCAGTGAGTATACGCAGTGCTTGAAAAACATCAAGGTCTGAGTTCGAGGCTCACTACTACTGCTATTCTCTTTTTACCCGAATGCACGACTCATGAGAGGGTTACTCGTATGTGTTAATCAGCCTATTTATGTAAGTATGTATGTATGTATGTTTGTTTCTTTGTGGCGCTTTAGAGACCAAACGTGTGGCCCGATATTGATAATTCTTACGTCAATTGATTTATCATATTATTGCGAGTGCTACTAAAGACATGAAAGTAAGTAATGAAAAAGAAAAAAAATTAAAGTCGATGTACTATATTAAGTGGGGTTTCAAAATAAAGGGTTCGAGGAGACTATTCCAAAAATATAACTCAGAAAAATGTAGAAAAAAATAAATATATATATTCAAAAAACCCGACTGCAACGTGTTTACATAGTTTGGAACATTTTAGTTGTTTTTTGAAGTCGGGTTTTTTGAAAATATAATTTTTTTTTATTGAGTAAGCGGTGCACGTGAATTTAGTGAACTAAATTCCGGGCGGAAGGAACATAACATAACTCTCCGTTCTATCCAGACGGATAGTAGCCATGATGATTTCCCACATAAAAATAGGAAACGAAGCATTATCCTACCCTATTTTATAAAAGGGTAACCGTTGATTCTTGCTTGTTGCTCTCCATAGAAAACGACAAAATCTTACCACGCTGCGTGCTAGCTTTTGTCGATTTCCATGCGCCCATACTGCCTATGCAAAATAAAATATTTAGAATTTGACCCTTATAGAATATCGCGTAGTAACACAAGGGAATGATATTTTTTTTGTCACTATAATAATACCTAACATATACAAATGCGTATGAAAACAACTCATTGTTCAAAAAATTCATCCACATCCGCTGTCAATGGAAAAAGTGCCCAGAACGCTAGCAGCATTGCCACGTTGTATAGCAATGCTGATTCGTTGGCCAAAGGAAAGCCTAGCCCTATGGTCACGTGAAGAGTCGACTAACACCTTGCGGATATGTCGAAAACTCGATGAGCACTCGGACCCCACGGCCCTAGTGTTTCAACCCCAAACGGGTCAAACATGTAACTCCCAAAAAGGCTGTTATAATTGTGCCGTAATATTTTATTTTATGTAGTTATAGAAATCATCAGATCTTCTCTTGCTCTGGGTAGAGGAAGGGAGAGTCTGACTCTTGACTGACTAAAACACATTCGTGTTCCTTCATTTGCGTTACAAACACTCCCGCAAAGGAACGTAGTTCTAATAATCTGCTTAAGGCGCCATTAACTGCCAATGACCTTGAGTGGTTAGCTTGCGTGTTCTGTGCGAGCTCACGTAACGCGTCGTACGTCCACTCAGTAATAGGACTCGCCCATCAAGGAGCGCTGTCCGAAATAAGACGCATTATTAATTTATTACACATAAAACAACAGGTATTAAAATTAAACACTTGTACTAAATTATAAATAATTGAATGATCTTTAAAATGGTGAAAGTTTCATAAAAATGGACTTTATAATTTAGACATAACTTTACAAATTAATTACATTACGTTATTAAAATATAATTTCAAATATTCTCAGATCAAATTACGACGAAAATTATCTAGAGTAACGTGATATTTTTTTTTTAAGAAATAAGACTGGTCGTTTAGACGTGATGTTCAATTAAAAACTATTAAAAGTCGTATAACTGTGCCTTAAACCAAATTCTAACCGAGTCAGCAATTAAGAAACTTCCTTATTACTTACTGGATAAACCTCTAAAGATACACACAAGATATTTGATCACGTTACACATCTCTAAATTCACTACTAATTACTTAAGAAATTACTTACACGTGCCGTAAGCTACGGTAAATATACGTATGGGATCTGTGTATTTTCTTGAAATCACATGTGACTGGAGAACGAAGAGATTGACTTTGGATCGGACGTGTCGTAGTTCAGTGCATGAGGCAGGAGTCCTATGAACAAGATGACCAAGTTAACATTATTAAATTTCATCTTATTAATTTACTAGCGACCCTGCCCAGCTTCGTACGGGTACAGATTACACACCTAAATCTTTCTAATGAATCGCTTTTTTATAATTTTTATTACATACCATATAAAACAACACGGAGCAAACCCATAAAATAACAAATATACAATGGGTGGTGTTATCGCACTGTTAATTGTTGGGGTTTAGTGCCCAACAGTGAAAATGTTATGTTATGTTTGTTATGTTATGTAAATGAGACGATTCTCTTGATGGATTTATTGCTACTTAATATAATTACAATATTGTTACACTTAAATACTATGTTGGAGAAATGCACAGCTAAACAATAACAGATTTGTGCATTATTGAGCATGACGTACAAACTACCACAAAGGTCAATGTACAGCGTAGCTCGTACAGTAATCTCTTATAGAAAACCTTTGGATGGACTGAAAGAACGGAGATAGATCTCCGTTCTCTCTTCTTAGCGTGTCTGTGGCTATTTGAATAGATTCAGCCAAGAAACTGGCTTAGGCTTTGGCGCATTTGGTAGCGTTCAAAAGTTCCTGTAATGAATACAACATTACGCGCTGGATACGATAATTTTCATTGTACAGTTTCACCCGCGTGTAATAATTTTTCATTTTATCTCTTGCTAAGAACCTTTGTAAGATTTCAACAAATAGTTTAAAAAAAACTTTCATCGTAATTGATCCAGCAGTTCTCGAGTTTTGCTCTTAGCAACACATTTAGCTATTGATTTTGATTTATATAGAAGATAGTTTACATCAATGGCTTGTTAAGACTTCGGTTTCCTTTAATTTAATAGTAGGTATATTACATACTTTTACATACATTTATAATAAATTAAGTTAATAATAACAATTCTCTTGATATCATTAATAGGCGTGTGGGCAGTAATACAAACTAAATTATTCTAATAATACACGCACACATTCACTGGTATAATATTGTTTTTCAGTACTAATTTCCAACATAAATATGCTAATCACGATACAGGAATAATTCCTAGTGTGGGGCAACGTTTTTTTAGAAAAGAAAGTTTAAATAGGTAGGCACACTTTTTAGGGTTCCGTAGTCCTAACAAGGACAAGGAACCCTTAGAGTTTCGGTCTGTCCATCTGTCCGTTCGAGACATAGCGAAGGGACTGAGTACTAGAAAGCTGCAATTTCGCGTGGGTATATTATATTAATCACGCCAAAAAAAAATCAATCGCCAAAAGGAAACAATTTTTCAGCAAGATTTTTTTTATTGTAGGTCCCGTACATGTAAAGTGTGGATGTTTTTTTTTCTTGCCTACGCTATGTGTGGGGTATCGTTGGATAAGTTTATCAAAATCATTTAAGGGTTGTAAAGACTAGGTACTTTTCGAATCAGTGATTCGTTTGCGAAATTAAGCTTTAAAATGGTATTTTTCGTTTCAGTCGAGCGTCCCCACTAAAAGCTGTTGGCTTGTAAAATCTCAAAAAAATCGGCGTGGAAGTCTATGTAATGTACTTTGAAGGAAAGTTACAACAGCTAAGTTAGCTCTGTTAGTTTAAGAGTAATAGTCGCCCAACTTATAAAATGTACCTACTTGAAAATTTTGTACAAAACACAAAATCATTAGAAAAAAATACTTTGGTGAAATTGTTACTTTTTAATATATAAAACGGATTTAAGTAGAACCTTTTTTTCGTTTTTAATTTAAACGTTAGTGTCCCTAAAACCGTGACCTCAATATGTTCATGGTAATAAACATAAAATTCCCTTCTAAGTCCGCATGCGGGTCGGCGGGCAACAGGCGACTACGGAACCCTATACTGCGCGTGGCCCAACACGTACTTGCCCGGTTTTTCCTCGTAGGCAAGCATCTCAGACTTAGGTGGCAATAATATTTTTCTACGGGTACTCATAACTAAGCTTACGATGAATCGTCTTTCAGTCAGTTACAGTTTTTAATGTTGTTTTATATTAATTTATTACAAGCTAGCGACCCGCCCCGGCTTTGCTTCGGCAATATTTTTATTTCGATTTTTCAATTTTTTTTTATACAAACGCTTGTCCTGGAACACAACAAAAACGAATTAGCCAAATATGTAGGATATGTAAAATCTTTCTTTTTAAAAAAACGTTGCCCCACACTAGGAATTATTCCTATATCGTGATTAGTATATTTATGTTGGAAATTAGTACTGAAAAGCAATGTTATAACAGTGAATGTGTGCGTGTATTATTAGAATAATTTAGTTTGTACTACTGCCCACACGCCTATTAATGATATCAAGAGAATTATTTATAACTAAGGCTGTTTTGTACCACAATTAAACAACTTGGAAACATTCCCGTATACGCCAATAAACTTAGGTATTTCGGCATAGATTATAAATAGAACGTTATTTAATTTCAACCATTGATAATGTTGCTACATTAAAATAACATCTGAAAACGATTATTTGAAATTAATATTGAATTGTTTGATTATACAAAGCACGATAGATTTTCGTCGAGACCATAATTATATGAAAAAAAAATTTTTTTTGAATGTTTGTCTAGACTGTTTTTGTTTTGGAATGAAACAAGTATTAATATTTTATTTTTATATTAAAACATCAGAGCAAGAGAGAGATGATGATGATTTTTTTTTTTTTGTGGTTGGGAAATCATCCAATGACTTCTCCCGCTCTGGGTGGAGCGGGAGGGCGTGTCAGACTCTTACTGACTAAAACCCACCCCTGTTCCTTCCCTGCCTGAGTGCCCAGGGGTGCGGTAACTCATTTTCAGAATTTATCCGCTACCCCTAGGCATAGAGATGATGATGATGATGATAGTTGTTACCGCATACAACCATCGTTATTCACTTGCTCTTTTCTCAATTCATTTGGTCTGCACAACATTTCCTTTACCATACTTTTCTATTAATTGTCATCTCAATTATAGACATCTGTCTATCCATATCATTTGTTGATCATTCTCTCCTCGTCTTCAGGTGGTAACAACCATTTAGTACAAAATATGTTTAAGGGGAAACGATCACACCCCGCCAACACCGTATCGATAGTGGATCACTTCACGCCAAGTACGTTAACGAACTTACACCTGTCTTACAAGGAAACGCGGCCTCGCGCCGTGCAGTCTTGCGGTAATTTAGGCACGGTGCCTATAGACGTTTGTAAACGTGTATAGACCGAGTAAAGCTGTATGTCGATAGCGGTACATTTTAAGCAGCGGGTGACATTTTACTTTTTATCTACCTTACCTCTTTCCTACTATGTAGAGGTCGTTTTCTAGTTTAGGGTCTCAAGATGTAATAGATAGTCATCCATCCATCATCATCAGCTTAACATTTGCCTGTCTATGAGGCTGCTACTGTTTAACCTCGAGACCCTCCATACCAGTTTCATTTTCACAACCATTTGAACCAACGAAGGATCCCAGAATCAAGTAAAAATGTATTTACTGCAAATTAATGAATGAAAGGAAACAGAAAGACATGATGATATTTGCAGGAGAATCAAGGTTACCGACATAGGCTTTTTTTTGGGTGTGGGAAATCATCCTATGACTTCTCCCGCTCTGGGTGGAGCGCATGTCAGACTCTAACTGACTAAAACCCACCCCACCCCCATGTTCCTTCCCTGCCCTGAGAGCCCAGGGTCGCGGTAGATCTGTTTCGAATTTATCCACGACCCCTGGGCAGGCATTGGCCATGACGGGCCCCGCTCATGCATTGCTGACGTCTCTTTGAGGAGCGCGTGACTCTCGGGCTTGATCCTGATCAGACGGCGAGCTACCCACTACTCGTCTACGGTGGCTGGAGATCGTCTCGCGACCCCCGACGCCCAGGGCGTCTCCTGCGGTGGCTGCTGCTGGGGGCGTGAGGGCGACTCTGTTAAGTCTCCCTCACCCATTCCGCCTCCTCCTTTGCGAGCATTACTGCTTCGCAGAAGAAGGCGACTGCTTCCCATTCCCACTCGCTCCGTACCATGGCCTGGATCAGGGCCGGACGTGAGAGGTTGCAAACATCGATCGCCTTCACGAGGACACGGTGGTGCTCCACCCATGCGGAGCAGACCTCCACCGTATGCTCCACCGTGTCCTCTGGGCGATCCACACAGTGGTGACACCTGGGCGTTTCCCTCTGCTTTATCCGGAACAGGAACCTCCCGAAACTGCTGTGTCTGGTGAGGACCTGCGTCAGGCGGAAGGTGAGGACGCCGTGGCGTCTCTCCAGTCAGTCCTCATAGATGGACCTTACCACCGCAAGTAGTGCCAGTGGGCAGGGCACATTGCTCGCATAACAGACAGTCGATGGGCTGAAAGGTTCTGGAGTGGCGACCGCGTACCGGAAGCCGTAGAGTTGGAAAGAAGATCTTCAAGGTAGACCAATGAACTGGTGAGGATCGCAGGAATCCGATGGATACGAGCAATATGGGACCGTTCGTCGTGGCGACTTTTTAGGTTAAGGCCTATATCCAGCAGTGGACGTCTTTCAGCTAAAATTATGAATGATGATGATGAAATGAATAAACAAAACAGAATGCTTACGAAATGGATCTGTCCATTTAGGTAACTATAACCGAGCTTTTTCAGGTGTGATGAAACAGTCTATAACAGACGAATCCTGTTACCGATTTCTCTCCGACGTCCTGTAATCTAATTGAGGTGGAATTTTTCACATACGTGTAAATGTGATAAAACTAAAATGTCACCCATGAAAGCTTACTGAATGATGGTGGAAAAACTAGAATCGATGATTGTTTACTGTTATTTGTGATCTAAAAAATAGTCTTGTAATGGCCTCATTGAAAAAAAAAAATACTTCTATGAAAGATGTTCCAGTAGATAAAAGGCAGATAAGACTTTTAAGTATGGAGAATCATATGAATAATATGCTGCAGTTTATTACAACAGACCGTGTATACGACCTGGTGAAGACCGCGGGAATACGCTGGATGACGCACAGGACCGGTCTATGTGATGACACTTGAGGGTCGTCTGTGTCGTCAACGTCATTTAGCTAAAATGTATTTACCATCACTTCAATACAATACCTCTTCAGGGGATTAATTTTCAAAAACCTTTTCATTGAGCTTGCTTACTACGGAGAGCACTATCAAAAGGTTTCTGAAAATTTGTGTTTTTAAGTTTTCTTTTGCAAAATGAGATTCTTTTGAGATTTCTCTAGATTTTGCGGTGTAGGCTATTGTCAATAGCGCTCTTTGTCAATAGATGTTTAAATTCACAAATTTTACTGAGTAGCTTTTGAAGTTAATATTGAAACTGAAGCCAACAAATTGTTCTGCTATAGTTTCAGCGGTAAGATTATGCCGACAACTTTAGATAGTCATGTGCATACTCAACGACGAAAGTTTTAGCCTCATGGTAGTTTTGATGACCTCTCGCCAGTCATTCTTGGACCTTGCCTGTCTTATTCCGGATACTGTTAGTCCTAGAAACATTTCTGATATACAGGGTAACTTGTAATCCATTATAAGCAATTTTAGGAGGGTGAAAATACTCATGAATGAATATAAAATAATTTTACTTATCACCAGTGCAACCGCGTAATATAAATTGTTTCCAATATTTTTTCAAGCTCTGCGAATATTAATGCAGTTACTGAACATCAGATTGTTTTTTCAATTCTTTCACTCCTTGAAAGATGGCCAGTGAATAAAAAGTCACCCTGTATTGTACGGATCCCTTTTTAAGGTTACCTATTTATATTGGCGTTATAATAATAATACCTAAGTGTAGTTAAACTGATCACTACAGCCAGACCTCCAGTCATATAGAAAAGTTAGGCTTTTGATCACCTCCGTTGCTCACTACGTGTTGAACTTGTGTAAACTATTGATTCAATGTTTTCTCTCTATGTTTACCTTGAGTGCAAGTTAATTGATATAATTATCGACTATATGCGTGACTTTTAATTTTATTAGTTGGCAATGTTTCAGTGTGTGAGTGAGGACTCATTATTATGAAGTACTTTTACTATAGGGCCAGTTTTGACATCGTGAAAAAAGCAGCTGTTACCATTAAATTTTAGGTTTTGAAAACTACGGTATCTATTCTTTTAATACACAAGAATAGACATACTTAAAATGGAACTAACCAGACTTAATACCATCATGCCAAATAAACCCTTATAATAAGCAAGTTAAACATTAAATCAGCACTTATATATCAGCAACAAGCAGCCTGTTACTTCTTTGATTAGTTCCATGTGTATCCTTAAAGTTAGAGGCTCGTTCCCCTTAAGTAATTACCTACCGATCAATTCTGAGCCTCGAAGGATAAACATAGGTAGTTAAGGTACATGGGGAACACAATACTAAGGGTAAAACTGGGATTCAAAGAATGTTTTGTCGATATTCAGTTTGGTTTGCGTTGCGTATCAATTTAATTTTGGTCTGACTTTTTGTCTGGTAATAGTAAGGATTACAGAAGAGTTCCTGTGACCTGTAGGTTAAACTATTATTCGTTATCTATTATTTTCTCTCGTAGGCTGGAGCGACGCGACAATGAGACAACATGTTTTCTGAATATTGTTCATTGATTAAAAATAAGAAAACTATGAATGGGCGGGACAGGTTAAGACTCCCGCAGACAATGCGTCAACGCATTGTCTGCGGGAGTCTTAACCTGTGAGCATCATTCCATCAATGGCAAGTTGCAACAGAGCGTCTCCTCACAGCTTGAGAATAAGATTTTAAAGAACCTGAAAAGCTTATAACATAGCATAATATTCCCACGACTGGGGTGACTGGGTGTGTCTTTGATATTTTAGTTCTAGGACATGCAGTTTTCCTCACGATGTTTTCCTTTGCCGTTTTGAGAGCAGTGGTAATAAAATAAAAATTACCTACACAAAGTTCCTGCCTGGGTTTGAACCTACAACGTACAACCCGTAAGTCGAGGCCATTGCCACTAGGTTACCACAGCCTTAAAGAACCTGGATTTCGATACCAGCCTCATTCAAGTTCTACCCGTGATAGCAAGAATGCCGTATTGTCGTCTGCCCATCTCGCCGCCAGACGACCAATACTTCTTCATCTCCTGGTAACTGTCTCACTGCAGGGCAAAAATCTCTTCTCGTACAGAGATGGTACAAGCATAAATCGATAATCTTTCTCTCTCTTTAATTCTTTATTGTACACCAAACAACTAACACAATATTTATAATATTTTTATAGTTAGGTAAACCTCTTTACCAATATAAAAACACCAATACATGAGCTGGTCACTTTATCTTTCGATGTCATTTTCATTTCAAAGAATTGAAAAAGCAATACCATTGCATACACATTTTCATACAAGCCACTTTCGCTGTCGTATCCTCCATTACATACTCGGAACCAACATTGAAGCCAATTCAAATATTTGTCCTATTGCGGAAATCGAACTCTCTACCAAGCACAGGCGAGCACTCCGGTGGAGAGAGAAATTTTCTGACGGAAGAAGTCAATAAAACCACCGTACCTAGGAAACTCAGGGCACTTCAATTGGCATTTTACTGTAATAGAATGGCTTTATCACAGTCCTGTTCTTTTGTTTAAATAGCATTACACATTTGTCTGTAGATACATACATACATAAATAAATAGGGTTACTGGTAACTCGATGTATTCCCGGCGGTGTAACCTATTTGCAACAATGAAGCAACCGAGCAAGCCTAGACGAAAACCCATAGATTTATAGTAAGTCCAAGATGCCTAGGGCTTTTTTTTTTTTTTTTGGGGGGTGGGAAATCATCTTATGACTCTTTCCGCTCTGGGGTGGAGCGGAAGGGCGTGTCAGACTCTTACGGACTAAAACCCACCCCTGTTCCTCCCTGCCCTACGCGCCCGGGGGCGAGGTAACTCTTTCGAATTTATCCTCCACCCCCGGGCAGGCACTGGCCGTGGCAGGCCCCGTCCTTTGCTGACAACTCTTTGAGGCGCGCGTGAAACACTACGCGCCGTCGACTCTCGGGCCTGGTGCTGATCGGACGGCGAGTTACCCGCTACTCGCTGTCCGCAGGCCCGGGTCTACGGTGGCCGGAGATCGTCTCGCAGCCCCTGGCGTCTCCTGCGACGGCTGCTGCTGGGGGCGCTAGGGCGACTCGGTCTCTGTTGAGTCTCCCTAACGTGTGCCGCCTCCCTCTTCGCGAGCATTACTGCTTCGCAGAAGTTGGAGACGGCCCCCCATTCCCTCTCACTCCGTACCATGGCCTGAACCAGGGCACGGCGCGAGAGGTCGCTGCCGCCTATCGCATCCACGAGGACACGGCGGTGTTCTGCCCAGGCGGGGCAAACCTCCACCGTATGCTCCACCGTGTCCACGGGGCGATCCTCGCAGTGGAAACACGCAGGGGTCACCTCCGCCTTGATCCGACACAGGTACCTCCCGAAACAGCCATGTCCGGTGAGCACCTGCGTCAGGCGGAAGGTGAGGGCGCCATGGCGCCTCTCCAGCCACTCCTCAAAGAGGGGCACTACCGCCTCGATGGTGGCGTGCCCAGCGCTGGGTTGCGACAGTCGCTCTCTCCATGTCACCATGAGATCCTGCCGGAGCTCTGTCCGCCGAGCCGCGAGTTGTCGCGGCAGCGGAGTTTCGCCCCGGCGTTTAGCCTCCTCGCGCCACTCGTACAGGTGCGCGAGGATTTTTGCCTCCAGATCCCACGGTGACAGTCCGGCAAGGAGGCTCGCCGCCTCACGGGAGATCGTGCAGTATCCGCGGATGATGCGGATGGCCATGACCCTCTGGGCCACGTTCATCTGGCGCGTTGACCGCTGCGTCAACGA
This sequence comes from Polia nebulosa, assembly GCA_951329385.1. NCBI lineage: Eukaryota > Metazoa > Arthropoda > Insecta > Lepidoptera > Noctuidae > Polia > Polia nebulosa. Next base: position 15,996,651 of record OX589588.1, on the reverse strand, counting down.
ACGCGCCCACACCGGTGCCCCATAGAGGGCCATGGACCGCAAGATCCCCGCGTAGAGCCTCCGGCAGGAGGCGTTTGGCCCCTTCAGATTGGGTAGGAGCCGCTTCAAGGCGGCCCCGGCCCTGTCCAATCTGGGAGCCAAACGTCGAAAATGCTCGACGAAGTTCCACCGGCTGTCGAGGACGAGTCCCAGGTACTTCATCGTACCCTCGACGCCGATGCGAACCCCTCCTACCGTGATCTGGGAACCCGCCGGTGGCTCGTTCCGATAGCCATGAAAGCACATGGCCTCGGACTTGTGCAATGCCACCTCGAGTCCCAGTTGCCGGATCCTCCCTATGACTGTCGCAACCCCGCGTGTCATACGGTCGGCCGCCGCCTCGTGCGACCACCCCTGCGCTAAGACTAGCGTGTCGTCAGCGTAGCATACTACGCTGACGCCAATGGGGAGGTCGCAGCGCAGCACCCAGTCGTATCCGATGTTCCACAAAGGCGGCCCCAGGACCGATCCCTGTGGAACACCGCACGACATCTCTCGCCGGTTCCATTCTCCCTGATGACCGGGGTAGATGACGGCTCTGTCCGTCAAATACGCCTCGACTACGCGACGGAGGTAGGGCGGCACCCGGTGATACCGGAGTGCCTCCACTATGCAACTCCAGGGCAGGGTGTTGAAGGCATTGGAGATGTCCAAAGACACCGCCAAGACGACCCTGCCCCGGGCAACTGCCTCCCCCGTCGTGAGGGCTCGTACGCGCATGATGGCGTCCACCGTGGAGCGCCCCCTGCGGAAGCCGTACTGGCTCTCCGCCAGATCCGGCCCCACCCGCACAAGATGCCTAGGGGTAGCGGATAAATTCTGAAAATGAGTTACCGCACCCCTGGGCACTCAGGCAAGGAAGGAACAGGGGTGGGTTTTAGTCAGTAAGAGTCTGACACGCCCTCCCGCTCCACCCAGAGCGGCGGAAGTCATTGGATGATTTCCCAACCCCCCAAAAAAATAAAGTTTTTAATAAGCACTTTTAAATGAAAAATTGTGTTTTCTAACTAGAATTCAGGAAAATTTAAAAATATATCGTACAGCAACTAGTTAATTTCCACAGTAACAACATTCAGTTTAACGTAACAGCTATTTTTCAAAAAAAAAAAACAGGGACCAAGAATTCTCTGTCGCGCAGTTTGCCCGATAGAGTAGCAACTGGGCAAACTGTTGTTTTGCTTAAAATGACAAGAACGTCATAACCACACTCGTATGTTTGATCGCTGGCTGCACAGTACAAAGTAAGCCTGTGATGAAGTGAAAAAACTGAAAAAAAACAGCGAAGAATACATGGTTGTTGTAATCTTCTATGTTTCTCTTCAATTCAGTTTGTTAGATTGGGTGATTTTTTGACAATATGTATCGATATCTATATAGTTAGCCTTCTTTTTATTCATATGAAATGCAAAAAATCAATCGCTGGTACATTCAATTTTATTGTTTTGTGTTATACCTACCTATTCTTGAATTAATCATTCTAGATAATATTAATGCGTCGCCAAAAAACTCAAGTATACACTTTAGATTTGTGTATTTTAAGTTGATTTTTTTACGTAAGACAAGAGTTATTTGTTTCAAAAATTGATAAATATCTCGAATTATTTATTCAAATATGGGGATAGCAACTTCTAGTCAGCCACCATTCTTCTGCTAATATCTAGGTACGAATTTTAGGTGACTATATCTCTACTTACCAACCGTTGGTCTATAAAATCATGTATTAAGTTTTATTAATTTTGTTCACTAACCAGCAAAAACCGGCCAAGTGCAAGTCGGACTGACGCATGAAGGGTTCCGTACCATTGTACAAGATTATACGCGTCTAGTTATTGCCATTATTAAAATCGAACAAAAAAAAACTCGTTTCTAGTATGGGAGGGCCCTTAATTTTAGCATTTTTTATAGCTAAATAAAATCAAAAATCATAAGTCATTTATTCAAACTAGGCTGAGGGCCAGCACTTTTTGAACGTCAGAGTAGTGGCAACAGAATTACACATTCTGTGAAAATTTCAACTGTTTACCTATTACGGATCATGAGATACAGCCCGCTGAGAGACAGACGGACGGACGGACAGAGGAAGCTTAGTAATAGGGTCCCGTTGGTTACCCTTCGGGTACGGAACCCTAAAAGTAAGTAAATATAGAGTTACTTACTTTTAGGGTTCCGAAAGTGCACAGATTATCGGAAAGGCTAGGTATAGACCTAGCCTTTCCGATAATCTGTGCACTTTCTTTGGTCTTCTCAAGAGCAGTGTACAGCCAATTATTTTATATCATTCTATTACATAGACTTTACGAGACAATAGAAAGTATAACTTATCGAAGAAAATTCTTCTTAATAGAGACAATGGTTGTGGACCCCTGTCCATGTCTCAGTTTATTATCAACGGAAAAACATTATCCTCGTTCATATATTAAAGCTTGTGAATCTTGAAACCTAATAATTATAACAATAAAGTCTCAAATTATAATTAATCGATGCCTCTGAAGATTTAGTATTTCAGTGTCTCCATAAAATATAAACTCGTAACTATTTTGCAGTAGTATTTAACACTTAGCAATTTTATATTTTCCTGTAACTCCTAAACCTTTCCCTTATATGTTAAAGTATATTATTTTTCAAGCATCCCCCTAAAAAGCCGATTTTTACAGCAAATATTACCAAAACCATTCACGATAAAAAAATATCCGCAAACGCCGATACGAACAGCACTAGCTGTATAAAACCGGGATAGTATCCCGGGATAGCACCCCGGAAGGGACGCGTGTTCGCTCCGCAGATAACTGAAGAAAGTGTCGAAGGGTCCGTCTACGACGTCACCCACTATCTGCCGCCTCACAGTCATTAACGGCAGTGTTGTTGTCCGAACTTATTATCGTTTAATTTATGACCACACATTACCGCTTAAGGCGCCATTAAGCCGCTCCGGGAAAGACCCCGGGAATAAATAAACCGGGAAAGTTCACATGATGAACACCCCTAACTCGTTTCGCTTGAAGCACGTGCAATCGTTAATTTTGCCCGTCACAGATCATAAACTGTTTATTGTTTTCTATTAGCCGTCGAAAGTTTCATAATTTATTTTAATGGTTGTTGCTACAGATACCTACAAAGTGTTCTTTCTATTGTCATTTTTATGGCAAATAAAACTTACCTAGACTGGCGCATCCTTGATTAGATATTATCTGGAACACGTTTGTTTTAGTGTAATTTTGTGAAATGTTTTGCAAAAGTACGAAACATAACCTTTTAATTTCGCGTTGGAGATATTCCTCTCGTTAAAGCGATATACCTATTTATTGAACACACAACACATTTTCCCAAAAAAAAATCCTTAGAATAGAACACCAATAACCTTTCATCAAAAATAATATAATTCCTGAACGTACTACTTATTGTAAATATCAAAGAGCCGTATAAAATGGCGTTACATCAAGCCTCCTAACCTCAGCCACTCGATATTTTATTATATCAATCAAAACCGAGCATTATACCTAGTATCGTAACGAAATCGATTACTATCACGTTATGTGTAATTCAAGAGCTCATAGAAATTCAAATGTTGATGAAAATACATGAAACACACTTTTCCACTAAAGTTTTGCTCAATAATTTGTAACATAATATAACATCAATCCCATTTTCTTTGAGGTTTTTAGGCAGAGGTGTATACTTTGTATAGGTAGTGCTTACGCTCAAATTGCCTACATATAACTTTGGAAAAACCCAATAACTCTTTGCATGACATGAAGATCGAACCCAAGAGTGGCGTCACCACTAGGTACCACATTTAAGACCTGGAGAAATAGGTTTTTTACTAATGGTAGGCACACGTTTAACCAATGTCTCACATGATGTTAAGCAATGATCTTGTTGACGTTGGACCATAATGGCCTAGAAGTAACTTAAGCGCTCTTGACTTAAAAACCATCAGGTTATAGCTTTATGAAAACACAGACCCCGGCAGGGAACTCCACTTCTTATTCATTCATCATTCTTCTGCCCTTATCCCAATTTATTTGGGGCCGGTGCAACATGTATTTTTCTTCCATACTCCTCTATTAGTCATCATCTCTGTAGTCACCCCCTTTTTACCCATTTATCCTCTTTCACACAGTCCATCCAACGTTTCTTTGGTTTTTCCCTACTCCTATAGCCATCCAAATCCAAACACAAGACTTTCCTCACGACATTTTCTTAATTCCTCCGCATCACATGCCCATACCACGACAACCGATTTCCTTACAACTTTTCAGTCAGCGTTACCACTTTCAGGACTTCCTCCTACATACTCATTCCTAATTCTATCCATGCGCGTAACACGTAACACCACACATCGCTCTTAGCATTCTCATCTCAGCTGCATTCTTATTATTACGATATGTTCAAAAAATGTTATCCTTACAATTGTGTAGGAAACCGAAAAAACAGATGACAATCATTAATAAACTCACGCACTCAAATAAAAGACAGTCGTGCGACAACAATAGGAGGCGTTTCTAATCTCTAATGTCACAGACGGACAAACAAATCACATGGCCACATGGTCAATGTTTCTTACAAAAGGAAAACATCCCCTATTATGTGATGTGGTTTCTCCCCTACAATAAAATATAACGTGCCATTTTATCGTCTCCGTTCGACTCAGTTTGAGTAGGTATTGAATGATTTCTTACTACCCATCATTTCTAAAAGTAACTTGTTGAAAATAATATAGTTTTCCCTGAATTGTGTTTTCTCTTTTTCGTAACCATATACTAAAAAGACCGTGTGGCAATGGGGTTTTCCATCGACAAAAATTACACACTTTCGTACAAACTCTATCCCCTATTTTACATCCTTCATCATCTCTGCTGAAAGACGTCCATTGCTGGACATAGGTCTCCCCCAAGTGTGGGAGACAACGACTGGTTCTGTTTGTCTCGCGTCCATCAGATTGCCGCGACCTCCACCAGGTTACCGGTCCACCTTGTGGGTACGTTTTGTGGTACGTGGTTGCCTTAAGTTTTCAGCCCCATCGACCACCTGTTCTGCGAGCAATATGCCCTGCCTTTTTTGTGGGGGTGGGAAATAATCCAATGACTTCTCCCGCTCTGGGTGGAGCGGAAGGGCGTGTTAGACTTTTATTGACTAAAACCCACCCCTGTTCCTTCAGTGGCCTGAGTGCCAAGGGCCGCGGGAACTCTATTTCGAATTTATCCGCAACCCAATGTGCCCTGCCTACATCCACTTAAGTTTGTTAATTCCTCGAGCTATATATTTCTTCATTTCTGACCCGAAAGCTATGCTCAGAGATTCTTTGCATCACGCAAAGAAACTCTGAGCGTAGCCTTTGGGTGACCGACATTGTGAGTGACTACGTTTCAGTTCCATATGCTGTATCTGACAACACGCACTGGTCATAGCCATTTAGGTCCTTAGTGGGAGAATTTTCAAAAATCCTTCATGAGTGCTCACTTTCTTAATTTTATATAAGGTACGCTTGTTACAAGTTTCTAGACCCAGCTTATGAATGAAATGATTAGTTGTATGATTTTTCTATTGTAGTTTTTATCAGTATTTCTTTTGTTCATTACGATTCCCCGTTGTTCCGAAAAGAATCTTTTTGACCATTAAAAGATACAGGTTTTCCGCAGCCGTAGGTCGATATAAATGCCAGTGTGTAATCACACAAAGCAGAGCCACACAAAAACTTGGGAGTTCGACAAACGATACCGACTCTCCCCTTAATAGGAAGTTAATTGAATTACTTACTCCATGGAGAAGAGTGGGCATCCTTTAGTGAAGCCACTGATAGAAGGGTACAATAATATTGTGGGTTCAATTATGTATCAATTTATTTTGTCACATAGGTATTCGATATGAAGTGGTGGCCACAATTACATGTCATCAAGTCTGTGTATTTTCTATAAACCTATTTGATTCATAAAAAATGGACTTTACCAATGCGTTTAGATTTAAGTAGGATAATGGATCGTTTTCTGAATTGAGTATTTAAATTTTAAAACGTCTCAAACCCTACTTTATTGCCAAAGTGTTTGCTAAGGTTTTTTAAGCGAGAGTAAATTTTGAAAAATACTAAAATTGTTTTTTGGTTCCTTATAACTAAATGTTAGTTAATACCTTTTACAAATACTAGCACGTCGCCCGCGACTTCGTCCGCGTTATAGATGCTGGCGGGCAAAACCCGAATCATTCCCGTCGAATACTTCGGAAGTGTTCCGAAATATTCCGAAACTTTGGAAATATTTCAACTGTCAAAAAAACCAGGAAAATCGACCTTACTACTATTTGTCAACATTTTTTTATGTCACGTATACATATAGTGACTAATAATACTGTTCGAAAAACTGCATCAAAATCGGTTCAGCCAAACGCGAGATGGTAGTGGACAAACATACGTACATACGGTTCAAACTCATATACTTCTTTTTTTTAAATTGGTTAATATACCAAAACCTGCTCCTAAGTATAACAAATACTTTTCTGAAAACCGCATCAAAACGTGTTTGCTTGCAAGGTTTGCCTTTGTTTGTTTTTCTAAAAAATAAAACTAAATCTTAATTAAATTCATTTTGAATAATTCTGATTTAAAGAAACTTTCCCAGAAGTATTCCGGATTTTTCAGAAGTTTTGCAACTATAGTCCGCGTGGATTTCAAAAATGTATAGCGTATGAAACTCACAAATAACGTGGCTTTCTGTTGGTAAAGGAATTTTCAAAATCGGTTTAGTTGCTCCAGAGGTTACCCCTTACAACCTCACAAACTTTACCTCTTTATAATATTGGTATTGATTTTTAATATTAGTATGTCGGAGATGGTTGTCATTACAATTGTGGGTAGTTAACAGAATTTGTTATGGGAGTTGGCTGTCACTACAATAATAATAATTTATTTGCTATTACAAAAAAAACAAGAGAAGACACATACAGAGCACTTTAAAACAATTGACAAGCTAATAGATTAATGACCCCCATGCTAGGAAAATCCTGTGTTATGAGGGGCATCCAACCGTCCATTAAATGCTAAACAATGTTGTTTTAAAAGTAGAATTAAAACTTACAGACCTTTCATATTTATAGATTCAATAAAAGAAAAATTTTCTAACAATGTATAGGTAACCAACAAACATTAGAGTCTGGAGAAGTTAAATACGAGATGCGAAGTAGTCATGAGTGTGGTGTGGTGTGAGGGTGGATGTATATGGGTAGAGGAGTGTTGGAAGGTGTGTGAAGTGGTGTGAAGTGGTGTTGGGTGATATGTTGTAACTTGTGGGTGTGGTGTAAGGTTAAATGAAGTATGATTACTGAGTTTGAGATAAACCGCTAATATATTATAATGATTTCAAGATTGTCATATTAATGGAGGTTTCATCAGTGCTTCTGTTTCATCATAATCTAGCGATAAAAGGTATTCTCTGGTATCGAGTCTGCATTGATGTGCGTTTAAAGTGTGGATGCTAAGTTTTGTGTGTAGTTTATTGTAAAGCAAAGAACTCAAGAATGGGAAGTGCCGTTTTGCGAAAACTGAGTTTACTTGTACTTTGGGGCAAGCGGGAACTGGTCTTCGTCTTTGAGTGAGACTAGAGGTTTCGAGAGGTAGAAAAGTAGACTGTTTACGCATAATTACGCGAAGAACAAACAGCTGCCTAACGGTTAAAACATTATACTCCCGATATAGTTGATGAGTCCAATAACGGCGGGGCCTGCCCAGGAGTACCTTGATTACAACATGTTGCGCTCGCTCCACTTCTATAATGGTAGTCTTTGCAGCCCCACCCCAGGCGGTGATGCAGTAGCCCACAATTGAGTCACAAAGTGCGCTGTAAACCATCTTAAGGGTATCCATGTGAGCCGTTAGTCTTAGTTTTTTTAAAACAAATATAAGTTTCCTAATGCGAGATGACAGGCATTCCAGGTGTAATTTCCATGATAGGCAAGCGTCGAGTTGCAGTCCGAGGTATTTTACAACAGGAACTCTGGTTACGGTAGGACATGTACAATTGCAATCTTGAATGTCACATTGATGAGCCTTGACCGGGATTGAGTTTTCATCTGGTTGGACAGAGGGACGAGAACTGAACGCCAGCAATTTAGTTTTTTCGACATTCAAGGTAAGGCTATTTTTGGATAACCAAAAGGTAATCTGCCTCAGGACCGAATCCGCGATATCTGTTGCCGCCTGCCATTCGTGCCCGTATATAACAACTAAATGTGCACATGGATGTATGAGCTCGCATAGCTCATTTACGTAGATGGAGAAGAGAAGAGGACTGATCAGACTTCCCTGTGGCACACCAAACTCCACCGACTCATCCCCACTTATATGATTACCCACCCTGACACATTGTGTTCGGCCGGAAAGGAAACTCTCGAATATTCCGAGGGCCAAACCACGCACCCCCATTGATTCTAGCTTAGATAGAAGGACAGGAACAGAGACAGTGTCAAATGCCTTAGAGAGGTCTAGAAATATTCCTAGACACTTAAATTTTTTGTCAATTTTGTCTACAATACAATTAAGTAAAGATGAAACAGCATCTTCTGTGGATAAGCCCTTTCGAAATGCGAATTGATTTTTCGAGATAAGTTTATATTTCATTACATAGCTGTTAAGGTTCTTGTGAAGTATTTTTTCTAAGATTTTTGAGATAACTGGTAGTACCGTGATTGGACGATAATTATTGACACTGCCTCTGTCACCAGATTTATGTATAGGGTGGACCAAGGCCTTTTTTAAGGCACCTGGGAATATGCCAGTAGACAAAGAGAGATTGCAGATATGGGTTATTGGTGGGGTCAATATTTTGCTCGCAGATTTAAGTAGCTTAGGGGAATTACCATCCCAGCCAGGAGCACTGTCCGACCGCACAATTGTGGGTAGTCAACAGAATCTGTTATGATTTGTATTTCTTATTATTAATTTATGTGATTTTACCATCGGTTATACCTGGTACAGCGCTGCTGTATATTCACATAGCTGTATAGGCTTGCTGCTAGCGAGCGATACACTTTGTATTTGGGTGGCTTACGCCGCTATATGAACTGTGAACGATAAGGTTTGTTCGTACTTGGTACAGCGCTGCTGTATATTCACATAGCTGTGTAGGCTTCCTGCTAGCGAGCGATACACTCTGTATCAGGCGGCTTACGCCGCTATACGAACTGTGTGTGTGATTATCCGTATTGTTACTATACCTTTACACCTACTTTATTTGTTTCTAATTACCGTTTGTATTCTGTGTTTTTTTAACCTCTGAGCCCCGGAAACTCACCGGTGAGTTTGACAAAAAAAAATATTTAAGTGAAAAAAAAAAAAAATCGGCCGTCAACCCGGGTTGTCGTCGGGATTCAACTTAACAACCCGGATTTTGCCGCTGGGCCTGTAACTAGTACGGTAATAAAATCCCTGTAATTGTTTATACAGTCTTGTTTATCCCAATAAAATGGGAACTCCTAATCCTGACGATATACCTGACGGCTCTCTTGAGTCTACATATATAAGGAACTATCTGAAAATTCAGGAACTACTATAATGTAGTATCACTAATAGAATGCTGTATTACTGTGAGCCATAGGATTTTGTACCGAAAAATGTACGGACCCTGCGGGGTAGACCGCAGAAGTCATGCCTCGGGGAAAACCTAGTTTACAATATTTCAGTGTACTATTTTAAATATCGAGATAGGATCTAACATGGAATCACAAATTAGATAGTGTACGTAGCTGACTATTTTCAGTAGGTAAAAATTAGCCATGTTTTCGTTTGTTACGAAAATTGATCTGGATATTAAGGCAAAAAGGTCAAGATCCATAGAGTAACAAATTGGTATGCTTTGCAAAAAAATCTGTTCCCACACAACAGAAGATTACCTATATTATCAGACATCACTTCATTCATACTTAAAAACCCCCAAATCACGGACGAATAGCTACATTCAGTAAAGAAAAATAACCAAGAAACTTATTTATATGAAATATACTTACCTACAGGGTGTAATGCTCTGAGAGAGACGACAGTAACGCCACCTGTCGTGTTAAACATGAGTTACGGACCCGACGAGTGACACCGCATAAAGAGAGATTAAGGATCCCTAAAGGGGTATCAAGAACCTTTGTACATATGGAATACGCAACGTCTTCGCAATGTTCAGGACGATGGGATTGCATGGCTCAGTCTAAGGTCTGTTGTCATCCAGTCTATGAGGTTAGGAGTAAGTTTTTCTAAGAAATGACTAGAGTGCTGGACATTAAGATGATTATGTTTGCAAGGAGTTGTTATTTAAAAGGTGTGTCCCGATGCTGTTAGGTATTGGTAATCTGTGATGGTAACCCCAGCTCAAAATCTAAGATAGACTAGGCAAGGAACCCAAACAAAACAAGGTTACGAAAACAAAACAAGGTAACGAGTAACTACACTACCCGCGACCATTGGATTCTGAAGGCAGTTGTAGGAGTTTTTGAAGCGAAATTTTCTTTAGTCGCATTGAGCGATTTTTGGTAGAGGCAAAACTTATGGGTTCGCGTCACCGACATGCTAGTGGCGTGTTGCACCAGACTGGCGACGAGCAGCTGGCCTGTGTAATTATATAAAAATATATATAATTATTGTTCAGTGCTTAGTGATTTGAAACATAGATAATTGATTGAAAAATTAAAAAAGAAAATACAGTTATTCCAAAGTTTCCAGTTTTCACTTCTGTCCGTAGTCTCCAGTACTACCGTTATTTTTTTAGTCATCATTACACACATGTCAATATTATACGCATCACTAATGAGAAGTTCGCAAACTAACTTAATTATACTCTGCAAATTTTTCGTACATCATCACGTAGACCTGCTAGGGTATACGAGTACCCATGGGTAAACATAGCACATATATCCCATACACTTCCTTATTGACCTCCACTATAGAGCATGGGTTTCACGATAAGAGACGATCTTTCGGGATAATACATGCATATAGTCACTTGACAGGGTGTGATGATCGCTTGCTCTGTTATCAGTATTTAGAGGGACACGGCAGCTGTCTAAACAACTGATATTTTGGCCAGAATAACAAGGTTCATAGTGGAGTTTCCTATTCGATACCACGTTGGGGAAAATTCTGCTGTTAAGTAATATGAAGAGATGTTTCCTGGGTAACGAAATATTGGACACGTATTATTACCAATAAAAAATGACAAAGGTAAAACGCATCAAAGTTCAGGAGTGGGGGCTTGTTACGTCAGTTCGTGGTAAAAAGTATAGCATGGCGCGACTTCACGCGAAAGAAGGAAGGCAAATAGGAGGCATTTTTCGCCAAGTGACGGTTTCAGACTATTCTTAACCGAGGAAAAAAAGGAGGAGGTTCTCAAATCGACCCGTATATTATAATATATTTTTTTTAAATGTATTTTCAGCCCTCACTCCGTTATTTATTTATTTTTTTGTTAAGGAAGTCAGGATCTGATGATGAGATCCTGATAAAATCGAGAGAAACCCTCGAAAATTATAGGCACGAATAGTGTTTCTGTTTACTCTTCATATACTTAATCAGTTATTTGCGTTTAAGAATCATCACATTATAAAGCTGATGATGGAAACCATACATTTCCTAAATAATTAGAAGTTAGATCTAAAAAGGTGGTGTGAGCCACAAAAAATCATAAAATAAAAAACTTAAAAAAAAAAAAAAAACCTACGAAAAAGAACCAAAAAGCAAAATAATAATAATTTTTAAATCTTGAGCTTACTTACATAAACTATCAAATTTTATATAAACTAATCGTAGAGCCTTTTCCATTTCTACGAACATAAAATTTAGATATAAAATATATAATCAGTTTGTTGTTTGGCGCCTAATCAAAATTAGTTTATGTAAATAAATTGATAGTTTATGTAAATAAGCTTAATACTCACGACTTAAAAGGTTTATTTATATTTTTCTTTTTAGTTCTTTTTCGTCGGTTTAATTTTTTTTTGTAAGTTTTATTTGTTAACTAGATTAGCAACCTACAGTTGGAATATTAACTATCTATATAATCTAGTTATAACAAGTATCTAAGTTCCTGAGAAGGGATTTCTTTCTTTTGAACGTACGAACGTAGTTTAGCGTTATCAGGATAACCTCCAGAATTGAGAGCAGATAAAAGAAAAAGTTTATTTTAGCATTCTGCACAAAAGAAAAACATTTAAGTACCAGTACTATGATAAATCTCAGATATTCTCAAAAGATTAGCAGACACAATAGATTTTAATTGTGTCTCGATTACGATGTGACTCGGACTGCTGAACTAATATGTAACGAGAAAACTGTTTTTATTTCAGTCTTTAGCCAACTGACGTCGCCTAAAGAGTGAAGTTCCCTGGCGGAGTCTGTGTTTCCTGATAGTGATAACCCACCCGCGTAGCATGACCACCATAGAAACGGGTTTTTTCGACGGAAGAATAGACAGAGGGACAGATTGTAGAAAGATTTCTGAAGAGAAGAAATGATTCTATTCTTCAGTCGACAAAAGTCTACAACGTAAAACATGATGCTCGGGCAGAAAAGATAAAAAGAATTTTGTCTATTCTTGGTAGAATAGAGATAGAATTGGTCATGCTACGCCTGCTGGGGGTCTTTAAGCCAAGAGGGAATAGGTTGCGTCTGGGTATACGTGCTTTTTTTTTGTGAGGTGGGAAATCATCCAATGACATCTCCCGCTCTAGGGTGGAGCGGGAGGGCATGTCAGACTCTTACTGAGTAAAACCCACCCCTTTTCCTTCCCTGCCCTGAGTGCCCAGGGGCGAGGCAACTCTGTTGCGTATTTATCCTCAACCCCTTTTTTTATAAAAATATACGTGCTGCCTCGTCAACCATGTGGTTGACGATGGAGCACATTGTGACCACGTTGGACCACTAACCCACGTGATACTAAGCCATGATGATCATCTCTTAGCATCACGTGAGATAGTGGCCAAACGTGAGGGTAAAAACAGTAAAAAATATTGCTTGAAAAATCCAAAACACTTCCTAGCTTAATTCGCCGTAGGCTGTTAGAGAAACCATCGCCCAGTAGAAAGTTGTATAGTTCTGAACTATTTTTTTTTTCACTTAATTGCGTCTGGTTGTGGCCATATTGAATTTAGATTGCTGTCATGTTTTAGTCACAAGATTAAGATAAAAAATCATCAAAATCGGTCGACGCATTTGTTCTCTGGAGCGTCACAATAGAACGAACATACATATTATAGTGGATATGTGTGCGTCGCGCAGTCGGGTGAAAGAGTGACTTTTTCCTAGAAACAGTCCCGTAGTCGGTCAGCTACAACTAAAAAAAACCCTAGATAAAACTTCTAAGATATGTTTTCTATTAAAACCTTTTTAAAAATGATTGCTTGTACAAAAGCTATTTGAACAATCAAGGTCTGTTTTAATAGCAAATAAACTTCTCAACTAATCAATTCTAATTGAAAGTCAAACTTGTCAAAGAGCTTTATATTTTGTCTGTGAAGAGTTCATAATTAATTTTTCGTGACTGGTTTGTACCTTGTATTGTTAATTACAGGTATATTCATTGTTAAGGTAATTTCAGTTAATCATTGACCTTTCAAATCTATAGTATCACTACATATTATAAAACAAAGTCCCCTGCCGCGTTTGTACGCAATAACCTCAAAACCGACCAAGTGCGAGTCGGATTCGCACACGAAGGGTTCCGTACCATTATCTATAAAAACGGCAAAAAAATACACGTTTCTTGTATGGGAGCCTACTTAAATATTTATTTTATTCCATTTGTTAGTATTTGTTGTTATAGCGGCAACAGAAATACATCATCTGAGAAAATTTCAACTATCTAACTATCACGGTTCATGAGATACAGCCTGGTGACAGACGGACGGACCGACAGACAGACAGACGGACGGACAGCGAAGTCTTAGTAATAGGGTCCCGTTTTATCCTTTGGGTACGGAACCCTAAAAACTACTGAACGAATTTTGATGCGGTGTTCACCAACAGGCAGAGTAATTAATGAGGAAGGTTTACGTGCATAATTCGTACCCGATTCAAGCTGGGGCATGTCGCTAGTATATTTAGTATAATATAATAATGCTGAAGAGTTTGTTTGTTGGAACGCACTAATCTCTGGAACTACCAGTCGGATTTGAGAAAATATTTTTTTATATGATAGCCACATTCATGAGGAAGGCTATAGGATATGTAGCATTACGCTGCGTACCACGGGAGCTGAAGAGTAACCAAACACGCGGGTAAAACCGCAGAGGACAACTCATCATCATCAGCATTTTAACGTCCCCACTGCTGGAGCACAGGCCTCCTCTCTGTGAGAGGGTGTGGGCCGTAATCCAGCACGCAGGCCCAATCCGGATTCGTGGATGTCACATGTCATCGAATTTTTGGTTCTAGGACATGCCGGTTTCCTCACGATGTTTTCCTTCACCGTTTTGAGAGCAGTGGTGATGAAATAATTTACACAAAGTAAATCGCCTGCCTGGGTTTGAACTCACGACCTACAACTTGTAAGTCGCGTCCAATACCACTGAGCCACCACTGCTCACAGCAGCTAGTTACACATTATAGGTAGGTACGTATATCCACCCAGTCTTGTCCCAACTAAGTTGGTGTCGGCTTCCATTTTAACCGAACGCAGCTAGATACCAATATTTTACATAGAGTGACTGCCTATCTGACCTCTACAACCCAGTAATTGGTCAACACGATAATCCTTGGCAAGACTAATGTCTAGTTTCCTGGCTTCTGGTTATTCGTAATGACTGTCAAACATCTCCAATTCACAGCCGGAAATAACGGCATAACGTGCTTTTAAATTACACAATAGTTGTTTGATTGGATTTATGAGATTGCTACGTAAAAAAACTTTTTTACAAAAAAAAACAACCGACTTCCAATAAAGAAAATAAGTAAAAAATTAAAAAATAACTTTAATTTCGGAAGTCGCTGTTTCTATTTTATTTCTTCGTTATTTGACACCGACTTTCGAAATTAAAGTTATTTTTCAATTTCAGTATAAGTACTTATTTTCTTTTTTGGAAGTCGGTTGTTTTTTTAGTAAAATAAAGTTTTTTATTTATCAATTTTTAGTTGTTATACCCCAGAACTAAAAACTCCAATAACATGGAACGTGAAATAAAACATACTCGTAATTGGAGAAAACAAAAACGTCATAGTATACGTACTTTTCGTTTTTGTTCAGTTTCTCAAAACGCGCTGAAGAAATTTCAATAAAATATGGGACCACCTCGGGAGTATATGCTTTCGAATAAAGAATTTTTGAAAATCGGTCTACAACTGACGGAGAAATCGGCGGACACACATAAAAAAATTAAAAAAAACATACATACTGTCGAACATAGAACCTCCTTTTTCGAAAGTCGGTTAAAAATCATACCATGCTGGATGTGGGTGTACCTATATTACACTCACGTCTTGTCTCGTTCCATCATTAGGTCATAAGAGGTAGGTCGCGGGATTGTACGAAGGAGTTACCGCGGCCCTGGCAAGTAAAGGGCAAATGAAACACGGATAGGTTTTAGTCAACAAGAGTCTGACACTTCCGCTCCAGACTGGAGGAGGTCTCAGACCCAGAGCGGGAGAAGTCATCTGATTCACCCACAAAAAAAAGGTCATATTTAAGGACTGGATTATATGCAACCTAAAATGCTTGATTTATATGCATGAAAAATGCGCAAAATATGAAAATTGGTAAAATATAAGTATTAGAAAACGAAAAAAGGTGTAAAGGAAATAGTGCTAAGTTTTAATTTTTGAAGTGAAAACTTCTTTATGCGCGTTGGGCAGTTTCGAGATGGGAAAAAACAATTTTGAACTCCCGCGCTACAGCTACTGACACCGCTACACGATTCGCTACTCGTAGCGGATCGCGAGGCGTTTTTGTTCAAGTTTTCACTTCTGACGGCACTCCTGAGTGCCACTTATTTTTTTGATTCTTTCGTAAATTTTTTCCGTCGTATAAAAATGTTCAAGGATAGTCAGATATCCACGCAGAGACACTTTTCTTTTCGGGAGACATGATACGCCCATTAAAATTTAGACAAATACATAACAAACTAAATTGATGAAATGAACCCTTCCATAATACCATGCGTAATAGTGGGCGGAGCACTTTTTTTTTTTTTTTTTTGGATGGTGTGAAATCATCCAATGACTTTTTCCGCTCTGGGTGGAGCGGGAGGGCGTGTCAGACTCTTACTGACTAAAACCCACCCCTGTTTCTTCCCTGCCTGAGTGCCCAGGGGTGCGGTAACTCATTTTCAGAATTTATCCGTTACCCCTAGGCATGCAGTTACCGGCCACGATGGGCCCCGTCAGTGGTGGCTGACACTAATCTCTTTGAGGCGCGCGTGGAACACTACGCGCCGTCGACTCACGGGCCTGGTGCTGATCGGACGGCGAGCTACCCACTGCTCGCCGTCCGCTGGCCTGGGTCTACGGTGGCCGGATATCGTCTCTCGACGTCCTACGCCTAGTACGCCCAGTACCTCTCCTGCGGTGGTAGCGGCCGGGGCCGTGAGGGCCACTCCGTTGAGCTTCCCTCACGCGTCCCGCCTCCGCCTTTACGAGCATTACTGCTTCGCAGAAGGCGGAGACTGCCTCCTATTCCCTCTCGCTCCGTACCATGGCCTGAACCAGGGCCGGGCGCGAGAGTCGCCGCCACCTATCGCATCCACGAGGACACGGCGGTGCTCCGCCCAAGCGGGGCATACCTCCACCGTATGCTCCACCGTGTCCTCGGGGCGATCTGCGCAGTGGTAACTCCCGGGCGTTTCCTCCCGCCCGATCTGATGCAGGAACCTCCCGAAACAACCGTGTCCGGTGAGGACCTGCGTCAGGCGGAAGGTGAGGACGCCGTGGCACCTCTCCAGCCACTCCTCAAAGAGGGGCACTATCACCGCAATGTTGCAATGTGGCGTTTCCAGCGCTGGGTTGCGACAGTCGCTGTCTCCATGTCGCCATGCAATCCTGCCGGACCTCCGTCCGCCGAGCCGCAAGGTGTCGCGGCAGCAGAGTTTCGCAACGGCGTTTGGCCTGAGGCGCTGCTCTGAGAGTAGCGCGAGGACCCTGGCCTCCAGATCCCATGGCGACAGTCCGGCAAGGAGGCTCGCCGCCTCACAGGAGACCGTGCGGTATCCGCGGATGAGCCGAATGGCCATGACCCTTTGGGACGCGTTCAACCGGTGAGCTGGTCGCCACCTTATTGAACACGCCCACACCGGTGCCCCGTAAAGGGCCATGGACCGCACGATCCTCGCGTAGAGCCTCCGGCAGGAGGCGTTTGGACCCCCCAGATTGGGCAGGAGCCGCTTCAGAGCAGCACTGGCCCGCTCCAGTCCGGGAGCCAAACGTCGGAAATGCGTGGGCGGAGTACTGCCGTAGGTGAGCGCAATGCTCTGCTGTCTCTTTCATTTTATAATCTTCAATGTCATCATTAAAAAAAAAAAAAAAAAAGTGTTTATGGGCGAAATTTTTACCTACCGAAAAATATATAAAATATAAGTAGTGAAAATATGTATCATCACTAGATCTTAGATAAAATATGCAATGACCGCTGAGAATGGGGTACCTAAATATGCAAATGCATGTAATCCGGTCCTAAGTCATAAGTCAGGGAAATAAATTGTTGATTACCTTAAGGTGAAAGCTCCAAGGTAGCCCGCAAAATTCAAATTTTCTTACGTTTTTTGGAATTTGCAGGTCAGTGTCAGGTTTTATCTAAGTCAAAATTTGTCAAATATTGACCAAGATACAACCTAATACTGGCCTTTTGCAAATTGCAAAAAACGTAAGAAGATTTGAATTTCGCGTGCTGCCCTGGAGCATTCACCTTAAGGGCCTTCTCGCGGTCCAGTGGCGCCCTCATTGAATAAAAAATCGTAGCATAGCACAGAAAACAAATATTAAAAAATCCAACTGCACGTTTGTACAAAGAGGATAAAGAATTTTTACGTTGTTAAAACAGGTCTCAAAATGTTTCGTATCCAAAGTAGTAGGAAAGTAGTAGGCAAAAGTGCCAAAAACGGCCGTTTCTGACACTTTTGCCTACTACTTTGGATACGAAACATTTTGAGACCTTTTGACGATTTTTTTATTCAATGAGGGCGCCACTGGACCGCAAGAGGGGCCTTAAGGTTGAATATCACTGGCATCATATACGTAGATAAATAAGGTCTATTAGTGTATGTGACAGTTGAAAGTTTCAACTTCCCTATTCACAGTAAACTGAAACTTCACTGAACTTATACAAAAATAATCCGTAAGTTAGATTTAAGTAAAAAAATATTAACATGTATTTTTTGCTTTATTGGAAAAAATAAAACGCATCAAAGTCTATGAGGAGGGGCTTGTCATTTGTATGTAAAAATACACTAAAAATTTAAAAATAACTTTAATTTTGGAAGTCGGTGTTTGTATTTTACTTCTTCGTTATTTGACACCGACTTCCGAAATTAAAGTTTTTAAATTTTTATTGAAAGTTTAAATTTTTTTTTTGAAAGTCGGTTGTTTTTTTTGTAAAAAAGTTTTTTATTTTTCGCTTTTTAGTTGTTATACCCCAGAACTAAAAACTCCAATAACATGGAACGTGGAATTTAAACATTTGGAGAACACAAAAACGTCATCAAGATATGCGTATTCTTCGTTTTTGTTCAGTTTCTCAAAAAGCGCTAAAGCAATTTCGATAAAATTTATATGGGACCACCTCGGGCGTATATTCTTTTGGATAAAACAAGAATTTTGAAAATCGGTCCACAACTGACGGAGAAATGCGCGGACATACATAAAAAAAAAACATACATACAGTCGAACATAGAACCTCCTCCTTTTACGAAAGTCGGTTAAAAAGTGGTATATTTTTGACAAAGCTATGACGTTACTTAAAATTTGAATGCACTGTATCGTTTTTATTTTTTGTTTACGTAACAAAACAAAAAACACGTATCCAATATTTTTTGGTACTAATCTAAGTGACGTAAAGAGATATATAGATACGTATACGATTAAAATAGTTTTTTTAAATCATTTTTGTCGTCAAAACAAATACTATCCCTAACTATACTTGTGTGCTATGCCATTAAAACCTTATTTATTTATTTATTTATTTATTTAATCATTTATGTACACACAGAGACACAGTAACAATAAACATAATTATAAATATAGTACAAAGGAACTGCTTATTTCTTAAGAAATTTCTACCAGCAGACCTGCAATAGGAGAAGTGAGAAAGAAATGTAGACAAAAGTGTGTAAGAAACAGAAAAAAAGAATACAAGATGTCCTATACTAAGGTATCAAATAAACCTACACATATATTGTAAATATATATATATATATACTTACATAAATATATACCTAAACCTGTAAATAGATACATGACATACAAATATATAAAAAAATATTATAATAGAGAGGAAAGGTAGTGCTCTTTAACACGATTTTTGAAGAGAGAAATTGACTTCAAGTCTCGAATGCTAGGCGGAAGCGAGTTCCACAATCTTACTGCATGGACAGAGAAAGAGTAGGAATAGTAACTGGATTTATGAGGATGGGTTTTGAGGAGGGATCTAAGGTGAGATCTGCACGGCGCGTCACCAGGGCGAGCGTAAGAAATTCGCTCACGCAGGTAGGAGGGATAAGACGGGTTGTGTAGAATGTTGAAAAGGAGACAAAGAATCCGAGTGTTCCTGCGAAGTCGGATTGGGAGCCACTTGAGCTCCTTGCGAAGGTGAGAGACATGGTCATACTTACGCAGACCAAAAATAAACCGAATACCTAAGTTTTGCAGACGCTCAAGCTTGCTTGGTTGCTCCTCAGTAGCATCCAGGTAGCAGGCATCGGCATAGTCTATAATCGGCTGAATAAGAGTTTGGGCTAAAGAGATTTTTGTTTTTAAAGGCAATAGACCCTGAAGGCATTTAAGCGAACGGAAAGAATAGTTTACCTTTCGACTGACCTCATTGACCTGCGCACGCCACGACAGATTGGAGTCAATAATAACACCCAGATCTTTGGCAGTATCGGAATATTCAATGAGAACACCATCGAGATATAAAGGTGACAGGGACGAGACAACAGCCGCAGTACGCACAAACCTGCTGCCTATGATCATGGCCTGAGATTTATTAGGGTTGATCTGTAAGCCAAATGACTTGGCCCAGGCGCTGATACAAGCCAGGTCATGATTCACAACGGCGATAGCAGCATCCGCATCGGCTACAGTAAAATGTCGATAAAGCTGCAAGTCATCTGCGTAAAGATGGAAACTGGAAGAGATGACTCTTGTAACAAAGTTAATAAAAATGGAAAATAGAAGAGGAGAGAGAACGCTACCCTGAGGAACACCCTCAGTGAGGCTACACCAATCAGAGAAGGATTCTTCAAGGCGGACACACTGAGAGCGTCCCCGAAGATACGAATTGAACCAGTCTAACGCAGAAGAAGAGAAATTAATAGCTTTAAGGATTCCTAGTAAGATGTCGAAGTCTACTGAGTTGAAGGCACTGCTAAAGTCAAGTAACACAAGGACCTTCTTACATTCTTATCTTTCTATATGCCATTATCGCATGATTTTCTATGGGAGTATGTAGAGAAAATGTATCAAGCCATGTGCTTCGATATTTACGTATAGTGGAGCAGCTGGAGGTTTTTACCTCGGATTTTTGTTCGCGTGAATGAATTTAAATATGGTTTTCGTGGGATTTTGTTTTTTATACTGTAAGTTGCAAAGTTTACCTATTTTTTTTGTGCGCTAGATTTTTTTTACTGTAATAAATGTAAAGTGGGAATATTTTTTTTGTTCTCGCCTAACCTATAGTGTGCCGTTGGATAGGTCTTTCAAAATCATTGCGGGGTTGTAAAAACCATTTTTCGATTCAGTGGTTCGTTTGCGAAATATTGAAGTAAATATTTTTTGTTCAAGTCAAGAAAATCTAAAAGCTAAACTGTTTGCTTGAAAAATCTGAAAAAATATTGAAGGAAAACTATCACGACTAAGTTAGCTCTGTTAGTTTAAGAGAAAGTCGCCCAACTTATAAAATGTAGGTACCTACTTAGAATATTTCGTACAAAACAAAAAATCCTTAGAAAAAAATATTGAGGGTAAGTTATTAAGTAGGTACATATTTAACATCTAAAACGGGTGATGAACATGTAAAATTTTACTAAAATAAAATAATTTTTTGGTTTCAATGTAAACGTTATTGTCCTAAACCGTGACCTCAAAATTTATAATTAATCAAAGTAACAAACATAAAGCCCCCTTATAAGTCCGCATGTTATAACGGTACTACGGAACCCTACTGCGAGTGGCCCAACACGCATTTGGCCGGTTTTTAGGGTGTCGTAGTCCTATAAATAACAAGAACAAGAAACCATATTTTTGATCTGTCCGTATGTCCGTCCGAGGCATAATCTAAGAGACTTTTAGTACTAGAAAGCTGCAATTTATATGACGCACGCCATATATATATATATATATATATATATATATATATATATACATATATCACGCGACAATAACGAAATTATAAAATCTTATTTTTTTGTATTACAGGTACATGTAAAGTTGGCATTGACTTTTTTATTTTGGTATTGTTGGTTTTGGTTATTGTTTAAACATATTATTTTTCGATTCAGTGATTCATTTGCGAAATATTAAACTTTAAAGTGATTTTTTTTTGTTCGAGTCAAGCGCCCGCCACCCCCTAAAACCTAAACTATAAGTTTGAAAAATCTAAATAAATTCGTGATGGTAGTATATTAATGAACTTTAAAGGAAAACTATCACGGCTAAGTTAGCTCTGTCAGTTTTAGAGTAATAGTCGCCCAACTTATAAAATGTTTCTACTTGTTAAATTTCGTACTAAATACAAAATTCTTAGAAAATATTAAATTTTGGAAAAATCTTTTTTTTTTTCGTTTTTAATATAAACATAAAACCGCGAACTCCATTAATATGTTCATTGTAATAAACATAAAGCCTCCTTGGAAGTCCGCATGTTGTAACGGGCGGCTACGGAACACTACCATGCGCGTGGCCCGGTCTTTTACATGCTCACACGGGTTGTGATACGTCATCTGCGTTTTTTAATGAAGGTAAATTAAGTTTGCCAAACACTCTGAAAATCGTCATGATTTACACGAATCAGCGAAAATATTTTAAAATGGCAACGAAGTCGCCAATAATATATTTCAAGCAGAAGTAGCCTGCAAGAGCGGTTTATACTGTATGTAGCACGTTTACAGTGTTGCGAAAACAGTTGCTCTAATACTCCACCTATTATTCGAATAAATGAAGTCGAAGAAAATCATTGATATGGCCAAAAATGTACGCGTATATTTAAAAAAAAAAAACTTTTTTTATATTAAATTTTCCCTAATTCATTATATCCCCATTACTATCTCTACGTATAATATAAGTTATTCTACAACCTACCCATTCATCATCAGCTTTTTAATGTCTCAGAGGGTGTGGGTCGTAATCCACCACGCGGGCCCAAGGTTGGTGGATGTCACATGATGTCTTCGAATTTTTGGTTCAAGGACATGCCAGTTTCCTCACAATGTTTTCCTTCACCGTTTTGAGAGCAGTGGTGATGAAAAAATTTACAAAAAGTAAAGTGCCTGCCTGGGTTTTAACTCACGACCTACAACTTGTAAGTCACAGCCGATACCACTGGGTCACAATATAGTATTTGATTTATTGTAATTATTATAATTTTATTTTTTTCAAGAGCACAATTTTTGAATAGGTTGACTTTTTTTACCCGATCTAAAATCAAAGGTTTTGTGTTTTTAACGATTTTAAAAGAGAGTCACCGGCCCTTGGCAAAGGCAACCGAAAGAACGAGGGTAAGTTTTAATCAGTAAGAGTCTGACACGCCCTCCCGCTCCACCCAGCGAGAGAAGTCATCATTAGAATTCAAGAATTATCCCAAGGGATCCCATTACTACCTAAATGAAAAATATCAAAATATATTGTACTAATGCAGAACATAGTCTACCGATATGCTAAGTAATGGAACGTTCACACCACAGTTACTTTTAGGGGAGCAACATTTTGCAAAATAAAAATCTTTTGTCATACTTATGTTACAAAATTCTGCTCCACAAAAAATATCTTCGGTGTGGACGCACCTTTATAAACAAATGATTACTGTTTTTGACTGATTAACAATCATACATGGTTTCCTATTTATAAGTAGGATAGGATAGGACCTTTGATATTAACTTAGGTAAAGAACCTATGAAATTACCGTTGTATGAAACTGATGATATGGACTGCGATAACTTCAGATTGAATTGGAATTATAAGTTCAAATAAATTTTATATCTAAAGGTGCTCCCTCACCGGATGCATTCGCCTGTAATGTAACGTTACATCAGTGAGTGAGGAGAACCGAGCATTACAGTGCGTGATGTGTAATGATTCAATCTGTAACATGTTGATACAACTTGTAACATCGAACAACTAATTCAACCAGAAGCAAATGCTCAAAATGTTTTTGAATTGTTACATTACAAGCGAATGCTCGTCAGTCAGTGAGGCAGTATTGTAATGTAATGCTCAAAATCGAATCTGAAATATTACATTACAGGCGAGTGCTCCTGGTGAGGGAGCACCTTAAGGATTGTTATTTTTTTCAAAATTTGGTATTCATTCTTTTGGTTTTTTTTGTAATCTCGCTACATTTATGACCAATGACAAATAAAACTCGTGTGATTTTAGAATATGAGTTCTATCATGGAACCAATGCGTCTCAAATGGTACGCAATATGAATGACATTACTGTGTATTTTAATATATGAAGTTTATTTGAACTAATAATTCCTAGTCAATCCGAAGTTATCACAGCTCAAAGTTCTCAAAAACTTCAAACATCATTTAAGTAAAGACCCAATAATATTACGTTTGAATTACTGCAAGACATATTTTAAAAACTGAGTGACAATAAATTGTCTTGATAAGAAAACGCAACTAAACTAAAAAAAAGCAGGCACAGAACACTGAACAAAATCGCTAATGCATTCCCCTATTTGTTTTCTTTCTGCAAACTTAATGGTTTTTTCGCTTGAAAATGTAGCCGGTCTATGCCAAGCACCAGATAACGAATAGCTGCGATTAACCGCAGTAGTCTTAGCTAAACTAAACTTGGGCTTTTAATAATGAAGTCTTTATTTAGATGACTTTTTTTTTGGCGGTTTTGGAAATCATCCAATGACATCTCCCGCTCTGGGTAAACCGTCAGTGGTGGCTGACAATCATCTCTTTGAGGCGCGTGGAACACTACGCGCCGTCGACTCACGAGCCTGGTGCTGATCGGACGGCGAGCTACCCACTACTCGCCGTCCGCAGGCCCGGGTCTACGGTGACCGAAGATCGTCTCTCCATGTCCTACGCCCAGTGCTTCTCCTGCGGCGGTAGCTCTCCTATTATCTACATTTTATTTTATAGCCAAATAAAAGATACTAGTTGTCGCCCAGTGGTCGAATTTCGACCATAATTCATTTTAAATTTTAAGTTCGAATGTAATTAATGACATAACAAGACCATACAAAAGAGTATACTTGTGTCAAACGCATGTCAACGTAATGTATTTTTTTATTAATTTAATTTACTTCTTATGCATATTTTAAGAAAATATTAGTTTTCTGCACTCCTTCTCAATATAAACCTTAACTGTGCCAAATATACTCCTGCGTTCGCGTAATTTTCGTAAAAAGGGGTACAAAGTTTTTGCTTTACATATTTATATAACGGAAATTTGTGGTCATATTTTAAGAACTGCATCTGCCCATCGATATGAACAACTTTCTCCAAAAAAACCTGAGGATATTCTCATTTATTTTTTTACATCCCATATTCCCATACAAATATTAAACAGCTGATATTGAGAATTTTCTATCTTTTCTTAGAAAAAGTTGTTTATTTCCATTGGCAGAACCGGTTCGTAAAATATACAACTTTCCGTTACACCCTGTTTAAATAACATTTTTAGTTTAATAGGTCAAATGGCGAATCAGTGGTAGATATTTTCAGAAGCTAAGGTTTCTAAAAGCTTTCTTTTGTACTGCGATAATTTTATCAGGTTAAAACATTAACCGTATGATCACGTTTTTATATCCTCCACCAGAAAGGTATCCACCTAATTTAATACTTTGAGTGCAACGGAAGAAAATTCACAGAGTCATTACGGGGTCAAATTCTAAATTCTACCGACAGATCTGACATTAAACATGAGTATGTTTGACATGTTTCTATTTACCTAGAGACGAAACACATACAAAAACATTCTTAACCACGTCAATCATAAAGTCGCTTTCGGTACAAATAACAATTTTTTTTCGCTTTCGGTAACAATACGCAGATGAGCAAAAAAAGGTTGTGTTAGAAAAATATGTTCTATTTTGTTGAATTTAGGTTTGGTTTGCGATGTCACGGTTGGTGATCTGAACAGGTACTTATACAAAGGGTTTCAATACAGTTTAGCGTTTCTTCCGTGGGCAATAGGGCACAATTTGCTGCGTAAAGGTACAGGAGATTACCTAGACAGGCGAACGACGATAAGCGCCGAGTCGTTATAGAGGTTGTCGGAGACCCTCAAAATATAAACATGGTCCAGATGTCGCAGATAAGCGAGGAGAGCTTTTTGGCCTAATGGCAGATTACTTGAGTCGAATATGTTACCCGCCCCCTCATGTCATGACTTATTGAATGGAAAATTCCTTAAGATCTGATAAGGACGGCTGCTGTTTGACGTTTGACGCTCTAAATATTTTCATCAATATATTGCTGAAATAGATCATCGGAATAATGTTCAGCAATGCGAACGTAAATTATTTACTGTCTATAATCATCTGCTATTGGCCTCGTAAAGGATATATTTAATCATTTCAATTAATCCGTTCGGATTGATTTTCGTTTTGATACCATAATATAAAATGTTTACTGTTTATTACTATAAATTGGAAAAATTCTGAAAACTGGTTTACGATTACCTATTACTACACAAATGAGGATCAATATGTAACAAGGCAGTGTTAAAGCTTTGTTTATTTATTGACCTCTATTCCAAAATTACGCTTCTTTCCCACCTTTTTTAATTTAAATTTCAAAATTACTTGTTTTCTCTGTCAAGTCTCTGTATTAAAAATTAGTTCTAATTCTGCTGCCGAGCTAGACTAAGCTCCTAGCTATCATTTTCATTTTCCTTCTATTCAATTACTGACAGTTACGTTTTCAAGAGTTTTCAAGCATGGTCCGGGCAATAATATAATTTAAATATGTACCTAATCACAGTGTATGGTGTACGTACAATTAATAAGTGCTCCATATTATAAATAAAGCCAGTAGGCTTTATTAACAGTAGTTAATAATGAAATATACGTTTTAACTCGTCGTGTGTTATTCTTCATTCAACTCCTCATCTACGGTCCTCCTACTCTACGTCCTCCTCTACGTGTCATCGCTACCTCCACCTCCGTAACGTGACAAATATTTACTAGAGGTCGCCCAGTGGTCGAAATTCGACAATAATTCATTTAAATTTAAAGTAACGTTATTATGAGGTACTTGTATTGAGTGTGTGTCAAATGCATGGTAGTTGGTATGTAATGTTTTTTATTATTAATTTAATTTATTTACTAAGCATATTATACAAAAATATTAGCTTTCTGCACTCCTTCTCCATATACAATCTTTAACTGTGCTCTCATACTCCTTCGTCTGCGTAATTTTCGTAAAAACGGCTACAAAGTTTTTGATTCACGTATTAATAAATAGATACTTAATAACTATCTACTTTTCATTCATAATGTACCAGTTATTGTTTGAATTTTACAAAACCGAATAAAACGGTTATAAAAAAATATGAGCCAATTGTGAAATTTTACATCCAACTCGTTACCACCAGACAAAAAAAAAACCATGTTGAAAAGTACAATAAAACAATGAGTAAAACTGCACATAAAAACACCATTTTTATCTCAACGGGACTTGTAACACCATTCATTGTTATGCACACACCCTGTATTCATAACGTCACGGCGCAGACGTGGCTCGTCTAAAACAATGTTAACACATTTTTCTGGTTTGTTACGTTCATTATGATATTCATGAAGCGCCATGTTGGTTTTATAAATCGATTGTTTGTTTGGTTTTAATTACTTTACATGAATGTCTTTGACAATGTTTAATAAAAGTGCGTTGAATATAGTTCTGGATTGACTGCGGATTTGATATAGGTAAGCATTTTCTTTTTCTAAGCTTTAGTTAAATATAATTAATCATAAGAAATTGGAAAAGGAACACCCTGATCTCTCATTAATAATTAGATCTTCCTTGTTTATATTTTTCATTGTGGGTAGGTTTAGCTAAGGAGTGGTATTCCTAGCCGGAGTCTGTGTTTCATGATAGCAACAACCTGGGAGTCTTTAGGTCAAGAGTGAATAGGTTACTTCTAGGAAAGCGTGCTCCATCGTTGACCATATCATCACTTACCATCTGGTGAGATAGTGGTTAACGCGAGCCAAAAAAAAACATAACTCTACATCATATATATTACAAACATTGGTAATGCACAATCTTCAATACAAGAAGGTATCTGAGTTAGGAAGACATAATTAAGTAATTTTTAGGGTTCCGTAAGTCCGAATGATAAATTGAACAATTATAGTATCACTCGCGTGTCTGTCTGTCTGTCCGTCTGTCCGACAATCCCTTATCTCCGAAACGGAGAGATCTACCTCCTCTTTAATTCTTATAGATTACAGGAAAACCTATTAGAAGTCTAAAGTTTAAAAAAGTACATGAAAAAAGGTATGATTTGTTCGGAACCCTATGCGTGCTAGTCAGACTCGCTCTTCACCGGTTTTGACCTCTGAGTTTATTTTGAGTTAAGATCATGGGTAAGTTCAAGATACAATCCATTTGCCTAGCCTTCTCTTAACTGCGTAGGGGTTGGCTTCCTTCTCACCGGATACAGCTGAGTACAACGGGATCAGATCGGGATTTAAACATTCAAATTTTGTAACCAGCCAGCTTGTCTAATCAAAAAAGGCGTGAGAGCCATTGCGATATGCTAAAGTAGGTACATTTTTTTAAGTTGGGCGACTACTACTCATAAACTAGTAGAGCTAACTTAGCCGTGATAGTTTTCTTTCAAAGTTCAATATGTCCACTCCTTTTCAGTTAATTCAATTGAATTTAATTATTTGACGTAGCCTGTATACTTCTAATCTTACAAATTAATATGCGTAAAGTGGATTCTGGCAACTTTTTCATAAACGTTCGATAAATTCAGTAAAATCAATGTACTCGTCTAAACAATAAAAAATGATCGCAATAAAGAAAAGAAGATTTATTTAGTTTTTTTAAATAAAAATGTAAAATCCTAAATAAGGAGTGTGACCTCCTCTTGCCAAAATCACAGATTGCATCCTTCTAGGCATGCTTTCCACTATATTTTTAATAATGTCTCGTGAGATACGTTCCCATACTTCAGCAATTACTCTTTTTAGCTCGCTGATGTTTTGTGGAGCAGGTTGCACGGATCTTACCTGTTTTTTAGGGGCATCCCAGACATGCTCAATTGGACTGAGGTCGGAACTTCGAGCAGGCCAATCTAAGCGACGGATCCCACTTCTTGCATAATTATACGCTTCCACGTCGCCAGAACGGTAAGCGCGAGCATTATCATCCATAATAATGGAATCTTCTCCAAGAGCAGTTAATGCGGGTTGTGGATGTGGAATTAGGACTTCCATTATGTACCGATGTGCATTTAATGTTACATTTTCTATAAAAACTAACTCCATACGCTCCGTAGAATTAATTGCTGCCCAAATCATAACGGAGTCTCCGACATATGGAGTGATTTCTTCAAAACACTTTCGCATAGCAATCTCCTGATCTTCGTAGCACTTGCCGGAGTCGATCCTCGACATATAAAGAGATTCTAGCACCATTGGAAAACAATAATTTGTTTTAGTCCTTCAGAGTCCATGGTGCACAATTTTGAGCAAACTAAAGTCGGGCAACTCGGTGTTCACGGAGTAATTTAGGGCCCCGGGCTGTTCGGTAACTGCTGATATTGACAGCCAAAAACTTCCTCCTGACCGTCCACAAGTTAACTTTTACTCCTCTTACTTCTTCAAGGCTCTTCTTTGGGTCCACACTTGACGCCTTACGATTCCGCAATGCCTGACTCACCAAGAAGTGGCCATCTCGTGGCTCTGTGCATCGCTTTCTTCCGGAACGTGGTCTTCTTTGGAGCGAATCGGTCTCTTGATACCGTTGCCGAGTCTTCTGAACAGTTGAACGACTCACATTTATCCGCTGAGACACGTAAGTTTACGAACAACCTTCTTCAAGGAGCGCTATAATTTTACCGGCCGTAATCACTTTGTCAACCATATCAGAAAGTGGTATTGAATGTAAAAAGTAAAATTAAATTAATTAATTTGCATAAATTATCCAAAAAGTTTCAAAATTTTAGAATTACCAAGTAACAGTTTTAACAATTCGCGCCATTAATTATAAAGCAATTTCACAATAATCATTAGTTTTCTTTTGTTAATTTAAAAATTTAAATTTGGAACGTCGAGCATTCATGCCAGAACACCTATATTACATCGTCAAATCAAACCTGTGAAGCCCCATGGCAAAATCCGGGTTGTCAAATTAAACCCCGAGGACAACCCGGGTTGACAGCCGATTTTTTTTATTTTTTTATTCTCAGTAATTTTTTTTTTTTTGGTCCGACTCACCGGTGAGTTTCGGGGCTTTACAGGTTAAACCTATTTTTTGTTATAAACATTTAAGATAGAGAATAAAACTAAAATACCCGTTTTTTTTTTGCAAAAGGGTATAATATCACTAATTTTTAGATTTTTCGTGGGGGTAACAAAAAAATATTACGATAAAATTTAATATTTCACAAACGAGTCACTATATCGAAAAATAGTCTACAAAACACATAATCATTTTAAATTACCTATGCAACGATACCCCACACTATAGAATAGGCGAGACAAAAAAAGTCAACCCCACTTTACATGGGGGTACATGTTAAGTGGGGTTGACCCACCTACGGGAGATGTCATAAAAAAAAATCTGTTCCAAAATTTTTTGTTTTGTTTTCTGAGCGTGATTAATATATTTACCCATGCAAAATTTTAGCTTTCTATTACTAACAGTCTCTACGCTATGCCTCGGACGGACAGATGGAGAAAAACCCGATGCACAGATGAGAGAACTGCATCTGCCCATCGATATAAACAACTTTCATCAAGAATACCTGAGGAAATTCCACAAAAAAAAACCGGCCAAGTGCGAGTCGTACTCGCGCCCGAAGCGTTCCGTACCATTATCTATGAAACGGCAAAAAAAACATGTCTGTTGTACGGGAGCCCCACTTAAATATTTATTTATTCTGTTTGTTAGAATTTTTTGTACCTATAGCCGCAATAGCAATACATACGATCTCCGGCCACCGTAGACCCAGGCCTGCGGACGGTGAGCGGTGGGTGGCTCGCCGTCCGATCGGCGCCGGGCCCGTGAGTCGACGGCCCGTGGTGTTCCGCGCGCGCCTCAAAGAGATTAGTGTCAGCCACCACTGACGGGGCCATCGTGGCCGGTGCCTGCATGCCCAGGGGTAGCGGATAAATTCTGAAAATGAGTTACCGCACCCCTGGGCACTCAGGCAGGGAAGGAACAGGGGTGGGTTTTAGTCAGTAAGAGTCTGACACGCCCTCCCGATCCACCCAGAGCGGGAGACGTCATTGGATGATTTCGCAACCCCCCCAAAAAAAAAAATACAGCAATACATCATCGTGAAAACTTCAACTGTCTTACTATCACGGTTCATGAGATAAAGCCTGGTGACAGATGGACAGATGGACTGACAGCGGAGTCTTAGTAATAGGATCTCGTTTTACCCTTTGGGTACGGAATCCTAAAAAATATTTACCTCGGGAATACAAATATTAATTATCAGTTGATGATAACTTTGTACTTACGAAAAGTCCAATTTTTTTTTGCGAATTTTCTATTTTTTCTTAGAGAAAGTTGTTCAATCCCATGGGCAGAACCGGTTCTTATAATATAACCACACCTTTCCGTTACACCCTGTATAAATAAGTACGTAGGTGGGTAAGTATACAGATTGCAAAATATCAGTGTCATCATATCAGCCAGTGAACATCCGGTGCTGCACATTATCCTGCCAACGCCAACGCTAGGAACAATGGACGGTCACCGAGGATATGGCTGTAATCAACTTGATTGGCGGACGAATTAGGTATCTTACTGTAGGTACATATTGTGGCACGGTTGATACCGGAAATAAAAATACACGGGTCAAATTTTTGCCAGTGAAATTTTGCAGACGTGATAGGTATCGATATCTAAACATGATGAAACAGCAAACAATTACTTTCTAAACTCATATTTTAAGTACCTGCGGTCATTGACCCCGTGATTAGGTACTTAATTACTGAAAACTGTTTTTTTCTTTCTGTATCAAACGTTTTCCACTGTGCTACAGAAGCATTAAACAATTGATAGTAACCATTTTTTAATTAAAAAACTGGCCAAGTGCGGGTCGGACTCTCACACGAAGGGTTCCATACCATTATCTATAAAAAATGCAAAAAATCACGTTTGTTGTATGGGAGCCCCCTTAAATATTTATTTTTTTCTGTTTTTTATTTGTTGTTACAGCGGCAACAGAAATAAATCATCTGTGAAAATTTCAACTGTCTAACTATCACGGTTCATGAGATACAGCCTGGCGACAGACGGACAGACAGACGGACGGACAGCGGAGTCTTAGTAATAGGGTCC
Organism: Polia nebulosa; assembly: GCA_951329385.1. Taxonomy (NCBI): domain Eukaryota; kingdom Metazoa; phylum Arthropoda; class Insecta; order Lepidoptera; family Noctuidae; genus Polia; species Polia nebulosa. The sequence goes on along the minus strand of OX589588.1, from coordinate 15,964,742 downwards.
CGTTTCACCCTTTGGGTACGGAACCCTAAAAACGACAATAAATTGTTTTTTTTTATCTTTGATATAGGCTTGCGTTTGACCTCTAGTTATCTCACCTGATGGTATATGAGTGATGAACGATGATGTTTTCGACAGTGGAATATGGTTGCCTGGAAGCAACCTGTTCACTTTTGTCTTAAAGACAGAAGAAGTCTGTGTTACTTGATAACTACAACCTGGGGGAGGTTGTAGTTATCAAGTAACACAGACTTCAGAATTTTCTTCCTTACCTGTACGCACAATGAATATGTTTCCAAAACGTTTTGATCGCTATCAATAGCCAGCTACCAATAGTAATAATATTTGTAGGTTGCTTTTTGAAAAGCTTATGAAAACAGTATTTTTACTAATTTGTGCGCCAACTGTGATACAGGTTTTTCCTAATAATTTACGTCGATTTTCGGGAAAATACAAAATAAATAAATTGCTGCTAAAAGACCTTCTATTTCTAAGATAAGATTAAGTAAGATTTGAGCATTTTTTTTAAATGTTCACTCAATTTTCAGCTTTCAGAAAGTATCAATTAAGAGTGGAGTAATTTTAAAAATTAATTGTTTTTTGTAACAATCAGAAACTTCCAAAAAAATCAAAGAACAGACAGTCCGACACCGACAACCATCCTGTTTTCACCACTAGTTAACTGAACTTAATTTGTCTCTAGTATAACCCCTTTCAAGGAATATGTCGAGTTTCCCTTTCACGCTGTATATTATTTGTATGTGCTGTACACTTATTTGTTTAGTATATTTAATATAATTCTAATTTATTGTACACTTATGTTTATCCTCCTATGCAAATCTTTTTATCACCGAGGTTTTCTGTTAGAAAGTCCAAATGCGTCATTTTTGTGTCTATATTTATAATTATGTTTTATGTGCAATAAAGAATAATAATACGAGTATAAATGGACGGATCAAAAGGAGTATGTAGGTACGAGTGTGTTCGGATTTATACATGTGTTGAACTGCCTGCACACGCTGTGGAAAACGCGTAGGTACTTGTATGTAATAATTACTTACTAGTAGCTTGCAGTTAGCTGCAAACTAGTAGCATTATTATTATAATATCGTTTTCTTTTAAATTAGGACCAATATTGGCACCTCTCTTCCATGTTGAAACCCTTCGAGTTCCCGCTTCGAGTTGCTTGTTTCCTCTTACTTCGAGTCAGTGGTTACCACTGTCTTGCTTCGATTTGCTAGCTTCCACTTGTTTGTAGTTTTCAAGGGATGATAAATATCCATAGTACAGCTTCTGTGGTGTTTTACATTGTTAGACTTTTTCGTTGGCTCTTATTTCCACTGGTAAACCTTTGATAATGCACGAAATTGCGGATTCACCGTTAAATATTGCATTTCTTGAGAAGAGATATTTTATCGAGAAAATATTTTGTCATTCGATGTCTCGATCGATTTTCGGTCTGAGTCGATCTTTTTTCATGCGAACATACTCGCCAAAAGCTCAACATTACCAGTAGACCGTGGAAAGGCGCTATCTATCTATATCTCCCATCAATCCATCTGCCTAGCCTTTTTCCCAACTATCTTGGGGTCGGCTTCCATGTCTAACCGGATGCAGCTGAATACCAGTATTTTATATGGAGCGACTGCCTATCTGACCTCCACAACCCAGTTACTGGGTAAAGATAATCTTCATTTCATCCATGTGAGATTATAATTTTCCAAGTCGTCATATCAATCTCGAGTGGATCCACGAAGACGAATTTGCATGATGAACTGGCGATCCTTGTTGCTCCAACCATAGACGTCACCTAATTGGTCGATCTTGTGCAGCCACCATTTGACGTTGCTTGATTTATCGTCGGGCTGGAACTTTGGAATGACTTCAGCATCGGTTTGGGTAACCCTTTTGAGTTGAAGATATTGTCTTCTATCAATCTCCTCGAGATCAGACGAAGAAGAAAAACTTTCTACATTTTCTTCATGTTCTGATGACACTATTTAAGAGTGCCTGCATATGAATGGCTTACATTTAATATCAAAACCTAACGATAATATTTATCAAATAATCGTGATAATCATTAAGTATTACTAATTATTTGATGCACCGGAAGCTGACAAGCGGAATTTGCCATAACGGTTGTTAAATAATTATTATTATTATTTCAAAAGTTCTGATTAAATAAACTACATTATAATTATTGCAATATTAGAAGATTGACCTAACTCATAGTAAGAAGAATCATGACATCGATTTGGTAGGTATATGTAGTACCAGAAGTCGGTAGCAATATGCAATTCCCTTTGCGTTCGTAGTCGTCTCGGGACGCAGGAGGTGCTCGACAGCATCCAATTACACAAGACAGGCCACTGCTAATGAGTACAAAGAAAAGCATCGCAAACTCTTCGGAAAATATACACCTACTTCTAAGGACACAAGAAAAACGCTTGATTTTTAACCGACTTCAATTAGGAGGAGGTTCTCAATTCGGCTATATGTTTTTAGGGTTCTGTACCCGAAGGGTCCAAATGGAGCCCTATTGTTGTCACTCACGTGTCCATCTGTCTGTCTGTCCGTCCATCGTCTGTCACAAAATTTTGTTACGAAGAATTTTTTAACTTCCTATTGACCTATGAACTGGTGATCATGTTTTTTTATAACGTATACTTTACAAACAAATGCCAGTAAAGAAAGAAGAAAGAAAAAGAATTTATTTGCCACAAATAAATACAGTAAAACAACAATAAAAATAATAAAGTATAGTAAGTAAGTGTAGTGTGTAGTGTAGTGTGTGTGTGTAGTGTGTGTGTGTGTGTGTAGTGGTAGTAAGTGTAGTAAGTATAGTGTAGTGTTGTAATATAGTATTTGTTACGGAGCCCATAATGTGCGAAATCTAACACGTACTTGTCCAGTTTTTTTTTACTTGGTTCATCATACTTCAGAGGTGGTCCCTCATAAATTCTATTGAAATTGGTTCAGCACTTTTTGAAAAAAAATAACGATAACTTAAAATAGGTATTTAAGTACACAGATGGCATTTTGGTTATCTCCAATGATGTTCAAATTCCATGTTATTGGGTGGGGTGGAGTTATCGAATCGGGCACAACTTCACTATCTTGTTTTAGTTATAGGGTACCTACATCAAAAAAAAATTAAAACCTTTAACAAAAAAATAAAACCGACCTCCAAACAAAGAAACTAAAAATTGCAAAATTTCTTCAATTTTAGAAGTCAGTGTTTCTAGTTTTGTTTCTTCGTTATTTGTCACCGACTGTAAAAAGATTTTTGTCGCTATTTAGCATCGAAATTTTCCACAGCATTTTAATAGTCAAATTAAACCTCACTCTAAAAAGAACTGCAAGTACACAACAATTTGAAAATCAGCCACGAATAAATTAAAAACATCCTCCCTCACAAACTCGTTGTGAAAATTGCAGCGGTACATTATATAATTCTCCTTTCTTTGTTACACTAAAAAACACAAACGAACTAGGAGCGCAAATTTTCTTTTAGTTAGCAAAGCTACCAGAATGACGCTGTATTCAATATGTTGACAAAGAATTCTTACTTCCCTCGCAAGTTGCACGGTTTTCTGTACTAATTAGGTTGGCTAATGAATACAGGGGGTTCATCCTTAGTTGTCTGGGTAATTAACAGCTGAGATAGGAAATATTAATATTTATAAGGCCCAGGGTGGAAGGAAATTTTCGCAAGTATATGTTCGGTTCAAAGTGTCGCGCTGAATTTTACATACTCATTAAACACCCAATAAACAGGGTGTTTGTATTCCATTTCCGTGTTTTGTGTGTGTTTTATTCATTTGATTAACAACGTGATCTCCCCTCTAAGCAAAAGTAATTGTAATTTACTGCGCGCGGCGTCCCTGGCTTCCATAAATTAATAATCATAATGCGGATACTTAAAAGTGCAATATACCCAGTCATAAAAATCCTATTAGGGCAGGGGGCTAATATATGAGTTTACGTGTAATGCAGGTGCTAGGTGCCCGATTTTATCAAAAAAAATATTTTTCTAAGTGAATCCTCCAGCTGAATTTTGATCATGGTGACCAATCTAGGTACGCAGGAGGTATTATAGAGTACAAGCAAGTGCACAAAAAAAAAACATTTTTAGAAACAATTCCAGCGACTTCCAAAAAAGAAAACACACATAAAATTGAAAAATAACTTTAATTTCAGAAATCGGTGTTTGTATTTTATTTCTTCGTTAATAGACAGACTTCCGAAATTAAAGTTATTTTTACATTTTAGGTGTATTTTCTTTTTTGGAAGTCGGTTGTATTTTTTTGTAATTTTCTATTTTTGGCTTTTTAGTTGTTATATACCCCAGAACTAAAACTAAATAATAAAGTTACATCCGAATCGATAACCGCAATAACATGGAAAATGGAATTTGAACATACTCGTAATTGGAAGAGACCAAAACGTCATCAATACACATTTTTTATTTTTTCAAAAAGCGCTAATGCATTTTCGATAAAATTTATATGGGACTACCTCTGAAGTATACTCTTTCGGATAAACAAAGAATTTTGAAGATCGGTCCACAACTGACAGAGAAATCGGTGGATATACATAAAAAAAAAAATAAAAAACCCACAGTCGAAAATAGAACCTCCTCCTTTTTGCGAAGTCAGTTAAAAATTGATGCAATCTGGAGTTTTTTGGCGGGATTTTGTCTAGTGAAGTTCAGTGGCTGTTTTAATTATTCGTTTATTGATTCCTAGTGGATATTGTGATGTAAAATTGGTGTAGTTTTGTGTTTCAAGTGTCAACGCAAATGGACAATATGTGGAATCATTGAAACAGGCGCGATCTCGGGAAAATGAAGCTGAGAATTTTATTGTAGTATTGACTACCTCAGCGAAGTTTGCCGAGAAGGCTGACTCAACACATTTGTTGCCAAATACTGCAAAAAACATTAGAATTTGTTACATCTGCATTATAATGGAAAAAAAATGTATAAATACACTACGTAAGACTAGGCAATATGGTCAAAAGACTTTCGCCTTCCCTTCGGGGATAATAAAATGAAAAAAAAAATTGGTGCAATCTGTTCCTTCACTTTCAAAGTCAAAAGGGATGGGCACCGGGATACTGCAGAGTAATTCCTAATGAAAAAACCCAAAAGCACATTTTGCTCTCCCCAGGAATCGAACCCAGGATCTCACTCTCAGCAGTCGGCTTGCGACTACGAGACCAACGAACCAAAGTATAAAATTTAAACACACAATAATGTAGATTCAATCTGTATAATTAAAACGTTATTGAATCAAATCATCCATTTCAATCTCAGTATTTATCTAAACATTAATATGTAACGCAGAGCCTTACCCTTTACCGTATCTCCGAAGGTAAATTAGCTCGGGTTAAAAAGAGGTCTGCCGCAGTTATTCACCGGGTCGGATTTCAATCCGCAAGCTTTCGATCGCGAGCTCATGGCGGCGTTTGGCAATTGTCGCTTCATTAATGAAGTAGGCAAACAGATAAAACACTTACGGTTTTTTGGGTTTAGTCTTTATGAGGTGGTTAATTTATGAGCTTTGTGGTCTTTGGGTATCTTTGTAGGCGTTTAGTGAAGAAAATAACCGTTTTACTCGAGTGCCTCAGAAAGAGGAAGTAATGTTTTTCGAGAGTGTGTATGTATGTATGTAAGTACGTATGTATGTATGTTTGTATGTATATTTCTTTGGAACGCCCTGCAACCTAAACGGCTCGATGGATGTAACAGCACAAAAAACAGCCGCAGTGACATAGGCAATATAAAAAAAACAACACAGCTTTTCAGTACATTTTATCGAGTTATGCAAACATAAGGCCTCGTTTACAGAGACGCGGGGCGTCGCGCGTTGCGTTCGGCGACGCGAACCGCACTAAATTCAAACAAATTGCGTATGAGAGCGTTTACAGAGAAGCGATTTTACACGCGTTTGCTTGAAATGCAGGCAGAGCCCGCGGATGGCATCACCGCGTCGCACGCGGCGGCGCACGCAGCGTTGTGACCAGCTCTTCCTTCAATTCTCCGTCAAACGTAGCGACACCCACGGTGGACGCGTCTCGCCCCGCATCTTCATAAACAACATCGTACATTGCCATATGTTTGTGTTTGCGCGTGTGAAGATGCGGGTCGCTGCACGCGTCACCTGTCCGTAAACTGAAAAAAACATCCGACGCGCCGTGAGACGCCTCGCCCCGTACGCGACGCGCGACACCCCGCGTCTCCGTAAACGAGGCTAAATGTATGTAGCACCTAAGTTTTTTCTCACGATTTCAGTTGGTCCCATACTAAAAGTTGTTCACGAATAATGATAAGTAATGCCAGTGTTTTAATTTAAAGATCTATTGTCGTTTCCACCTTGTGTGTAGTACGTATGTCATCAAAATAAACACTAACACTAAACGTAATAAGTATTAAATCCTTATTATGGTACACCTACATGGTTATGTAATTCAAATTTAGATTTGAGTTACGTAACCATGTTGAATTAATATCAATTTAACAAGCAAAGGTAATTAAAGTTTGTGAAAACAATTGAGGCTCTCGTGGCTAAAGTAATAACAGCCGCACGGGTCGATCCATCAGGTTAAGCTACGCTTGCCGAGGTTGGTCCATGGATGGGTGACCACCTTTACATACCGAGACTCCTCCGTGTCTCGAAAGCACGTTAAACCGTTGGTCCTAGCTGTCAATCGTGGATCTTTGACAGTCGTTACGGGTCGTCAGAACCCCGAAAGTCTGACAACGTCTTACCAAGGGGTATCGTATTACCCAGTTGCTGGGTTGTGGAGGTCAGATAGGCAGTCGCTCCTTGTAAAATACTGTTATTCAGCTGCGTCAGGTTAAACTGGAAGCCGACCCCCAAGATAGTTGGGAAAAGGCTAGGCAGATTGTTTGAAAACAATTGAAGGAAAATTAAATGGGTTTGTGACCTTCACTGACATTGCACGTAGTCTGTACTTTGTATTTATTTACAGGGTAAAAAAGTAACACCAGGTTAAGGCTGCCTCGGACAAGCGCGATGCGACAATTAAAAAACGATGCGAAAAAGCGTTTTCGTATAATAACTTGTTCCAGAGAGACAACACACAACAACAGAAGAACTGACCAAAAAGCGTTGTGGTCTGTAGGAGCCTTTAATATTGAATATTATTTAGCTTTTCTTCAATGATATACGTCTTTTTTATAGTATATTTTATGTTTCACATTGTTCCAGCATTTTCCTAAGGATTAATAAAAGATCAACAGTTCTACTAAACTGTATAGGTAGGTACGACTACTATAGATAGGTACTCATACTCACATACACATTTTTTTTTATTGTGTGGTTTTTTTATGTATTAATATTGTTTTGATGGTATGCCGTAAAATAATTGTGTTTTTCTGTGCGAAGCACAAAATAAACTTTTTTCTTTTTTTCTTTCACATAAAGTTTACTATATAGAGGATTCTGTACCCAAAGGGTCCAAACGGAGCCATTGCTGTCACTTACGTGTCCGTCTGTCCGTCGTCTGTCACACATGTTTAGCGACTTAAAATTTTCACAGTATATAAGCATCTTGTTGACCCAAAGTCATACAAATAGTCAATAATACATTTGGTACGGAACCCTAAATGTGTGAAGTCCGACACGCACATGGCCGGTTTTTTTTATGAATGATGTACATTATTATAAAGTTGCGGCAAAGTTTATACGCCTGAAAAAAAACAATTAAGTAACTAAACCGAAATAAGTAGGTATTTCGATTTTGTTTATTTGTTAATTTTTTAACGGATTATTTTACTCAAACATCCATATCACGCCTGTGATCCTCGAAAGGTTAGGCAGAGGTGTACTCGTCGGTACCTTAGTACCTTAGAATGGAAATGTAGGTACATTTCCATTTCTATACAGTTCTTGATGCTTTTACGCGACTACCCTATAAGGGGGGTAATATTTTTTATCGTATCAACTAACGACTTAATATAAATGGCGGGCCCAATGCGAGTTGGTGACACATGTCTTCGTTTTGGTTCTAGGACGTGCCAGTTTCGTCTGGATCTTTTCCTTCACCGTTTTGAGAGCAGGGGTGATGTAATAATTTACACAAAGTAAAGCGCCTGCCGTGGCAGCAGTGGTGGCCCAGTGGTAACAGCCGCGACTTACAATTTGTAGGTCGTGAGTTCAAACCCAGGTAGGCGCGCTTTACTTTGTGTAAATTATTTCATCACCACTGCTCTCAAAACGGTGAAGGAAAACATCGTGAGGAAACCGGCATGTCCTAGAACCAAAAATTCGAAGATATGTGACATCCACCAATCCGCATTGGACCCGCGTGGTGGATTACGGCCCACACCCTCTCACAGAGAGGAGGCCTGTGCCCCAGCAGTGGGGACATTAAAAGGCTGAGATGAAAGCGCCTGCCTGGGTTGAACTCACGACCTACAACTTGTAAGTCGCGGATGTTTCCACTGCGCCACCACTGCTCTACTAATAACAGAAAATAAAATTGCGTACAAATAAAACCAATTTTTCTGACGTTTAGAGCTTTTTACACCTCCCGAGGTCGGTAAACCCGGAACGTGTACGAAATAAAAATTAAACAATAAACGCGGATTATCCCCTAAGGCAGTTATGTATTACGAAATATATTAACAGAATAGGTTTGAAAAAAATATTCAAACGGGATTAGATTAGCTACCTACTTACATCCAGTTTTTGTTGGCTGGAAATGTTAACCGAATTATTTCTGAAAAGAGTTTTATTATTTTATTTTATTAGGAATAAAATTCAAGGATATAGGTAGGTATTATTGAGGAGCTCGTGGCTCTATTGCAGTCGAGCTGATCAAAGGACTCAGTTTTAAACGAATGTTAAAATAAATTTTAAAAAAAAGACCGTCCGTCGTCTGTCACACATGGTAATACATCCCAACAGTTGGAGCTACAGTCTTCAAATTTTCACACTATAAGCATCTTGTTGACCCAAAGCCATACAAATAGTCAAAAATACACTTGGCAGGTTTTTTTTTGTGTTAAATTCGTCTGAAAATCCAAAGTAAACCCACGTAAATCCCTAGTCAATTTCCTTTTACTTCATAATAAGAATGGAAAAATATTGCCCGACCACATCTTGAACAATCAACGACGCCCCTAAAATACTTACCTCCTCTGAACTATTTGAATAAAAGATGTTCCACAACGCCTAATTTTCAATTACGTATGTAGACACAACTTTATTTCTCGGTTCTGTTTGTCACCGTAATAAAATTAAAAGACAAAAAAGGTCGTGTTTATCGAAAAAAAGTCTTCTCACAATGCTAAAATAAAATGTCTGAAAATATTTAAAACAACATTTTATGCGGTCGTTTCGCATGTTTTTTTAAAACTCTATTCGAGAAATCTGTTGCGTATAAATGAAGCGAGAAAATGCAATTTATTTCGAAACACACACACGTATAAATATACTTATGAAACTTAACTGCTCAGCATAAAACGGCATGCTGTTAAATGTGATTTTATTTTTATTGCGCCAACAAAAACAAATCGCTTTATGTCCAGATTTAAATTTCAGTGTTGTGTCGAGGGCTGAATATCCCAACTGTAATAAGGCAATGTTTTTATTACAGTGGGCCCTTCTAATAAGCGGACACTGGCTGTTTGTTCACAAACAATCATCCCATTTTGTAATTTTACACCTATATCCGAGCGCAAACGAAACAAAATTACACAGACCAAATAAGTTGAAAAAACAAGACACATTTCTACGGTTAATAGTAGAGCTAGAATCATCTGTGTTATTATTTTTACAAACATTAGACTAACACAAAAAAAAGAAATAAACACAAAAAAAATAGGTATATTAAAATTTATATAGGTACCTAATTTCTCAAAAAAGGCACAAAAAGTTCTCCATCATTCTGCATGTTATTCTTGGCGTAATTTCTTAGAATTACTTCAAGAATTCTAATTGTTCAAATTAACCCAAGCAAACAAAACGATCTCAATCTGTTTACTTAACGCAAAACTTTTCATAATAAAACGCTTCTGAGCTCAAGAATATTCCGAAACATAGATCCGAGGAATTAGGGTACAGGTAATTAAATGCGACATAAACACCGAGCCGGGCATGTATTATAACTGCATTATCCCATAAATATTCATGAACGGCAAACTTCCAGTAGGACTGGTGACGAATTCACCGACTTATCCGCCGCATCAAGTTTGCCCCATGAATATGTAGCCACATGAAGGCACAGACTAAAATAAGGGTTCATATTATAACGACCAATTACCCCAGATTTCTGAACAGTTGTACACACTCAGGAAAACTTGCTCAAAGACGCTGGGAAGACGTACGGTGGACAAATATATATTGGACCGTTCGTACCCATTTTTTTTCTTTTTACTGTATGGACGCCAAGAAACTACACTTCCTAACGACTGACATACTGAGTTGGTTGTTTGAGCTAGATTAAGCGTCTACTACCGGCTAAGTGGCGCCCTCATTGAATAAAAAATCGTAGCATAGCATAGAAAATAAATATTAAAGAATCCAACGTCACGTTTGTTACAAAGAGGATAAAGTATTTTTACGTTGTTACAACAGGTCTTAGAATGTTTCGTATCCAAAGTAGTAGGCAAAAGTGTCAGAAACGGCCGTTTTTGGTACTTTTGCCTACTACTTTTTTATTTAGTGAGGGCGCCACTTGGCCGGTAGTAGCGCCTTAACTGAAACTTACGTGGACAAAGGAGATTTAATAATTTTCATTACTCCGACCAATAACTAGCAGAATTAGCTTAAACTGACCATAGATAACATAATACGTGTGGTATCCCTTGTTATTAAATAATATGTTTTGACAGCCTCCGATATAACGCAAATTAAGGTCGGCACCTAAGTTACAAAATACAGGAAATTATCCGCATAAGGCCAGGTCTGTTCATAGACAAAGATTAGCTCGCGCGTAAGACGAAGTATCGCTTAAATAAAAATCAATATAGCAATCGTTTGCGAGTTTCTTCTTACAGTCCATTTGCTCTGAGAACGTAGTGCTTCTCAAAGGGATCTCTCGGCCCTTATTTCGAGATCCTTTAGGACCACACTTGAAGAACGGCACGGCGCCTTTAGGGCCCCGCTTCCGCCCTCCGAGAAATGCCCGAGATAAGAGAGACGTTTTGGCGCCATTCATGTTTATGGCAGGGCAAATGGCCCTAGAATACTGCGTACTTATTATAAACAAGTACCTATACACAATATATTTAAAAGCGGTTCGAGAAATATTGAAAAATCGTTTGTTCAAAGCGATTCGCTTCTGCCAAGGATTGAAACATTTTATTTGAATAAGATTTTAAAGGGGTCGAATAGGGTATTTTACTCTACATGAGAAAAAAACTAAAAATATATTATTGAGATAGCTTAGGCAAAAATCAGTCGGAAAATGTTAGTTTTAGACATAAAATAACAAAATAAATTTTAAAATTCAATTCAAAGTTTTCAGTTTTTGTAATTTGTTTTTTAACAGCATGGAATAGTAGCCGCCATGTTATACGTCATACGGCTATCGGACTATCTGTGACTCCCGCATTCCCCTAAAACTTAAGGGGAAGATTTATAAAACAATGGTCAGACCTGCTGTCTTGTATGGTTCAGAATGTTGGGCCACAAAAGGGATGAATGAAAAGCAATAATTGCATGTAGCTGAGATGAGAATGCTAAGAGCGATGTGTGGATAGAATTAGGAATGAGTATAATGGAATGAGTATGCGTATGGATAGAATTAGGAATGAGTATATAAGAGGAAGTCTGAAAGTGGCAACGCTGACTGAAAAGTTGTGTGGAAATCGGTTGTCGTGGTATGGGCATGTGATGCGGAGGAATGAAGAAAATGTCGTGAGGAAAGTCTTGTGTATGGATGTGGATGGCTACAAGAGTAGGGGAAGGCCAAAGAAACGATGGTTGGACTGTGTGAAAGAGGATATGGGTAAAAAAGGGGTGACTACAGAGATGACGACTAATAGCAATATAATTATTAATAATTTATTATTATATAATTTTTTTTTTTTTTTTTTGTATGGAAGAAAAAGACATGTTGCGCCGACCCCAAATAAATTGGGATAAGGGCAGGAGAATGATGATGATGGCTATGTAAACTATAAAGTGTCAACTGTCAACTGGTCAGCGTATCTATGCTTTGTACTTTTATTTACGTAGCCAACTGACGTCATGACCAAAGAGCAATATGGCGTCCACTGTGTCCAGCGTTTTCGTCAAATTACACGCGAAATTTGAAAATGTATAAAATTTAAATGCATTTTTAAGGCACTTATTGATTGAATAAAAATTTTGCGTTTTTTTTATGGTTTATTAGCACTACAGAATCTAATTGAGACACTTTTCAAAAATGGGTGTAATGCCCTATTGTGGTGAGCTTCTTTTCGTAATCAATACAAGGTACAAAAAAATTATAAATCTTTACCTTTATTTACTTAAATCAGCTTGAAGTCTTGTGACAAAAAACGTAAAACTATCTTTTATACATGATGCTCGAGCTCGGCGCTCGCTGAAAAAGAGAAAACTGTTTCATCGTATAATTCGTAAATGTTAATAGAATTTGAGGTCGCAAAAACTAGCGATGTCTAGTCTACGCAGAATCCGTCGTTATTTCAAGTGTGAAGGGACGGAACGTGGCGGTATTACTTTATTTTACAAAATGTAGTCTTCGTAAAATTTTATAGGGACCGTTTTTAGAGGGGGAGCTCGAGGCAGCGATCATTAACATCGTACCTATACGGGGTGCTGTGACACCCCGCTACAGTTTTCGCCCAAGCCGTTGATTCCAATTACTCGCTTAACTGTTAATATTGTTCTATTAGAAGATATCTTCTAATTCCGGAGCGTTCTGTTACGATATTAAAATCCCAGCCGACAAGATTCACGTTCATTGTGATATATTGGCGAATATTTAATACACAAAAGAGTCTTGTTAAACAATACCAAAAAGTATAACGAACCCTTATCATTCGACATGATATTTTTGAACGTAACGACTATGGAACAGCCGTCTAAACAAAACAATAGGAAACGAATACGCATTCATTAAAAATGAGGGAAGCAGTGCCGAAACGTTGTAAACAGTCGACGCGCCGTGCGCGGGCACTAACTGGAATAAACAAGCCACATTGAACGTGTCCGAAGCGTGCAAAAAGTAGAAATTGGAATAGAGGTAGAGGTCCGCGGTCCTCACTCCTCACTCCGTAGGCCGACTCCGACAGAGTTTAGGCGCGTCCTCTGGGGCACTTGCCAAACAAAGTTTTTGTTTTATCAAACTGGTAATTCTCATTTTTTGTTTTATTGCCCTAAAGCTCTGGAGATTTATAGCTAACCACTTTGCATTAATTTCACATTCATTACAGATCTCTTGAATATTGGGCGTTATTTTTTTGCAACGAAATTGAGTGTAAATTACAGGAAAATTATGTACAATGTTTATTCAGAGTGCGTTCCGAATAATATTATAAATTAATCCGTGCATTACGTTGTAACGGCTCTTGCATTAGAGCTTTGTATTTCTGACAATAAAATTATACAAATTACTCAAACGCGGGAGGAAGGAAGAATTCTAAATATCGCGTATACCGTGTACTGAAAAATGAAGTACTTACCGAAAAAGTTTCAAGCATTTTAAGATCTCGAAGTAGGCGAGCGATTTCATTAAAAAGTACATTTTACCGTCGGCAGCCCACAGAGAATGTGCTCACATGTTTTCGTTAAAACGCGAATAAATATTAACGGCTTGTTAAGAGTATACTTAGTTCTAATTTGTTGGGACATTAAAATAGTTTAAAGTTAAGTAAAACAAAGGAGTTAAGGTCACATCCATGCCGTATTCTCTTGAGTTCGGCGGAAACCGCACATAGCTTAAGTGAACCATTAATGAAGATTAATTGTTGACGACGACGCGCACTACACACCATACCCACACACACACACTAGTTGAATGTGTTAATAGATAGCTATAGCACAGCTGAGAAAATTACGTTAAATAGAAAATGATTTTGATTCATTAATCATCATCATTCTGTTATAAAGGCATGGCGTACCATATACCTCCCTTTTATGAAGGTGACCGCTAGACCATGGACATACGTGATGTATGAAATGATTCATCATTAAAATTTTATTTTTGGACGAAAGCAAAACATTGTCCCTCTGAGGAGTGAAAGGACCAAATCGTGTTAAGAGCATTCATCGCGCGCGAGCTGGCAACATCGCATTTCTAGAGGTCTTTATTAAATATAAAAATGAAAGTACAATTTTTCTCACTCAATTCTATAGATCGTTATATTTTATAATTATTTTTAACATTTACTCTAAAATATTTAATTGTAATACGTGCACCAAAAAGTACAACCGAAAAAAAAAGAAGATGACTGCGAAATGAAAATAATTGACTGTAATGTAATTTTTCATGCTTAAAAATACCAACAATCTAGTTTATTGGCATAGCTAAGAGACTGTTAGTATTAGAGAGCTGTAATTTTGCAAGGGCATATAATATCAATCACCATCGGACTTCTAGACGCACATGCTAGTTACCATCCCTAACTAGGTGCTATTGCACCAATTCGCACTAAGCGTTTCCAAACGTCTTTCATAATGCGCACAGCAAAGGAGTAGAACTGTTTACTTACCTTTTTTTTTCCTGCGTCCGTGTTTCCGAACGTCTGCAACCCTAACCTAACCTCTTCAAATTTTAAGTGAACAGGCTTCTTCTGGGTAAGCTCGCTCCATCGTCGACTCTGTCTCTGTCACCTCTCATCACCCATCTAAAATATAATGAAAAAACAATAAAACTTTGAAAAAGACTACATAATAATAATAATAATAATCTGTGGTCCGGCTGTCAACTTGAAAGCATCAATTTTTTTCACTCAAAATTTTTTCAATCATTTTCAACAATTCAACAAAATGTATTTCAAACGTAAATCAGCAAGAAAAAAGAACCCAACAATTTAACAAAAAGAAAAAAGTACCTACATCAAGAATTAATTTTGACCGACGAAATGCATGCAAGATGCAAGTTTTATCTGACTGATGACTAAATAAAATGGTGACAAGAAGCCGGGCACGTTGCCAAAAAGCACAACCAACATCTTCGGGTTCGTCGCTCAGCTCCGCCTCGCAGCCGCCGGGACCCGCGCCTGCCGTGAGTCCAGTGATTCCGGCCGCTGCAGTTGCGTCGAGCTCGAGCGACGAATACACCACTCCGCCGATGACACCACCACCTGCGCGTCGACGGGGAGGACGCCGGCCGCCGAGCGGCTTAGGACCTCGAGGCCCACCGGCCTCTGATAGGGTCCCAGCT
This sequence comes from Polia nebulosa, assembly GCA_951329385.1. Lineage (NCBI taxonomy): Eukaryota > Metazoa > Arthropoda > Insecta > Lepidoptera > Noctuidae > Polia > Polia nebulosa. The sequence goes on along the minus strand of OX589588.1, from coordinate 15,949,379 downwards.
CCCGGCGGAAGTGTGCAGCGCATGCGATGGACGCAATCCATAAATGAAAACGTCATGCGCTCATACTATGGGGCTACAGAGGGAGGAATTAACCTGACTGCGTACCGTGGTCGGATGCTCTCTCTGTTTCAGGTGCTTGAGCCAGCTGTCAACGTTTCGGCCCAGCGACTGTCGGATCAAGTGCGGGTTATCCAGCGTAACCGTATGTTGGATGACGCCGTACTTGATAGACTACGCCTTGAATCACGGAGTAGCCGTGTCTCACCTGTTTCGCCACCGGCCGCGGTGCAACTGCAACCCAGTGCTCCACCGCGACCCGACCACGTTGGTGAGGATGATGATGACTCAGCTATATTCGTGAGACTCAATGCAATGAATGATTGAGGAGCGCTTTGGAGGATGCATTCCGGGAGCACCGCTCCACACCGCCTGGGCTTAGACCTCGTCTACCTCGTTTGCCCATGCATAAGAAAAATAAAGCGCTGGTGTGTGCTCTAGATTCGCAGCTATCGAATTGTTTTGATAGCAGCAAAGACCTTGCCGATACCCACTCAATCTTATACTGCGCAGCTGCAGCGGCATGTCGTGTAGCTCACGTCAAGTTCACAAATTGTGACAGAGCTACACGACCTGCTGTACCAGCTTGGCAGTGTAGGATTGAGCGTCGTATTGGTGAGGCTAGAGCACTCATCGGCAAGCTTATCTGCTTCAGGGAGGGCAACATTCGCCCTAGGGTGATGCGTTTCGTGAGGCGGGCGTTCTCGGGGACTGATATTAGTTCCCGAGATTATCTGAACCGCGTCACAGAGCGTATTGACTTCCTGAAGCAGAAGGTCTATGCATGGGCAAATCGTATTCGTCGGTACAAGCGGCGAGTGGAGCGGTACACTCAGAATCGCACTTTCCAAAGCAACGAAAGGTGGGTTTATAGGGCTTGGGAGCGACCGGACCAAGGTGTGTCCGATAGACATCTACCGGATGATGACGCTATGAGTTCATTCTGGCGCAGCATCTGGTCGGTGCCTGTCAGGCACACCGAGGGTGATTGGACTCGTGAGGTCGAGCGCGCGTGCGACCTTATACCAGAAATGGGGGCAATTACCATCAGCCCCCAAGATGTAACTCGTGCAGTCCGTCCGTTGCCTAACTGGAAATCTCCAGGGCCGGACGGGCTGCACAATTTCTGGATCAAATGGTTTCAAAGGTCGCACACTCGCTTGGCAGCTCAGTTCCAGTCTGCCTTAGAGTCAGGGTCGCTGCCCCAGTTTCTTACGACAGGAATAACCCACCTGCTCCATAAATCAGGTAGTACTGCGGAACCTAAGAATTATAGACCGATCACGTGTTTACCGACGGTCTATAAAGTTCTTACATCCATTCTGAGAGCTAAAATTAACACCCATATTGATAAAAATCGTATCATGTCAGCCTCCCAGAATGGTTGTAGGAATGGGTCCCGTGGTACTAAGGAGCTGCTCCTCATCGATATTGCTATTAGCCAACAGGTTCGTCGTTCTCGAAGAGATCTGTCGACATGTTGGATAGATTACAAGAAGGCCTATGACTCGGTGCCACATACATGGCTCATGAGGGTGCTGGAGTTGTACAAAGTTGATGCAACTCTGCGCACCTTCCTGATGTCGTGTATGAGGCAGTGGAGTACAGTCCTTCGCTATCCAGGATGTCGACAGATACAGGAGAACAGCGAACCGATAAGGATCGAGCGTGGCATATTCCAGGGCGACAGTCTGAGTCCACTGTGGTTTTGTCTGGCCCTCAACCCTCTCAGTACACTACTGGAGGGTTCGGGACAGGGCTATCGGTTGAGAAGAGGTGGTCAGGTCATATCACACCTCCTTTACATGGATGATCTGAAACTCTTTGCCCCCAACAACTTGCAACTGATGAAGCTACTGAAGGTAACAGAAACCTTCAGTAGCGCCATCAGAATGGAATTTGGTGTGGACAAATGTGCAGTCATGCATGTAAAGCGAGGGGAGATTATGGAATCCGTGGGAACTCAACTCTCGGATTCCATACACCTTAGATCCCTCTCCTCAACCGAAACCTACAAGTATTTGGGTATGTCGGATGCGTTAGGCATCAATGCTGCTGACGTGAAACAGTCGCTGAAGGAGCGCTTCTTTGGCCGCCTGAATAAAGTACTAAATAGTCTTCTATCAGGCGGGAACAAGGTGCGCGCCTTCAACGGTTGGGTCATGCCGGTATTGATGTACTCTTTCGGCATACTCAAATGGACTCAGACGGAACTTGACGCCCTGGATAGGAGGGTCCGCACACTCCTGACCGCAAATCGGATGCATCACCCACGATCATCGGTGATGAGGCTGTATATCCCGCGGAAATGTGGGGGTCGTGGTTTCTTAAATGCTAAGACCCTACACAACCGCGAGGTATGCAGCCTTAGGGAATATTTCCTAGAAACCGACGTGGGTATGCATCGAGATGTGGTCGCTGTGGACAAGGGCCTCACCCCGCTCTCCTTGGCAAACGAGAACTGGCGCAAACTTAAAGTACTGGATACTAATGACCGCAGGGAAGTATGGCAGAGCAAGGAGCTTCACGGACGCTTTTACCGGGTCCTACATGGACCCGATGTAGATTTCTTAGCGTCCGTATCCTGGCTGCGCTTCGGTGACCTATTCGGGGAAACCGAAGGTTTTGTCTGTGCGATTATGGACGAAGTTATGATGACGAATAACTACCGGAAATATATTGTGAAGGACGGTACGGTTGACATCTGTCGGGCATGCCACCGGCCCGGGGAATCAATCCGACACATTATTTCTGGTTGTTCTCGTCTAGCTAACGGAGACTATATGCACAGACACAACCTTGTAGCCAGGATTATCCACCAGCAACTTGCTCTTAAATACAATCTTGTGGAATCTGAAGTACCGTACTATAGGTATGAGCCCGACCCAGTTCTCGAAAATAGCAATATCACGTTGTATTGGGATCGATCTATCATCACTGATAGGACTATTGTTGCCAATAAGCCTGACATAGTGGTGATAGATCGACAAGAGCGTCGCACAATCATTACTGATATAGCTGTCCCTCATGACGAGAACCTCGTGAAGGCTGAGAAAGATAAAAAAACAAAGTATCTTGATCTGGCTCGCGAGATTGTCGACATGTGGGAGGTGGATACAGCAGTCATTGTGCCGATAGTCGTGACGGCCAATGGCTTAATAGCCAAGAGCCTCGACCAACATCTCAGGAGGCTCTCGTTGGGCAGTTGGATCAAGGGCTTGATCCAGAAAGCAGTACTCCTGGACACGGCGCGTATTGTTAGGAGATTCCTTTCTCAGGAGCCCTGACCACCGGTAGCTTGGACCCTATTCCGGATACCGGTGGGCAACTACTTTTTATATTTTTAAATGTTTTTGTATTTATTTATGTTTTTCTAAGTACCTAAATATTTAAAAAATTAAAATTGTATGCACATAAAATTGAATAAATGGAATAATAATAACAACAACATGTAGTGGGTATAACTTATATTTTCTCGCCTATCCTATAGTGTGGGGTATCGTTAGACAGGTCTTATCGTTTAGGTTCAAAATCATTACAGGTTTGTGAAAACTATTTTTCGTTCCAATGATTTGTTTTCGAAATATTAAACTTTAAAATGATATTTTTTTTGTTCGAATCGAGCGTCCCATCCCCGCGCCTCCACTAAAAGATGTTGGCTTGAACAATTGAAAAAAAATCGGTTTGTAAGTTTTAGAGTACTAGCCGCCCAACTTATGAAATGTAGTACCTACTTGAAAAATTTACCTAAGCCTTACAAAAAAATACTTGGGTGAAGCGGTTCCGTATTTAAAACGGGTAGTGAACATATAAAATAAAAATAAAAATGTCTTATTGTTTCGTTTTTAATTTAAACGTTTTTTTCACCCCCGAAATCAATTAATATGTTCATAGTAATAAAAATAAAGTCCTCTTCTGAGTCCGCATGTTACAACGGACGACAACGAAAACCTACACTGCGCGTGGCACGACAAGCACTTTGCCGGTTTTTGTTAACAAAAAAAACCTTTTTACAAAAAAATAGAACCGACTTCCAAAAAAAGTGCAAAATAACTTTAATTTCGGAAGTCGGTGTTCCTGTTTTGTGTCTTCGTTTTTTGACACCGACTTCCGAAATTAAAGTTATTTTGCACATTTTTTGGAAGTCGGTTCTATTTTTTTGTAAAATAGTTATTTATGATACTAGTGCGGTAAGTTGGTTTTTACAAACGAGTAGACGAATGTAAGCCCGAGACGTAGTCGAGGGCTTACCATAGTCACGAGTTTGTAAATACCAATCCGCACGTGTGTCATACAACGTTTTTCAACACATTTGCGAGAAAACAGTACCTACTAGGCAATGAGACAAACTTTTGTTTTTGATGTGAATCATCTATTGGCACGGCTTGGCAGTAAAACCGACTCGAATGTCGTGACGAAAAACGGCATGACGCCGTCGTGCCACGATGCCCCCACTACGCCACCGCTCTCGACCCCCTTCTCCCTAGAAACATCTATGCGAAAAAAATGAACACCATAACAACCAACAACAACAACCAACAACAACAACAAACCCAACAACCAAGAACAACAACAAACAACAACCAGAAACAACAACCAACAACAATACAACCAATAACAACAACAAACAACAACAACAACAACCAACAACCAACAAAAACAACAACCAGCAACAACAAACTACAACCAGCAACAAAAACCAACAACAACACTACCAATAACAACAACAAGCAGTTACAACAACTACAACTAACAACAACAACTACAACTAACAACAACAACTACAACTAACAACAACAACACCCAACAATAACAACAACAGCACTACCAGCAACAACAACCACCACAACCAACAACAATAACAACAACATACAAACAACAACAACCAACAATACTACCAACAACAACCACAACCAATAACTACAACAACAACTAAAACAATAACACTACCAACAACAACAACAACCACCACGACCAACAACAACAACCACTACTAACAACAACAACAACTACCACAACAACAACCAACAACAATAACAACAACCAACAACTCTACCAACAACAACCACAACCAAAAACAACAACCACAACTAACAACAACAACAACAACAACACTAGCAGCAACAACATCCACCACAAATAACAACAACCAGCCACAAACAACTAAAAACAAACTACAACAACAACCAACAACACTACCAACAACAACCACAACCAACAACAACAACAACCACAACTAACAACAAAAACACTACCAACAACAACAACCACCACAACCATCAACAACACAAACAACAAACAACTACAACACAAAAAAACACAACACACGAAATAGATGTTTCACATCTGCCGGGCATCCCGTGACGGCCAATATTTTTTTATCGTAATGCGAAACTCCTTGGTGGAATTCTTATATATTTTATAATTAAATAAAAAAAAAAACCGTAAAGGATACGCACGCCACTATACAACGGAGCGTGCGGTAAAATAGGTACTTAGGTGAGAGTATCTATTTTACCGCACGTTCAATTGTATGGTGCGTAATTTTGAACTTTCGAACGATGTATACAGGCTTTGTAAGTGCATTTTTTGAGCAAATGTGTTGAAAAAGTTTTTTATTTTTCACTTTTTAGTTGTGGTTCCCCATTAAACTGTGTTAACAATTCATAGACATACGATAGCAGCAAACGCGGTTGATTTGCTGTCAATTTTTGAAGAGTTCCGTTGTCTGTCTCCGAAACCCATCATAAGATCTTTTTGAAATTTATATGGGACCATTTCGGAATAAACCCCTTTCGAACAAAAAAAGAATTTTGCAAATCCGTCAATATATGACGGAGTTATGCCCGAACATACATAAAAAAAAAAAAATACAAACATCCGAATTGATAACCTCCTCCTTTTTCGAAGTCGGTTAAAAATACAAAAAACTGAGCCTGACCAGTGAGCTAAACCATTCCAATTTCCACATGTATCCGGTGAAAAAAAATAAAACCCTAAAAATAGTCCCTACAACTCTTGTTTAAAATAAAAATGGTTTAAAATATGAACATTGGTAGAAAGAATTTGAAACTGTAACCTGTGTCTGTCTTGAAATGTGAGACATGTCGAACACGACTGGCGTAATACAATAGATTTCAAAGATTTCGGACCAATAAAATCTGAAATCTTGAAGGAATTTAGGGCAGATTTCGTTTTATTGGGAAGTGAAAATGGGATTGACAACATAGAGTCAACAAACATGATTACTTATTGTTTTACAGGTGTTGCGTGTTGCAATTTTAAGGGCAATTCCTGTACTTTCAGGAAAGTTTACATTCTAATTTTCAGTTACAATCTATAAAAAGACTTCGACATAATTTTAAGCAAGTTTTTATTTTATTTTTGTAGAGATAAATGGGTTTGAATTTGAACGGTTGTCAAATAGGTACAAAAGTTGACCTTCAGAAGCTATTGGTATTTGTTTGCTATGTTAAGGTATTTCTGGATACTATTTTATACATTACTAGCTGATCCGGCGAACTTCGTACCACCTCAGAATCAATAAACAAAAAGCCGTTTCACAAAAAATGTATGAGTATATGAATATTGTTATGAATATTGTTATATTATGAATAGTGTTTCTGGTTTTGTGTCTTTGTTTTTTGACATCGACTTCCGAAATTATTATATTTTTTTGTAAAAAGTTTTTTATTTTTCACTTTTTAGTTGTGGTTCTCCATTAAATTGTGTTAAAATTCATAGACATAAGATTGCAGCAATCGCGGTAGATTTGCTGTCAATTTTTGAAGAGTTCCGTTGTTTGTCTCCGAAACCCATCATCAGATCTATATGAAATTGAAATGGGATCATTTCAGAACAAACCCCTTTTGAACAAAAAGAATTTTGCAAATCCGTTTATAAATGACGGAGTTATGTTATTATACATAATATATATATATATATATATATATATATATATATATATATATATAAACAAACAAACAAACATCCGAATTGATAACCTCCTTCTTTTTGAAGGCTGTTAAAAATGAATATTATTCATATTTTCCCGATGTTTTAATAGTTATTCTGCTATTCGGGGCGGAGACAAACCTAACAAATCAAAGATTATTCAAATCGGTCCAGCCGTTCGTGAGTTATAAAACTGGTGTAACTAACCCGACTTTGTTTTATATATATTGATGATATAAGATATAGAAGATCCAATCAAGGTGAGATTATCGAAAACGAAAAATTAAAATACTTGGCCAACTTGGCAAAATTTATGTTCTTACATTACAAAAAACTCGAAGAAAAGTCGGATCTTTCTAAACTCGAGCATTGCCAAGACAAATCTATAGACACGTCATTTGTCTGCATCGGTCTAAATAGCCTACGTTCCAGGGTTTTTTTGGCCAAAGTCTAATTTAATTCCGACAGCTATTGTTTCAAAATTATGTCGCTACGTTGAAATTAATATCCCTGATGTAAACTAACATTATTACACATTGTTGATTTGGTCGCCTACATCCGTTTAAGGGCTGATTCTACACATGATACTGAACAACGTATGATTATTTATGTACATGTCTAAGGGATTGTACCCCTTCCATTTGATGTCGCTGTTGTTGCTATGTTAGCATTGTGAAAAAGATTATTGTGAGAAACGTTGAAAAGATTTTCTGATATAATGTTATGAAGACCATGGTATATGCAAAATGATGATGCATCGAGGACTTCCGAATCCTGACCTACCCGTTTTCAGGTACGGAACCCTAAAAACACTATGTTTTTAGAGTTCCGTACCAGAAGTTTTTTTTAAATATTTTATATTTAGGCTAAACGGAGACCTATTGCTGTCACTCTCGTAACCGTCTGTCCGTCTGTCTGTTTGTCCGTTGTCTGTCACAAAACTTGATTCCGAATTTTTTTTTAACTTTCCAATGACATATGAACTTGAAATTTAGTGATAATATTTATTATTACGTACGAGTATATTTTACTAACAAATACCAAAATATCGATTTCCCTCATATGGTACGGAACTCTAAATATGCAAAGTCCGACACGCACTTAGCCGGTTTTTTAGATGTTTCCTAATCAATCAAGGGTCACCTGTAGCACGGGTTTTAATTTTTGGATTACGGGTAGACCATGGTCAGATTTAGGACATAGAATAAGAATTTGGAAATAAAACACTTTTTGTTCCAATAATACTACGAGTATCTCGTGAATTATAAAAATTTGCAATTTTCACACTTGCGAAACCGCTGGATCGCCAGTTTAGTTATATCCTACGAAGTATCGTTCATGTTATTTATTACAAAGTTTTTCTCTATTTTAGTTTATTGCCAATCCCTTTCAAACCTTAACCAAAATAAGGTAAAAAGGTAATGTAGGTCAATCCTTCCAAACGTTATTTTCCTTAAAACGGGATAATGTACAACAAACTGCTAAACGTTTTCGTACAAAAGAGTTATCCCTGTCTCCGTACGGCGCGGCGTTATTTTGCAGAGTCTCGCCGCCTTATCGCAAGGAAGTGTCGAGTAGTTCCCATTGTATCCTATAATAGTCGTAATCGACTGCTGAGCCCGCGGCTAACGACTCTTTGATTAGAACTAAGCATTAACACATTTCGCTCTTGGCGAGAATTGCCTGAGAAACGTTCTGATCACAGCTATGTGTTCTGAAACTCTAATCAACTTGTAAGGAATACGTTGATTTATAACTACATAATCTTGTTAGGGGATTATTATTGTAGACGATATAGGGCTATGATTAAACGCCTGTCCAGCTGTCAATTTGGTAAAAGGTCGCAAAAATCTAGGTATATGGGTTTTATAGGGCAAATTATTTAGTGTTAAGGGTAACGCCTAATTCAAGGATGTAAGGCATAGTGATGAGAGATGAAATCAAAGATTTGGTAGCCAAGGACTAGACGAAGAATTGTTGGTCGTGCGGCAGTGAGATGGGCAGACAACGTTGTTGCCATCACGGGTAGAATCTGGATGAGGTCTCCATAGGAATGTGGGGTTTGGCACAAGAAAAGAGACGCATATTCTCAGTCGTGGATAAAGTCAGGCTGTGAATGATGATGCTGAAAAACTTTTTTACAAAAAATACAACCGACTTCCGAAAAAGAAAATACACTTAAAATTGAAAAATAACTTTAATTTCGGAAGTAGGTGTTTGTATTTTATTTCTTCGTTAATTGACACTGACTTCCGAAATTGAAGTTATTTTTAAATTTTAAGTGTAAGTATTTTAATTTTTTGGAAGTCGGTTTTATTTTTTGTAAAAAACTTTTTTATTTTTCACTTTTTAGTTGTTAGTCCCCATAACTAAAGCTAACATGGAACATGGAATTTGAACATACTCGTAATTGGAGGAGACCAAAACGTCATCTTCGTATACCTACACATTTCTTGTTTTTGTTGTTTTTTTTCAAAAAGCACTAAAGCAAAACAAGAAATTGGAAAATCGATCCACATCTGACAGAGAAATCGGTGGAAATACATTTAAAAAAAACATCGAACATAGAACCTCCTCCATTTTGTGAAGTCGGTTAAAAACGCGATGGTGATCGTTGTCTTTAATTGAAGTAAAATAAAACACTTGTAATCTCAGACGCCTTTGTACGTTGCACTTGCAAAAAGCAAACTTGGCGGATGAGATTACGCCGAAAAAAGTGTCTGTCAACACGTTCTTTACTCGTCAAGCCCCTCATTAGCAGACACAATTAAAAACCTATTGTAGCGTCTCCTTAAGGAGACGCGAGGGGCCCGACGGATTAATCCATTACCGTTTTATCCCATTCTCCATACGTTATAATTTCAACGTAAAAAGGTTGTAACATTTATATAGTGATTACCAAATAAAATTAATGATGTGTTTACGTGAAAAGGGCGTGTCGTGACAGATTTTCCGGGTAGATTAAAGTAACTACGTTGAAATTATAAAAGCAATTCATTTGACGTAAAACAATGAAATCTGTTTTATGTGGATTTGTTTACATTAGGGTTATTAGCTATCCTTTTTAGGTAACGTCTGTATGTTAATAGGGTTGTTAACCTCTTCGAAAAAGTGAGTTTTTCAGTCAAGAATTAATGAAAGTGGAGTTTTTTTCGATTTTTAAAATCTTCAGCTTTTAATACAGATATAGTGAGTCAATGTAGATTGTTTTTTTTTTCATAATTATGGACCTGTACAAAAAAACTTTAATATCGGAAGTCGGTGTCAAAAACATATATATATACGGTCGAATTGAGAACCTCCTCCTTTTTTTTTCGTCGGTTAAAAACGAAGAAACCAAACCAGAAACACTGACTTCCGAAATTAAAGTTAATTTGCACTTTTTTTTGTTTTGTTTTATAGGTCGGTTCTATATTTTTGTAAAACATTTTTATTTTTCACTTTTTCGTTGTGATTCCCCATTCAATTGTGTTAAAAATGTATATTTATGCGATAACAGCAATCACGATTGATTTGCTGTCATTTTTGAAGAGTTCCGTTGTCTGTCTCCGAAACTCATCATCAGATCTATATAAAATTTAAACGGGTCCATTCAGTCTCGTTGAAGCACACCTGCTTCACAGTACTTATCATAGACACTGACTATAACATGGCTTTAGTTACTGATAGAGCGCCTGCTAAACGGGAAGATTCTTAGTTTATATCCCGAACCACGCATTTTATGGTGATTGAATTTTGGTTAGGACAGTCTCAGTAACGGAACGGAGATTAGAATTGTGACCTATTATTGGTACTTACTATACTTGTATCAGGCACCAGTGCCATGTGGGTGTACATTTTAGTAAACCTCCAGCTACTTTGGGGTATACAATCACAGTGTACCTACCCACTTGTGTGTATGTGCGAGCATATTTAGAGGTGTTTACCCACCTACTAACACTCAGATTCTAAGTCTATTTGGAGGAAACTTTTTCAATCCACTCGACTCATCGTCAGTCAATAAGAGTTACTTTATAAGCAAATTAGTGTGTTTGTTTCTAATTTGCAGCTAAACTGTTTCAACCAATTCCGATGTTTGTCAGATGTTCAAACAAGAGCAAATGCTGCTTTATTTTTTTCATATCCACAGAATATTTGCATGAAACTAATGACATTTAAATTCGACGGGCATAAATTATAAACTCGTGTACCAAAGCCCCATCTGTCGCTATGAGCAATAATATTTAATTCACTTAAACCACCCTTATAGAGGAATCCCATTCCACTACTTCCCTTATTACACTGCATCGGACTAACCGCACCTATAAACTGTAACATTGTTGCAAATCCTAGCACCAAATCACTTCACCGTCTAGTGGGGCTTGTGGAAATCATTTATCTAAAAGCGTCGCCCTTCCGCCATCAAAACTAAATCAAGTAGGGCGAGGAACATAAACTCGACCGCCCTTGCAGTTAGATAAAATGTAAAGGGAAGTTTGATTCACTTGGCTCGCGTGACATCCCACGTACCAGCCGGGCAGCCCGGCCACCTCCCGAGGCCTCGTAACGACCTCTTCATACCCAACCATCTCTATTTGACTACGATTCATATCTCCGACTGGAGGACACTTAGTCGAACATTATTGGAAAACTCAAACCTAGTCTGAATTCGATACCTAATATCAAATCGGAGGAATCGAATTTTATTCAGTTCGTATTAGATACACACAGGTTTTCTCCGAACTTCAGACTCCTAGCAACTTCTTCCTCGCTATACGCTTGCCTGAATTTTAACACTAAGGCACTTTTATTGGCATTTTGGGTGTGCAAAAAACTTTGACGTTACCATATTGCATTAATGACTATCTGTATTCCGCAAATGAGTGCTACGTAATTGCCACTTATACTTCTGCTGAGAGGTATAATCATTTGTGACGATTCTTAATTACTTAATTCGCGATTAACTTCTTAATTACCGTCGGCGTCGGCATGCGAATTGAGCTCTGAAAAAAGTCGTTTGAGCACGTCTTAGCGGGCAAATATTGTCGGTGGCCTGCTCTTAGGAGGTTCATCTCGAGATAAGCGGCGGTGAGACGAGGCGGCCAGCATCTGGGCCGGTAATTAAGCGCATCTGCCTACGTTCAATTTTGGAACGCTGGATGAGTTGCCCCGCGCTCCTTCGGGTCCATTTCGGAGGGTAAGAGCAAATTGCTAAACTTTCAATTAAAGAGTTGTTATTCAAACCGCTTCCAGTTCCTCGATGGAATTATATTTTATTTCACAACGAAAACTCTTATTGGTACTTGCGGTACTTGTTTTCTGCTCTACTTGGCCGCAGTTGAACATTTCTCCAAAGGAAACTGTGGAAATTTATTAACAATTGTGTATTTAATCCATTCTGGTTTCGTACAGCGGCTTTGAGATTATTAGATGATCTCTTAATTTTGGTTTTTGTTGATTAGAATTGTTTCAAACTCTGCAGCTTATATTGTGAAATTTTAATCAAATTACTCAACGTCAGAGACTAGACATTGTGTTTTTGGTGGTTATTTTTAGTCCAAAGTGTTTCTCACGGATAATAGTAGCCTGTCGAAATTTGAAATAAGTTGGATCCTAACATTTTGTTACGCCGTCAGAAACAATGTAAGCCCGCCGTGAAATCTTCTGCTTTTGACGTTACCTAGATCAGGAAAAATGTTACGTAAAGTTCTACATTTGAACGTCACGTTTTCCTTTATCTCCAACACCTGCAGCTAATAAAATTTTAAACTTGCGGAACTTATTTAAATTCAGGGTAAATTAAATTAAGTAGCAAAACTCCACAAACATGATGGGTATAGATATAACGGCAAAAAAAACTGTTTAGTTTTTAAAGGTAATGCACATTTTTCAAGCTATTAATAAAAAAAGTTTTACACCTAAAATCAGAAAAAACCGAGTGATGTGAGCTCGAGATTTGGGGACCCGACTCAGATAGGTTAGGTTTGAAGGGGATGGCGGGGCCTAGTGAGTTAGAAAAGTGAGCGAACTCAGCCCCCGCCATCCCCTTCATGGTTATTCTTTTTAAATCATTGAGCCCCACGAAGCGGGACTCCGACTACGGCTTTTAAGCAACTTTTTAACAGACTTTCGAAAAAAAAAACATATAACTAGGTGTAACTAGGTGCAACAAATTTCATTCGGCATATTATTGTAACCGAACCTCAAAACACTTGTTGTTAAAACTTTTTTACAAAAAAAACAACCGACTTCCAAAAAAGAAAATACTTACACTAAAAATTAAAAATAACTTTAATTTCGGAAGTCGGTGTTTGTATTTTATTTCTTCGTTATTTGACACCGACTTCCGAAATTAAAGTTATTTTTTAATTTTTAGTGTACGTATTAAGTAATAAGTATAACCTGTATTTTTTTTTAATGTATGTTCGCCGATTTCTCCGTCAGTTGTGGACCGATTTTCAATTTTTTTATTTTATCCGAAAGAATATACGCCCGACGTGGTCCCATATAAACTTTATCGAAATTGCTTCAACGCTTTTTGAGAAACTGAACAAAAACGAAAAATACGTATACCTAGATGACGTTTTTGTTTTCTCCAATTACGAGTATGTTTAAATTCCACGTTCCATGTTATTGGAGTTTTTAGTTCTAGGGTATAACAACTAAAAAAAGTGAAAAATAAAAAACTTTTTTACAATAAAAAACAACCGACTTTCAAAAAAGAAAATACTTACACTAAAAATTAAAAAATAACTTTAATTTCGGAAGTCGGTGTCAAATAACGAAGAAATAAAATACAAACACCGACTTCCGAAATTAAAGTTATTTTTAATTTTTAGTGTATTTTCTTTTTTGGAAGTCGGTTGTTTTTTTTGTAAAAAAGTTTTAACAACAAGTGTTTTGAGGTTCGGTTACAATAATATGCCGAATGAAATTTGTTGCACCTAGCTTTAGCCGTGAATTAATAGGCTAAACCTAAGTTTAACCAGCTGCTACTGGCTACACTTAATTCTAACCGGCTAAAACTAGGTCTAGCCGCACTTTGGGCTTTAGCCATAACATATATATATATATATATATTATATTTTAATTTTGTTCCGATTCGAAGTGGTAATAGTGATCAGGGCACATTGCTTGCAGAACAGATGGTCGATGGGCCCGAAAGGCTCTGGAGTAGCGACCGCGTGCAGGAAGACTAGTGTTGGAAGGCCTCCCACAAGGTGGACCGATGACCTGGCGAGGGTCGCGGGGGATCGGTAGTTGTGGCGACACTTGGGGGAGGCCTATATCCAGCCGTAGACCTCTCTTGGCTGAAATGATGATGATGCCATTTCGATTATATTTCATTATTTTCCGATTGTTAATCTAAGACACGGTTTATGCATAAATGAACACACAAAAAAATCAGCTGTTCCCAACATTCTGTCTAGGTCTGCGAGCAAAAAGTAATAAACAACAGATTTATATTTGCTTTTTTTATGTTGATGAAAACATCAGATTAAGAGCTGTCGTTGCTAATTATTTTGTTGTTTGTTCCAGTAGAAGCGAGTCGCGGTGCACTTCAGGCTCGATGTGCGTCCGCCGCGCGAGGAGGGAGCATGCTGGTGCACCTCGTAATACTTAGCACCGCCTTCGCGGCAGCCAACACTGGGAAACACGGTTTGTATAGTGATAATATCTAATAATAATCATTGATTCATAAGACAAAAGGAGAGAATTATTCGCGAGCAACATTGTTATGTCGTTTAAGTTAAAATCCTAATTGTGATTACGCTAGGTGTTAGTATGTGCATGTTTACCCGTGAAACTTCTTACACCCAAACTAGGACATGTATCCTGTTCCTTCCTGGCTATTCACAATATGCAGCTGAAATAATTTTCTGCAAACGTAGAAGATGAATTAAAATTAATAAAAAAAAAAAATAAGATTTAAATTAAAATCAAATTAAGAAGACATTTAGACACTTAGTTGCTATTCTCTATTATTACACTACCATAATATTTATAGATCTGTGCCGTATATTCCTACTCATGTTCTCCATAGCGACTCCAAGATGATTAAATTGATAGTTATATACATAGTTTGTTATTTATTGACATTAATTGAGGTTCTTTACGTTGTCATGGTAACTGAGTCGAGTGGACCTTCTTCAGACTTTTTTTTTTTTTGACTGACTTAGAATATAGCTAGGCCTAAGAGTCATAAATTTATAATTTATCATGAATCACATGTGAACTTCGTTACAAAATTCCTATATCAGTAATAATTTTCTTTTCATATAAGAGAAGAAGTTCAAAAGTTATATGATCCTATGTTTAAAGCCTTTTTTGATAGTCTTTGGTCATAAATAGTGACTCGAAAATCGTTTGTCAAATTTGAAAACTTTAAGCGGGACGTGGCTGGAAGTATATTGGGAGTAAATTGACACAGGGGCCCGCCCCTGTGTCAATTTTTTTGAAATATTCGTTCTGTGTCTAAAAAGAAATGACGAATAACAGAACAAAAAAAGAACATACATATATAGACTCACGAAATTTCGGAAACTCATGCGAAATATTTGGTTAATAATATTACCTATTGTTTTAATAAAAATATTATTATTTTATTTGAAAATTAAATATTTTCTAATTATTTTGTTGACATTTTTGACATCTGACAATAGTGTTAAACTCATTACACATTATCATCGATAAAATTTTGCAAAGTAGATGGTAGCTACATAAAGAAGTTTATATACCTAAAACTGTTTTTAATTTATCCCTAATTATTAGTCATATCTAAAACAAACCTAAAACATAACAACTATGCTATATTTAATCTCTAGTTTTCAAGACTAAATGCGCGGTGGGCCCGTGATTTCGACCATAAACTACTTATAGTGTGAAATACTTTTTTTTCTGTCTGACTGTCTTAGTTTGAGTAGGGTCAAGACCTGCATGGAGTTTAAGGCTGCTATACTGCCTTGGTACCTATCACTGTGATATGTGCTGCAAAATATTATATGAATAAAGACACATTTGATAGAGACACACCTTGTTTGATCTGACTAACGGACCCGTTGCAATAAATGAAAAACCAACATCTCCTACCGGTAGCAAGAAAATCCTAAACCAGAACGGTGTGCATCAAAAAATACTCCCTTTTATACAACCATCGTTAGAGTACCTACTATAAAGTCGGAAATCGCAGAAAAAATCCCATACATCTTTTTAGACATCTAACTTACCTTATTTATTTGTCAAATCTATTTGTTGACTTAATTTGTATCATCCAAATAAATTGTCAGTAGCCCCTAGGTGGGTACGGAAACAAATCAATCTATGCATCAGTCAAAATGGCGGACACTTCGAGCACCTGATATCGTAGGACAAGAAACAGCAAGATTTTAAATAAGAATGGCATCGTAACGTTAGATTTCCATAATAAAAAATAAATAAAATGAACATGATTTTAGATATTTTTGAACTATAAAAATATCTCGGCTAAGCGGCAATATAGGGCACCATATCTCGAATATACACAAGATTTAATTAGTTAGATTAGAATTAGACATTTTTTTATTTTTAGTGTCTTCGATTTATATAAACAAAAAAGCCTGTTTATTTCTTGCAACCAATGAAAAAGAAAAAAGCTTATCTAGTGTTAGTAATTATTTGTATATATTTGCTATTGTTAAATTTTCTGCCTTTCACTAATATTTAGGAAACTGCGCTACAAGCCACGCGGCAGTAGATTATTTTGTTTTTGATGCACACACCCCAATTTTTTTTTATTCTCCCAGCTGTTGAAGTTTCGTAAATTAATTATTTACAGCCACGTAAGAAGGAATAATTAGTGTACTATAAAGACATAGTGTCATAATTTCGAATAAAAAAAGTTTTTTACAATAAAAATAGAACCGACCTCCAAATAACTTTAATTTCTGCAGTCGGTGTCAAAAGTCGAAGACAAAACACCAGAAACACCGACTTCCGAAATTAAAGTTATTTTGCACTTTTTTTGGAAGTCGGATCTATTTTTTAGTAAAAAAAGTTTTTTATTTCTAACTTTTTAGTTGTGATTCCCCATTAAATTGTGAACTATACATAAACATTCGATAGCAGCAATCGCGGTTGATTTGCTGTGAGTTTTTAAAGGGTTGTGTCTGTCTCCGAAACTCATCGTCAAATCTATATGAAATTTAAAAGGGACCATTTCGGTTAAACCCCTTTCGAACAAAAAAGAAATCCGTCAATATATGACAGAGTTATGCCCGAACATACATAAAAAACATCCGAATTGATAACCTCCTTCTTTTTGAAGTCGGTTAAAAATATTCTAACACAACAAGGTGTTTGAACTTTTTCCTATGAAGCTGGCCTAGTAATTTTCTACAAAGTCACAGCACAAAATTAAACTGTCATAATTATATGAATCGAAGGAGCTGTCAATATTTATACCATAGGTTTTTCAATCTAGTTTCCTCATTATTGACTCTAGTATAGATATAAATAATTTCGGAGACAATCTTCTTTGGCCACCTCCGTTTCGCAGACAATATGGTACTTCTGACGGAGTCAGGCTCACAACTAAAACTCATAATACAGTCATTAAATGAAGTTAGCAAAAAAGTCGGATTGGAGATAAAGTCAACCAAAACCATGTTAATGACAAACAGCACAGAAACAAGAATTTCAGGTCAACGAATTACTTAAATATACGACAAGTTACATCTATCTAGGAAAGCAAACAGGTTTTAACAGACGGAACAATTAGTTGGAGGTAGATAGACGTACCTAAAACACTTGGAATAAATAATGGAGCATGAAGAAAATATTCAAAACTAATATGTTGGTATAGATAAAAACGAAAGTTATGTCCTCATGTCTTCTGCCGTGTCTAACGTATGCCTGCCAAAAATGGAAGTACACAAATATTATGAAAGAATGGAAGTACACATAAAATAATTCTAGTCAGAGAAAAAAGATTACATAGAAAGATAACGATATCACAATAGGTGTGTAAAACTACAGCTAGAACTTTATCCAGCAAAGGGAAATCAACACTCGAATTCTGTATTTATATAAAAAATATATGGCTGTAAGTGCACAAATCTGTTTGAACAAAATTACTATTACAGATACGTGAAAATATTGCCCTCCCGGAAAAAATCTTGAACGGAAACACCCGCTTCCTTGAGGGAGATTTCCTCAAAAAAAAATAAACAAATGTATTGACGCGACCCTCGGCAGAGATTCATCTTGTACATGTACATTATGTAGTAGACCCCTCGACTTAATCTACGTGAATGTTATAATATTATACACCCTACAACAATTTGAGGGATGAAACGGGGAAATTTTTCTAAACTTTTTCACACTTCTTGCAACCCCATGTAGATTTATGCCGTGGGTGCCGTGGCTGCATCATTGTAAATAATAAAAAATATACATTCTCCCTAAATAATATATTTTGTATTGAATAATAACATAAAATAAACATTACCGCCACAACAATAAGCACACTACAGCTGTGACTTTAAAAAAACAAATTTAGTGACGAATAGGTAGTATTTTATAATAGTAACAGACAGATGTAAAGAAAGAAAGAAAATACTTTGCGGTAAATCATGATGATGTGTTTTGTTGAGTGTTGAGTTTGTTGGCCACTTCTTCTTCACAGCTAAAACACTAGGAAGTGGTGACGGGCGAGCGTTTTTGGGGGATTGTCTTTATGTAGAACTTTGACGTTCAAAAAGTGCTGGCTCTCAGCCTAATTTGAATAAATGACTTTTGATTTAGATTTTGAATACTTCAATTGGGACAAGGGCAAGAGCCTACTCATGTTTTGCTCATTGATTGTAATTGTAAATCCACGAGCTATACAGGTTTACGTATTACTAGCACTTCGCCCGCGACTTCGTCCGCGTGGATTTCAAAAATATTTGTAGCCACACCACCCACAAATACTGCAGCTTTCTACCAGTGAATATAGTTTTAGAATTGGATCGTTTCGGAGATTACCCCATACATATAAACTTACAAACAAATTTTACCTCTTTATAATATTACTAGCACTTTGTCGTGAATTTGTCCGCGTGGATTTGTAAAATAAAAATAATGTATACCACTCAGGAATAATGTGGCTTTCTACTTGTGAAAGAATTTTCAAAATCGGTTTAGTAGTTCCAGAGATTACTTCCTACAAACAAACTCACAAACTTACGAACTTTACCTTTTTATATCTATTATCATAACATTACTCGTACTATAGATATCAATAATTTGTTGAAACAAACCTTATTAAAGACCTAAAAACCCAACCTGAAATGGTCCGGATGATGTCAATTTTCACACAAAGGTCCTTCAAAATTGAATCTCCGACACCGTCAGAAGTCACACATTCCTCGCCTTGCAATTTAGCCGTGACTGCCATAGTGAACTGCTATTGTTGAGCGTAGGCCTCCATAAACTGCTTGACGAACAGTCCCTACTCTCATTAAGGCACCGGGAAAATTTGACATAATTAAAACGGGTTCAATGACTGCATTACAAATCCCTTACCCCTTTTCTTGTATAATGTGTGCTTACAGGCTGCAAAAAATGCGAGTGAGAAATTTTAACTGAGCAATAACGAGATTATGTAGGATGGAGTTTCGGTGACAGGTTTATTTTAATATACGTATTATTATACAAATTATAAATAATCTGACTTTTATGAAATCCGGTCAAGTGCGTGTCCGACTCGCCTGGAAAAGGCTTCGAACGAATTACATTTTTTTAATATGTTATCTTTACTTATACAGAGTGTAACGGAAAGGTGTGGTCATATTTTAAGAACTGCATCTGCCCATCGATATGAACTACTTTCTTCAAGAAAATCCGAGGAAATTTAAAAAAAAAAATTTTACCTCCCATACAAATATTGATCAGCTGATGGTAACTTTGTATGGAAAGTCCAATTTTTTTTTGGTAAATTTCAATTGTTTTTTAGAGAAAGTTGTTCATTTCCATGGGCAGCACCGGCTCCTAAAGTATGACCACACCTTTCCGTTACAGCCTGTAGATTACACGAAAACCTATATTTTTTTTAAGATTTTATCTATATTTTTTTAAGATTTTATCTATATTTTTTTTAATTATTTTAGTCATATGATTCATTCGGAACCCTTTGCGCACAAATCCGACTTGACCAGTTTTTTTTTTAATTTTGTATGTAATCAACAGTAAAATGTAAATCACAAATCCACCTTCCCAGTGGAGTTATTATTATTACCCGACTGCCCCAGAAGGAGGGTAATGTTTTTCGAGAGTATGTATATATATGTATGTATATTTGTATGTCTATTTCTTTGGCACGCATTGAGAGATTTGTTAAAATCCATCCAGCCGTTTAGGCTACAGGCCTAAACGGCTGGATGGATTTTAACAAATCTCTAAAGAGTCTGTGCTTCCTGATAGCTACAACCTGGGAGCCATTAAGTCAAGAGTGAATAGATTACTTCTAGGCAAGCGTGCTCCATTTTCAACCACATCATCGCTTACCATCAGGTAAGATAGTGGGTAAACGCGTGTCTATCAACACTAAAAAAAAATTGGTCTTGACCGCCGAAATGACTGCTATATGAATATTGAAAAACAAAACAAAATGGCGACCGCCATTAGGTAAGTGTAGTCGTATGTTTTTGTGACCTGGTCATATGGAGTGTCAAATTAAAGAACTTGAGAAGACGATTACAAAAATATAACTCACAAAAATGTAGGATATAAAGGAACTTTTTAGCTGTATTTCATCCGTCGGGTTTTTGAAAAATTTGCATTTAGTTATCTTGTTTTAATGTTTAATCTACACAGTCCTGAAAAGTGTTCTATTAACCTATTAACTAAAACCCCTTATCTACGAAAGCAACACCGATGATAAGGTAAAACACGCATTAGTTTGTAAACAGCAACAACACAGCAATATTCATTGAAAACGTTTCCTTTATCGCGATCGGAATTCGGGTCACCTCACGACGCCTGCATAGAAGTTTTACAGTTTTGTTGTATCAGTTATGAAAGCGAAACGTTTCCTGTACGCTTGAACTTTTACTAACTATTAAGTAACTTTAGCCGAGTTTTGTAAGCGAAAGAAATAAACATGGGTAGTATGGCTACCTACCTATTATAGTTTTTTGGGTATCAAATATTATTTTTCGACACACTTACTCGAAAACCCGCTCATACCCTTAATGTAGTGAAATTGTCAGAAAAGTGTAGCAGCCAGCCCTCGCTGGTTTTTTTTTTGTGGGAAATCATCCAATGACTTCTCCCGCTCTGGGTGGAGCGGGAGGGCGTGTCAGACTCTTACCGGCTAAAACTCACCCCTGTTCCTTCCCTGGCTGAGTGCCCAGGGGTGCGGTAACTCATTTAAAAAAAAAAAAAAGCCCTCGCTGGTTGCGCAGCAGTCATTTCTCACAATAATCTTTTACTAAATATTATTTACGTTTATGAATACTTATTATTTTCGAGTTTGTTAAAAACCGGTCAAGTGCGTGTCGGATTTCGCATGTATTGGTATTTGTTAGTAAAATATATCTACATAATAATAAACATTGTCACCAAATTTTAAGTTCATGGGTTAATGAGAAGTTACTTACCGAGACTCCTCCGTGCCTCGGCAAGCACGTTAAGCCGTTGGTCCCGGCTGTCAATCGTGGATCTTTGACAGTCGTTACGGGTCGTCAGAAGCCCGAAACTCTGACAATCAATCTTACCAAGGGGTATACGTATTAACCAGTAACTGCAAATGAATACCAGTATTTTACTGATAGTCATCCGGTTGCTGGACTGGAAAGTTTAAAAAATCTTCGGAACAAAATTTTGTGACAGACGACGGACAAACAGACACACGAACAGACGGACAGATGGAGAGACAGATACATGAGTGACACCAATAGGGCTCTGTTTAGACCCTTCGGCTACGGAATCCTAAAAAACGTTGTTTGATACCTACACGTGGGAAATTGTCATTACAGTTTGCCGGTTCCAATTGTATTTCGCCTCGGCTGCAATGACAAAGACTGCCTACTTGCAAAAAAAAATGTGTAACGAGTCGTTGATCTTGTGGCCGTAAGCTCCATTTTGGAATTTCTCATTCGCAGTCCGGAGCCTAGATGGATAACCGGTTGATGCCTATTGTCATCATCTCTTATTACATGGGACCAGAACATAACTAGAAAAATGTGCGAGTAGTTTGATATCTCTGTCTAACTCTTCAGTGGACACAGGTGTGGTGTTATGTTATATTCAGATATTGGTCTGTTGGTTGGTTCATTAAAAATGCAAAATTAAACCAACCTGCCAAAATCGACTCTAATGATCTAAAGCGTAGTTATCACCTTTACCCGGAAAAGGAAATGAACAAAAAATCCATGCAGAGTTGCAGAGTGCGGGTAGTGTTATATTGGTCTATAAAAAAAGACCTACAACAAACCCACATAAGGTCGAAAACAAACACCACAGAGAATATCTGAGGACATAAAAGTCCCCTATTGACATGCAGCCACTCACGAGTAAGATGCATTATCGCACCGGAACACAAGTATCCGATATCACGGAATTCAACTGCGTCTCGATATCTAAGCAAAGTGCCTAACAACAGCCAAGGGCCGACTTATGTTCTCAGGCCGTCGTTATGAAAGTGTCAAACTACATTATAAGCTTGTTTACGCCAGTGTCATCTCCATAAATACACACAAACTTCTTACTACCGTCCTGATACAATTACGTCTTCATGGCCCAAGTTTAGTGCTCGGATTATACTATTCAAAAACATCTTTAAGGCCAAACAGAATAACATTAAGACTCAGCGGCTGTTGTTTGCAAATAATAAGAAAGCAGACTTGGTAAGTTAAAAAAATTCGCGTAAAATTTGCATAAACCTCGTGGAGCCTGTTCACTTTTCTCTACTTTCGTTTTTTATATCATCTCTTATACCGTTCGTCCCTAACTCATTTTATAACAATATCTTATTAAGTGTTTCATTAAATACTTTGAAAGAAAATGTTTTATAATAATTGTTAATGGTGTTACTGAGTGTGGTAGGGTGTGAATGGAATATTTTTGTGGCAGTGGAAAATTCCTGATCTTACCGATCTGTCAGTTTACCGATTTCCCAACATCCCTACCTCACCCTCGTACATTTATCTACGTAGAAAAAATCCTTGTGAAAATGTTCAGTCCAAGCCACCCTCATATATATTAAGTAGGTTATGTTATATATGTTGATGGAACACGTGTTATTTCACCGCCGTGAGCCGCGAGATCACACATAATCGTGATGTATAATATCAGCTCTAGTTTCAGTTTACTTTGAAGCAGAAATGCGCGTGAATAGAGAACAATTTTCTAAAGACCATAAATAGAATTAAGCGTATTGTCTTGAACAAAGTTTGTAGTGCCTACACACAAGTAATGACTCCCCTCAGTTCACTGTTTATACCGTTATGTTAGTCTGAATAAGGATTATTATGAACCGTTTGGTTTGTCTTTAAATAATTATAATTCAACAAATGTACAAATACCGAATTAAAGAATATATTAAGTAGACTACCAAGTAATAAAATGTTGACAAAACTCAACGATGACTTACTTAAAAAGTGTGAAAAAAGAATCCTTTGGCGATAAGACTTCATTAAAACTCAACAAGTTTTCAAAAGTCCAACTTTGCCGTCATAGACTAGCCATATTAAACGAAAAAAAAAACAGATAAAAACACAAAATAGATGTCGAAACGTTAAGTCAAGCCTGTATTAGAAAGATATCGAAAACCGCAATAATAAAACAATTGCCGATACAAAGATACATAACTTTGTGAAAGGTAAAAGTATATGTACTATGAGAGCTAACGGAGCCTTGCCTTTGTGAACTTAGAACTGAATCCCCAGAGGTTTATGTCTTTTCGGATCAGGCGGCTTAGGGGAGGACGCGAGAAGAAAACTCCTTTCCTTCATAAATATTTACTTTATTTATTTATTTATTTATTTATAACGCCCCAAGCACAGCTTAGTCTTATATGCGGGCTGGCACCAGGTGATAACTGGCAAATGGGAAAAAACACTCTTTTTACTCACATATGGGTTCTATTAGAAAATAATAATAAGTACCTACGGAAATACTTTTTCTGTAGTCGTGTTTCGCGGCTAAGTCCTTAAGTAGTTGAATTCGACTCTTTGTAGAATTGTAATCTAATATATAAAAATCTCGTGTCACGGTATTTGTGGTTGCACTCCTGCGAAACGGGTTGACCTATTTCAATGATTTTTTTTTGTATATTTGGTAGGTATGAGAATAGGTCGTAAAGTATTTTTCACCTCACAACCTCGGATAGATTCTGTTTGTCATTCGAAGTCTGAGTGCAAAGACGCATTTTATCCGCTAGCGTGAAAATAGTTTTTAAAATTCGAACCTATCTATTCAATAATTGTCTATACGGCTAGTACACTGAAATTGCATCACTACTTAATTTATGTCAGTGCGCCAACCTCATTTTTTAGAGTAGCTATTTCACCCTCCTATACCCCCCATTTTTTAGGGTAGCTATTTCATCCTCCTATACCCCCCATTTTTTAGGGTAGCTATTTCACCCTCCTATACCCTCCATTTCCTAGGGTAGCTATTTCACCCTCCTTTACCCCCCATTTTTTAGGGTAGTTATTTCACCCTCCTGTACCCCCCATTTTTTAGGGTAGCTATTTCACCCTCCTGTACCCCTCATTTTTAGGGTAGCTATTTCACCCTCCTGTACCCCCCATTTTTTAGGGTAGCTATTTCACCCTCCTATACCCCCCATCTTTTAATCGCAGAATCAGCTAGTAATTATAATGGGATTCGAACTGTTAGAATTACATTGGAAATCGATAATATTAATATTATTATTCGGCTCGAGTAAAGAAACGGATAAATACTGAATTTAACACTCTTCAGGCCAAATATAAAAATAAAAAAATGTTTAGTTTAGTTTAAGCACTGATTGGCAGTTTCTTATTATCTCTTAATTTGACTGGGATAACAAACGTTCAAACCCTATAATTTTATTCTGTGTAATGTAAAACGTAGACTAATAGTATAGGTATTGGATAAAATCTTCAGTTTTATTTTTGCCTCAGGGTGGTTAATTTTCAGACGACTTCTCCCGCTGTGGGTAGAGCGAGGGGAAGTGAACTCTTACTGACTAAAACCCACCCGTGATTCTTCATTTGCCCTTTTTTGTTCCAGGGCCGAGGTAACTCTTTTAAACAATATCATGACCTTATCATCATCATCATTATCAGCCTTTTAATGTCCCCACTGCTGGGGAACAGGCCTCTTCTCTATGAGAGGGTGTGGGCCATAATCCACTATGCGGGCCCAATGTGAATTGGTGGATGTCACATGACTTCGAATTTTTGGTTCTAGCACATGCCGGTTTCCTCACAATGTTTCCCTTCACCGTTCTGAGAGCAGTGGTGATGAAATAATTTACATCAAGTAAAGCGCCTGCCTGGGTTTGAACTCACGACCTACAACTTGTAAGTCGAGACCAATACCATTGGGCCACCATTGCCCTCGCAACACTGATAGGCAGGTTCTTAATTCTAAATATTCCGCGACCGTATACAATGGATTAATTATTTTAATCTGTAATGGTCGATACCTCGTATGCATTGTACAATTACTCCCGAATAAGTAAGTATAAAAATGCTCGAGACAAATACCAATGAGACGTAAATTTAAAATTAAACAGCAATAGATAGTAATAAAACCAAAACATAAAAAACATACGAATTCATTATACAGAATGCTTGCCGGGTGAATGACTGCCAAACCGCTAGAACCGATATGTACTCTACCTTAAACCTATATATATACTTGTTACGAAGTTGATTTATTTCCTCATAAGGCATTAGGGAAACAAAATAATAATATTGTCCTTTTGTGAAGACGGTCTCTAGACGGGGAAGTATGTTGTTTAGTAATAAATCTATTTTTACTATTTGTAGATTGTTTTTCTGTATCATATTAAACGGTGTGACTAGTGCGCCTCACAATCATTCAGGGGGTAACTTACCCTGAAGTCGCGAAAACACATTGACGGCTGCCTACATTTTGTCTATATGAATGTGCATGCACTGGACTATTTTATTTTTTTAATATTTCAGAGTTGAATCCCGTAGTAAGACGTGTTCATGAGGACTTTGACCCTCTAAAATATTACCAGTAAAAAGTCACTAAGTCACAGTACTGAAAAAAACCTATCAAACCGTCATTATTGCACACAAATACCCATAAATAAATAAATAAAAAACTCGCTAACTATAATAATAGTTAAAATACAGATTAGCAGATTCTAAATTAAAAATTTGAATTTATATTTGAATTTTGAATTTAGATTCTGAAAACTCGCTAACTATAATAATACTTAAAATACAGATTAGCAGATTCTAAATTCAAAATTCATATTTAAATTTGAATTTTGAATTTAGAATCTGCTAATCTGTATTTTAAGTATTATTATAGTTAGCATTATTACAGTTTTTTGAAAAGTTTGAATTATGAACCAGCTAATCAGTCTTTAAACTAATCACATGATTCTTTTTTATGTATAAGGCCAAATTGTCTACAGAAAATTTTGAATTAAGGCGCAGTTATATACCTATGTCAACGACCATTTTTTCTTTGAAGTTATTCTTCTTTAGGCGCGTTATAAAAAAATGATGAGAGTGAAATTTTAAGATGCGCGCGTCATAAACCTTTACTTCTCTGCAACCTGCTGCAACCTGTGAATTTTGTGTGCATCACTGTCACACAAAATTCACAGGTTGAAGTTTGCTAGAACCGATCACCCTGAAGAACTCTGTTAAGAATTTATTCGCTACCCCTAGGCAAGCAGGCACCGGCCACGATGGGCCTCGTCAGTGGTGGCTGACAATCATCTCTATGACGCGCGCGTGGAACACTACGCGCCGTCGACTCACGCGCCTGGTGATCGGACGGCGAGCTACCCACTGCTCGCCGTCCGCAGGCCCGGGTCTACGGTAGCCGTAGATCGTCTCGCGGCGTCCTACGCCCAATGCGTCCCCTGCGGCGGTAGCGGCCGTGGGCGTGAGGGCCACTCCGTACCTACTACTTGAGTCTTCCTCACCATGCCAACGATCCTGAGCTCAAAATTCTTTTTTTATTTAAAGAATATACTCCCGAGGTGGTCCCGTATAAATTTTATCAAAATTGCTTCAGCGCTTTTTAAGAAACTGAACAAAAACGAAAAAAACGTATGCCTAGATGACGTTTTTGTTTTCTCCAATTACGAGTATATTTAAATTCCACGTTCCATGTTATTGGGGTTTTTAGTTCTGGGGTATAACAACTAAAAAGTAAAAAACTTTTTACAAAAAAAAACAACCGACTTCCAAAAAAGAAAATACACCAAAAATTTAAAAAATAACTTTGATTTCGGAAGTCGGTGTCAAAAACGAAGAAATAAAATACAAACACCGACTGCCGAAAAAGAAAATACACTAAAAATTAAAAAATAACTTTGATTTCGGAAGTCGGTGTCAAAAACGAAGAAATAAAATACAAACACCGACTGCCGAAATCAAAGTTATTTTTTAATTTTTAGAATATTTTCTTTTTTAGAAGTCGGTTGTTTTTTTTTTGTAAAAAAAAATTTTTTACAAATTAATTACGCTATCTTACAAATTAATAATTTCATATATTCACATATCAAATTACGAAAAAAATTGTCTAGAGTAACTTTTTTTTTTAAAGAAATAAGTCTAAGCGTTTATACGTGATGTTCAATTTAAAAACATTATAAGTTGTATAATTGCGCCTTATGAACCTGTCACTCAGTGCTGCGAGAGCAGTGATGGCCCAGTGGTAACGGCCGCGACTTACAAGTTGTAGGTCGTTAGTTGAAACCCAGGCAGGTGCTTTACTTTGTGTAAATTATTTCATCACCACTGCTCTCAAAACGATGAAGGAAAACATCGTGAGGAAACTGGCATGTCCTAGAACTAAAAACTCTAAAACATATGACATCCACCAACCCGCATTGGTCCCGCGTCGTGAATTACGGCCCACACCCTCTTAGTGAGGACGCCTGTGGCCACGCAGTGGGGACATTAAAAGGCTGATGATGATGAATCAGTGCTGCAAAAAGATTCTAGACTATGTATTGATCTACTATTTCACAGAATAAAAACAAATAAAGCATTTTATAATTATTATTCCAGCATTTATAATAAATTATATTTGCTAACCCAGACAACTCTATTTTAAAATGAACAGCAATATAATCTCTATAAATTATATTGCTGTTAAAAATAAGAATTAGTACCTATGTATTACTTACTATTCTTATTTCTATACTAATATTACAAACAGGTCTTTGTTTGTAAGTTTGTATGTAGGATGTAATCTCAGAAACTCATGAATCAATTCTAAAACAAATTTCACTTTTAGCTATATAGACCAGGGTAGAAGCCTTTAAAAAAAATAAAAAGTGAAAAAAATAATAGTAGGATGAAACCCATTGGTAAAGGAGGAGAATATTATAAAAATGAAAGGATAAATAATTTACGGGCGGTCTGTGGTCGGGAAGGGGATGGGGTGAGTTTTTAAGGGTAAAAAACGGTTTATCTCGATTGCCGGAAAAACTAAAAGTCCTATTGAAAAAAGTTAAATAGCAAAGTTGTAGGTAATAAAAAGATCTAAAACTTTTGTATTTACACTTTTTTCACATAACCTCAAAATTTATGTGAAAAATTAAAAAAAAAATGATTTTTAAAATAAACTTGTCACAATTCTCTTAAAGAAACAGCCTGTACGTGTATTTTTATAAACGAAGTTGTACACTGTACTGTTGGCTAGGCTAACGGTTTTTATTGTATATAATAATTTAATGAAAATTTCGAATTCGAGTTTTATTCGATTTTTTGCATTTTCTGAGAAGATTTACTAGAGAAAAATATTTTTTTTTCACCATCGGAAAGTAGAGATTTCAACGTACAGAAAGCATACCAACTTTTTGAAAAAAGCTGATATTTTGACGGGTGACTTTTCGATTGAAAATTAGGGTTCTTTTTCGATATTAATTCAAAATAAGGTAAAAAAATAAATATTTCTAATCAAATAAATTACAGCGTATTTGGGACATAAAAAGGTAAGTTTTCACCAAACTTCGTGAAAAAAAATTTTTTTTTTTGTAAAAGATAAAAATAAAAAACCAAAAACTTGGGTTTTTGAAATTTTCACATAAATTTTGAGGTTATGTGAAAAAAGTGTGAATACAAAAGTTTTAGATCTTTTTATTACCTACAACTTTGCCATTTGACTTTTTTCTATATGACTTTTAGTTTTGCCGGAAATCGAGATAAACCGTTTTTTACCCTTAAAAACTCACCCCCATCCCCTTCCCGACCTCAGATCGCCCGTAAATTATTTTTCCTTTCATTTTTATAATATTCTCCTCCTTTTCCAATGGGTTTCATACTACTATTATTTTTTTTGGTTTCAAAAATTATCGACCCTGGTCTAATATTATTTGTGGGTGCTATAAGCTATAAATTGTTTTTATTTATTACGGGGTGTAACTTCGAAGTTCACCCGGACGAAGTCACGGGCAATTAGTGATAGTAAAAAATAAAGGTAAATGTTATTGCATAAGTACACAGTTTAGTAAGTACTGGACCCGAGTGATAAGGAGACCAGAGACCTTAAATGCACATCTACTGAGAGAAAATCTCTATATTGTAACAACAATAGGTACACATGTAGCCAACAAAAATATAGCGAAAAGAATATAAAATATAATATTATATAATTAGTATTAAATCACTATATACTCGTATTATAAAACAAAGTCCCCCACCACGTCTGTCTGTTTGTTCGAGTTAAACTCAAAAACTACTAAACGGATTTTCATGTGGTTTCATCATTAGTCAGAGTGATTCAAGAAAAGTTTAGGTATATCATTTGTACCCGTGTGAAGCGTATAGTTTAGAATATTGACCACATTTATTCAGACAATCGATTAACTAACAAAACATCTCTCCCTTAACCTAACAAACCAGACGAACGTCTAAACTTTAAATTAATAAACAAAATACTATGTAAAGAAATAAAAGTAATTTAAAGTTTCTCGCTTAGGCCATTTCAAGTTTTGTTAGAATTCCCAACTTTTTTGGCTCGAATACTTTCTTACATACGCCAATATTTTCCACACCTACTGATTTTCGTTTATGAGAGAGGAAAAAGTCTAAACATCCATCATTACTCTGTCACCTATGTCAGTCAACTTCTAGTCTAAATTTAGGAAGTGTACACAAAAGGACTGACGACTAATAACATGTTGTGACCGACCCTTAAGAGCGGCCAACCCTTCATACTTTTCATACAAACGCTCGTACGTGATTATGCCGTTGTAACACATCTATCTTTGAATTTATTGAACTAATATGTATGTTATGCACTATATCTAGGTTCCTATGATATAAATCTGAATGAATCAGTATAAGCCTCCAAAAATCTGCTGTTTTGCACAAATTTTACCTGAACTTTGGCTGTTCATAATGTACTCTTATATTGTAAAAGTAAAGAAAACATCTAGATAGAAACCTTGCACACGTAATGGTGATTCTAAATGACAAATATTTATTTCACAAACTTGTAAGGCTTATTCAAGAGCACCTATTTTCCTGGCACAAGTTTTATGAAGTTTACAAATACCATATGTATGAAATTTCGTTATTATAAGTATAGGTGCCTAGATAAGTACCTACCAACTACCTAATAAATTGAGATTAAGCAAGAGAATGATAGCATGGAAGGACTGCTATATCTCACCGATAAAATTTTGAACGATTTTCAAACTTATGGCTCAGTGTTACTAAGGAGTAAGTACAAGCCCGCCACAGCAACAACTCTTGAAAGCCAGAATCAACAGTGGCGACCACCAGAAAAATGCCGAGGTGATGAAGCTCGACGAGACCCGGAGAAATGATTAAACTGTCTTGGGTCCCGGAATGAAAAAAACATGAACGAACGAACCAGGTTCGTGCAAACGAACGAAGGAGTACAGTGTTACTTAGTAACTGGGTTGTGGAGATAAGATAGGCAGTCATTCCATGTAAAATCCTAGCATAAGCTGTATCTGGATTGGGAGCCGACCCCAACGTAGTTGGTATAAGGCTGGAAGAGGATTGTGTCAAACTTAGACCCGCTATAGACGAACTGCTTGAGGCAGCCAGTGCCGACTGGTTCAAGCGGTTGCCGTTCGGCGATCTGCAGTTTCAATACCAAAATTGACGATCACCATAGACGGACCGCTCAAGCAGTTCATTTGTTTTCGTAGCTAAACATTGTACTGCTATTACAATTTTTTTTTTAACTACACTAGGAATTATTCCTCTATCGTAGGTGCGTTCACAAACATGTAAATTCACATACACAAGACACTAAGACACGAAACAACTATCTGCAGGTCATACAATTGCTCACATTGATTCCTAGTGGATATTCTGATGTATAAAAATGGTGTAGTTTTGTGTATAAAGTGTCTACGCAACTGGAATCATAGACACAGGCGCAATCTCGATAAAATGAAGCCGAGAATTTTTTAATAGTATTGACTAGTTTAGCGGATCTTGCCGAGAAGACTGACTCAACAAAGCTGTCAAATACTGCAAAAAAGCAATAGAATGTGTTACATCCACATTCTAATGAAAAATAAAGTTCCTGTATTCTGTATCTAAAAAACCGGCCATGTGCGGTCCGCTCAGTGTTGAGTTCCATCGTCGCCCGTTGTAACATGCGGACTTAGAAGAGGGTTTTATGTATATTACAATGAACATATTAATTGCATCACGGTCAATACCGTTACAATAAAGTCAAAAAAAGACCCAAAAATTCTACATGTTTACTACCCATTTTAAATACTTCGGGAGTGATGTAAAGATTCAAATGACGTTATTGCGACGCACGCTATTTCGAAAAACTTTACGAGTGGTACGCAAGTTCGAAAACACATTGAGTCGAAACCGCTATATCGAATGATGTTGTCGCGAACACGCTGATTCGAAAAACGGTTTCGTACGTTGTACGAAAGTTTTGCTATCGAAATCCACTTTTTCAAATAGCGTATTCCAATCTGAATTTGTCTGGGGATCGAACTCGCACCCCAATAAAACCTTACCTTTGTACCTATTCGGTTTGGGCAACAAGAGCAATGAGAAGCATTATTTTAAGTTTTTCATCTTTTTAATTATCTTCAGTTTATTAATCAACTAATTAAAATTATAGGTGGTCTACTCATTACCAAAAGTAACAACAACACTGTCATATCAAGTGATGACAAAATGGTAGATTCAATATATTCAACCAAAGTATAAGAAATTAAAAATAAATTCAAGGCAACCTCCATTCATTTATTTTTATTGTTGTGATTGCATTATAATGAATAGGTACTGTAATATTCAAGTATCATTATTAGCTTATCAAAACGTGAAGCATGCTGGGGCTACATACCTAAATCATAAGTGCTAATATTAGTCATTTATACATAGGGCCTATTTCACCATGTCTGAACAGCCACTACTCTCTGAATAAATTAAAAAATGGAACAGAATATGCATGAAATTATCTCCCAAGTAAGTTAAAAAGAGTTTAATTGTAGTTGATGAAAGAGGCCCTTATTGGTATAGACAACTAGCTCAGTGTCAGTTTTATCATCGTAGCATTGATAGGTTTTTGGCTACCCCTGTAGCGGATAAATCACCGCACCTCAGGGCACTCAGGCAGGGAAGGAACAGGGGTGGGTTTTAGTCAGTAAGAGTCTGACACGCCCTCCCGCTCCACCCAGAGCGGGAGAAGTCATTGGATGATTTCTCAAACCCAAAAAAAAAAAAAAAACTGGGCCGCCCGTCAGCCAGGCTGAGTGCTGATTCAATGTCTAAAGGTAAAATGGAACACCCTCTTTACGAGGGGAGGTACTATAAAAAACCTTTTTCAAAATTTTATTGTTTCGTTTTCTTGGCGTGATTAATATATATAAGTAACCACGTAAAATTGCAGCTTTCTAGTACTAACAGGCTACGCCTCGGACAGTCAGATAGACAGACCGAAACGATGATGAAGATGGAAGGTTTCCTTGTCCTTGTTAAAACTAAATACTCTCTAAACTTGACTCTGGCTAAATGTAAAGTCAAAAGAAAAAAAAATAGAATCTTTTTGAAATCGATTCAAGGGGTTTACCTAACTTTAACTCTACCTATCATGTCAAAGTTGCACGTGGACAGACATTTCCACTACGTCAGTAGTCTGTTTTCTAAGCCAATGGAAATGGATAACTGCAGAGTTACGGCTATGTAGGAAATATTTATATTTGAATACCGAGGTCGATATATTTAGAATTTGAATTGAATAACAGTTATTGAATTCCCCATTTTTGTGATACAATATTGGAAAAGCATCATAGTTTTGTTGGTTTAAAAATCAGCAATCAACTTCTGTTTTAAATACGGACTTAGTTATATTTTGTAACATATAAAATCGAAAATATTGAAACTCTAAAAAGTACCTACACAAAACACATTACACCCCCTTATATGTACAATAAAAGAAACCGCCACATTACTTCCACTCAATTCCGATCCACCAAAAATTAATTGTGCGATCATCAGCTGTGAGTTAATACAATATTCAGTGAACGCGGCATGAGCGATGGAGAACCAACGACGCGACGTGTGAATCATTCATCCAACTGAACGCAGCCGACGTTCACATGGCATACATCTGCGGCCAATGCAATACACCACTGAAAAGTTACATCCAATTAGCAGAAACCGATGACGCGCGTACTCCATCCACCCGCTGAATTTGACAACTGCTGTCATAGTTTAAATTTCGAAATACCTTACTACCCGTTTATTTAAAGCTAGGATCGCAGCCAATGGGAATGCGCGAAAGTTTTTATTTTGTTTTATAATTTGTTGTGTGCTAGCTTGTTAGCTATTACTAGTTAGGATACAGTGTCAGTTACAAATTGGGTTTTTGCAGTGTTTGAAAATAGAATGTTTGCTTATAATGGGCCTGTGTATGTTTTGCAACTTTTCCTCACGTATTTATGTAAATAAGTAAATACATGCTCAACACAAACACTACAATTTTGTATAAATGGAGAGGCTTATGTTACGTAATAAATTAATACTTATTTTCTGTATCGATACAGCAAATTGAAAGCTCTTGAAGTGCGTTATAATATAAAAAAAATAAATAGGTACCAAAAAATAAAAACAATCTGTGCTATCTCCAATAGCAATGAACGTTCAAGAGGTCAATTCATGAGAAAATGTTTTAACTTATCTGTGGAAGAGTCTCTGCAATCTTTGAGACTTGTTATTTTGGTCATTAAGTGAAGATGCCCGATAAAACTTGCATTACTTACCTATACAATTTAATGGTTATGACTTATGATGCTATTAACATCAACATAACGTCACGCCTGTGTCCCTCGCAGGGGTAGGAAAACATAAATTTAAATTAAAATGGTAATTGGTTTCACCGTAGATAGGTACACACCTCTAGTACAACTGGTTCGGTTTGAAGTCATTTAGAAACAATTTAGAATTCATTTATTTATTAAAATTTTATACAAGAAAAATGTACAAAGGAGGACTTAATGCCTTAGGTATTCTCTACCAGTCAACCAATGGTAGTGGAGAGATAACATGGCAGGTGCATAAAATAGGAAAGTAGGTATAATTAGTATTCTGCCCAGGGGTTGTGGATAAATTCGAAATAGAGTTACCGCGCCCCTGGGCACTCAGGGCAGGGAAGGAACAGGGGTGTGTTTTAGTCAGTAAGAGTCTGACACGCTCTCCTGCTCCACCCAGAGCGGAAGATGTCATTGGATGATTTCCCACCCCACAAAAAAAAGGTATAATTAGTATTGGTGATTTATACCTTAGACCAAGTTAACCCACATCAGACAGAACCAAGGAAGACTGTGGTCAAAAAAAAACCAATTCTGAAAATAAAACCTGATAAAGGATCAACTCAGACCCTACCGTAAGGCAAACAAAGGAAGAATAAGCTAATAAATAATAATAAGTCACTCCTACAAAACTCCTTTACGTGGCCAAACAAAAAGTTCGCACACTTTTTATAGTACGACATGTAATAAGTTTTTCTTCAGATAACAAAAGGAACAGTAAAAGCAAATGAATTAAACCTGAAATAAAGATAACAAAGGAAAACAGAGAATAAATACGGGATACAGACCGTTGGAAGAAAATGTCAATAATTATAGTGGACATTAGCAATAACGGGGCACACAACCGCAAAAGCAGCTATTTTCTCTGTTTCACAGAAACTAGTTTTAAAAGCGGTAATAGTGGAACTGCGGTGAGCACAGGATTTTATTCTTGAACCTTTAAATATATTGTTTGAAGCGAGAAGGCTTTTAGAATAGAGGTTTGAATGTTTTTATCAGGCTGTAACATTCCACTGCAAAAGTCACCTGTCTTGTTTTGTAAAGAACTCAATCACGGCATTCGTGTCTGGTCTTAATGGGCCTCATCATCATCATCATCATCAGCCTTTTACTGTCCCCACTGCTGGGGCAGAGGCCTCCTCTATGTGAGGAGGCCTGTGATTATTTATAAAAAACAATCAAATGTTCTTATTTCAACATTTTTTACCCGGAAGAAGGGTAAATGTGGTTAATTTTACATTTACAGTGTTTTTGATACTTTTTGCTTTTTCACACATTGACATTTTATTTTTTGACATGTCATATTTACTTTGTAAAGTATTATTTTTTAAATTATTTATTGTAAATGTGGGTTATTTTTTTTCCTTTTTCCAGTAATTTTTAACGATATCTGACAGTTTGAGTTGTTTGACTTTTACGGCCTGCCCAAATGTCCATACTATGGTATTGTTCAGTTCGTTGAGCTCCCTAAAGTTCTGAGTTGAGCTACACGACACGATAACTGACAAATGCTGGCACTGTCTGGATTGCTAGAGACAAATTACTTTTCTGTTAGCATTCACGCTAACGCTCAGTACAAAGTGTATGGCAATGACATTACTGGACGTGAGTCACGTGACAGTTATCTCCGCAGGTTATGTCATTGCCATACAATTTTTACTAAGCGTTAGCGTGAACGCTAACAGAAAAGTATTTGGTCTCACTCTCACCCCCCTGGTCCACTCAAATCTACTGGCGCTTTCCTCAAAAGCTCATCTCAGACATTAACGTACATGGTTCTCGTATGTTTTGACCAGTTGTTCGATTGCGAGTTTTACCCCAAGCTCGATAGATGGCGTTGTACGATTTCGTCACATTTCTGAATCGCGGTGTCGAGATTCTCCGCTCATATTACATAGTGATAGAACAAAATAAATTTTTGGTACTTGCTTTGGAAACAGATTGTTTTATTTTATATCAGTCAGTCCCCGGGAAGTTGTCGAGTGCCGAACATTTTGGTCCTATCGAGTCGGATCGCGAAAAGTGAAATCGCGTCGACAAGTGAAGTGACATTTTTGTGACGTCTGGTGTGGCATAGAAACCAGTGGTGGATCGCCCTGAAGTGCCTGTAAAATCCCCGGTGTGTGGTGATTAGTGGTGATCAGCGGTGTTCAGCAGTGCAGCAGTGAGGTTTGCAGCCGGCTCCGCCAGGGGGCGCCACCAGTATCAACGCTCACTTCATACGGCAACGGCGACAACACTGCCCATAGAGCGACGAGACATCAGCAACGTCATCAAGAGTGTCGTCACAGACCGTGACGACACACTCGCAGCAGTACCAGCAGTGACGACAACGAACTCGCAGCAGCGACGTGTTTGGAGAGGTTTGGCAGACAAAACTGTGAGTTACAATCCCAGTGTTTATTATTTGGTAGACTTGTAAATTTTCTCAGTGAATTTTAAAGTTCAACTTAGTGCAAATTTCAAGTGTTTGAGACTTTTAAGATTTAGTAGTAGTTTAGACTTAGAATAATTATAAATAAAGTGTTGTGACGGGAAATCTATGCCCGATTCTGTTTAAGTCAAATAGGTTCTAAACACTTGTAAAAATTTACCGGTTTTTGTTTATTGACTTTGATTTTTCGTCTGTTGCATTCAATTGATTTCATTATTTAAAAACTCTGTAGCTTTGTACACAATGGAATCCTTAGGAAAATTGCAATTAAATAACAAATCAATAATAGAAAAAGCTAGAATTAACTTTAAAAAATCACCTAAGGATCGGCTCACACAAAGTTACATTGAAACGAGAGTAGAATCATTAGAGGTGCAGTGGAAACAATTTGTTGAAACGCATAGGCGCATCATAGAAAAAGCAACCGACGAAGAATTAAAAAAGAATGTTTATTTTACGGCAGAAACTTATGAGGTTACTGAAGAGTTGTACATAACCTATAAGTCTGAATTAAAAGAACACTTACTTCAAAGTAGTCCGCGCGAAAGTACTAATTTCAGTGAAAATAAACATTCTTATCAAAATAGTTCAAATGTGAAATTGCCACAAATTAGTTTACCAAAGTTCGCGGGTCTTTATTCGGAATGGGTAACGTTCCGCGATTTATTTACGTCACTTATTCATAAAAATGAAACACTGGATGAAGTTCAAAAACTCCATTATTTAAAGAGTCATCTCTCAGGCGAAGCAGAACAGTTGCTTCGACATATTCCTGTGACTGCGTCTAATTATAATGAGTGTTGGTCAATTCTAAACAAACGATTTGACAATAAAAGGTTTTTAGCTAACTGTATGCTCAAACGGCTTGTCTATCAATCGTCAATTACTAAGGAATCGTCGGCAAACGTCAAAACTCTGTTAGACACGACGGTTGATTGTTTACATGGTTTACGCAGTCTAGGTATTGATGTCAGCTCATGGGATGCAATTGTTGTGTATTTAGGCTCCGAAAAATTAGATACCGAGTCCCGTAAATTGTGGGAACTAAGAATAAGTTCAAATCCTAATGATGACTTACCTACGTTTGATGAGTTCAAAACTTTTATGGAGTCTAGGTTTAGAGCCTTAGAATATTTAGATTCTAAAGCAAATAAACAAAATAGTGCTCGTGATAATAATGCTAAATCTTTTCATGTCGCTTCTCAAGGTTGTGTATTATGTTCTGGAGATCATAAATTGTGTAACTGTAAAACATTTGCTAAGAAAAATTGTGACGAGCGTCGGGAGTTTGCACGAGCCAGTAAGCTTTGTTACAACTGCCTAGGAACAAGCCATTCCGTCTATACTTGTCGTCAGCATACGAAATGTCACCTTTGTAAGAAGAGGCATCACACACTGCTTCACCCAAAATCAACTGCCAATTCTGCGGAAATCGTTGATGGTTCAGCAGAGACGAAAGTGGCGGCTGCTAACGCAGCAACCTCTTCCAGTCAAAGCGATGCCAAACCCATTTGTTGTTTTGCGGATGTTCACAACCACGGTCTGTTAGCCACAGCCTTGGTCAATGTTGAGTCAAGAACTGGCACTGCTGTTGTTTTAAGAGCTCTGATGGATCAGGGCTCTCAAGTCTCTTTTATCACAGAGGCTGCAGTACAGTTGCTCGGACTAAGGAAAACACCTGCTCGCACCGACATATTTCGACTAGGCGATGATGAGGGAAACTCAATGCCCTCTAAGTGGATAGTTCGATTCAAATTGCAATCACGTCTAGATCCTACCTTTATTTTATATGTCGATGCTTATGTATTGAATAGGCTCACATCACATCTTCCTGAGAAGAAAATCTTTCAAGTATCGGCTTCGTTCTCATCCTTAAAATTAGCTGATCCGACTTTTGATACGCCAGGGAAAATCGATTTACTGTTGAGTACACGCGTAGTCGGAGAAATTTTATTGGATGGTTTAGTCAAGGGTCCGCCAGGATCTCCAGTCGCTCAGAAGACTAAGTTGGGCTGGATCTTGTCTGGCGAAATCCCATCGTCGTCAATTTCTAGGCCAGTATGTTACCATACTGTAGTACAGTCAGCGGATGTCAATGACCTTCTGCGCAGGTTTTGGGAGTTGGAGTCGGAGCCTTCAGTTAGTAGTGTGATCTTGACTGAAGAAGAACAAAAATGCGAGGATTTCTACTCTAAAACCACCAAACGCGATGCGACCGGGAGGTATATTGTAAAATTACCATTTAAAACCGATTCGCCCACTTGCACGTTTGGAGGATCAGAGGTCATTGCCCGCAGGCGCTTCATCAGCCTAGAAAAGAGATTGTTGAAGGAACCGGAATTTAGGATGCAGTATAGTACAGTCATAAATGAATATATACAACTAGGACATGCTGAAGTTGTCCCTCAAACAGAATTAGGTAAGAATGCGCTCTACTTACCACATCACGCGGTGGTGCGTGAGGATAAAAGCACGACTAAGGTTAGGGTCGTCTTCGATGCTTCTTGTTCAGGCCACAATGGTGTAGCATTAAATACAGAATTAATGGTTGGCCCAACCCTACAACCTGATCTGCGTCAAACTATTATGCGGTGGCGCTGTCACCCCATAAGCTTGGTTGCAGACATCGTAAAAATGTACCGTCAGGTCAAGGTTGCAGATGAGGACGCTGATTATCAGCGCATTCTGTGGCGTGACAATCCAAATGATGAACTGAGTCATATTCGGTTATTGCGCGTTACTTTTGGAACGTCCTCTGCGCCATACCTGGCGGTCCGGTCTCTACAGCAATTAGCTCGAGACGAAGGAAGTGACTTTCCTCTAGTGGCAGACAGAGTCCTTACATCGTTCTACGTAGACGATCTGTTGACGGGTTGTCAGTCTGTCGCTGAAGGGGAACTTATTTATCACCAGCTGAATCAATTGTTAGATCGTGGGGGCTTCAAGCTTCAAAAGTGGTCCAGCAGCAATGACGAATTGTTTATCAAAATGAATGACGATACTGCTAGGCAGGACAATATGGAGCTTAAGATGGATACGCTCACAAAAATTTTAGGATTAACGTATCAGAGAAGGTTAGATGAGTTTAGATACACTGTGCAACTTTCTCCGCCCGAAACACCCATAACCAAGCGAAAGGTTATCTCTGATATCGCTCGCTTATTTGACCCTCTTGGCTGGCTTGCGCCGGTGATAGTAACAGCTAAGGTGTTCATTCAACGCCTATGGTTAGCAGGATCTGAATGGGACGAAGTACTTCCAGATCACCTGTTAAAGGAATGGCTTAATTATAGAAACAACCTTTACCATCTTAGGGACTTCCGTCTGCCACGGTGGATTCACACGAGTCAACTCGACGTCTTACTAGAGTTGCACGGATTCTCTGACGCATCCAATGTTGCTTACGCAGCCGTAGTCTATGTTCGGTGTGTTGATGTTAGTGGTCGAGTTCATGTTAGTCTAGTTGCGGCTAAGACCAAGGTGGCCCCGGTCAAACAAGTGTCCATACCTCGTTTGGAGTTATGTGGCGCCTTGCTGCTTTCAAAACTTCTGCGAGAAGTTTCCGACACCTTGGGTATCTGTAAAGAAAAAATACATGCCTGGACTGACTCGACAGTGGTTCTCGCCTGGTTGAGCAGCCACCCCAGCCGCTGGAAGACATTCGTAGGTAACAGAGTGTCCGAAATACTTACCGTTATGGAAAACAACCAGTGGTCGCACGTCCAGTCCAGTGATAATCCTGCAGATTGCGCGTCGCGCGGCGTGAATCCTTCTGAGTGCGCCGACCTCGAATTGTGGACACAGGGACCTAATTGGCTGAAAAATAAAGAATTGACGACAGTGCTTGCCCAAATAGAAGCCTGTCTAAACTCCAGGCCTATTTCCACCATCAGCACAAATCCAGAGGATCCATGCCCATTAACGCCAGGTCATTTTTTAGTAGGCGAGCCTTTGCTTCTCGTACCCGAACTTAATTTTGAAAATTCTAATATTGGTACTTTGAGAAGATGGCAGTTGACTCAACGCATGGTGCAGGACTTCTGGCGTAGGTGGTCGCGAGAATATCTGGTTCAATTTCACCAAAGGAACAAATGGGCACATCAAACCGTAGAACCGAACTTGGGTGACGTAGTGTTGGTTATGGAAGATGATCTTCCACCTGCAAGATGGCTTTACGGTCTTATTACAGAAAAGCATACTGGCTCGGATAAAATCACAAGAGTGGTTACATTGCGCTGTAAAGGTTCTACGATTAAAAGACCTGTGTCGAAATTAATTGTACTTCCTATCACCTCATAAATGCGTACCTAGTATTTATATGTTTTTATTTTTTTTAAATCAATGTTAAGTATTAATTAATTGTTGCATAAGTTGCATTTAAGTTTAACATTAAGATTTTGTTTAGTTGTTTTTTTTTTTTATTGTTCACATACAGTCCACTATTGTTTTCACTTCCTCCCAAATCATGTGTTCTATTGTGGTGGGCGGTCAGTTAACTTTGATATATTTAACCCTAGTTCTGGACACTCTGTCCATAGTGGGCGGGATGTTCGATTGCGAGTTTTACCCCAAGCTCGATAGATGGCGTTGTACGATTTCGTCACATTTCTGAATCGCGGTGTCGAGATTCTCCGCTCATATTACATAGTGATAGAACAAAA
This sequence comes from Polia nebulosa, assembly GCA_951329385.1. Lineage (NCBI taxonomy): Eukaryota > Metazoa > Arthropoda > Insecta > Lepidoptera > Noctuidae > Polia > Polia nebulosa. The sequence continues at coordinate 15,907,801 of OX589588.1, read as the reverse complement.
TAAATTTTTGGTACTTGCTTTGGAAACAGATTGTTTTATTTTATATCAGTCAGTCCCCGGGAAGTTGTCGAGTGCCGAACACCAGTACAGATAGAAATTGTATGGCTATGAGACTTTGACCTCTGACTTTCTTTCGGTGTTTCTTCTCAGGGTAGTCAGCTAGGAAACACCGGCCTCATCTAGCTTAAACTGACAAAAAATATATATTGACGTGTAATGTTATCTATAACCTACTCGTATTTACAAAATAAAAATCATTTGTCTTAAAGACAGTTGAATTTGATGGATGAAACGGTTGTTTTCTTGAATTTAGAATCGGCTAATCAGTATTTAAACTAAACATATGGTTAGCGAGTTTTATAAAAAAAGCTGAATATGCCTCAGCTATTTTATTCCACTGCTGGGCAAAGGTCTTTCTGTTCCTCTTCCATACAACTCTGTCGTACTAAAAATATATTTGAATACTAATGTTATTCCATAATTAATTAATATATTATTTTGAAAACCATAGGTACCATTATAATTATTATGTACCTACGTGTTGATGACAATTTCAAATAAATGCTATAATTTTAAGCCTTAGTTAGGTCAATTTAGGTCGTTTTGTTAACACGTGTAAAAAAAAATATAGAAGTTTATAAAAATATTTTGCTTAGACTATAATATAGCTTAGACTGTGTCCATGTTAGTGTAGCCTACCAAAATAAATGACAAAAATATTTCACAGTATTACCTACTAGCAGGAGCCTAATCGTACAAAAACATTATGAATATAAATTTTCACTTCCACTAAAAATATTTCCAAGAATTCCCTCATACGAGCTCCGTAGTAAGCCTTTGCGGGTAAAACACAAAACATCGTTACGGGCAAACGTTATTACATTGTATATACAAAAAAAATATGTTGTACCTTCACTTACTTAAAAAAAAGAAAAGGGGTAACAAAACTATTCAGCCACACGTTTATTACATTGTTATTAAAAAGATAACATTTACGTGATGTAATTAATATTTATAATATAGCCTATATTCCTGGAAGGGTATATCGTTACTAAGAAATTTAAGGTGGATGTTCCGAAACGCCCGTCCATACCTTTTTGTTGGCATAATACCTGTTTGTTTAAAAAGATTCATGTTATCACTTTTCTACAATAAAATGTGCTTGCGATTGACTTTTTTAGGTAATAACTTATATTATTTACTGAGAAAAGCAATATTGAAATCCAGGCAAAATTGGACCCTTCTTTACTTGTGTGAGTGAGTTCTGACAAGCATTACCTTGCGATAGTTAAGAAATTTAAACGCTAGATGGCGTGCAGGCGATATTATATTTCTTATAAATCAAAAAATTTTATCAATATAATTTAGTGTGAAGTAATTTATTTAATTCCTCTCCTACCTTTCATTTAAAAAAAAAGACATAATAATTATAAAACTGACGACCTTAGACGACAATGTAATCAATTTATCACTAATTATTGTTGTGTGGCAAAAATAATTATTATTCGTAAGATAGGTTTTTAGTCACTCACGTCTGTATTTGTAAACGACACTTTATTCAATGGCACATGTTATTTTGCATCAATGTTTCGAATTGAGTGGATATTACTAATGTTCCAATTACACATAAAACAAAATAAACTAAAAATGTTGACTTAAGCGCCATCTAGCGGGGAAATGCCCACCAGCAGACCGTATGTTTCACCTTAAATAACTATTATTAAAAAAAAACATATCAAGATACTGACTAATTAAGAATTTGATAGATAACAATAAATTTATTTAAAAGTTTTTTTTTATTGTTACCCTACACTAGGAATTACTCCTGTATTATGGGTGCATTCACAAACATGTATTCTCACATAAACAAGACACCCAGACCCGGAACAACTATCTGCAGGTCATACAAATATTTCTTCCGTGCGGGAATCGAACCCGCGATACGCACCACAGCTCAGTCGAACGTTCAACCACTGCGCCAACCGTGTCGTCAAAAATGGATTTAAATGAAATTTTATTTTAAAATAATTATAAATTAAAACATGTCAGTGGTGTACTTATAAGTATTACACCCCCAATTAGTCAGTTACATTTAAGTTCTATAGAATAGGCAATGATTTTAGTGCCGTCAACCGTTCAGAAATCTAGACTCTGGGCTGCTACTATAATATTCCACATGAAAAAATACCCAATAAAGCTTTGCCAGATCTGAGAATCGAAGTCAGGAACTAGTACTCAACAGCAGCACTTGCGGCCACTAGGTCAACGAAGCAATTTAATTAGAAATATTCGATTAAATTATTTATTTTGTGGAAATCATTTTGTTAACGCTAGGATACTCGTATCTGCATTGTGGGAGTGTTCAAAAGAGTCACCGTGGCCCAGCAGGTGTAATCGCTAACTTAGTTGACATCACTTTGATAGGCACTTCGCAGTACATTGCTCGGTGGACTTCGATTATAATAGGCACTACGTGGTACATTTTTGTTTTCCTGTACGTCAAAGCAGCAATGTACATCAAAGTGCCTATTAAATTGATGTCAACTGAGTTAGCGAATATACCTGCTGGAAATCAAAGGGCAATAGATGGAATACGGGTAGGTTTTTAGTCAGTATGATTCTGACACTCCGTCACGCTCCGCCCAAAATGGGCGAGAGAAGTCATCGTCAGATGATTACCCAGCTTGAAAAAAAAAGTTACATGTCTTCGTAACAGAAACATGGTTACCCATGCCCATGCGTTTTAAGAACAAATTAATTTAGTCTAAATATTCATAGCAGAAAATTGACTGTTAAAACGACAGAGGGAATCTACCTAACTATCGATTACTTCTATTGTAGGTGCCAGATAAATGTGGAATAAACTACATTGACCTTTCCATAATAACTCTTCGTAGGTACCTGAACAATTAAGTATGCATAGTTGTTCATAATAAGACAATTTTAAGGATTACGAGATATGTTGATTCGGTACCGCTTTTCAAATTAAAAATGTGAATGATTGTAGGTGGGTTAATAACCGTTATTCCACGTTTATCTGGCGCCTACTATAGATAAAGTTTTTCTGCAACTTTCACTACAATACATGCTAGTAATGTAATAAAAAGCGTACTTTCTTTAGGTCCTAATCCAGAATATAGTGTAAGTACCCAAGTTTTATCGAAATCCATTAAAAATAATTATACACTCACGAGCAATAAACTAGAATCACTTCATCGTGCGTTGCTCAAAACAATTTTTTCCGGACGGTGGACGTCTAAATGAAAGGAATAGGAAGTAATACGAGTATGTTTTTTTTTTAATTAATGTGTTTTACCCCTCAATATTTTTTTACCCCCCTGGCCCTGATGACTGCCTGTAAATGGTTTTTCATTGACCAAATGAGTTTCCTGATGGAATCCTATGGGATTTCCTGCCACTCTTCGACTAAAGCAGTTTTCAGGTCTTCTATCGATGCCAGAGCTGGACATCTTCCTCGTACCCTCCTCTACAGCTCGTCCTAAATATGTTCAATCGGATTCAAGTCAGGACTGAGGGGCGGGCCAGTCTAGCGTGGGAATTCCGACTTCTTCCAGGTACTGTCTAGTCACTGCGGCAGTGTGACAGCGGACATTATCGGGCATTAGCAGGAAATCTTCGCCAATAAACCTGGCTTAGGGGAGCATATGGCTTCGCAAAATGTCATTGATGTATCTTTCTGTAGTTAGCTCCCCCTCCCCGACCTCCACCACGAACGAATATCAGCTCCGATTTCACTTCAATAGAAATCTCCACATTCTGGTTTCATCCGAAAACAGGACTCGGCTCCATTGCTCCATATCACAATCTAAGTTATCGCGAGTAAAGAAGCCCTGAAGCCGGGCCTGTTAGTTGGCTGGAGACAATTTGGGTCCCGTGGCTGGCCATATTGGGGTTAGTTCACTTCTTTGAGTCTTTGCCTCACTGTCCACTCGCTGACAGCCCTCCCTCAAACTTCTCTGAGCTGCTGCTGGACTTCTACGCCAGTCAGATGTCGATTTTGGAGATAAGAGGTGACAATAAATGGTGACAGTCAATCGGTCATCCCTCACCGAAGTGCATCGCTGTCGTCCTGATCCTGGTCTTCAGACTAACTTTCCAGTCTTCCTGAACCTTTTGTATACCTTCGAGACACAAGACTGGCTCAGATGAAGCTGTCGCGTGCACTGAGACAACCCTTGCTGGATTGCAATGACGACTTCAGCGGCTTCTACAGGTGCGGTTTCCAGTTTCTTTTAGTTTCAGTATTTCCAGTGACGTAAAAGATTGGATTAATGACCAATTTTCATAAACGCCCGCTTTTTATAGGGTTTCTACAAAAATTTAGGGGGACTACAAAAAAATATGCTGTTTTGTTTTAAAAATGTATGTCCTTTGTTTTTACGTTCCATGACACACGATCTTTAGAGTCTTTGGTTAGGATATTGAAAGAGGTTGAAAGCTAACAAAATTATCTTATAAACGATATCGTTCGATATATATATTTATAATATAAATGATATACCTTTGATGACTTTTGATGTACGTTATTTATATTCATTGCATAGAAATTTATTGTAAGAATTTGTTTTGAGCAACGCGCGATGAAGTGTTTCCAGTTTATTGCTCGCGAGTGTAATATTAGTTTCTTTTTTTTTTAATCTTCCTATTTTTTCCATGTCACCCATCCTCATTGGCCTTTCTGACCATGTTGTACATACAAGTAACCTGTCTGATTTCATCATCCCACTTTTCTGTGATTTATTTCTCTTTATTGGACTGTTCGAAACAGCTGACATTCTATAAACCACACGCACAAAACGTTTTGCGAACACATTCATTGTGCGTACAGCAGTGGGATTCCCTGGGAGTCTTTAAGTCAAGAGTGAATAGGTTACTTCTAGGCAAGCGTGCTCCATCTTCGAACACATCATCGCTTACCATTTTTTTTTGGCGCGGTGGGAAATCATCCAATGACATCTCCCGCTCTGGGTGGAGCGGGAGGGTGTGTCAGACTCTTACTGACTAAAACCCACCCCTGTTCCTTCCCTGCCTGAGTGCCCAGAGGTGCGGTAACTCTGTTATGAATTTATCCGCTGCCCGGGGGTGGAGGATAAATTCGAAAGAGTTACCTCGCCCCCGGGCGTGTAGGGCAGGGAGGAACAGGGGTGGGTTTTAGTCAGTAAGAGTCTGACACGCCCTTCCGCTCCACCCCAGAGCGGAAAGAGTCATAAGATGATTTCCCACCCCCCAAAAAAAAAAAAAAAAAACCCCTAGGTATGCAGGCACAGGCCACGATGGGCCCCGTTAGTGGTGGCTGACAATCATCTCTTTGAGGCGCGCGTGGAACACTACGCGCCGTCGACTCACGGGCCTGGTGCTGATCGGACGGCGAGCTACCCACTGCTCGCCGTCCGCAGGCCCGAGTCTTTTTTTTTCCGGGCCTGCGGTTGCCGGAGATCGTCTCTCGACGTCCTACGCCCAGTGCTTCACCTGCAGCGGTAGCGGTCGCGGGTGTGAAGGTCACTCCGTTGAGCTTCCCTCACCCGCCCCACCTGCGCCTTCGCGATCATTACTGCTTCGCAGAAGGAGGAGACGGCATCCCATTCCCTCTCGCCCCATACCATGTCCTGAACCAGGGCCGAGCGCGAGAGTTCGCTAACCATTGCTTACCTTCAGGTGAGATAGACGCGTGTCTATAAACGATAAAAAAAACAATGTATTATCTTGCATATTATCACTACATATTATAAAACAACTCCCCCCCTTGTCTAACTGTTTTCAATAAACTCAAAAACTACTGAACAGATTTTCATGCAATTTTCACCAATAGACAGAGTGATTCATGAGGAATGTTAAGGTGTCAAATTTGTGCCCGTACAAAGCTGGTGCGGGACGCAAGTAACAGAATATTAAAAACCGGCCAACTGCGTGTCGGACTTCGCATATTTAGGGTTCCGTACCAAATGAGGGAATTTCGAAGAAAAAATCTGGTTTATCAATATATTGATATTTTTTAGTAAAATATACGTACCAGTGTTATTCGGGTACGAAACCCTAAAAGAGCACCTTGTATAATAATATATTATTAACGCTTGTAAGAAAAAGGTCAGCCACCCCTCTGAACCTCCGCTAAATATTTTAAGGAAAAACATAAATTAATTCCGTCAGTATTAAAACAACATCAAATTAATTAATGGTAAATAAATGAAATATGTTCAAATTGTTACCAATTCATTAACCTGATTATTTTATAACAGAAAATGGAAGCTACTGTTTTAGTTAATTATTGTTTAGAAGATACCGTAATAAACCTGATATTGGAATTAGTAGCAAGTAAATTGAACTTAAATGTTTCTGTTGATAATTGTCTAGATAATATTGAATCTTTGGAAGTGCCTCCGCTGCCAGCGGCAGGCCTGAATTAGTTGCCAGCGCCGCCGGTGATTTCTGTGAATGTTTATCAAAAATTTCTTGAATTTGCAAGAAAATATCTTATAAGCAGTTAAAATGTTCCAAAAAGCCACAAATAAAAAAAAAATACGGCCAAGTGCGAGTTCGACTCGCACACGAAGGGTTCTGTACCATACATTTTAAAAAATAAACACGTTTCTAGTAGGGGAGCCCCTTTAATTTTTAATTTATTTTTATTATTTGTTGTTATAGCAGCAACAAAAATACACGTTCTGTGAAAATTTCAACAGTCTACCTATCGCCATTATTAAGATCGAGCAAAAGTATTCAAAAAAAGCACGTTTCTTGTAGCGGTGCTATAGTTTTTAATTTACTACTATTTTTAATATTTGTTGTTATAGCGGCAACAAAAATAAACATTCTGTGAAATTTTCAACAGTCTACCTATCGCCATTATTAAGTTCGAGCAAAAAAAGCCAAAAAAAACACGTGTTTATTAGGGGATTTAATTTTAATTTATTTTATTATTTCTTGTTATAGAGGAACAAAAATAAACTTTCTGTGAAAATTTCAACAGTCGCTATTACAGATCGAGCAAAAAAGGCCAAAATAAAAAAAAACACGTTTCTAGTAGGGGACTTAATTTTTAATTCATATTTATTATTTGTTGTTATAGAGGCAATAAATCAAATCAAAAAGTAAACGTATTCAAGTTGAATTTGACAAGCATACGTAATACTTGACTCGACGCCTTACACCTTACACACTTGGCTCTGGTCACACGTAACCAAACAGGCAAAATAGAGAGATGTAGTGTGCATTTTGTACTATTATACAAAGCTCGTTTGTGTTAGTTTTGATAAGCAGGGTAGACATAATTAAAAATAGGGACGTTCATCCGGCAATGTGTTCATGACGGTCGTAACAGTAAGCTAAGCCGATGACGCCTCTGCACGGAGTTCCTGTTGCTGTCTGCAGGATTTCGAGGAATCTCGGAGTGCCCTGCAGCCTGCCCGGCAGCAGTGTACTGCCAGTTGAACCGGCCCGGTTCCCAACGGCGTTATTTTTGGATGCCGACGCCGGCAGCGGAGGCACTTCCTAAATCTGAACTTCTAAAACTCGCGTGATATCAGGTTACATAAATTCTTTTACTAAGAGAAACCTATGTCATCTGCTGCGTTACAGGCTTTTTCAAAAATTTCAAAACTTTTTCAAGCAGTCTGATGCAGTTGGTGGAATTAATTTTAGTTCAATCACAGATTTGATGACACCAACTGCATCAGACTGCTTGAAAAGTAACTAGTTTGGAACTTTTTAGAGGTTTTTTGCAGTTGGTTTTTCTGAAGATATTTTTTTTTTCTACCTTTTTATTGAGTTTCTTTTTTTAATGGTCTTTTCGAGCCCTTTATTTTGATACTTCACAGGACTCATCATTATCATCATCATCATCAGCCTTTTAATGTCCTCACTGCTGAGACACAGGCCTCCTTTCTGTAAGAGGGTGTGGGCTGTAATCCACCACGCGGGTCCAATGCGGATTGGTGGATGTCACATGTCTTCGAATTATTGGTTCTAGGACATGCCGGTTTCCTCACGAAGTTTTTCTTCACCGTTTTTGAGAGCAGTGGTGAAGAAATAATTTACACAAAGTAAAGCGCCCGCCTGAGTTTGAACTCACGACCTACAACTTGTAAGTCGCGGCCGATACCACTGGACCACCACTGCTTCTTCACAGAACTATGACACAAAAAATACGTAAACACATACCATTTTTCAAAATTCATATGGCCTATGACATTTTGGCTGTCAAAACTAATCTTTTTTTTTAATTCATCTAGCCTTTTAGACTACAGACATACAAACTCTCGAAAAACATTAACCTCCTTTTGAGGCAGTCAGGTAAATCACACCGTTCTTGTGGAAAACGCCAGTGGAACAGAGCCGCGGGAAAGCCTAGTAGTTTTTTGGGATGAGGGCAGGATGAACATCATGAGTGCTGTTGTTAATAAAAGACGCAAGTCAAAACAAAAAGCACAAAGCAATTATTGTAAGCAGTAGGAATCTTTTTCTATCCAAGTAGAATCGCGCGAGCAAACTAATTTGTGGATGAATTTCTATTACTAAGCATTAACACATTTAAATCCAGCAAGTCTTAAAACTAGGAAGAAACCGAATCATAGAACCCAAATTACCATGCAGACGAAGTTGGTCTCCGTAGAATTAATATAAAATATCAGTGTCGCAGTGATCTTCGACACAAATTAAAACTTTCAGCAAAGACGTGGCCCCGACGAATTGTGCCGCTACTGCGCCGCTTTTCTGCCGCTTGTCTGCCGCTTCTGTGCCGCGTCTGTGTCGCTTTAATTGCGCCTTCTAGGGCTCGTTTACATTTATTACTACCATTGAAAAACTCTCCCGTAACGATGAATACTCCCTGCAAAGGCAAATATAAAATATTTTTTTTAACTAACCTTGTTTTGACCCATTAAGATAGGAGCGACTTTTTGTTCGTGTTATTTTCTTGGTAATGTTGGAACTTCGATGTGGAGTGAATTGGTTTGTTAATTTTTTAGTAGGCAGCCAGTAATTAGGAGATTTTTTATTTATTTTTGTAACATTAATGCTGTACTTTGCCTAATGTAATAAGTTACATGTTTAATTGTAATATAAATGTACTATATTATTTGAAAATCTGTTTTTGTGTAATATGGGAAACGTTTTGCCTACAGTCTCATTCTCTAATAAAACATTTTTTATCAAGCAAAATCATGATTTGAATGTTAGGTCTGCAAAGTTAATAGAGCCTATTACGCCTAGTTATAATAGATAACCTCAAAGTTAGAGAAACATAATAATCTCAAACTTAGGTAATGATCTTTAAACGTCACCATAAACTGTGGTCTTAACAATAAGATAAACTTTGAGTGCCACTACACACCTATCTCAACAGCGTCAGTAACATTTTGTAACAAAGTGCGGAGAATATACAATTATACACAGAAATATATCAAAATTTATCCAGATTTTCAAGTCCCTGAAAATATTTATAATATTCACATATTACAAAACAAAGTCCTCCGTCGCGTCTGTATGTCTGTTCGCGATAAACTCAAAACTTACCAAAAGGATTTTTATGCGATTTTCACCAATAGACAAAGATTCATGAAGAATTCAGGATGAAGGAAGTTCAGGTGTATAATTTGTATCCGTGCAAAGCTGCGGCGGGTCGCTAGTTTAAGATATTTTTAACACGTTTTTCTACGTTTAGTAAATAAAACTTAAAGTGCATTGGTATCGTTTAACTTGTACGACAACACTACTAGAGTCCATTTCACGAAAGAAGTCCCGCGGACAATTGTGGAACTAAATTTGACAGATGGGGAGATCATGCCATGTTGTCGTTTGTCGATGTTATCAAGGTGCGTTTGTTGTGGTAGATATTTTGTGAGTTTATTATTGGATTAGTGCGTTATAAGGTTTATTTACGATGCCAAAAGTTGTTATTATGTCGCGCGAATACAGCGCTGCGTCTACGGGACTTCTTTCGTGAAATGGACTCTAAGTTCCGTATGCCCGCCATCGACGTTTGCAAATGGCGCGTGACGTGTAGGCAAAGTTTTTCTAAAAGTATTTAGCAAATTAGTATAATGGAACGCTAATAAATATATTTAGCCTAAAAGCTTCCTAGGAAAGCACAATGTAGTCATTAATTCTGATTACCAAACTCACCATTACCCTTTATTTTAATATTTAGAGAAGAGTAAACGGCCAACATTTTTTCTCGGAACCGGACGATAAGTACGTTAACGTTAAATCAAATTATTACAGATCGATTGTAACAAATACTATTAAAAATCTTCCGGAGTAGGTTTGTAAAGGAAGCAATCGAACAGAAAGGAAAAACGGGCCGCGTTATTCTGCAAACAATACGGGGGCCAGAAGGTTTAATCTCTATGAGGTACAAATCGCCCGTTATGTAAATTGAATCTCTTGCAAATTTGAATAGCTTTCATAAGCCAATTCCCTCTGAATAAAAACAATAGAATACTCTTTCAACGTTTTAGATATTTCTCGAGGAGGAATTTATCTCGGATCATTAATTATTCAGAGTCGTATCTAGTTAGGGTGAGATAACATCATCTTTTTCGTTAGAGGTTGAAGGGCCTACCCATTTTGGAGCCCTAAGTCATTTCAGTATAGATACCTTCGATACATTTCACTCCTTTTATATTTGAATTTATTTGCCTCTTAGGTTTTGGTACCTACAAAATCTATTCCTAGGTCTTTCTCATGTTTTAGTCATACTCAATTGATTAGATATGAAGTAACTAACATTCGGGACATTTAGTATTCCTTGCTATTTAATTGCGATTATTCTTAGAACAAAAAACTAACTAAACGTTGAGAACTTGAGATAATCACCAGAAAATAGTAGGTAAATCACAAAATCATGTTAAACGGTTTTAGGGTTTTAGGGTTCCTTAGTCCTCATAAGGACAAGGATATAGTTTCGCTTGAAGAATCTGAAAAAAAAGTAGTGGTGGTACTTAGTATATGTAACGAACTTTGAAGAAAAACTATCACGACTAAGTTAGCTTTATTAGTTTAAGAGTATTAGTCACCCAACTTAAATGTACCTGTTTTTATTTTGGGGTTGGGAAATATGCCTATGACTTCTCCCGCTCTGGGTGGAGCGGGAGGGCGTGTCAGACTGTTACCGACTAAAACCCACCTCTGTTCCTTCCCTACCCTGAGTGCCCAGGGGCGCGGTAACTCTGTTTTGTATTTGTCCACGACCTCTAGGCAGAACTTAAATGTACCCATTGAGGAAATTTCGTACAAAACACAAAATCCTAAGAAAAAAATACTGCGGTGAGGTTGTTACTTATTTAATATTTAAAACGGGTAGTGAACATATAAGATTATGGAAAAAAAAACTTTATTTTATTTTATTTTAAACGACAAACCATAAACTCAATTAATAGGTATGTTCATACTAATAAACATAAATCCCCTTCTAAGTCCGCATGTTATAACGGGAGACTACGGAATCGGAATAAAGTAAAATTAAATAAAAAAAATTAAATAAAAAACTATTTTACAAAAAATACAACCGACTTCTAAAAATTACAAAATAACTTTATTTTCGGAAGTCGGTGTTTATATTTTGTTTCTTCGTTATATGACACCGACTTCCGAAAATAAAGTTATTTTGTATTTTTTAGAAGTCTGTTGTATTTTTAACCGACTTCCAAAAGGAAGAGGTTCTCAATTTGTCTGTTTTTTTTTTTTGTATGTATGTTACGCGATTTCTCCGTCAGTTGTGAACCAATTTTCAAAATTCTTTTTTTATCTGAAAGAATATACTCCCGAGGTGGTCCCATATAAATTTTATCGAAATTGCTTCAGCGCTTTTTGAGAAACTGAACAAAAACGGAAAATACGTGTACCTCGATGACGTTTTGGTGTTCTCCAAATGTTTAAATTTCGTTCCATTATATTGGGGTTTATAGTTCTGGGGTAAAACAACTAAAAAGTGAAAAATAAAAAACTTTTTTACAAAAAAAACAACAGACTTCCAAAAAAAAAATACACTAAAAATTAATAAATAACTTTAATTTCGGAAGTCGGTGTCAAATAACGAAGAAGTAAAATACAAACACCGACTGCCGAAATCAAAGTTAATTATTAATTTTAGTGTATTTTTTTTTTGGAAGTCGGTTGTTTTTTTTGTAAAAAAGTTTTTTTTTCACTTTTTAGTTGTTGTACCCCAGAAGTAAAACTAAATATTAAAGTTCCTCTCCTTTCTGGAAGAAAGTTCCTTTCTATGATCAGAAGCAGTATTTCCAATATGACCATGTATTTCCGTTACACCCTGTATAATTTATCAAGATTGCGTTCAGTAGATTACAAACGTCAATCTTCAAGATCCCCTCATTTTTCCGCTTGTTAGCACAGTCCACCATAAGACGTCAAAGCTACTCACTTGCTATCATTAGACGCTTTCACGCTAAGATGATAAGCATTTTTCTCATTTGAGATAATAACCACTTCACATTTTCACTTAAGATACTAGAAGCTCTAGACAAAATTATATTTGATTAGCGATACCGATTATCAAGAAGTACAAAATGTATGGAACTGAAAAGCGCTACAGAAATATCACAATATGATCAATCCCTTATAGTCTAAAATCCCAGAGCCTTCAGACATTACTAAAGTTTCTGATTAAAAAAATGTGTGGGATTGAACGTACGCAAACCTGATAACTTGGGCCGACGGCCAATATTTTTTTAATTTTCATAATCATTTATGTAGATCATTATTAAGAACTTTTTGCATGGAACATCATTAAAATCTGTACCTTGAGAAGAGCGTTGTTGGCTGCGCTAACAGTTCACTACTTTTGCAGTTATCATCGTTTTACTTGTTGTTCTTAGTCTGGTGTTATTACAGAGATGACGACTAATAGAGAAGTATGAAAGAAAAAGACATAATGCGCCAACCCCAAATAAATTGTGGTAAGGGCAGGACTTAGTCTTGTGTTATTATTCCGAAATAAACTTCTTATTATTTTTTTTAAATTATTTTTGAAAGACCGAACAATTCGTATAGCATCCTCCCAAATCACCGCTGACTTTTATTTTCATTATTTAAATTATACCAAATTATAATTGGCGAAATGTATAAGGTACATTTGTGTCTTACCTTTCCATGAGTTCAGACGTTATAATTTGTACTAGGAACTCGTCCTCGACAGCCGATGGAATTTCGTGGAGCATTTCCGCGACTGGAGCAGACTTTGGATTCAAGCGGCTCCTGCCCAATCTAGGGGGTCCAAACGCCTCCTGCCGGAGGCTTTACGTGGGGGTCGTGCGGTCCATGGCCCTTTACGGGGCACCGCCCAGTATGGGTGCGTTCCCTGCGGCGACAATCAGCCCGCCGGTTGAACGCGTCCCAAAGGATGATGGTCATCGCTGGTCCGGGGATACCGCACGGTCTTCGGTAAGGCGGCGAGCCTCCTTGCCAGATTGGCGCCATGGGATCTGGAGGCAAAAGTCCATGTGCACATATGGGAGTGGCGCGAGGAGGCAAACTCCGAAGCATAAATCCGCTACCGCGACAAATCCACACGGCGGACAGGGCTCCAGCAGGATCTCAACCCAGCGCCAGGCACGCCACAATTACGGCGAGAAGTCCCCTTTTTGAGGAATCGCTGGAGAGGCGCCACGGCGTCCTCACCTTCCACCTGACGCAGGTCCTGACCAGACATGGCTGTTTCAGGAGATTCCTGTTCCGGATAAGGCGGGAGGGAACGCAAAGCGTTCACCATTGTGTGGATCGCTCGGAGGGCACGGTGGAGCAAACGGTGGAGGTCTGCTCCGCATGGGTGAAGCACCGCCGTGTCCTCGTGAAGGCGATCGACGTTTGCGACCTCTCAGGTCCGGCTCTGATCCAGGCCATGGTACGGAGCGAGACAACATGGGAAGCTGTCACCTTCTGCTGCGAATCAGTAATACTCGCAGAGGTGGCGGGACGCATGAGGAAGAGGCAATCCTCGCACGATTACGCCCCTAGCCGCCCCAGGAGAAACCCTGATCGTCGGAAGTCGCAAGACGATTCTCGGCCACCGTAGGCGCAGGCTTGCGGACGGCGAGGAATGGGCAGCTTGCCGTCCGATAAGGACCAGGCCTGAGTCGACGGCGCGTAGTGTTCCACGCGCGCCTCAAAGAGATGTCAGCAGTACCTGACGGGGTCTGCTTGCCTGCCTGGGTCGCGGGTAAATTTGAAAGAGTCACTACGGCGCTGGCACGGACAACTGAAGGAACAAGGGTGGGTTTTAGTCAGTAAGAGTCTGACACGCCCTCCCGCTCCACCCGCAGTCGTGGCAGAAGTTATTTTATGATTGCTCTCGTAAAAAAAGGCGTTATAAATTGTATGACGTATTTATATACCAGAGGCCTATAATATACCCAGGCCTGCGGACGGCGAGTAGTGAGTGACTCGCCGTCCGATCAGCACCAGGCCCGAGAGTCGACGACGCATAGTGTTCCACGCGCGCCTCAAAGAGTTGTCAGCAAACAGGACGGGGCCCGTCATGGCCGATGCCTGCCCGGGGGTTGAGGATAAATTCGAAAGATTTACTTCGCCCCTGGACATTAAGGGCAGGGAGGAACAGGGGTGGGTTTTAGTCAGTAAGAGTCTGACACGCCCTTCCGCTCCACCCTGCGGGAGAAGTCATTGGATGATTTCCCACACTACAAAAAAAAAGGCCCATAATGTAAACCGACAGGTGGCAATCCGACAATTTTGTAAGTTTATTTTATACATAATTATCCTACTTTAGTTAACAGCATTTGTTGCAAACAAAAAATGACAATTATCGGTTTAACATTTTGACAAGTAATTAGGTATTTCGCCTTGTCAGGTATATTAAATAGGGCCCTCAAGTAAATTAAACCAGCATCGTTTTTCACCGAAAGCTGTTGTCGCTATTATGTAATTTAAACAACAAAGTGAAATTCGCAGATCCCCTGAAAATCCTTTAATCACCTCATATACTTCCGAAAATCGCTTCAAAGAGAGTTTCGTACCTCAACATATTATGTCGTTCTTAATAAGGCTTAAAAATTGCAATATTACATACTCATAAATGCATTAATGGGCTCCCGACTTCGCTAGAGTTCCGCGCAATAATCTGATTCATATAATTCATTATAACGTAAGTATATTTACGTGAATACAATATGGTTTTTCTTTTTACAATACATTGGATAGCGACATTCTTTTGTTTTAATTTCTTATTCATTTGCAAATTTTCTGAATTAATAGTTTGCATTTGAAAAATTGTTGTTTTTATCAGGTAAATAGTTAGCAATAGGCCGGATAGTTTTGAATTTTATGAACTAGTGGTTTTTGAAATATTCAATCAAATCGAGCTAGGTTAAATTTAGGTTGCAGACTTTAACTTTATACGCATTTTACGTTTTCGAAGTAGCTTTTTTTTTGTGGACTAGGAAATCATCCAATGACATCTCCCGTTTTGGGTGGAGCGGGAGGCCGTGTCAGACTCTTACTGACTAAAACCCACCCCCCCCTTTTAGGTTTCAGACTTTAACTTTATACGCATTTTACGTTTTTGAAGTAGGTAAACCGCAAAGTATGTACGTATATAGAGTAGATAATTTTCACAAATGATTGTAATTAAGTACATAGGTAGCTCATATCACTATTGCACACAAACCTGTATTTTAGAGAATAATTTACAACGGCTATACTACCTGTCTCTGATTCCATGTACATTCAGTAGTGAACTGACACTAAATTGGTTCCATTCACAGCTGAATGAGAAGATCAAATGCAGTCAGGACGAGGTATTTTCTCCCGTTTCAGTGCAATTACTCAACACAGTACAGCGTTGAAACTATAATTTTTGCTTTGTGAAGCTTAACTACGCAGTTTCTGAGGACCGTTTACTGACCCCTCTCTCGGATGCTACTCTGTTGCTCAATGAGAGCAGTTTGAGAAATTTCGGCTAATTGTTATGTTTGTAATGAGTTTTTAAGTAACAAGTTCGTTCGGCACTCACCACAATGACTTCAGGATTATACAGTGTGAGATCAGAATGACTGGTCAAAATATTTTAGGTGCATGCTGACTGTATTTCCCAACTTCCCGGACGAAAGCAATTTTCCAACAGCTAAAACTCGTCTGTATGTAAAAAAAATATATATTTTTAATCCATCCTGTAACTTAAAATACAGCATGTCCAATCTTCCTCGTAAAAAAAAAGCTCGGACTACATTTTTTCTTAATAGACGTCTTCTTGTTCCGCAATTAAAAAAAGGTCCAAACAGCTGGAATTACGACACTTCATTATAAAAAATATGAAAAAGCGGACAGTTACGATACTGTTGTCTTGAGCCCCAGATATTCAGGGTAGAGTAATAAAAATGAACAGAAGCAGAGTAGTTGTGTTCCACAATGACGGGGCTAGACATAGTGTCAAGTGCAGAAAATTATGTCCATTCATCCGGGGCTTGCGAGGATTATAAAACGAGGTCGCATCTTCAGCATCTGACTCCAACTGACGACAGTTTTAAGCGTTTTCAACATGACGTAAGCTTGCTAATTAATGTTTGTTGCTAAATATAGTTTGTTATACTTTATTTGGTAAAGAGCTTGGGTTTGGTGGCTTGCTGGCTTGGAGGATGACTCGTGGTAAAATTCGTTGGTTTAAGATAAATATTCTCCTTGTTTACGAACATTTTTAATACTTTTAAGAGCCTATGCCACCTCAGCTCAAATTCTAATTTCGCCCCCACTTCCCCGCGTGCCACTGCACTCTTTATCTCGCTCGCACACTTTTGCTCGCAGAGACGCGACACGCGCGGCCTTGAGGTCGAAGCGATTTCGTTAGAGTAAACTACACTATTATCGGACGAGTACTAAGGAATAAAATTACAATCTAATTTAATTTTAACTTGTAATTTTATGAATATAAAATTATATATTATATCGAAAATACAATTTCAATGTATCTATAAACGATAAGTTTCCAGTATAAGCTGACGTGTGTGTGTGCAGTGTGCGGCAAGCCTATAAAATGCGAGATCAGCTTATACTGGACGGTATAGGTGATGTCTAGCCGTGCACACTATTTTATTTTACCTACCTACTTCTATAAAATACTAGTCAAATGCGAGCCAACTTTGCGCTGTGGGTTCCGCCAATTAGTTTTGTAGTAAGTTTGCGTTTTATAGTTTTAGCCGTGTATGTATGTTATGTGACAGCCGTTTGCGCATGTAGGTAATTATGTAGGTTGTAGGTATATGCAAGTACCTAGATATACATACCTATATGTTAGAAAAATCGATTCTAAACCACTACATAAATTGTAGAATTTATGCAGTGGTTTAAACCGACTCTAAAGAGTCGGTTTAGTAGCAGTAGAGCTACAAAAAACTAGTCAAGTGCGAGTCACCATTGCACTGAGGGTTCTGTAGGTACATTGGCTTGGTAGTAAGTTTACGCTGTGCCATTTTAAAATCTTATAATAGGTAGCTTTCGCCTTGTATTACCACTTTCTTAGTTATTATGCATCTATATAAGAATGAATCGCCGAAATGTAGCGTATATTTTTCGAAGGACTTCACCAAATTGCATAATTCTTTTTTTGTTGTGTTCGTAATTCTCAGGACAAGGTTTGTATAAATATAAGGTAGGTAGGTATAGGTAGGATAAGTAGGTAAGTATGCAGGTAGGTATGTAAGTAGGTATGTATGTATCTAGGTACGTAGGTAGGTATGATAAATACCATAAGTTTATTTCAAAGTAATTAAAAATAGTCAAAATTAAATAACATTTATTTTTAATCGCTTAAATCTCTAATTTACATAGTTAGAACATGTCTGGGATTGCATAGCTCAGGTAACATGCATGTTTTATAAAAATGTTCTAATTTTAGTTCCATTTCAGAAATATTGGTCATCTTTCTATAATTTCGACTTTGATGTTTTTGTCGCATCCAGACCTTATTCCGAAAATACATTTTTTTTTGTACCGATGATATGTAATTGTCCTTGCACTTGTATATACCAAGGATGTTTTTTATTTACGACAAGTCCGTTTTGAGTTTTTCTCCAAAAATTTACTTCTATCTTATCTATATCTTAGCTTCGTCCAAAGATGTTTTGAATGCTGCAATGGGACGCTTGATTTCAATGATTGTGTATATTCAGTGAACAGCTCATGTTCTGAGGTGGTACTAGTGATCTGCAAGAAAACACAACATTCATTATAAAACACTTTTTTTTGGGGTATGTTATGTTATCATCCAATGACTGGCGTGATGGGCGTTGGTGGCTGCGCCAAAGTTTTAAACTTTTACAGCTACCATCGCTGTACATTGTTTTTTTATCTGCCATCTCAGACTTTTACTAACTAAAACCTACCCCTGTTCCTTTAGTTGCCTGTGCCAAGAGCCGCGGTAACTCTCTTTCAAATATACTCGCGACCCCGGCAGCATAATTTTGTCAACATGAAAAAATAATACGGAACCCTAAAAAGTCCAACATTATGAAAATTTTATCATGAATTCGCCAATTTCGTGATAGTACCGTTACGCGTTAGTACCAAGCGGTAGTGCCATGGGGGAACAGCAAATTTCGTGATTATCACACACGTATGATAGATAGGTACTTACAATTATATATTTTGTAACACATGAAGATTTGTTTCGTCCGAATTTATTTCTACAGTTTTCGGAGGTCATACCTCCGTCCGTCCGGTCCTGTAACAATCACACGGGACAAATAAATACCTACCTAGACCTCACATATTTTTATTTATGATTTGGCTATGGAACCCTAAAAATATACAAAAGAAGACTAAATCGTCCATAGAAGCAGACTTGCCCTATGAATAACAATTACCCACCCTACATTTTTATTGAAATACAAATTTGGTGATTTGGTATTTGATGGTGGACGGATACATTTCCAGTACAAGCTGACCTCTCATTGTACGGAATTCCTATACAATGTGAGATCAGCTTATACTGGAAATTTATAGCTTGATAAATTTTTTTTTGATTTTTTTTTGTCTTTTAAAAAAACGTTGCCCCACACTAGGAATATTCCTGTATCGTGGGTGCGTTCACAAACATGTAAATTCACATACACAAGACATCCAGACCCGGAACAACTATCTGCAGGTCATACAAATATTTGTTCCGTGCGGGGATCGAACCCGCGACACGCAGCGCAGCAGCCGAACGCTCAACCACTGCGCCAACCGAGCCGTCAAAATTATATAGCCATGTGTAGTAATAATAATAACAGATCAGTGTTTTATGGCCTACATATAGTTGTGTCGGATCTGCGCGTTTGTGAATGTGAAGATTTGTGTTTGTAATCGCACCGTCTCCGATTCAGTTGAAATCCTGGAGTCGGCAACATTATAAAAAAAAACAATTAGGTACTACATAGATACCTATTTGTTGTATATTGTCAAAACAACAACAAACCTATTTAGGGAACTTTTTATCTTTTTACAAAACTGGACACCCATTTTTCACATTTTTTATAAAAAAAAAAGTGGACACCTGGATTTCGCCTGAATCGTGAAAGGTGCGTTTACAAACACAAATCTTCACATGCAGTGGTGTGGCGAGTTGCCGCCTCTCTGCAAGTTGGGTGGGGTTGGTATCACGTCGCGTGTGTGTCTCGCTTTAATTTGTCAGACAGACGTGAGTGGTCGGCTTTACGACGAGCTATAGACAATTTAAAATGCAACAATCGACGTCACGTCAGTTTGACGTCAGTGTGTGTGTGTGTCTAACGCCGCGAGGCACAGCGCGCATCTCACCGCAGACTAAATTAATGTCTTAAAATAATATCGTCCCCGCAAATACGCTAAAATCCCGAGTAAATCCCGTAAACGTTGGGGATCCACCGGGAATAATAAATAACCCATATTTACCGCGTCCGTTAACTACTGAACAAGCATAATCAGGAGTGTTGGTGTGAAGAGAACGAGTGGCCACTCGACAATTCGACGTGCAACCATCGAGAACAGCCCGGAAAGTAAGGTACCACTTGTTTTACAAATTGTGAGTAGGGCCACATTCGCCGACTGCTGCCGACCACTCCTAACTTGAAGTTATACAGACAAATATAGGCAATTTTGGGCCAGCATTCCCTCCAAGTGCTTGGTCGTATTTACTGTTCTACATCCGCAGAGACCCACGGCTATTTAGACGCTTGGGCAACTCCATTAGATGGTCCTTTCGAGCCTGGATAGGCATCAGTAAAATTCAGTACAAATTAAGTACAAGTCATTACGGTAGGCACATAACTTTATTAGTGCCCCAAAATGGCGTCCCGCAAGCAAGAAGCTAAATTGGCTCAGCTTACCGCTAAAAAACAAATGATTTTCGAGCGAGTTAATCGCATATATAATGATTCCAGAAACATCTCAAACTATGATTCACGTTCAAATGAGACATTCTTAGCGCAGTCAGAAACAATTACTGAGCAATATAACAAATTTGAGGAAATAGTAGAACAAATGAATGAATTGCAATTCGAGATTGACCAAACCGCACCAGACTATTCGAGTCTATATTCTATTGAAGACTTATATTCTAATATTAAATATAAACGTAATCTCATACTTTCGAAAAACGAAACATCGGAACACAAAGTGGGTACTCGGATAAAATTACCGCCCATAGATTTGCCAACGTTTGATGGTAAAGCGGAAAATTGGCCCATATTTTATGAAATGTTTCGAAGCAATGTTCATTTAAATACCGATCTGGTTGACTCGCAGCGTGTCCAGTACTTGATCAGTAAGTTGACTCATGATGCCTTGAAGCTGACCGCGGGCATTGTTCCTACAGGTGATACATACAACGTTATGTGGAACAGTCTCGTAAAAAGGTATCAAGATAAGCGTAGTTTAGGGATTCATTATCTCAATAATATACTGGACATTAAACAATGCGCCTGAAATGCCGCGAGCCTCAATACTTTTGTGGAACGATATTCAGCGTCCGTCGCAGCCTTGAAGCAGTTAGACATTCCAGACTTACTGGATTTTGTTTTATTACACTGTGGTTTAAGAAAGGTTGACGCGCAAACTGTCTTACAGTTTGAATCACGTGTGAGTGAAAAAGAATTACCTTCTTTATGCGGAGTTTATAACATTCATGCAAGCATATGTTAAGGTACTACAACGCTCATACGGTAATAATTTACAGACGGAACCGCGCGCTAAGTCTAGTTCAGCGAATCATCAAACAAAAAATAATACCGCTAAGTCATTCGTATCGCGTAATGAACCGGTTTCGAATGGCAAATGTACGCTTTGCGATAAGGATGACGTACAACATCAGCTGTTCGATTGCCCGCAGTTTAAAAATATTAGTACACCGCTTGCACGTTTTGAATTTATAAAAGCAAAACGTGGCTGTATAAACTGTTTAAGTCTATCCCATTCTTTGGTTAAATGTAAGTCACGTAACGTTTGTAAAATTTGTAAGAAGAACCACCATTCTCTCTTGCATTTCCGAGAAAAACATGAGTCATTATCGCCCGAGCCGCAAGCGCCTACTAAGGATACATCTGTTTCGCTCACTACAGCTGTTAAAACTGGGTCAACCATTTTGCTAGCGACCGCGCAGTTATATGCATACTATAGCGACATCAGAGATAAGGAGGTGGTTCGGTGCCTACTAGATAACGGATCGCAAAATAATTTAATTACTGTGGACTGTTGTAAACGTTTGAACTTACCCATAATTAAATTACGCAATTCATTTTTACAAGGTGTTGGAATGTCATCGAAACCAATACACGGTTTTATTCATCTCAACATAGAATCTCGGTTTGACCCTCATACGAAGTTTTCGATACAAGCGTTAGTTGTTGATTGTATTACAGATAGACTTCCCGCGAAATTAATTAGATTACATAACAATGATAACATGTCATACTTAAGTAACTTGCAGCTCGCTGATCCGCTTTGGAACGTGCCGGGCACGGTAGACGTCGTGCTTGGAGCACAATTGTTCCCCTTTATTTACCTGGGAGACAGGGTCGAAACAGGTACCCGCGCACCCCCTGCTGTACTGACTAGCTTCGGTTATGTACTTATGGGTGATATTGATTGTTGTAGTAGTGATGTGACACACATTGCATCTTCGTTTACCGCGCAGGCCGACATTGAAGTCGAGTCAAATTTACATAAGTTTTTTGAGCTAGAGGAAATTCCATCTCAACGTTTTATTAGTCCGGACGAATTAGAGTGTGAAAATAATTTTAATTCTTCAGTCTTATTTGAAGACGGCAGATATTTTGTCGATCTACCTTTTGCGCGCTCACCCAGCGAGCTAGGTAGCTCGCGCGGTTACGCCCATCGGCGCTTACGTGCTCTCGAGCGTAAGTTCACGTTAATGCCGACCCTACGCGAGAATTATAATAAAACTATCGCGGATTATATAACTCAGGGGTATTTAGCGGAAGTGCCCGACTCTGAATTGGCAGAGGAGGGTTATTATATACCGCATCATGCCGTCATTAGACCGGACAAGTACAGCATTCGAGTGGTTTTGGACGCTAGCGCCAAAACTCACTCAGGGTTGTCGCTCAATGACATTTTGCATGTCGGACCTAATTTGCAAGCAGACTGTTTTTTGTTATTGCTTGATTTTCGTACATTCCCTGTCGCGATGACAGCGGATATAAAACAAATGTTCTTGCGTATCGGTGTAAGAGAGCACCACCGCAAATATTTACGAATCTTGTATCGTTTTAGCAAAGGTGAGCCTATTCGCACCTTTCATTTTAACCGCGTTCCCTTCGGACTAAAACCTAGTCCTTATTTAGCGATGCGCACATTGCGTAACTTGGCGTGTGAGCAAAGCGACCGCTTTCCTGAGGCTTCTAAATTGGTAGAAACTCAGTTTTACATGGACGACTACGTCTACTCTGTTTCGGACGAACAGACAGCTATGCGTCTATCCCGCGATTTAATTGTTTTAATGAAGGTAGGTTCCTTTGACTTAGTCAAATGGGCTACCAATTCACCCGCTTTATTAGAGATTCTCCCAGAGTCTCACCGCTTACCAGTTAATTTTTCTGGCATGGATAATGATGTCCATAATTTCAAAATCCTTGGATTAACCTGGGAACCCGCTGATGATTATTTTTCTTTGACAACAATCGCCGTGGATGATAAATGCACGAAGCGCGCGATTCTATCGCTAGTTGCCCGCTTGTTCGACGTACTGGGCCTTGTAGGACCCGTTGTGCTGTACGCGAAGGTATTAATCAAGGAACTTTGGTTAGCTAAAGTAGGATGGGATGAGGTTCCACCGGAATCTATCACAAATCGGTTTGCCGCTTTTACGCGCGATTTTCCTTCACTCTCTTCTCTAAAGGTTCCTCGCCACATTGGCGTCTTTAGAGAAGCTGTAGTGAACATCATAGCCTTTTGCGACGCCAGCTTTACTGGTTATGGCTGTTGTATTTATTTACACATTACCAACCCTACTGGTGATATCACTGTCCGACTCTTATGTGCAAAGTCCAAAGTCTCCCCCGCTAAAATAACAACGCTAGCGCGATTAGAACTTGTCGCCGCTTTACTTCTATCTAAACTTGTTCGCGTAGTCAAGGAAAAACTTTCCGCTCGTGTACCTATTACAGGTGTCCACGCTTTCTCGGACTCCACCATAGCTCTCTCGTGGATCCACTCATCTCCCCATAGATGGTCTATTTTTGTCAGCAACCGCATTGCTCAAATACAGGAAAACTTACCTGCCGCTTGTTTCCGTCACGTGTCCGGGAAAGAGAATCCTAGCGATTGTCTGTCTCGCGGCATGCTGCCGTCGGATTTAATAAGACACTCGTTGTGGTGGAACGGCCCCACATGGCTCCATCAGCCCATGAGCGAGTGGCCTTTAAAGTTCGCTCCTGCTCAATGTGAAACATTGCCGGAGTTTAAATCAAAGGTTTTTCTTGTAGAAACTTCGAATACTGAACCGCGTATTTTAGATACTATAGCTGACCGTGTTTGCTCATGGAATAAATTGTTACGTGTATTTATGTACATTCTTAAATTTACAAACAGACTACATAGTCATAGTTCTGTTGAAAACATTCAAACCGCCGAAAATTTCATTGTTCGATTAGTTCAAAGTTTACATTTTGCGAGCGATTTAAATTTAATTAAAGCAGGTGAACTTCCAGCTAAGAAGTTGCGCTGTTTATCTGTCTTCATTGATAGCTTCGGAATCTTACGTATTGGGGGCAGATTGTCTAAATCTGACTTACCGTATGAAGCCAAGCATCCCGCGCTTTTACCTAAACGCGACCGCGTAGTCGATCTAATTATCGATCACTATCACAATACGTACTGCCATACGGGCCCAGGGTTATTGATGTCCATTATAAGGCAGCGGTTTTGGATATTGGATGGCCGAACGGTTATACGTTCTCGTTGTCGGAAATGTAATACTTGTTTCCGTCTAAATCCTAAGCATCCAGTACCCAAAATGGCTGAACTTCCTGGATACCGCGTCCGTGATGCTAAAGCCTTTGTACACACCGGTGTAGATTTCGCCGGGCCGCTTGCTTATATACCTATTCGACGTAGAGGTCAACGTTCGCAGAAACTTTACTTATGTTTGTTCGTATGCATGGTGACTGAAGCCATACATATCGAGCTTGTTTCGGATCTCACATCTGAGGCTTTCCTATCCGCATTTAAGAGATTCATTTCTCGCCGCGGTCCAGTGTCTGTTATGTACTCAGACAATGGTACCAATTTTGTTGGCGCTAAGGCGCAATTGGATGATATTTATTCTTTTTTATTAAATTCAACTGTTCAAACGGATATTAAAAATGAGCTTCTTAAATCACGCATCGAGTGGACAAGAATACCGCCGCGAGCTCCACACTTCGGAGGTATTTGGGAGTCGAATATTAAGAGTGTTAAAACTCACTTGTTTAGAGTCGTAGGTAAACAACTTCTCACTTACGAGGAACTCTCGACCGTATTGGTGCAAATTGAGTGCCTTTTGAACTCTCGACCACTTAGTGTCATTTCGTCAGACCCACATCCGGAGGTACTCACGCCCGCGCATTTTTTAATGTCCAGTCCACTCACGTATTTGCCTTCTTCTGAATTGGCAGAAGAAAGCATAAACCTAAACAACCGCAAAAGGCTCTTGGATCAACTTGTGTTATCCTACTGGAATAAATGGCGAATTGAGTACTTGCACACGCTGCAAGTTCGCCAGAAGTGGTGCACTCCCGATCGCCCTATAGAGATAGGTACTGTCGTTCTCTTGGGTCAAGATAACGTACCTCCATTGACTTGGCCATTAGGTATCATAGAGGAAGTTTTTCCGGGATCGGATGGTGTAATTCGAGTCGCTTCAATAAAAACCGCGTCAGGCACGTATAAACGTCCTGTCACTAAGTTGTATCCTTTGCCAACTCAATAGATTATTATTACTACGTAATTTAGTTTAATTTAGTTTAGGGTTCATATTATACGTTCCAATGGTACGCCATTACATAGTTGTAATTTAGTTTATTCGACTTACCATAGTCAAGTCGAACCGCAATTCATTCTTAGGACACTGATAATTATTTTTCCCGAGCATTATATCAATGCGATGGTGTTTCGGACTGCTGCTTGGATTTCCCTCAAAGCTCTTCAACAAGTTAATGCTTACATATCATCACCGCTTCTTGAACCTCACTCGCTCCGCATAGATTAGCAGCTTTTGAAAGCTCCTGGACCTTTCAAGGCGGGGAGCATGGTGTGGCGAGTTGCCGCCACTCTGCAAGTTGGGTGGGGTTGGTATCACGTCGCGTGTGTGTGAGGCACAGCCCACATCTCAGCGCAGACTAAATTAATGTCTTAAAATAATATCGTCCCCGCAAATACGCTAAAATCCCGAGTAAATCCCGTAAACGTTGGGGATCCACCGGGAATAATAAATAACCCATATTTACCGCGTCCGTTAACTACTGAACAAGCATAATCAGGAGTGTTGGTGTGAAGAGAACGAGTGGCCACTCGACAATTCGACGTGCAACCATCGAGAACAGCCCGGAAAGTAAGGTACCACTTGTTTTACAAATTGTGAGTAGGGCCACATTCGCCGACTGCTGCCGACCACTCCTAACTTGAAGTTATACAGACAAATATAGGCAATTTTGGGCCAGCATTCCCTCCAAGTGCTTGGTCGTATTTACTGTTCTACATCCGCAGAGACCCACGGCTATTTACACGCTTGGGCAACTCCATGCAGAAACACCTGCAACTCCTAACGCAGCAGCCAATCACCTGCCACTGCACCAAACGTGACATGTTTGTAATCACTAATACTGTAAGTAGATAGGTAGCTATATACTTACTTCATTACGTTTATCATGTTTTCCAGTTTCTTTGCGCCAACCCTTTCGCTTCTTATTTTTATTACGGTTATTTCCCATTGCACC
The DNA here is from genome assembly GCA_951329385.1 of Polia nebulosa. NCBI lineage: Eukaryota > Metazoa > Arthropoda > Insecta > Lepidoptera > Noctuidae > Polia > Polia nebulosa. The sequence continues at coordinate 15,881,369 of OX589588.1, read as the reverse complement.
AACACTATAAGTATAAGTACTACAAGATTTGTATTTTACGTAGTCTTGTTGCGTAATGTGTGCTCTGAGCGCAAGCGACACAGCCCTCCCGTTCGAAAGCCGAAGCGAGACTGAACGGGGGCGTCGGGCGCCAGGGAACAAGCTTCAAGACGGCATAGTTTAGGTGATAGTTTAGGATTTTATTTTTACTGTGAAAATAATGGTAATTTAAAAATAAAAAACTTTGTAGGACCTGCTTTATAGTAAGTTCAGTTAGTATGCAAAGTTTCATGATCTAATTTTAAGCATTTTTTGAATGCTAGCGGTTTATTGTTTTCGGTTTAGAGGTAACTTTGGATTTTTTTTCTATCGAGAAAATTTTATGGAATCGTGTTTTTGAGGTTTATAATACTTAACATTGATCCTCAACCTTGCCATATATTTATTTCAAAATTAATGCTGCAGTATTATCGACATAACGGAGGATCATGCTAAGCCATTTGAGGTAACATAGACTCTTAAGAGTCTACTACCGGCCAAGTAGCGCCCTCATTGAATAAAAAATCATAGCGTAGGAAATAAACATTAAAGAATCCAACGTCACGTTTGTTACAAGGAGGATAAAGTATTTTTACGTTGTTAAAACAGGTCTCAGAATGTTTCCTATCCAAGGTAGTAGGCAAAAGTATCAGAAACGGCCGTTTTTGGTACTTTTGCCTACTACTTTTTTTATTCAATGAGGGCGCCACTTGGCCGGTAGTAGGGCCTTAAACATAATTTATTTATTTTTTTATTGTTTTTTGAAAGGTTTTCATAATAAAGCAGTTTGACAAATTTTCAGCCTAATATACCTACCAGACAAAATGTAATATTAAAATTAGTTAAGTATTTTATAAGTATACTAGTATAATAAAGCGATTTTTATTAAATTGAAATAACCAGACAAATAAAATCAACAATTTTAGTGTTTCAAATAATAATTTCAGCCAGGATAACAAATTTCTTCCTGATTTTCGGTTGCTAAGATATCTTTTACTTAACGTAACAAAAACAATGTTCCGTTTCATTGTGTCGGTATATACCTAATATCGTAATCTCGGAGCGCCCGAACAAAAAGGTACGTAACAGAATCTACACTGAACATCAGATCAACTTATTCCTGAACTTCGATAAAGAACATCGGCCTTTCACCTAAACTTGATAACCAACCCCCGATATAGGTATCTTTTCCTTAAATAAACGCTGGACAATAGATAAGTAAAAATATATGTGAAGAACAATTCGTATAAAATCAAGATTCTTTGAAAAAATAACTAAGTTAGTAGAGTAAAGACCCCCCGCAGACAGGTGCGATCCGAAAATGCGAAAGTTTGGTTGGATGGATGTTTGTTACTCAATCCCGCCAGAACGGCTGAACGGATCTGGATGAAATTTGGCACAGAGATAGATTATGATCTGGAATAGCACATCATTTATAATGTGCGTAAGTACTAATTCCACGTGGGCCAAGCCGCTTGCTGAAGCTAGTTTCTATACAAAAGGCTTGTTGCATCGTTATCGCATTATCGCGTCGCGTCTGTCTACAGGAGCCTTTACTCATCAGCCAAAAATTACACGGTGTACATTTTTTATGTAATTTCTATACAAATTACGCGACCTAATTTACCTATTATTATTATATTGGCCTTAGCCAATTATCATATATGAAGGCTAAATCTGTCCTCCTGAGGCCTTGCGTCATACTGGTATTACATAGAAAGGAAATAATTCGACACGCTTTCACGCCCTTACGTCTGAACAAATTTGAGTGAAACTTGGCACATGAGATACTATAAGATACGGTCTACCCTCTATCTAGCAAGCGTCCGAGGGATCGCAGTCCACTTAGATGGTCGGACCAAACTTGCTCATCCTTGGACACAAAATTCCATGAAACACTTCCCAATACCAATGATAGGCCCAGAGGGCGAAGCATCTTAAAGAAAATGACTCAGTAATGAGCAACACGACGCAAGGAGGAGGAGGTTGCTCCCCTTCATCATCATTATCCTGCCCTTGTCTCATGTAACTTGGGGTCAGTGCTCCAGTTTTATTCTTCCAGTCCTCCCTGTTCCTGACGCTATCATGCACTCCCTTTTCTTTCTTACGTCGCCCCACTTACGACTTAGATAAAAGATTCGCCGATACTAAATACTGTCGAACGTAAAGAAAAAGTTAATTCGTATTAAAAGTAAAAATCGGATAATTCGGAAAGGAGGTTCGAGTGATGCTGAGACCAAGAGAAGAGTCTGGATAATGTCCTCTGGCACTAATTAAAACTTTAGGAACAACGGGAAAAAGGGTTGAGAAATATGGCATTTGGCGGATAGTAATGGCGCTGTGGTCTTATTTAATTTCCACAGTTTTTCTTCTAGCGGTCTCGAATTAGAATATTACGGTTTGAGCTTAGCAAAATAAATGTCTCCGTTGTAGTTCGGTTAGCAAATGTATTGTCGGAAATGTTCTGGCCACATTATTAGTACATACTAATTCCGTGCAATAGAAGATTATACAATCAGATGAATAAGTTCAAGAATATCTTTAATGATAACATGGGCGAATGTAAAAGAAAAGTGGCTCATGGTTATCAGGATTAGACTATCAGGAAACTGAAGAACTGCTGGAAATAAAGAAATGAAAAGTATTTTTGTGTCGTATTTAAATATAAATTGTAAACCTGTCATCCTAAAAATACAAATAAAACAACTTTCACTGACATTTACGACATATCACACTACACACTTCACACGTTCACCATACATCATTCACTCATCACACAACACACATACCTCTGTCTCAATATTCACACACTCATTCACTCTTCTACTAAATTAGTTTTCTCTATTTTTGGTTTTGGAAGGGGAAATTTTATATGTACCTATTCGGTTGTTATTATGACTACTCTTTCTTTATATTTTAATATCATATCATTTAGGTGGGGACCTGGTGTCCTAAAGTACAGGCTTCGGCTTAGTTTTGGCACCAGTCTCCCACAGATAAAATATTTTTCCTATGTATGTCATTTCTAATAATACTTACCTACTGGAGTCATCAGGTTTTTCATTTTGTTTTAATTGTGGATGACAAAATAAATCATTTTATTATTATTATTAATAATAAGCTAGGGGTTACGTTCTTCAAGGAAAACGTGACAGCGACTATTACAAATTACCAATTCACGGATACGAGAAAAAAATACAGTGCCTTTTTAACCGACTATAAAAAGGAGTAGGTTCTCAATTCTAACATTTTTTTGTATGTTTGTAACGCGATTCTTTTTTTTTTGTTTGGTGAAGTATCAGATGTGGTCCCATTTTTTTTACCGCCTGCAAGAAAAGGGTTGTGTTTTTTTACGCGTATCTTGTATGTAATATTCTTTATTATTACCTCATATCTGCCAAACCGCTGCCTGGACGGATTATCATATTTAAGATGTCATTGGATGCGTCTAAACAGCCCAAGTGCCATAGGATAGGTGACGTCATAACAAAACCAAATATGGCGGCTGTAAGACACCAATGTTTGAAGTGGAAAAAAAAATTGAAATTTATTCAGAGATTTAAAAAAAAATCTATTTATAAAAATGTATACACAGATTCCACGTTATTGTGGTTATCAATCGGGATAACTTTACTTTGTAGTTTTGGTTCTGGGGTACATTGAAAAAAAAAACAACAAATAAGTGAATAACAAAAAACTTTTTTACAAAAAGAGAAAGTAACTTTTTCGGAAGTTGGTACCAAATAACGAAAAAAAAAACACCGACTTCCGAAATTAAAGTTATATTGCGGCTATGGTAAATCTTGTTCCTGCAAGAAGTAAAATTTTGGCTTTTCTATTAAGTCCGATTTAGCCTCAACGTGCTGTTGATAGTTTCATTGTACATATTAAGAAAATAAAACATTTCATTCCGTAAATATCAAGTCGTGTTATCACTGTTATCTCCATAACATGACTTACATTTTCATCTCATAAATCAAAAAGCTAAACATAATTGGAACCTTTTCATAAAACTGTGCGAACACCCAATTAATTTTGATTTATATCCGAGTGAAATCTGTTCAATCAAAGCGAAACTAGCGTAAACGTATTTATACCGTGAACTGCTGATTTTGTTTTTTTTCTGAGCTCCAAAAGGAAGTGGGGTATTAATTAATTCCCTCATCAATCATTTGCCGCTTTCTCTTGAACCCGACGTCACTCGCATTGTTAGAAGTAACAGGACCACGCAAAAATAAAATGGCTACCTACGAGTGCCTTGCTTTTTTTTCTCTCTTAGTTATAATTACTATGACTAAGGATTTACTTATCAAAAGTGAGCTCTGTTATTTCTTTTCATTTCGGAGTAATTACAGTTTAGGATTTGCCTTTGCCCGCCGCTCGGCGAAAAAGGTTGTATATTTTTTTACTGGTACTCTGGTAATGGCGAGACTAAGGATAGGCATAAATTATGTTAGATCCTTCGTATCATTAAGTAAGAGGTTGTTTAGTCTCGGCTGTACCTACATTATGTTTTGTAACATTATATACATACATTGATGCTTTTTTCATGCCTTATTCAGTTAAAAACATAAATTACTTTACCTTACATCAGATATGTTAAGAGCAAGCCAATTTACATGCCAATTAGCTGCAACCTCTCCGCCTTTGAGACATGCATTATTACATACACAATACGCTTATAACGATATGAGGTCCTCATAACAGACGGGCGTGCTCGAATATTATTATATAAACATACATGGGCATTATATCATACTGTATAACAAGCAATTAGGCATGTATTTGGAAATATTTGTACACAACACAACACACACACTGACACTAGAGAAACCTACAAAAGTACAAACTAATCCTAGCATATTGTAGGAATACAAATTGCGTAGGTACTAATTCTTATGAACACATGTTGTTGCATCTGTGTTGCATTATGGCGACGCGTCTGTCTGTGGGAGCATCAATATAAAACATCAAAATATCTAGCTACTACCTACTCATCGCCATGATATTAAAACAAATCAAAATACTACGAAGCGCTACAAACTACAAAGTCGTTATTGCCAAAAGGCAAATTAATTTCCATCGAAGGCTACATAGATCTATATTTATATATAAGAATTTTCTTCTGACTCATCCGACTCTAACTGGACAGGGAGAACGAAAACGTTTGCTATTTGAACGCAATCTTTCGACTTCCTGTCGAGTCGCCATCGACGCAATTAAGTACAGGAAGACACCTAATGACATCACACCCCCAATCTTTGTGTACACTAGCACCCCACCGTGCAGCCATCCCAATCTTTTGGTGTACATTTGTACCCCACCGTGCAGCCGTTAACAATACTTGTGATCGGAGATAATACGCCATTTTCTTTCTATTATGTCTTTACTAATTGGGTACGAAGAGTATTTATGTTTTATTAGTAACTACATTTTTCTTTTATTAGTTTTTTTTTTTCTGCGGCCGTGTTCTAGAACGTCCTTTAATTTGAATCGAGAATACTCAGTTTGCTCGTTTGAAATATAGTTGTAGCATTTGCCTAAAAACATTATAACCTTAGACGTGTCTATTGGTTGATAGAATATTAAAAACACCTCTGCAAGATGTTGTGTATTATGAATTCACCAAAGTTTTGTTTGAGGAAAGATTTTTTCATCATAAACTGTTGTTTTAATTATTAAAATGACTGTTAACTCCACAACTTTATTGTTTCAATAAACACGGGTCGGAATTCACGAAACCTCGTTCAACAAATTACTTGAAACAGATAAAGTTACTTGAAAACGTTTAATTCTTCTTATCTTCTCCTTGATTGTAGCAATTTTTGGCCTTTTGTTAGTAGGCTTTGTTCAGTAGAACCTACGTCAATTTTAAGTTCTACATAGAGCAATTTGTTCGTAATTTTCCTACGAGAAAAACAGATAAACTTTAAAATTATCTAAAGGTAACTCAATTAAGAATCTGTCAGAACACGTTGTTATGACCTGGCTGTAATTGAAGCCGTCTGCTAAGTTTAAAAACAGTTTCATTAACTCTTACAAAATCTAAAATGGAGGAAAATGACATTCATTTTCTGAAAGAATTTATTTTTATTATTCTCATTATAAAGTTTATGAAACTAATATTTTAGGAGGATACATAATCATCTTTTCTATTATTGATAGGCTCGCATTTGAGCACTATCTCACCTGATGATATGCAATGATGTGTTTGACAATGTAGCACGCTTGCCTATTCACTCGAGACTTAAAGACTCCTCAGGTGAATCCAGCTCCTACAGCTAAAATGGATTAATTTATCTTTTCCAATATTAAGACTGTTTTGTTGTGGGTAAATCGAGTTTAGTTGTTTACCAATGAACGCTTGCAAAAATCCTAGGCAAAATCCTTCCTCTCCAACAAAGAGTCTTAGGTCATAATACTTGCTATATATATCGTATATCAGTATAATATTTGCTTCATAAAAATGAATTACGACACATTTTATAGATGTTAACACGCTATTAAGGATAAATACTATTTTTAAAGGACAAGTTCGTAAATATAAGAAGCACATTTTGAAGGGACAGGAAATTCGGCCGTCTTTTAGAGGCCATATAACCTTGAACAAAATATACACCCTTACCAAATAGTAGGGACGAGACAGTTAGAAAAGAAGGCGCAATACAGCTGGCCATGTATTTTTAAATGTCTTAAGCACCCGAAAAATGTCTCGAGAAAATATAATAAATCTGCTGTGTACCGCCTTTTTGGGAAGGGTGGTGGTGCTATGCATCACCTCAGCTGGTAATAAACCCGTGCCAGACGATTCTACTCCATTCTTTTATTTCAATAACCCTCAGCTTGTTTGAAACTTTGAGTATTATTACACTCTTTTGAAAATAAAAAAGGAATGACGGCTCTAAGGGTTTACTGTTCACCGTTACTGAGTAATCTTTATAGGTGTAGATGGTTGATGTGAGCGGAATAGAAATGGAGTAGGTGTTAAAATTATATGTTTCTTGTTTCTATTTTATGGTTGCGGCTTTGATTTATGGATTTGAATCCGCGAGGGTATTTTTACCCGACTGTCTTAGAACGAGGGTAATGTTTTTCGAGAGTATGTATGTTTGTATGTATGTATCATCATCATCAGCCTTTTAATACCCCCACTGCTGGCCTTTTCTCTGTGAGAGGGTGTGGGCCGTAATCCACCACGCGGACCCAGTGCGGGTTGGTGGATGACACATGTCTTCGAACTTTTGGTTCTAGGACATGCCGGTTGCCTCACGAGGTTTCCCTTTACACTAATGTATGTATACATGTGTGTATATCTATTTCTTTGCCACGCGCTGTAGCACTAAACTACTAAACGGTTTGACGGATTTTAACAAATAAGGTTGATTGATTAGTCTTGTTAGTAGCTCCATTTATTTTTTACTGCGTAACATTTTTCTACGGCGAACAATATCTGACTGCTGAACTTATTTCCATCGCGTACTAATTATCGTAAGCTTTAATGTAATGTTCAGAATCCAGACGTAATATTACTATTTGATTGCCAATATTTTGTGTTGGCAGCAATCAGCTTAAGCAGAGATTTTTTGACTGTTAAGAGTCTATACAGAAATATAAATACCGACACATTATAAAAAAGGTTCTCACGACTAACAGCCCCACGCAAGTAATCTCATTACAACGCTGATTGGTTCTCCTAAATAGGTACTCAAGCAAAAACAAGACATGAAAAAGGGTAGTGCGTTTGATACAACCATCAAAACAAATTATATTAAGGCGAGAAAGTGCGATTCTTCGTCACGCGATCTCTAATGGCGTAATAAAGTTAGGAGAAGAAAACTTGGCAGCGCCACGGCAGCCGCGCGCTCTTTTGCGTATTTATTAACTCCACCACTATAACAAGAGCCACAGCCCCTCATTTCTATTACAATTCTTTTGAAGAAATCTTCAAAGTCGGCAATCGTTACAGCTCTATGTTAGTGGTTCTGTTGTGAAATCTGTTTGCGCTAAAGTCGTCACGCGCAGCCGCTGATGAGCCGTAGACGTGATATCACTCACTCGAACGTGACTCTCGCTTTATTTGAGATCTCGCGCCTAAACCTTAGTTTCACTAAAGATACACCAAGAATTTTACAATGATTTTTCACTGATTTGTATTCAGACCATCGCAGCTCATAAAAAGTAAATGTTTACCATTATTTTGATAGCTACTAGGTAAGAAATTTTGTTTCAAGCTAAACCTAAAATATGAACTCGAGTACGCTGTCGTTTGAAGTTTGTTTTACAGTCTTCATAAACTTTTTTATTTGCGGCGTTACGGGAATTACGAAATAATTACAAACATCTTAGTTTAAAGGCAGTATGCTACCCACTTTCAGGTTTTCTTCAATTAGGAGATTTAAGAGTTATTACGAAAATGAGAAATGGGAAAAGTTCATTCTTGTGGCCATCGAGTTTTGGCAATTTTTTTAATGAAGTCCGAAATTTCCTTTTTTGTGTCATGAAAAATTAATTTCCCTTCTTAATTTCTAAACACAAAACGGTCTTTCGAAGGGAATTTTTTAATAAGTGAACATTGTTACTTGGTTGCCATAAACGTGTTGTTTTATAAATTTTTCAGTCAATTTACATTTCCAAATTAGTCGTCATAAATAATAACGAATGCTTAGCTTGATTAAAAGAGTAATAAATATTTTAAATGACTAGTGGTTTTCATATTAGTTGGAATTAAACCTTAGGTATTTGGCCTGCCATAGAATAATGTATAACCTACGTTTTAGTTAATTAAGTCGGGTCCAGGTTAAGTTTTAAGCGTTCATTTCTGTAATACCGAAGGGAATGTGGGCCGACCCTATTAGGCATGTTTACAAACTAAACGATTTGATATCGAGACCCAAATAGCCCAAAAGCAAACATGTTACTAATTCTGTTTACATATAGGTAACTATTCATATCTTTGGTTAGCTCTATTAATATGGCAAACAAATTAACACTGAAATAGTAGCGGATTCTGAAGAAAGTCGAGCGTAAGAACTATAGATATCATTTTTAGCATAATGGACTGAAATGAAAGACGTTATACTCGTAGTTGGTCTATCTCACAAAGGTGGGTTGGGTTTGGTTGTGTGCGTAGGTTCACGTACACCTTTGTTTCAGTGTAAGCTCGGAGCGCTCGGTGTCAAAGAAAATAAGTTACGCACACAGAAACAATGTGCACGTGAATGTACACACACAACCAAAGCCAACCCGCCATCGTGAGATGGAAGGACTATAAGACTAATAACCGTATTTTAGGCGTTTCATGTTTCAGTTGAATATCCTACTAATAACATATAAGTGAAAGTTAGTGAGGATATATGGATGTTTGATACTCTTTCATGCAAAAGCTGTTGAACAAATTTTGATAAAACTTTACTGTAATGTAGCTTATACATCAGATTAACATATAGGCTATAAAAATCTAATTAGTTCGTCAGTTAAATAACCAAAAAATATTGGACACGTAGTTTTTGCTTTACCAAAGCAATAAAAAAATGACAAAGATAAAACGTATTCAAACGTTCAGGAGTGTGGGCTCGTTACGTCACTTTAGAGGTAAAACGTGTCGCGCCGTGTGACGTCACGCGACATTTCAACGCACTGTATCGCCCTCATTTTTTGTTTACGTGACAGAAGAAAAAAAAAATTGTCCAATATTGTTTGGTTATTTAACTGACGGAGTAAATAGATTTTTTTAGTAAAATACCCCATTGGGGGAAGTCCTTATACCACGTGGGCGAAGCCGTTGGCGGAAGCTAGTATGTAATGTATGTAGGTACGGTCAAATGTATCTGATAGTTGAATCGTATCTCCACGGCTCGTCGAGCTTCATTGACCCGGAGCTTTCCTGGTGTTCACCACTGTTGATTCTGGCTTTCTAGAGTTGCAGTGAGTGCTAAAGAGTGGCGGTTTCAAATTAGATTGGTAGTGATAAACAATTTATTTCTCATTCCATCCACTCCTACGATATCATCATTTTATTCCAGCCGAAAGACCACGTCCACTGCTGGACATAGGCCTCCCCCAAGTGTCGCCACAACGACCGGTCCTGTGCGTCTCGCATCCATCGGCTACCCGCACCAGGTCATCGGTCCACTTTTTGGGAGACCTTCCAACGATATAAATACCACTTTAAATTAATGGAAAAAACTGATTCTAAAATTTAGAATCAGTTTTTTCCATATATGTAGATAATGTAGGTATGTAGATAATGTAGGTAGACAAAATAGTTGAGGTATTGAGCTATTTCAGTATTGAAGCGCGCGGCACGAAATAATATATGTTTTTAGTCCTGGCGCGCACTGATATTTATACCCGAAACGTTAGATTTGCAAATGGTTTCAACACTTTATTGTCGTTTGAGTATCAATTTGTCTCGTATTTATTTCAAGAGGATTTATGATAATAGGTATTTTCTTAGGTAGGTGTTAATGTTGTTAAGATTTTTAATGTCCCTGAGCTTCAAGACATTGATATTGTGGGGATAGGTACTTAGGATTCCGTACCCGATGGGTAACTAACGGGACTCTACTACTAATTACTAAGCCTCCGTTGTCCGTCTATCTGTCAGCGGGCTGTATCTCACAATCGGTAATAGCTACACGGTTGAAATTTAATAAATTTAAAATTAAAGGAAAAATGCTAAAAAATATTTTTTATTATTTGTATTTATAGCGGCTATAGAAATACACGCTGTGTGAAAATTTCAACAGTTTACCAATTACGGATCATAAGATAGAGCCCAAAAAAAAACCAAAAAACACGTTTCTAGAAACGTTTTTAATAAATTCATTTTTATTTTTATTATGTTTTGTTACAGCGGCTATAGAAATACGTGCTGTGTAAAAATTTCAACTGTATATCTATTACGGATCATGAGATAAAGCCCAAAAAATAACCACGTTTCTAGAAACGTGTTTTTTTGTTTATTTTTCAGTTTATGGTAAGGAACCCTTTTTGTGCAAGTGCAACTCGGGCTTGGGCGGATTTTTTTAAGAAAAACTTTTCTATCAGTGATAACGTTTGTCGAATATTTAAAAATGTGTAGAATTGAAATGCGCTAATTAAATTTTATGTCACCAAACATTTTGGCATCTCGACAATCGCCTTCAATCAATAATCAATCTGCCTAGCTTTTCCCCAACTATCTTGGGGTCGGCTTCCAGTCTAACCGGATGCAGCTGAATACCAGTATTTTACATGGAGCGACTACCTATCTGACCTCCACAACTCAGTTAGGCTTCTGACGACCCGTAACGACTGTCAACGATCCACGATTAACAGCCGGGACCAACTGCTTATCGTGCTTTCCGAGGCACGCAGGAGTCTCGGTATGTAAAGATCCATGGACCAACCCATCCATGGACCAACTCTGGCAAGCGTAGCTTTACCTGATGGATCGATCCATGCGACTGTTATTACTTTAGCCACGAGCTCCTCTCGACAATCGCCTTCGACGATAGAAAATCATTTTGTTTAAAGTCCATTACTTTGTCAAACTATGTTATGTACCTACTTTGACCGAGTTGTGTTAAATTGTTTTTTTTTTTATTGTTTTTATTCCAACTTCTGGGTTCCATAAATGCCTAAAGTAGGAGAAGATAGAGCTTTCAGTTTGTTTTAATTGAGCCAAAAGGAATATCAGAAACGTCCTCCTACTTTATTTAATCGTGCAGAGATGATTTAACCCGTCAGCTCCCGTAAGGCCCTTTCGGACCGCGAACACGGAATACGGACCACTTCCCGTAAGGCCCTTTCGGACCGCGGGTGGCACGCGTTCTTTCAACCTCTATGATTACATAACGAAACGTCATATTCCTGTGGAAATTTTTACACACTCGGAGCGTGATAGTATCGTACTTTTACAAGCATTTCCATAGAGGAATACTGTTTTGAAAAAAATTTTAAAATGTTTTTATTTGCATGTTTATGTTTGTCAACGGCGGACGTCAATTTGTTGATATTGTGTGTTTTAATTAGTTTCGTGTTTGTTTATGTGATATGTTGTGTTTATATATTCATTACTATGTTGTTATTACGTCATTATAACATCGTTTTAGATAAATATTTTGAAAAATGATTACGTTATGACATTTCTTGTCAAGGTCAAACGGTTTTGTTTACATTGTTATTGTGAGGGTGAATGATGTGACTTTCTGTGTGTTTGAACACAGTTTGAAGGTATTTATTTATTGTTAGGTAGTTATTACATAGTATTAGAAAAAAAACGCATCACAAAACGCAACGCAAACGCAGTAACGTAATTTGAAAAAGCCGTTACTTGGTTTGGTTTTCCTGATATGAAGTTTGAGAATGAATAATAGGAAAATATTGTATCGGACTCTACAAAAAAAACATTGTTATTAAACTACTTGTATATTCATAGTATAACATGCAAAATTTCGTGTAAATTGATACAGTGGTTTTATCAGAAATGAACCTAATACGTGAACAAATACTATTCCCGCCAAATCGTTGATAACAGCATTTGATTAGAATTCAACTCTCGTAACACAAGTATTGTTTACATTTTATGATAAGGTCTGTTTATTCAACAACCCAATAAAAAAAACTTCAAGTGCCTAGCACCAATAGAAGCGTCAGCGAACCGTTTTATGTAAACAAAGTCATAAACATGTCAATGGCGGGAAAATAGCGCGGGTATGCCACATGTGCGAGTTTCGCGCGCGCCGGGCGCTGACGGGAACGACAAGTAAGGGAATTTCTTCATTGCTTCTTTGAAACACCCACGGTTATCGGGATACCAGCCTTTTATAAACTATTACCACGCGATACTGAATTTTAAACGGAGCCATTTCATCATAGACCTCACAACCTAAGTAAATTGAGTCTTTATTAAAAATAATAGCCAAAAGGCTTCCAACTACAGCTCTCATAAAATTAAAAAGGTCGTAATTAGCTAAATGTACCTACCTACGAGTAGAAGCGTGAGGCACTCATTATAAGTATAAAAACAACCTCTCTAAGGGTGCTTTTCTACCAGAGATGAACGAGGTAGCCAGGCGGGGTGGGAGAATACACAACGGACTCATTACAGCTGCACGACCACACATTTCGCACATGCTCTAAAAACTGTAATTTCACGAAAAAATGGATTTTCAGAAAAACGTGTTTTAATTTTCTTTTTTCCGGCAACTTAGTAATGTTGCACCATTATTTGAAAACCTGTAGTTATGGTGCTTTTATTGATCGGTAGAGTATCAAAATTAAACTGCATTTTTACCTCAATACCCGCTTTTTTGTTTTATGACAGTTTTTTAGAAGTTGTGCGCCCACATCTCTCGCTCATGTCTTGTTTTATGTGTGTAAAAATGCATGTAAAAGTTCAGATAGCTTTTTCCCACAGGAGCTGCGGAAAATGAATGAAAATGAATTGACCCATGAGTGGATATTTTCTCGTGTGCCTCGCTGCTTCCCACATCTTTGGTGTGAAAGCACCCTAACGGTCTTCCTACGCTTGAACATTTAAATTAAGTTCATAAAATCATAATGGCCATGGCTATATTCCCTGTAGAAAATAGGCAAAGCGAATTTTTGTCCAGTCTCCACGTGTTATTAGTGTGAGACCGGAGAACGGCCATAACATAACTAAAAAATTAAAAAAGTTACTTAGTAAACAAAAGGTAAGGCCAAAATATAAGAAAAACATTGACCAAACATCTAAGAGTCTCTCTCTTTCTGTGGGTGTCATGGCTATTTTTAGGGACCCGAAGAGTCTCTAAACAGACCTATTACTGTCACTCACCTGTCCGTCTCTGTCCATCTGTTCGTATGTCTGTCTGTCCATCGTTTTGTCAAAAAATTGTTCCGAAATTTTTTTTAACTTCCCATTGACTTATGAACTTGAAATTTGGTGATAATGTTTATTATTACGTACCTATATTTTACTAAAAAATACCAATGTATTGATAAATTTGATTTTTTCTTTGATAATTCCCTCATTTGGTACGGAACCATAAATGTGCGAAGTCGACGCGCACTTGGCCGGTATTTTTTCATCCCACGCTGTCCCGCGCCTGGCCAAAGGCCTCCCCCATATCTTTCCAGTTCTCTTTATGACTATATCAGAGAATAATTCAATGCCCATCGAAATTTAATGAAGTACAAACTTTAATGAAGCCCATAATCAGCTTCGATCGGCATACCAGATATAAGAGGTGATATTAACAAAAAAGATTTTCAGAAAAGCAGTTACAATAGAATAGAATAGAATAATACTTTATTGTACTAGTACATTAGTAGTTGTAGATCATAGGTTGGAACCCACTCATGCACTTTATTTTTTGTAAATTATTTTTGACTACTCCTGCTCAAAAATTCCGTCATTGTAGCGTACCAGAGCTGGGATAAAATAGCATAATATTATCCTCTATGGGGAAAAGGTTTTTTTTATAATTTTTGTCTGTTACCAACGAGTCTATCAAAACGAAAAAGTCTTTATTCATAAGTAGAATAATACCTAATGAATAAAGACTCCACTCATTACTATTTCTATTTTTTAAATTGTACTTAATAGCGGCGATCTCTTCGGCTGAATGCGTGCATTGCGTTGTGGCTACAGAAGAAATTAAAAAAAGGCATTGGCGCGAAATCTGTAGATATTTTTTCTAATTACTAATTGGTGACCTCAATTTATTTTACAACAGTGAAAATTTCGTTATAAAACAGACCCTAACACAAACCCTAATTTGCAGATGGAAGAAAAAGGAAAAGAAATAATTTTCAATATGTTGCCGTCAAGGTCACAAAGCATTTATTTAAATACTTACGAAAAGTTTATGAAGTAGAGGACAGAAAAACGAGTTGATTCGCTTACGGAAGGAGTTTTTCTTACGTATTTTGATGAACTTTTCAAAAAATATAAAATTTCAACCCTTTGCAGCATCAATTAAATGTTAAAAATAAATATACAGACAAGGCATAATGTCAACGTAAAGGAATATGTAAATTTGACAGCTTTTCTCAAGAAATTATCCACCGGCTACAAGGCCAATAAATCCAAAGTTTTCACGAGAAAAGATATCGAGAATTTCGTAAATAAGTCATCAAATGAAAAATACTTGGCAACAAAGGTATTGTACATTTGTAAACGTTTTTCTATTATTTTCATCTGGAAACTAATACCCATTTTCAAGCCATAAATCTGCCCAATACAAAAATAAATAAGAAGAGAAAATTCGTTAAAGTGGAGAATTTCAAAAAATTGTCAAATCCTACCAAGATTTACGGCAGACATGGAGTGACGGCAAAACGAGATTTTACTCAACTATCAAAACGGAAAATGCACAAGGCAAGTAACACGTAGTACCCTACACACAACTCAACATTCATCTCTAAAGTCCTTTACTGAAATTAAGATGCCTGGAAAAAACACATCATTTAATAAAATAAACTATTTATGTATCAGATTATTTTATTTTCTCACAATTGTAGTGAAAACTAGGTACAGTGTAATACACGACGCTAAAAATCCATTATAACTCGGTTTCTAATTACTCCCTCGCTAAAGCTCGGGAGTAAAACTACCTCGTGTACAATGGGTCATTTTAGCCCCTTGTATAGAATCTACTATTATCAGCACTGCTCTCAAAACGTTGAAGGGAAACATCGTGATCCCGGGAACTGGCGTATCCTAGAACCAAAAATTTGAAAGTATGTGACATCAACCAATCCGCACCGGGCCCGCGTGGTGGATTACAGTCCACATACTCTCACGGAGCCTGTGTCCCATCAGCGGGAACATTAGATGGCTGTATATGCTTTATTAACCGACTTCGAAAAGAGAGGAGGTTCTATGTTCGACTGTATGTATGTTTTTTTTATATGTATGTCCACCGATTTCTCTGTCAATTGAAGACCGTTATTAGAAATTCATTTTTTATCCGAAAGAATATACTCCCGAGGTGGTCCCATATAAATTTTATAGAAATTGCTTTAGCACTTTTTGCTCAAACGAAAAATACGTATACCTTGATGACGTTTTTATGTTCTCCTGGGTATAATAACTAAAAAGTAAAAAATGAAAACTTTTTTACAAAAAAAAACTACCGACTTCCAAAAAAATACACAAAAATTAAAAAATAACTTTAATTTCGGAAGTCGCTATTTTTGATTTTGATTGTGTTTGTTTTTATTACAATTTATGGACAATTATTGTCTGAAATATTTTTTTTTTGGTATCAAATAACGAATAAATAAAATACAAACACCGACTGCCGAAATTAAAGTTATTTTTTAAATTTTTAGTGTATTTTTTTTGGAAGTCGGTTGTTTTTTTTTGTAAAAAAGTTTTTTATGTCACATGATGATAACTGTGGGCATGTCCAACTGTGGATTTTGCTGGCAGAAATTTTGACGAAATAAGGTCAATCAACTTTCAAAAAGATCTTTAAAATTCCCGTATCATAGTAACAGAAGTCCTGTTTGAAAAAAGGTGATGGACGGACAAAGGCTAGACAACAAAGCAAGATTAATAGAGCCACTAGAAGACCTACAAACGGTAAAACTATATAAATTATGGATAGAAAAGGTACCCCTTTTTTCATCTCTTGAAACTTGTAACGTGTGAATATTATTTTCAGAAGGAAGGAAAGCTTACGTTGGAAAAACGTCACGAGAAATTACAACTATTTTATTAGATTTATTACGAAGTATTTCATTTTACATTAAATCTTGTAGGTGGATTTTGATAAACTTAGGTATGTAAGTAATCTATTGGTTCTATAGTATTCGTCAAACTTAATGTCGTCTGTGTCAATGCCAATAACTTCCAAACTGACAAATAAGTAGGTACCATACAGCCCTAAAAATATATACACAGCTTTCACACAGTTCTAAAAATCATTAAATGGCCTAAATTATTGTCGACTTGACTGTACCTGCGCGCAATCGCACTCGCAGCTAACTTCGCATACGCCATTAAGTTTGACGAATACTATACCAACGTTGTTTTCAATTTACACCTCTAAGTACTTACTTGCTTGCCAGCCCGGTAAAATACCCCAGAAACTTTTCTGGGGTATTTTAGTATGCCATGGGCTGGCAAATATTTCGATGGTTTGATAAAAAAAGTTTATTTTGTGAGACAGAAAAAAAGTTTATTTGTGAGTCGCACAGAAAAACACAAAATAATGTAAAATATTAACATGGCATGACAACTAACTAATTGTAAAAAATAACAACATAATAGCAATATACTCGTACAAATCTCAGTATTAGTTGCGAAATTTTAAAAAATAAATAACGCAGCGCTTGTTTACGTATACAGTGTATGGGAAACGCTTCCGAAACCGGCGACAGGTGATAAGTCTAGATATTTTCGATAGAATACTATAAAAAAATCTGGTTTTTTTTTTATTTAAAAACTTTTTTTTTTTGCATTTTGCGTTCACTATGCTGTGAGAACAGTTAAATGAAACCGTTATTTGCTATTAAAGACACTTTATTTCTTTACAACTTTAGCATGCAATGTATTCGTGAAATTTCAGCTGACGCTAGCGCATTAAGACGAGTTCGATAGGGCGCGCGCGATCGCCGACGGCCGCACGGCCTGCGACCCCACCGTCCACGTGACACCGATGTAGAGAGAAAGCGTACTGGAATCCGTTTGCATTTAGGTTGTATATAATCTACGTTCTGGCTTCGGAAGCGTTCCCCTTACACCCTGTATGTACATTTACTCGTAGTGTAGTCTTTTTTTTTTGGCAATAGTTTGCGATCAGCTTTCGAAGATAATATTTTGAGGAAAACTAGGATTCTACTCGTGTCTAAAGATCTACAGTTATTAATTGTAAACGCTCCTGTATACCTACAGGAAATGTTACAAACATCTTAAATAAGTACCTACCTAATATGAAAACACAAAACAGTTATAAAAGCAAAATGTTTTGCTCATAACACGATAATTCTCCATCACAGTAAATTTATAATATTTTGAAACCCCACAAAAGACTAATCGTAAACTAATTAAATACGTATTCCAACGAAAGATTTCAATGTCATTTCGTGGACATTTCTGAAAAATACCTACAGAGGCAAAAGCAATTTATAATAGTGACCAAAAGTGCACAGTAACAGGCAGCATTGCTGAAAATTGCATCCTAGACATTCAGCTTCATGATAAATGGTTCCGTCTGTCTTTAAGAATGTAGCCAGACGGCTAAACTATGGAAGGGACAAGTCATCCATCGTAATAATGTGACGTATCTGCGCTTTAAAGCGCTTTTGATGAAAAAATGCTGTTTTATTTTGTACTAGCTGTGTACCTAAGGTTTTTTGCACTTGAAAATGGAAAAATAACTGCAGTTGTTATGAAGCAAAAGTACGTTATAATGTGATTATATAAAGGTATTATTTATTGAATAAGCACAGTGCCATCCTAATAGAGATATTTTTCGAGATCAAAAACAACACCTTCAGTTGCTAATTACGAGACGCCATCGAAGCGTAGATACATCATCTGCTTTCTGAGCGCAACAAAAAATAAGAAGCAACTCTTATAATAGCGAAGCGAACTTTTTCCTTCGGAACGATTTCACACAAACTTCGTTGGAATAAATATCAGGAATATTTTATTATAATTTTCTCGCTGCATATTTCATGAGGCCTTATTGCGTCGCAATTACGTGGGGCTATCAATTAAGTACATTAGTCTGCCGAAAACACATGTAGCGTTCAAAACGTTGTTGTTTAAAAAACGGGTCACAGAACACAAGCTGCGCTGCAACCACATTAATAATTTATCAGCCACCATGACAGCTGTTTGCTAATAAACCGTGGATTCGCGCTGGAAATATTAATAAAAGCAGCTTGCAGCCGGAACTCGTCGGAACCGGCACGGACCGGCTCGGACCGGCGCGCGCCGCCCACGCTCTATGACAAATGACCAGCTGAAACTTTCATTTAGTTTACCATTTGAATTAAGCGACCAAAAATCGTTATTTAGGATATCTGTTTTGATATTATGGCTTTTAAATAAACAGCTCATTTCATAATATTAGAAATTAGTTAAATCTGTTTGGAATCGCAAAATTAATTTGATTATTTATTTTTATAACAGCCTAAAGGAGTCTGCCCACTACACCGTATCATACCATGACAGCACTAGAAACAATGAATGTCAAGCACGGAAATATAGGCGCAACCCACCGCGACTCACGGAGAGGCCATGCATGTGTGTTAAGCTTCACTTTGCAAGAATAAGTATGTGATTGTGTCCACTACAACCCACGGACACGCTACTCATCAATTGACGTCATTGGTATATGCGTGGCTTTCTCGAATATGGCGCTCACATAGCTCAACGCTATGCACGCTGTGCATGCGGTAAACACTCAATCTGCCTAGCCTTTTCCCAACTATCTTGGGGTCGGCTTCCAGAATAACCAGATGCAGCTGAATACCAGTATTTTACATGGAGCGACTGCCTATCCGACCTCCACAACCTAGTTACTGGGTAATACGATACCCCTTGGTAAGACTGGATGTCAAGACTTTCGGGCTTTTGACGCCCGTAACGACTGTCAAAGATCCACGATTGACAGTCGGAACCAACGGCTTAACGCCGTAAACACGCGCATGCGGAAAACACTATACACGAATATTAACCCACAACTATCGCAGTGTGAAGCTATACACCAAAAACACGTGCGTAGCCTCTCCGTGCGTCGCGGTAGGTACGCTAGTTGAACATAGTTGTGGGTGTGTAGTGTCTACTGCAGTGGAAACGTAGACCCACGTTATCAAACAAATGAATCCACGCAACTAAAATGCGCTGCGAGCCCGTGCACAGCATGCGCCACGGTGGGTCTGCGCCTTTAACACGACACGGACTCGGGTATTTGAATGAATGAACCGTGTGCTCACCATTTCACCACCTGCGTACACCGGTCTTGGTCACTGACGGAATAATGATGGAACAGTGATGGAACGGTGATGGAACAGGCTTGTCTCATACTTTTCGAAACAAATAATATTTTATTGCTTAAAGCGTTCATAGCATGGTCATGGTATAATACGGTGTAGTGAGCAGACTCCATAATACACTGCTTTGGATAACATTTCAACTCTCAAAATTATAATAAAACCTAGTCAAAAAATTTAAGTCATGCCCAGTAGACAAAACTCTTAACGAATCTGAAGAACACTATTAATTTTGTGATTTTATCATTACGTTTTACTTCACTATTGATACAGGGTGTAGCTTTCAAGTAGTCATAGTAAACTCCCAAAAAAAATATGGAATTTCCGTACAAAGTTATCATGATCATCATCATTCTCCGGCCCTTATCCCAATTTATTTTGGGTTGGCGTAACATGTCTGTTTTCTTCCATAATTCTCTATTAGTCGTCATCTCTGTAATCGCCTTTTTACCCATATCCTCTTTCACACAGTCCATCCATCATTTCTTTGGCCTTCTAATCTTAACATTCATACACAAGACTTTCCTCATGACATTTTCTTCATTCCTCCGCGTCAGCATAACACAACAACCGATTTCCACACAAATTTTCAGTCAGCGGTGATTTCCTCTTTGTGCAAAGTTATCATCAGCTGATCGAAATTAGTATGGGAGGATTTCTTTTGGGAATTTACTATGATTACCTTGAATAAAGTTTTTCATTTCCGTGGCCAGAAGCAGTATTTAAAATATAAACACTCACATCCGTTAGACCCTGTATATAAAATATATTGCCAAAAGAACCATAAAATATACAAGCGTAATTCAATCACTATTATTAACGTAAGCTTTTTCGCTGTTTTATGCAATCTTCAAATATAATTAATCGATAATGTACCAAGGACCGAAGCGAAGCTGCGTAATGTTGATTTAATATAGATAGTTAAATATAGTCACATTGATAAAGTATGTATAAGTTTTTTTTTCATCGAATAATTTAATCTCTTCAAAAACTATCCGACAGAAATCTTATATTTGTTGAAGATTATCGGCGGATATCTTAATTCCTGATTTGATAATGCAAGGAAACTTCAAACATAGCCTTCTTCATTGGCTGTCCTGAGACCATTACACCAATAAGCCAGTTATGTAACTTCTAATAACAATGAAGAATTTAATCTCTTCAAAAAACATCGGACAGAAATCTTATATTTGTTGAAGATTATCGGCGGACATCTTCATTTACCAGTTGTGTAACTTCTAATAATTCTACTTCTAAATAACGTAGAATCCATAAAGCAAGCCGTCTAAAACCGCCTTTCACGTCTAGTGTTCATAATGACTTAGCAATACGGAGAATATTCCCCGAATTCAGGCTTTACTATTAACACCCGCAGTTTCACACAACTGCTTCATACACGTTCAAAATGGCGCCTAAATTCGGCCTACACTGCCTTTTGACCATAAAATCGACTGAAAATGACGGCCGGTTCGGCAATCATTTTTGTTAATGAATAAATGAAAGCGAACGCATCTCCCAGTCTCTTTGTATCAATACCATGAACTCGCATACATTCAAACACCGTCGAATATTAGCTGAAAACCATTTAAAGCCACGATAAGTATACCATTTGGTACTAATGATACTTACTACTGCTAAGTACTAGGTAATAATGTCGATAATCGACATTTCTCCTCTCTACTCGAGGTATTAGCTTCGGATAGACGGAAACTATTCAAAGCAGCTAAGCTGACTGAATGTTAGTTGTTAGTAGCGTTTCATTATTACTGATTAGTTTTTTCACATGGTTTTGCTTCCGTCGTCTATTATCACAGGAATCGTCAATTTTACCGAGATAAGAAGAAATGTATGCACCTGATGACAGTGTGGTTTTCTGTAAGTGAGAGAATTTTCATAATTAAATAAGTCTTGTACTTTCAGACAAACAAAGAAACATTTCTTTTTATCGGTGGTTGAGCGATTGGCTACTACGACGTAATAAATATTTGTATGGCCTACAGTTGTTCCTTGTGTGTCTTGTGTAGGTTTGTAGGTTTACTTGTTTGTGAACGCACCCAATATACAGGATTAATTCATAGTGTGTGGCAACGTTTATTTTTAATGAAAAAGTTGATGTTGGTCATTGTTGTTGTTGAGTTGATGACGAAATTGGTCGAGAGGTGCAAATACGTTACAACAGTTTTTTTTTTATTGTTTGGGGGGTGTGAATCTTCCAATGACCTCCCGCTCCAGGGTGGAACGGAAGGGCGTGTCACACTCTTACTGACTAAAACCCACCCCTGTTCCTCCCTGCCCTGAATGCCCAGGGGCGAGGTAACTCTTTCGAATTTATCCTCAACCCCCGGGCAGACATCGGCCATGACGGGCCCCGTCCTGTTTGCTGACAACTCTTTGAGGCACGCGTGAAACACTACGCGCCGTCGACACTCGGGCCTGGTGCTGATCGGACGGCGAGCTACCCACTACTCGCCGTCCGCAGGCCCAGGTAAATATGTTACAGTTGCAATTATTATATGATTATAGATTTGGTTTAGTGTTTATGCTTGAGTTGGTTTTTAATGGCATGATTGAGTGTGCTAGCTGGCAAGTGGCGGATTATTTAATTTAATTTTATGATTATATTTTAGACGGCATATATTTATTTTTCTGTTTTACATAATGTTAAGATTGTTGCTTAGAATTATATAGATTCAAGTTCTTAAAACTTAACAGACAGATGTGTTGCTGGGGAGTTTGTTGGCCACTTCTTCTTCACAGCTAAAACACTAGGAAGTGGTGACGGGCGGGCGTTTTTTGGGGGACTGTCTTTATGTAGAACTTTGACGTTCAAAAAGTGCTGGTTCTCAGCCTAGTTTGAATAAATGACTTTTGATTTTGATTTTGATTTTTTTTTAATGGGAATAAACCTAGGTATGTTTCGTAATCATCACGTTTCGGGTTGATATCTTAATAAAGCTTTATTTTATCGCTTGCAACAATACGGTGCTTTGCGTATCATGTCTACTCCAGCGTGTACATCGATTGGCTAAAATTTTAATTAAGCAAGCACGCTGTTTCCGTCACATACGCTGATATACACTGCGGCTACTGCACAATACATTGGATGCGGTAGTATAACATAATAGCATTATCAGCCTTCATCATGCACCCACATGAAATCATCACAGCTGGGACTCAGATCTTCTGTCTAGGAGAGGGGATGGGCCGTAATCCACCACGCGGGCCCATTGCGGGTTGGTGGATACACGCCGATGCGGATGCGGTAATTACGATAAAAACCTACCTACTTATCGTATCCACTTAATACGTTACAAAGTGCCTCTATAGTCACGTCTTTTTCTCATGGAGGTGGGCAGAAACTACAGGATCACCTGCTACGATTCTTACCTTTTGTTTTTGCTTTGCTTACGTTCAAATGTACGTCATCTAATCATACATTTATAACGGTGGTGAGTATGACGTGTCTGGTCTTTCTACACATACCCTGTCGTCTGTGTACTTCCGTTTGGGTCCCATATCCTAGGTTGTTCTTTAAACCAACTAGTGTACATTTTTCTTACTCCTCTGCTGTTCTTTTCTGACTAAAGCCGTTGTGGAACCCAGTCAGACAGTTGAGTCTTTTCTTCGCAACTCGTCGAGTTTTCTGGCGGTCGTCAGTGTTGATTCTTGCAGTGTTCTGAAATATTGCCGACTTGTTCATTTTGAACTGCAAAATCCATCGACAAACAACCCACCACTTCTTTTAATCAACAAGTTTTTCTACGATTCTCATTTTAAAGTGGGTTTACATAACGCCTACGCTAGAAAGGCAAAAAAACACTTTATAACCTTTTCACTTTCCTTTTTAATATTTCATATTCCTGAATATTTTAATATTTCACTTCGCGATCGTTTCCCGGGAGACGATGATAGCCTAAAATTCTAGTTAGTGCGTTCACACCGCTAAGCGCCTTCGGCAAAAACACACAAAGTTTCATACCTTCGGGCTAAGCTAGAAGATTATATTGATACCTAAAAGGAATCACGTCTTAAATCTATCTCCAGAAAGCGAAAATCCAAAGATAAGTAAGTACTTAAATAAACTATTGGCCACAGTCATGTCACAACTATTGCCTTGACCGTATGCTTTAATAGCATATACTCCTATGTTTTTGTACAGTATTTTATATGATACAACAGAAAACAATTAAAATAATCTATTTCTGAAAACAGTAACAAAATTGGTTATTAAATGAAGCAGCAATTAATATTTCAAATCTTGGTATAAGGAAGAGTGGGGGAGTGGTGGGGTCATCTCGCTATCTCTTTTGTACGCGCGTAATCTAATGGCAGTGACGTCATACGTCAGTGTATGATTCTTTTTCTGTTACTTGATATTTCCCCCTTCCACTACACTTGAAAGATTTCTTACTTAGTTTTAGATTTTGGATAAAGTAACTTTTTGATATAAATAATGAGTCAACTTCCCTATTTACACGTTATCGAGTATCGCGTTACCCATTTATTGGGTTGTAGATATATTACCACTTTTTAACCAACTTCTTCTTCTGTATGTATTTTTGCTTTTTTTTTACGTAACAACCAATTTCTCTGTCAGTTGTGGACCGATTTTCAAAATTCTTTAAGTATCCGAAAGAATACATTCCCATATAAATTTTATCGAAATTGCTTCAGCGCTTTTTGAAAAACTGAACAATAACGAAAAATATGTATACATAGATGACGTTTTGGTTTCCTCCAATTACGACTATGTTCAACTTCCACGTTTCATGTTGTTGGGGTTTTTAGTTCTGGGGTATATACATATATATATATATATATATACTAAAAAGTAAAAAAAAAAAAAAATTACAAAAAAAAAACCGACTTCAAAAAAAGAAAATACACTAACAATTTAACAATAACGTTAGTTTCGGAAGTCGGTGTCAAGTATCGACGAAAAAAAATACTAACACCGACTTCCGTAATTATGTTTTTTTTTTTAAATTTCTTTCTTTGAAGTCGGTTGTTTTTTTTGTAAGTAAAAAGTTTTTTCCAGTGCTATTCAAGTAGAACCACAATTAACTCATTTGCATTCACAAAATTACCAAGTTACATTCAGTCTTTAACATGGAGAAAATTCAAGGCAAGAGACAAGATATGTTTTCAGATTTAGGTTCTACTATCAGTCTAAAACTTCTTGCCGTAAAAGCCCAACTTTAAATATTCGTCGCGATATTTCAGTGGATATTGCGCGCCATACTGATTTATCATTCGCGTGATGGTCCACATGGCAAGGCGCTGTCTCCACCGGAAAATATATGGCATCTTTGAAGCACAGAAAGATGGGTAATTTCATTGAATTTATGAACGTATCACCGTTGATATTGCGACGTTGAAAATTTGTACGTAAAATTGTGATAAACATTGTATTTAATGTTGTATACGGTTAGTTATGTTCATGTGGGTAGGAGGTGAAATATGATATGACTTTAATGTTACCGTGATAAATGTTTTAAAAAGAGATATGAATTTTGTTACTAGCACACATAAACATTAAAACCAGACTCTTCACGATTTGCTACCAACGAGTCCTAAGTTACTTTGTTCATATCGCTCGGAGACAACCAGACAACTTAGAAAAACTGGATTAAGTGGGGAAAAGTGGACAGAAAAAGACCGCGCGGGCGATCACCTACCCGCTGGTCAGACAGCCTCAGACTAGATCAATGAGTTAACAGGAACCGGTCTTCGTCTTCTTCCTCAGGCCAGTGATCACCACTGTGACCAGTGTCCTGAGAAGAAAGATGAAGAAGAAATCCTGAGTAGACAGAGTAACCTGAAAGCAGCTATTCAGTAAATCTTTAAAAGCTGTCCAGGATGGACACGCCCTCCAGCAATGAAGAACACGACTGAGACGAAGAGATGATGAATTGTTAAAAAATACTGTTAAATAAAATTTAGTGGTCAATTTACAGTCGACGTTAACAATTTTCTTTTGACTACGCAATAGCTTGTCATACTCAACCCCACTGATTCAAAACATGCTATATAGGTTGTAAAACTCTATGAAGCAAATAGGTACAATATATTTTTCAACTATCGGTACTCAATCAGGCTTCCACTGCACAGACAGAGCTACTTCTCTATGTACTTAGCTATCTCAAGTAGTCGTCAATACAGCATGATTAAGTCTTTTATAGTTTACAGAATCGATTTATCCCTTGCCGAGTTCCAAAGAATAAAACGCTTTTTATAAAGAACACGCTACAGCATCACACGGGTACAAATTATAGACCTAATAAACCTTCCCAATTAATCGCTCTGTCTAATGGTGAAAACCGCATTACAATCCGGTCAGTAGTTTTTGAGTTTATCGCGAGCAGACAGACATACGTGGGGCTTTGTTTTATAATTAACTAGCGACCCTAGCTTCGCTCGGATACAAATTACACCAACCCCTTCCTCATAAATTACTCTGTCTATTGGTAAAAACTGCATGAAAATGCGTTCAGTAGGTTTTGAGTTTATCGCGGTTGACTTTGTTTCATTATATGTACCTAGTGATAGTGATGTAGTGATCAGACACATACTCGATAACTAAAATATATTTTCAGACTTCAATCATCATCATCAACCTTCTAATGTCCGCACTGCTGGGGTGCAGGCCTCCTCTCTGTGAGACGGTGTGGGTATTCACCACGTGGGCCCAATGCGGGTTGATACACACTTCAGTAACTGTTCACAATCCAA
Source organism: Polia nebulosa (assembly GCA_951329385.1). Lineage (NCBI taxonomy): Eukaryota > Metazoa > Arthropoda > Insecta > Lepidoptera > Noctuidae > Polia > Polia nebulosa. Next base: position 15,854,642 of record OX589588.1, on the reverse strand, counting down.
GTAATCAGTGTCATATTTTCCTTCCAACCCGGATTCCTACCTTCTAATTAAATATCGTACGGCGTTATATTATCCTTAATCAATGTGTTAGCTCCGATTATCTCCAGGACACAATCGCCTGATGTCTGATATTAACACGTAATCCCGTCGCTATACTACATAATGTAATTAATATCGAACAAATGTAATAATTAATAATGGCAATAATACACGGTTCTACCAAATTGATTGAATGGCGGGTACAATGAACGGTAGGCTGGCATTGACCCCTATATTCCGAGTCCATCCAACGATTACCTCCAACTCGACTTCACGTCGAAACATCAAATTGACAGTTATATTACTAGCCTACCAGTCTACCAGCGGCTTCGCCCGTGTGAAAGTCGTAAATTATCCCAAAAGATTGCCGGGATAAAAAGTATCCTTTGTGCTATTCCAGACTATAATCTATCTCTACGGCAAATTTCATATAGATCTGTTCAGCCGTTCTGACGTAATTTAGTAACAAACCTTCATCGATTCAAACTTTCGCATTCATAATATCTCATAAATAACTCGTAAATATAGTAAGTTATAGGATGGCGAACTCGGAAGTATGCAACTTTAAATTAAGATATTTGCTTATCAAACGAAAATTACCGAAAAAAAATCATAATTTTATAGTTCAGGCTTTTCAATTTTGTATAGAAAGAAAGAAAAAATGCAGGCTAAAAAATGGACACAGCAAAAAAATTGCCTCAAATCGAAATGGTGGCTAAAAGAAGTTGTATTCATCGGATTTAGCAACTCTATACAGGGCTGTAACGGAAAGGTGTGGTCATATTTTAAAACTGCTTTTGCCCATGAAAACTTTCTCTAATTCACTAAAGAAGTCATTGTCAATTCCCAAAAAATGAATTATGCTTTCCATACAAAGTTATCATTAGCTGATCAAAATTTCTAGTTGTTCATAACGATTGGCAAGAAGCAATTTTTGGAATATGACTACACCTTTCCGTCACGCCCTGTATATTGACCAAAATCTAGAGTTTTACGTTGTCATGGCAACTTTGATCTCTGAGTTTGTTTCGGTGTTTCTTCTCAGGGTAGTCAGTTAGGAAACACCGGCCTCAAAAAATGTTGGCGTGTAAAAGTGTTGTTAAAACTTACAAAAATAAAATCATTTATCATTTAACTGAGTCGATAGGAGGTCCATAGGACTGATTTGGAATATGGGCCTGAGCGGCAAACTTGTTTTTAAAGTTCCAATTTGGTTGATTCCTCCAATTTGCAAGGCATAAGAGAACCGTGTGTGAATACGTAAAGCGTAAGATACGAGTCACTCCAATAAAATTAGAGAAAATATTAATTCGATTATCCTCTCTTAAGTGTCAGTAAAGATTGGAGTTTGGAGAAAACTTGGGTACTTACCTACTAATCATTATTAATAAGTTAGTAAAAGTTATATTAGAATTCTGTTATTTATGAGTAATGTAACCTTTAAGAAGTTTTGGCATTGATTTTTTATGAGACAAATGTAATTTATTGTGCAAGCAGGTGAAACACAAAGGTTCTAACTCTAGGTAGTTTAAAAAATCTTTCATAATAATATTAAAAAATACGCTTTTGGTATTCTTCTCAGCAAACGCTTTCATTTGGTACCCATATCATGGAAATGTATGAAAAATAACTAGTCCGCCATCTTTGGAAGTCCACCATATTAAATTTAGAATGACGTTACTTAAGCTGACCAAGACCATGCATTGTCATCCAAACTAAACATGTATGCAAAATATCAGCTCAATCGAAAACCTGAAAGTTGGTCAAAAACTTCTAAGATATTTTTTACATACCTAGTTAGCTAGCTATAGTAAGTAAGTTAGTTACAGGGGAAGCTAATAAAAAACATTTAAAAAGTAGATCCCAATATCTATGTTATCGTGTTAGAATGACGGATAGAAAAAGTGGAAAATTTGTAAATTCAGAACACATTAAGAAAGAATCTGTCAAAAACCGAACATAAAAGGTTAAAAAATCCCTTACAATATCAATATAATTAAATTCAAAATTTCATTTGCTCTCTCTTCACAATTGGTTGCCTTAATAATAAATATTGTTTATTTCCATAATTAATATCTACTTACCTTTAAAAGATTTAGAAAATAGGTTTTATTAAAAAGAAAACAAAACCATTTGATTAGTTAAAACTTTGATTAGCAGGTTTTAATTCAAACTGTTGTATGGAGAATTCGAATTTAGAATCCGCTAATCAGTTTTTAAACTGAGCCTATGGTTAGAGAGCATTATAAATAAGGTTGTAGATCTAAGATATCCACTAGATATTATCAAAGTCACTACAGATGAATTTCACATAGCTAATGCTACACGAATCATGGATAGAGATTTCCTGCAGACAAGTGTCGCCGAAAATAGAGTGATTACACAGCTGCAGGAAAATGGCCGACTGAGTTTACGTTAAAACGGTAATACAAAAGCAATATCCAACACTTCTAGTGGCACCCACAACAAAAGCAGGATATTTTGTAAACATTTTACTGCGTCCCAGTCTGTGACGATATTGTGGACGCTGTCGCTGCAAAATGGCAGTTTTTACTGCCTTCCACGAGACCGTTCGGTAACGTTACGTCCCGCCATACTTGTCGTTATACAGACAAATGTTCTTTAAAAGTAAGACTTTTTTTTCACTCATACACTTCTTACCCTCCTCAAGAAATTCGTAGGAAAAACTTCTGTAGTTTTATAAGCAAACGATGAATTAAGACGCTCAAGCGGAAATAAAGTTGGTTTAAAATATTTTACGCGATCTGATTTTCATAAAAGTGTTGTTATTTTTACGATCAATCTTTAAAGCTTGAGCTGTTTTTGCTGAAAGTCTTTAGTTTCTCAAACTAAGTGTAACTAAGGAATGGAAAAAGCAAAATGATGTTTTGAATGTTTGTAGGCGAGTTTTCACACTTTGCCGCCTCCAGACGCTCGTTAAGGTGACAAAACATCGTTTTCAGTTCCCTCTAACGCACGGCATCTCTGGCCAAACTGCAATTTTCTCACTTAGGAGCCATGGCTATTTGCAAAACGTGTGAAACTTGCCCACTAAAGTTGCACTACAGTTGAATTTTGTTTATGTTTATAGTATGTTAAATTATGTAAGCCTTAAAACTGTGTAACCTAACACTAATATTTAGAGTTTATGATATTTTAGAAAGCTTTTTTACTTGAATATTCTTGATGAAAGAATCTGAGAGTGGAAGGTACATAGAACTCTGGGCTTCGAGATGGGATCTTTCGACCGTGTCAAAATAGGTTTTGATGATCGGATGCTCCGTATTTCGATACGGAATATGCGACAAAATTATCAGGGTGTGTAACAAAGTAATCCTTGAACATGCTTTTAGTTTGGTTCTGAGATTTAAATTGTGTTAGTACGGTCTCTGCTATTATGCGAAATTCGGAACGGTTTTTAGAAGACAATGTATGTTTATGAGACAAACTTTAGACAGTTTTTTTATTATACCCTTAAACACGTGTTCCAAACATTCGGGTACAGCATGATGCTCATTTTTCTTCTAAAAATTGCAGTTGCGATTAATTTTTTTTCGTCCATAAAATGAACTTGATGGGAAAGCCTATACCCAGTTTTTTGAGGAATCTAGTATAGATCCCTACTTATCAGTTATCACTTCGAAGTTAGCGCGAATAAAAATCTCACTATCTATCATTCTCTTAGCCAAAGTTCAAACTAACCAAAAATTGACAACATTAATCTTCTTGACCTTCAACGTCAGCAAATTACACTATACAGATATTCTATTTACACAAATTCATACGAATATGAATTCGAAAATTTATGATAGTGGGCGCATCACAGTGTTCGGAACAACCATAACAAGAAACGTCATCACTTATTGTATTCAATCAATTAACATGCCTAGCCTTTTCCCAACTATGTTTGGATCAGCTGAATACCTGTATTTACATGGAGATATCAGACCTCCACAAGTCAGTAACTGGGTATCACGATACCCCTTATCAAGACTTGTGACTTGGTTGCTTATTACTGAGCTGCCCGCGTAATATGCATTGTTCGCAAGAATCGGCTGTCATTGCCCTAGGTAGTCCGCGACATGTGCGCTAGAACACGATTCGGCTGTCAAAACTATTGTCAGAATAACCTTATAATAAACCAAGTCTTTTTCCAACTATGTCGGGGTCGATTTGAAGTCTAACCGGATGCACCTGAATACCAGTGTTTTACATCGAGAGACTTCCTGTCCGTAACGTGTATTGCATTTGACAGTACCTACTTCTTTTTTTTAAATTTTAGTTATTTTTATCCAAAATCGAAAATTGAAATTAAAAAAAAAACAGTTTAAAATTAAGTTGGTCAGGAACTTATCAAATTTGGTGGAAGGAGTAAATTTCAAGTAACAAAAAAAAGATGCACACACTGATTTATGACGTCACCGCCATAGTTTACGTAGACAGCAAGATGTACACCACCCAGCATTTCAAATCCTACTAATATTATAAATGTGAAAGTTTGTGAGTGTGTATGTTTGTTACTTCTTCACGCTCAAACGGCTGGACAGATTTCAATGAAATTCGGTATTTATATAGCTTATAGCCTAGATTAACATATAGGCTAGCTTTTATTCCGGCCTAGGCGGGTAAAACCGTGGGGCGCAGCTAGTATTGGAATAAGGAAGAGTGGGTCTTCCTTATTCCAATATTTGAAATGCTCATTCCTGCTTAATTTAATAACCAATTATGATGCTGTTTTCAGAAAAAGATTAATTGTAATTTGTTGTTTCATCTAGATATTTTTCACGGGCCGTCAATTTCTGTTCGTATACGGTGACACTCACTAAGTAACTGGGTTGTGGAGATCAGATAGGCAGTCGCTCCATGTAAAATACTCGTATTCAGGCATCCGGTTAGACTAGAAGCCGACCCCAAGATAGTTGGAAAAAGGCAGATTGATACGGTGACACTTACTAAAACGCATGGTTTGTATGAAAATTTAGACAATACCATCTCCAACAGAGGCCGTAGCACCTCTGTGCTCTGTGGTCTCCATAGTTACTATAACTTGGTAAAGTTATTCGTGTCACTTCACATTTCAGAAGTTGGACCGCGAATAACGGTACAAGTTGAAGTGGTTAGTTGACACTTTGTTGCACGAGGTCCTAGCTAGGTGCAACTGCTGGCGACAGTATCGTCGCGGGCAACTTTGTGGCAACTTCCGTGATAAGCCGCCTACATACCGGTGCTAAGTAATGCTGACGTCACACTCATCAGTTAGCCGCGAGGCCGCGATACTTTTGTTTTTGCAAGTAAGTAGGGTAGTAGGGACTTGCTATGTATAGCCTTGTTCTACTAAGGAGATAGTTTAGCATAGATACGGGTGAAGTTTCTAAAATTCAATGTCTGGAAGTTTTCTCCAGTCGGTGATACGAAAATCGAACTTTGCAGTTTACGGTTTCTTTAATTTTAGAAGAAATAAATACAATTCCTGAACTTGGCTCATTGCGTTTGAAAGGCACTGAACCAATTCCTCACTGAAACATCGCTTCTGCTTCACTAATCGGATGTTGCTCAAGGCTAATGTTATTTTTCTGTTTGTTATCAGGAGGTATCGAGGTACCAGAGTTTGGGGAGCCCATCACGAACCTGACGGTGCCTATCGGGAGAGACGCAACATTCGAATGTATCGTTGTCAACCTGGGCAACTTTCGCGTAAGTATTACCTAATATATTTTGATCATGGTGTTTTAATGGGGTTTAATAACAGTACTTTAAGGCTCCTGCAGACTGGCATGTAAAGGGATGCGACACGACAATGTGACATTACGTTTTCATTGAAATATTTAAGGATAATGTAGCATCGCATCTGTCTATGAAAGTCTAACTAGCTTCCGCCAGCGGCTTCGCCCACGTGGCATTAGTGCTATTCTAGATTATAATCTATCTCTGTGCCAAGTTTCATCCAAATCCGTTACGCTGTTCTGGCGTGATTGAATAACAAACATCCAACCAAACTTTCGCATTTATAATATTCATAAAGCAGGATAGGAGGATGCATAAGACTTTTCACATAACTGGTAAAATGTAGGTGTCTACGCCTACGGGGAATAGAAGCGCAATATTAGGTGCCTACGTACTATAATCCCACACATCAAACTGAACAAATTCTACCACAACAAAAGATATTCTGCGAAACCTCTTCACTACAAAACCATTTTATTCACCTTCATCCCACCAACCACCTGCTCACATAACCGAATGGTTCCTTTAGTAGACTAGATTATTTCAACCTAAAATTTCAGCTTCAGCCTACAGGTATTTCACTATGGCGAACTGAATTAGTAATTCAAGTTTAAATCAAGCCTTTATTACTTTGAACAATCTATATTAATCGTCTGTAGACAAAAAGCTTGCTCCGTCCCTTGAACTATATAATAAAGTCGAGAGGCTGAATATTAATTATGTTAGTTACTTGAATGAGGGTCAGATCACACCGAGATGCGAAGCGACATGACGCTGCGCGCGGTTTTAGGCTACCGTACCCATAGGGTCCAAACGGAGCCCTGTTGCTGACACTCACGTGTCCGTCTGTCCGTCTGTCCATGGCCTGTCACACATGTTTTTACAGCCAAGACGGTTGGAGATACAGTCTTAAAATTTTCACAGTATGAGCATCTTGTTGACCCAAAGCCATACATATAGTCCAAAATACATTTGGTTCGGAACCCTTGTGTGAAGTCCGACACGCACTTGGCTAGGTTTTTTTAAGATAGCGACACAATTACCCTAATAGCATTTAGTGTTGGCATTTGGTTGAGCCAACAATAAATGCTATCATTTTATTGTTGGCCCAACAATAATTGCTATTAGGGTAGGAACTTTGTGGGAACCCTCAAAGAGATGATTGTCAGCCACCACTGACGGGGCCCATCACGGCCGGTGCCCGCATATCAGTAGCTAAGTAGCCAACCGCTTGGCTGTAAAACCTGTGTGACAGACGACGGATAGATAAACAGACAGACGGCCAGACGGACAGGTGAGTGACAGCAATAGAGCTCCGTTTGGATCCTTCGGATATGGAGCCTTTTTTTATTTTGATTTATTACTTTATCCCTTACATTTTTGACTTTTCGACATTGGCCTATCTAAGTATCGTCGCATCGCATCGCGTGTTCGTGTGACTTGACCTTAAGCTAGTCTGTTTTAGGCCGAATAAACTAGCGACAACAATAAAATTATTAAGTCTAAAGTTTAGTTTAGCGGCCGGATTAGCGATAGACCGCGATAGAGAGCTGGATTGTCTAAACCGCGTCATAAATAGCTTAGTGGGCTATGTTTAGATTTAAGGTACTCAACTCAAAATAAGCAGACTTTTAGTATTTAGAAAAATTGTTCTTAGTCGTGGTGTAATTAATGTAAGTCGGTTGTGTTGGATGTTCCTATTAGTAATGCTTTTGTCAGCGGCTTTGCCCTCTTGAAAGTCGAAAATTATCCCATTGAAACGTACTTTTGGGAAAATAATGTTCTTGTCCTGTACCTATACCAATCAAAGCCATGGTTTACCCGTATTTTACATTAATTAAAATCTGTTAAGCCAATACAATACAATTGAGGCGTGATTGATTAACAAACAGAATGTCGCACCTTTACCTATTATAAAGAGGTAAAATTTCTTTGTGTGTAGGGGGTAAACTCCGAAAGTACTAAACCGATTTTCAAAATTACCAGTAGAAAGCTGTGAGTGCTATAGGCTCTAAATGTTTTTGAAATTCACGTGGACGTAGTCGCGGGCGGGATAGGCTGGCAGTGGCTGGTTTGTATATCACCAAATAGTAAGCTGTGATGTAGACGTCGCGAGGGTACACTGTAGACTTAAAAACCATGAGGTTATAGCTACCAGGAAACCGATTCCGCTAGCGATATCCACCCCCCCTCCCTTCCCCCCCTCAGCTGTGCGCACAACTGCCCAGGGGTTGAGGATAAATTCGAAACAGAGTTGCCTCACCCCTGGGACTCAGCACAGGAACAGGGGTGGATTTTAGTCAGTAAGAGTCTGACACGCCGTCCCGCTCCACCCTAGAGCGGGAGATGTCATTGGATGATTTCCCATCCCACAAAAAAAAAAGCTGTGCGTACAATGAAAGTGTTTCCAAAACGTTTTGTGCGAACACAACATAAACTCGAACTCCGAACAAGGCTCCTCTAGTCTTATCCAAAAATAAAAGTTAAGAGAGAAAAAGTTACAGCAGTTCACAACAGCAGGCGCAATCTTAAAGAAATGTAGGTTACTACTACCTAAGGCCGCATGCGTAATTAATAAGTTTTGTTTATGTATAATTTAAGCGAACCCTTTCCTTATTTTTAACGTTTGTCTTGACCTAAAAATTAGGCAGATTAAAAAACTTCATACCAAAAAAACCTGTTCCTCAAATATTTTCCACGGAACAAACTCAAATCGACTCCTGGGCGTCGGAAACGCTCCCCATTGTTTTGGCAGGGTTCCTCTCTGCTATTACGGAAGAACAACCTACTTAATGTACTTATTTAATTAATTTACTTAACTGATTTACATTATTCAACGCAATGAATTTTGAAGTGTTGCTAAGAGGCCTTTCAGAAATAGGTACAGGTAGATATAGACCAACTGTAAAGCTTGAGACGTTTGCCTGATTACCAAGTGATACTCGTAATATTATTGTAATTTGTATATTTTGATAACCTTTTTGTATTTGCAACTCTGATACATTTTCTATAACGTAGTTCAGGTAGATATTTATAAGCCTTTTACCAATAATGTTGAAGTCGGCTTCCACACTAACCGCATGCAACTGAATATCGTTATTTTTCATTGATCGATTGCCTCTGTCGACTATACAGGGTGTAACGGAAAGGTGTTTTCATATTTTAAGGACTGCATCTGCCCATCGATATGAACAACGTTCAAGAAAATCTGAGGAAATACTCAAAAAATATTTTACCTCTCATACAAATATTGATCAGCTGATGATAACTTTGTTTGGAACGTCCAATTTTTTTTTTGGGAGTCTTCTATTATTGTTAGAGAAAGTTGTTAATTTCCATGGGCAGAAGCGGTTCTTAAAATACGACCACACCTTTTCGTTACACCCTGTATATTACGATGCCCCTTGGCAACACTAGCTGTCTGAATTTCGGGTTTCTACAAAAGATCTAAAAATGACAACCGGGAGAACGGCTTTGCTTTCCAAGGCATCCTTCAACATTCATTTTCATAAAACTACTATGATCCTTTTCTAACCTCTCATGTTTTCCAGGTGGGCTGGGTGAAGGCAGACACGAAGGCGATCCAGGCGATCCATGAGCACGTCATCACGCACAACCCTCGAGTTTCCGTCTCTCACAGCGACCACTCCACCTGGTACCTGCACATCAAAAGCGTGCAAGAAGAAGACAGAGGGCAATACATGTGTCAAATTAATACTGATCCTATGAAGAGTCAGGTAAGAGGTTCTTCTTTTCCCTTATTGGCATGAACCATGGAATTCACGTTGCTGTCCCAATTCTGGGCGAAGGACGTCCCCAAGTCCTTCCGGATATTTTTCTTTCAACTACGTATTAATGTTATCATTTAAAATCACTACAAAATCGATCACAAAGGACGTATTTTTTTGCTTATAACCAATACAGTGCAGAAATGTTATACGAGATCTCATGGTTGCACGGTTTATCAATGCACTGTTTTTTTTATTTAGATATAAATTTACCACAGAGATTTAAGATAAGATAGATAAGATAAGATAAGATTATTTATGTCTCCCGTTACGTTTAATACAAAATGTAGGCATTAGATCAAAAAGATACTGGCTGAAAATAAAAATCGATTTAATAAAACCAACTTGGTGAAAAAAAAAAAACAAATGGCGCGCATTTTGTTTGATAATTCATATTTAGCAACAAAAGTTAAAAAAATAGAAATAAACAGCGATAGTGACATCAATTCAACTCCAGAAAGTATAAAAACTGTTGCAAAAGAAATTGTTAATAACCTTTTGCAGCAAAATTCGCGGGATAAATATGTTTCATTAATTGAGTTTTTATTTAAGTAGGTATATATTATCGCGGTAGGTAGATTGGTAGTTGAAAGAAAAGTAGATTGCGCACCTTGCTAAAGTGAGTAATACATAACACTACTACGATGCAACAATCTACTATTTCTCTCCTACGCCGTCCAGCCTGCATGATACGCGTCCAAATCATCTTGCCACCTCTTTCCGATCCTATGTCTGTTAAATGTGTGGCTGTTATAGAAGGACAGACCTATAGTAACGAGGTCCAGTCCCCGCAACCCTCAGGCATGCTCGCGGTGAGTCTGTCTAGTGAATTCCTCCCATAAGCCATTCGCTAGTAGATTCCTGGCCACCGTAGGCGCAGGCGTGTGGACGGCGAATAATGGGTAGCTTGCCGTCCGATGAGGACCCAGGCCCGAGTCAACGGCGTGTAGGGTTCCACGCGCGCCTCAAAAAGATGTCAGTAAGCAGTGACGGAGCCCGCTAGGACCGATGCCTGCCCTGCCCCGGACTCACTGCGGCCTCTAGCACAGGCAACTGAAGGAACACGGCTATGTTCTCCCGCGCCACTCAGAGCGGGAGAAGTGATTTGATTATTTCCCACCCTGAAAAAAAAAGAAAATAAAAACCATTCACCATGATTAACTAGGGTAAACAGAACGTTTAAATTTTGATAGGTTATTTTAGTGTTCCCCATTTTAGTTTTCAAACTGGAAATATTTTATAATAGCTTGGTGGACGGATACTGGTAGGCAGGAAATGAGTTCCACAAAAAAAACCGTCCAAGTGCGAGTCGGACTCGCGCACGAAGGGTTCCGTACCATTATCTATAAAAACGGCAAAAAATCACGTTTGTTGTATAAGAGCCCCCTTAAATATTTATTTTATTCTGTTTTTTAGTAGTTGTTATTATAGCGGCAACAGAATCTGTGAAAATTTCAACTGTCTAACTATCACGGCTCATGAGATACAGCCTGGTGACAGACACGGCGCGTAGTGTTCCACGCGCGCCTCAAAGAGATGTAGTCAGCCACCACTGACGGGGCCCATCGTGGCCGGTGCCTGCATGCCTAGTGGTAGCGGATAAACTCTGAAAATGAGTTACCGCACCCCTGGGCACTCAGGCAGGGAAGGAACAGAGGTGGGTTTTAGTCAGTAAGAGTCTGACACGCCCTCCGGCTCCACCCAGAGCGGGAGAAGTCATTGCATGATTTCGCACCCCACAAAAAAAAAAAAAAAAAGCCTGGTGACAGACGGACAGACAGACAGACAGACAGACGGACGGACAGCGGAGTCTTAGTAATAGGATCCTGTTTTACCCTTTAGGCAGGGAACCCTAAAAAACCATTCACCATAATTAACTAGGGTAAACACCACGTTTAAATATTGATAGGCTATTTTAGTGTTCCCCATTTCAGTTTTTGAACTGGAAACATCTTATAAAAGCTTAGTGGAAGGATACTGGTAGGCAGGAAATGAGTTCCACAAAAAACGACGGTCTTAAAACCAATACTATTTCAGAACTTAAGAATATTGTAGTTCCAGGCGGTATCTATATACATACGTGAACTAACAAACTTTATACCCCTTCTTACGAAAATTACGCGGACGGAGGAGACTGAAATTTTTCATAGTTATAGTTTATTTGGAGAAAGAGTGCAGAAAGGAAAGGGAAGGTATAATATGCAATATAAATAAATTAAATGAATAACAAAAAACATTACGCACACTACCATGCTTTTGACACGTATATGTATACTCTTTTGGTTATGGTTCGCAGTCATGTCATGTCATGTTAATGTCTCTGACAATAAAACCTTAACGGTCGAATTTCAACCACCGGGCTAAATAAGTTACTTCTGCTGGCTTGGTCAAAATCACTTTGACTATCTTATAATAAAAAATCGTGCAAAATAAAAATATAATAATGGAGGGAAACAGAGTTAGATATGTATGTATATATATATATATATATATATATATATATATATATATATACATATCTAACTCTGTATATATTATACTCTGTATGTATATATTTTATTTCACGCTATGTATATTATACACATTCATTTATTTATTACTTGGGCTATTTATCATACATACACACACAGAAACACACATATAAAACTGATTTACGTCCGTGAAATGTCACAATCCTCAGGTCCAGTTGAAAACCAGCGCCAGGCACTAGCTGTCTGGCTTATATATGCTGAACTGGACCTATTTGGCGCAGCCATTGGGCGCACACTTCTTTTTTTGTTTCCTACTTTTGTTTTTGTTTTTTTATAAATTGTTGAGTGTGCCTTTCGCTGTGGCAAATAAATGTTTTTTCTTTTTTTCTTTCTTTTCTGTCTTCTTTCTTTCTTTGATAATAGCATAATCAGCCTTAGGATGTTCCCACAGCTGGGACTCAGACCTTCTCTCTAGGAGAGGGGATGAGCCATAAACCATCTCGCGCGGGTTCTGTGCGGGTTGGTGGATGTCACATGTCTTCTAATTTTTTGCTCTAGGATATGCCGGTTTCCCCCACAATGTTTTCCTTCACCGTTTTGAGAGCAATGGTGATGAAATAAATTACATAAAGTAAAGCGCCTGACTGGGTTTGAACCTGCGACCGTTACTACTGGGGTCACCACTGTTGCAAAATCACTTTATGCCTGCTATTAATTAAAACGGCTACCAGTCATTTAACACTGAATAGTCTTCGGTGTATATATGTATTTTCAAAACTCAAATTTTCGCACAATCTTCCCCAAAAATACAATTCCCAATGCGTATAATCTGCCATCTTTTTTCAACACACCGCAACCCAGATCCTTATTACAAAGTAATGGACTGCGGTGCGCTGAAAATTCAGGAACGATTTAACGAGAATGTGTCACACACTGGATGCATTTTAACCAATATACTGACATAAATTGCAATTTATGTGGTAGCTAGCATGATGCTCATGCAATTTTAAAGTAGACAGTAACAACATTAATGAGAAAGTAAATGCGAGAACGGTTTCTGCTTCATCAGTATGACTTTTGGCAGCGAGCTTTGTTTGTTTAATTTTAACTAGCTTCATTCGCATTTGAATTAGTACTTGTCCCCATTATAAATTACTAGTTGCGCCCCGCGTTTTCACCCGCGTAGACCTGAATAAAAAGTCCTATGTGTTAATCCAGGGTATAAGCTATCTACATACCAAATTTTATCCAAATCGGTCCAGTCGTTTGAGCGTGAAGAAGTAGTAAACATATAAACACACCATCTCACGAACTTTCGCCTTTATAATATCAGTGTGACTAACTTCTGAAAGCGACTTCGCCCGCCTGGAATAAGTACATCTTCTCATTATAAATGATAGCCTATATGTTATTCTGATGTACTCGTAGCTACATTACTGTAGTTTTATCAAAATTTTGATTACGAGAATGGTCAATAAGTCGTGTACCTCAAGCTAAAAAACTGAATTTCTGATAAAGAAGCAAAATTCATGGGTCCCAAAATATAGTTAAAATAAAACATAGGTCACGGCGTTAGCTACGAAAGCAGGTAATATTAACTGCTGCTGAAAAAAATCTAGTCAATAAACCCTAATAAAACATTCACTCACTTCAACACATTCAAAGCAAAAAATAAACTAATAACTTCGTCCAAAATTCCAAATAGAAAAAGAAAACACAGAAAAGAACCTCCCTTGTAACTAATAAAATTCTTAACGTGTTGCCTGACCTGCCGATGGGCATGAGTGCCTCCTGACGTAGACACATCGAGAGCATTCTATACGCTGATTGATTCACCACGGATCTCTACTTACCCTGAAAGGGTTACGTGATAATGCTTATCGTTCTCCTAATATTTTGTTAAGCTAATAATATTTAGTTTCTTGAAGAGAAAGGTGATGTTACGTTATAGGAACTAATAAACTCATTCACTCATGGAAAATTTATAAACAGCTAGTTACCTGTTAGGTAGTCGCTTACCATCAGGTGAGATCAAAGAGGACTTTATAGTCATTGGGTGAGATAGTGGTCAAACGCGAGGCTATTAATGATTAAAAAAAGGTCATCGTCGTCGTCATCGTCATCGTCATCGTCATCGTCATCGTCATCGTCATCGTCATCGTCAGCGTCAGCGTCAGCGTCATCATCATCGTCATCGTCATCTTCATCGTCTTCGTCATCATCATCATCATCATCACTATTCATCGATAGATGGCAAAACTAAAAAGTATCACCGCTGTGCCGGTCGGAGTGAGGGGTGTTCGGTTTTTTTTCGTTACGGAATTAGGGATTCGGTCTCCACGCTCAAGGCCCGCGATAGAAGCTATGCAATAGCTTAAAAGAATATTTTTGCTTCGCTGTCGCGATTGTTCAAATTATCCCACTAAAGCTTACTACAAGGATTAAAAGTATCTTATATCTTATTCCATGCTCTACCTCGGTTTCAAATTGAATCCTAATCTAATAATTATGCTTAACAAACATACAAACATTCGCATTATAATATTAGCAGGATACGAAATTGTCACATTTAAGTGCCCTATCATTCAAAAGAGGTCAATGTATTATATGTTGGTAGCAACATTATAGTTAAGAAGTTTACGAACATAGAGGAATATACAATAATTATAATTACGCGAACCGCTTCCACAGCATTCAAACGAATTAATTAATTGAAGCATTTTATTCGTCCAACAACGCGATGTTTCAAACACTTTGCACCACCCAACAAACTTATTAAATGAGGGAAACGCTAAAACTTATTTCAATTCAAATAATTCTTCATTCTTATTAATCTGCAGAAGTTGGAGCAAATCTGTTATTCAGAATTATAATATTTCCGATGAATCCAAGAGGACTAAAACCTTTGTATTGAAGACAATACAAAGGTTTTAGCATGAAAAAGTACTGTAAGGACTGTAACACTGTTATGATTCAGTGGCTTCAAAAATAATTGCCTCTTCTGTTTATTTACAAGCTTTTATTTAACTTGCAATGTTTGTTTGTTCGGATCAAATCGTGCAAGCGGAATTAGAACCACTTCCTCTTATCCTACGGAGTTCAATTTTTAACAGACTTCGAAAATTCGTTTTATGTATGTCCACCAATTTCTCAGTATTTTCAAAATTATTTTTTTATTCAAAAGAGAAGTTCCCATATAAATGAACAATGAATGATGATGAATGATTGTGATATTGTTTATTTTATAATTGATGTTCTGAAGTGGTCCCATATAAATTTTATCGAAATTTATTCAGCGCTTTTTGAAAAAGTCAAACTAAACCAAAAATATATTATGTAAACACAGATGACGTTTTGGTTTCCTCCTATTATGTTCAAATTCCATGTTATTGGGGTTATCAATTCGGGCATTACGTTAAATTATTTCGTTTTAATTCTGGGGTAAAATAACTTTAATTTCGGAAGTCGGTGTCAAAAAAAGAAGAAACAAAATACAAACACCGACTTCCGAAATTATTAAGTTATTTTACAATTTTTAGTGTATTTTCTTTTTTGAAGTCGGTTGTAATTTTTTGTTAAAAAGTTTTTTTACAAGTTGGTACAGTTCCGATGACAATATATTTTTATGGTAAGCAGTGAATCCACATTCAGGATTAGCTCCAGAAAGAGGAACTCTTCAACGGTCACGAAATTTTGTGTATGAATTTAAAAGGTTGTTTAAAAATGTTTTTTGCTATTAACTTTTTTTCTGTAGCCCCCGGTTCCATACGTCAGACGCAAATCTAAATAGACTTCAATTTAGTAACAATTTTGCACCAAAATGTGATTAGAACATCTCGCAAAGCAATTTCGAGTAAATATTTTCTCTTCGGCGATCGGCAAACCGCAGAATTCAGATTTAATTTCATCAACAATGCGAACCATGTTAGGTTTCTCGATAATTAAATGATCCTGTTTACACTTTCGATAGGTTGTTGATTTTAGAATGTTATCCGCACTGGATTTTGGTAATCTAACTAATTTGAACGTTGATTTGATTTTTATGATACTGGGGTTATTAAACTATGTGGATGTTTCAAATAGTTCATATGATTAAATTGACTTTATCTTTAATTTATTAATTTCAGTGAACTTAACCTTATGTATCATTAGTGTCTGCGAGGATCGCCCAGAGGACACGGTGGAGCATACGGTGGAGGTTTGTCCCGCTTGGGCAGAGCACCGCCGTGTCCTCGTGGATGCGATAAGCGGCAGCGACCTCTCGCCCCGTGCCCTGGTTCAGGCCATGGTGCGGAGCGAGAGGGAATGGGAAGCCGTCTCCACCTTTTGCGAAGCAGTAATGCTCGCAAAGAGGGAGGCGGCATACGTTGGGGAGACTCAACAACAGCAGAGTCGCCCTAACGCCCTCAGCAGCAGCCGCCGCAGGAGACGCCAGGGGCTTCGGGCGCCGCGAGACGATCTCCGGCTACCGTAGACCCGGGCCTGCGGACGGCGAGTAGTGGGTAACTCGCTGCCCGATCAGCACCAGGCCCGAGAGTCGACGGCGCGTAGTGTTCCACGCGCGCCTCCAAGAGTTGTCAGCAATCGGGACGGGGCCCATCATGGCCGATGCCTGCCCGGGGGTTGAGGATAAATTCGAAAGGGTTACCTCGCCCCTGGGCATTCAGGGCAGGGAGGAACAGGGGTGGGTTTTAGTCAGTAAGAGTCTAACACGCCCTTCCGCTCCACCCTAGAGCGGAAGAAGTCATAGGATGATTTCCCACCCCCAAAAAAATAAATTAAAAAAATGTATCATTAGTGTCAGTTTTCATTGCAGCCTTTTTCCAGCGATCTTGGGGTTGGTATTTTACATGGAGCGACTGCCTATCTGACCTCCACAACCCAGTTACTGGGTAATACGATACCCCTTGGTAAGACTGGTTGTGAGAGTTTCGGGCGTCTGATGACCCGTAACGACTGTCAAAGATCCACGATTGACCGCCGCCGGGACCAACGGCTTACTGTACTTGCCGAGGCACGGAAGAGTCTCGGTATTTAAAGATGGTCACCCATCCACGGACCAATCGTGGCGTAGCTTAACCTAATGGATGGGCCCGTGTGGCTGTTATTACTTTAACCACGGGCTCCTCCTTAACCTTATGTGTCACTTTTAATTGCCATTACCATGATTGTTACACGAAAATCAGCAATTCCGGTGTTGGGTACTCAAATTTTAGATACTATTTCTGTCCATAGAAATAAACAACTTTCTCCAAGGAAGCCATAGCCAATTCTCAAAAAATAAATTGGACTTACTGTGCAAATGTATCGTCAGCTGATCAAAAACGGGGTGAATAAGAAAGCAGGGAAGGGGTGAACAGAAACAAAACTTTGAAGAGGTTTTCACGTTATTTAGATTTTTTTGTAGCATTTAAGTACTCCGATTTATTCATGAATTGTTTTATAGAATAAATTGATGCATTGTTAGAAACTAATATTAATTTAACAAAGTGAAAATCCTAATCAAAGTTGTGTTTCTATTAACCCTGTTTTACTGGTATGGAAAGTCAAAAATATTTTTCTTTTAGTTTCTTGAAAAAAGTTGTTAATTTCTGTAGGAAGAAGCGGTGTTTAAAATATGACCATGCATTTCCGTCAAACCCTGTATGTACTCGTATTCATTTAGCAAAAAAATAGAGATAAAAATAGAGAGATGGTGAGGTAATGCTTCAGGAAATCCTCAACAGTAAACATTTATAACCGACTTCAAAAAAAGGAGGCGGTTCTCAATTTGACTGTGTTTTTTTTCTTTGTTTTTATGTGGTGATCTCAGAACTTTTGAACTGGTGAAACGATTTTAATGTTTTTATTTATTTGAAAGCTGGTGCTTCTCATTTAAATTTGGTGATGATCTGATGAAGAACTTCGGAGATGCACCCTAATTTCACCAATTTTGTTCATATTACATATTTTTGATGCATAACTTTACTATTTTCTAAATATATAGGTAGTTAAGGGATACAAAAACTAACAAGTGAAAAATAAAAAACTTTTTACAAATAAAATACAACAGACTTCCTTAAATAACAGCAAAAAAATGCAAATAACTTTAATTTCTACAGTCGGTGTCAAATAACGGAGAAACAGAACTAAAAACACCGACAACTGAAATTAAAGTCATTTTACATTTTTAAGGAAGTCGATTACTTATATTTTTTTTGTAAAAATTTGTTTGTTTGTGTTTTAATCATACATCAGAAGTGACATCAAGCAGTACTTTGATTATTTTATTTCTTAAATATATATATATTTTTTTTAAACGACTCCAAAAAGAAGGAGGTTATCAATTCGGATGTTTTTATTTTTTTATTATGTATGTTCTTTCTGGAATAACTCCGTTATATATTGACGGATTTGCAAGATTCTTTTTTTGTTTGAAAGGGGTTTGTTTCGAAATGGTCCCATTTAATTTTCAAAAAGATCTGATGATAGGTTTCGTAGACAGACAACGAAAGACAGTAAATCAACCGCGATTGCTGCTATCGTATGTCTATGAATTGTTAACACAGTTTAATGGGGAACCACAACTAAAAAGTGAAAAATAAAAAAAAACTTTTAAAAAAATAGAACCGACTTCCATATATAAGACTAAAAAATGTAAAATAACTTTTTTCAAAAATTAAAGTTATTTTGCACTTTTTTTGGAAGTCGGTTCTATTTTTTTTGTAAAAAAGTTATTATAACGTTCGGTGTTGGAAGAAAACACGTTGTACCTTTAACAGTTTATTCTTCAACAATACAAATAGGCACGTAAGTACAACAATAATTACACAATTAAGTACTACGTCCAAATACTAGAGTTAGCGAAGACGCGAGCGACACACAAGTGCGCATACAAAAACTCCCGAGCCCTTTTGGTGACCGACCGACTGGCGCCAACGCATCACAACCCCGCCTCGGGGGTGCGTTCCCGCCCCTCCCGCAGGCTTCTCACCCGCGCATGCCCTACGCTATATTAGAACAGGGATGAGCGCGTTACACACTCCCCCTTTTGATCAGGTGAGGGTCTCCCACCTGGTCAAAAAACCCTACGAATAACGCTATCTAACACTTAGACAATAGCCTTGCGCGGACGACCTCTGCCACGCTTCGGAACGACCGGCTCAGGACATTCACCCTCTCTGGCATGATAGCGCCTTAAGTCCGAGACATGGTACTTACCAAAAACTCCGCCAGATTTATGGGCTAATAGGTACGTAGTTGGACTCACCTTTTTAGAGATTACGTACGGTCCATCACGTTTCGGGTTGAACTTGGCAGTTACACCCTTTGTGGCGTTACTGAGCACATGGGTCTTCATTAACACCAAGTCACCTTCAACATACTCTTCAGGAGACGACCGGCCCTGATCAGCATAAACCTTGCGAGCATCCTGATGACGTTCAAGGTTCTCTTTGGCTGTCGAGATGGTATCTGCGAGCTTGAGTAAGTATGGTGTAATCTGAGGTACGAAATTTTCCGACTCTACGACCGCTCTTAGATCCGCCTGGACAGTCAGAGGGGACCGTAGCTCACGACCGAAAGTCAAGTAAGCAGGCGTGTACTCTGTAGACCTGGTGAGAGAACTATTAAAAGCAAACCGCACAAACGGCAATACCTCTGGCCAGTTTTGGTGACGACCTTCAACCAAGATGGCTAGTTGAGCCTTGAGGTCCCGATTCTTTCGCTCAACCGGATTTGACTCCGGGTGATATAGAGGTACCAAGCTCTGCTTTACACCTAAAACAAACATGGCCTTCTGCATGACGTCTGCTACAAATTGCACCCCGTTATCAGAGATCAAGCGCCGAGGGATACCAAATCTCATAAATACCTCATTGACCAGAGTCTTAGCACACATCTCTGCCGTAGCTTCCGTGAGAGCAAAGACTTCTACCCACTTACTGGCAGTATCCTCCACAATAAGGATCCATCTCTCGCCCTGCGGTCCTCTGGGCAACGGACCAAAGAGGTCAGTTGCGATGGTTTCAAATCGCTGAGCTGGGACTGGAGTTTGCAGCAGTCCAGCTGGCTTAATGTTAGACGGCTTGTACCGCTGACATTCTACACAGGTTTTAAGATATTGAGTTACAAACCGTCGCATACCAGGGAAGTAGAACCGTTGCGAGATACGATGCAATGTTCTATCGATACCACCATGAGCGGCCGTGGGTGAGTCATGGCACTCTAACATGACTTTGCTTCGCAGGCTTTCTGGTATGACGAGTTGAGGCTCCTCGGAGTCAGTATCCGGCACATACCTATACAGAACAGCTTGATTCAAGAGATAGCCTCTCTCAGTCCAGCGTGTAACAGCAAGTTCATCTTTACCTTCTAAGTCCTGGATAATCTTGGCAACTTCTGGATCAGCCAACTGAGCCTCCCGGGTCGAAGTTGCATCCCAGTGTGGTACGTCCACGATAACCGGACAGATATCACATCCCGGTGACACACCATCCTCAGTCACAGGTCGACTAAGAGTATCGGCTAGTACATTGGCCTTACCTGGTGTATAATCAATGCGTAAGTCAAAAGATTGCAGTTTCATGGCCCAGCGAACCAACCTGCCACTTGGTGACTTGAGGGAAAACAGCCACTTCAAGGGTTGGTGGTCAGTCATCACACGGACTTGATGACCATCAATATAGCCGCGGAATCGCTCGACAGCCCAGACTACCGCGAGAGCCTCTCTTTCAGTAGTCGAGTAGTTTTGCTCGGCTTGAGTGAGCAGACGGCTAGCGTATTCTATCGGATGTTCATCATGAGGTGACTCCCCCTGGAGTAAAGCTGCACCCAAAGCATAATTACTTGAGTCCGTCCTCAGAAGAAATGGTTTCGTGTAATCCGCTTGGACCAGAATAGGAGACGTGGTCAGCAGCTTCTTAAGAGTTTCAAAAGCCTTACCTTGCTCCAAACTCCATTCCCACACGTGCGATTTCTTGGTTAAGCGCGTGAGTGGTTCAGCTACTTTCGCAAAGTCTGGTATAAATTTGCGGAACCAAGAGCATGTTTGAAGAAAAGTGCGCAACTGCTGAAGACACGTAGGCTCCTTCATATTCAGAACAGCCCGTACCTTGTCCTCATCCGGTGATATACCTTCCTGAGAGATTACGTGACCCAAGTACTTGACCTTTTCCCTGGCGAACACACACTTTTCTCGATTCGCACGGAGCTTAAATAAGCGGAGACGGTCGAATACCGCACGGAGATCGGAAAGATGACGGGTGTACGACTCCGATATCACCAGTATATCATCGAGATACGTTAGTACGGTAACATCCTTAAGCGAGGATCCCGATCGAAACCTGTCTATAAGCCTCTGGAACGTAGCCGGCGCATTTTTAAGGCCAAACGGCATACGCTTGAAGCGATACGTACCGAACGGTGTGACAAAGGCTGTTTTATCCTGATCCTTGATACTACACTGCCAGTAACCACTTCGAAGGTCACAGGAGCTCATTACGCAACCCTTCTTTGTTGATTGCAGCAACTCGTCGATGCGTGGCATAGGATACGCATCACTTTTTGTCACTGCATTGAGCCTCCTGTAGTCCACACAAAACCTATACCCACCATTAGACTTTGGTACCAGAACCGTTGGTGCAGACCAGGCAGACTCGCATTCCTCAATGATTCCCTCTTTTAACATTTGATCGAGTTCCACACGAATAATTTCCTTCTTCGCCGGCGTGACTCGATATGGTGGAACAGCAATAGGGGGATGGTCCCCCGTATCTATGTGATGTTCGGCAAATGGTGTCGGATCCCCAACTAAGTCAAAAATATCAGAATACTCACCGAGTAGTTCTTCTAAACTGGAACGTTCCTCATGAGTCAACAAAGTGCCTTCATCTTCCCTCAATAGGTTGACAGAGGCACACTCCACCACGTCGCGTGAACTCTCTGTTAGCAGGGGGTGAATGACCTGAGGCCGATCAGCTGTAAACCATGTCATAGACGAAAAGTTCAAGACTAACTTAAACTTCGTAATGAAATCTATCCCTAAAAGAGTCTCGTTATTTGAGGCGTCAGGGAATATAACGAATTCTATAGGTACACACACAGACATACAATTTACATTAACACAAGCTAGCAAAACATGATTGGTACGTATGCTACCATCAGCAAGCTTAACCGACATAGTTTGCGAATTAAATTGAATGCCTAAACGCAACAAAAGTGAGTACAGCGTTGAACCTGCGATACTGCGCCGGGCGGCGGTATCTATAAGCGCTGTACCACTATGCCCACAAATCTCAATATTTAAAATAGGTCGGCCTTGAGTTACAATAATGTTGGTGTCGTTACACTTAACATTACATATCGTATTAAGCGAGTAAAATACATTATTTTGTGACTGCGTATTTAAATCTACAACATCGCAAGTCGAAATGTTATTATTTTTACATGTAGGACAATTAGCTCTAATATAACCCTTTTCGCCACAACCATAGCAATACACATTAGATTTATTACTATCAACCGAGTCTTTAGAGTCTTTTTTCGGGCATGAATCACGAGTATGACCACGGGACTTACAATACACACAAAATTGCTTTTTATCACTCTTATCACTTTTCACTCTATTCGCGCACTGATTATTATCTGCACTGGTTGGAATCGAAGGCGATGACGAACGATGCGGAGAAAGAACCTGCGACCGCTGAGCTACCGCGGTATTTCTCGGAAGACGCTCGGACGTTGCGTTTCCCGCCGAATTCGCGCTCTCCGATGCAACGCGAGAAGCTCGCGAACCGGGCGCGTGCGGCAGCATAGGGCGCGTCCCTCGCGCATGCGCCGACTGCGTACTAGAATTTTCCATGAGCGATTCTTCTATTGATCGCGCCTTATCGATCAGGGATTCGATACTGTCTACGGCATCCCGTGTTAAACGTTTGCGAATACGTTTATGTAATAAGCCGTATATCATGTCCAACTTCGCTTCTTCGGGCAACACATATGGTAATTTAGATATCATACCACGTATTTTAACAATAAATGTATCAGCGAGCTCTCCGTTTTGCTCGTCAGCGAATATGTTACGGAAGATCTTGTAGCCAGGACGTGGAACACCATACATGTATCGAAGTCTTTTGACAGCTTCGGGCCACGAGGACACCTCGGTCCGGACCCCTCTCCACCATACTGCAGCCTCGCCGTGGAGCAGCATGGGTAGACCACGTAGTGCAAGGTCATCGCTGACCGACGAACACTCTTTAAATATCTCCACAGAGTCGATGAATGCTTCTACGACTTCAGGGTCTCGGCTCTGACCATCGAAGCGTGACGTACACTTAGACATATTTCCAGACTTACTTGTTGACAGCGACGGTGTCGGTGAGGCTGAAGCGATCGTAGCGCCTGAGCCTGCTAGGGGTGCTGATGGCTCACCTCTCGCATACGATGTCATGAGGGATTCAACAAGCTGCCGATTCACTTCCGCCTGAGTCTTCGCGAAGGCAGTAAGGAATGAAGTCAACTGGTCCCCAGACATGAGTACCGGCAAAGGTCTCGCGGCTTCATCTTCCGAGCTGGATTGTGCCTCACTCACGTTGGCGTCCGTAGCCGTACGTGCTTTGCGTGGCATCTTCACTGTATTCTTCTGTACGTACGAAGCGGGATCACGAAGCACGAACACACGACTTCAACGGGCGCGCTGTCGGTTACAAACCGGTTTAGACTGGATTCACGGCCACTAGTTGGAAGCGCCACTTATAACGTTCGGTGTTGGAAGAAAACACGTTGTACCTTTAACAGTTTATTCTTCAACAATACAAATAGGCACGTAAGTACAACAATAATTACACAATTAAGTACTACGTCCAAATACTAGAGTTAGCGAAGACGCGAGCGACACACAAGTGCGCATACAAAAACTCCCGAGCCCTTTTGGTGACCGACCGACTGGCGCCAACGCATCACAACCCCGCCTCGGGGGTGCGTTCCCGCCCCTCCCGCAGGCTTCTCACCCGCGCATGCCCTACGCTATATTAGAACAGGGATGAGCGCGTTACATTATTTTTATCAGTTCTGATCTCATAGACACTTGATAATATTTCTATCTCTTTCTCAGATGGGCTTCCTAGACGTAGTGATACCACCAGACTTCATCCCCGAAGAGACTTCCGGAGACACGATGGTTCCCGAAGGTGGCACGGCCAGGGTCTCGTGCAAGGCGCGCGGCGTGCCCCCTCCGAGGGTCATGTGGAAAAGAGAAGATGGCATGGATATCGTTGTACGGGACCAAACTGGGGCAAAAAGCAAAGGTATGTACCCTATTGGCACCGTCAAACAATTAACCCATCCCGCGTCTACCGGACCAGCGCATGGGCCACAATTAAAAAATATATTGTATCTGATAACTAGACGGATATAATCATAATCATACTCGTATTGCTAGGACATCGGCCTCTTCTCTGTTCACACGTTCATTGTATGAACAGCTAAGGAGTGAAATTCCCTGCTGGAATTTGTGTTTCCGGATAGCTACAATTTGGGGGTATTTAAGGCAAGAGTGAATAAGTTACTTCTAGGTAAGCGTGCTCCATCGTCGACCACATCATCGCTTACCATCAGGGGAGATAGTGGGCAAACGCAAGCCTAAGTGTCTGCCTGAGTGCCTGGGTTCGAACCTACGACCTGCAACTCGTAAGCCGCGAGTTGAAAGTAGAGTTTAAAAAAAAAAAAAAAAAAGCCGCGGTTGTTTTTTTTTTTAATTATTAAATTATTCCAGCCTGTAACTACTGACGGGGTCCGCTAGGGCTGAAGCATGCCAGGGTCGCGGGTGTATTTGACAGAGTCACTGCGCCCCCTGGCACAGGCATCTACGGGGTTAGTTAGGACCGATGCCTGCCTGGGGTCGCGGATAAATTCGAAAGAGAGTTACCACGGCCCTAGCACAAGCAACTGAAGGAACAGGGGTGAGTTTTAGTCAGTAAAAGTCTGACACGATCTCCGGCTCCACCCAAAGCGGGAGAAGTAATTGGATGACTTACCAACCCAAAAAAAAGGCACATCCAGCTGAAGTAACACGGGTGGGGTTTTAGTCAGAAAGTCTGCCAAGCCCTCCCGCTCCTACCAGACTGGGAGGCCGTTATTTGATTATTTATCCTCAAACAAGAAAAAAGAAAGCCTGTAACTATGCCACTGTAGAACAAAGCCTTTTCTTAAGAGAAGGCACGCTTCACCACCACGCTTACTAAAGGTGGGTTGGTGATTTCCGAATTTGAAAGAAAAATTATTTATTTGTGAATTTGGTGTGCGCGTGTTACATATTTTCTGTATTATGGTAGAAATAGGCTTTGAATTACGCGGTCATTTGTTATTTTATGTTATTTGATATAATGAAATTACCTGGTTGGTTTGTAACCACCAGACTTGGATTTCACATTGTATATTAAACAAAATTATCAAAGTACAACAAAGAACTTCGTTTGATTTCCATCTATTCATCATAATTTTACTCATATCTAATTTATGCCAATCTATTGATTTTATGTATGACAAATCTAAGCGGTATACCTATATTACAAATTACAAACAATCATGCAAATATGTCATCACTAACCAATTCACAGTTGGAATTGGGATTTTACAGTCATAAACTTAGTAACATAAACAATTAATTTGAACAGACGGAAGAAATAAGAAATATAGTATCTATTAGTATCTACACAGCAGGAGGCAGCATGTACCGAGCGGTCCACAATGCAGAAGACCGCAAAATTTGAAGCCGCGTCGTATGTGGTCGCGATCCTCAACAGTGAGGGGACAACAAAGTAGAAGAAGTAGTACCTCCACATCACCAACTGCGTTCACGTCTCAGCATCGTCAAAACAAAGAAATCAGTGTTAATTTTCACCTTTTCCACAAACAAAAAATACAAAGTCATTCACATAATAGTTGGCGCCCAGTAATAACCAGTAAATTGCAATAAATACGGGTTACATTAGTCATCAGTCACGCAAGCCACACTTACTGGGAACGTACTGGCATTAGTGGATAATAATAGCTGGTTCATAATATTTGTGCACCCCTCTAAATACATATCGAATGTGTGTTGGGAATATGTCGAAAATGTTTGATATTAGTATGTGTCGTTTTGCTCCTGGCCAGTAATTGCATGGGCGGAGCTTCCTAAATTACTCTTTATTTTTTCCCTGAGGTCCCGGACCTTTGAAAGGCGTACGAGGGGCCGAAACCAACGCGCAGAGGCCCCTTTAGACGCTTTTTATGAAATGAGGCACCAACCGACGATGATCCTTGTACGCGCTATACAAGTGCACCCAAGGATATCCGGGAGTGTGGATTTCATCAGGATTTCTCGCGCTCTGGATGGGGCGGGAGGGCGTCTCAGATTCTTACTGACTAAAACTCACCCGATCTTTCAGTTTCCCTTTGCGTTCCAGCACCGCGTTGGCTCTTTGAAATACTTCTGCAACCGTGGAAATTACTCCATCTTGGATAATTTAAAATTATAGTGTATCGGTGTGACTGTTAGTTCACTGAATGAAATTTTGCAGTCATTTAAAAGACCTACAATCACGAGAAAATACTCAGAATCCTCTTTATTTATCTGGATTCAAGAAGAGCAAACAAAAGTTGAATCAGTTGATTAATCAGATGGTTTAAGTCCTTTCTTCATTGATCTTTGCGCTTAGTTTCTATGTCTACAAAAACACGAATGCGTTTCTTTTTCTTTAAATAATATTAAAATATTATATAAATAATATTAATATATTCCCATTGTTAATGTCACAACAAAAGCAAAACTCTGCAATGATCAATGTCTTAAATACAATTAGGTTTGTCTATTCCTTGAGTATCATAAAATTCTATAAATGCATCACTATTTTGTGCTATATTTGAGGACCTTGCAATACGATCGTCTGACATTTAGATACGGTCAAACAAACAGTCCGATGAGACGATTTCATAGAGACCAGGGCAATTCCCCACTAGCCATACAAGTGATGTTGACTTTGGTCTCTGTGTGACCACTGTGTACCCACAGTCTGTAGACTGTAAAGGCCATCGTCGGCAATGCTACAGATTCCAAACAATAGATCATCGTAAAATTAGAAGAGAACGATGCACTGTTCATGGTCTAACATATTTTAAAAAACTTGGGTTTTTAGAAATCAAACCACACGACAGACATAATTAAAATCAACCCATCGAAGTAACAAAAGTAAAATTAAACGCAATTTAAACGCAAAATATATCCGAATACCTCTCTCCAACCTTGATCTTGAACAATTAAACAAAATTATTAACCAAAGATCAAATTTGAGACTTGATTAAATTGCTAACGGCGACTCTGAAAGCCTTATAGTAGACGTTATTATAACAATGCTTAGGGTAAATTCCGAGGGAGGTATTGTTTCACAAATTACCGGTATAGAAGGCAATACGAGACCCTCGAACAACGAAATAATATAACGATAAAATCAACATTGAGCACGCTACCCGCAAATAGTGATTGAATGCCCGTTTCCATTGGAATTACGTTTTCAGTACAAGAGAGCGTTGAACTGATTTACTTCATTATTCTTCAAGTACTATTCTAGTACAGAATAAACTTTAAAAACGTCTACGCAACGTTTAAGCGACGCTATCGCGACGTTATCCTACGAAATGGACGTAGAGAAGTACTCAAATGTTCACTTATAAAAGCTTGAAAGAATTAAGTATCCCACAGTTTGTGAGCTATAGAAAGAAAAGAAAGAAAAATAATTTATTTGCCACAAATTAACGACATACACAACAATAAAAACAAAAACACAAATCAAAACAAATACCAAATGGGCTATCAAATGTGGAGTGGCTTTAACTCAATAAGGAAATAATAAAACCATAGGTATTTCTCTAAAAATGTTTGGTACTACAATAAAATGTATCTTCAATTATTCTAAGTTATCGTATCCACCATTCTTATTCCTTTTTACCTGATTATGTAGGTATTTATCAAAATCCCAGTTAGTAAAACAGTTTATTAAATAAATGTCACACAATATCCTAGCGGTTAAAGTTATCGGATAGAAAAATACCGCAGTCTGTGGTTGCAATCTGATTGTGGTTTGCTGATACATAATATAAACAGTTTAAATTCTTTATGAAATCTGGTCGGTCACATCAATTATTTAGTCTATTTTGTGAACATGTCTGTCAGTATCTTTTTTTGCGGGTAGCTTTAAAAGTCTAAGCACAAAAAAAGAAATAGGAAATATTCTATTTTCACAGTCTGCGGCAAATTCTTTAACGACGAGCGTATGGCGCAATCAAGAATTAAAAAAAGAAAGAAAGAATGAATATTTATTTGTACCTCACAACAAGAACATGCCTAGGGGCCTGCATGCCTAGGGGTAGCGGATAAATTCTCAACATGAGTTACCGCACCCCCTTTTTTTTTTTTTTTTTGTGGGGTGGGAAATCATCCAATGACTTCTCCCGCTCTGGGTGGAGCGGGAGGGCGTGTCAGACTCTTGCTGACTAAAACCCACCCCTGTTCCTTCCTGCCCTTAGTGCCCGGGGGCGAGGTAGGTAACTCTGTTTCGAATTTATCCTCAACCCCCGGGCAGGCATCGGCCATGACGGGCCCCGTCTCTATTGCTGACAACTCTTTGAGGCGCGCGTGGAACACTACGCGGCACCAGTGTTGTCTTAAAATTAAACTTAACAAATATCATGTTTAGGCTTAATATACTCCACTGACGGGGCCCATCGTGGCCGGTGCCTGCAGGTTTAGGGGTAGCCGATAAATTCTCAACATGAGTTACCGCACCCCTGGACACTCAAGCAGGGAAGGAACAGGGGTGGGTTAAGTCTGACACGCCCTTCCGCTCCACCCAGAGCTGAAGATGTCATTGGATGACTTCCCACTCCACAAAAACAAAAAAGCCAATGTGGCTGCCTGTCTCAAATCTAATTTTTTCTTCTGCATCATCATCATCTTCGTACCATTATCTCAATTTATTTAAGGTCGGTGCATCATGTCATCTTCTACTATAACTCTATTGGTTATTATCTCAGTAGTAACCACCTTTATTTATCTTTATAATATGCCATTTACTTAATAACACCGGCCAATAAGTAGTTGGCCAACTGCTGGGGGGACAGGCCTCCTTTCTGTGAGAGGGCGCGGGCCGTAATCCACCACGCGGGCGCAATTTCGATTGGTGGATGTCACATGTCTTCGAATTTTTGGTTCTAGGACACGTTAATAACTTACACAAAGTAAAGCGCCTGCCTGGGGTGAACTCACTACCATCAACTTGTAAGTCGTGGCTGTTTCCACTGCGCCACCACTGCTCCACAGTATTGAGTGTTATTCCAAGGCATTGGGTAGGTACTCTAAGCCAAATCCAAAATAGTTCAGCCGTTTCAGCGACGTGATTGAGATACAAACATCCACATTTTCAGAGTATTTATGAGTTTAAAATAAACTCAAGATCTTACTAAAAGCAAACACTATCCGATGTACAAATATATTATGATCCCTTAAAAAAATATGGCGAAAAAGTAAAGTGATTGGCTTCAGCAAGGACTTCGCAAGCTTAAAAATATTGAACCAGTATATACTGACAGTATACAGATTCGTTCAGTCGTTTTTCAGTTTTATTAGACAGAATTCTTATAGTAGGATTAGGTGTTTCTACTTGATTTGTTTGATGTTTCTGGCGACTCAATTTCGATTACAGTAGCCTTATTAAAGACTAGCCAAATACGAAGCAGATACTAGTGCAGAAATGTGTGCGCAAACACAGTGCACTCTCTATTCTCTCATCCTCATAGTCCGATGGGATGACAATCCGACACGACTGGTTAAAGATCAGACAGCAATATTACAGCTTTAAGCGCTTTCCGAGACACTTGCAAAAACCTGAGGTTTTTTAATGGAAAATCCCCTTTTTTCGACCTGTCAATCAAGCTAAGATTGGCGGCGTCTAGTATTGTTTCTGGCTCTCAACTCGTCATCATTCTTTATACTACTGAGTTTTATTTGTTGGCTTACACATCACTTTCGCATATTCAATGTTGCCACAACTGATTATTTTTCAAACAATAACTGTCTTGCAGAAGATAAAGTCAAATGTATTTATACCTAGTATGTTTTCATCTTTTCTTTAAAAAAATATACTAAAAATAATAAGCAACATTATCCCAAAATTATTAAACAAATAACTGGAAAAATATTTCATTTGTCTTAGTTTATTTGAATGGCGCAAGGACGCCATTGTTTTTCTGAATATGTATAATACGAAAGTCTGTGTGACCGCATTTGTGGGTCCACAATGAGCCGCGCGGCGACTATTCTCGGGATGAGTTTCGCGTCCAGTATTGTTTAAAGTTTGTCGTAATTAGTAGAGTTCTGCCGTTGAATACACTTCTAGGTCTCATTATGCGAATGGTGAATAACGTTTGAATAATTTATTGGGAGCTGTGTATGGGTCATGTTACTTGTTTAAGGGTCTGTGTTTACAGCTGGTAAATTTTCTACAAGCTAACTTTTAAATTGAGGGAAATAGAAAAGGTCCATATCCTGAAATAATAATAACAGTCTCTTGACTGTTGTGACAAGCTCTTTTGTTGGTTTCAATTTTCATCAACGATATAGCGGTTTTAGGAAACGCTTAATGGCTTTATAAATGTCCACGTCGAATACACGTGTAGCACTGTGTTACCAACGCAATAATTAAGCTGTAAATAAACTGTTAAAATAAAATCAATGCTGTAAAGTTGGTGGCTATCGTCCTCCTATAAACATTTTAATACATTTTTTCTAGGGATATATTACATATAGAACATTTTTTAAGAAACCTCTACATTGCATCGTATTGTCGCTTTACGCCTTTCTGTGCGACTTTTAAATAGGAACTCGAAATTAAGTTGCAAGACTTATTCACATACAAATCAAGCTTATTAAAGCGTATTAAGCAAAAAACAAAAAACTGTACAAATAAACTAACAGTTTATCTTGTAAAGTCGTACTTGAATAGTGCAATATATTTCCCCCAATGGTTACCGCTTTAGCACAAAAGCTGGACGATTAATGTAATTAAATTTTACTGCACATTTTTAGAATTTCAAAGGAAAAAGACATAAATTCTTTGTAGGTACACTATAGCAGTTATTCTGAACTACAAAGAATTTATAGTACTAGATTTTGTTTTAATAGTGACTACAGTATTTTTTTTAGATTTCCCAAAATTTTCTTACATGCATTTCAATCATCCAATGACTTCTCCCGCTCTGGGTGAAGCGGGAGGGCATGTCAGACTTTTACTGACTAAAACCCACCCCTGTTCCTTCCTTGCCTGAGTGCCCAGGGGCGTGGTAACTCTGTTACGAATTTATCCGCGACCCCTTGGCATGCATGCATCGGCCATGACGGGCCCCGTCAATTGCTGCTGACATCTCTTTGAGGCGCCGTTGACTCTCGGGCCTGGTGTTGATCGGACGGCGAGCTACCCATTACTCGACGTCCGCAGGCCCGCTCCTACGGTGGCCGGAGATCGTCCCGCGACCCCCGACGTCCAGGGCGTCTCCTGCGGCGGCTGCTGCTGGGGGCGTGAGGGCGACTCCGTTGAGTCTCCCTCACCCGTTCCGCCTCCTTCTTCGCGAGCATTACTGCTTCGCAGAAGGAGGAGACTGCTTCCCACTCCCTCTCGCTCCGTACCATGCAAACCTTGTCCTGACAATTAGGAACACAAAAAAAACCATATAGGTGCAGCCGTTCCAAAGTGATCCGCTTACATACATTCGGCAATTGATTTTTATAGATTACATAATATTTTGTGTGATTGATTAGGAATTTGAAGTCATGATTAAATATGTGATGTGATTGAGATTGTTGATTCCAATTCGGATAAGGACCAATTCGTACTAAGTTTATTTAACCACAATGACGATGACCTGGTGAGGGTCAAATGTTGCCGATGGATGTGCGACGCACAGGGTCGTTGTGGCGACACTTGGGGGAGGCCTATGTCCAGCAGTGGACCTCTTTCGGCTGAAATCATGAATGATGAAGTTTATTTTGGAACTCTGACATCGGCGAAGACAAACATCGTGAGGAAACCTGCCCCCCTAGCCATATTACTTTTCTATTATCGTTTACGCTAACGCTTAGAAACAAAATGTATGGCGATGACACTACCTGCGATAAGTCACGTGACACTTATCTACGCAGGTAATGTCACTGCCATACATTTTGTACTAAGCGTTAGCGTAAACGATAACAGAAAAGTAATATAGCCAGGGGGGCTGTACTTTAAAGCTAGTTAATATTTCAGAAATCGTCAATCGTCATATCTTGATCAAGCGTGATCATTATGTTAGTGCGTTCTTTGTATGAGGAGAGCCTTTGCCTTTGTTGCACAAACCACAATCTGATGAAGGCCGCTAGAATCCGATAAATACGAAATGCACAGGATCAGTCAGTGTGACGACACTTGGAGCAGTCAAAAAAAAAACAAAAAAATGTTGTAATAATTAAATATGTATTGGTATTTATTAATTATTTTGTTCCTTTTTTTTTAAAGCGAGATTACTGTCATGTTGTTTTTTAATGCATGGAATAAAAAGTTTTTTTTTATTTAATGTTCAGCAGTGGACATCTTTCATTGTTAAGTGTAGGATAGCAAAAAAACTACGAGCATATTGATGTAAAACTTCTACAGAGTGTAACGGAACGGTGTGGTCATATTTAAAAACCCGGCAAAGTGCGTGTCAGACTCGTGCATGAAGGGTTCCGTACCATCGTACAAGAATATACGCGTTTCCAGTAGAGGCTCTACTGGAAACGCGTATAATCTTGTCCTCCAATTAATAAAAACAAATTTAGAATTAAATCCTTTAATTCTAAATTTGTTTTTATTTTTATTATTAGTTGTTATAGCGGCAACAGAAATAAACATTCTTTGAAAATTTCTACTGTTTACCTATTATGGATCATGAGATACAGCCCGCTGACAGACAGACGGACAGTGGAGGCTTAGTAACAGGGTCTCGTTAGTTACCCTTCGGGTACGGAACTCTAAAAACTGCCTACCCATGAAAATTATCAACTTTCTTTAAAGAACATAAAGCAAATTTCCAAAAAAAATGGGCTTGCCGTTCAAAGTTATCATCAGCTGATCATAATTAATATAGGTATGAAGAAAAGTGTTCATAATGATGATCAGAAGCAGTTATTAAAATATAAGACCACACCTTTTTGTTACACCTTGTATATGCAGTGGATCAATGCATATTGGCAGCAGAACAAATGACACTATTACATATATCTAAATCTAAATCGTTCTATAATCTAATCCTAGCTTTCATCAAACTGTTTGACGCAATGAAAACCAAATTGAGTTGACGTTATTGTTAATGCTGTGTTCATTTCAACATACACCAAATTCTGACCTAATGACTGAATTCCAGTTTGTAATAGAATATTATTAACAAACAAATATACTGTTCAACAGTTTCGTTTGTGTTGCGTTTTATTTATTTATTTATTACATTTGGGAAAACAAACAGTAGTATATTCAGGCTTTTTTTTTGTGGGGTGGAAATCACCCAATGACATCTCCCGCTCTGGGTGGAGAGCAGGGCTCTTACTGACTAAAACCCACCCCTGTTCCTTCCCTGCCTGAGTGTCCAGAGGTGCGGTAACTCATGTTGAGAATTTATCCGCTACCCCTAGGCATGCAGGCACCGGCCACGATGGGCCCCGTCAGTGGAATATATTAAGCATAAACATGATATTTGTTAAGTTTAATTTTAAGACAACACTGTTTAAAAATTTAACTTAACATACTACCCACTACGTTTTCCACAGATTATTATATTATATAATAAAAACAAACTGTTAGCCAACGTTAACTGTAGCAGGGCTAACTTAATCAAAAAGAAGTTAAAAGATATTTAGGTATCAGGTTTAGCGTGATCATAGTCATAACTACGCTCAACCTGTAATATGCAAATACAAGGGAAATTAAATATTCAAAGATAGCAAATTGACTGTTCTGGGTGTAAATGTAACTGTTAAAAATGGAAACATATTTTAGAAAATATTTAATAAATGTGGGTTGGCAAGAAACGGTGATGGAAAACATCGTGAGGAAACCGGTATTTCCAAAAACAAAAAAAAATATAACACATGTGACATCTACCAACCCACTCTGGGCCCACGTGTTGTATCACAGCCCACTCCCAGCCCTCTCTAAGAGACGAGGCCTGTGTCTCAGCCGACTGTTCCGACTGCTGAGATTATATATTGTTGGCTGGTAACTGTACCAACCAGCAGGTTTTTGGCGGTTGACTGCAACCGCATATCAATAGTTACCAACATATGTGTGTATTGAAAACCTACCTACTACCTACCCACTGCTACTAAAAGCCCTATCGAAGTCAAGTTATTCCTATGAACATGTAGTCGCTTGTACCTATTAACCTTTTGGTTAAAGTGATATATAACTTTTGTTCACAGTGCTAACATACCAGGGTGAAGTGTTGAAGCTGACCAAAATATCACGTTCGGAGATGGGCACATACTTATGTATCGCCGGTAATGGGGTCCCCCCCACCGTGAGCAAGAGGATCCACATCAGTGTACACTGTAAGTTGATCATTATAAGGCCGCGATCACACCAAACGTACAGAATTTTACATGTACCTTTATGGCCTCAGACTATGAACATCAAATTCATCAAAATATGTGTAAAAAAAACCATAAGTATCGTGGGAAACCCGCGTTTTTTCACTTTAAATTACAGGCACACTAAAATAAATTAAATTGAAAAATACTTTTAAACAAACATTATTAAGACGAACGAGAATATCATCCATTAGTCTACCAAGATCATTTTTGAAAACACACTGGCCATCTGTAAAAAACTGCACTCAAAATTTCAAATATAGAACAAAAACTGTGTTGCCAAAAGGAAAAACAATAATGTTCTGTAGTTTAAAAAACTAGAAAACACTTACTTTTTTTCGTGTTCTCCTCAGCAAACCCTTTCATTTGATATCCATAGCATGGCAATGCATATAAAATATCTAGTCCGCCATCTTTGAGAGTCTGCCATATTGGATTTAGAATGACGTCACTTAGCTAACCATGCATTGTCATCGAAACTAAACATGTACGCAAAATTTAGGTTTAATAGGAAACCGAGAAGTGCATCAAAAACTTCTAAGATTTGTTTACATAGTTAGATACAAGTGAAACTAATAATAATATTAAAGTGTGTTAAAAACGTGTTGACAGACACTTTTTTCGGCGTAATCTCATCCGCCAAGTGGCTGGTGTGTAACATACGATAAGGAGCTTAGTTTCAAAAACAACACGAGTCTTCTGACAG
Organism: Polia nebulosa; assembly: GCA_951329385.1. Lineage (NCBI taxonomy): Eukaryota > Metazoa > Arthropoda > Insecta > Lepidoptera > Noctuidae > Polia > Polia nebulosa. The sequence continues at coordinate 15,819,248 of OX589588.1, read as the reverse complement.
CTGATTTAACGCAGCCTTATGTTTCATGTATTTTGTCGGCCGCCAATTAAGCCAAATGAAGCCGTAAAAAGATTTCCTTTTTTACAACTCAAAGTATCAAATCTCAACTCAAAGTGTAGTTGATTTAAAAAGGTCTTGAGGATAATTAAAATAATTGAGCACTTTCTTCGTGAAAATCTTTTAGCATTTTGGCGTTGGTAGTTGGTGGTGTTTCTAAAAAGCCCCTTGTCAATTATTTTTCTTATTTGTTTTTGTCTAGTTCACCCGGTAATCCAAGTGCCCAACCAGCTGGTGGGAGCTCCTCTGGGCACTGATGTCACCATCGAGTGCTACGTTGAGTCTTCGCCCAAGTCTATCAACTACTGGGTTAAGGATCCAGGTAAGAATTAAAGTCAGATTTAGTGTAGGAAGTCATATCACGAGAGACAGAGTCCTATTGCACATGATTTTGTTAAAACAATATTCTCATCTATTCGTAGCACGACAAAATGCCTATATACATAAAGGCCTATATATACATATATATATATATATAAGTATATTAGAATAAGATATCTAGTTATATATCCCAAGGGCACGTCTCGTTCGAAACCAATAACAAGATTAAGTTAATTTAAGATCATAAGCATAAAATTATGGTTCAGCAATAAAAGTAAAAATCATCTTATACCCCGGATTGAATATAAATACGCTTTAAAAGTTCAACATTCGAATTTTAATACCGTTTGATTAACTCGGCTGGCAGGTAAGGTTCCGCGATAAAAGCGAAACAAATTATAAGGCAGCCATAAAACTCCTAGGTGTCTGCACGAAGTTTTTACATTTTTCATAAAACTTCCGCTGAGGAAAGATGAAATTCTAATATTGAATTTGAAAACAAGTGTGTTTTAAGTAATAAATTGTTCTGCAGGTGAGCTGATCATACCTTCGGAGCACCACGTAATGTCTGTCAGGCAGAAATCGATGTTTGAGGCCGAAATGACCATGACAATCAAGAACATCCGCAGGGAAGACTTGGGCAGTTACATCTGCGTCGCCAAGAATTCCCTCGGAGACGTCGAGAGCAAGATAAGATTATACGGTACGCTATGTTCTATTTTAAGAAATTCAATTTCTCTCCTAACTTTGTTAATTTAATACAATTTCATTCAGTTCCGCATACCTTTAAACATAAGCTTTTGTGGAACCCAACACAAATATTTGCTACAGCAAACGCATATAAAACGTGTTCAATGACTCTCAAATCTGCATTTCAATTCACAAATACTTTAAATAAATGCAAAATCGAAATTAACTGGGAATATTGAAGTCACGCGGTGACTTCATATGATGGATTTTAAAACAAACATTCTGTTTGTTTCACAGAAATTCCGGGAAACGATAGGCATGCTTACCAGTACCCTGATGTTCGGGCAACGTCGGATGACGAGTATGGGACGAATGGGTATGATGACGATGAGGAGGAAGGCGATAGCATGAAGAGTAACAGAGTACCGGACAGGGCGAACAAATGGTATTCCAATGACGGCAAGATCGCGGTGACGACGGCGAGCGGCGCGTCTTCAAAAATCACCAAAACGACAGCAATCTTCGTGTGTCTAATCAAAAGTCTGCTATAATTACTGGAACTGCTACAATAAAATGTTTCTTTTGTATCGTTTGCCCTGATGATAATTCAGGTAAATTGTCAACAATCACAGCCTGTAATTACATTTGATTGGAATGATTTCCGCAGGCATTGTTATTTTTTTTTCTTAGAGACGGCGTATTTCTGTTCCATAGTTTTTTATTCCATCAGCGTGTAACGTGATAATAACTAGTCTTATAACGTTGTATATAGTTTGTAATAGGCGAATATCCGAACTGTTTGTAAGAATATAAATAATAGTAATTCATCTCTGATACTTACTGTTAAATACATTTACGAGATCGTGTAAGATTTAAGAAAATGTTTATAAATGAATGTGCCATGTATATTGCTATTATCTTGAATAGAGACATTTATATTAAAGTTTTTATCAGGCATGGTAAATTTAATTGTAAATAATATATTGTATTTAAGCGATAGAGGACATATTTACTTAATGACTTGTTTGAGACATATAAAACAGTTAAAATAGTTGCCGAGTATTTACAACTTAAAAGTTACAGTTCCCAGTGCTTACGCTCCAACTGCAACTTTGGTAGCCGATACGGTACGAACCAGTAATGGATTTAGTACCTAAAGTCTTTCAACAGTTAAGCCAACTTTATGGTATTACATTCTTGAGATTTGTTCAGTGGTTTACGAAACAGAAATTAATTGAATTCCTAAAGTTGCAGGTGGAGTTATTTCCGCGTGTATCTAAATAATGTAGTCAAAATAATAATGTAACTTCTTCCAAACAATGTACGTTAATATCCTGATCGTTACAAAAAATAATAAAATCAAGGACATGTCGCATTGCCTCTTAATTTCATCTGAAACCTTCGCATCTCGTGGACTTTAATACCTAATTGAATATTTCACAGCGTCCTATGCTAATGTTGCGAGGGGTGATAAATGGTAATGGTATTCTTCGTTATTCTCACTAAAATTCATACGTTTTACAAAATAGAACCATTCCACAACACTAATTGTATTACGAGTTTTATGCTTTAGGAGCTGTAGTTTTAGATGCTGGTTCAATTATCATAGTGAGCAGGACTTAGCATACTTTACAAGTTTAATCGAAAATTATTTTGCCTTTCTTTTCGACTTACATTTTTGAACATGATAAATCCCTGTAGACCAGGACTTACCTTGAGAATAACGAGCCATAAATTAAAAAAGAACCATTTTTTTTTTCTTTAATTTTGGCTTCGCACGGTTTGTGCATTTAGCCAGTGTCAAGTTAAGTATTTAATTTTAGATACAGAATACTGTTACTTTTTTCCCATTAGAATGCAGATGTAACACATTCTAATGTTTTTTTCAGTAATTGGTAACAAATATGTCGAGTCAGCCTTCTCGGCAAACTTCGCTGAGTTAGTCAATACTACGACAAATTTCTTAGCTCTATTTTACCGAGATCGCGCCTGTTTCAGTGATTCGACATATTTTCCAGTTGCGTAAACACTTGAGAAACAAAACTACACCAATTTAACATCACAATATCCACTAGGAATTAATTTGCAAATAATTAAAACAGCCACTGAACTGCACTCGAGAAAATCCCGCCAAAAACTCCCAAGAACCATTTGATTAGTTTAAACACTGATTAGCAAGTTCTTAATTCAATTTTTTTATGGAGAATTTGAATTTAGAGTCCGATAATCAGAATTTAAACTAAGCATAAATAGTTAGCGAACTTACAAATAAGGCTGTGTATTAAAATATATATATATATATATAAATATGTAAAAAGAGGTTACATTGTTTTACTGTAGGAGGTCCCAAAACAATTGAAGAATACTGATCCGATTGGAAAAATTCTTTCATTTACAGAAAGGTACTCTATCAAAGAGTGCCATAGAGTACCTTTAGCCCAGTAAATGCAGTGTTCCTACTGAATAGGGCACGAATCTGCGTAGAAAAGTAGATAGGGATAGGACACAGAAGCGAAGCCGTGTGATAAAGCTACTAATCAGTAATCAGGTCGATAGCAGGACATAGCTGGATGCTGTGTTCACACGAGAGATCCTCTCATGTGCCTCGGAGGGAGTGATGAGCCCATTTGTATTCGATCACACGATACATTGACTGGAGTTATTGTGCTAATGTGGAGCATTCGCTGTCATACAAGGTACGTATGCTACGCTTATGATCTGTTAGAGGGTAAGTAAAGTAAGAGGTATTTATGTGGTGTCCAATTTAGCCTCGGTAAACGCAGTTGGCTTGTGAAGCAGCGATTTTTTATACAAACAAAAACAATTGTGAATTATAAAATATTTAAAGCATTTTGCTTAAACTACTAACTAAAAACCGACCAAGTGCGTGTCGGACTTCGTACATTTAGGGTTCCGTACCAAGTGAGGGAATTATCATTAAAAAATCAGATTTAACAATATCCAATATATTACTATTATATACAATTATTAGTTAAATAAAGATACGTAATAATAAAAATTATCACCAAATTTCAAGTTCATAGGCTAAAACCCGGGCCTGCGGACGGCGAGTTACCCATTACTCGGACTGCGGACGGCGAGTTACGATCAGCACCAGGCCCGAGAGTCGACAACGCGTAATGTTCCACACGGCCCTAAAAGAGTTGTCAGCAAACATGGCCCCGTCAATGCCGATGCCTGCCCAGAGGTTGAGGATAAATTCGAAAGGATTACCTCGCCCCTGGACATTCAGGGCAGGGAAGGAACGGGGGGGGTTTTAGTCAGTAAGAGTCTGACACGCCCTTCCGCTCCACCTTAGAGCGGGAGATGTCATTGGATGATTTCCCACCCCAAAAAAAAAAAAAAAAATGGGAAGTTAAAAAAAATCTTCGGAACAAAATTTTTTGACAGACGATGGGCAGACGGACACGTGAGTGACAGCAATAGGGCTCCGTTTGGACCCTTCGGGTACGGAACCCTAAAAACGAATATAATTATCTAAAGACTATTCTTTAGACACAGATTGCTCAGTGTAAACAATGAGTATAAAAATAAGTTATCGACTTCTTTGATAAGACCCCTTTTATTATGGCGCTCTTTATTTTAAAATAGGTATAGTTACTCCCAAGGAAAAAGGTTAATTTTACGCAATTATTTATAAAAACAGACATACCTTCCAAAGAGATGAATAAAAAGCCTTTTTTTTACACCAACCCTAGGCATTTTGGCTCCAATCCAACGTAGTGATAAGGCCAGAGTGACAGGTGCGTTAATCCATTGTCAATTGGTGCCGGTGGCCGCCACTGATAAGAGAAAGCCGATCGATGGAACCGCTCGGATATGTCAAAGGCAATAGTGGAACTGTTCTAACATTTGCGGGGCAAATATCTATTGAAATGGCATGCGTGGTAGGTACGCCAAATATTTGCAACTGTTGACTAGAGCAGTGGTGGTCTAGTGGTAATGACCGCGACTTACAAGTTGTAGGTCGTGAGTTCAAACCCAGGCAGGCGCTTTACTTTGTGTAAATTATTTCATCACCACTGCTCTCAAAACGGTAAAGGAAAACATTGTGAGTAAACCGACATGTCAAATCGGTGTAATAGACACAAATGCATTGCATGCTCGGTATTTCATATACAGGATGTAACTGAAATGGGTGTTCATATCTCAGACACTGCTTCTTATACTTTCTTCGAGGAAGGCATAGTCAATTCCCTAAAAAAAGGATTAAGTACAAACTTATCATGAGCTGATCAAAATTAACAAGCGAGGTCCAATTTTTTATTTCGTAGTTAAATTACTTTCTTGAAGAAATTTGTTTATTTCTATGGGCAAGCAGTATTTAAAATATGATCATGCATTTCTGTTACACCCTATATACAAAAGGTTGGTTCAATTTTTTGATGTTCAACATCTTTCCTCTCGCTTTCCTGCAATCTGTGGGAGTGATTTCGTGAAATAGGACGGAAGTGTGTAACAGGACGCCGGGGAAGCGCGCGCTATTGTATTTGACCAATGAGCGAGCGCGGTGGTAGACTTTGCCAACAGATGGCAGAGCACGCGCACAATAAGTCTGCGTGCGGTCGAAATTGAAACTAAACGTTTTAATTTTATTTTTCAGGATAGAATGTTACTGTTGCTTATTACCAAGGTGAGATATCAAATGTATATAATAATGTGTAGGATTCCGTACCCGGAGGGTCCAAACGAGCCCTATTGTTGTGTCTGTCCGTCGGTCGTATGTCACAAAATTTTGATACGAAGAATTTTTTAACTTCCCATTGACCTATGAACTTGGAATTTGGTGATAATGTTTATTATAACGTATACTTTACTAACAAATACCAATATTAGGTACAGAACCTTTAATGTGCGAAATCCGGTACGCACTTGGCCATTTTCCTTTTAAACATGTCATACCTTTTAACATGTCAGACCCTTTATCTACAGCCAATTGGTTTGATGGTCACATGCACTGCTGCAGGAGTTTGGACCTTGTGATCGATGCCAAGGTTAGGTATAGTTTAACCAAATTAATGAAAATGTGGAATGAGGATGCTCCTGACATCATTTCGAGCAAAAAAATATATAAAACAATAAGAATAATTTACTGTACAAGAAATTACATTTAGTTGTGTCACACAACACTAGGATTCCCTGTGTTGTGAGATCCAGGCTCCTTCTTTCCGCTTACATTAAGTGCTATAAAATGTCATATAATAGGTATATAAATGTACTGGTTACATATCGTAAACTAATCAAATCTAGCCAGGAAAACAAAAAGAAACACACAAGGTTACTTAATATGTGTCCCATGCACAAATATTAGGTAACCTAGTGTGTTTTTGTGTGAACTTAATCAGTTGTGTTGGTGTCGAGAGTATGCCTACCTACATGTTATGTCTGTCTGTGAGTGTACCTATGTGGAAGTTTAATATTTATATGTCATCATCATCATCTGCCTAGCCTTTTCCCAACTATCTTGGGGTCGGCTTTCAGTCTAACCGGATGCAGCTGAATACCAGTATTTTACATGGAACGACTGCCTATCTGACCTCCACAACCCAGTTACTGGGTAATACGATACCCCTTGGTAAGAGTGGTTGTCAGACTTTCGGGATTCTGACGACCCGTTTTTTTTTTTTTTTGGCGGGTGGGCAATCACCCTATGACTTCTTCCGCTCTAGGGTGGAGCGGAAGGGCGTGTCAGACTCTTACTGACTAAAACCCGCCCCTGTTCCTCCCTGCCCTGAATGCCCAGGGGCGAGGTAACTCTTTCGAATTTATCCTCAACCCCCGGGCAGGCATCGGCCGTGGCAGGCCCCGTCCTTTTGCTGACAACTCTTTGAGGCGCGCGTGGAACACTACGCGCCGTCGACTCTCGGGCCTGGTGCTGATCGGGCGGCGAGTTACCCACTACTCGCCGTCCGCAGGCCCGGGTCTACGGTGGCCGGAGATCGTCTCGCGGCGTCCGAATCCCCTGGCGTCTCCTGCGGCGGCTGCTGCTGAGGGCGTTAGGGTGACTCTGCTGTTGTTGAGTCTCCCTAACGTATGCCGCCTCCCTCTTCGCGAGCTTCTGCTTCGCAGAAGGAGGAGACGGCTTCCCATTCCCTCTCGCTCCGTACCATGGCCTAAACCAGGGCACGGCGTGAGAGGTTTCTGACGACCCGTAACGACTGTCAAAGATTTACGATTGACAACCGGAACAACAACAATGACAACCGGTTTAATATTTATATGTATATATACATAATTATGTAATGTGCATTCCGTGTAGTTTTTCACCCCCGTCTGCCTGGAGCACCGTAGCACTTAAACAGGTGAACCGATTTGAATGCGGTTTTTTTTTTTGAAAGCAGGTTTCCTAGCGATGTTTTATCAATATCGGTTCAGTCGTCTCAAAATCATCAGCTCTATTGTGATTTTTAAATGATCGCTTTTCTTTTAAGCGTTGGGGATTTTAAATTTTTAATTAAATTAGCATCTCATTTATGAGTAAATTTAAGAGAGAGTTTTCACAAAGATTAAGCAACGCACCTATGGAATCGCAGCAGATGTCAACAGACGGCGGTGTTACAATAGTTACAATCAGGTGAGTCATCTCATCACCTGGGGGAGGCCTATGTCCAGCAGTGGACGTCTTCGGCCGAATGAAGAGTCATCTGGTTGTTTGGCAAAACAGCACATAGCGCAGCATAATCAGCCTATAATGTTCCCACTCCTGAGACACAGACCTCCTCACTGTGAGAGGGTTTGGGACGTAATCCACCACGCAAGCCAAATGCGGATTGGTGGTTGTCACATAACTGGAGTTTTGGTTCTAGGACATGCCAATATTTTCCTTTGCCGTTTTGAGAGCAGAGTAACAAATTGCAAGACGCGACAGTTACCACTGGACGACCACTACTCTCAGAAAAGCACAAAAATAACAAAATCAGAAATAGATTTTGTCAGTAGCACCCTAGACCCTGGATAGTAGTCTACATGATAGTATTCTCTGGTACTAAAAAATAATCTTACTCTTTTATATGGAGCTTAAACATAAGTGGTAAAACAACATGTGGAATTGATTTCTACAATTCTTACCATCCTTTCTAGCAACACACGTGTAATTTCGGTACTAGTATAGTATAGGGACTCCGTTGTTCGCATTTAGACTTCACCACTCGGTCCGTAGTGCGTGGGTTAATGTAGGTATTTTATTCAAACAAAAGATTGGGAGGTAATTTATTCTCAGTATTATCGAAGCTAAGCTAAATATTATGGCTAGTTAAACCAGTGTGAGTTAGCGTGCGAGACAACCCGCAGTAGCTGCAATGCAGTAACTTAAGAGTTAACTCGCACGTGCGAGTTGGAAAGTAGCTCACATCCAAGTTACTTCAACAATTTTTGTTTTCATTCACCTGCTGCCTGACAGTAACACGCACATGGCAGCAGCTCGGACATTACTTGCATCGTTCGGATGCTTTCGGCAGTAGCTCGCCAGTGTCAGCCAGGCAAATGCGAGTGTGTCACGTTGCGGAGCCGGAGGTAGTGGTGGTGATGACACGTAGAGGAGGTCGTAGGAGTGACACGCAGAAGAGGACGTAGAGTAGGAGGACCGTGAGGACGAGTTTGATGAAGAATAACACACGAGGAGTTAAGACCTATACTTTATTATATACAGTAGGCTTTATTTATAATATGGAGCACTTATTAATCGTACGTACACCATACACTGTGATTAGGTACATATTGAAATTGTATTATTGTCAGGACTATGCCCGAAAACATTTGAAAACGTATATATGTCAGTAATTGAATAGAAGAAAAATGAAAATGATAGCTAGGAGCTTAGACTAGCTCGGCAGCAGAATTAGAACTGATTTTTAATACAAAAACCGAGACTTGACAGAGAAAACAAGTATTATTTGAATTTTAAACTAAAAACGATTTTTTTTACTAAAATTTATTTAGTAAGTAATTAGTAAATAAATTTTAGTATCAAACTACCGGTTGCCCGCGACTCCATCCGCGTCAAACTCGTAAAACTACAATAGGTTTTAATTTATTTGTGCGAAACCTAAATTCTTTTTCTTCTCATAAATAAAAGTAGCCTAAGTTACTCCTCATTACATCAGCTAACAGCCAATGAAAGTCCCGTCAAAATCAGTTATCCGTTTGGGAGATTAGCCGGAACAAACAACAGACAGACAGGCAAAAATGATATGAATTGTTTTATTGGAATCGTGTATTTTGACATTACAAACAGACACTAAACATGAGAACTGCGTCAAAAGAATTCATCACTGAATATTGTTCATTGCACGCTGGAAGTTATCAATTGTTGACAGATTCGGAGTACCTAATCTAATTCTGGATATGTAGTAGGTGTATTAACTTCCAAATATCTATTGCCTTTGCTTACTGCCAAGTGATTACAAATGTGACTTCTGAGCGTGGGGTCTCGAGTTTGATTCTTAGGGCGGGTGGGTTCATTCATTAGTATTGTTTCATTAGCAGACTGGAACCCAGATATCTGTCCTATTCATGACATTATGGTTTTCAACTTTCCACTTTCGCATTGATAGAAATAACTTAAAAGATATATATACAAACTAATAATAATACCTAACATGTACAAATGCGTATGAAAACAACTCATTGGGCATCAAAAAAATCATCCACATCGCTGTCAATGGAAAAAGTGCCCAGAACGCTAGCAGCATTGCCACGTTGAATAATCGCTGATTCGTTGGCCAAAGAAAAGCCTAGCCCTCTGGTCACGTGATGAGTCGACTAGCAGCTTGCTGATATGCCGACATCCATCCTAGGATATATCCTACTATAAAATTATAAATGCGTAAGTTTGGATGGATGTTTTTACTAAATTATGCCAGAACGACTGAACGGATCTGGATGAAGTTTGACACAGGGATAAATTATAGTCAATTCTCAATTCTTATTTGCGTACCATAATGTATAACAGTTGGTAGGGACATTATTTTATTAGTCACAATTATGGAACCTCTCGGGCACAGCATAGATCAAGTAATAGAGAGGAGAAAGACTGCTAAATGTAATAATTTTTACAGCAAGTTATACTGTTTTATTAATACAGAATTAAATTTAAGAATTTTTTGTTTTTAAATTATATTTATACGTTTGCTTATTTAGTAACATTGTAAATATATTTTTTTTAATTATTTATTATTGTTATAGTTACTTATTATTATTTTTATTTATTGCATAATTAATATATTCATTATCCCTAAGGTAAGTCATTTATTGTACGCTTCAAGTTATATGTAAATATAATTATATATATTGAAAATATATATAATTATATTTATATTTTTTTAGTGGTAACGGCCACTACTTACAAGTTGTAGGTCGTGAGTTCAAACCCAGGCAGGCGCTTTACTCAGTGTAAATTATTTCATCACCACTGATCTCAAAACGGTGAAGGAAAACATCGAGAGGAAACCGGCATGTCCTAGATCCAAAAATTCGAAGACTTGTGACATCCACCAACCCGCATTGGGCCGGCGCGCGGCGTGGTGGATTACGGCCCACACCCTCTCACAGAGAGGAGGCCTGTGCCCCAGCAGTGGGAACATTAAAAGGCTGATGATGATGATGATAATATAATTTTTTTTCGAATTATGAGTAGCTAAGCGTATCTTTAATAGTGAGTATTTGTAGATAAAAATATATAGCTATGAATTTACTCGTACCTGTACCTCAGAGGTATACAACATTATGTGACAAAATGAAAATTTTACAAGAGAGGCAAAAATGCGCGGAGTGAAACTTTAAATGCAATTTTGAAATAGTTGCTTTAAATATATTGGAACAAACTCAACAGTGTATTTTATTACTATTAGATGAAATTATTATGTATTACCCATGATTACAATAAAGTTGATTTTAACCTGATTTGGTGGGCTTGAGACTATTTGCCTTGTAACATAAATTAACCCAGGTGTTTTATGAAAGCATTATAATAATATCATACTATTGTTTACCTCTAAATAAAACTTGTGGATGTTATTGGAATTCAGCACCAAGAAACATTAGGTATGTCTCTTGTCAGTATGTAGCGTTATGGAATTATTTAAGAATTTGTGAGGGATTTATTAATAAAATTAAACAAAAGTTACTTCACAAAGCTGAAAATAGAAAAAAAAGAAAGAAAGAAAATACGTTTATTTACGGTACACATGACGCAAAAAACACAGAACACAGCAAAAAAACAAAGCTGGGGGAAAATATGCGTCACATCCACGCAAAACGGCCATCGCTCAACCCAATACCAACCCAATACCTACAGCTACTCGCATGCTTCAGGTAAATCAGGAACATCTGCACAAGGAAGATTCCTATAAAATTTGTGGAACATGGATGGAATCCACTGCAACGATTTTTGTGAATCGTTGTATTTGAGTCTTGAAATGGGCTTTTGAGTTCTCGAATAGGTTTCGGTGTGGGCACTGAAAATCCTCCCCGTTTATTTCGTACCAAACTAACTTCTTCAAAAGTTTCCTGATCAAAAGAAGTTTTGTAGAACATCGAACCTATTTAATTTTTTTCGGAATTGCATCCATACTATAGCAGAATATGGTACAAACTCACCCGCAATAGTTTTTTTCTGTGCACAAATGGAGCTGATGATCCGTTGCAAAAGGCAGAAAAATTCAAGAGATCAGTTTCCATGTTTAGCACTTTAATTTTTGAGTTTCTTAAACAGCTCTTTATAAACTGTTACCAGTCCCAAGGGGTCACGATGGGAAACTCTTTGATTTTCTTCTTTTCTCTCTCTATTATAGAGTGGACTACATCCACTTCCATGTGAGTATGCCCTTTAAATAAATATTTGTGGTTTATTACGTCCACATTTCGTTTGATTTGTTTGAGATAATATCCACAAATAAGCCATAATTAAATAGATATTTTTATTCTGCCCCACACAGTTGTTGCTCCATACTGTTACTTCTTTTAATGCACTATAAGCTGCTCAAAAAACTTAACTATTCCAGAAACCATTTCATTTCCGCCTCGACCTGCCATGGTCTAATCCCACACAAAACACCAACTTTCTTTGGGTACTGAATCCATAATTGTGAAGTTAAATGTCCACAACTTTCTGTAGTAGAAAGTCTGCCTATTAGTTAAATAGGGTGTGGGTAAACATCTTTGAAGGTCTACGGTCAGCATTTTCTTGGCACCGGGGCTTTCAAAAGCTGCAACTTTATCAAATCCTTTCAAACTGTATCGTAGACTACTTTCTTCAAGATGTTTATTATGTAGAACTTTAATATTATTCTTTTCAGTCTCAGCTGTGGCGTCTTTTTATTTGATAACAAACGTATCACAATCACCACAAGAATCATTAGCAGGAGGACTGAAACCGAAATTAAACTCTATATTAAAAATATGTCTGTATAGCCACTCCTTTGCCACATTCTCTTTCGGTTCTGTCCAAACTCCTAGAACGCCTTATCCATAGCCAACTTAGTGCTTTCCAATCCGGATTTCGTCCGGGTCACAGCACTACAACAGCTCTCTTCAACATTGCGGACGATATTAGACTTGGTATGGAGAATGGAAATTTGACGGTCCTGTCCTTATTACACTTCAGCAATGCTTTTAACACCGTCGATTTTGATATGCTACTCGGCATTCTCATCTCTCTTAACATATCTCCAACGGCAATTGATTGGTTTCACAGTTACCTATGTGGCCGCCGGCAACGTATTTGCATCGTTCGTCTTCGTCATGGTGTAGTACCTCTGCCGGCGTACCACAGGGGGCGTCCTCTTCTTTTCGCTATTATTATTAATTCAATTTCTAATGAACTTCTCTCATCCTACCACTTTTACGCTGACGATCTGCAAATATATTCGCAAGCTCCGTTAGCATAGAATTTTCGTATTAGAATTTTCTGAAGCTGTGAATATGGTCAATGCAGATTTAGCTCGTATTTCTGAGTGGAGTATGGCTCATGGTCTGAAGGTTAACCCTACGAAGACTCAAGTCATTGATGTCAGCAGACCTAGGTTGCGCTCAAGGATAGACTCGACGCAGCTCCCCTGGATGGTTTTTGATGGCTCAATTATTCCATACAGTGACTCAGTGAAAGATCTGGGTATTTTCATTGACAAAGACTATTCGTGGGGTCCTCAGATGCAGGAAACGCATCTGAGCCGCAAGCTAGTAACATAACTAACCGCAAGTGGTTTGCGTCAGCGGGTCGAAGACTGCGCAACTTTCTTCCAATTGCCACCAAAACTGCGCTCGCCCAATCCCTTCTTTTCCCAATTCTTGTTTATGCCGATGTCAGTTATTTAGATCTTACTGAAGTGCAGCTAGATAAGCTTGAGCGACTCCAAAACTTTTACATTAGATTCATATTTGGCTTGCGAAAATATGACCACGTATCTGAATTTCGTAATAAGCTCAAGTGGTTGCCAATCCGCCTTCGCCGGAATGCTCATGTTTCATCATTACTTTACAGTGTTCTGTTTATCCCTACAACCCCCTCTTATCTCAAAGAACATTTTCAGTTCCTTCATGCCACACATTCGAGACACTTATGGTCATCGGAGAATTTGAAACTTTTGATGCCCTCTCATTCCACCTAGTTTTACGACAAATCGTTCGCAGTTCAAGCTGTGCGATTGTGGAATGCGTTTCCGCCATGCCATGCCAGTTAGGCAAGCCCAGTCACTCGCTTCTTTTAAAAAAAATAGTAAAAGACTATTTTCTTTCTCTCTAATGCTTTTCTGTCACTACATACTCTTATCTCTTCCGTCAGTAACCGATCTTTTTACTACTTTTCTTAACTCTTCCTTCTACGTAATTGTGTAATATGTGATATGTATGTATGTATTTATGTATGTATTATTATGTTGTTGTTGTTGTTGTGTTGTGTTGTTTTATAAATATTTATAGAAAATTTTGATGTTCAGTTTACTAATTAGCAGTACACCGCAGACTATCCCCTTTTATGAATTAAGATTTTTTAGTCCATCCAAAGGTTGTCTGGTAGATATCGCTGACAGCGATTGTACCCATATATTTAAGTTTATTATTACAAGTTTATTAACTGTTTTGGTGTACAATAAAGTATTATTCTATTCTATTCTATTCAATATATTGGGTACCAATTTGAAATAATCAACAGCAGGATTTTAACCACCCGGCTTAGATGATGTAATAATAGACTTAGAAAATATTTAAACTACACAAAATAAAACGCATTTAAAAACAACAATAATACTTTCTTATTACCCAGCAAAATTCCTAGGTATTCCTGGTTTAGTGCGTTGACACTTGAACTAATCAGATGTTATTTATCAAAAATTCAGTTTTTGATATGAACGCCTGCAGAACTCAGCAAAAATACCACTTTTAGCCATCTGATTTAGCGTTTATTCTTTTTTAGAAAATTATTATTATTTATACAATTAGGTACTTTTTGTATGGGATTGAGACACATCCTTTATGAAAAGTAAAAAATATTATCTATAATATTTCCAGAGTACCTATTAGCGATTTTTGCGGATTCCAATATTTTGGGACATCTATTCCACATAGGGGATAGTTGCCTAATCCATATAAATTACGTTTAGGATAGATGCCCCGCCGAGAAACAGGCCATCTATCCCGCAAAAACTTTTTTCGCATTTTGCGTTCTCATGCAATCGCACAGAGACATGCGACTCGGTCAACTTAGTGGTGGTTAGAGAGTCTTTCGATAGATTAATAAAACAGCATGCGATTCATCTTCGAAAGTAGAGTAATTACAATTGGGGCAACTATACCCTTGGGGTAACTATCCAGGTTGTACCCTTCTCGAAATCAAACAATTACACGACAGACAAGTGAAACGTTTTTTTTTTTTCTAAGTTCTAAGTAATTAGACTGTTCGTGGGTTTTAATAAATGTGAGTGACAACAAACGAAAACGTCTGATAATGTTATACAGGATGGAAATAACGAAAGCCTCGTGGAGGAAAATAAACTTAAATAAATCGACGATAAGTTTTGTTAAGAGGATGTTTTCTTTTTTATTTTTAGAATGAAATCGTTTTTTCATAAGTCTGTTATTTTGGGACCTATCTATGGAACTATATATTTCTGTAATAAAATATTGTGTTTTTAACACCCTTACTCGAAAACTGGCTGCTATCCTCATTTTATATATGTACTAGATCCTGCTAGCGGCTTCGCCCACGTGGTTTTTTTTCGTGGCTACCTTCATTATAAATTATAGCCTATGTGTTATTCTGATGTACCTATAAGCAATATTACTGTAAAATTTTATTTAAATACGTTCAAGAGTTTTTGCATGAAAGAGTTACTTACAAACATCCATATCCTCACAAACTTTCACATTTATAATATTAGTAGGATTTCACGCGCAGTGCGTTTCTTTTCCTATTTCCACACTCGTGTTAAAAAATGCGGTGGTAAGCCCCAGCCTATTCAGTTTGTTTTGCTTTACCAGGCTGATTGCCTTTGGCATCAATTCCACCTCGCGTGCAATGAAACTTTTCCCAAACTAGCATCAAAATGATACAACTATTCTTCTCTACTGCAATCTCGTCGTCAAATCTTCTCAAGAAAACACCGTATTTATTAAGTAATTAAGCTTCCACTATTTTATTTCGCCACCTCACTGCATTGCAGCCAAACTGACCTCATTATGTTATTACTCTTAAGCTCAAAATCTGCTGTATCACGGGGTAAGTAATTGGGCGCAAATTAGCTAAGCCCAAACCGTCAATCACTATAACCCACTTATGCGATGCGGACGATACGGTCAGATTATGTAGGTTTTACTCTGTCGAGAACTTACACGGTAACGGTAATCAAATTTGAAAAAATATGTATTTTTGGCTTGACCTGGCCAACAAGTGAGCTCAAATCATGATTACCTACTATATAAAATATTTTATTAGCATTCACTCAATATGCTTATTGTTACATGTTTGCTTGGAAAAAAATTTAACCTCTTAGGATCCGAAACTCAACTGTGAGTTTGAAAACAAAAAAAATTAAATAAGTGGAAAAAAAGCGTGATCGGCTGACAACCCGGGTTTTTCCGCGGATCCTAAGCGGTTAAACAGATTACACATTACCTTTTCACCATCTTACAAAAATGCTCACACATAACTTTCACTTTTATAACATAACTTTCATTCACACTTACGAGTAACTTCGGTGTATAACTGAACTAAATTTAAAACAACATTTTTGACAAAAATTCATCAATGCTAAAATTTCTTTCTTCAAAGTAATGAGCAACCAAATAACCAGAACCTATCAATATACATGAACAAAGACACACACGTAATTGAATCACGAATGTGCTCAAAGAACAAGAAGAAGAGTTGAATAATCACCATTATTTTTCCTCAAGACAAAGGGAGCTCACAAACGCCCTTAATTTGGGCAATCTAAACATGGCAAAGCAAAAGTGATTGATGGCAACATTGCCTACAGCCTCGCCGTCTGTGGAACAAGTGTTCCTACGTGACAGTAATCAAGAAGAATGTCGGCATTCCTTTACAGGAAATTGATAAATCAATTTGAATTTAGTCAGTAATTATATTTGGTATTGAATGGCTGTTTTGTTATTAATGATGGCACATTTTGTTAACCCGTGATCTGCAACGTTACTGGAGTTCCATAATCTTTACAGTACATTGACAAAGGAGTAATAAAAACTACGTTACAAAGATTTTTTAAGAATATCCGCAATACAGAAACCCCAAACGTAAAGTTACTATCTATTCATAAAAGACCACAGTGTCGAATCGAAATTATAAAACAGCAGAGCGCTAATAGAACCGTCTCGGTCTCCATTAAAATGTTTAATAAAATCCAACCGCAAACATTTCGACGCTAAATATTAAATCCATTCTTACCGAAAACTGAAAATCTATTCAATTCAAAACAAAAGTTTGTTTCGCGATTGTGAAATAAAGTTATTTCATAAACTAATTCAAACTATCTATTGTAACGAATAAATTATCTTTAGTTTCGCAGTCCTAATTGTTTTTATAGTTCATGAAAATGCAAACAAGTTCTCCAGTGCAGGTGGACGGTTGAAAACAAAACAATACGAACGTTACGGGCTTCCAGCTCTATCAAACAGTCATTAACACTGCACACGTATTATTCAACAAACACTGAAGCAATTTTATGTTCACATACACAAAGAGGTCTGATACCTACAAGTGCAGCTGAAGTTTCTTTGTGCGCAAACATATACAATGTATAAAATAATAGCGAGTGTATGATTATGAAGTGAACTTGCCGGAGTTACCTCAACAGCTTTATAGGTAAAGTAAAGTTCAACAAAACTCAAAGTTAGGACTGGTTTTAGCCCAAAGCTGTAATGTTCTGCTTCAATTTGCTTACCCCTCGAGTACTTCTAAACTCATCTCTATAGATGTCCAGCCTAATAGAACTTTGGCAGTGCAGTTCAATGAATTCGGTTTCAATTGACACTTTCTTGTTTCAAGTGTTTGTCGTTCTCAGCTTCAAATGAATTGATTCTCATTAAAACTGGGGTTATTTTGTAGATCTTAGGTGTACGCTTAACACCGCTGTATTAGTTCTCACGGAACGCAAGATTACTACAGTTTTAGGCTGCAATTAAAACAGTAGGTAACTGTTATTAAAATTATAACTCAACTCAAATAACGCTATTTTTATTTGGTTCCATAGAAACCTGACGAAAATTTTGAGAGAAATAATATACCTCGTATCACGTCTCGATATTGTTTTCAATCTACAGAGTGATTATGAGACGTATTCCGAATTCGTCCTTTCCAAATTGGTGCTCCTATTATCCTTAGGAAAATTAAAAGGTATATACCAGTGCACAAAAGATAGCTCAAAAACACAATATTGGAGCTGGCATCCCTATTCCCCAAACACTTTATCGACGCAGTATGAATGCATAGAGGTTAATGCACTTGTCAATGTCAGTACGTAACACGTTTCAGCCTATCGGACCGTGTCTGTGCTTCGCTAGTTGGTTGAAAAATATACAGCGGCGCTATTGTTCCGAGTTTTTATTCAATAGTTTACTGAGGGATATGTGCTGTGCAACCTTCATGGTTTAGTGTAAGATGCTTGTTTGCTTCCTTGTTTTTTGGGTGACAGTGTGCTTCTTTTTTTTGGGAGGGCGGGAGGGGTGTGGGAAATCATCCAATGACTTCTCCCGCTCTAGGGTGGAGCGGCAGGGCGTGTCAGACTCTTACTGACTAAAGCCCACCCTGTTCCTGCCTGCCCTGAATACCCAGGGGCGAGGTAACTCTTTCGAATTTATCCTCAACCTCCGGGCAGGTGACAGTGTGCTCCTTCTATCGTTTTCATTCATAACTATAGCAACCCGCCCTGGTTTTTTTCATTTCAATTTTTGTTTTCGATTTCCAAAATTTTCTTTTGTTGCAAACCTTGTCCTAACTATTACGAACACAACAAAAAATAATTAGCCGAACAGGTGCAGCCGTTCTGAACTGATGCGCTTACATACCATTGATTTTTAACCGGGATCAAACAAAAATCGAGATTCTGTATTCGACACGTATGTATGTATGTTTGTCCACGATTTTCTCGAAACTTACTGATCCGATTTGGATGGGGTTTTCGTTATTCAAATGCATATTTTTCAAGAAAGGTTTAAGTACACATAATACATTATGATGAAGATCTTTGGAGATAGACAGTGGAACTCTTCAATATCTAACAGCAAATGGCTCGCGATTACTGCGATCGTATGTATATGTATTGTTATACAGTTAAATGGGAAATCAAAAAAAAATGGAGAAATTAAAAACTTGTTTTCGCAAAATAGAACCGACTTCCAAAAAAACACAAAAAAAAAGTGCAAAATAACTTTAATTTCGGACGTCGGTGTCAAAAAAACCGGCCTAGTGCAAGTTGGACTCGCGCATGAAGTGTTCGTACCATCGTACAAGATTATACGCGTCTACTTATTATCATTACTAAGATCGAGCAAAAAAAGCAAAAAAAAAAAAACACATTTCTAGTAAGCCTTCTTTAATTTTTAATTGATTTATATTTTATTATATTTAGTTTTAGCGGGAACATAAAAACACATTTTGTGAAAATTTCAACTGTCTACCTATTACGGATCATGAGATACAGCCCGCTGACAGACAGATGGGCAGACGGACGGACAGACGAACAGCGGAGGCTTAGTAATAGGGTCACGTTGGTTACCCTTCGAGTACGGAACCTTAAAGATGAAGAAACAAAACCAGAAACAAGATTTGTAAAGATGTTAAATTATGCAGGAGCTTTCTTACATTTGGTGTTATTATCTTGTTTTATTAAATCAAAAAAGGACGGCTAAAGATTTTAGACAGGTTTCAAAAGTCGATGTACTACATATCAACGAAGCGACGACGAACAAAGCTAATATAAACATATATGGAGGTAGATATTGTATCTGAAAACGTAGACACAACTCACAAAATAAAGTTAAAATAAATTACAAACCGACACCAAAACATTCTTACGATATTGAGAAACTTTTAATCGAAATGAACTGAGGATAAGCCAAAACGTACTCGCGAAGGCAGAAAACACCTGAGCTGCGTAGCGAGCATTTGTCTTAATTTGAAGCAACCTACGCTTAATAAGATTAAAATATTTAAGTCTAGGTAACACTACTACTGTTGCTTGCTAAGCAGTCTGGGAAGACCTCATAATCGTGAGTTAGACTGGCTGTTATGAAACAGAAATTTTTGGGGAATATTTGATTTCATTTATTGTCCCAAGAAAATACATAGTTATTAAATGCAACTAGCGACCCGCCCCGGCAACGCACAGGTGCAATTTTCTTTATTTGATTTCCCAGAATTTACTTTCATACTAAACCTTGTCCGGATCAACACGAACTCAACAAAAAAAGAATTATCCAATTTGGTGCAATCGTTCGGAAGTTATGTGCGTACATACATTTCGGCGATTCATTTGTATTTATATAGATTAAATATAATCCCTAGACCCCACACTAGGATTCCCTGTATCGTAGGGTCTAATTTATAAAGCACAAAATTAAAAACTAAATGTAAAATAAAAATAAAAACTAAATAACATGAAATAGAACACCAATATAATAACAATAAAAAATAACGTTAACTAAACAATAAGAAAGACATACTTATTGTATTTGTGTGTTCGGGAGGGTGGAGGGTTGAGTATGTGTGTGAGCATGCCAAGTTCTATTAGCGGCTCTAAGCCTTCGTTCTGGACACTATCCCACCAGAAGATTTGGTCATCTGATGAAAAAACTAGATTCCCCAAATTGTTATGTATGTGGAGTTATTGATGATGTCCAGCATCTCTTAATGGAATGTGTCAAGAACCAGACGGGTAGGGAAAGATTGTCAAGATTGCGTAAACTCGACATAGGTACGTTTTTGAAATCCTGGCAAATCCAGGCAGTGATTCTGCTAAAATTGTTCATGACATGGCAATGTGTCGTTAGTATAGTTAGTATAACCTCGTGTTAAAATTTAAATTATAAGTTGAAATGTAAAATTAGTTTAGGTTACGATGGGGCTGACATGCCTTAAAAGGATAAAAGTCCCTAAAAAATAAAGATTAAAAAAAAAAAAAAGTTCTATTAAGGTTCTAGCGATCCACTTCAGCTTCGCACGGGTACACATTATACACCTGAACCTTCCTCATGAATCACTCTATCTATTAGAAACCTCACGAAAATCCGTTCAGCATCAGCGTTTATGAGTTTATCGCGAAAAGACAGACCGATAGGCAGACGCGCTGGGGGACTTTGTTTTATAATTTGTGATGTAAATAACAATACTTATAATTATATACATATAGCTGTATCGGAGTGGATAACAGGCAATTACCTGACCTTAAAGAATTGGTTAACCAAGGTTTCACTGGAGCTGGATAATGACTAAATTGTAGGTTAACGAAGAGGTCTATCAACGGGACACAGGTGTTTCGAGCAATCTGAAAGCGTGGCTGCTAGTTGCGTATCAGTGCAACTATTTCTTATGTCGCATTTTCACGTCGCGCCTTTCCGTGTGAGACTTTAAGCGTTAGGGTTTATTTATATTAGGTACATTACCTTACATTAGCTCTCCTTTATTTACTTGAAATACGACTATAACAATATTTTATATGTAACGGGTGTAAAAAGACAGTTTCCGAAGTCGAAAGCCACATTTTCTACCCATTATTTGGATCACTTTTCTCCACTAGACCATACCTGTGAATCCACTGGTTCTGGAGATATTGAAGGTTAAAGTCGCATTTCTTTTTCCTTTTTACGAAAATGAATTCCAAGTGTTATTACTAAACTTTTTTCCAAACAAACATTACCTGAATTTTCATTTTTTCTTAACAAATTACGCATTTGAAGTTACAAAAACGCAATGAATATCAAACGTATCCGACAAGTACCTACGCGGCTTAGAGCTAAGGGGCGGGGCTTAACTCCGCTTGCCTGGGTTTGCGATACATTGCGCGCAATAAAAGACTGGCCAAGTGCGTGTTGGCTTTCACACATTTAGGGTTCCGTATTTGTTAGTAAAGTATACGTTATAATTTTTCAGTCAAGTACTCGGGCTGGCCTTGAGAGTTTGGCTGAGACTTCCCTTCGTTTAATATCTCAGTGGGGTGATCGGAACCGTCTTACCTTCGCACCGCATAAAACCTATCAACTTATGTTGAAAGGTAACCTTAAGTCTTGGCCTAGTATAAGGTTTAATAACGTTCCCGTTAAAAAAAAAACAGTCTGTATGCTACCTCGGTATGGTATTAGAAAATAACTTTCCATTTATTGTGCATGTTAAAACAGTAGGTGAAAAAGCTAAAAAGAACTTCTATGCGTTGACGAGGATTTCCAAGGCTACTTGGGGCCTATCGTTCCTAACGTTAAAAACAATCTATGGGGCTACTTACCTGGGTTGTATGTGCTACGGGGCACCTGTTTGGGCTGATAGGGCCACCATTGGGGCGGTTTTTTTTTTTTTTTTTTTTTTTTTTTTTTTTTTTTTTTTTTTTTTTTTTTTTTTTTTTTTTTTTTTTTGGGGGGTGGGAAATCATCTAATGACTCTTTCCGCTCTGGGGTGGAGCGGAAGGGCGTGTCAGACTCTTACTGACTAAAACCCACCCCTGTTCCTCCCTGCCCTACGCGCCCGGGGGCGAGGTAACTCTTTCGAATTTATCCTCCACCCCCGGGCAACCATTGGGGCGGTACGACGTAAATTGCTACAAAGTCAACGTTTAGCTTTGATTTTCCTATGTAAAGCGTATAGGACGGTTAGCACTGAAGCCTTACCGGTACTTGCAGGTGTACTTCCAGTCGATCTTGAGGTGCAGCGACGTGCTGCAATGTACTATTCTGCACGAAAGACTACGGACCCAGACTTTTTACCTCAACGTGATCGTGCCAAGATTTCTAGATTACTTAAACCTCAAACTGAAGTTTGGGAGGACCTTTTATCCGAATGGCAATGTAGGTGGGAAAGTTCCATCAAAGGTAGACACCTCCACCAGTTCTTCCCATCGGTTCGCGAACGGCTGAATAGGACATGGCTGGAGGTGGATCACTGTGTTACCCAATTTCTCACAGGTCATGGCAACTTTAAGAGTAACTTATTTTCCTTCAAGCTTGTTGCCTCACCTTTATGTCAATGTTCTACTCCTGATTGCGAATACGAACAATCCGCACATCATATCCTGTGGGAGTGTACTCTTTGGCAAGCTGAGCGCAATATTATGTTGGATAGTATTCAGCCTACGTCTGGAGTTGTCTATTACACGGACCTTGTGGAAACTAGAACGAATTTCCGTGCGTTCAAGCGTTTTTGTCATACCTATTATTGGAATCAAGTTTAACAGCTCACAACAATTGTAGGACCCATTAATATTAGTGTTTTTAACCAGTGGTGCTTGGCAACTGGGCTTACCCCAGTTGTAAAAACCCCCTTTGTGCCTAGTGGCCTAGTTTTGTTCTGTCTCCCGTTTGATTAGGAGGGAAGTGGAAATTATGTTTTTCTTACTCCTCCGCTGTCTTTTCTGATTAATTTCGTTGCGGGACCCAAGACAGTTTAATCGTTTCTCTGGGACTCGTCAAGCTTCATTGCCTCGGCGTTTTTTCTGGTGGTCGCCACTGTTGATTCTGGCTTACAGAAGTTACAGTGGTTTGGGAATAGTGTGGCGGGCTTGTCCCATATAAAAAAAAATACGTTATAATAAACATTATAACCAAATTTCAAGTTCATAGGTCAATGGGAAGTTAAAAAATTCTTCGTAACATAATTTTGTGACACACGACGGACGGACAGACAGACGGACACGTGAGTGACAACAATTTCTTTTCTTAAAATAGCTTTTTTTTTAAACCTAGAAATAAAAGTCGTTTCCCAGCAACAATTTTTGCGCAAAGCTACTTTCTTAGATGTACTGCAGTATGCGTAATTGACGGCTTTGTGATGTGTCTTTTTACGCCCTGTAGATTGCCAAACCTTTTACTAAATAACTATACAAAAACAGGTTAAGTTAGTACTCCGTGATACTACTATTTTTTGTCTGTGCCAGCGCTAAGTACAGACCCTAAATCTAATTTAAAGAGACTCTTCTCTCTCGTAACTCAGCTTCAACCTAAAACATCTGGGATTAACTGTCAGCCCCCATCCAGCAGCGGGCACACCGAAATTAAGCGATAACTAATGAAAACCGTAAAACAATGACAGTCGAGCTGCCTCGCGCGAATTTAAGCTGTCTCGGCGACCACCACTGGATTTATTTGGAGCGGAGTTTAAAAAGCGTACTTTTCTGAACTAACACTAAATATCAAGCTTCTGACACAGAGAGTCTATAACAGGCGATATTGCTTTTAAATAGTTATTTTAACCTACATACTTAATACAGTGCCTTGTGTATGTGAGTTTAAATGTTTGTGAACGCACCCACGATACAGGAGTAATTCCTAGTGTGGGGCAACGTTTTTTTTTTTAAAAAGAATTAACCTACATACTTAATACAGTGCCTTGTGTATGTGAGTTTAAATGTTTGTGAACGCACCCACGATACAGGAGTAATTCCTAGTGTGGGGCAACGTTTTTTTTTTAAAAAAGAAAGAAAAAGAAAAACCGTTTTTTTGTATTATGCATGCATATATTATTTATAGACTATTGCTCCATGTAAAATACTGGTATTCAAATGCATCAAGTTAGACTGGAAGCCGACCCCAAGATAGTTGGGAACAGGCTAGGCAGATTGGATTGATCTATGAATATATTGACGATAGAACAATTTTTATGAAAACGCGTTGTCCCATTGTGAAGGATCCCCTTAAAACGGCGGAAATTATAGAAAAAAAGCCAATAGTTCTGGACTATTGGCTTTTTTTTTTAAAGAAGATTTTAAATTTATACTTATATGCAAAATTTCGTGTCTGTGCTGTTGACCTTTGAAGAGTTCTTTTATCTGGAGCTAGTCCTGAATGTCGATTCAGGTCATGCTTATCATAAAAATGCATTGTCATCGAAACTGAATCAACATGTAACAATTCGACTCCATAGAATAAGAAAAAGGGTTTTAATTCAGCTGACAAGATTTGACACGATCAATTGAATAAGTTCAATAAAAAAGGAATAATAAAAAATACTTCATTTTCTTTTTTGGAAGTCGGTTGTTTTTTTTTTTGTAAAAAAGTTTTTTATTTTTCAATTTTTAGTTGTAGAAGAACTAAAAACTACAATAATATGGAACGTGGATTCTAAACATACTCGTAATTGGAGAAAAAAAAACGTCATCTAGGTATACGTATTTATCGTTTTTGTTCAGTTTCTCAAAAAGCGCTGAAGCAATTTCGAAATATTTATATGGGACCACTTCGGGAGTATATGCTTTCGGATAAAAAAGAATTTTGAAAATCGGTCCACAACTGACGAAGAAATCGACGAACATACGTAAAAAAAAGAAACATACATACAGCCGAACATAGAACCTCCTCCTTTTTTGAAAGTCGGTTAAAAATACTTCATATTAGCAAGAACTAAAAAGTCAGTCACACTCACTCGAGTGTGGCCTATTGTTTAAGTTAGATATGTAGCAGTAGTAATTATCAAGTCAATGTCTCTGTGACACCTTATAATGAAGAACGACGTGTAATCGCTATATCTTATGCTATAAAGGTTTTCGTTGACGCCACAAACAAATGACAAAATGTTGCTAATATTGAACTTAGACACTTAATTTGCAAACTTGACCTTAGTGTTAAATAGCGCAAAGTCAAATTGTGCTTGACCATTGAAAGGTCACTAACAATAATTTATTCGTGAACTTCAACCGCCGGTTTTGGTAAGTATTGTTGACAATTCTAGAACTCATTAAGCCTAGGGCACATTAGGGTTCAAGTGTACCTATTAATTTGGGTTTATATATATTACTGTACTAGGTAATATATATAAACCACGGTTTTTCATTGCAATATTGCTGTGAAACGAACCTTTTCATTCAATCTTTTGCTGTCGCTATAATTCCTGGCGCTCCGACTATGGTTTTGCAACAAAATTGTCTCGGAACTCTCGAAGTCAACGATGTGAGGGGGACATTGCTCTTGCTTCATAGATTAACAAGAAAAGTCTTTCAGATGCAAACACTCCAAACTGCCCGGATGGTTGAGGATGTATAGGCCCCATAGCGTGTCATGAAATTCTCAGGCCAATTACGGCCATTCAAAAATTGCCATCGCGGACGGTATTTCACGTCCACACGGCGGGGTATTGGTAAAGTTTTCAACTAGCAATAATCGCACCTCGGATTAACCTCATTGGTTACGATATTGCCTCTGCGCAAAGTTAACAAGATGAATATTCGGCCCGAGCCCAACCAAATCGCGGTAACGAAACCATAGCGCGATCTAACTCGATCCCAGCGCCATCTATCGAGGTAGGGTGTAAACTATTGCATCGACATATTTTGAATAAGATTTTTTTAACCGATTCCGAAAAAGGAAGAGGTTGTATGTTCGACTGTATGTATTTTTTTTTTAAATTTATTGTCACCGATTTCTCTGTCAGTTGTGGACCGATTTTCAAAATTCTTCTTTAATCCGACAGAATATACTCCCGTACAATTTTTTTCTAAATTGCTTTAGTATTTTTTGAAAAACTGAACAAATACGTATAGATAGACGACGTATTGGTGTTCTCCAATTACGAGTATGTTTAAATTCCACGTTCCATGTTATTGGGGTTTTTAGTTATGGGGTATAGCAACTAAAAAGTGAAAAATAATTTTTTTTTTACAAAAAAAATAACCGACTTCCAAAAAGGAAAATACCTACACTAAAAATTAAAAAATAACTTAAATTTCGGAAGTCGGCGTCAAATAAAATACAAACACCGACTTCCGAAATTAAAGTTATTTTTCAATTTTTAGTGTAGGTATTTTCTTTTTTGGAAGTCAGTTGATTTTTTTTTTTGTAAAAAAGTTTTTTGATTATGATTATTTAGTATTTTTATTGATATTTTTTTTAGCAGGTTTTCTATCTTAATACTTAAAATTTGGTGGAGACATGACCAATCTTCCGCAAGGACATAGATACTCATAGGTGATGTCTCTACCAATTTTTGGGATTGATTTCCCATTTCGCGTGCAACCGCGTTTTTGTCCACGTCTCTAGAATACTGTGCCCTATTGCTCTATAGCAAACCCCAATGTGGAACTTTTGCGAGTCGGTGTGTGACAAGGTTAACACCATTAGAATGGACAGGAAGGAATACAGGATACATGTATGGATGAGTTTACGCTTCAAATGAGTGGGCAGATTGCCATAGTAATAAGGCCAAAAAGGCACTGGCAGGTGGTTTGCTGCCGAGAGCCTAGTGAGTCACCTGGTTTTTAGCGAAATTAAGCCAACGTTCTAAAATGTACCTAACTGGTTGCACTACCTGCTTGGCGTTTACTGATAGGCGACAAATGCACTAAAGTTTTTTTTTATCATTGAAAGGCTCGTGTTGGGTCCCTATCTCACCTGATGGTAAGCTATGATGTGGTCGATGATGGAGCATAATTGCCTAGAAGTACCTACATATTTACGCTTGATATAAAGACTCCCAGGTTGTAGCTATCAGGAAACACAGACTCCGGCAGGAAATTCTTCTGCTTAACAGTTTAGTACGCACAAGTAGTTCTAAGTAAATGTTTAGTATTGTTACGAGCTGGGTTTGGGATTAATTAATTTATACCGCTTGATTTACCAAATATCCTTTATCAACTCAAACAGTTTATTTCCACAAACACTAATTCTCTAATTATCACTATTTTGGTTTTAGTCAAAAATAGACTGACTCACTCGCGACCCGCACGGCATATTTATACACTGACCAGTCATAATAGAAGTCTCCAGAACATTGCCGAACTAGCCTATAGTTGAATGTTCTAGGAACATCCTCGAACTTCTACGCAGTACCATTATGAAATGTTCTCGAACGAAGTGGAATCGTCTATAAACTGCGACCACATTCTCGAATGGTCTTGTAATACGATTGACGTAACAGTATCTAAGTTGACTAAAAAATTTTTATTCATGAGTTCCCAAAAGTTTCAATAAGAAAATAGTAATTTCAAATAAATTTAACAAAAATCTCAATAGCAACCAGTTGCTGAAGAAACCGACCCATAGTCTTTACACTTCCACCACACTTCATAATTCCAATAGCATGACAAAAAATGAGTTTCGATAGATACTTATCTTCATATAACACACATGTCCTCCATAATGATTTAAGCTGATTACTGTATTCATTATAGTGAAAAGCTTTTAATTAATTATTAATTAAATTAAATATAGATATCATTCAAGCATTCAATGAGCATTTGTTTGGGTTGGTACATTAATTATATTAATGAAGAATTATCGTTTGATACTAGCTCGAAAATGACGAATGAGGCTTTTAAATAAATTGTTAATTTGTATAACAAACTGAACAGTAGATCTGTGGCAGTTGATGCTGAGTATTGTAAGCTGCCTTGCTTTTCTTATAACAAGGAAGAAGAAATAAATAAAGAATATACAATCATATTAGGGTGACCCTTTGTTTTTCAATTTTTTTTTATTTTTTGTAATCCATGTCTTTTTATAGTTATTACGTGCATGAATACGCATTCTATGAACGGGAACCCGTGCTGACTTCATGTTCATACAATGAGTGAAAATGCAAATCTTGTGATCCGTGAATGTGTGATTTGCACTTACTATACTGTAAAACAAAACTACTAGAACTTGTTGCTTTGAAGGTAAAAGGAGATGCGCCACGGCGTCCTCACCTTCCGCCTGACGCAGGCCCTCACCGGACACGGGTGTTTCGGGAGGCTCCTGGTCCTTATAAGACGGGAGGAAACGCCCGGGTGTCAGTCACCATTGTATGGATCGCCCTGAGGACACGCTCAGCAGATACGGTGGAGGTCTGCCCCGCTTGGGCGGAGCAACGCCGTGTCCTCGTGGTGGCGATCTCTGGCGTTCGGCCCTGGTCCAGGCCATGGTATTGCGAGAACGGGCACGGGAAGCTGTCACTTCCCTTGCAAAGCAGTAATGCTCGCAAAGGAGAAGGCAGGACACGTGAGAGAGAGGTAATCGTCGCGCCCTCACACCCCTAGCCGCCTTGCCGCGGGCTTGCGGACGGCTAGTAATGGGTAGCTCGCGGTCCGATAAGGACCAGGCCGGGTTTAGAGTTCGGTCGCCTGTATTTGAGGATTCTGTCACTGTGGGGGGGTCAAAGGGACTTGTCTCAAGCGCTTCCAAACAATTTTTGCTGCCGGAGCTGCGTCGAAATGTATTTCATATTTTTCTTAAATTGGGACAACACTAACTAATTCGTGAAACGGAACGTAAATTTCACTAAATTCTTACGTTTTTTTATGTTGTGTCTGTCAAAAAACCTAAAATGAAACGTTATTGACAGTGACAAATATGTTTGACTCGCGTCATTCATTAGGTTAATTATTAAAAAAACCTGGCACTCCGGGAGTACCATCAGAAGTGAAAACAACAAACTTGATAAAAAATGACATACGCGTCTCGCGATTCACTACGAGAGTGCTAAGACGCGTAGCGTCATAGCAGTCGTAGCAAGTCGCGTAGCGGTGTCGGTGGCGCGTGAGTTCAATTGTTTGTTCCCATCTGAAAACTGCCCAACGCGCCTAAAGGTTTCACTTTATAAAAAATGGTTAGGTTAGGTTAAAACTGTGACCCACGCCAGAAACTACTAGATTACATAGAAAAAATTGTCTGGCGAACGGGGGCTCCGTCGAACACTTCTGGCGGCAGTAGGTGGAACACCTCCGGCAAGGAAAAATGGTGGGGGGCGACTCTACACACTCCGTTTGGACCTTTCGGGTATGGAACCCTAAAACATGGCCAAGCACAGTACTTACTAACGCATTTCTGGCTTTAAGCTTCCTTAATTTACTTAAAACCAATATACAACCATTTTTATTCAACAAATTTTCCGCTACAAAATTTTAGCACCTCCGTACAAGAGTACATTAAAACACAATTTATTCGCGCAATCTTAACTAACGTTTAATTAAAACTATTAGGTAGCAACCCTGAAAGTTGGGCCACGTGTGATAGGACTGGTCCATCCCTAACTTGCTGTTATATAGATACTGCCCTCAAAAGACAAAAAGTGGTAACTCAAAGACTTAGAAATTTCTGTTTTTTTTTCATCGCATTGGGCCCCTGCGTCGCCACCAACAATAGGTTTTTAATTGTGTCTGCTAATGAGGGACTTGACGCGTTAAACATGACGTCTATGTACCTAATATAAAAGTAACTTTGTCTATTTGTTTGTTACGCTGTAGAAAACCGCGAAATCGATCCTGATGAACGACGACTAAGATATTTTTTTTCAACATACCACGTGGGCGCAGCCGCGGGCAGAAGCTTGTTTTATTATGTCATTTAATTGACGGGAAATATATTTTTTTACAAAATTCCTTTTTTTCTCAAAACTCATTTGGTTAAGTTACCGCCTTTTGTCTTCAGGGTCAGTATAGATGTGGGTAACTTGATAATTAACATTCTAGAAAGACGGAGACGTGGGGCAACCCTATCGCACCGTTTACTGATTAGGAACATATTAAACTAGGCGAGTGGAATGTGTTATTGCTAATTGAATAAACTTGATTTGTGTTTACAAGGGTTAGTGACAATCTGTTCGCTCAATAAAGTGTGGAGCGGTATTGGAAACATGTGTTATGGAGGACCAATCGATGTGAGTCCTGAAAAGTACCACAAAGCAAAAACATGACATATGCCCAGGGGCAGAGCATTTTTTTAAGGGTGTGAAATCAATTTGTGACTTGTCCCACTCTGGTTGTCAAACTGTCACTGACTAAGACCCGTATTCCTTCAGTCGCGGTGAGTTTTTCGAACAATCCCCGACAAATCCAGACTCTGGGCTGCCACTGAGAAATTCTAGATGGAAAATTTCAATAGGACCCAAGGTTTCATGCTCGGTGCTCACTTGTGACCGCCTAGACCAACGAGGCAGTCTCACAAAGAAGGAAC
The DNA here is from genome assembly GCA_951329385.1 of Polia nebulosa. Classification (NCBI taxonomy): domain Eukaryota; kingdom Metazoa; phylum Arthropoda; class Insecta; order Lepidoptera; family Noctuidae; genus Polia; species Polia nebulosa. The sequence goes on along the minus strand of OX589588.1, from coordinate 15,788,588 downwards.
CAACTTAAGTGTAAAAAAAAACAGATTGATTCAATAAATCTACTGAAGCAGTACTAGAAGTTTGAACGGAGATTTTTCATTTTCGATATAGAACTTCCTAACTTCTTCTTCCTTCTAATTCTTCTCAACTCTTACCGAAAAGACTGGCCAATACTAGCAAAGGCTCTCTCTGGTACACTTTTTTTTAGGAAATATTTTTTTTTTTAGAACAGCAGCAGCCGAACGCTCGACCACTGCGCCAACCGTGTCGTCAAGTACGTACGTCACGTAAATATAATAATAATAATAATATTCCACAACTATCACACAACGCCATCTAGTCCCAAGCTAAGCAGAACTTGTGTTATGGGTACTAGACAACTGATAAACATACTTATATATTTCTAAATACATAAATATTATAGATAAATTACACCCAGACACAGAACAAATGATCGTGCTCTAACACACAAACATTTGTCCTGGGTGGGAATCGAACCCACGACCTCCGGCATAGCAGTCAGGGTCACTAACCACTAGACCAACAGGCCAGTCAAAATGATCAAATAACTTCTTCCGCTCTGGGTGAAGTGGGAAGGCGTGTCAGACTCTTAGTGACTAAAACCCACCCGCGTTACTCTGTCACACTAAACCGCTTTCGATAAAGTTCTCAACTAAGTTTTTAGACCTAGGTATCTTGCGCAAGTTTCATTAAAATCTGTTCAAAAATAATGATTTGCGAGACTGCAAAATCGTGCCGCTTAAAAACTCTTAACATAAAACATTCTGCTGAACTTTAGGTACAATGACGTCTTTATCCCATTCTTCCATCGTTATTTGAGGCATCATCCCTTGACAGGACACATTGGCCGTAGATAGCTAGGGGCAAACGACAAATGGACATATGAATGTTCATCCCATCACGTAGATATGAAACTATTTGTCACTTTTTATGGCCCCGGTAGATAGACACTGCATTATTCGGTTAAGAATATAATATTTTTATTCATTTTTACAGAAAGCCTACATACTAATAATAGATAAAATTTGGATATTGTTATGGAAAATCGCTAATATTAAGCTTCCACATACACAGGGTGTAAAAAGATACATCACAAAGCCGTCAACTACGCATACTGTACATCTAACAAAGTAGCTTTGCGCAAAATTATTGCTGAGAAACGACTTTAATCTTTAAGTACCTATGAAAAAAAAGGTATTTTTTATTGCGCGCAATGTAACGTGAATCCAGTCAAGTTAAGACCCGCCCCTTCGCTCTAAGCCGCGTAGGTACTTGTCGGATGCGTTTGATATTCATTGTTTTTGTACTTCAAATGAGTAATTTTTTGGAATTTTCGAAATTACTCAAAAATAATTGAGTAATTTCGAAAAATTATCGAAAATGGGTTTGATTTTGACCTGCAATAGCTCCAGAACCAGTAGATTCCCAGATATGGTCTAGTGAAAAAAAAAATCCAAATAATAGGTAGAATATGTGGCTTTCGGCTTCGGAAACTGTCTTTTTACATCCGTTATACACCATGTACCTAGTTATGAATTGCGTTGACCAAGAAAAATAATGGAAATACGAGCATAATGTTAGTCATACTTACTGGAATAAATAAAGCTCCTCGCTGGTATAGAGATACTGCTGAGTATTAGGTACGGGTTCGATTACCGTGAGGTGAAATGTGTAATTGGTAATTGGGAAAAATTCCAGAAGGAAAACCTTCTGGAATTTCTCAGTAGCGTCCTGGAGTCACTTCTGAAAGCTTTTGAAATATTGGTGTGCTTAGGTTCTGCTGCTGGAATACAGGAGTTCTGTTACCTATGTTTTAAATAGAAATACGTAAATCAAACAAATTGTAAATCGCAAACAATAATAACATCGACTGTTACAAAACACAACAAAGCAAAGAAAAGTAAAGTCGATTTTAATTTCCGACAAGTTCTTTGTGAGTCGTTTCACAGTAACCCTCCCGTATAATTGAAAATCACAAGTAATCGTTTAAATATTCGAGTACATTCAGTAAAACCAATGTCGATTCGAAACAACGGCCTGCCATCCGTATTGGCAATTAAAATATTTTTCAGTTTTGTAACACATTTCCGCATCACCAATATTGGGTCAAATATATGCGGTCTGGACGAAGCAATTACGATATTATTACCGGAATGATTGCATTCAATTGGTTCGGAGTAGGGTTGTAGCGTGAAGCGGAACCTCTCCTCCGGTTCCGCAAATGCGAAACTTACGCAAGAAACACCTCCGCATTTGCTTTAATTTCATTTTAGCGTAGTTTTAACGGGGGTCCAACAAGGAAATCGGCTCTAAATATTTTTTTTTTGTGAAGACCATATTAACATCCATAAAATATAACTCGGAATTTTCAAGTGTTGGCTCCCATGTTACTTCCACCGCCAGATACAAGTCAAAACAACTGTTTTTTGGAACCCATTTAATTGGTTAACTATTGAGAAATCGTCTAGAAAGTGACAAAGCCGCTAAACTGTTTTTTGTGTGACATGTAATTAGGTAAGTAGACTGCCCTTTGTAAATATTGATTAGGTACCAATAAGTTATAAGATGAGCTCGTGGCTAAAGTAGTAACAGCCGCACGGGTCCATCCATCAGGTTAAGCTACGCTTGCCGGGGTTGGTAAATGGATGGGTGACTATGGCGATCTTTACATACAGAGACTCCTCCGTGCCTCGGAAAGCACGTAAAGCCGTTGGTCCCGGCTGCCAATCGTGCATCTTTGACAGTCGTTACGTTTCGTCAGAAGCCCGAAAGTCTGATACGCAGTCTTACCAACTGGGTTGTGGAAGTCAGATAGGCGGTCGCTCCATGTGAAATACTGGTATTCAGCTGCATTCAGTTACACTGGAAGCTGACCCCAAGATAGTTGGGAGAAGGCTAGGCAGATTGATTGATTAGGTACCAATAAGTAGATTTAGGAATGTAGTCGCCCTGCCAATGAGGAGCAGACTCATTCTTTTTTCACAGAGTATATCACGCATTTTTCTGACGCCACGACGGCGACAGGTGACAACACAACCGTATCAATGGATTTTAAAACGCTTTTCACTAATAGGAAAAGCAATATAAATGAGAAAGATTTGTGTATATAATTTACACCCGTGCAAAACCGTGGTGGGTCGGTAGCTGCTTATTAATTTAACCTGCCTGTAGTGTATATGAATAGCGATTAAGATTCTGTCGTCTCACATTACACACCGCACACTGTGGTGAGGCGGGGGAGTGGGGAATATCCCCCTCCCTCACGCACTTTGCTTGTGGCTGCGAGCCTAGACGGACGTGTCTGCGGTGTATAAAGCAGTGAGCCTATACATCAAAAATAAGGTGACATAAACAAACAGTACACTGCCCTTTCTAAATTTGAATTTGAATACCAATAGGCGATATTCTTTCTTTAAATGAAAATGTTTGTAAATGATTTTTCTTTATTTTTCCATCTCCACCTCTGCTTCCGCTAAGATAGCCTCTGTCACTTCCCTAGTTCTGCATATAATATGTTTGTAAAGAGGGTTTCTAAGTTATTTAGTTGATGCACAGAGCTGAAGCGAGCATCAATATTTGATGCGACTGAACCAGTCTAAGCTGCATATAAGATGTTCGGGTTTAAAGCGGTTAGGTGTTGAGTTTCAAGCTTATATTTAGGGATGTCGAATACTTGATAGCTCTGCAGCTGAATAGCTAACCGATAAACTTTTATACATACCTAGATCATTGAACTTTAAGCACATCATTTACCAATAGTATAATTAGTGTATAGTAGGTAGGTTATTACTACTGAACTGTCTGATATACTGCATGTAACAAAAGCCCTGTCCGATCCAATTAAGGCGTATTCCTGGTTTAACATACGTACTAAAAAAAGTTGTAAAAAAATATAACTCCTACAAACCAAAAGTAATAGATTTTTTATTTTTATAAAATATGCGAAATGTAACACTAAATATGGCTAATTTTCATAAATTGACAACACTCCACCGGCCGGCGAAATCTTATTATTTTTACCTATTTTTTTCTTTTCAAACGAAACCGCCCTGCACTAGCCGCGCTGTAGGCACTGTCTCGCTCAGGTGTCATGTTTGATACGAAACAGTAGGTGAACTTTGTCGAGCCTGGTATTGCCTTTGATAAGTTTTTCTTTTTTTTAATTAATTATTTTCATTGGGGAAAAATAATTATCTTGTATCCATTAAGTACGCATATGTGTACGCAGTACGATACCAAGTAATACCCTTCAGGATCGGATAGGGTTTTTGTTACATGCTTTATAGTTATTTTTTACTGTACCTAAGTGGAAACTTGTAATTGTTCATTTTTAAACGACTTCATAAAAGGAGGTTCTGTATTGAACCCGTATGTAGGTATGTATATTTATTTACTTCTTTTTTTAAACTTTGAATGTTTGTATGTATGTATGTTTGTATGTCCGCAATAAACTACAAATCCGATTTGGATGAAGTTTTCGTTATTCAAATGAATATTTTTATTTAAAACTTGAAATATTGGCAAACCTAGTTACTAGTTGCTAGTAGGTAATGTGACGATTGTAGCCACAGCCTAATCTTAGCGGGTCTGCACCGGCCTTCAACTGGCTGGTAAAATTGTTGGAGAGATATTGGAGAGCCGTTTGAATTTAGAAGGTGTAGGCATCACATTTGTTTTGGAGATCAGTTCTGCTTGCCTGGCCGAAGAGGGCACATGTATTAATTTAACCTATTTAATATAGTTACACTGAGTGCCCTATTCCTCTTTCTTTATAACACTGTACAATTTAAGCAGTCACTCTCATACACCACACTCTCGCGTTGCCAGCGAGTGCCACATACCCCGAGCTTCGAAGAACGTCCCATGATCCCTGCAGGCCGTACTGGTGCCTTGGGGTCCTACAGTACCTAGTTGTTGTAATGCTTAGTTTAAATACTGAGTAACGGATTCTGTATTTAAATTCGCCGAAATTTTCGAATCAAGAACCTGTGTTTAAATTAAGTAATCACATGGTTATTTATTTTTTTATAAAAAAGGCCCTGTAAATTAAATTACAGGTATGTAAATAAGGCTTTTCCAGTGGCTTGGTTTTTGTTTCATCATGTCGTGCATTTTTCCAGTGGCTTGGTTTCTGTTTCGTCGTGTCGTGCATTTTTTCAGTGACTTGGTTTCTGTTTCGTCGTGTCGTGCATTTTTTCAGTGACTTGGTTTCTGTTTCGTCGTGTCGTGCATTTTTCCAGTGGCTTGGTTTCTGTTTCGCCGTGTCGTGCATTTTTCCAATGGCCTGGTTCCTGTTTCGTGGTATAGTGCATTTTTCCAGTGGCTTGGTTTCTGTTTCGTCGTGTCGAGCCTTTTTCCAGTGGCTTAGTTTCTGTTTCGTCGTGTCTTGCATTTTTCCAGTGACTTGGTTTCTCTTTCGTCGTGTCGTGCATTTTTCCAATTGCGTGGTTCCTGTTTCGTCGTATCGTGCATTTTGCCGGGCTTTCTACCAGTCTAAGATTTTTTGTAGTATTTTCAGTTCGTCCAGAGATTATCTCGTACAAAGAAACAAGCAATGAAAAGAAAGTACAATGATACGTCTGTATAACCAAGATAAATAGTATCTACCTAATTATAATTAAGCGTAAGTACCTGCTTACTTAACCATTTAAATTGCTACGCTTTCCAAAAGAGTCGATTCGAAAGTTAACTTCCCGCAAAAAAGCGTAACATAACTCTGAATATCAAAGTATTTGGTTTAACGATCTGAAATAGTGATATTCGACTCGTGAACTAAACGAGTCGAAACATATTGCCAGTCGCGTAGCAAGCACCAAAACAAGCAGCTCCCAGTTGACTCTTTAAACTTCAACTGACTAACTTTCTTTATACCCTGAACAACTCGAAGAAACCTCTGGAAAGTCTTAGCTTTTGCTTTTTTCCTTTTTTTAGAGAAAACAAAAGAAAACCGCTTTAGTTGCTGGAAATAGCTGTCATAAGGTGTGAATCTACCTATACATATTTTTCGTGGAGTTTTGTAATTCTGTTTACTGTTTTAGTGCTCTGATAACTTTATTTTTATTAAATTAAATAAGCATAAACGTAACGCGCAAGGATGACACGCGATATCGTGAAGCGTTCAAAATTGGCGCCTTTAATTTGTGTAAATTATTTCATCGCCATTGCTCTCAAAACGGTAAAGTAAAACATCGTGAGGATACCGGCATGTCCTAGAACCAAAACTTCGAAGACATATGACACCCACTAACCCGCACTGGGCCCGTGTGGTGGATTATGACCCACACCCTCTCACAGAGAGGAGGCCTACAATGTTCCCAGTGCTGGGACACAGGTCCCAGCAATGGTAACATTGTAGGCTTATTGTGCTACGAGTAAGTATGCTATCAAAAAAACTTAGCATTCCAATTTTCTAGATTTGTGTCTTTAATCTTTATTGAATCACAAAACAGTTAGCATGCATAGTTTTCCCCTACGTCACAAAAACATTATTATGTGAAAGGTGTCTAATTATGTTGAACCTTTAAGATTTTGTTTTGAAACAAAGAAATATATAGATATGGATCTTTCTATAATAATAATAATTCAATTATTTATTCGAGTAACACAACTCATAGTATTATTAACATTTTGACTTATATCTATGTTAGTAAATTAAATTATATACAAATAATTAAATTAACCTAATATATAGGCTGGTCACCCTATATATTAGGTTATTATATTAGAGTAATTAGTGACCGATTATTAAACACGTAATTTTACTCATGATAACAAACAACTTTCCCAAAGAAACATTTTTTATACTCATTCACTTTTCTCACAATAACACAACAGCCGTATTAAATTCGCGGGCACATGCCTATTTCTTATCAGCTGTTAGCCGCGTGATGCCGTTCTTTCTCACTATATGTTTATATGGGAAAGTTGTTGGTTATCATGGGCATAATCACGTGTTTAAGTATCGGTCACTAATTACCAGTCACCCTATATACATGGAACATCGTCACTATGTATATATGTAGTCTATTTCACCGTCAGTATAATCTAGAAATGACACACGACTATTCCCCACTCCTGCAAATTAAAAATTAACAACCACTAAAAGCCCAATAAATTTTAATCACATTATCACAGCTAACCCTATTAAGTTGAATCCTACTTAGTATCACACAGAGCTAGTATTATACCAAGTTCTAAAACCTAGATACACACGATACTCGTACAGTTGAATGTGGCACTATTATAAATTCAGTGCTGGATGAGACTTCCTCCGTCAACGTTTGCATTCACTTCTCTTTAACTTTTGCTTTTAGACAGATATTGGCTTTTTGGTACTGAAATATTTAGACGGATATTTCAGACAGAGTTGTGTTGCTGGGGAGTTTGTTTTTAGAATTATGTTCAAATTCCATGTTTTTGGGGCTATCAATTCTAAACTTTACTATTATGGGGTAGGTACAACTAAAAAGTGAAAAATGAAAAACCTTTTTTTTACAAAAAAAATACAACCGACTTCCAAAAAAAACACTAAAAATAGCAAAATAACTTTAATTTCGGCAGTCGGTCTCAAATAACGAAGAAACAAAACTAGAAACACCGACTTCCGAAATTAAAGTTATTTTGCCATTTTTAGTGTTTTTTTTGTGGAAGTCGGTTATATTTTTTTTTTGGTCTTTCTCTTATGTTGTTATCTTTGTGATTCTTAACACATCGAGATTCATCCTTAACTCACAAAACACAACGTCAGTCCAATGCTAGCTGAACCGTTCTTTATCATCCTTTATTCCAGTCTGAAGATTGCAAAACGAGACGTTTTCCAAGGTGTTTATCTACGTGCAGTGCGGATAAAAGCCGCTAGAACATTATTTTCTTTAAAGCTATCTTCCCTACAAAAGTTGTCTAAACGACACTCAAGTGCATCCCGAAAGCATCATACTAAGCTCGACTCACAGGGCGTAGGACTCCAAAGGATTTTACTAACACTTATTTTAAGCCAAGCATTTCGGTGTGGATGTCAATGAAAACTAATTTTCCACATAAGTGGTACTTAAACAGGATCAAATTGTACGCTGAATGTGTTTGATAAGGTACACAATGTCATTCCGAAACTCTGAAAGTTCATTGCCCTATAATTAAAAACAAAACAAACCTATAACAGTGCGATATGTATACAGCATGTATTTAATTTCCCCCAATCTGCAAACACGAGACGCGTCTGATATTCTAAATTTAAATTCTCTCCGCATTTAGTAAACAATGTAATTGGTCGGGTACTACACTCGATTGGAGCTGGAAATGCAGACGCGTGTAATTAAGTCTGTCGGGGTGCAGGCCTTTTCGCATCACAATGAGTCCGAGGCGCTCACGAACGACTCACGAGCGTCCCACACAAAGGCGCGAACCGACCTAATGGCGCGTGCATAATCCGCACAAGTCTCCCATTCACCAGTAACTGGCAAATTTTTCAACGATGATTTACGAACCCGTCTATATCTGACGCTGAACATTTGACAGCCAAATTGTTATGTGCTGTCACTTGATTTATTTATTTACCGCAGCAATCGTTCCCTCGTTAATGGAAAAAGTTTTGAAGTAGTCTATTTTTGACCGGCTTACTAAAGATATTTTAATATCCGTCCCGTTTGATGTAAATAAAACGCGATCAAGTTACAAAGGATCTAAAATTAATGCTAAAAATTTCTTAACTTCGCAGGGATTCTAGGTCGCTCACAACACGAGTTATTGAATGACAAAGAAAATCCGTTCCGAAGTCGAATGGAAACATATCGAACGAACGACTGGCTGGAAAAGTTATAATTGATGTGTAAATCTGTTATCGCTAAGCCTTCTGATATTGAGTTATAAAACAAGTTGTTAACATAAATTGGAAAAAAATATTGTTGCATGGTTTTTTATTACCTGTCATAAGCTCTTTATTATTATTTGAACGTTCAAGATACATAATAAAATTTTAAAGGCTATTTGCTGTCAAGTAATCTAACGAAATTACATGATGTAAAACGGGATTCATATCGAAATAAATTGAGTCCAGTAAAATGAACACCCTTTACAAAGAAAGCTATCTTCATAACGTTATTTCTTTTGGATTTTCATCTCTAAACTATAAATATAAAATTAAATATATATAAATTTAAATGGCAAATTTTATGAATGGTTGACTTTTTTAATAATTTTGTTATCATTCATTCTTAATTTCGTTCATTTGTGGTTAAATGAAGAATGAATAAGTTCAATTAGGGTTTCACAAGCCTTATGGCTGTAATGTTTGCCTATATACAGTATGGACGCAACGTCATATGGTACTTTCACAGCCGTATCTTCACAAGAACTTTCTTGCACGACTAGACTAGTTTATATAAACGTGTATACAGTAAATAAAAGAAACTACTACTCCTCTGCGGCTAGCCAAGAAACTTCTACTGTTATGACCTACATAATAATAAAGAACGATCGCTTCATGAAAAATACATAAGAGACTGTTCATATTTACAGGCAACCTGCCCTTAATTGATTGCCTTCAATCGGTAGCGTCCCATAACATTCCGCGAATATCCATGTTTGCGTGAGGCTGTCAAAGTCACACTTCCCCTTAACTCAATCACGTGTGCTGAACACGTGAATTTGACAGGCATTATGTAACCAATGCCTTTGCTTGGGGAAAACGCCATGGTAACGGAAAAGACGCAGAGAAATTTAAGTTTTTAGGGTTCCGAACATTCGAATGTAAAAACGGAAACCTTATAGGATCGATTGAGTTGAAATTTGGTACACACATGAATATTTATGTGTAAATAAATGAATTTGGAATATGGAGGTCACTTTGGGGGTGCAAATCAGAAAATTAAAAAAAAAGTTCTTTAATTAACTGTAATGTGCTACATATCAAATGTAAGATTTTATTTTAAGGATTTTAAATATATTTTTTTCATAATTCCAAAATGTATAGTTTTGAGCAGTGGTGGCCCAGTGGTAACGGCCGCGACTTACAAGTTGTAGGTCGTGAGTTCAAACCCGGGTAGGCGCTTTACTTTGTGTAAATAATTTCATCAAAACGGTGAAGGAAAACATCGTGAGGAAACCGCCATGTCCTAGAACCAAAAATTCGAAAACATGTGCCATCCACCAATACGCATTGGGCCCGCGTGGTGGATTACGGCCCACACCCTCTCACAGAGAGGAGGCCTGTGCCCCAGTGACATTAAAAGGTCGATGATGATGATGATGAAAATGATCATTTTTAAGCTATTAGAGAAAATATATGAAAAATCACCATTCCCCCTCCCTCCCCCCCCCCCCCTCATCTCCGAAACCACTAGGCTCAAAATTTTGAAAAAATACAGAATGTAGTTCTTTACTTTTAGATTACAGGAAAACCTGTAAGAAGTAAGTACCTATATGTAGTTTAAACCTAAAAAAATATGATTTGTTCGGAACCCTTTGCGCGAGAGTCTGACTCGCTCTTGGTTGGTTTTTTGTGCTTACAGACGAGTATTTGCACGACCTACAGTACAGTGCATGTATGTAAGTGTACCTAATGATAACCTAGACAAAGTAAATCCTAGTGTGAAGTCTGTGAAGCGAAGAAATAACGTTTATTTATTTATGCCGCAGCTCGGTGTTTATTCCATTTGCGCCGTAAAAGACCTGTGTGCTTGTCACAAAGATATGTACACACATTGTTACCCTTATTGTTAGTTCAAGCCTACCGAATGTAGTGGTGAACAATGAGATAGAACAGGCGGTCGGGTTTCAAAGGTTTAAGTAATGTTTTCGTGTTAGAACCGCAATTAACGTATGCCCTTCCGAGAGTGGAGCAATAATTAAATAGGAGGGTTGGAACTTATGTAAACGAAAAAAGAAAATAAACAACAACGCAATATTTTGAGATTTTTTGATAATTTGTTCTGCAACCAGTAGAACAGCTCCTCAATTAAAAGTCAAATCTTGTGATAGATTTTCATCACATTCTCGTTATTTGATCGAGTTGAAATTCTGCATGTGTAGTTTTGATGAAAATCAATTGGTTTTATTAATTAGATAGATAGAAATGGAGCATTAGAACCACTTTTAAAAGGCATTCTTTCACTACATAATTATTATAAAACAAAATCCCCCGCCGCGTCTGTCTGTCTGTTTGCGATAAACTCAAAAACTACTGAACGGATTTTCATGCGTTTTCTCTAATGGACAGAATGACTCATGAGGAAGGTACAATTTATTTTGGTGAATAATTTTTGTACCCGTGCGAAGCTGGGGTGGGTCGCTAGTTTAGGTATAAACTGGAGTCTGTCGATGATTTTTTGGTGACAATACTGAGCAGTAGGTAAGTAGCGTCTTATATACTTCAAATTATGGAGTCATTTATTTTTTCACATTGCTACAAAAAAACAAAATATTTCATTATACATATACATAACTAAACTAAAATATAACTAACTAGCGACCCGCCCCAGCTTCGCTCGGGTACAAATTATACATATAAACCTTCCTCTTCAATCACTCTATCTATTAAAAAAAACCGCATCAAAATCCGTTGCGTAGTTTTAAAGATTTAAGCATACATAGGGATATAGGGACAGAGAAAGCGACTTTGTTTTATACTATGTAGTGATAGTGATAGTGATGTAGTGATGAGATAAACAGGCTAAAATAAAATAAATAAAATATATACAAGCGGCATAAAAGAGGGAGGAGTATATCTCATTGGGCGTCGAAAAATTCGTCCACATGGCTATCAATGGAAAAAGTGCCCAGAACGCTGGCGGCATTGCCAAAAAAAAATGAAAAAAAAGCCAGCCCTCTGGTCACGTGAAGAATCGACTAAATGTTTGCTGATGTCAAGGAAAACTCGATGAGCACTCGGACCCCATGGCTCTAGTGTTTCATGCCCAAACGGCTCAAACATATAACTACCAAAAAGGTTATTAGTACGAGTACCTATTTCAATGATTGATGGAAGCATATTTGCTTATAGTTTTTTTTTTCCGGCTAATGAAAACATTTTGAAGACAAGTGTGGATTCCATTCATTTCTAAAATAAAACTCCAAAATATCGAAATCCCATGAACTTTACGTTCCATTAGGTACCATTTACGTTTCCATAACTCTAACAATTCCTGATCACAATTCAAGAAGCTTTCCACAGTGGTTTCGTTCCCGGTAGGTATCTAAAAGGACGGCCCTGCGACAACTTGGTAATTCCAACAAACTTTGGTTCTACCTCCGACTTTGTCATTCTGGATCATGTCACGTAGAGAAACTCCGAGCATTGCTCTCTTCTATAGCTCGTTGAGTGACTTCGAGACTATTCATGAGCCAAAGTATAGGATTTTTACGTGTCACTGCGTTTGTTTGAAGGTTTTTGATAAGGAATTAGGCGGGAATCGGAATAAATGTGTATTGGTTTGATATTTCTTTTGCTTCGATTTTCAAAAAGAAGGAAGATTTATTTTTCGTACTCGTTCACTATTTTAAATGTTGAGTGGAGTTTTTATAGGTGGCCAGTATGGTTCGAGATGATCTTGATAAACTGATTGATGATATTCTCATACAATTATTGTCATGGGGTTTTTGGCGGGATTTTCTCGAGTGCAGTTCAGTGGCTGTTTTAATTATTCGCAAATTGATTCCTAGTGGATAGGTATTGTGATGTTAAATTGGTGTGGTTTTGTTTCTTAAGTGTTTACGCAACTGGACAATATGTGGAATCGTTGCAACAGGCGCCATCTCTGTAAAATAAAACTGAGAATTTTGTCGTAGTATTGACTAACTCAGTGAAGTTTGCCGAGAAGGCTGACTCGACATATTTGTTGCCAATTACTGCAAAAACATTAGAATGTGTTACATCTGCATCCTAATGGGAAAAAAGTGACAGTATTCTGTATCTAAAACTAAATACTTTCTTATCTTGACACTGGCTAAATGCACAAACCGTGCGAAGCCAAAATTAAAGGTAAAAATATATATTGTCATAGAATTATGCGGGACTCTCATTGCACGTGCATTAGGTGGTTATTTCTCTTGTGTCTACTTTAAAGTTGAAAAAAGTTGAAGAAGGAAGATTTCATTTTGACTTGTGTCTTTTTTTTATTTTTTTCTTATTTAATTATTAGCGACGTTAGAAATAAGTATTATTATGACTCCGAGCTTCTTACTACGCGTGAACTAGCAGTATTCTTACTACTTAGTAAAATTTCAAAGGTCTACACGGCATTTATAAAAACAGTGTGTCATAAGACTCATATGTCAGTGGTGACTTAAAAAATAGTATATTATGGTTACCAGCTAACAAAGCTCCTGTTTAAAAAAACAGGTCCGTACATTTCTGACTCACTTAAAGTTTTACTTAATAAAAGTTTCTATTCAACTTTTCCTTAGAATAATCCCTTTTAATAAGACACCCGCGTTAAAAATACAAGTCTGCATTAGCTATTGTTGCCATTATACTCCGAGGAGACCAGAAAAAAATTAAGTTCTCTTGACGGTGCTACGGAGTTAGTAAATAAAAAAACTTTTTTACAAAAAATAGAACCGACTTCCCGGGTTTTGTTTCTTAGGATTTTGACACCGACTTCCGAAATTAAATTTTAAGGTATGATTCCGATCTCGGCAGCACTCAGCAGTGTTGCCGCAGCACTACTGGTTCCCATAAATATTCTCTATAGGTTTATATGAGATTACATTCCGAGCTCCGCCGAAATGCCGTGGCAGCAATGCAGCGGCAGCACAGCTGCGCGGCAGTGTCGCCTACTGCTGCGACAGACCAGTAGTGGCGCGTCCACCGCAGCGATAGTACCTACGTGAATGTTGAATAGACAAAACTGGCAACAAAAAGATGTATTTCTCTGATTGAGAAGAGGAACAATTAATTAACTTGGTTACTTATATTCAGCCCTTTACGATAGCAGTCATACTAATTGTCGTAATAATTTAATTCATGATCGTCATCTTCATCCTCTTCCAACAGTATTAATTATAAGTTGGTGCTCAATCGACATCTTGTCAACTCAAAGCAACTAAATGAATTTAAAACAGCACAACACCACAAACAGTGCAGCACTGCCGCCTTGCTCGGAATCAGCGCGGCAGGTAGCACTGCTGCGCAGCACCACAGTGGCAGCACTGCTGCGTGCTGCCGAGCTCGGAATCATACCTTCATTTGCACTTTTTTTGTTTTTGGAATTCGGTTCTATTTTTTGTAAAAAAGTTATTTTTTTGTTTAGTTTAGTTTTGATTCCCCATTAAAATGTGTTAAAAATACATAGACATAGTACTTCTGGTTTTGTTTCTTCGTTCGTGACACTGACTGCCGAAATTAAAGTTTATATTATTTACACTTTTTTTGGGAATTCAGTACTATTTTTTGTAAAAAAGTTTTATATTTTTCACTTTTTAGTTGTGGTTCCCTATTAAATTGTGTTAACAATACATGGACACGATCGCAGCAATCACGAGTCATTTTCTGTCAGTTATTGAGTTCCATTGCCTATCTCCAAAGATCTTCATTAGATCCTTATGTATTATATACTAAACCTTTCTTGAGAAATATGCATTTGAATAATGAATACCTCATCAAAATCAAATCAGTAGGTACTTTTCGAGAAAATCGTGGACATACAAACATACATACACACATACGGGTCGAATACAGAACCTCCTTTTGTTAAGTCAGTTAAAAAAATATCACTCCACTTATACTTTAGCAAAATCTGGAGCACGAGCACAAACTGTAATATAATACTTGTGTATGTGAGTACACATGTTTGTGAACGCGCCCACGATACAGGAGTAATTCCTAGTGTGGGCAACGTTTTAAAAACAAATACTAGATTTCATTCATCTAATAAACATACTACCTGGTTAAAAAGTATTCTGTGTCGTAATCCAGCGGCCTAACATTTTCAATAATAATAATAATAAAACGGCCGTTTTTGGTACTTTTGCCTACTACTTTGGATACGAAACATTCCGAGACCTGTTTAAACAACGTAAAAATACTTTATCCTCTTTGTAACAATCGTAACGTTGGATTTTTTAATATTTATTTTCTATCCTATGCTACGATTTTTTATTCAATGTGGGCGCCACTTGGCCGGTAGCCCGGTTGGTAGGGCCTTAAGCCTATGTTAGTAATCACTTCACTTAGCACTACGTTATTGTGCGTTCTGGTGGCACTTGTCCGCGGAAGCGATGGAACACCACGTCCTGCGGCCAAAAGTCCTCTGCCATGACGAGGTGCAGAAACATGTTCGAACCGCACGAACGCCTTGAAGTTGACGTTGCGGCGCGATTCCAGCAGCTGTACTCTCGGCTTGTAATAATGGGATAGGATAGAATAGAATAGAACAGAACAGATCAGAACAGAACAGATCATAACCGAACAGAACAGAATATAATAGAATTGAATAAACTTTATTGTACACCATAATAGTAACACAACACTAACATAATATAATGTACTTACATAAACTTAAATGAAGAATAGTTGGAAGTATTATCTGCAAACACCTACACTGAATAGGTATAAAAGTTAAATCATTTAACTTAGACACCTTTTGAAATTATTTTTTGTTTTTTTTTGTAATCCTGTTTATATTCCCGGAACCAATTATATTAAACGTCCGAATTCTTTACAAAAATTATATCTTCCACGAATAAGGATTTTCCTGGAAATCAAATTAGTTTGTATTGAGCAGTCGCTTTTACCTACCGTTACCTACTGTTCAGGTTGGCAATTTTATAAATATTTATAGCGGAAATTATGAATATAATACTTTAACTTACTGCCAAGTAGTGATGCTTGATCCGAGGATACCGCACGGTCTCCTATGAGGCGGTGAGCCTTCTTGCCGGACTGTCGCCGTGGGATCTGGAGGCCAAAGTCCTTGCGCTGCTCTGGGAGTGGCGCGAGGAGTCATAACGCCGGGGCGAAACTCTGCTGCCGCGACACCTCGCGATACGGCGGACGGAGCTCCGGCAGGATCTCATGGCGACATGGAGATAGCAACTGTCGCAACCCAGCGCTGGGCATGCCACCATTGCGGCGGTAGTGCCCCTCTTTGAGGAGTGGCTGGAGAAGCGTCACGGCATCCTCACCTTCCGCCTGAAGCAGGTTCTCACCGGACACGGTTGTTTCGGGAGGTTCCTGCATCAGATAAAGCGGGCGGAAACGCCCGGGTGTTACCCCTGTGCGGATCGCCCAAAGGACACGGTGGGAGCATACGGTGGAGGTCTGTCCCAATTGGGCGGAGCACCGCCGTGTCCTCGTGGATGCGACTGGTGGCGGCGACATCTCGCGCCCGGCCCTAGTTTAAACTATGGTACGGAGCGAGAGGGAATGGGAAGCAGTCTCCTCCTTCTGCGAAGCAGTAATGCTCGCGAAGGCGGAGGCGGGACGGGTGATGGAAGCTCAACGGAGTGGCCCTCATGGCCCCGGCCGCTACCACCGCAGGAGAGGCACTGGGCATTGGACGTCGCGAGACGATCTCCGGCCACCGTAGACCCGGGCCTGCGGACGGCGAGCAGTGGATAGCTCGCCGTCCGATCAGCACCAGGCCCGTGAGTCGACGGCGCGTAGTGTTCCATGCGCGCCTCAAAGAGATGATTGACGGGGCCCATCGTGGCTAGTGCCTGCATGCCTAGGGGTAGCGGATAAATTCATAACATGAGTTACCGCACCCCTGTGCACTCAGGCAGGAAAGGAAGTATAAATTCGAAAGAGTTACCTCGCCCCTGGGCATGTAGGGCAGGGAGGAACAGGGGTGAGTTTTAGTCAGTAAGAGTCTGACACGCTGTCGCGCTCTACCCAGACCGGAAGATGTCAATGGATGATCTTCCACCCAACAAAAAAAAAAAAATTAGTGATGCTAGAGAAAAAAGAGGCTTTTCGCAAAAGCAAAGGTGAGAAAATGTACCTACCTATTAGGAAAAGTAACTTCAAATTCATCAGATAACTTCTCCCGCTCTGGGTGAAGCGGGGAAGTGTCTCATTACATACTCCTACTGACTAAAACCCACCCATGTTCCTTTTTTTTTTTTTTTTTGGGGGGGTGGGAAATCATCTTATGACTTCTTCCGCTCTAGGGTGGAGCGGAAGGGCGTGTCAGACTCTTACTGACTAAAACCCACCCCTGTTCCTCCCTGCCCTACATGCCCAGGGGCGAGGTAACTCTTTCGAATTTATACTCAACCCCCCGGGAACCCGTGTTCCTTCAGTTGCCCTTACCATTCCGGGTCGTGGATAAATTCGAATTACCGCGCCCCTGGGCACTCAGGCAACTGCAGGAACAGGGGTGGGTTTTATTCAGTAAAAGTCTGACACGCCCTTCCGCTCTACCCAGAGTGGGAGAAGTCATTGGATGACTACCCAACCCCACAAAAAAAAAGGCGGCGGTGACACTCGAACTATCCCGCGACCCTGGCAGGACAGGTACAGTAAGCCACACCCTAGGTAAAGTCAAAATAACTTGTTTACTCTTCACCTTCCGATTTCAAGGGACCCAATTTAGGAAACAGGAAGGTATAGTATTAGTTAGAGCAGTTAGTTTCTGATTTAGTGAGATTGGGAGTTCCCGATTTGACTTCCTAAATTGTGTACGATTTAGGATAGTGTAATCGCATCACTACGATTAAGAGCTAAGTGTTGCCAATTTAGCGACTTTGTCGCTACAAATGGGCTAATAGTATTTTTATATGTGTTTAAAATTAAATTAAATTTCCCAAGGACCCTTTCCCAGAAAAAAATCTGAGTCCGCTCTTTTTCTTTTTTGGTCCGCACCTGGTAGAATCAGTTTTAGAGACTTACTAGCGACTTTTGATGTTCTGTCTAAGGGCTTGAATTTGTAAGAGTTGGCAACACTGCCGATTTAGGATTCCGATTTAGGAGTCCAATTTAGGATAGTATAATCGCTAGTAAGATTGTTCCTAAATTGCGTCCCTTGAAATCGGTTAAAGGGTCTTTAACCGATGACCCGGGTTGTCAGCTATCAGGAAACACACTGCAGCAGGAAATTATACCCCTTAGCTGTACGCACAATTAAGGTATTCCCAAAACGTTTTATACGTATGGGTGGATACAATTTTGTTTTTCTAATTTATAAAATGTTGAGGATATAGGACATAGTATCCTTATGTATTATATACTAAGTAAAACCTTTCTTCAGAAATATGCATTTGAATAACGGAAACCTCATTCAAATCGAATCAGGACTTTTCGAGAAAATCGCGGACATACGTATACATACACACATACGGGTCGAATACAGAACCTCCTTTTGTGAAGTCGGTAAAAAAATATCACCCCACTCACTCTTCAGCAAAATCTGGAGCACGAGCTTGGACAAAAAACTGTAATATAATAATAATAAATTTAATTCGTCTAATTAACATAGGTCTGGTTAAAAAGTATTCTATGTCGTAATCGAGCGGTCTAACATTTTCAATAATAATGGGATAGGATAGAATAGAACAGAACAGAACAGAACGGAACCGAACAGAACAGAATATAATAGAATAGAATAAACTTTCTTATTCACCGTATTTATAATCCGAGATAATTTAACACCCACTCAAGTCGGTATCGACTTTAGCTAAGTGTATTTTTCACTGACTTCCAAAAGGAAGAGGTTCACAATTCGTCTGTATGTTTTTTTTTTGTATGTAACGCGATTTCTCCGCCACTTGTGAATAGATTTTGATGGTTCTTTTTTTGTTTGTAGGCCATACTTCAAAGGTGGTATACCACGCCATATAAATTTATCGAAAGTGATTCAACACTTTTTGAAAAAATCAACATAAACAAAAAATATGTATACACAGATGACGTTTTGGTTGTCTCCAATTATGTTCAAATTCCATGTTATTGGGGTTATCCATTTGGGCATAACTTTATTATTTAATTTTAGTTCTGGGGTACCTACAACTAAAAAGAGAAAAATAAAAAACTTTTTTACAAAAACACAACTGACTTCTAAAAATTGCAAAATAACTTTATTTTCGGAAGTTGATTTCTAAGTGACCATTAGTATTAAATAGGACCTTAAAAATATTGGTTTAAATGGAATTTAATCTTTATCATGTATGACATATTTATTGTTCCAAAAATTGATAATTATCTCGAAATTCGGAATTCAAAATATAAACCGGTGGGTCAATGACCAATGCTATTGCTATGCAAAAACAGGATATACGAGTAAACTGTATCATTTCCACGAATTGAAATATCCTTTCAAATATATTTAAATCTGGAACAATAAAATGTTAATGGTAGATGGTAGTCTATGATTCGGAGTGTGACGGCGACATTTTGTACAAAACCGTTGCGCCCAGCCCGCCGCCGGCGCCGCCGGCGCCGAGCCGCCTGACGTCCGTGTCGCCAACTTTTAATAGAGTTGAAGCGTACGAATCCAATTCGAAACTCTGATAATATGTGATAATATACATCTGGGATTATCACGTCTATTTGATATTTCGAAATAACTGGACTTTAATGTCGTACAACGACTTCTGCTTATGTCGTTTTGCTAGTTCGCGATTGGTTTAAGTAACAAAAATAAACCGAAAATCCCTGTTAAAACCATGATGTCTGAAATAACTTTGACCTAATTTCTTCTAAAACGGGCCGGTCATGCAAAAAAATATCATTGGCTTAATGTTGTGATCAATGCACAAACTAACTACCCCAACCAACAATACATCAGAGTTACACCAAACACACTATTCGAGTAGAATAGTTGCACAGTTACCTATTTGCTCTCTAAGTACTTATTACAAACCGTCGTGACATCTCCGTGCGCTGTAAAGTCCGTCTACCGCCACCACTGACCTCATCTGAAAGCAGAAACCTCTTTAGTGAAACAATATATTAATACCCTCCAACGTAGAAACCATAAATAAATAATAAAGCAAAAGCTCAACAAGGAAAACCGCTTCGAACCACAATACGATGTTCGCAGAGATGTAATATGTGTAATCGAATAACCTACATCAAAAGCACATTACAAAAATATTTCATTACAATTTTACGTCGATTTTATCTTTTATAATGTGCGCAGATAACGATATATAGCCGTCACACTAACACTTTTCATTACCTACATAATTCTAAATTAATTGTAAATAACGCCCTTTGTTTCGCCGCTTATAAATCTCTTAAAATATGCTTAAGCATCCCAGTTCGTAACGCTGTTCCTATTTGCTTTATTAAATTTTACCCGTAACAGTCTTCAGGAGGGAAATTTATTTCGGTGTCTGTGAGTGCGGGTGTGTTTCATTATTCTTCGGCTAAGCCGCGGATTAGATTAGCAGCCTCTCACGGCGCTTGTTGTCAAGCAATGCATATTACATTAAGTGTAAACTAGACTCGTTTCTTTATTTAGATTGTGAGAAATACTCTTGACGGAAATCGTATTCATGAATGCGAATGTAAGTAGGGATTTTTTATTTCTGTAGAAACGTCTAATCAAAGAGAACACGGTCCCTCTCGCAGTTTCGTTATAATTTATTATTTCATTTCTCGCGATTGTTCCCGATATTTAGATGATGTTGAGGAATATGCCGATAATATTAAAAAAGAAACACAAACGTTGACAAGATTACGGTGGCCTGAATTTGACGTACAAAGTCCGATCCTATGAAAAACGTAATATTCCGTTTCAATTATCTTCACGGATTTGCGACATCGAAATCCTGTCACAAAACAAATGACGACTGAGAAACGAAACAAATACTTTGGGAGTGGGAGGAGTATCTCGGGGTCCGAACGGGGCCCGACACATGACGAATATGGGCCAGAGGGGATTATGATAACAAATACACCGCGAATGAAGGGGTCAAACACACTTTATTGATGGATCAGTACATGATATTGAATTTGTTGGCAGCTAAAGGATTCCAAAATGGTTGCGTCATCTTATAATTTTTAATGGAGATTTTTTTTTGGTAGTTAAAGTGCTACATAGCTAATTAGGAGAAATAAAACGAAACCTTGATTCAATTATTTTATAACTAACTAAACAAAAGAGAACTCACATTTAAGCTGGCCCATCGCAGTTCACTGAGTTTATCCAGCAATTGACTTTGCCACTCTCAAATTTCTTTAAAAACTCAAACAAACTTTCTATTAAAAAATAACGAAACAAGAATAGGGCATGCAAATAATTATAATAAATTGAGAATAGCAAACCTCATAAAACAAGCAACGTCAGATACTCGGGAAACAAAGCTGGCAGACGAGTGCAGTTCGTGGCGATAAAATTGCTGCAAAATAATGCCAGGCGTAGAATAATGCTGCCCGCCATCTGTCACCGACGGGCTTGCCGTGCTGACGTGATACCTGACAAAACTAGGTATGTATGGAAACCGAGAAGTGTCTGTGTGGGCAATTAGGTATGTAAATATGTATGTTAGTTAGAGCTGATTTTTTATTCGTCAAATAAACTATGTGTTTGAAGATTAGAGTTGACAGGTTTAATCTAGTATAATAAATACTCAAAGATTTAAAAAAAATAAAATAATAAGTTATGGTTCAATCAATGGTTATTTTATAATAATAAACTCTTGACAATGTTTTAACTGTCATCTTCATGTAATTGCTCATTTTCACAAAAAATAATATTATATAACAATAAAATGATGAATATTAAAATCATAACCAACACACGTGAACAAGAAGTTTTATATTAGCATGCATTTTATACGCAGCATAGAGTTCTGCATTCATTCCAAATTCAAAAGCGCTTAATTAAAAATAAACTTCATGTCACCTGGAATATGCTCACTAGAATATTGTGAATGCCAAATTAACGAAGACTAGCTAGAATTATTATTACTTTAGTTAGTAGTAGGCTTAGACTATGAAAGGTTATAGACGCAACGTCATTCGACATTAAATGAAGCAGGATCGTTAAAATGTGTGAGTGACCTTGACGAACGTAACGATGACGTTTCGGCCTCTCATTTTGTCTGTGTGAGCTTATTTCGCGTGTACAGATACAAGCCGGCTTCTCAGTCTGTTACTTCAGATTGCTGGCTTTTGACACTTTGTCTATAACCTTTCATAGTCTAAGGTAGTAGGTATACCAAAGTCACCAAAGTACGGAGAGTGCAAAAAGATACCAGAACAGAACTATAAAGGATGATTCACGTTACACCGTGTCGCCACCGGGCCTTGCCCCGGCCGGGGCACGGTCAAAGATTGTTGCATACATTTTGTATGAAGTGAGTCATGCCACACCGGGCACCACCAGGCACGGCCGGGGCACGTCCGGGTCACGTCCGGGTCACGGCCGGGGCTCGGCCCGGTGGCGATACGGTGTAACATGAACGTTTGCACCGGGCTCGGACGTGCCCCGGCCGTGCCCCGGCCGGGAAACAATTGCACGGTCAAATATCTATAGTATACTTTTTGTATGAAATGATCTATGCTTGGCCGTGACACGAACGTGCCCCGGACGTGCCCCGGCCGTGCACCGGCCGGGGCCCGGTGGCGGCACGGTGGCAGCCCGGTGTAGCATGAATGGCTAGCCCGGTGGACGGGGCACGGTGGCGACACAGTGTAACGTGAATCATCCTTAAGCTTGGAAGGAGGTGAAACTGAGATGACGGTTTTAGAGAAGAAGAAGTTTTGCATCATTCTTCTATTTATATGTGGAGGAGAGTATATCAGGAAACGCAGACCTCCCAAAGTCTGTTTCTTGATTGCTATAGCCTCGGGGTTTTTAAATCCAGAGCGAATGGGATACTTTTAGGCCATCAGATAAGATATTGGTCGATCGCGAGGCTTCCAGTAATATAAAAGTCAACGCGCTCGATCGAATTAAGCCTGATGTTCGTTCCCTCTTCTTGTCCTTGAAACAAGTAAAGGTGACATAATTTAGAAGTACAAGGCGAAAGTCAAGCCCAAACATGTTTCTCTCATTAATAGGATATGTCTACAATCGTAAGCTCCTCACATTGACACGCTACAAGTATTTATTTCAGAGTTGTCAGCAGGCGGAAAGGTATTAGAGCAACCACGTCACCGGTGTAAAGCACTTTTGAACCATCAAAGGGAAATTATGTATATTTATTCAATAAACTCTCAAAAAATATTCAGTAAGGTTGCGTGAGAGTAACTGATGCGATTTTCCCCTCTGTTCTCATTTTCCGTCCCATATTTTTGTTTTCGACTTCACTGAATATTTTTATTACATTTTCTTGTCTTTCGACACATGAGTTATTTTCGTGCGGTTTTTACACTGCTTGCGAACGCGTTGAACTGCAAAAAGTTATAGACTAGTCCACGTCTTACATGTGAGCGGGAGTTTATGACGTGTTCCTTGAACTTATGAAGTGGTAGACAAATACGGGCGTCGTTAAGTAGCTTGAAATGCATGTTATTTCGACTATATGATCTCTATTTTTAGTCTATGATTATTTTTTAAGCTTACTGTTTATCAGCCGGTCGCAAACGCGAATATGAGAGATCCAGATGAGGAAAAATAAATACCTACCTAACTTCCAATTCTTCTATAATAATCGGGCGTTAGAGAGTGTGTGAGGTACTTTAATGATTAAATATTTTGTTAATTAATAAATTAATTAACGTTACTCGTGGAGAAATTCTAAATGCACGTGTAAAGACAGGATTGTTTCTGGGAAGTTTATAATTGGTTGTGAGTCATTTCCTTTTTCCGATTGTCTTAACACGGATTAGAATAATATGATAAAGGTAATTTAAATTAAGTATTATAGAATTTATAGACCAGTGATAAGGTTTTGTTCTTAGTTTGAATACGTTTGCGTAACTCAATTTCAACACTCTTCTTCTAATTGCACCGCCTTAAGTTCAAGATATAATGTATTTCACACGTCTATGTTTTACTTTTCATATCTGCACTCTTACCGAAAAGTGTATCATATTTAACTACATAAATGTAGGTTTAAGCTACACTCGATAGACATGTGAACTTTTTTAAAATCTCATCAAAGAGAATCGCTCCTTCTTACGCCTTAATGCTTGTGAATAATTTTAAAATAAAAAGCTTCATTTATTAAAATTTTATTAATTTTAATCAATCTTATAAAAGTATAAAAAATTCTTCAATAAATAAACAATATACATAATGAATACTGCTTTCAGTTTTAATTACAAAACCGATCACAAAATGTAATAAGCAGCGTACAATGAAAAAGGTAGGTACTCGTAATTAAAATTATGAAATGTCACACAGCTTTTGAGCTGAATTGATATTAATTAGAATTATTTCATACAAATGAGGTTTCTGTATTAAGCACTGGATAGTATTCATTTGTTTTAGAGACCAGTGAAATTATATTGTGAATTTGTGTGCACTGAATAAATGTTTTATCTATCTATCTATTGTATTGATATTTAAATAAAATATGAAAGTTTAGAGAGCGAGTTCTACCGAGTGTCCTTTAAAGACTGGAAGAACTGTTGGTTATGGTGGTGAATGGTGGAGACGACCTTGTTGTTATTGCAGGTAAAACCTGGATTGGGTCGCGAGAGTGTTTGGAAAAGTCGCCGCGCACAGGTAACTAAAGGAATACGGGTCAGTTTTAGTCAGTAAGAGTCTGACACGTCCTCCCTCTCCACCCAGAGCGGGAGCAGTTATTTGATGATTACCCACCCCAAAAAAGGTAAAACCTGGATGAGGCTGTTACAGAAACGTCGGGTTTGGCAGGAAAAAATAAAGGTCAATGCTCATTAGATGACGAAGTCAGGCTGCGGACGCCGATGTGGTCAAAATAATTCTCGTTATTACTGAATTACTCTTTATAAGCTCAAAAGGATTAAAATGTTATAGGTCGTACTGTTTTTTTTTACTGTTAAGACAATACTCTAAATTAAAACAAAAGACATATTTTATTCGTGAACACGAAGTTACCTGCCTTTTTGGCGCACACATGAGCGCACACGCTGTTTTTTTTTTTAAATACTTCTAATTGTCTTTTTTGTCATCAAATAAATTTTGTTTCTGCCTTTCTTTCCTATGCTACGAGTAAAACCACGGGTAAAGCCAGTGATCAACAATATTCGAGTTCTTTCAAACGTTGAAACTGAAAAAGAAATAGAAAAGGATGGGGAAAATCTAATAATATCCCGTGTTAAATTCACAAATCGTTCGCGGTTACTAGCTGTGAAATTTCTATATGAAAAGGGCAAAAGGATGCCTACCGTGACTGTCAGTTTTGCGAGTCACACCAAATCGAAGGTATCATATATTCATGAGGTGTTTTAGCCCAAAATGGCGATATTTGTCTATTCATTTTTTAAATATCGCAGGGTTATGCTGAGATAGCTAGTTTTTTAATGGCTAGTTTTATTAAATTCAATTCATTTCTGCCTATTACCTGTGCGTGTTCAAAATTTTATTTTCTATCAGTGTTTGCCACAATTTTGAAAGAGAATATTAATATTTATTTCACATTACCATCGAGTTTTTATTACCTATAATTTTTATATCTATTACAAATCTGGTTAATACCGATAAGGTGTCTATTTTTATGAGAGGTGTCGAATATAGAGTTATATTTGGTGATGTCAATCGCAAAAGGTCATCAAGCTAAAATATTATTGTCTTAGAATTTAGGTAGTCAGAAAGGTCGGCAAAGCTAGATGTGTCTTACATTATTATATCTAAGTTGAACAAAAATAGCAATTAAACTTACCAAATAGAAAGAAAGACGAACATAATTTATTTGACACAGTTGAGACACTATACACAGAAACTTAAACAATAAGAAAAACACAAGTTAGCATTATAAATAAAACATTTGGCATACGAGTACATCACACAGCTGATTGTTTTTTCGCGATTTCAAAGTTGGTCCCATAGTAAAAGTTTTTCATTCGATGGTCCAAAGCACTCCTTAAAGTTTTGAGAGTTATTTTTTTAACACATATATAGGTATATTTGATACCCATATCTAGTAGTATAATTTGTCCACCATCTTTCGGAGATCGCCATATTGCATTTAGAATGACGTCATTTAGCTAACCATCCATTGTCATACAAACTAAAGATCGAAAACCGGGAAGGGGGTCAAATTTAACTTCTATTATTTTTGTTTTGAATACAAGTGTATTACATTAGTTACAAGTGTGGCTTCTAAAAGCGTGTTAATAATAATTTTCTATAGTTTAAAAAACTCAAAACACGATTATTTTTTTTTATTTTTCGAATTCTTCTCAGCAAATCCTTTCATTGGATACCCATATCAATGTAAATGCATAAAAAAATTAGTAGTCCGCCATATTTGATTCAGAATGACGCCACGTAGCAAACCATGCATTGTCATCGGTCTTTGATAAGTGTCATCATCATCATCATCATCATTTCAGCCGTAAGACGTCCACTGCTGGACATAGGCCTCCCCCAAGTGTCGCCACAACCCTCACCAGCAGGCAGCTACCCGCGACTCTCACCAGCAGGCAGGCGTATTCGCTAACTCAGTTGACATCAGTTTAATAGGCACTCAGACATTGCTGCTCATAATCGATGTCCACTGGGCAATGTACTGCATAGTGCCTATCAAATTGATGTCAACTGAGTTAGCGAATACACTAGCAGGTCATCAGTCCACCTTGTAGGCGGCCTTCCAACGCTGCGTCTTCCGGTACGCGGTCACCACTCCAGAACCTTTCGGTCCCATCAACCGTCCGTTCTAGGGGCAATGTGCCCAGCCCACTGCCACTTCAGTTTGGCGATTCTTCGGGCTATGTCGGTAACCTTGGTTCTCTTGCGGATATCATAATACCTGATAAGTTTTGTTGTTGATAAGTGTGCGAAGTTTCAATTAAATCTGTCGTTTGGAAGTGGGTGAAAATCACATTCAAATGTTCCGTTACATACATACACACCAACCTAAGACTGGTCACCTCTTTAAAATTAAATAGATAGTTTACATAAAACTAAAGCAAGAATTTTCTTTAAACAAATTGGTATTATAAACTGTAAGGTACTAGAAAAGGTACCAAGGTATACCTTAAATGGGTTTTACCCTCATCATTCAACCTCTGATTAGAACGGAATTAATTGTTATAAGTTTAGGAACCTACTCTTATCAACATTTTTAATTAATTTTATCAAATTCTTTGTTATCCGTAAATCTATAGGACCTAGCTTTGTGGAAATCATTATCTTCATCATGAGCCAATAGTCAGAACTGCATCAAAAGTGGAGGAGCATTTTCTTGTGAGTGACATCAGCTCCCATAGTAGGTATTTTATAAAACAGGTCACTAATCGTTGTGATAACTTCGAATCTTTGTTGATCGAAGCATCGAATTGACTTGGAATTTATAAGTTCAAATAAACTTTATATTTGAAGCATTCCTTTTTAGGGTTCCGTACCCGAAGGGTTCAAACGGAGCCCTATTGCTGACACTCGCGTGTCTGTACGTCGTCTGTCACAATTTTTTTTTCAGAAGAATTTTTTAACTTGCCATTGACCTATGAACTTTAAATTTGGGGATAACGTTTATTATTACATACCTATATTTTATTAACAAACACCAATCTATTGATTCATCAGATTGTTTTTTTTTTTTGTAATATGAGTCCTAACGTGGAAACAATGCGTCTCAAAGGATACGCAATATCAATGTCGTATACTCGTGACCCGTTTCAAAAAACAGCAACTTCATAGATAAAGACCTAATACTAAAATACCTCAATAATTTACCCACACTTTTTTGTCACAGTATTGTTTTAAATACCAAAAACTTCACAGACAGATTCTTGGGGCTCTAGAGAAAGTTATATTGTAACAGCGATATCGATTCTCGAAAGTCCAAGATGTTTGGAACAGAGATGATTCCTGAGAAAATTAATAATTTTATTTAGTCCGTAATAGTTAGATTATCAAAAAATATTGGAGACCTATTTTTTTGCTTCACCAAACAATAAAAAACTGACAAAGATAAATCGTATCAAAGTTTAGGAGTGGGGCTTGTTACGTCACCTACAGGTAAAAAGTGGCACATTTTTTTCGTAGGTGTGACGTCACGCGAAATTTCAACGCACTGCATCGTCCTCATATTTTGTCTAAGTGGCAAAAGAAAAAACTAGCGAAGTGCGTGTCGGACTTCGCACATTTAGGGTTCCGTACCATATGAGGGAAATCAATGTTTTGGTATTTGTTAGTAAAATATACGTAATATTAAACATTACCACCAAATTTCAAGTTCATAGGTCAATGGGAAGTTAAAAAATCTTCCGAACAAAATTTTGTGACAGACGATGGACAGACCGACACGTGAGTGACTCTATGCTCCGTATGGACCCTTTGGGTACGGAACCCTAAATATATGTGTCCAAATATATTATTTTAGTCATGATCTACCCTACTGACCACATGACATTTTGGACTTTTTGATCTACTACCCCAAAAATCTTGCAGTGATGATGGTCACTTTGTCCAGGCCATTAAAGTCAAACCTTAGGTACCTTCCATATAGAAACATAGGTACACAAAGTAGTGACGTCACTGAGTATCGCACCTAAGGTGGGCCGACCCTTATCACGCTCCATCCGATTAGGCCCGGATTAGCCGGACAAATGGAATGTGTAATTATCTCTAGCTAACTAATCGCATTCGACTGTGCGCAACGTGTATTGTAATACGATGTGTTACACATTATTGGTACAGGTTGCGAAGGTAACTGGTGGTTTGCTTGTTGCTTTGGAGGAAAGCATTTTAGTAAAGAAGTTCCAGCTAAGGCTTTAGACAAAATGTCTTTTATCAGTGATTTCGATTTTAAACGGTAAAATTGTTCATTAAAAATTACATATACCATAAGTTTCCATAAAAAATAATGTTTTCAAGTTAATATTTACGCTGTCTCAGTACATATTTCAAGGAAATCAATTATTTTTTCAAGTTATGTTCTTAATTCCTGTTATCCTCTGAGTTTTTCGGGTTCCGTACCTGAACGGTCCAAACGGAGCCCTATTGCTCTCACTCGTGTCCGTCTGTCCGTTGAGAAGAAAAAATCTGATTTATTAATATATTGGTATTTGTTAGTAAAATATACGTAATAATAAACATTATCACCGTTCATAGGTCAATGGGCAGATAAAAAATTCTTCAGAACAAAATTTTGTGACAGACGACGGACAGATAGACAGACGGACACGTGAGTGACAGCAATAGGGCTCCGTTTGAACCCTTCGGGTACGGAACCCTAAAGATAACAAAGATAAAACGCATCAAAGTTCAGGAGTGGAGGTTTTTTTTTTTTGGGGTGTGGGAAATCATCCAATGACTTCTCCCGCTCTGAGTTGAGGGCGTGTCAGACTCTTACTGACTAAAACCCACCCCTGTTCCTTCCCTGCCTGAGTGCCCAGGCGGTAACTCATTTTCAGAATTTATCCGCTAATCCTAGGAATGCAGGCACCGGCGACGATGGGCCCCGTCAGTGGTGGCTGACAATCATCTCTTTGAGGCGCGCGTGGAACACTACGCGCTGACGACTCACGGGCCTGGTGCTGATCGGATGGCGAGCTACCCACTGCTCGCCGTACGCAAGCCCGGGTCTATGGTGGCCGGAGATCGTCTCGCGACGTCCTACGCCCAGTACGCCCAGTACCTCTCCTGCGGTGGTAGCGGCCGGGGCCGTGAGGGCCACTCCGTTCAGCTTCCCTCACGCGTCCCGCCTCCGCCTTCGCGTGCATTACTGCTTCGCAGAAGGCGGAGACTGCCTCCCATTCCCTCTCGCTCCGTACCACGGCCTATCGCATCCAAGAGAGGAGTGGAGGCTTGTTACGTCACTAAACGGTACAAAGTGTATCAAAGTGTGACGTCACGCGAAATTTCAACGGACTCTATCGCCCTCATTTTTGGTATACGTGTCAAAAGAAAAATTACGTGTGCAATATTTTATGGTAATCTAACTGACAGACTATTTTGATTTTTTTAGGAAACTTCCCTATTTGTAAAGGGCTGATTGATTGATTCTTTGTTATCACTGATAGCATGTTTCTTTGGCTAGAGACTCAGGACTGCCTCGTCGGTCTAGTGGTCGTTATCAAAACTGCTAAGCTTGTAGCACTGCGTTCGCTTCCTGGATCGGTTAAAGTGTTATTGGGTTTTTTTTAAATCTGGAATTGCTCAGTAGCATCATCGGTTAATGTCAAAAGGTTCGCCTTTTATTACGTGGAACTTAAACATTTTTTTTTTATCATCTATAGGCACACGTTTGATCGTGGTACACTTACATTACATCAATATGTAATGTGTGGAGAAAAGAGGGTATAATCTTACACCTCTTTCTTAGTGGATACAGACGTGATGTTGTGTAAAGTCATTATCATCATTTCAGCCGAAAGACCACTGCTGGACAATAGCCTCCCCTCAAGTGTCGCCACAATGACCGCTCCTGTGCGACGTACGTCCAGTCAGTAATAGGACTCGCCCATTAAGGAGCGCTGTCCGAAATTAGACGCATTATTAATTTATTACACATAAAAAACAGGTATTAAACTAAAACACTTAGACTAAATTATAAATAATTAAATGATCTTTAAAATGGTGAAGGTTTCATAAAAATACTCTGTATAGTATTTGCGTGATTCTCAATTTTTCATCCGCGTTAGACATAACTTTACAAATTAATTACACTATGTTATAATAATATTATTTCAAATATTCACAAATCGAATTACCATGGAAATAGTCTAAAATAACTTTTTTTTTTTAAAGAAATAAGACAAGTCGTTTAGACGTGATGTTCAATTAAAAACCATTAAAAGTCGTATAACTGCGCCTTAAGTAATTCTGAGTAAAATTGAATAGATTAACCGCTTAGTGTAAAGATATATTCTAAAGAAGGTTCTCAGTAAAGCTGCTTTTAAATCACGTCAGTTAGCCTTGTGATTATCTGACTGAAAAATCAACTGCCCAAGCCATGCTTTAAAAATCCGAGAGTCACTTTTGTACAATTTACATTTATTCTCTTGCGTATATTTCAGTAGGTATCATAAAACCATATACAGGTTACTTATACATAATACTTTTTTTTTCAAAAATAAAAGTATTATGTATCATAAAACCAGCATTTTTATGTATTCCATACTCACAACAAGAGTTTAATTAACTTTTGCTACAAAAAAAAACTGATCCTTTCAACCGAAATTAATATTGAACATGAATTGCGATTCATAAACAAAAAGCGTTTTTCGGGAGATATCCTTTTTTTCAGTTTGAATATGTTCACGGTACGGTTTCCCCGTCATTAAGCGTCAATACTGATTAACAGCCAATGCAAATTAACGAGGAAACAGTAATGTTACCTTTTAATGTAGCAGCATGCGTCATGCGTCCACTCATATCAGATGTAAAATTGGTTACGAGCGCGGCTGGGGTGCGCGGCTAGCTCCACTCTCCAGTCGAGGGCCATCGCTCTACCCGTGAAAACAAACAAACTGTCGAAACCCAATTCATTTACATCCACACTTCATCCATTAATGATCTATTTAATTGTTTAATTTACCGTCCCGCTGTCGAACACCTTTGTTTCACGGTTTAACGTGTTACTCTCGTGCTTTTTGTGTGATCCCTAGGCTTTGTTCTTAAATGCCATCCGTAATTTCGACTTTAATTTAAAGAAGCTTTTGTTGGTATATCGCTTTGATACTGAAATTATTTTTAATAGAAATATAAGATGAGAATCAAAACATCTATTTCCGCGAATCACCAGAATTTATTATTCGATGAACACAACAAAGAGTTTGTCGAACAACAAGCCAAAGTTTGCATTGTGTCGACGCCCTGAATCCCAAATTTGGCGCGAACTGACGCGACCGCGGGCCCTAGTCACAATTAACTCCGAACATGTTTCAATTTCCACCCTCGACTAAATACTAAATCCTCAGTTAATATTCCAGTTGGAGCTCCGTTTGAGACTCTTGGAATAGTTGCAATTGCTTTGACTTGCATCCAGGCTTAAAAGAACAACGGATGGAAGTTGCAGCGATGAGAAGCTGAGAAACTTATGAAAGAACGATGAGGACTGTGCCGAGTTAATGTTCTCTGAACACTATTATGCAAGTTGTAAATGACTGAAGCTGATACTAGGAGATAGGATCTTCTTTGAATTCAATCGGATTTGAAAGACAAAGATAACAAATCCTCTTGAATTCGACTTTCAAAGTCAACATTGAGGAGTCGTCGCCGAAAAGAAGGCTATTATGATTTCGGCGAAATGTTGGAGTTCAAGTGGAGTAAGTTGGTAAAGTTAATATCACTCTTTCACAGTCGAATAATTCAGCGCCGCGCGTGTCCCACATTACGAGACGTTTTTAGATCGGGATTAGGTTGGTGTGAGAGGATCGCAATGATTATAGGAATATTCCCCGAAGACGCCTTCATTGTAGCGGAATAGACGGATGTCCTAATGTAAACGTCTACTGAGGCTTGGGGTCATGTGATGACAATTATGACTGAGAGTTTTATTCCTGTGAACATTTTGTGCGTCTAATTGCGATATTTTTACCCGACTCCCAGAAGGAGGATTATGTTTTTCGAGGGTGTGTATGTATGTATATATGTATGAGTATGTCTATTTCTTTGGCACACGCTGTTGCCTAAACGGCTGTGTGGATTTTAATAAATGTGATATTATCAGATTAGTCTTGACCGCTTTTTTTTGGGGGGGGGGGGTTGGGAAATCATCCAATGACTTCTCCCGCTCTGGGTAAAGCAGGCGGGTGTGTCAGACTCTTAAGAACTAAAACCCACCCCTGTTCCTTCCCTGCCTGAGTGCCCAGGGGTGCGGTAACTCATGCTGAGAATTTATCCGCTACCCCTAGGCATAGTCTTGACCGCTGAAGTGACATGCGATATGAATTTTGAAAAAAAAGTAACTTTATTTTCGGAAGTCCTTGTTTGTATTTTATTGCTGCGTTATTTGACACCGACTTCCGAAATTAAAGTTATTTTCAATTTTTTTGTGTAGCTACTTTCTTTCCTGAAATTCGTTTGTATTGTTTGTAAAAAAGCTTTTTTTTCACTTTTTAGTTGTTATACCCCAGAACTAAAACTAAAAATTAAAGTTACGCCTGAATTTAAAACTCCAATAACATAGAACATGGGATTTGAACCTAATTGGAGGAAACCAAAACGTCATCTGTGCAGGTAGGTACATATATTTTGTTTTTGTTTATTTTTTCAAAAAGCGCTGAATCAATATCGATAAAATTTATATGGGACCACCTCAGTCAGGAATACGTATATTCTTTTGAATAAAAAATAAAGAATTTTGAAAATCGGTCCACAATTGACACAGAAATCCGTAAACATACATTAAAAAAACATACATGCCTACAGTCGAACATACTCCTCGAAACTACTCCTTTTTTCGAAGTCGATTAAAAAAAACAAAATCGCGACCGCCATTAGGTATCTAAGTGTTGTCGTATTTTTTTGTGACCTGGTCATGTGGGTATCAATATAAAGAGCTCGAGGAGAGGATTCCAAAAATATAACTCACTAAAATGATAGAAATAAAAAATCAAAAAAAATCAAAAAACCTGACTGATACAAAAAGTTCCTAACAAGTCACTTTTCTAGCAGTCTGATGCAGTTGGTAGCATCAAATTTGTGATTGAACTTAAACAAATTCCGTCAACTGCATCAGACCGCTTGAAAAGTGACTTGTTAGAAACTTTTTAGTTGTTTTTTATCAGTCGGGTTTTTTGATATTTTTAATATTTTTCCATCAAAAATGTATGTTCAGCAATTTTAAATTGAAAGCAAATGTTTTACTATTTTTTTTAACTCGATTTCCGTGTGTCATGGAGACCAAACATTATGCTAAAATGTAACCTTAGTTGCATCGATGTCAATAAAAAAAACCTTTGTGACAAACAAACAGATCACTTTTAATCCTATCAAGGCACCGTTTTCTTAGTCACCCTAAAAATTTAACTATTCAAATTTCAGTGATTATGTTCTTATTTTTGTTTTTAACACTCCAACAACCGTAGAATCCACACAACACATTCGTCACATTAAAGTTTCCGGTAACAAAGATTCATAAACCGTACCGTCCTAAGTCTACAACAGCCGGCGAACGTAAATCAGGTACGACATTACTCTTGTTGAACGCACATAAACTTGCTGAAATTATGACGAGCTCAACCTGTGTAATAAGGAGGGCTTTGTTTTACTACTCGATGACACTCCGTGAGGAGGCTTGTGCGGAGTTTGTGGCCTACTGCAGCGTAGGGCTGGCGGGAGAGTTTTCTTTTTACCAGACTGCCCTAGAAGGAGGGTGTTGTGGGATGTTTTTCGAGAGTATATATGTATATATATAGGGTGACTGGTAATTAGTGACCGATACTTAAACACGTGATTGTACTCATGATGACAAACAACTTTCCCAAAGAAACATTTTATTTATACTCATTCACTTTTATCACAATAACACAACAGCTGTATGAAATTCGCGCGCGCGTGGCAGTGACCTATCAGCTGTTAGCCGCGTGCGCTGTCCTGTCTCACTATATGTTTCTTAGGGAAAGTTGTTTGTTATCATGAGTACAATCACGTGTTTAAGTATAGGTCACTAATTACCAGTCACCCTATATGTGTGTGTCTGTTTGTATGTCTATTTCTTTGGCATGCGCTAGAGCCTAAACGGCTTGATAGATTTTAACAAATGAGGCATTATTAGATTGGTCTTGACCGGTGAAGTGACATAGGCTATATGAATTTTGAAAAAAAAAACTAAATGGCGACCGCCATTAGGTTAGTGTTGTCGTATTTTTTTGTGACCTGGTCATGTGGGGTATCAAAATAAAAAGCTCGAGGAGACGAATCCAAAAATATAACTCACTGAAAAGTAGGAAATAAAAACATTGAAAATATCAAAAAACACGGCTAATAATATACAACTAAAAAGTTTTAAACAAGTCACTCTTCAAGCAGTCTGATGCAGTTGGTGGCATCAAATCTGTGATTGAACTTAAATAAATTCCACTAACTGCATTAGACTGCTTGAAAAGTGACTTGTTGGGAACTTTTTAGTCGTTTATTATTAGTCGTGTTTTCTGATATTTTCAAAGTTTTTTTTTTACAAGTTTTTATTTACTTGCACTGTTCGTATGTATGTTTGTAAGTTGTCCGTCAAAATTTTCAAACCATTTTTGGTATCCGATGGAGCCGAAATACATGTGGGTACAGTTCCAATGACAATGGTAAGCATACCGGAATCGACATTCAGGATAAGCTCCAGATAAAGTAACTCTTCAACGTTCAACAGCACAGGAAGTTTTGTGAATTAATTTAAAGGCTTGTTTAAAATATCCGGCAAAGAGCGAGTCCGAAAGGGTTCCGAACAAATCGTATTTTTTTCTGTTGTTTTTCTTTAAACTGCCTCCACCTGGTAGGTTTTCCTGTAATCTATAAGTAAAGAACTACTTTTTGCATTTTTTTTTTTTCAAAAATTTAGGCTCAGTGTTTTCGGAGATAAGGAGGGAATGGTAATTTTTCATCTATTTTCTTAAATAACTTCAAAATTATACATTTTAAAATTATGAAAAAAATATATTCGAGACTCACAATGTGCCTTTTTATTTGATATGTCGCAAAACACATTTTGTAAAACTTTGATTTTAAATTTTCCGATTTTCACCCCAAAAGTGACCCCCATATTCCAAATTAATTTATTTAGGGTACACGTCCGTGTTTGAGTCATAGATATTCATGTGTGTACCAAATTTCAACTCTATCGGTCCAGCAGATTCGGAGCAAATTGGCTGTGACAGACGGGCTGACGGACAGACAGACACACGAGTGATCCTATAAGGGTTCCGTTTTTTCATTCGGACTTTCGGAACCCTAAAAAGGTTCTGTTTCTGTATTTTTTTTTTATGAAAAAGAAATGAGGTGTAATCAGTACCTACTTACATTAATTATGTTAACACTGCTATACCAGACTATAATCTATCTCTCCGACATCGTTATCCAACTGTAAAATATTGTAGTTTACCATTTGTAGAAGTCACCCTGGTCATTTTGATGTAAAGTGTATTTTGAACCTCTAGGACTATGAAGGTAAAAAGTAAGTATTTTTAAACGCTCGAAATAAAATTCCATAGTCGCGTAGACCATACGATGATGGCACGGAGCTACGCCGTGCCGTAGCAGTGTGCTACGAGGAGCTATGAAATTTATACGATAATGCGTAGACGCAATGTATCTGTCGCAGCCATCAAGTTGAATTCGACATTCAACTGGACACCTTGGCCGTTCATTAAACGCCGGCATTCTATTAAATGGCTAGGCCGATAGTTAATTCAATTAGGATCACTCAACGTTTAACAACTTGGCGTGATGAAAGTCAGCCCTTAGAAGATGACTGACCAAAACTCGGCCAAGTGATTCAAAACTTCAAGTTAAATGAAAAAAATGATGCAAGGTAGAAGGAGGGCAATTTTTTAATTATTTTTGCGTTATGACACACCATTTTCGAGATGTAGGCAAATTTAGAAAAAAAACGCCCGCCAGATGTGAGACATCAATTTTGAGTGTTGTGTTTTTTTGTGTTGTAGTTGTTGGTTGTTGTTGTTGGTTGTGGTGGTTATAGTGTTTGTTGTTGTTGTTGTTGGTTGTTGTTGTTGGTTGTTGTTGTTGGTTGTTGTTGTTTGGTTATAGTTGTTGTTGTTTGTTGTTGTTGTTGTTGTTGTTGGTGGTGGTGGTTGTTGTTGTTGGTGGTTGTTTTTATTGGTTGTTGTTGGTTATTAGTTGTTTTTGGTTGTTATTTTGTTACTTTTTTGCATAAATTTTTCTAGGGAGAAGGGAGTCGAGAGCGGCGGCGTAGTGGAGGCATCGTGGCACGACGGCGTTATGCCGTTTTTCGTCACGACATTCGAGTCAATTTTACTGCCAAGCCGCGCCATTAGATTTCACATCAATATTATTTATTAGTGATTTAATTTATTTAAAAGGCGTAGTCGGAGTTGGTTTATAAAAAAAAACCACGAACCTAACCTATCCGAGTCGGGGTGCCCCATGTCGCGAGCTTGCTACGCTCGCTCTTGCATCTTAACATTGCCTTTTGTGCACACATAACATGATCAGTGGTATCACAAACTCATCAATATCCAATTTAACTAAATGACTAGACGACATCCAGTCATCAGGTCAAACGTTGCGTTCAACGACTTGGCTGGTTGTCCTTCAGTCATTTAATTGAATGCCGGCGTTTAATGAACGGCATATGCATTCAATTGAATGGCGAATTCAACCAGATGGCTGCGACATATCTATAACTTTTTTCAATTATATATTTATTTTATTTTCATTAACCTTAGCTCTGTAAAACTGTTAATATTAAAATCGGTAAAATAATAATACCGATACCAACTCCGAGTGCGCTAGTCAAATCCTTCGCAATGCAGCAGATGGCACAATGAACCAGAAATTCAAGGAATTGCCTTCTCAGCTCCTAATCAATAGCATTTAGTTCGAAGTAGAACAACGCAGTTTCAAATACTCAATATTTCAATTATTTAGCTAATTACTAGCTAGAAACTTGAGGAGAAACGATAAAATTTTTAACCGACTTCGAAAAAGGAGGAGGTTATCAATTCGGATGTTTGTAATTTTTTTTTTTTTTTTTTTTTTTATGTATGTTCGGGCATAACTCCGTCATATATTGACGGATTTGCAAAATTCTTTTTTTTTATGTATGTTCGGGCATAACTCCGTCATATATTGACGGATTTGCAAAATTCTTTTTTGTTCGAAAGGGGTTTATTCCGAAATGGTCCCATTTAAATTTCAAAAAGATCTGATGATGGGTTTCGGAGACAGACAACGGAACTCTTCAAAAATTGACAGCAAATCAACCGCGATTGCTGCTATCGTATGTTTATGAATTGTTAACACAGTTTGATGGGGAGCCACAACTAAAAAGTGAAAAATAAAAAACTTTTTTACAAAAAAATAGAACCGATTTCCAAAAAAAGTGCAAAATAACTTTAATTTCGGAAGTCGGTGTCAAAAAACAAAGACACAAAACAGGAACACCGACTTCCGAAATTAAAGTTATTTTGCACTTTTTTTGGAAGTCGGTTCTATTTTTTTGTAAAAAAGTTTTTTAATAAATTGGATACTATTGTTTATTAATAAGAATTCATGGAAGTTCTAACTAGGAGATATTTATTACAAAAACTGTCTTTGCCGTAAACTGGAATGATGAATTTCACTAGATAATATAAATATCGTAGAATTGAGATCGTCCTCATTTTTATCGTCGGTTAAAAACAAAAACCCGGTCGCGTCAGTCTATCTGTTCGCGATAAACTCAAAAACTACTGAACGGATTTTAATGCGGTTTTAACCAAAAAAAGAGTAATTCATGAGGAAGGTATAGGTGTATAATCTGTACCAGTGCAAAACTAGGGCGGGTCGCTCGTACTCAATATTTTAATTACTTAGGTCGATCTTAGGAAGAAACGATCAAATTTTGATCGGATACTATCGTTTATTAAAACACTTAATGGAACTTTTAACCAGGTGGAGTTACAAGTACGTTTAAACACAGTCTCCACCGTAAACTGGAATGATGAATATACAAAGACAAGGGAGTTAAAACGAAGGAAAACAGGAGCTCTTTTTACGTTTTACTGCAAGAGTGAGTGCCTTATCTTTTAAAGTTGTCAGCTCGTAAATGAACGCCGCTGTATACAAGGCTTGTACGTAAGCCAGTAAATAGGATAAAGGAATGTAGTTAGAAGTAGGAATAAAATGTAAATACTGAGCTTAGGTACCTGATCAGTGTGAAATAGATTGGTACGTACTACGTATGTGGGCAAACCCATTGTGTGTTTAATATTTTACTCAATCAACAGTACTTAGCACAGGATGTCAATATATTAATAAATCTATAGTTTAAATAAATCTTAATAAGTCAATGTAGATGAAAATTAACATAAATGGGGGTGGGTAGTTGTTCATTATGTTGTAAAAATTATACCAAAAATAAAATAATTATGCAAAAATCGTGGGTAGGTAAATTTTTACAACAGTACTAAGCCAAATCTGTTTATCTAGTCAGGTATTTTCTCGGAAAAAAAACTTCACTGTTTCTTAATTTAATACTAGCACTTCGCCCGGGACTTCGTCCGCGTGGATTTCAAAAATTTAAGCCTATGAGCCTTTTTATTGGTAATAGAATTTTCAAAATCAGTTCAGTAGATCCAGAGATTACCGCCTACAACCTCACAAACTCACAAACTTTACCTCTTTATAATATTAGTATAGATAGTGGTTAGAAGCCCGAAAGTTAGACATCTGGTCTTACCAAGGGGTACCCAGTAACTGGGTTGTGAAGGTCAGATAAGGGCCCCGGAGGGACCCGGGCCTGCGGACGGCGAGTAGTGGGTAACTCGCCGCCCGATCAGCACCAGGCCCGAGAGTCGACGGCGCGTAGTGTTCCACGCGCGCCTCAAAGAGTTGTCAGCAAAAGGACGGGGCCTGTGCCAAGGCCAATGCCTGCCCGGGGGTTGAGGATAAATTCGAAAGAGTTACCTCGCCCCTGGGCATGTAGGGCAGGGAGGAACAGGGGTGGGTTTTAGTCAGTAAAAAAAAAAGGTCAGATAAGGAGTCGCTCCATGTAAAATACTGGTACTCAGCTGCATCCGGTTAGATAAGAAAAGGCTAGGCAGGCAGGCAGATAGTGGTTAGAAGCGCAACTGCTAAGAAATGGGTTCCTGGGTGGATTCTTTAGGCGGACAAAGTGTTATTAGGTATTTCCATCTGGAATTTCGGTCACTGTATATATGTATACAGCATGTAACAAAAACCCTGTCCGATCCTGAAGGGTATTACTTGGTATCGTACTACGTACACATATACGTAATTATTTAATGGATACGAGATAATTATTTTTCCCCAATGAAAATAATTCATTAAAAATAAAAATACAAACTTATCAAAGGCAACACTGAGGGCTCGACTAAGTTCAGCTACTGTTTCGTTTAAAAGACGCCGCCTGAGCTAGACAGAGTGCCTACAGCGCGGCTAGTGCAGGGCGGTATCGTTTGAAATAAAAATAGATAAAAATGAAAAGATTTTGCCGGCCGGTGGAGTGTTCTCAACTTATGAAAATTTGCCATATTTAGTGTTAAATTTCGCATATTCTATAAAAATAAAAAACATACTAAAACTTTTGGTTTTTATGAGTTACATTTTTTTTACAACTTTTTCTAATACGTATGTTAAACCAGGAATACGCCTTTATTGGATCGGACACGGTTTTTGTTACATGCTGTAAGTATGTCACCGGATAATTCCAACACCCTACGATTTTAATAAATCGCAATATCTCGATAAATTGTAAATAGATCATTTGAAATACAATAAATCACATCCAAATTTATTATGTCATCTGAGCCATATTGAAAATAAAGAGTTTACATTTTTACGGGATTTTTCATAAACTAACCGTGTTTTTGTAACCGGTGACATACAGAGGTATTATATTATATGACTTTAATATAACTGGCTTACAACAGGAGCCCTCTGCCTTACTCTTTGGGGCGTACAAGCGTTGTTATATCTATACTTCACCAGTTCTCTGCAGTCTACTGATACTTAATCAGTTAATTTCGTGTACAGATAACATTTTATTATTTTAGCAAAATATATTTGACTTGTAAATAAAATAAAACAAGCCTTCTCTCTTGAACGCAGAAGTACTTCATGCTACATTAAACTGGATGAATTTGTGTTTGTTAAATTGTGGTGAAATCGCAATTTCAGAAACATCAATTCCCAGCTACCCAAAAACTAAAACCAGCAATTTTCGCTGTTAATTCGCACTATCCGAGGCATGGTGTCGGCAAGCGTTTATCTTTGACGAAAGGTCGCAAGGCGTGGGGTCGCCGGGCCGCCGGTCGCAGGTCCTCGGATTATCCACGGCCCCCGCGACTCCCACGCCCCCTGGCCACCACAGCCCGCCCTGGACGCAATTAACTCTCGACATGTTTCAATTTACACTCGCAAATACGGCCGACTACCACTCTATTGTACCTACAGCCACCTAGAATATAGGCCACCATAAATATTCACTAGTTCCTCTAACTTGCGACCGCTGCGATGTTGTTTTAGATAAATGCTGTGAGGTGCGATGTGTGTTTGTTTTTTTATTGGCTAGTGTTGGCCAGGTTAGTAAATGTCTGTATTTTTTTTTAGTCTACTAGGTATAATTCTCTTGAGATTTATTCAGCTGTGACCGTAAAGTATTTTAAACAATATTATCATATGGCCTAGGCAGAGAAGGTCCTATAGTATACCTACTAACATTTCACCAAACAGATAATAAACAAAATTCGTTAGTGAAAAACCAATCAAACGTGCAAAAATAAACTAAAAACTTATTTATTTATTTAATCATGTATGTACACACAGAGACACAATAACAATAAACATAATTATAAATACAGTACAAAGGAACTGCTTATTTCTTAAGAAATTTCTACCAGCAGACCTGCGATAGGAGAAGTGAGAAAGAAATGTAGACAAAAGTGTGTAAGAAACAGAAAAAAGAATACGAGATGTCCTATACTAAGGTATCAAATAAACCTATTGTTGCAATTGATTATTTACTTGACATAGTAAATATTTGATGTATTTAATTTCGTTGGAATTGAATAGAGGTCATAATCTAATTCCAATTATTTTACAGTTACGTGTTTCATAGAAATATAGGCATAAAACCAACACAAATAGAATTCAATTTCAACAAGTGAAATTTAAACGTAACTCGAAATTCATAACAGTGAACTTTAAGTAGACTTTCCCTGAAAGTCTGCAGAAGAGCTTCGGAGAAATGTGTGATTTTACTAAACTATTCATACCACTACCACTCACAGGCTCGCGTTCTTAGATTCCAGACCGAAATCCCGAATATTACAGTTGCTATTTTAAACTGTACAGTTTTAGTTTAGATTGTAATTCTGAGATTTCTTTATTTATTACTAGCGTCTGCCAGCGGCTTCGCCCGCGTGGAATTAGTACTTACCATACCATATGTGTTATTCTGGTATATAACCAATATTACTGTAAAGTTTCATCAAAATCCGTCCAGTAGTTTTTGCGTGAATGAGTAACAGTCATACATCCTCACAAAGTTTCACATTTATAATATCAGTAGGAAGTAGGATAGTAGGATATACTTTATTGTACACCTAATAATGAGCACAGGACAAACATTTACAGAACAAGTGTACAGTACCCGTGTGTGTAATTATCGCACAGAGCAATCTCTTACAGACAACCGGTGGATGGACTGAAAAGAAAGGAGATATATTTAGGGCTATCACTGTACAACTTGGTGAGGTATATTTCAGACAAAACCTATTTTTTTAACCGACTTCAAAAAAGAGGAAGTTCTCAATTCGTCTGTTCATTTTTTTTTTGTATGTTTGTTACGCGATATCTCCGCCATTTGGGAATCGATTTTGATGATTTTTTTGTTTGGTAGGTCATACTTCAGAGGTGGGCTCATATAAATTTTAGCGAAATCGATTAAGCAATTTTTGGAAAAATTAACATAAACAAAAAAATATGTATACACAGATGTCGTTGTGGTTGTCTCCGAATGTTTAATTTCAATGTATTTTCAATTTTGTTTTACTTCTGGGGTACAACAACTAAAAAGTGAATTTTTTTTTTTTTTACATCAATGAACCACTAAATTTTGCCGACAGCTTTGTTCCCGCGGCCTATCCCAATGAACCGTGTTTAATTTCGGAAAAAAATACTAGTCAAAACACTCAATGTGTCAATGGTGAAGCTTTATAACAGTGAATTTCAGTAATTGCCAAACTGAAGCGGCAGTGAGCATGAATTATATACAAGAAATTACAGGTTATCTCTGGAATACTTTCAATTACAAACAAACAAGCAAAGAATTTTACCCTTTTAGAATTATTTAGTTTTTTTTTTATAATATTGTTATCAAACAACCCCACATGTCCACCCCAAATTTCACCAACTTAAAACGACTATTATGTAAACCATTATTAAAATAAACAAACAACCATGAATAGTACTCCTATCTAACAAAACGTTCAGTCGCGACAGAAAATAGAGGGAAGTAAAAACAAAATAATAAGTGAATATAGTATAAACACCGCAGAATAGTCATGTCGGCACGGAAAGAATAAACGTCTCAGATAACACGAAATAATCTCAACAAGAATAATGTTGTTCCCAGTTTATTTTCTACTTACTCCACAGTTTATTTGCAAGCAAAATGGAGCGGACTGTGAATGAAAATTAGTCGGCGTTTTCTAATTTGATTTTTTTTTATTCCATGTCAAAGCTTAAAGGATCTCGCCATTCCCGTTTCCACGAAACGAAAAATGTCACACAAAAAGCATACACAAGTGGACTTGCCTATTTGATAAAGAGGTTTTGGCCAAGTGACGCCCATGAAAGAAACCAATTATAGGCATTAGGGTTGACATCATAGATAAAGGAACAACCACTATTTTTTATATAGAACTCCGTTGGACATTTATAAATCATGTATTTTTCGAAGTTAATAAAAAATCTATTTCAGTTTTCTGATTTTTTATTCGTTCTCATTTTTAAATAAATGACTAGCACGTTATCTAGGAATTGGGCTGGGGAATTTATATTTGATGGAAACCTTGCCCAGCCCAAAAACCACACAATAGTCATCACGTGGGCACAACATTACTGTCCGGTATCCATTGGCAAGCCGGGGCCGTCATTCGGAGTGGTGACAGGGTCCATAATCGTAATTAAGTCGTCAGCAAATCAAATATAAAAACGGAGTAGACAAAAAAAAACACAAGTTGCATGAGCAAACACCAAAAAAATTAGTAATGTTAATGTCAATCAGTTTTCAATTATTAACGTATGGATGCCGCCGATACGAGATCGATTTATCGAAAAATCGATACATACAACTACATAATAGAAAAAGATTTTCCAAAAATCGAATTTTGGTAACCGGTGTATCCATTTTTTCAGTAAAAGGTGCCATCTCTACTGAATGACAGGATTGACTAGTAACCGGAAGTGTTAAAAAAGGCAATAAACGATTGAGTGTCTTGATTAAATTGGCTTTTCATTCCAGAGTTTTTATTTCAAATAAGTATTAGCAATATTTTAGTTACTAAATGGGTATTTTTTTTTTGTATTTACCACATGGCCAGGATTGGGCGGTTCCCTTTTTGTTTCCCGGTATTCATCGCAAGTATCAAATTTTTCCTGGATTAAACCCTGACCAGTTTTATCAACACCCGATTACACACGGTCTTATGCCACTAAATTATATTATAACAAACATAATTTTTCACATTATACCCTATTACCCGTAATAACGGACATTAACGTGCCTAAGTAATTACGCCTCCCCCTTTTTATGAGAGCAGATAGCTGCGAAAATATAATCATGAACAAAAATAATCCGCGCCACAAAACTTTAATGGACTCAATTAGCGCTCGTTCCAAATTCCGCAAGTCACGAAATTATTTTTAAATTTAAATGTATGGAACTGGAAAGTCCATAGTTTGTTATCCGAGAAGACAGCACACCGGCTGGAATAACACGACGCAAGGTAATCCACACGAGAATAACAATGTTTTCACTTTATTTTCACTTGTTTTTGCCCATTCCCACGAATGCTCCGGGGGGACAAATGGATACGACTGGGACCTTTGGCTTATT
This sequence comes from Polia nebulosa, assembly GCA_951329385.1. Taxonomy (NCBI): domain Eukaryota; kingdom Metazoa; phylum Arthropoda; class Insecta; order Lepidoptera; family Noctuidae; genus Polia; species Polia nebulosa. Next base: position 15,743,851 of record OX589588.1, on the reverse strand, counting down.
TACCGGCTGGTTTTCATAAAAAGTCTTTGCGTGCCAACATTTTTATTCTGACAACATTATACAAAACTTTGTGAATAATTTTATGACATGAATAATAATAATTTGCGCATACGTTTAATTAAGTTAATCGGATCTGGATTGCTGAATCGTGAAATATTACGGCGTTAACACGTTTTAGTTGTTCTATTATGATTACAATTTGGTTTAATTTGATAACGGAAAGCGGGGCATTATGGTGACACGGCGGATTTGATGTATGCATTAATTTATTCTGCAGGTTCCGCTCTCGTTGTCAAACATGTGTGCGACGATGACGAAACGAACACTCGGTGCGTCTGACATCGTCTGCATCGACGAGACTTCATTGGTACTCGTGAGCTGTGAACCACACTCACGCCTAACGAACTTTTCACCTCAAAGGAATCTTGTATCACTGTAGTCACGCCACACATCCAGGACGCGCGAGCTATTCTGCCGGGAATGGGAGGGTTCTAGTAAAATTACTTTCACAAGCAAGACCGCACCGCACTGGGCCGCCTAGCGCCTTCCGCAGCCGTGATAATATGTGTGATATATCGCGCCAAGTGTGCATTGTGATCTTGACACCCACTTCGCTATAAAGTGGCCAATTTACCATAAAATATTATAGTTGGCAACATTATTTATTCACTTTTTATCAACTGTGGGCCAGTATGCGCTCAACTCATTATTATTCCCTTGGTATTTACATAGATAAATCAATTTTCGTGCATGGTTATTGTCGAATGTGTTATACAATCCTAATCTGTGAAACAAGCTAACAGAATGGGAATAAACACGCGGACTGGATTGACAAAATTAATTTGATCAAACAATATAATTAAACAGTCTGCGCACAAACTGGAACATAAATAGTTTATAAGGCAGACAGTTAAATTAACTTATAAATTAACATCATTTGTTGGTAGTTACTTCACTATTTATTTCAAAATTTACTATTCATGGTACTCTACACACACTTGAGGGGAATCTTGTTTTGTTTTATATTCACCAACACAAGCATATGCCCGCGGCTTCGCTGTTTCAGCTTGTCCCATAGGAACCGTGCATTTTTCCGGGGTAAAGATGTACTCAGTGATAGTGTAGCCTTCAGTGAATCTTTTCGTTTGTATCAGTGAAATAATTTTATACTTTCCAGAACATAAAAACAAGCAAAAAATATACAGAAATATGTGTAGCTAAAGCTTAATTTTACGCAAACGGATCCCTGAATCGGAAAATAGTTTTCTCGAAAACTGCTGATCCGATTTGGATAGGATTTCCGTTATTCAAATGCATATTTTTCAAGGCAGATTTTAATATATAATTCATTAGGCTCTGACGAAGATCTTCGGAGATAGACAGCTGAACTCTTCAATATCTAACAGCAAATGACTCGTGATTGCTGCGATCGTATGTGCCTATGTATTGTTAACACAATTTTATGGGGAACCACCACTAAAAGTGAAAAATAAAACCTACTTTCAAAAAAAAAACAAAAATAGTGCAAAATAACTTTAATTTCGAAAGCCAGTGTGTCTGGTTTTGTCTTCGTTTTTTGACAGCAGGTCCTATTTATTGTAAAAAATATTTTTTTGTTATTTAATAGTACCAGTCCGTTGTTCACCACCACGCTTATCATTAGGTACCTACAATACTGAAAAATGAGAAGAAAATATTAAGGCTTTTGAGGTTAAACACACCGTATATACTCTTTGTTTGCTTAAGCCATGTATTCCTCGAATTTTGAATTTATTTAACACAATATAAGTTTGAGTCAGACGTGGCTTGGAAAACCGGCCCACGCACTACCTAAAGTTACCACTGTACTTGAACTCATATACAAACTAGACATGCAAAAAAATCTCCTATGCCTTTCTTTTTAGGGTTCCGTACCCGAAGTGTTCAAACAGAGCCCTATTGCTGTCACTCACGTGTCCGTCTGTCCGTCTGTATGTCTGTCCATCGTCTGACACACAGGTGTTACCACAGGGTTTTACAGCCAAATGGTTGGTACTACATCCTCCAAATTTACAGTATTAGCATCCTGTTGACCCAAAGCCATACAAATAGTCAAAAATTAATTTCGTACGGAACCTTCAATGTGCGAAGTCCTACACGCACTTGGCCGGTTCTTTTATTTGATTCATATTATAACAGAATCCAACACAGTTCAATTGTTTCACCGGGACCCTTCGAGCTTGGAGCTCGGCGGCGCTTTTCTGGCGATCACCATTGGTGGTTCTAGCTTCCAAGAGATTCTGGTTGCGCACAGTTTAGATAGCTTGTGACGTAAAAAATACCTATTAAGAGATTATAGTTCTAGATTCTATCACTATCTTTTTCTCTCTAGTAAAACAAGAAAGAGACGGACGTAAATTAGAACTGTCAAATTGAACTAATATTTACATTCAAATTAAGGGTACACGTAAAAACATGCCGTCTAAAAACACGGCGAAGCGCAAGGCGTAAACTAGTTTGACATCTCTAACTTTGTTCAGCCGTCCTTTTCTCGCACTGCCTTTTATAAAAATATAGCGGCTCTCGGCGTTTAGTTATTAAACAAGAGAATCCGCACCATTATATTGCAAGCGGATTTACAATACATAGATACGAGTATATGCAAGTACCTACATATAAGACTGTACGACTTCTCCGAACGGACTAATCTATGTACCTACTAAACGTCAAAAGCCCTATCTAAATAGCTCTCCAGCTTTGGCCCTGGCAACCTTAGTAGTCCCTAGGCCCAAAGCTGTAGCCCTAAACATAAATTATGTATAGCACAATACAATTGCTACCCTAATATTGTAGTGGAAACTTCAACAACACGAAACATAAAGTAGCTGTTATTGTTAATTTTGTGGCTAAACTAGAATCATAGTTGTTTTTCTGTGCAATGGGTCTCATCAGATGGCTTAAAGTCACCAAATGGAAACAGGTTTTTTCTTTTTTTAAGTGAAAAATTATTGTGGCGCGTTTTGAGATGAGAAAAAACAAATGAACTCGACACCGACACCGACATCGCTATTTGGATTGAAGTGAAAACTTCTTTAGGCGCATTGGGAATTTTTTTTCAAGTTTTCACTTCTGTCGACACTCCCGGAGTGCTACTCTTTTTTTATTTGCCAAACAACATGTACACTGGTAAAAAAAACCACGATCTAAGTTTAGTATAACCTCTTATAAAAGGAATACAGAGATCCACAGGAGAACCAAGGTTACATACATAGCCCGAAGAATCGCCAAACTCAAGTGGCAGTAGACAGGGTACATTGTTCGCAGAATAGATGGTCGATGTGGCCGAAAGGTTACAGACGGTGACAGCGTACCCGAAGACTCATCGTTGGAAGGCCTCCCACAATGTGGACCGACGACCTGGTTAGGGTCGGGGAAATAGGATGGACCGGTCATTGTGACGACACTTGGGGGAGGCCTATGTCCAGCAGTGGAGCTCTTTCGTCTGAAATGATGGTGATGAAAACCTCAATCAGTTCCTTGTGGCTTCTGTGTGTGGTAGAACAGTAAGTTGTGGTAAATGTAAATGGTAGTTGCAGTATAAAGAATACTCCGTAGATCGTAAGCGCTACAGTTTTTTTTTATGTTTGATAGGCTCGCGTTTTACCACTATCTCACCTGATGGTAAGCGATGATGTGATCGAAGATGGAGCACGCTTGCCTAGAAGTAACCTATTCACTCTTGACTTAAAGACTCCCAGGTTGTAGCTTACAGGAAACACAGACTCCGGTAGAACGATGAACATGAGGTCCTGCGTTCGATTCCCGGGTTGGTAAAAGTGTTACCTATTGAGTTTGCCCATCTGGTATTTATCCGGAGCCGTCTGGAGTCTGTGTTTGTGTATGGTTGATGTCAATATACCTACTCGTGTGCCTATATTTAAAAGTTTTTTAAAGGAACACTGCCTGTCGTTGTCATCATCGTTACCCGTTATTTATTTTTACTTTCTATATATGTTTATATTTGTGTATATAGTATATGTATATTATTTATGTGTATATATTGTAATATGTTTTATTTAATATTGGTATTGTTACACCAATGACAGCCCCATATCATGTCCAGGCAATTACTGTCCATTCTAGGTTGCCTGGAAGAGATCGCGGAATGCGATAAGGCCGCCCATTGTATTTGTTTAGTTTTAAGTTTCTCTTCATTTAATGTATCATGGTGTACAATAAAGAATATAATAAATAAAATACTCGCCCCTTAATACATGTAAACATAAATGTGGGTACATATAGAGCTACAAAACTGCCTTTCCACTCGGGGAATACCGGCGTTATGGTTTGTTAAGTAGTTCATAAAATATCGATGTTCCTTTTTGTTGGAAGCATTAATTCATTTCATTAAAACAAAGTATTTCATTTCAAAGCACGTCATAATATAGCATCTGTATCGAGTTTAATGCATTATTTAATCTGTTAACCATTACATTACATTTACAATTAAATGAGTTCACGATTAATTTAATGTAATAATGATTAAGCTTTAAATCAACCTTTCCAAACCCAACAGGAATTCAGCATAAATTAATCGAAAACCGAATAAATTATTAAATACTCTTAAAAACTGAATGGATATGTAATAACCATTAAAATTGTTTGGTTCTCCTCAATTATAACTTTGATGAAATATAACTGGCGTAACCCTTGTTTGTACATTCGCTCAACCGAGGGTTCCTGGCCTCCCAATCTAATTAGTTAAATCAAACAAAATTCGTTCATTTCTATTCCTTGTTTTCCGGAATCAAGCCCTCTAATTTCGAATAATCCTACATGACAACGATCCTGACGTGGTAGCCTGATAGTCGGGACGGTCCCATGTGGACCACCCAGTGGTAAAATACCTACCACATTATTTAATTATTACATTCTTTATTGTAAATATATACATAGCATAAAGAAACCTCCTCAGGCCCTGCGCGCGTCAAATGTCAACATCTGTCAAGCCCCGTTGACAGTCGGCCATCGTGTAACTACAGACTCATGTTCCGGGTGTATAAACCTTGGGTAATAGTAATAATAGCGGTTTAAAACGCGAGAATCGGGTTTTTGGCAATTTTTTTGGCAAGGCAAACGAAGTTTCCTCGGTGGCGCACATGTGTGCCACGTTACTAGACACTGAGATGAAAACTAAAAAAAATATAATGGGCGACCTTATCGCATTCCGCGATATCTTCCAGGTAACCTATAATAAAAGCAAAACAGCGAACGATTTCATTATACAGCCCGTTTCCTAGTCCAGATTGACCTGCAAACTGAATTTTATAATTAAATACGAAGTACAAATCGATATGAATTGATCTAACAAAACAGACTATTTAGGGAATTGCCTCCAATCGGGTACACAATAAGCAATAACAAATACAATAAATAACAATGTGGGACCATTATTATTCTGAAGAGATGGTACTAGGGGATTATGCCAGCAAACGTGCGTCCATTATCGGAGGGAGACAGAGCGGTGGGTAATTATAACAATTATGAGGCTGACGCCCACGCCACGCAAATCCATGGCGCGTATGTGACTCACGTCTGGACGAAGTACCTGTGGGGCAGCCGCCACTCACTTAATAATTCAATCAGTCAGAGCGCCCCGGCGGAGGGCCCGCTGTGCTTAAACGCACAAATATGCAAATCTACGCAGTCCTCCCGCGATACTTACTTACAAACTTTAAAATTAAATTGAGGCCAGCTTATGACACTGATAGGTGCTGGATATCGTTTTGTGTGAAGTTGAAAAACGGAGTCACCCGCGTGATAGAAACGAACCTTGATTGGAGACTGAGCCATTAAAAATAAAAATAATAAATAATGTGGCCGGGCCAAAAAATCTTGACTTGTCACCAAGTCAAGATTTTGACATGGCATGTCACTTTAATTTACGAAAAAACCGGCCAAGAGCGAGTCGGACTCGCGGGCAAAGGGTTTCGAACAAATCATATTTTTTTCAGGTTTAAACTATATACCTATACTTCTTATAGGTGTTTCCTGTTTTCTGTAATCTATAAGTAAAGAACATTTTTCATCTATTTTCTAAAATAATTTAAAAACTATATTTTGAAATTATGAAACAAATGTATTTGAATTCCTTAAAATAATCCTTTATCATTTGATGTAGTAAAGTTAAAAACTTTTTTTTCTGATTTGCACTCCAAAAGTGACCCTGTTTGGGTCAAATCACAAATATACATGTGTGTATCAATTTTCAACTCAATCGGTAGAGTAGATTTGGAGCAAATCGACTGTGACAGACGGCCTGACGGACAGACACACTAGTGATCTTATAGAGGTTCCGTTTTTCATTCGGACTTTCGAAACCCTAAAAATAAAAGTTGATGCTATTGACTTTAGCTCTTTGCAACCCGAAATTCGTTTCATGTTTATTTAAAAAAAATAGTTTAAGTGATTTCTGCTGTTGCAAATTACCAAGATGCTAAAAATCTTATTATTAGATTGGCGTGCCCGAATTTTTTTGCCGCTTGCCACAACTGGCCCGCGCGGCTTATGTTCGCCTGCACTAGAACGTGCTACCGGGATAAAAAAAACAGGCCAAGTGCGTGTCGGACTTTGAACATTTAGGGTTAATAATAAACATTATCACCAAATTTCAAGTTCATATGGAAGTTAAAAAAATTCTTCGGAACATTATTTTGTGACAGACGACGGACAGACAGACGCACAGGTGAGTGACAGCAATAGGGCTCTGTTTGGACCGTTTGGGTACGGAACCCTAAAAAACCTGTGTTCTAATGCAGGCCATTATCTTCTACCTGTGTTGCCATGCTAATCCGTCAGCCGTTTATAGGCGTTATTTATTAACAAACATTCAAACATACAGACTATCACATTTAGTAAGAAGCCTTTTATAGTTCAGCAGCCGTCACCTCGTGATTGAGACACAATTAAAATCTAATTATGTCTGCTAATTTGGACGCGCAAAGGGGTATATGGATTTCTGGCAAGGAAACCTCTCCAAGTACCTATCGGATTTTAGAAATATAAGCAAGACCATTAAGTTTGGCTTCATTGCCTCGGTCTCAGTGTTGTTAGATGGTCGCCACTGTTAATACTGGCTTTCAGAAGTTGCAGTGCTTTTTTTTTGTGGGTGGGAAATCTTCCAATGACATCTCCCGCTCTGGGTGGGACGTGTCAGACTCTTACTGACTAAAACCCACCCCTGTTTCTTCCCTGTCCTGAGTGCACAGGGGCGCGATAACTCTGTTTCAAATTTATCCACAACCCCTGGGCAGGCATCGGCCATGACGGGCCCCGTCATGGTTTGCTGAAAACTCTTTGAGGCGCGCGTGGATCACTGCGTGCCGACGACTCTCGGGCCTGGTGCTGATGGGACGGCGGGCTACCCACTACTCGCCGTCTGCAGGCCCGGGTCTACGGTGGCCGGAGATTGTCTCGCGACGTCCTCCGCCCTGGGTGTCTCCTGCGCTGCTGCTGAGGGCGCGAGGGCGACTCTGTTGTTGAGCCTCCCTCACCCGTTCCGCCTCCTCCTTCGCGAGCATTACTGCTTCGCAGAAGGAGGAGACTGCTTCCCATTCCCTCTCGCTCCGTACCATGGCCTGGACCAGGGCCGGGCGCGAGAGGTCGCTGCCGCCGATCGCCTCAACGAGGACACGGTGGCGCTCCGCCTAAGCGGGGTAGATCTCCCCCGTATGCTCCACCGTGTCTTCTGGTTGGTCCTCACAGTGGGAAGTTGCAGTGCTTGGGAATAGAGTAGCGGGCCTGTCCCAAAAACTTGAGAGAATATAGCTGTCCATCTTCTTCACACAAACTATGTATCACCTTGTAAATTTATGAGACTTCCACAGATAGCAAGACAAGTGGTCTTTCTTTGTCCCAAACCACAATGTTAACAAACGCGCATAACACGTCGAAACGAGGTAATTACCTCACTAATGTGCCACTCCGGAAGTGCGAAAATTAGTTTTCGCATAGAACAGAATACAATAAAGATAACCCATCAAGAAACCACCATTCATTTCTGTAGTGAACTAACTATTGTACGGCCCCCACCTTTGTTGTATTATATTACCTATATTAAGATAGTAGGCAATTATGTCAGGACAATAGATTTATCGATTCTCTGTATTCTTATGAGCGAAATTGTAGTTTGTCTTGCTGGGATGTGAGAATTAATAAGTACTTACTAGATTTTGATAGCGGTTTCGCTCGTTTGGAATTTGTACCTACTTCCCCCACTATAAATTACAGCTTATGTGCTATTCCAGACTAAAATCTATATCTGTGCCAAATTACATCCAAATCTGTTCAGCCGTTCTGGCGTGATCGTGTTACAAACATCCATCAATCCATCGAAACTTTCGCATTTATATTATTAATTAAATGTTAGCCTATGTATTAATCCAGGGTATAAGCTATCTACGTACCAAATTTCATCCAAATCGGTCCAGCCGTTTGAGCGTGAATAAGTAACAAATGTACAAACACACACTCACAAACTTTCGCCTTTATAATATTAGTGTGATAAGTGTATATTATTAGGAAGCAGGATAGGATAGGACTAGATTTATCCAGCAGCTTCGCCCACGTTAGAATTGTTTTCACGCGTTCAAATAATTCCAAAACTAACCCGAAAAAATATGCTATAATCCAGGATTATGATCTATTTTCACCCAAATCCGTTCAACCGTTGATTCGTGATTGACTAACAAACATGAAAACATATTAACATCCAGACATACAAACTGATATTTATAAAAATTTTACAAGGATATTCTACCTATCTATTAATCTGACAGTAAGCGATACTGAAGCTTATTCCAGGTTTACATTACCTGGAACAGAAAGGGTACTCCTTTCTGTTCGTGTATTAAGTGAGCATTTACTAACTACGCAACATTCCTGTGAAATGCGTCTAATATAGATTTGATTTATGAACTGATAATACACTCATCGCTTTTCTTATAAAATTAAAACTGCTACCAATAAAAACTGATTCGTAGGTATGTTAATCTAGTTCATTTTTTTTAACTGACTTCAAAAAGGAGGAGGTTATCAATTCGGATGTTTGTATTTTTTTTTAACCGACGAAAAAAAAGGAGGAGGTTCTCAATTCGACCGTATATATATATATTTTTTTTTTGTGTATGTTCAGCCCTCACTCCGTCATTTATGAACCGATTTTGAATATTCTTTTTTATTAGATAGGGTATACCTCAAGGGTAGTCCCATGTCAAGAAAGTCAGGATGTGACAATGGAATTCTGATAAAATTGAGAGAAAACCTCGAAAATCGTGGATACGTTTAGCGTTTCTGTATGTATGTTCGGCCCTCACTCCGTTATTTATGAACCGATTTTGATGATTCTTCTTTTTTGGATAGGGTATACCTCAAGGGTGGTCCCATGTCAGGGACATCAGGATCTGATCATGGGATTCTGATAAAATTGAAAGAGAACCTCGAAAATTGGGCACGAATATTGTTTCTGTTTACTTTTCATAACTTAATCAGGTATTTGCATTTAGGAACCATCGCGTCATGAAACTGAGCTGATGATGGAAACCATAGCTTTCCTAAACAATAGAAGTTAGATATAAAAACTAGTTTTAGTGACAAATACCACTTAATATGGGTTGAAGAAAAGACGTCTTTACAGTATTGGAGGTAACCTCAACTGGTCAATATCCTGGGAACTTCATGGAAGGATGGTTTTTTCATCAGCTCAGTGGCAAGAGGAATGATGAAGAATTAGAAATTAGCCTCAGAGTGTTACAAGATGATGCGAGCCACAAAAAATCATAAAATAAACAACTTTTTAACAAAAAAATTAACCGACGAAAAAGAACTAAAAAGCAAAAAATAAATAAAACTTTAAGTCTTGAGTAATGAGCATATTTACCTACATAAAATATCAAATTTTATATAAACTAATTTTGAGTCGGCGCCAATTAATAAAATGATTAATTACCTACTTACAGCCTTCTTCATTTGTAAGTACTTATAATATTTAGATATTTAATAATCCGATTGTTGTTTGGCGCCGACTCAAAATTAGTTTATATAAAATTTGATATTTTATGTAGGTAAATATGCTCATTACTCAAGACTTAAAAGTTTTATTTATTTTTTGCTTTTTAGTTCTTTTTCGTCGGTTAATTTTTTTGTTAAAAAGTTTTTTATTTTTTATGTATGTTCGGGCATAACTTCGTCCTTTATAGACGGATTTCCAAAATTCTTTTTTTTTCGAAAGGGGTTTGTTCCGAAATGGTCCCATTTAAATTTCATGTAGATCTGACGATGATTTTCGGAGACAGACAACGGAACTCTTCAAAAAATTAGAGCAAATCAACCGCGATTGCTGCTATCGCATAAATATGCATTTTTAACACAATTTCATGAGGAAACACAACTAAAAAGTGAAAAATTAAAACTTTTTTACAAAAAAAAAAAAACGACTTGCAATAAAAAAACTGCGAAATAACTTTATTTGGACGTCGGTTTTATTTTTTTGTAAAAAAGGTTAATTAATAGTAAATTTCACAAAAAAAAATGTATTTATACTTGTTGTGGCCTATTAGTATCTTGAGAATAAAACCACTGTCATTAGTTGTATATACCAGTAAGAAGTTTTCTGGCCAAAACATTGGAAAAGGACCTTAAAAATGGCTCTCTTATTAAATTCACCATCAAAACGCCACTTTCTATAAAAATAATCAGAACACGAATAAAACAGGTAGCAAAATGTTCAAATTACAAGTAATAAACCCATTATTAGATATGGCAAGATATCAAAAAGCCATAATAACGTAACGTCTAAAGTTGTTGTAAAATTTTATGTTACGACCCTGTTTCAGGCAAACGAAACTTTTGTTACCGATACCAAAGTTTATGTGTCTCTACAGGTACATATAGGCACTTGTATGTATGTATATTTACTAGAGATGAATCACCTAGTCGCCGACTAGTTGGGAAAACCGGCTGGCGGCCACATTTTTAGTCGGCGACTACTAAATGGAGTGTTGCTAGTAGTTTAATAAGTATTTTATTTAATTAGTAAGATAGGTATGTATAATATTTGTACTCCTGTTTTTTTATCCCGAAATAAAATAAAATTAAACTAACTGGCAATTAATGAGCTAATAAATAAATTGCCAGTTACTTTACAAACGTTTTATATTTTTAAGAATTAAACAAGTTTTAGAAGAATAGTGTATAGTATCTAAGTATTAAGAACAAAAATATATATTAGGGATGAACCGGACAGTCATCGACTAGTCGAAAGCCGACTGTGTCCACATTTTTATAAACGACTAGCTCTCCCCCGCAGTTTTATCCGCGTGATTGGTTAATGTTCTGTTCCCGTTTGTCGCAGCGTAATGCTAGATAGCCTATAGCCTTTCTCATGACTGTGGCTATCATACACAATAAGATTTTTTCAAATCCAACCTGTAGTTTTAGAGATAAGCCCTTTCAAACAAACAAACTCTTCAGCTTTATTATATCAGTCTTCATCATTCTCCTACCCTTATCCAAATGTGTTTGGGGTCGGCGCAACATGTCTTTTTCTTCGATACTTCTCTGTAGTCGATATGTCTATAGTCACCCCCTTTTTACCCATATCCTCTTTCAAATAGTCCATCCATTGTTTCTTTGGCCTTCCTCGACTCTCTATCTGTCCACATCCATACACAAGACTTTCCTCATGACATCTTCTTCATTCCTCCGCATCACATGCCCATACCACGACCACCAATTTCCACACAACTTTTCAGTCATCGGTGCCTACGCGTAACACCACACATCGCTCTTAACATTCTCATCTCATTAGTAGAGTATAGATTACTAGTCGGCGCGAGCATGAACTGCATAAAAGCAAGTAAGGAAAGAAAAAAATCGGCAGTACTTACAAGTTTTTTTTTTTAGAACTAAATCACTCTTATGATCAATATGCGTGAACAGTGCATACTATTTAATTATTAAAAACGAAAATGTTTAATAGGGATGGACCGAGTCATCGACTAGTCGTCTAGTCAACGACTAGTTGGCATACTAGACGACGAGTAGGCCCATCTCTACTATTTACATGTTGGGGTAATAAGGAAAAACACGGCACAGCTTGGAAATTATTAGCGAAGTTGGGATTTACGTAATAGGTAAGTAAGTAGGTATGTTGTTTTATAAAGACTACATTTGAACCGCGGGGAGATCTGTTACGTTGACGCGCGCTGGTGATTGATGATTCCGTAACTTTTATTACTTATTATAAAACTCATTTTTGCTGTGTTTTTTCATGAGGATTTGGGAGATCAAGACGAATTAAGTTTTATAAACAAAGATTATAACAAATGAGGGCTAGACCAATATTTTCAGGTGATTTCGATAATATGGTAGCGACATCTGTGATGCCACATACGAACTAAAAAAAAACTGCATTGCGCAAGCAGAGTTCTCTACGCGTAACAGTCCGAAATCAGCAGTACCTCTAAAATATAGTCGCAACGTCGTGCCTCTCTATGGGAACCTTTATACGAATCTAAGCGTGTTGGCGTTAAGCACCATACGAGTATGAGGATATGTAGTTTTCTTCTTTCTTCTTTTTACGTTACACTTGGGGCCGGAATACATCTCAGTCCAAAAATGGGTTACAACTACCAAAACAGTTTATCTTGTAAATCTTACTTTATTTAACAAATCACAGTTCATTAACTAAAATATATACTAATTTACTAAATAGACTAATTAAGAACTTTTCTAGAAATTCATAAATTCAATTGAATAAAAAAACTGATTCTTAAAAGAATCAAATCTGCCTAGCCATTTCCCAACTATCTTGGGGTCGGCTTCCAGTCTAACCGGATGCAGCTGAATAACAGTATTTTACAAGGAGCGACTGCCTATCTGACCTCCACATCCCAGCAACTGGGTAATACGATACCACTTGGTAAGACTGGTTAACAGACTTTCGGGCTTCTGACGACCCTTATAGACTGTCAAAGATCCACGATTGACAGCCGGGACCAACGGTTTCTTTTTTTTTTTGGCGGGGTGGGAAATCGTCCAATGACATCTCCCACTCTGGGTGGAGCGGGAGGGTGTGTCAGACTCTTACCGACTAAAACCCACCCCTGTTCCTTCCCTGCCTGAGTGCCCCAACGGCTTAACGTGCTTTCCGAGGCACGAAAGAGTCTCGGTATGTAAAGATAGTCATCCATCCATAGACCAACCCCGGCAAGCATAGCTTAACCTCATGGATCGAGCCATGTGGCTGTTATTACTTTAGCCTCGTGGCTATTTTATGAATAAGAAGAATAATAAGAATATTTTTCTTAAATAATAATCGCCTTTCAAAAAAACAACGCAGTGTAAAGTGCACTTAGATTCACATTTGCTCGAAATATTTAACATTTTTATAAAAGTTTTCAGGTGGAACGTTGGTTAATTAAGTTCTAAATTAGAAGATGAAAGCCTTTACAAGCTTTTTGTTTTGACACTTCATAATTATTTGATAATTCTTAGCCGACAATAAATGTTTTGTTTTGAGATTTAGATAGGATATACCTATCTAAATCTAAACTTTATAAACAAGGTTATTAGAATAATAAAAGCCCAATAATCTTTTGCTTTTATATTTATAGGGTTCGGTACCCGAATGGTTCAAACGGATCCATAATGCTGTCACTCACGTGTCCATGTGTCCGTCTGTCCGTTGGTCTGTCTGTCCATCGTCTGTCACAAAATTATGTGCCGAACAATTTTTTAACTTCCCATTGACCTATGAACTTGAAATTTGGTGGTAATGTTTATTACTATCTATCTTTTACTAACAAATACCAAAATATTAATTTCCCTCATATGGTACGGCACCCTAAATTTGCGAAGTCCAACACGCACTTGGCCGGTTTTTCCCTTTTTTTCTTAGCTATGTTTTTAGGGTTCCGTAAAACCCCCTTCTACCTTCTACGTCCACATGTTATAACGGGCGACTCGGTCGGAACCGTACACTGCGCGTGGCCCGACACGCACTTGACCGGTGTTTGTTCAATAACATGAAGTCTCTTTTCATTTCCATCTGTATGACCGCTTATTCATTTTTAGGGTTCCGTACCAGAACGGTCAATCGGAGCCCTATTGACAGCAATAGGGCTCCGATGGACCCTTTGAGACATACAGACAGACGGACACGTGAGTGACAGCACTCACGTGTCCGTTTTTCTGTCAAAAAATTTTGTTCCGAAGAATTTTTAACGCACTTATATTTTACTAAACAATACCAGTATATTGATAAATCAGATATTTTCTTTGATAATTCATTTGGTACGGAACCCTAAATGTGCGAAGTCCGACACGCACTTGGCCAGTGTTTTTTTTTTAAACTACGCAACAGATTTAGATGCGCTTTTGCCACCTACAAAAATTATTCTGGAAGGTTTATGTGTCTAATACTTAATAAACATAGGTACTTAGAATTACGAAATCTCGATGATTTATCAAGTTGTAAAAACCGTGTGAAGCAATATAATTTTGTTGGTGTCACCTATTCTTAGCACAGTTACAAAGGTAATACCAGAATATTATTAGATTTTTTTTTAATTCCTGGCTACTCTTTAAACCGAAGCCGTACAAAGCATCAGGGATGGAAAAAAATACAACCAACTTCCATGTAAAAAAACTAAAAAAGCGCAAAAAGGTCGGTGTTTTTGTTTTTGTTTCTTCGTTATTTAATTCTGGGCATCTTATTTCCACATCGCTTTATAATAATTTCTGAGATCAGTATCAATCCGCCTAGCCTTTTCCCAACTATCTTGGGGTCGGCTTCCATTCCGGCTGAGAAGATCTTGAAAGAGTTCTGAGTTATCAAAAATAAAAAAAGATAAAAATTATAAAAAAAAAAATTGAGAACCTCCTCCTTTATTGAAGGTGGTTAAAAACGACGACCGACTCTGGAGACCGCTTTACACTACTTTCTAGTAGTGTTAAGCGGTCTTCAGAGTCGTTCGTCGTTCAAATATATTATGCGTGTAGAAACAAGCATAATATATTTGTAATGTAATAAGGTAACCAACTTCCAGTCTAAACAAGGGCTTTAGCCAAAGCCCACCACACAGTGACAACCAAAAAAAGCGCTGAGGGAACCAAGGTGAGTCAAAGGAGACACGATTCAACTGTTTTGGATAACTCTGCTGCCGCGACACCTCGCGGCTCGGCGGACGGAGCTCCGGCAGGATCTCATGGCGACATGGAGACAGCGACTGTCGCAACCCAGCGCTGGGCACGCCACCATCGCGGCGGTAGTGCCCCTCTTGGCTTGGCTGGAGATGCGTCACGGCGTCCTCACCTTCCGCCTGACGCAAGTCCTCACCGGACACAGTTGTTTCGAGAGGTTCCTGCATGAGATCAGGCGGGAGGAAACGCCCGGGTGTTATCACTGCGCGGGTCACCCAGAGGACACGGTATAGCATACGGTGGAAGTCTGCCCCGCTTGGGCGGAGCACCGTCGTGTCCTCGTGGATGCGATAGGTGGTGGCGACCTCTCGCGCCCGGCCCTGGTTCAGGCCATGGTACGGAGCGAGACGGAATGGGAAGCAATAATGCTCGCGAAGGCGGAGGCGGGACGCGTGAGGGAAGCTCAATGGAGTGGCCTTCACGGCCCCGGCCGCTACCACCGCAGGAGACGTACTGGGCGTACTGGGCGTAGGACGTCGCGAGACGATCTCCGGCCACCGTAGACCCGGGCCTGCGGACGGCGAGCAGTGGGCTCGTGGACTCGCCGTCCGATCAGCACCAGGCCCGTGAGTCGACGGCGCGTAGTGTTCCACGCGCGCCTCAAAGAGATGAGTGTCAGCCACCACTGACGGGGCCCATCGTGGCCGGTGCCTGCATGCCTAGGGGTAGCGGATAAATTCTGAACATGAGTTACCGCACCCCTGGGTACTCAAACAGGGAAGAGACAGGGGTGGGTTTTAGTCAGTAAGAGTCTGACACGCCCTCCCGCTCCACCCAGAGCGGGAGAAGTCATTGGATGATTCCCACCCCACAAAAAAAAAACTGTTTTGGATCCCGCAGCGAAATAAACAAGCTTTTATTAGTGGTTAATAAAAAAAGAACTAGAAGGAAAGAAATAAAAAGTTAAAAATTATTTTATTTCGTTTGTACATCATCATCAGTCACACACATAGTCTCAAGTTAGTTGTTGGTTGTTGTTGTTGATTGTTGCGTTACTTTTTTCGCATAGATGTTTCTAGGGAGAAAGGAGTCGAGAGCATCGTGACACGACGCTTGACGTTTCTGTCACGGCATTAGATTTTACTGCCAAGCCGCGCCAATAGATGTTTCACATCAAAAACACTTTTTTAAACAAGCTTTGAAACCGGTTATCTCAATTTAATGCGTACACAAAATTCCGTGTCCGTGCTGTTGAGTATTGAAGAGTTCCTTTATCTGGAGCTAATCCTGGATGTCGATTCAGGTCATGCTTATCATAAAAATGCATTGTCACCAGAACTAAAGGTGTATGCAAAATTTCAACTCAATCGGATACCCACAAATGGTCGAAAAATGGTTTGCAAATTTTCACGGACAACTTATAACAGCGGAGGAGCAAGACAAAACATAACTACAATTTTAAACAAAGTGTTAATATAATAATCTTGAACTAAAACTTTTGGCAATCGTTCGTAAAAAGTTTATAAAATATATTGGGATTGATCACGTGATTTTCCAAAGCGCATGTCAATGTCATATTTTCAGAATTTTGAAGGTTAAAGTCGCAAATTTTTTCTACATTTTTACGAAAATGAATTCTAAGTGTTATTACTAATAAACTTTTTTCCAAACAAACATTACCTGAATTTTAGTTTTTTTTTTTTTTAATTTTGAAATGAGGAATTTGCAGTTATGAAAATGTAATGAATATCAAACGTATCCGACAAGTACCTATGTGGCTTAGAGCGAAGGGGCGGGGTTTAACTCCACTTGCCTGTGTTCGCGTTACATTGCGCGGAATAAAAAATAGTTTTATTTTTCATACCTAAAAATAAAAGTCGTTTCCCAGCAATATTTTTTGCGCAAAACTAGAAGTTAGAAGTACAGTGTGCGTAGTTAACGGCTCTGTGATGTGTCTTTATACACCTTGTATGTGGAATCATTTAAACAGGCTCGATCTCGGTAAATGAAGCTGAGAATTTTATTGTTTTATTAACTACCTCAGCGAAGCTTACTGATAAGGCTGATTCGATACATTTTCTGCCAAATACTGCAAAAACATTAATTATAATGTGTTACAAAAGTGTGTGAGAAAAGTGACTGTATTCTGTATCTAAAAAATAATTACTTTCTTAACTTAACACTGGCTAAATGCACTAACCGTGCGAAACGAAGTAAAAAAACATCATTACATTAACAACGTGACAGTTTCCTTCTAAAGCTCGATATGTCATAGATATTCACACCCAAATTCTATTATACATTACCCTATATTCCATGATTTTCGATACTTAACGAACACATCTGTCAAGGTATTAGTCGACAGATGACAACTATTTGTACTTACCCCTCTTGTCTTCAAGGGAACCCATCCCGGGTCTAAAGCCGTCGAACAATGCGTAAATGTCGACACAATGATACCTATCACATTACACTATACTATGTAGATAGATACCTGTCATCGACCGAAAGGATACCAACCAATTTTCAACGAAAGATTTTGTGAACCCTGTATAATGATTACAGAAATGGTTTCCCAAAATAAAGGTAAACTCATTTAATTCTTAAACTTTTCAAACATAGTTCACATAAACGTTAAAACCACAAAGGCGTTAAATTTTAAAACTCTATCAAACAAAATATCAAAGGTTTGGTGATGACACAACCAGAGATAGCCTTCGGAATGGGATCCAAAATTCCGAATTTAAAATTTTCGAAAATCGAATAAAGAAAGAAAATTCAAGAATTAATTTTCCGACTTAAATCTGTGAAGTAATCGTTTGAAACATTTGATGTAGGAACGTTTAAAAAGTGCATAATCAGCGCTGCCAGGAGGCAGCTTGCCAGAATCCTGTAGTGATAAATCTTGAAGGCCTCCATTGAATAGAGACTCGTGCGAATTATTAACGCCCCATTAGTCTTCGCCCAACGTCTTTATTTGTACAGAGAAATCTTATTGAAATGCCTATCTGTTACTCGCAAAATTATAAAGGGCTTATCGGTACGGTGAGCCGAGTTCGGCTTCTCGGCTTCAATGTCGTATAAATCAATTTCGTTGTCACAGACCTTTGTTATATTTCGAGCTAGGAAAATGCATTCGGGATATTAAGATGTCTTCATTGTATGCTGAAAACGTTATTCTTTATTGCAATATTCTTAATTTACATTTACTCTGTTAATAAAGAATGATATTTCGACAAAAGATAAAGGTAAAAAGGTAAAGGTTTATAAAGGTCTACACATTGTATAGTGATTTCAGGTCCAGTTGAAAACCAGCGACAGGCACTAGTTGTCTGGCATCTAAACTGAATTGTACCTATTTGGCGCAGCCGTGGGGCGCACACTTCTTTTTATTCCTTTGTTATTTTTATTTTTTATTTTAAGTAGGTACCTATCTTTTTTTTTATTGTTCTCAATCCACTGTTTTTTTTATTTTTATTTTGTTTATTTCGTTTTTGTTGTGTGCCTCTAACTGTAGCCAATAAATGTATTTTCTTTCTTCTTTCTTATTTAGTGATTCTTATATCTGATTTTATAGTAATACTTTCTGTTTTTGTTGTAAGTAGTCTATCTTTCTGTTGAATTAAAACCACAATAACTTATTATTTTTTTAATCTTTTTGAAGTCAGCACAGCATGTCTTCTGCTTTTATTCATCTCTTAAAATCGCATCTCCGCACCTTCTCACCCTCCCTCTTTCTATACATGCTTTAGTATTTCGATCTTCCTCTGTTCATGCGTATAAATAATTCTTTTATGTACATGTCTTTGTGCATTTTTTTTCTAACATTTATTTTTCATTTTTAGATTTTTTTTGTATATTAATCTTTAATTATTGTTATATTTACACCTTTGCATATTTTTTTTAGAGTTCCGTACCCGAAGGATCCAAACGGAGCCCTATTACTGTCACTCACGTGTCCGTCTGTCCGTCGTCTGTCATAAATTTTTGTACCAAAGAATTTTTTAACTTCCCATGGACATAAGAACTTGAAAGTTGGTGAAAATATTTATTATTACGTATTTATTTCAATGCTGTGACTGTCTCTAAGTGTTGCAGCATATTTTTTTTACACTTGAATAGTTTGTAAGCAAGTAATGTTTTATTAATTTTATTGTGTATGCAGTTTTGACAATCCTATCAATAAATAAATACTCAAAACATTTCTCATCTCTTCATTCCAATTGCCCGAATAATATAGGTAGGTAACAGCTAATATTATTGAAATGATCCCCTCCCTTAATATTTACTTTATTAACCACCAACTTAATCAAAACATTTCGGGTGATCGCAAAACCGATATCCTAAATGAGCATTAAAAAGTTTGAGACATTAATTTATTTTGGCAAACGCCTAAATATCGCCTAAAGTAGGTGTTCCATAGAGATTCGCTATCGAGGCCATTCCCCGCCATAACTTATTCCTTGCATTATTTATTACCTTAATTTCTAGTAGTCGTTGTAAATAATTTTCAAAGTGAGACCAGCTGGATACTTTCGGATTATAAGGTTCCGAAACTGTTTCGCCGTATTAAGGAAGTTTATCACAAATCATTGGCTTCAAGAGAGAGAGGAAGGTAGGAAATACCTGATTTAAAAGCCTTTTCTTGAGTTGATTGTAATAAAAATTGGTAGCTGTTTTAATATAGCTTGTTTAGATATAATTATGAAATTTATAAACAAACGTAACTCTCTTGTAACATGATTTTTATTTTATTTTACGAGCTGGATTTTAAAAAAAAAAGATATAGTATTCCTAACTCACGGAGACGGGTTGGTCTTGGTTTTGTGTGTAGATT
Organism: Polia nebulosa; assembly: GCA_951329385.1. Taxonomy (NCBI): domain Eukaryota; kingdom Metazoa; phylum Arthropoda; class Insecta; order Lepidoptera; family Noctuidae; genus Polia; species Polia nebulosa. The sequence continues at coordinate 15,723,834 of OX589588.1, read as the reverse complement.
CTTTTTTTCTGTGGCACACATAAGACATGTGCATTCGAATATACACACATCAATAGAACCACCATACCAGTTTTGGCACATTTTATTTTAGCACGCACTCATTTGTTTCCACTTATTTAAGAAAAGAGCAAATCTTTAACTGTATATACGGAACCAAGTCGTAAATAATACGAGCTCAACAAACCGCAACCTCTACTAATACTTAATATGTCAAATTATAGTCGGTCCGTTCTCAGTAGGCAGAGATGCAGTACATAAATCCGACCAAATGTTTGCCCCGGGGCCTCGTACGGTAACAGGCTGTAAGGTTATAAAATATTTAATAGCAGACACTACTCACAACAAAACGAAGCGGATCACGAAAAAAATTGTACAACACTATAAAACGAAACATCACAGATGAAAACAAATGAAACTAAACACCAACTTCAGTTACTTCGAGCCAACCACAAAAGGAATCATTACGAAGAAAATTGAAACAGAAAATCTATTAAAAGGACGGTCGTTGACCAATGAGAACTACAGACGCACAGCTCTGTGTAATTTTGTTTTATAATAATTGAAAAACAACATTTCGTCTCTTATCAAATGAACAAAAACATTATCGTAACGCGCCCAATGTAATTTGGAATAATGTTTTGTGTAATGGGTCTGTTCAGCAAAGTACTATAGAGCGCAGTGGGCTTTTTGCCGAATTTCCCACGGCCCGGCCGCTATTACAAGCAAAGCAATCCACAAAAAGATAAATTGTGAGTGAATTTATTACAGCAGAGTGCTCTCAGCAGGACAGATTTTCTTAAAGAACACTCAGGTACTTGTTTTTTATCGTGTTTTGTTAATTCGTTGAAAAAAAGAATTTGACATGTTTTTTATCTTAGCCGCAAATGTTTCAGAGAAACGTACTTTTTACACGTTTATCATGGTCTTGTTGAAATTGTTATTTATTCGTTTGGGTTTATAAATAGAACAGTTGCTGGTATTTCTATCCGGAAAGAGAAAACATATAGGTGCGATTGCAATATTATTTATGACTAGCAACCCGCCCCAGCTTTGAATGGGTACAAATTATAAACCGAAACCTTCCTCGTGGATCACTCTGTTTATTAGTCTCTGTTTATTCTATTATATTATATTCTATTCTATTCTATTCTATTATATTCTATTCTATTCTATTCTATACTTCTATTCTATTCTATTCATGTAAACCCATTCAGTAGTTTTTGAGTTTATTGCATACAAAACAATATGGCACAATTATGTATTCCTATGATTTTTATTTTTATGCTATGTCTAAGTCTCTACAACTCTGAACTATACAGACTTGCGCATTCCCAAAACTAAAAGCACACATACCCACTAATGCTGCCTACATCTGAAATACAGTCATCTGTAGGACCCGAAATTCCTGACACTCGTCTGCCGCCATTTCCACATTAATATTACGAAGGAAAATCTCCAAACAGGGCGTGTTAGATCTGTCAGGACACTCACGACTTATTTGACGTGTCCTTGTAGACTACCGACTTCTTTCCTCATGTTTTACAAGATTGATATTTGGTAGAAAAACAGAACTGCTTATATGTTTTCGTGCTGATTTATTTAGATGTTAAGAAGACTGGCTAGCCTCTTTATGGATGGGAAAGGGCTGCATTTTCGATGTAACATTAAGTTTTCCGCTTTTCAGATACAGTGTACTTCTGCTTCAGGCATAGGATTCAGAACTTCGGGGGCTACTGGCTAAGGACGTCGCGCAATATGCTCAGACTGCGATCGTCTATGTAGGTTTATATTATCAGTGCAATACGTAAATAAATACTTTTTCCTTGGTTTGTTTATAGTAACTTGTAAAGATATATGAATTAATGTAAGATTTTCTCAATTGTTTTGCAGATGTGGCGCTACATTTGAAATTACCAAAGAGATACGACAGCTAGCTAGGTGGCTTCATCTGTTTCGTCCAAGGCAGTAGAATATCACCTTCAAGCCTGCTGAGAATCAGCACACCCATCCGTATCAGCCCTGAACATACAAACAAAACTTTCCTTGCTTTATGGTCCATTCGCCGTGTACTCCCATAATAGGCTACCCCGTTTCTTCCCGCGGGTGTCGTAATAAGACTGAACTGAATTTTTACCTTACACCTACATGTGTGTATATGACGTCATTCATATGAATTGTATAGGTACAGAAGCTACTCTACCTTATATTTTGATAAAAATTTAGGCAGCTCCCAAATAATTGCGACCGACAAAGACCTACGGGGACGCCTTTAACAGTAATAATATACTACGTCCCCAAGTCCCAGAGCAATTATAATTACGTCACGAGAATCAAGGAGAAACCCAATCGTAATCCAAAACAGAATTTAGTGTTCTCTATCCCACGAAGGATCCAGTGCACATCAATCGCTCCTGTCCTAATAACCGTTTAAATAGCAGAAAGATTTATGGAAAAGCCCAACAAAAGGGCCCTCGATCCGCCTGCGCCGATAAATCTACGCAGAAAATAATACGATCCCCGAGCGATTTGTTCTCTGGGACAAAGACTATGTTTTGTCCAATAAAATTAAGGATCGTTTCATAGCGAAGATCGCGGCACGTCAAGTTGTTTGATCGTTAAGACACTCCTACAGCTTCGGCCCAGTCTTAAGTGTTATGCCTGTACTCTGTAGGTACTTCTCTAACTAAAATCTTTTAAAGTTTGCCTTTTTAAGACTTTTTTCTCATGTCATATACTTTAACTAGACAAACGATTTTCTCAATTAATTATAGCGTTAGTCTGGAACATTTTCTTGATTTTCTTTGTCTTACCACAAAATAAATCGAACATGAATTTTAATTTCATACGATGATTACTTGTTTATATAATATTTTTAACTATTTATATCTACTGAACGACATTAAAAAATGGCTTCATATGGCGCACAAGCAGGTGGAGAAAAGCATATAAGAAATAATTTGTTACACAGGGTTCTAAACCCGTTTTTTATTCATATTTAAATAGGAAGTCTTGCATTGTAGGTTAGATTTGGCTGATGCAACCTTCCCAGACGACTGCTTGATATACCTAAGTGTGATGATTTGTAGATACCTTGCCTAAAGACAGGCGAAGTTAAAATGCATGTAGAATGATTTTTAATTCATTGGCAGTCTTTCAGGGCCGAAAGAACGTGAATATGAACCACTTTCAATGCGGGGACAACTCTAAAATGTAAATTATTACTGCCTCTGAAACCGTATAGGTATAAATTGTATACTTACTATACGAAAACTTACCGTTTAAATCAACGAAGGCAAAAGCGTACAAAGAGCGAAACTGCAAAGCGTTTCCCCAGTGCAGTTCGTGGCTAAGAAAATAAAAGTTGCACGTACATATGTATGTATATACATCTACATAACGAAGATATCTGTTACAAATCGAGCTCCACTCACAGTCGAACGACAAAAGAGCTGAGACCACCTTTTTTATCTTTCTCTTTTCGCTTGGACGAGCCTCGTGAGTGAAGAAAATTATTGCCTCGCAGAAAACCTGTGGAGTCGAAGGAAGGTCAGGAAACAGCACACAAAGACAAAACTGCCGATTGAGGAGATCGCCGAAATAATCACCCGACGACGGAACCGGAGCAATCTATCTTTATAAATTCCTTTTCTGTTTTAAAGACTCTTCTGTGTGTGACGCCGCGCCAAACTATTGTTCTGTGTCACAAAGACCTGCTCTAATGGATGTTTGATATTCGACTATCAGTTCCATTGTGATCAAATATAATCACTTCACTTAACTAACTACCTACGCCAAATTTTAGGATTCGCAATTACACTCAATCACTCATGTTATTAAATTCTGCGAATTCGGTACAATATTTGAATAGCAAATTGGAGTACACAATCAGGAAATTGGTAGCGTTGTAAAATGAGTAGGTATTTTAAATTTTATTAAAGTAGAAAGTAATATTAGGATAATTAATTGTGGAGGATATTTCCCCAGCCGCCCCTGAAAGTAATAATTTCGTGAGGATAGTGGTGCGGCGACGACCTAATCATGCCTACATGAGCGCGCAGCGATCTCCCATCTACGTCTCATTAAGGCTCGGCAAGTCGGCGCTAACGTACAGGGCGAGGCGTACGATTCTCGGCAGTTTACCAGAAAGCCCCAAGTCGTAATTCGTGGCGGCGGCGAAGGCTGCTAACAGACCGACTGGCGAGCATTATTAACGGACCATTAGCTCTCATTCGACGCTCGCCGGGATCTGCAAGACGGCGCGCCACCGCGGCCTACAGACAACTATTCCGAGTTTGAACGGCGAAAATTGTAAATCCGATAATTGTCGACAGTTTTCGAGACAGGTTTTCTTTGACGTTGTTTCGATACAAAGTAATGGGCTCTTGTCTAAATAAACGGGAATTTTAAGAATTTTGAGAAGGTATTAAATTATTTTATGAGCCACAATTTATGTCATGTATTTTTCAGTAAATTATTTCCCATACATAGATTTTTGTTAACTCAACTGATTTGATTTTATATAAAGATTGTGTTTTAAAACAAAACCTTTTCTTGTAAAAAGTTTCACAGTACATTTTATTTATCAAAAAGGAATAATTTATTTATACACAAAGTTTATACATATCTACAATCTGAAATACGTATAAAGATATGATTGTATGTCTCAAAGCAAGGCCACGATATCGTGCTGACAGCTTATAAGATGTCCGACGAGCTCAGATATATCAGTCGCTGACACGAAAACAAATACAAATCTATATTCAAACTTCCGTAAACATTATTCCATGAACTCTCAACCGATTCAATATGCATTTCATATGAACAATAAAAAGAGGAACCCATTTCCGTCGCAAAACAATATTACTTCAAATAATATTTGTGCGCTGGCAAACTATCTAGTAGTCAACAGTAGTTCATGGTACACCGGTGGCTATATTCTGTAACTGCACTAACTTTTATGCAAATACAGAGTGTAACGCAGGAGCACATCCCACCTGGGATCCGACGCTCAACTCCACAGCACGCCCACTCACTAATTAACGACCAAACTTTGAACAACAACAATACCTAAAGCCATACCTCATTAGAGATTGTACTTGTGTATGAAAAATAAACCGTTAGCCGACAAAAGTTTAGAAATATCTTTTGGAAAATAAATTGATGAGAAAAATTTGGTGTTGAATTTTCTGTAAGGCTTAGTTCTGAATGGCGCTTGTTGTTGTACTGTTGCCGGACGAAGAACAACAACAACGTAGGGAGTCTATGACTAGCGTGACGGATCGTGCTTTATTGATTTGGCTACACCGTTTCCACGTGAGTTACCGTAAACTCGTGCGACCATCTGACCTTAGCCTAACAAAGCAAAGTCTACTTACTTTTTGAATCCTAGTAACTAACGTAATAACTCCTTAACGAAGCCATGTTTGACCGCTAATAATCCGAGACGTACTAACCCGATTCCTTAGGTTATCCGCAGTTAGTATCTAATATTTACTTATTTTTATAGCAAAATCCATATAAATGTATTTCTTTTTTGTATTGTAAGGGCCGTTTTATAGGCTTTCAAGATTATATTTCTTCTTAACCAAAGCGACTAACTTACGTGGGTATCGTAAGCTGGGCTAACCTTAGTATGAACCTACAGATAATCTGAAAAAAGCCAGACTAAGCGAGAACAATCATGATAATTGTTTGACACTTGCTCTGTTTTCAACTGTCACGTAGTGGCATCAACGGCCCATTATACTCGTATAAACGAAACAGAGAGAGGGAAGAGAGATACTAGACCAAATACGGAACATAGGGTAATAATAATAATAAATGTATTTATTTCAGAACTAGTCCACATTATGCATACATGTGAAATTAAAAATATTAGATAGGATTACTTAATTAAAAGATTACAATTACATAAACAAAAACAACACAAAAACATTTCATAGGTAAATATTATTAAATTAAATACATTATTTCACCTTAGTCTAAATTTAGGTTTGGATCCGGAGTGCTCAACATGCAGCCTGGTCCAGTACCGCATTATTGGGCAATCCAGATCCAGATCCATCCTCCATGCGAACAGCCGAACGTAGCTGTTGGACCGTTGCTGCTGCTGTGGCTGTTGGTATGCGGCGCATCAGGGACACAACTCTCTTGCGAATAATCGCCGCAAATCCATCTATGTTTGCATCCGCAAACATACCCGACGTGCTACAGTAGCGAGGCAGAACACGTAGGGTGTCGTACGATTTTTTCGTATGCTTGACCCATAGGCTGCACTAATAGTACACACTACACACTAATAGTGATACAAGAAAATTAAACACTATCTACACAAGCAGAGCCACGTGGATAGGTAGTAATAAGTTATTTTTGTAGCTTATTTTATTATTAGAAGCAATCCTACAAGGATATCTTACAGCGGGGTCAATGTTTTGTTTACAAACTTCAGTGGCAGTTGTTGATTGATTGTTCCCCCAGCATTTTTCCCGGCCAATTTAACCTGCCCTTATTTTCCTACGAACATAGTTGTGCGCTCATTAATAACTATTAGTTGCTGCAAATCTAATTCATTTATTTTTACCCTACCGCTCCCGAAGGAGGAGAATTTGGAGTTCGTGGCTATAGTAATAACAGCCGCTCGGGTCGATCCATCAGGTTAAGCTACGCTTGCCAGGGTTGGTCCATGGATGGATGGACTATCTTTACATACCGAGACTCCTACGCGCCTCGGAAAGCACGTTTAGCCGTTAATCCCGACTGTCAATCGTGGATCTTTGACAGTTGTTACGGGTCGTCAGAAGCCCGAAAGTCTGACAACCACTCTTACCAAGGGGTATCGTATGTATTACCCATGCAGTTACTGGGTTGTGGAGGTCAGATAGGCAGTCGCTCCATGTAAAATATTGGTATTCAGCTGCATCCGGTTTGACTGGAAGCCGATCCCAAGATAGTTGGGAAAAGGCTAGGCAGATTGCAGATCGATTGTATGTATTTAAGTATACAGGGTATAAAAGACATCACAAAGCCGTCAACTACGCATACTGTACGTCTAACAAAGCAGCTTTGCGCTAAAATTATTGCTGGGAAACGACTTTAATTTTTAGGTAGGAAAAAATTAAACAATTTTTGCAATTTACAATGTAACGCGAACCCAGGCAATTTGAGTTAAACCCGCCCCTTCGCTCTAAGTCCCGTAGGTACTGGTCGGATACGTTTGATATTCATTGCGTGTTTGTAACTTCAAATGCGTAATTTCGAAAATTCGAAAAAAGAAACGAAAATTCAGGTAATGATTGTTTGGAAAAAAGTTTAGCAATAACACTTCTAATTCATTTTAGTAAAAATGTAAAAAAAAAACCGACTTTGACCTTCCTTCCTTCTTCCTTCCTTCCTTTTCTTCTTCTTTGTTCTTTTTGATTCCCAGGTATGGTCTAGTGCAAAAAAAATATCCAAATAATGGATAGAATATGTAGCTTTCGGCTTCGGAAACTGTCTTTTTACACCCGATATTATGTGTATGTTTATTTCTTTGGCACGCACTGTAGCCAAAACGGCTTGATGAAGTATCATTGGATTGGTCTTGACCGCCGAAGTGACATAGGTTATTATTAATTTTGAAAAAAAAAAGGCAACCGCCATTAGGTAAGTGTAGTCGTATTTTTTTGTGACCTGCTCATGGGTATCAAAATAAAGAGCTCAAGAAGACGACTCCAAAAATATAACGCACTAAAATGTAAGAAACAATAAATAAATAAAAAAATATCAAAAAATCCGACTGATCAAAAACCACTACTAAATAAAACTATAAAATTAATGTCGTATAAAACCTTAATACATTCTGTCAGCGCGCTTAGTACATTATTTATAAAATGGAAATGTAAAGGGATGGGATCCTGGTGTCCTGAAACACAGGCCACGAGCCTAGCTTAGGCACCAGTCTTCCACAGTATACGTCTTGTAACCAAAAACCCTGTCCGATCCAATAAAGGCGTATTCCTGGTTTAACATACGTAGGTACTAGAAAAAGTTGTAAAAAAAATGTGACTCATTAAAATCATAAGCTATAGATCTTTTATTTTTATAAAATATGCGAAATTTAACACTAAATATGGCAAATTTTCATAAGTTGACAACACTCCACCAGGCAGCGAAATCTTTTCATTTTTACCTATTTTTATTTCAAACGATACCGCTCTGCACTAGCTGCGCTCTTGGCACTCTGTTTCGCTCAGGCGGCATCTTTCAAACGAAACAGTAGGTGAACTTTGTCGAGCGCTCAGTGTTGCTTTTGATAAGTTTTTTTTTTAATTAATTATTTTCATTGGGGAAAAATAATTATCTCGTATCCATTAAATGATTAGGTATACGTGTGTACGCAGTATGATACCAAGTAATACCCTTCAGGATCGGACAGAGTTTTTGTTACATGTTGTATACTTACCTGAATTATGTATCATTGTCGAATTTGGCCAATGTAAAATTATTTATGTATAATGTGGTGACAAAATAAAAGTTATTATTATTATTACCTAAAAAGTTCCAAAAGCGACTTGCATTTTTCAAGCAGTCTGATGCAGTTTGTGGTATAAAATCTGTGATTGAACTAAAATAAATTCCACCAACTGCATCAGACTGCTTGAAACCCATATGACCAAGTCACAGACAAAAAATACGACAACACTTACCTAACGGGGAGTTTTTGGTGGGATTTTGCCGAGTGAAGTTCAGTGGCTGTTTTAATTATTCGTTTATTGATTCCTTCCTAGTGGATATCGTGATTTAAAATTGGTGTAGTTTTGTGTCTCAAGTGGCAACGCCAATGGACAATATGTGGAATCATTGAAACAGGCGCGATCTCGGTAAAATGGACCTGAGAATTTTATTGTAGTATTGACTACCTCAGCGAAGTTTGCCGAGAAGGCTGACTCGACACATTTGTTGCCAAATACTGCAAAAAACATTAGAATTTGTTACATCTGCATTTTAATGGGCAAAGAAATTAAAATACGCTACTAATGACTAGGCAGTATGGTCTCAGACCTTAGCCTGTTCCAAAAGGAACAAAAAAAGAAAAAAAAAATATCTAACGGGGCCGTCGCATATTTGTTTTTTTTTATTCATATAGCCTAAGTCACTTCGGCGGTCAAGGTCAATCTAAAGATACCTCATTTATTAAAATCCATCCAGCCTTTTAAGTTACAGGGCATGCCAAAGAAATAGACATAAATACCTACATATAAACATACATACAAACATATATACTCATAAAAAATGTTACCGTCATTCTGTAACAGCTGGCTAAAAATGTTAGAGGAAAATTTGACGATCATTTCTATCGAGGATTTTATTTTTAAACCAAAACGTGTTTTGAAACAACCAAGTTCTCGGCAATATAGTCAAAATTAACATTTTTTTCTGCAGCTTCGAACTAGATAGACTTGGCTAAAAAAAATAAGAAAACCAGTTTTTGCGAATGATAACGTCTTACAAAAGATTTAAACATATCCATATTTAAAACACTGTAAACAAAATGGACGATAAAGAACACACACCTAGATAGCATGTAAACGCAATATAAATCACCAAGGATTAATTTATCAGAAATAGGATAATACATGTAATTTGCCTAATATCAGTACATAGGCAATCTCAATCACATAACGAGCTGGCCCCTTACGGGAACAACCCAATTTGATACTAGTGAACAAGTTTATTTGCCGACTGTCCTTTGGGTATCATAATAAATGGGAGGACAAATTCTCGACCTTTCCCTTATATTGAAATTTTACTAATTCACCCATTTGGAAACTTTAATTAGCAGCTTTATGCGTGTAATTTTGTTTTAACGTATTAGTAGCTTGTTTTATTTTGTCATGTAACATTTCGCTGGTTTGGATAAACAGGATCTCATCTCAAAAAATTGGTTCTTGATATAATAATTTAGTCGTAATAAAACAAAGGGTTCCGAACGAATCGTATTATTTTAACAAGTTTTTAAAAACATAGAATTGTTACTATATTATTTTTAGACTCAGTTCTATCGGAGATAAACGTGGGATAGTTAATTTTCATCAATTTACTTACATAACTTTAAAACTGTTCAATTTTTAAATTATTACTAAAAAGAACATTTAAGTCTCTCGCAATAAGCCCTTTCATTTGATATGTCGCACGGTACGGTTAGAAAATCTTTATTTTTTTTATTTACGGAAACTGATCCCCATATTCTAAATTCAACTATTACCTTACACGTTCATGTTTGGGTCACACATATTCATGTATGTAACAAATATCAACTCAAACGATCCAGTAGATTCGGAGCACATTGGTTGTGACATACGGACAGACAGACAGACACACGATTATACTGGGTGTAACAGAAAGGTGTGGTCATATTTTAAGAACCGGTTCTGCCCATGAAAATGTACAACTTTCTCTAAGAAAAATTAAAAAAATCCCAAAAAAAAATTTGACTTTCCATACAAAGTTATCATCAGCTGATCAAGTTTTGTATGGGGAATAAAAATTTTTTTTGAGAATTTCCTTAGGTTTTTTGAATAAAGCTGTTCACATCGATGGACAGATGCAGTTCTTAAAATATGACCACACCTTTCTGTTACACCCGTTGTATATAAGGATTCCGTTTTTTCATTCGCAAGTTTGGTACCGCAAAAATGCGTAACTCAATTAAATCATCATCTTAACGAAAACAAAACCAACGAAATAAGTCTCAATAATATAAAGTCCTCTTTAGTCTGGTTTATTTTAACCTCCTGGTTAAAATAAACCAGCAGGGTAAACTAAGTTGCTCCCCTGAAAAATCTATTTTTTTAGTTGATACCCTGTTTATCCAAGCAAGCAATTTGTAGTTTAAATCCTTTACGAACGATATCATTTATCGATGCTTTTAATGTAAAATCTTAAAATGAAACAAGTAAGTAAAACTCTCGATTAAAAATATGAAACAGCGGAGTTTCCCAACATAATCAATAGTAGTTAAGAAAACCTTACAATTAAAATTAATCTTTACTTAACTTACGGATTTTTTTTATGGAAGAGGAAAATTAAAAGATTGATTCCATAAACATTTCCTCTTCCATAAATCAGTAGCAAGTGGAATATTACTGGTCTTGAAATGAAATAAAAATTACCGAGGGTTTGTAGCCTTAAGGCGCAGTTATACGACTTTTAATGGTTTTTTATTAAATATCACGTCTAAACGACTAGTTTTCTACCTTTGAAAAAAAAATATGTTACTTTATAATAGTAAATTTCTGTCGTAATTTGATCTGAGAATATTTGAAATGATATTTTTATAACATACTGTAATTCATTTGTAAAGTTATGTCTAACGCGGATGAAAAATTTAGATCAAGCAAAATCTATAAAGCATATATCTATGAAACCTTTACCATTTTGAAGATCATTTAATTATTTATAAATTAGTCTAAGTGTTTTAGTTTAATACCTGTTATTTTATGTGTAATAAATTAATAATGCATCTTATTTCGGACAGCGCTCCTTGATGGACGAGTCCTATTACTGGGTGGACGTACGACGCGTTACGTGAGCTCGGCACAGAACACGCAAGCTATTTACTCAAGGTCATTGACAGTAAATGGCGCCTTAAGGCGTATATAGCCGTAAAGTGGCTCCCTCATTGAGCAAAAAGTCGTAGCAAAGCGTAGAAAATAAAGATTAAAGAATCTGTTGCGTTTGTTACAAAGAGGAGAAGGTATTTTTACGTTGTTAAAACAAGACTCAAAGTGTTTCCTATCCAAAGTAGTAAGCAAAAGTACCAAACCATCCTTTTTGTAACTAACGCAAATAGGATACTTTAATCTTTATTTTCTATGCTAAGATACGTTTTTTTATTCAATGAGGGTGCCACTAAAGCGGAGGTAGGCCCTTAACCAGTTCACCATCTAATCATATTAATACTTACTCCAAACAAACGAACCGGCCAACTTTATAATTCATTCGTTTGAGTTTAATTACTGTTATTAATCAATTCGGATTAGAACATATTTGTTTAAAATCGTTGAAATTCCAATTTCACTTTGACTACACCTCATAGTATTATTACATTCCTGGTTTTGTATTACGATAGGTAATTAATCTTAGCAGTTAATATCTTATAAATATCAAATTATTGCGAAGGTACTAGGTATATAATATGCCTACAGCTTATTCGTACTCCGCTATACCGAGTCAATGCATTATGAAAGAGTCTGAAATGAGTATTCCCTTTAATCCGGCTTACGGCTCTATTACAGACGGAAGAAAACAAGGGATCAGAATTAAAGAAAAGATTAGTAATTCCCCGTCCGAAGACGCCGAAGTGAAGTGGCGCAAACAATAAATCTTTGGCCGTTTCTTCCGACCGGCCTGTAAAAACGGCCACGCGTAATTAATTACCTCACTTGGTCGGTCAGCTTTGGATTCCAATCCCTGCTCTCGACTTTTTTTGGCTTACATTAAACTGTGGATGGCTGGGTAATTGATTTGGTCTTAGCCGCCATGCTGCCAACTGAATAAACCGAATGTCAATCAAGTTTACTTGAGGTATGTTGAGTGACGTTTTGATCTGTCACGTGCTTGATGTATGGATTAGGGTGACATAGGAGAAAAGCTTTTTGGAAAGGGCTTGGTTTACTTTTCTTTTGGATTTGTGCGTATTATGAGCTGAAGATATAGGTAACATGGGATAAGGGCAGGAAGTTGATGATAAGCTGAAGATATATTTTTAAAGTTATTTTTTTTATTACTACTTCTACTACTACTGCGGAGCGTGCGCGCCTGCTGGCTGTGGGAGAGTGGGAGTCGGGTCTCTGGCTTCACGCACTGCCGTCGTCGCACATTGGCACCTTGTTCGATGATACTACTACTCGCCTCGCTGCTGCCCTATACGTCTAGGCCCTCCCTGTTGTTCTCCTCATCGCTGCCACTGTGGCGAAGTTGTCAACAACCTAGGCCACCCCGGCCTGTTATGCAGCCGAAGCGCGGGTCGCATAGCGCGGCACGCGAATATCAATGAAATCATCCGACGAGCTCTTTTCACCGCCGGCGTTCCGGCTGTATTAGAACCACTTGGTCTGGCTCGCGACGATGGTAAAAGACCAGACGGCATGTCGGTATTTCCGTGGAAGTTGGGTAGGCCTTTAGAGTGGGACGCTACATGTGTCGATGCTCTTGCGCCATCTTATCTTCCTAGTTTTTCGTGCTATGCCGGTGCTGCCGCTGCGGCTGCGGAGAACCTCAAATGGCGGAAATATAACGACCTCACCGGTAGTTACATTTTCGAGCCGTTTGGGCTTGAAACTCTTGGGCTCATACATTATTTAAAGATTAATCTAAACGCCTTGTTGACACTTCGCGTTACCCAAGGGCTGGTTTTTACTTCGGCCAGAGATTAAGTATTGCCATACAACGAGGCAACGCAGCCAGTCTTTTGGGCACGGAGGAATTTTATGACGGCATATTTTAAAGTTTTAGGAGTTTTTGTTTTAATTATAGTTAGTCAAGTATTTTATTAGTTTGTAACTATGTAGTATAATATATTAATTGGTTCTAAGTGATTGATCTATTGGTGAATAGAATTTTGCTGCCCTAAAAAATTATAATAGATTTGACAGCCACTAAAACTATCATTCGTCACAAAACAACCTGCATTGCAAACTCGAACTCAACAGTTTATTAATTTCCATGCAACCGTTAAAGAAAAACGTGTTCATCTACAAATTACTTCGGAGCAGCATCTGATAGCAGCCAGACGGGAAAAAAAATTAAAACATCGTTGAAGTTGGAAATCTCAGTAATGATCTGCAGAGAGAAGATCGCTTTGAATTGTTTTCGTTGCGAGGCTGCGAGGGAGGTTGCGACTTAGCGAGACTGAAACACGCTTATCTGGTGTGCTTCCTATCAGCTGCTTCAGTGTTTTGTACACCTTTGACGTCGTAGTTTAAATTGGATGCTGTTTTATATTTTTCAGGAGATTTATCCAGTTTATGTTTTTCCCCTGATATTACTGTTTAGACTTCAGAACTTACGTTAGAATTAATCTGTATCACAAAATTCTTAACGTTTTTTAATACGCTTTTATAAGCTTCATCTTTAACTATGCATACCTAGGGGTAGCGGAATGCCTAGGGGTAGCGGATAAATTCTGAAAATGAGTTACCGCACTCCTGGGCACTCAGGCAGGGAAGGAACAGGGGGGGTTTTAGTCGGTAAGAGTCTGTCACGCCCTCACGCTCTACCCAGAGCGGGAGAAGTCATTGGATGATTTCCCAACCCACAAAAAAACTATGTAAAAAAATCTTAGATGTTAAATTCGACCCACGTCCCGGTTTCCGATTGAGCTGAAATTTTGCATACATGTTAAGTTTGGATGACAATGTATAGTTAGCTAGTGAAGTCATTTTAAATCCAACATGGCGATCTCTCAAAGATGGCAGACTGGTAGGGTTTGCTGAAAATAATACTAAAAATAAAATGACAACACTCTAAGCGTGTTTATTTAGTTTTTTTATTTAAACTATAATATTATTGTATTGAAAATGACATGCACTATTAACTTCTTAAGAATGAAGATAAGCTTTCATCTTAATTCACGTTTATACATCTAGAAGTTTCTAGTGCTCGTCAGTTTTATCTTACGTACATATGTAAAGAGCACGTTGATTTCCAGTCTCTTTAACCCAAAGGTTGACTGGTAGAGAACGCCTTGTTGCATTAAGTCCACCTATGTACCACTGTTGTACAAGTTTAAATTAATCACACTATCACACTTATACTACTGGGTGTAACGGAAAGGTGTGGTTATATTTTAAGAACTGCATCTGCCCATCGATATGAACATGCAAGAAAAGCTGAGGAAACTCAAATTTTTTTTTTACCTTCTACTTTTATACAAATATTGATCAGCTGATGATAACTTTGTATGGAAATTTCAATTTTTTTTTTTGGGAGTTTTCTATTTTTTCTTAGAGAAAGTTGTGCATTTCCATAGGCAGAACCGGTTCTTAAAATATGACCATACCTGTCCGTTACACCCTGTAGAAAGACGAAATTTTGTGTGTGTTTGTTTGCTT
Organism: Polia nebulosa; assembly: GCA_951329385.1. Classification (NCBI taxonomy): domain Eukaryota; kingdom Metazoa; phylum Arthropoda; class Insecta; order Lepidoptera; family Noctuidae; genus Polia; species Polia nebulosa. Next base: position 15,708,742 of record OX589588.1, on the reverse strand, counting down.
GTTACTTCTTCACGCTCAAACGGCTGGACCGATTTGTATGAAATTGGGTATGTAGATAGCTTATACCCTGGATTAATACATAGGCTATTTATTTATCCTTGTCTACGCGGGTGAACGCGCACCAATTTCTTTCGTTTTTACAGGCCCTCATGGGAAAAGGTGGGAGCGTGTCTATGTACGATAAACTACTTTCGCAGAAGAAGACAACGCATATTCAACAATGTGTTACAAGATATTTATGGAGTGGTTTCAGTCTTTCTCACCAAAACGACTATCGTTCTGTTGCCAACCTAAATACAACATAATCAACTTCCATTATATTCCTCCTCGAGAATAACAAAAATCTTTCCGTACAAAGTTCCTAATTAGCTCGAAAAGTTTGTTTACGTAATTAATTTCATAGCTAAGTCGGTAACAATGTAGAGGTACTTTACCAAATGATTTATTATCTACTATGAGGTGCCTTACGGTGCTTATTTAGATAATCCAAACCATATATTTATATATAGTAATAAAATATTCACTATGTAATTATAATTTTATTTAAAAACTCAACTAACTAAAACTTAAAATATGACGTCAAAAACTTCTCCGCATCGCTGTCGACTGGAAATCTGTTCAAAAGATTGGCAGCATTGCCACGTTGTATGGCAATTCTTAACCTCTAGCCAAGGTAAAAACCAGCCCTTGGGTCACACGAAGTGTCAACTAGGCATATAAATAAATCTTAAAATAATGCATGTATGAGCACTCGGATCCGTGGGATCCGAGTGCTCATACATGCATTATTTTCCCAAGAGTCTCAACCCCAAACGGCTCGAAAATGTAACTACCGACGAGTAGTATTAGTATATACAAATAAATTTAACCACCTATTTACTCATCACTAATTAAGATAAGAGCATCACATAAACTTTGTACTAAAACAGTCCCTAATTACAAATACACCAGGCACACATAAAATAGCAGAATATTATTACCTCCTCAGTAGCACGGGCTGAAAACAATCAAGTTAGTACAAACATGCTAGTCTAAGACGAGGTTCCGAATAACTGGGGTTTGCACGTACCAAGTTAGTTCTATTAACAATACAGTGAATAACAAAGATATTATACAAATATGAGTCTATTGACTTGATTGAGTTAGGAAAGTCTGAATTGAAACCTCAAAACCGGCAAATTGCGTATCGGGGCTACTCGCAACTTCGAAGGGGGCTTTATGTTTTATACTAAGAACATATAATAATAATAAATAAAGTTTATTTACCAATAATTACAGAAATGTACACAAGTAGGTATATCTCACCGACTTTTTGTAGGCATTACAGTGTGTTGCAAAATTTCTGTACATAATTATAGTAACCCTGCCTCTTAAACTAGGCTAACCTGTATTTTAAGAGACAGTGTTTGGCTAATAAATTAAATTACCAACATATTAATTGAGTTCACGGCTTTACGGAAAATAAAGTTTAAATTAAAAACGAAAAAAAGCTTTTATTTTTCTTAATTTCTTATTAAATAAGTAACAACTTCAACTAAGTATTTTTTGAAGTCATACTTCTTTTGGCGCGTTAGGGAAAAATGATGAGATAAATTATTACGATGCGCGCGCACGTTTCACAAAAAACCTACAGCCTGAAGTTAGCTAGAACCGACACCCTGAAGTTAGTTATGGTCTGTGGTTTATGAAGTATGATTGTTTTCCTTTTGTAAACTTTGTGACAGTTTGGTTTTTCTATCTTGTTACGCCAAAGAAGTATAACTTCTTACGTGCGTACATAAAGTACACACACACACTTTTTTTTCTAAGGATTTTGTGTTTTTTACGTAATTTTCCAAGTAGGTACATTTTATAAGTTGGGCTACTATTACTCTTAAACTAAGAGAGCTAGCTTAGCCGTGATAGTTTTCGTTCAAAGTTCGTTATACAGAGTGTAACGGAAAGGTGTGGTCATATTTAAGAGCCGGTTCTGGCCATGGAAATGAAAAACTTTCTCTAAGAAAAAAAGGAAATCCCCAAAAAAAAAAATTTGTACTTTCCATACAAAGTTATCATCAGCTGATCTACATTTGTGTAGGGGGTAATTTTTTTTTTTAATTTCCTCGGGGTTTCTTGAAGAAAGTTGTTCATATCGATGGTCAGATGCAGTTCTTAAAATGTGACTACAACTTTCCGTTACACCCTGTATATATTACCATCACGAATTCCTTCAGATTTTTCAAGTCAACAGTTTAGCTTTTAGTGGGGGGGGTCGCTCGACTCGAACAAAAAATATCACTTCAAAGTTTAATATTTCGCAAAGGAAACACTGAATCGAAAAATATTCTTCCAAACAAAGCAATGATTTTAAAAGCCCTATCCAACGATACCCTACACAATAGGATAGGCAAGAACAAAAAAAGGCATCCCCACTTTACATCTTGTAATTACGTATTTTTCAAAATTTGTTTCGTTTTCTTGGCGTGATATAATTATGTATATGTATACCCATGCAAAATTGCAGCTTTCTAGTATGTACTAACAGTCTCTATGCTATGCCCCAGACGGACAGACGGACAGACCGAAACTATAAGGGTTCCTTGTCCTTGTTAGGACTACGGAACCATAAAAAAAAAACTTTTTACAAAAAAATAGAACCGACTTCCAAAAAAAAGTGCAAAATAACTTCAATTTCAGAAGTCGGTGTTCCTGGTTTCGTGTCTTTGACACCGATTTCCGAAATTGAAGTTATTTTGCACTTTTGGAAGTCGGTTCTATTTTTTTGTAAAAAAGTTTTTTATTTTTCACTTTTTAGTTGTGGTTCCCCATTAAACTGTGTTAACAATTCATAGACATACGATCGCAGTAATCGCAGTTGATTTGCTGTCAATTTTTGAAGAGTTCTGTTGTCTGTCTCCGAAACCCATCATCAGATTTATATGAAATTTAAAATTTCGGAACCGAACAAAAAAAGAATTTTGCAAATCCGCCAATATATGACGGAGTTATGCACGAACAAACATAAAAAAAAAAAAAAATTAAAAAAAAATACAAGGTAAGTTGGATTCTTAAAAAAAAAAAACGATGGTTGGTCCAATAGAAGTTTTTCATCAGTTTTAAAAACAGGATCGATTGACATCAAAAAAATTATTGTGTAATTTTTATAAAATATTATTGTGTAATTTTTATAAAAAATGTATGATAAAAAGTTTTTTGCAATTTCTGACTTTTTTAGTACTCCAACCTGGGTTAAATGGTCCCATAGAATTTTTTGATCAGTATTAGAAACAAGATTGATTGGCAACACACAGTACACGTTACAGTTTCCACGCTGTAATACACCCATATGCCTAGGAGTAGCGGATAAATTCTGAAAATGAGTTACCGCACCCCTGGGCACTCAGGCAGGGAAGGAACAGGGGTGGGTTTTAGTCATTAGTAGTAGTCTGACACGCCGTCCCGCTCCACCCAGAAAAGCAGCTTGCAGCTTTTTAGTCTCTAAGCTATGCCTCGGACGGACAGATGGACAGACAGACCGAAACTATAAGGGTTCCTTGTCCTTGTTAGGACTTCGGAACCCTAAAATTTTTTTTTTTTATATAGTTGATAGGCACGCGTTTGACCACTATGTCACCTGATGATAAGCGATGATGACAAAGTTATCATCGGCTGATCAAAATTAGTAAGGGAGGTCCAAAATTTTTTTCGGAGTGCGTGTTTGATGGCAATAGGCTCGCTACCTATTACATGAGGCTATTTTTTACCCGACTGCGGAACGCAACGGAGGGTAATGTGTTTATCAGACTATGTATGTATGTATATATATGTATGTATGTATGTTTCTTCCTTTGTGGCACTATAGAGACCAAACGCGTGGGCCGATTTTGATATTTCTTACGTCAATTGATTCGTCTTAACCTTGCAATTGCTACTAAAGACATGACAGTAATCAAAATACAATATGGCGACAAGCAGACGCCTTATTGTGAAAAAGAAAAAAATTAAAGTCGACGAACTATATTAAGTGGGGTATCAAAAAAAAGGGTTCGAGGAGGCGATTCCAAAAATAGAACTCACTAAAATGTAGAAAATAAAAAATAAAAATATTTTCAAAAAACCCAACTAAAAAAATTACTAAAAAGTTCCAAACAAGTGACTATTCAAGCAGTCTGATGCAGTTGGTGGCATGAAATCAATAATTGAATTAAAATAATAGCCACCAACTGCATCAGACTGCTTGAAAAGTTTTCAGTCGGTTTTTTTTTAAATATTATTATTTTTTATTTGTAAAAAAGGCCGCCCCCAAATCCATCCAGGTATTCTTTTCACAAGCCACGTCAAACCAGCCCTTGCGGTATGCGTCTAAGTCATCTCGCCACCTCTTCCTAGGCCGGCCTCGGTGGTGCCCTTCAAAATAAAAAAGGCACCCACTTTGTGGAGAATATGATATGGAGACATGGGACTTAAAAAGCATAAAATTTATTCTATTACATCTGCCTAACCCTTTGAGGGTACAGGCGTCGTGGTATGTTATGCTTTAATCGATACGTCACTTCATAATGATTCGAGGGATTTGGAACAGGGTAATTGGAAATCAACACAAACAGGACGTTAGCATTCAGGATTTGCCGCACTGACCACTACAAAGACTGGTTGTGGTCAGATCGAGTCGTGTCAAAGTGATTTGATAGATACGAGTATGTTGCAGCAACTAGCTTTATTCGCCATTCAGTTAACGTCCTAGCCTTTTTAGGGTTCCGTAACCGAAGGGTCCAAACGGAGCCCTATTGCTGTCACTCACGTGTCCGTCTGTCCGCCGTCTGTCATACAGGTTTTACAGCCAAAAGGTTGGAGCTACACTCTTCAAATTTTCATAGTATATCTTGTTGACCCAAATCCATACAAATAGTCTAAATTACATTTGGTACGGCACCCTAAATGAGCAAAGTTTGACACCCAATTGGCCGGTTTTTACTGAACGGTAAATTAGCCCTCAATCACTATTATTTCTTTATATCTACGTATTGAGAGACTAGCTTATTGCCCGCGGCTTTGCTAAGGTGGCTTATTCCACAGGAACCGCGCATTTTAACACGGTTTTTTTAGCTTGACCTGTAGGTAATTAAACATGTAAAAAAAACTTTGAAGTTGAATTTGACCCACTTTCCGGTTTCCGATTGAGCTGAAAATGACAAAGCATAATGCATGGTCAGCTAAGTGATGTCATTCTAAATGCAATATGGTGGGCTCCCAAAAATGGGGGACTAGTTATCTTTTATGCATTCCCATGAAATGATTATCAAATGAAAGAGTTTGCTGAGAAAGAAACGAAAAACAGTGTTTTCATAACTATAATATTATTATTTCGGGATAAAAACGTAGCATAAGGCACTCACTCTAAGTTACCTATATAACTTTTAATCAGTTTTTTTTATATAAACGGACAGTCAGTCACAGGCACAACGCATGTATTTATCAGTTCACCTTTATAATAAGATAAATAAAATCCTTAATATTAATTTGGTAACGATCAGGGAAGCCAAATGTAAGACTAAGTCATGGTTGCTGACACGGGACTACAAAGAAATAGAAGCCATTTTAATATAGGTAAATATCTAGTTTAAATCAGACACCCTCGTATGTACCCTTGAGTAACCGAGATGCCTTCTACACACACTAAACATGCACTTGCTTCACATTTGTTTTGGTTGTGTTTGTTTCCTTTTGATTTTGATTTTGTTGTTGATGTTTAATTGTTAGATTGTATTATTTTAAAGATTTAATTGTATTTTATTTTAAATTTTGATTGTATTATTTTATAATTTTAATTGTATTCTTTATATTTTATTTTCATAATATCTTAATTTTAATCTAGTTTTCATTTTAAATTGAATTATTATGTACCTAACCTAATTTAATCCTAATTTAATCTAAATGGAATGTATTGCATTAATGTTTGGGTGAAGACACTGACTCCTGTAACACAGGTGTTCCCATCTAGCACAGGAGTCAGGGCCTCACTGTGTTTGTAAAAATTTTTGTTATGCCAATAAATTATCTTATATATAACCCTAGAACCGTACCAACCTAGCGGTACTGGAGTACCCCGTGAAGGCAATTAGGTTTAACTTTAACAAGGAATGTGAAACTTTTGCTAACCCACTTCATAACATATTTTCATACATAATTTAATATCAGACACATTATTGTGAATTCTGGTACTAGTCCCAGTTCTTGTGGTAGTAACAAAAATACTTTGCACTTGATGCATTGAGCTCGCGATTTTTTATCACTACTCTTCAAAATCATAAATACGAGTATCTTTCTAATTTGGCATTCTAGGAGATAACCCCATGGTATGGCCTCTTTTTTCCCTCGATAGCACCAATATATCGATGTTGATGCTTTCCCGTCAGGCCCCGGAATAGTAAACACAATTAAAAATATTGTCGCGTCTCCGATTGGAGACGCGCGGGGCCTGACGGCTTTTAGTACATCGTAGGTTGCTCATGCTGATATACCACCCACTCTGGTCAAGATCAGCACACCTTGGCTAGTCTTAGCGTCGCGTGATACGCATCTCTTAGAATACCCAGACGCACTTAAGGATCCCGCGCTAAGTTAAAAAGCTACGATGACATAAAACAAAAAAAAAATTGGGACCCCAAAGTAACAAAAAAAAAGGGTACGGTTCCAGGGTTATGGCATTCCAGCAAAGCAAAATCAAATTAGCTGAAGACCTATGGGGAATGTCTAATAAAATACCCACATCTAATTGAGACTATACTTGCCTTTAATATTTAATTTGTGTGTGGACCAAGGAGTCTTTCCTGATATAATGAAATACAGTAAGGTACCACTTTTTAAAGCCGGCGACTGTAAACACACCAATAATTATAAACCTGTATCGGTGTTGCCGGTTTTCAGCAAGGTGTTTGAAAAAGTAATGCTCAATCATTTTAACACCAATAAAATCTTACGCGACCAACAGTATGGTTTCACTAAATGACGTTGTACGACAGACGCAGGTGTCACTTTATTAACTGCTTGACGGGTTAAAACATAATTATATTTACAACATGGGAAGAGGCCCAAGATGTGATAGGAATCTTTTGCGACCTGTCAAAGGCATTTGCTTGCGTCAATCATGAAACCTTACTCTTAAAACTAGAACATTACCGACTTGGTAAACTTGTCCTCAATCGAGTTCAGTCTTATTTAAATGACAGACAACAGCTAGTTCAAATAAATGGAGTCAATTCACGGCGTTTAAAAGACCAAATGGGAGTACCACAAGGCTAAATATTGGGTACTTTCCTCTTTTTGGTATATATTAATGATCTTCCAACCTCAATAGTATTGTTTGCTAATGATACGTCCTTAATTTTTAATGTAAATAACGCCCTAGACATCAGATCTAAAGCTGGTTTACTGCAAATAATTAATTTTTAAACGCGTTTCTCTTAGGTAGCTGTTTAAGGATATAAACATCATGACGTTACCTTGTCAATACATATACGAAAACATTATGTATATTCGGCAAAATCTGCATCTCTTTGCTAAGATAAGTGACAGGCATAATTTTAATACTAGAAATAGGAACAATTTAGATAAACCTCGGTTCAGATTGGCTAAAGTACACAATTCTTTTATGAGGTACTGTGTGAAATATTAAAATTCTAAAAATACTGCTAGTTAGTACTTTCTTTTTTAATTTCGGAGAAAAGTTTCAAAGGCGCCTCAACTTTTTGTAAAAAGATCAGGGAGTGTGGGATTCTTACCGCACTAAGACCACTTCGATGATCACCAGTACCACATGGAAAGAGTCCCGTTACCTAAAGAAACTGCAGCAATATGTTTGATTAAATGATTAAGAACTTTGAAAAAAAAAGAAATCTAGTGCTGCAGTCTTTCATCAATAAATAAGGATATCAAATCACTAATCCTAAAACTCCAATCTAACAACTCAAATTCCGTGACCCCTAGTATGATATACTCACAGCCGGACAAAAGGTCACAGGCTCACACTATATCACGGCCTGAAATCTCAACAGGTGCCCAATTAATACTTAAGTAATCTTCACCGCTTTATTATTAGTGCACCTGGGAGTTTATCGTCTTATACTATTGGAATTTTTGGAGCGAATTTAAAGTAAAGTTGTTTAGATTTTTTTTAATAGGTCTAGGATTTGTATGACTATGATGTCTGGGTGTGAATAATAGAGTTTTTTAGTTGTGATTATAGATTTTAAAGTTTACAGAAATTACTTAGGTACTTAATAAATTATTTTCCCAAAAGGTATTACAGTACCCAGTAACTAAATTGTGGAGGTCAGCCAGGAAGGCAGACGATCCAAAAAAAATACTGGCCTTCAGCTGTATCCGGTTGAACTGGAAGTCGACCCCTAAAAGCTATCGTAATTGCTAGTAAGTCGGTTAGACTGGCAGTTGACCCCAAAAAGCTACCGTTATTGCTCGTAACTCGGTTAGACTGGAAGTCGACCCCCAAAAGCTATCGTTTTTGCTAGTAACTCGTTTAGACTGGAAGTCGACCCCAAAAGCTATCGTAGTTGCTAGTAACTTGGTTAGACTGGAAGTCGACCCCCAAAAGCTATCGTTGTTGCTAGTAAGTATGTTGGAGTGGAAGTCGATCCCAAAAAGCTATCGTTGTTGTTAGTAACTCGGTTAGACTAGAAGTCGACCCCCAAAAGCTATCGTTGTTGCTAGTAACTCGGTTAGACTGGAAGTCTGCTCCCAAAAGCTATAGTGTAAACTACAACTAATAATTTGACAATAATATAATGTCATATTATTAGTATACTAACTCAAGACAAAAATACAAATATGTAACATTGTTTGTTTAATTGTTTGTGAAAGATAAAATAATCAGAGACCACCAGATAACTTAGAAAAACCTACCCGCTGGTCGGACCAGATCAAGGAATTAACAGGACTCGAAGACGGAGTGGACTGGAAGCAGCACGTCAGTAAATCCGTGAAAGCTTTCCAGGACGGGCACCACCTTCAGCAATGAAGAACACGAAGGGGAACAAGAAGAACATGCTTGGGTAGTATTCACTTATATCTCCCTGAGCTCTTTAATCTCCAAAAAGAGGCGATTGACAATAAAAATCAACCCAACTCACAGATACATCTCGAAATAGATTTATGTACCCAAAGTCCACATTTTCCAGATCAACAAAGAAAATAAAATAAGAAACATTTAATTCACGTTACTAATGTATTGCAGTAATTAGTTACAAAGCCGTTTGAGTTTCCGATGAATGAGAAATACCTTTTTCTACAAAGGAAATTTCAAGAAATTTAATGCTTGAGAGTTTCTTTATGTTTAATGAAATAGCTTTTAATGTGGAACGTTCTTTAACCTCGAGTTGAGAAAGAGATAGACGTAGTTGTTGATAGGTTAAGCTTCATCATCATCATCATTTCTGCCGAAAGACGTCCACTCCTGGATATAGGCATCCCCCAAGTGTCGCTACAACGACCGGTCCTATACGTCTCGCGTCCATCAGCTACCAGGGACACTCACCAGGTCATCGGTCCACCTTGCGGCCTTCCAACGCTGCGTCTTCCGGTACGAGGTCACCACTCCAGAACTTTTCGGCCCCATCGACCATCTGTTCGGGCAATGTGCCCAGGTTAAATTCTAATTGAAAACTTTTAATTCAGACCAAGGGATCTATATAGTGTTAGTATGAACTTAGCATAAGCCTTAGGTTAAGCTTGACTGTTTTATTTTCCATAGGCAGAATTGATACGGATCGATGTACATATGTGTACGAGTTGAGAGCGGTGGTTGCCCGGTGGTAACGGCTCCGACTTACGTGTCGTAGGTCGTTTGTTCGAATCCAGACAAGCACTTTACTTTGTTTAAATTATATCATCATCATTGCTCTCAAAACGGAGAAGTAAAACATCGTGAGGAAACCGGCATGTCCTTGAATCAAAAAATCGAAGACCTTGTGAAATCCACCAACCCGCACTGGGCCCGCGTGGTGGATTAAGGCATTTAAGGCCCATTCTCTCTCGCGGAGAGGAAAAAGGTTAGAAGTTAAAAGGCTGATTATGCTATGTTATGAGTGTGTATTTGCAGGTAGTTGAGATACTAGCTAGATAGTATCAGCTTTCTTGAGCGAACAGTAGGTAGTAATTACTTTTACCTATTTTAAGGGGAATGCCCATCTGTCATACAAAAAACCTACTTTAGTTGGTAAAAGTAATCACTACCTACAAATAAATGGCTTGTCTTTTCTTGTCTGTCCATTTCAGGCATTTTTGTTTGCATTCTCCTCTTTTTGAGTGTGTTAAGTCAACTTACAACAAGTTCATTGCTTATTGTGTTTTAGTTATGGTGTTTCTTCATAATCAAGTATCACAGTAACTGAAATTACGCTATACAGCTGCTAAACCTGTAAATGAGAGCAGTGATGGCTTAGTGTTAATAGCCGTGACTTACGAGTTGTAAGGTCGTGGGTTCGAATCCAGACAAGTGCTACTATGTGTAAATTATTTTATCATCATTGCTCTCAAAACGGTGGCGGTGTCGGAAAACATCGTGAGGAAAATGGAGAATCTAGATTAATTTTAATTCGTGATGAACTAGCTTTTGACCTAGATCTGATCTCGTCTAAAAAAAGCGATGAGTGAGGTCTACGAACGAACGAGCAGAAGATACCTGTTCGCTCTTGGTTTAAGGTTGACGGGTTTTAGTTGGTATACACAGACACTGGCAGAATATTCAACATATTGCACTTTTAGATTGCACTTGTTCAACCCAGAGGGCAGTAAGGAAACCGGTATGATATCCTAGAACTAAGAATTCGAATACATGTGATATTTACCAATCCACACTGGGCCCGTGTGGTGGATTACAGCTCACAGCACACTCCATACAGAGAGCCTCCTCTCTGTGTGGAGTGTGCTGTAAGCTGTGTCTCAGTAATGGGATCAATATAGACTGATTATCATAGCAGTCGCTTAAGTTATTTGACGACATCCCATGCAAAAAAAGGTTATCCCACCTGATGGCGAGTGGTCACCGCAGCCGTCTGTGGACACCTGTGCCATAAGTACCAGGATGCCATAAGCCATCACTTGCTGAATGCAGTCACTTCATCTCCCCTCACCCCTCTAATTGGACGGAATCCGACGTGTGTTAGCATAATGTCGTCTGCTACACCATTACGTCACTGTCTAGAGACGATTGATCGACCCGCAATGGACGCAAGTTCTACATACATTCCGAATTAGTTGAAGTTAATCGACTGGAACTAGGAATTTAGTCGGATTTTAATCAGATTCTTAAAATAAAGGCATATCAAATGTATAGAGTTTCGACACTAAACAAAACTTTTAGCAAACCAGGATTAAACGTTAGTTAAAAGTCCTCAAATTGTAGCTATTGGTATTTCAAGCCAACCTAATCACATACAAAAGTAGTAACCACAAGCCCCAAATTGACTATTTTCTAGTTAGGCGCAACCATATTAAGCACGTCAAAGACTGCAAAGTGCTGCCAGGAAAAGACTTGGTCTCACAGCACAGGCTCCTGGTTTTGGCATTAGCGATAAAAACACAGTGTACAAAAAGCAAAGAGCGTCCTCCTCCTAAAATAAAATGGCGAATGCTAAAGAACAATGATTGTGCGAAAGAATTTAGAGAGCGAGTAGTAGACAAAATTATAGAAATGGGAGACATGAATGATCGAAGTGTGAATCAAAGTTGGAATGAGATAGCTGGGTGTATTAGGGACGCAGCGAAGGATATTTTAGGAGAGACAAAAGGAAGGGGCACAATAGATAGGGATACATGGTGGTGGTCCACAGATATACAGGAGGTGTTGAAGGAAGTGGAAATTATGTTTTTCTTACTCCTCCGCTGTCTTTTCTGATTAATTTCGTTGCGGGACCCAAGACAGTTTAATCGTTTCTCTGGGACTCGTCGAGCTTCATTGCCGCGGCGTTTTTTCTGGTGGTCGCCACTGTTGATTCTGGCTTACAGAAGTTACGGTGGTCTGGGAATAGTGTGGCGGGCTTGTCCCAAAAACAAAAGGTGTTGAAGGAAAAAAAGAAGAAATTCAAGGAATGGCAGAGTGTAGAACTGGAAAACGTGAGTTTGAAAGCTGAAAAAAAGAGTGAGTATGATGAGTTAAAGAAAAAAGATAAAAAAAAAGCCGTGGCAATAGCTCAGGACAAACTGTACGACACACTGGACAGTCCTGCTGGCCAGAAAGATCTGTACCGGCTTGCTAGAGCCAGAGAGAGGAAGGCAAAGGATGTAAGTCGGATAAAATGTGTATGGGATGAAGCTGGAACGCTTCTATCGGAGGATGAAAAGATTAAGGATAGATAGAAGGGCTATTTTGAAAGACTGATGAATGAGGAAAACATCTGGAGTGGTGTTTTAGAGAATAAACCAGTGAACGAGGGATTAGTGAAAATAGTAAGTGTGGATGAAGTGAGAATAGCAGTGAATGGAATGAAGAATGGTAAGGCAATTGGTCCAGATGGAAAACCAATTGAAGTGTGGAAGTCATTACGGGTAGATGGATGGACGTGGTTAACTTTGTTCTTTAATAAGTTGTTGCTGGAAGAAGCCATACCTGATGAATGATGCAACAGTTCGCTGGTGCCCATCTTCAAGAACAAAGGTGATGTGCTGAAGTACAAAAACTATAGAGCAATAAAGCTAATGTCTCATAGTGTTTCGTATCCAAAGTAGTAAGCAAAAGTGTCAAACACGGCCGTTTTTTTTGCTTACTACTTTGGATACGAAACACTTTGAGTCCTGTTTCAACAACGTAAAAATATCTTAAGCTCTTTGTAACAAACGCAACATAGGATTTTTTAATCTTTGTTTTCTACGCTTTGCTACGATTTTTTATTCAATGAGGGCGCCATTTGGCGGTTATATACGCCTTAAAGTGCCACAAAGAAACACACATACATACATACATTTTCATCACATTGCGTCGCGCAGTCGGGTAAAAAGCTCTTATTTGAAACTTTTTATTTTATCCTACCTTTGCCTTTCACAGTAAAGTTTACATTAATAGTAGGATAAGTATCGAATTCCTCAAATTCGATGAAACAGAATCGGTTTTCAGCTCTTGGTATTTCTTTCTATTGAAAATGACATAGCTCTTTCACTATAATATTTAAAAGCAGTAAACATCATCAATTTTTTAAGGCATTTAGTTCCTAGGTTTATCTTTATTGTCGTATTATTTCTCGCCTATGATCAAAAATACCCACTTTTGATAGGACAAAACCCTCGTAAAGATCTGCCGCCCGAAGCCTAGGCCGCCCCTGCACATAAGCACTATTATAAAAAACTCACTATAACTAACCATAGGCTTAGTTTAAATACTGAATAGCGGATTCTAAATACAATATCTCGTGATACAAATTTTGAATTAAGAACCTTTTTTTTTATAAATAAGGCCCATAATGTGTGTGCATCTGGAAGTCGACTACAATCAATCAATCTGCCTAGCCTTTTTCCCAACTATCTTGGGGTCGGTTTCCAGTCCAACCGGATGTAGCTAAATACCAGTATTTCACATGGAGCGACTGCCTATACGATACCCCTTGGTAAGACTGGTTATAATTGGTAAAAAGTTTGCTCCATCTCGACCACATCATTTCTTACCATCGGGTGAGGGTGAGATAGTTTCTTTAGAGGTTTGTGTTATTATTACTGTACAATTAATGGACGCTTCATAATTCACAATAATTGCGGCTTTATTTACAAATTACAGCTAAACGACTTCAACTCTTACATTTTATTATTATTTCCCGTACACAATCAGATATCAAATGATCCTGTCCAACCTTGTTTGGCTTCAAATACACCCGTAATATACTCGTAAACACTAATATAAAAAGCCGTATTACGCAACATACCTATAAAAAAAAAAAACAAAAAGTTACGATTGGGCTTAACAACCACCGTTCGACAAACAGATTGGAACGTAGGAAGTAATGAAATATTCAATAGAGACGATATACTCGTCATTGGTTCGTCGTCTTAATACCTTAGAGGTCGCAAACATTGTCTTTCGAGTGAAAAAATGTGTGGAAGAGTGGGAGAGCAAGTCATCTCGTTTTTATCGCACTCTTTCAGTCGGCTGGGTCGTATGAATGCCAGGAATTTATTGCGAAGTACAGCCTTCAGTGGAGCGCGAAGAATTAGCCGACAATCAGCTCCGGGGCTCGCGCTAGTGTCATCCTCCGTAGTGCTACCTATTTGTTATAACTTGTTTGTTTGCACGATATAAATATCGTGAACTTAGTTTAAGTCGTTTTGTACTTTTTTCAGCTGAAGCAAGTGTTGCTCGAAGAATTATCTCGAGGCGACTTTCTGTATTATTACGTCACTTGGCTTGTAGTTTATATTTTTTCTTGTTTTATGAAAATCTGTACCCGATGGGTAATACCTTCGGCAAAAATGGTAATCACACAAAATTTATTCCCCCATTTAACCCCGCTAAGGTGTGAATTTTCAAAAATTCGCTGTACTCATATTATGAAATTTTATGCTTCTTACCCAGCGCCCCGGTTTAGGCTGTGCAGTGTCCGTCAACGAATTAATTCAACTTAGTACCTAGACATGGCGTTCGTCCGTGGATGGGTGATCATCTTTACCTACCGAGACTCCTTCGTGCCTCGGAAAGCACGTTAAGCCGTTGGTCCCGGCTGTCAATCGTGGATCTTTGACAGTTGTTACGTGTTGTCAGAAGCCCGAAAGTCTGACATCCAGTCTTACAAAGGGGTTATCGTATTTGCCAGTAACTGGGTTGTGGAGGTTAGATAGGCAGTCGCTCCATGTAAAATACTGGTATTCAGCTAACGCCTACGCCAACCCCAAGATAGTTGGGAAATGGCTAGGCAGATTGACTGATTTTTACCTAGACATTGATAGGTAACAATCAAAGCAAGCCTTCCCACGTCTGAACATAAAGCTCAAACTACTCAACCAAAAACTTAACAATACCACCACCAACCTATCATACGTTAACATTAAAACACTGTTCACGAGCGATTACAGCAAATAACCCAATAACACCATTACAAGTCAAAGAAATAATTACAAACAGAACTGGCACATTGAGACCACGCTTCCCGCGCTCCGATAGCAACCATTTTGGAAAACCCAAAGCTCGCTTCAATTTTATTTTCACGCCTGCACATCGGAGATACGCTGAAAGTTTCATCGCAGGCTTTCACTCGAGGCTAGAACGAAACATAAATTGTCGACGGACACACAGCCCATGTCTTTATTTTTCAAAAACAATGCACACGTATGTTCATTTGTTTTTTTTTTCTTCTTTTGTCGAATGTTAAATGTTCTTGCTTGTCTTTTTGTCGTAAGTTTGCTTGTTAGAATAGATTAGCTGTTTACATTTTGGTCCTTCACCTAAGTAGATATTGTTGTATTTGTTTTTGGATTGGGTCCTAAATTAATGTCGCTGTCATACCAACATTTTTTTATTCCAAAAGATTTACGAGTGGCAAACAAAACGGTTAGTTTTCAATTCTATAGGAACTAGGATAAACCGAAGTATCGTATTAAAGAATGTCCACTCAATATATTTTTCATTATTATTTGTGCTCGTAAAGTCGTTTTATTTCCGTCATATTGGGAGCAATCCCCTTACCGGTTTTAACGTTCCTATCACGGGGTAATTGTTCCTTGAAACTGACAATACAATAGGAAGGTAGACCGGTACTTATTGATAATTCTCTTAGAGTCGGTGCTTAGGGGCTTACCTACCTATTTTACAACTATAATTTATTATTGTTATATATGTGTATGGAATGATGTAACAGGAAACAGGAGAGTAAATGATAAATGATGTTTATTCAGTAAATAGGTTACAAGGAACACTTTTACACGTCAATGTTTTTTGTCAGTTTAAGCTAGATGAGGCCGGTGTTTCCTAGCTGACTACCCTGAGAAGAAACACCGAAACAAACTCAGAGGTCAAAGTCTCTTTTAGTGTTCAAATCCATACAATGTGGACTGGTTAGATCATATGAGAACCATGTACGTTTATGTCTGGGATGAGCTTTATGAAGAAAGCAACACACGAATTCGAGTGGACCTGTCCAGACAGTGCAAGCATTTGTCAGTCATCGCGAAGCTCAACTCAGAACTCTGAGGTGCTCAACGAACCGACGAACAATACCAAAGTAAGGACATTTGAGTAGGCCGCAAAAAATACTCAAACTGCCAGACAATCATAAAATCTACATGAATATAACGACATACATAGTTCTCGCATTCACATTATTCTATATGAGGACCATGCAGCTTAGTGTCTGTAGTGGTCTTTTGAAGAAAGAACCAAACATATTTGAGTGGACCTGTCCAGTCAGTGCAAGCATTTGTCAATAGTCGAATAGCTCAACTTAAAAACCACTAAGGAGCTCAATGACATGACGAACAATACCAAAGAAAAGACATTTGGGTAGGCCGCAAAAGTACTCAAACTGTCAGACAACGTTGAAAATTACTGTAAAAAGGAGGAGAAAATAATAATAATAACCCACATAGTCCTCACATTTACAATAATTAAGTAATCAAAAAAAAAAAAAAAATATAACACTTTACAAAGTAAATATTTGTGTCAAACAAAATAGTAATCATAATATGTCAATCAAAAAATAAAAATAAATATAATACTTAACAAAGTATTCAAGTCAAAAAAATAATAATAATAATAAAATGTCAATAAAAAAATAAAATAAAAAATATAATACAATACTATACAAGTATTCATGTCAAAAACGAATAATAAAAAAAATATATATATAAAAAATTTTTCATCAGTAAGTAGTACATATGAAAACAATGGCTCATGTATATCATTGAAGCAGCTCAATCCCACGCCTTTTTGTCCTCAAGAAAGTCATTAATTGTGTAAAAAGCTTTCTGGCATAGCTTACGTTTAATAAATGATTTAAATTTATTTATGTTTAGTTCTTGAATTTGGCTAGGAAGTTTATTATAGAAACGTATACATTGACAACTAAACGAACCACCTATTTTTTTCTTGAGCCTGGTTTTTGGTACAATAAATTTGTGTTTGTTCCTAGTATTTATGCTATGGATATCACTGTATCTTTTAAACAGATTAATATTTTTATGTGCATACATGAGATTCTCATAAATATATTGTAGTATAAATATAGTGTAGTAGTTATTTATAAACCCCGAGGCGTTTCCGTTCTCTATAGTCCCAGCAAAGCAATAGAGAAAACGCAACACACCATTATCAAAGGATTAATAAAAAATTCTATTACCCAAATACAATAATATTTTTTTCGTCCAAGTTCCAATTACGTGTTATTTTATTTATATATTTTACTGTGTTTTTACATTATTTTTTGCAAATTGTTATATAGTAATAGATGGACCTAATGTTCTATATTTGTAAATTTTGAGGAAGATTTCGTTTTGAAATTGTTCTTTAAACCGCCTTAAGTTTTTACCCTGTAATGATAAATATGCATGTTATACTTAGAAATAAATAATATTGGATACTAGATGAAGCGGTTTATTTGGGAGTAGTAGGTATAATACTAAACATTATCTTCTATTCCGTTATATAAAGGTCCAAATTTGAACGAACGAAATTAATTGCCGCCACTACATAGATTGGCGTCTCATCGGATTGCAGTCGACAATGCCAGTCAATATCTGAGTACAGCCGCAGTCAGAATGTAGTGGTTGCACGGTAGTAACAGTAGCTACCAAAACGATTGTAATCGTAGCAGCTATTACATACAAATCAAAGAAAAAAAAGAAAGAAAAAATATTTATTTGAACAATAACTATCTTACCTTTGTACATTAACTGTGTAATGACTGTGTTCTACTGTATAATAAAGAATTAAGAACTAATTAACTATACATATTGGGAAAAAAATCGAAGGCAATAAATAAATAATATTATTGTATGAATATTGCGCAAATATTTACAAAACACGTCATCATCATCATTTCATCCGAAAGATGTCCACTGCTGGCCTTCCCCAAGATGCACAACGACCGGTCCTGTGCGTCTCGCATCCATCGGCTACCCGCGACCCTCACCAGGTCATCGGTCCACCCTGTGGGAGGCCTTCCAACGCTGCGTCTTCCGGTACCCGGTCGCCACTCCAGATCTTTTCGGTCGCATCGACCATCTGTTCTACGGGCAATGTGCCCAGCCCACTGCCACTTCAGTTTGAAGATTCTTCGGGCTATGTCGGTAACCTTGGTTCTCTTTCGGATATCATCATTCCTGATTCGATCACGCAAGGAAACTCCGAGCATTGCCCTCTCCATTGCCCTTTGAGTGACTCTAAGCCTTCTGGTGAGGCCCATTGTAAGCGACCACGTTTCGATTCCATAAGGCAACACACACTGGTCATAGACTTTCGTCTTGAGACACTGTGGTATGTAAGATGAGAAGATACCACGCAACTTCTCAAACTCTACCTAGCCGATTCAGATTCTACGGTTCACCTCTTTCTTGAATTTAGCCCTACTGGACGGTCCAGTTAGGTAAAAAAACAACCGACTTCCAAAAAAAAAATACACTAAAAATTTAAAAATAACTTTAATTTCGGAAGTCGGTGTTTGTATTTTATTTCTTCGATATTTGACACCGACTTCCGAAATTAAAGTTATTTTTAAATTTTTAGTGTATTTTTTTTTTGGAAGTCGGTTGTTTTTTTTTTGTAAAAAAGTTTTTTATTTTTCGCTTTTTAGTTGTTATACCCCAGAACTAAAAACCCCAATAACATGGAACGTGGAATTTAAAAATTTGGAGAACACCAAAACGTCATCGAGATATGCGTATTTTTCGTTTTTGTTCAGTTTCTCAAAAAGCGCTAAAGCAATTTCGATAAAATTTATATGGGACCACCTCGGGAGTATATTCTTTCAGATAAAAAAAGAATTTTGAAAATCGGTCCAGAACTGACGGAGAAATGAGCGGACATACATAAAAAAAAAACATACATACAGTCGAACATAGAACCTCCTCCTTTTTCGAAAGTCGGTTAAAAATGTGTATTTTATCATAAAATAAACGCCGTACGTCGTCGTCGTCGTAAGTCGTACGGCGCCCTTCGCGTTCAGTATAATAATGCTTTCAGGGTGTTGATGGGATTGCCTCTGTCCGCTTCTGTAGCACATCAGGAATGTTTGGTGCGCAGGGTGCGAGCCAGTACCAACAGCATCCTGGGCATGATTGCTGACAGACTGGACTGTTGTGTCATTTAATCGTTGCTCCAGTATTTCGGGTGGAATGCTGAAGCAATGAATAATTTTTATTTGTTATTGATTTGTTTATGTGTGTATGTCGCTGTTCATGATGTATATTTATTGTTACTAACTCTATGCGTCTCATTGTATCTCGAAATAAACGATTAAATAAATAAATAACTAGCAACTAAGTAGTAACTAACTATAATCGTATTTTGAATATATTATTATAATATGTTTTTATAGTTCCGAAAGTCCTAATGAAAAATTGAACACAACGATCACTCGCGTGTCTGTCTGTCACAGCCAATTTGTTACAAATCTACTAGACCTATTGAGTTGTAATTTGCCACATACATGAATATATGTGACTTGAACACGAACATGATGTAACGAAAGGGCTTATTGTAAGGATTTCTTTTTTTTTCATAATTTCAAAATATATATTTTTAAGTTATTTAAGAATGAAAAATGACCCGGCAATGGTGGGACCATCCACCTTATCTCTAAAACCTCTAGGCCTAAAATGAAATAAATGTAGAATGTAGTTCTTTACTTAGGAGTACCTATACATAGTTTAAACCTAAAAAAAAAAACTTGAGAGATGTCAAGGGACACCCGGATGGAACGAAGTTCCTTTCGATTAATTAGTGAAGGAATTGTAATATAATTTTATTTTTTTTAATTTATAATATTTTTTTTATTATTAACTACGCACACACGCACGCACGTAAGAAGTTATACTTCATCATCTCATCTCATCTCATCGCAGCTCAGCTCAGCTCAGCTCAGCTCAGCTCAGATCAGCTAAGCTCAGCTCAGCTCAGCTCAGCTCAGCTCAGCTCAGCTCAGCTTAGCTCAGCTCAACTCAACTCTTTAGCAATAACAACAACTATAACAAATAATGTTTGATAATGCTTGATCTGCTTGCAAACTTTGTACCTACCCACCAAAAATACAAGAAGTTTTTATTACATTGTTTTTCCAACACAATCTTTTTAGATGGACAGCCTCATTAGTGTCGTGACAACTTTTCGTAAGAATTTTTTCCGTCTAGCCCCCTTTCACAACGCGCGATAAGGAACTTCGTTCCAAAAATATGATTAGTTCACAATCCTTGGCGCGCGAGTTCAACTCGCTCTTGACTGGTTTTTTTGAAGTAAAACTTCTTTACGCACGCTTGACTTGGAGAGTAAGCTGGTGAATGCGTGACGAGAGAGTTACGAAAAGTGTGATCGGGTGAGGTGAACGGAAGAGATGGAGCTACAGGATTTTTACTTCAGTCGTGTGGTTTAAACTTTCGTTTTTTTCTTTGTTTTATTGTTTATATTCTTTGACATTCAATTTTGTAATAATGAATGGTGCTTTTGAGCGATTTTATATTTTTAACACTGTGTAACTACATTACAAAAATGCACACAAATAATGAATTATTATTATTTACGATCGTTCTCTTATACTTACCCCAATTTATTTAGAGTCACCGCTGTCCTTTTCTTCCATATTTTTGTAGTAGTAGTCATCTCGGTAGTCTCCCATTTCTAGTTACCTATTGTCTCACACAGTCACCCCATATTTTTTTTGCTTTTCCCCTCGTTTATCCATCCTCATTCGTACTCAAAAAATGTCGTCAAACGTTCCACATTTCTCGGCATCACATAGGAAGAAAACCGATTTTCACACAACTTTTCATTCCTCTGCGAAACTTTCATCCATCCTCTGTACTCATTTCAGGAATGAGTAGGTATATTTTTTAATTGATTTACACATAGAGCCACATTACCAGACGAAGCGTTGGAAGGCCTCCAACAAGGTTGACCGATGACCTGATGAAGGTCACGGGTAACCAATGGATGCAAAACGCATAGGACCAGTCACTTCTACTTTAGGGGAAGTATATGTCCAGCAGTGGACGTCTTTCTGCTGAAATGATGATGAGAGACAATTAATAGACAACATTATAAATACCAGTACAAAGGAACTGCTTATTTCTTAAGAAATTTCTTGAAGCAAACCTGCGAAAGGAGAAGTGAATAAGAAAATGTAGACAAGAAAATAGTAGATAAAAGACTTTTTTTACAAAAAAAACAACCGACTTTCAAAAAAAATACTCTAAAAATTAAAAAATAACTTTTATTTCGGAAGTCGGTGTTTGTAATTTGTTTCCTCGTTATTTGACACCGACTTCCGAAATAAAAGTTATTTTTTAATTTTTAGAGTATTTTTTTTTTGAAAGTCGGTTGTTTTTTTTGTAAAAAAAGTTTTTTATTTTTCACTTTTTAGATGTTATACCCCACAACTAAAACCCCAATAACATGGAACGTGGAATTTAAATATTTGGAGTACACCAAAACGTCATCGAGGTAAACGTATTTTTCGGTTTTGTTCAGTTTCTCAAAAAGCGCTTAAGCAATTTCGATAAAATTTATATGGGACCACCTCGGGAGTATACTCTTTCGGATAAAAAAAGAATTTTGAAAATCGGTCCACAACTGACGGAGAAATCGGCGGACATACATAAAACATACATACAGTCGAACATAGAACCTCCTCCTTTTTCGAAAATCGGTTAAAAAGTACGACAAGGTATACAACGTGGAACAGAATAAACGCAATACCTACAGATTTCTTAGTGTATCCATTCGTTTTACACCAAAAGGAAAGCCCACTGGTACAAAAATCACACACACAATTTTAGAGAGAATTGGCAGGAGCTCAGTAACAGCACGTTATCAGTACACTGATAGGTATGGAACATCAACATTACCCCTACTCCTCCATTAAGCACTTGTAAATGGTACGCCCAGATTTTATCTAGCTGTCGAGATACAGCGTAATTACGCTGCTAATGTGTTTTCAGTACAGTACAATAGATATTTACGATGTATTATGATGTGGAAGGCGGGGGGGGAGGGTGAGCAGGGTACTGAGACATTGAACATTGACATGAGTAAGGGAATGATTTTTCGTCGAAAAACAGATCACTAGCTCTTTTAAACACACTTTTATTAGATTCACCTGTAACTAATTGTAATTAAGTATGTTAAAAATTCTTAGAAGTTAAGTTTGGCCCACTTATGCTGAAATGTTGCATACATGTTTAGTCTGCATGACAATTGCATGGTTAGCTAAGTTACCTCTTTCTAAATCAAATATGACGGACTCCCAAAGATGGCTGACTTGTAATTTTCTATAAATTCCGATAATATTAGGTATCAAATGAAAGGGTTTGCTGGGAAGAAAACGAAAAATAAAATGGTGTCACTCAAAAGCGTGTTTATAAGTTTTTTAACTATATTAATCAAAATTAAAGTAGAGGAGAATTTTAATAATACAAATACTAGCTTGGAACTGTTTCACTGTACCGGGCCTGCGGACGGCGAGTAGTGGGTAACTCGCCGTTCAATCAGCACCAGGCCCGAGAGTCGACGACGCGCCTCAAAGAGTTGTCAGCAAACATGACGGGGCCCGTCATGGCCGATGCATGCCCGGGGATTGAGGATAAATTCGAAAGAGTTACCTCGCCCCTAGGTATTCAGGGCAGGGAAGGATAAGGGGTGGGTTTTAGTCATTAAGAGTCTGACACGCCCTTCCGCTCCACCCTAGAGCGGGAGATGTCATTGGATGATTTCCCACCCCACAAAAAAAAGCAAAAGTCTTTTTCATACCTTTTTTTTCATCATTAATCACCACACGTGCTAAAGGCGGATTGGCGATTACAGACTATTACACTAATATTATAAAGGTGAAAGTATGTATTATCCTACTAATAAATGTGAAAGTTTGTGAGTGTGTATGTTTGTTACTTCTTCACGCTCAAACGGCTGGACCGATTTGGAAGAAATTTGGTATGTAGATAGCTTATAACTTAACATACAGGCTACCTTCTAGGCGGGTAAAACCGCGGGCGCAGCTAGTATGTAAATATGTGTGTGTGTATATGTTTGTAACTCTTTCACGCTCAAACGGCTCAACGGATTTATTTGAAAATTGGTACTAGGATAGTTTATATCCTGGATTAACATATAGGCTACTTTTATCCTGGGAGTATGTTCCCTAGACCAACCCGCACTTGGCCCGCGTGGTGGATTACGGCCCACACCCTCTCACAGAGAGCAGTGGTGACCCAGTGGTAACGGCCGCGACTTATAAGTAGTAGGTCGTGAGTTCAAACCCAGGCTGGCGCTTTACTTTGTGTAAATTGTTTCATCACCACTGCTCTCAAAACGGTGAAGGAAAACATCGTAAGGAAACCGGCATGTCCAAGAACCAAAAATTCGAAGACTTGTGATACGAGTATCCACACCCTCTCATAGAGAGGAGGCCTGTGCCCCAGCAGTGGGGACATTAAAAGGCTGATGATGATGATGTTCCCTTAGGATAATTTTCGACCTCCATGCGGGTGAAACCGCTGGCAGAAGCTAATATTAGCTGTAAGCCCAAGTTTCCTCACGATGGTGTTTTGTTGCACCGATGTCAGTGATGACCAAGATAAAGTCACATTAGTAATCACTTGGATTCGAAGCCACGAATCAAGAATGAGAGACGACCATTCGTCACCTTTTAACTACTTCGAACTTTAACAACACTTGCAAGGAAGCGTGAAAAGTGAAGAAAAAACTAACAACCAAAGGCCTATGACTAACGAGGGTTGAAAATGCTTTTGTAAACGCGCACACAATAAATTAAACGAAATATGAATAAGTTTCAATCTTATCTTTGGCAAAATCTTTGTCACTGAATCACACAACAATATTTTCTACGCCATCTTTATTCGCAAAAAAATACATAAAATATATCCTGAACTTACCCATAAATAGCAAAAGCGATTGAAATCATCTCGGGAACTTGTTTCTATTGCGTCATAAATCAGATTACACCATGGAGGGTCAAAGGATCGCCACTAACCATTGAATAGTGTCTCGTCAGATAAAATAAGTTTCTACTAAAAAAAAAACTAAAAATATTTTTACAAAAAATAAAACCGACTTCTTCTTCTTTTTTTTTTGGGAAGTCGGTGCTATTTTTTGTATTTTTTTTATTTTTCACTTTTTAGTTGTGGTTCCCCATTAAATTGTGTCAACAATACATAGACATACGATCGCAGCAATCGTGAGTCATTTGCTGTTAGTTATTGAAGAGTTCCACTGTCTATCTCCGAAGATCTTCATCAGATCCTAATATATTATATACTGAAACCGTCCTTTAAAAATATGCATTTGAATATTATAATAATATTATAACGAAAACCCCAACCAAATCGGATCAGTAGATTTCGAGAAAATCGCGGACAAACAAACATAAATACAGAACCCCCTTTTTTGAAGTCGGTTAAAAATGGCGGAATTGCTAATGTCAATTACTTTTCATGTCGCGAGTCTGTCTTTGGACAAAATAACTGCCTAGTTATTTTGGAAAAAAGGAAAAACTTAATTGACTAAGAAAATAAATCGTTCAAAGAAAATGAACTCTTATGAAACTTGTTTTTCTATTTAATAAGTGGTGACCTTTTAGTAAATTAATATTGGTTTCTTGGATGCCCTAATCAAGCATCGCATTATCAGGGCAAAGTCGGAGTAGTAATAAAATTCGAACCATCAAGTTGCACACTAGCATAGGACACACGATAGAAACGTTTATCAATTTAAAAAAAAAATAGTTTTCATTTAATTAGATATTTTGTTTGTATAATTAGTAATTAGTTTCGCAGTCTCGATGAGGCTAACTAGTGCAACTGTAGCCAATTTCAACTTTATATTAGTTTTATTCCAAAAATTTGCATAAAATGTTGTTCCTATCTAATGGTGCCCAAGATACAGGCTGTGCCTAGTTTGGGACCAACAATACCTCCACGAAATTAATGTACATTTGAACTACGCAATACACGATTTTTTTACTTTTAATTTACCTTCAATTAAAGGAAACTTCATAAATCACGTGTTCTTTGCGTCCTGTGTCTTTTAACTCAAATAAACGGTTTCTGAGTTAAGTATATGAAGTCAAACCCTGCTTGAATGTAACATTTGATAGATTGTATTGCTAGAGTTTGACAAATACGAGTACTTCATTTCAAATTGGTAATTCAGAAATCGGGAAAAAGACGGCTTATTCCAAACGCCCGCAACACTAATATCGGATCAAACGGTCAATAAAATTCAAAGATATGATCATGAAATTTATCAGTGACCCCGATATAACCCTCAAAATTTCGCGGACGAATGCCGCCCCGAGCGGAAAAACGTTTGCTTAGAATTGATACTGACGTAAACATGATATTGTTTACAGAAAAAATAAACATTAAAATTGAACCTGTGTAACAAGTGATGGTAAGAAATGTTTTGTTATTTCTGTAAGCCAAATTGGGTGTTTATTTTTGGTTTGACGAAAGAAAAGGGCTAGACATTCTTGTCTATGCGACACGGACAGACAGACAGACACACGAGTGATCCTATAAGGGGTTTTCTCATTCGGACTTTCGGAACCCTAAAAAGTATTATGATAATCAAACCATTTTATTATGACTTCTGCTAAAATGTATTGCCACTAAATACGATAGTATAGACAGTTAACTACTATCAACTGTCAACACGCTTAGGCGCGCTGCTGAAGAAAAAGTGCACCATGTAATTTCAACAAGACATGGACCCAACTCAAGTAGGTAATCAACTTTTTAAGTACTTAAAAATTCTGAAAAAAATGACATGCTAATACAACAAATAAGCACCCTTATAAGACTTATGACAAAGCTCATAGAAAAGCTCCTAAAATGACTTATCTACGTATAGGGACTTGTAATATTAACGGCCTTGCACCCAGTAAACACGAAGTAAAATTGCTTCTTAAGTGAACATTCTACTAATATCCAAAACCCACTTGTAATCGAATGTGAAGGAGTTTTACAGTATTCTTGAAGCTGTCATTGAAAAGTGCGTTTCTAAAATGGCACCGGCGTTCATGGTTTAGTAATTCATAAATTTGACTTATATCTGAAAGGAAAAAAATCGAAAAAAAATTAAGAAATTTGGTAATCCTAGTGACGAAATAGATTATCAATTGCTACGCTCTCAATCTCACGAGCTTTACGATGAATGTTATTTCAGGTACAAAATAAAAATAGAGAATAACATCCCTAAAAATCCAAAAGCCTTTTGGAACTTTATAATAGCAAACGCGGTGGTAAATCATCTATTCCTGCAAGAATGATGTTGGGAGACGACATCGCTAAAACTGGTCCTACAGTCGCTAACCGATCTGCAACCCAATTTCGTCGGTATACATAGCAAATACCATGCAGTCCACACATTCACCTACACTTTGCTTACAATCGTTTGGCAATGAATCCCAATGTAACTTCTAACTTCATTTTAAGCGTAAAATTTGATGAATCCGAAGATTTCAAGGCTGTCAGGAAAATAGATCCGGCAAGGGGTGCGGTCTAGAGCAGTGGTGGCCCAGTGGTATTAGCCGCGACTTACAAATTGTAGGTCGTGAGTTCAAACCCAGGCAGGCGCTTTACTTTGTGTAAATTATTTTATCACCACTGCTCTCAAAACGGTGAAGGAAAACATCGTGAGGAAACCGGATGTTCTAGAATAAAAAAATCGAAGATACGTGACATCCACCAATCCGCATTGGGCTCGCGTGGTGGATTACCGCCCACACCCTCTCATAGAGATGATGATGATGAAGGGGTGCGGGACCTGACTTAATTCCACCAGTATACGTTAAAAGATGCGGTTCTGCTCTTGCACTTCCATTAATGCTGATATTCAATTGGTCCTTAAGCAAAGGCAAAATCCCTGAAGAATGGAATAAAGCTCGTATAGTACCCTAATTTAAGAAGGGTGATCCACGCAGCGCAGTTGATTACCGCCCCATTTCGATCCTTTTATCTTTTTCTAAACTGATTTAATAAATGTTATGCCCACTATTTCGCAAGATTCTCAACATGGTTTTAGACGCCTCCGGCGTTCAACGGTAATTCAACCTTGGTTTCTGAAGTATCACATACGGTTCACAGACGTACGGAGGACAGACGCAATATATACCGACTTCAGCAGCCCCGTTGACGAAGTAAATCACCTCATATTAGTCGAAAAACTGAGGCGAAATTCTGCAGTGGTTCAAATCATATTTGTCTAAAAGACCAGAATATGTAGTGATACGCATTACTGTGCCATAAGCATTAGTTGTTTTGTTAATTTTTTTTTTCAAAAATGTACAATGTATGTGATGTGGCTGTACTATATAATTTAAATAAAAAATAAAATAAACCTTACTAACTTGATTTACCTATCCGACCTATACTAACAAGGAACCAAACTCTTTCCAGAATAATGAAAAGTTTTTCAAATAGTGATGATCTATAAAGAAAGCAAACCGACCAAACAAAAGAAGGAAGTCTTTGGAGATAAAGAATATTACCAAGCTGCATTTTTAGACATACGACAAGCCTTTGATAGGGTATGGCATCGCGAGCTACTCTGCAAGATCAAAGCGTCTTTGCCCCACACGTATAAGAAACTGCTGGAAATTTACCTCTCTGATAGAATTCAAGTCAAGGAAAGAGATGTCAATGGCAAGTTAAAAAATTCTTCATAACCAAATTTTGTGACAGACGACAGACGGACAGACGGACATGTGATTGACAACAATAGGGCTCCGTTTGGACCCTTCGGGTACGATACCCTAAAAAAGATACTAGTATATTTTGTAGCAGAAATCAATGTGTGTGAACATATGCCTCCTTTTTTTTTGTCTAGCTCGCGTCGCACCACCATCTCACCTGATGGTAAACCATGATGTGGTCGATGATGGAGCAGAATTTATGAGCTCATAACTACTACAGAAACTTCGATGAAAATGGAAAATCCTATGGCATTTTCATTGAAAAATAGCAAAAACAGAGTCATCATTAGCCCAGCCTTCTTCAAACTATGTTGAGGTCAGCTTTCAGTCTAACTGACTGAAAGCCGACCTCAATACATCATCTGAATAGAATGCATTTGAATACCTGTATTTTACATAAAAAGACTGCTCATCTGACCTCCACAATCCTGTTACTGGATACTACGATACCCATAAGTAAGGCTAGCTCAAATCAAGACGGAAAGAAACAGGAAATACTCCTGAAGATAATATCCTACCTCTCTCCATAGAAATATGAAACAGAATCTTTCAAACCTTATCTCCACCTGTAATCGATCACCCACATTTGAAACTATCTATAACTTAGTCGCTCGCATGCTAAGTAGCTAGTACCTGAGCGACACAGAAAGTACGATACCGGCTG
The DNA here is from genome assembly GCA_951329385.1 of Polia nebulosa. Classification (NCBI taxonomy): domain Eukaryota; kingdom Metazoa; phylum Arthropoda; class Insecta; order Lepidoptera; family Noctuidae; genus Polia; species Polia nebulosa. Next base: position 15,680,194 of record OX589588.1, on the reverse strand, counting down.
AATTTACCCACGATAATAAGTTATTGATCCATGCACCTTACGAGACCGCAGTTGATGTGGAGACGGTACTGTTGCGAACTAAATTATCTTCATTTGTGCTTAGATTTATACTAGCTTTTTTGCCACGGCATCGCTCGCGTGGCCAATCTTAGAATCTTGTAGGACTGGCCACGCATTGCACTGGCATTTTTTCAAGTTCTTAAGTAGTTCATATGGCACTCAGTGATAGCGTAGATTTTTATCAGTGATAACTTTTTGTAATCGGTCAACACTTCCAGAGATTCCCTCCGTCTTCTTTGGTATTCGGGAGAAAATCTTCTAAAGGAGCCAATTACGTAGACTGCAGTCGATGGATCGAAATAAAACAAAAGTGACAATAAAATACTTAAAAATAACTTATTGCTACTCGTGAGTTTTTGCTGCTTCGGCGGCTCGTGGCTGAACGGACGTCATCGCTGCAGTCTCTATGCGGTTGGCGTAAACATGTAGGAATGTGCAAGTTTGGCGATATCCATTAGGGATCCGTACTTAACAAGCCTGGACTTTTGGGAAGTGTGGGATTCTTACCTCGCTAAAACCACTCTGGTGATCACCATCAGCACATGGAGGTCCGTTACCTCTTAAAAAACCACTTCGGAACCTCCTCTGTGCAAGGTCTATTAGGGCACATCCCTGAGGAGACTGTAGAGGGATGTGAGAGAGGTTACATCCTACAAACAAATAATAAACCAATATGTTTAAAACATTAACCTTTTTCCGAAAAAGGAAGAGGTTGTATGTTCGACTGTATGTGTTTTCTTTTTTTTATGTACGAGTATGTCCACCGATTCCTCTGTCAGTTGTGGACCGTTTTTCAAATTTTTTCTTATCGGAAAGAATATACTCCCGAGGTGGTCCCATAAATTTTTTATCGAAATTGCTTCAGCGCTTTTTGAATAACTGAACAAAAACGAAAAATTCGTATACATAGGTGACGTTTTGGTTTTCTCCAATTACGAGTATGTTTAAATTCGACGTTCGTTTTTATTGGGGTTTTTAGTTCTGGGTTATAACAACTAAAAAGTGAAAAATAAAAAACTTTTTTATAAAAAAAAACAACCGACTTCCAAAAAACAAAATGCACTGGAAATTAAAAAAAAAATTAAATTCCGAATTCGGTGTTAAAAAACGAACAAATAAATTACAAACACCGACTTCCGAAATTAAAGTTATTTTTTTTTATTTTTGTTGCATTTTGTTTTTGGAAGTCGGTTGTTTTTTTTGTAAAAAAGTTTTTTACAAGCTTTTATTTAACTTGCATCGTTTGTTTGTTCGAGTCAAATCTTGCAAGCTGAATAAGAACCATTTCCTCTTATCCTACGGAGCTGTATTTTTACATGTTGGTTCAGTTTCGATCCTGGATGTCGATTGATGACCTCAATCGACATCCAGGATTAGTTCCAGATAAAGAAACTCTTCAACACTCAACAGCACTGACACGAAATTTAGTATACGCTTCTACTTTGGATTTTCCTTAAATTAAAATTTATAACAAACAAAAAACACGTTGGTTTCCCAATTGAGTACAAGTCATCAGAGTAGTACAAATAGTGTTGATGCCAACCAAAAGAAGCTTTTAAAGACATATTTAAGTAACTTCAAGTAGTGAAGGCTTTAGGTACCTATAAAGCTACAATTAACTAATCATGGACTAATTTTGGACTTTATAATCCAAAATTGCGTAAATTAAATAAGGTAACGCAGGTCACGTTGTTTAGGTAGTATTTTAAGGCTGATATTAGAATATTCAAAACATAAGAGACAAACAAAGAAGTTCATTTAATCGGTTGCGCCTTCGGTAGCCAATTAGGTTGATGACTACAAAAATCTAATTAGTTCGTCAGTTAGATTAAGTACCAAAAAATATGACACATGACACATATTTTTTCTTTTGAACTAGCATTTCTAATTCTGCCCGAAGCACTATTCTCTTACTGTACTAAGGTGAAATGAAATAGTCACGTAAAAAAAAAACTTTTTTTCAAAAAAAACAACCGACTTCCAAAAAAGAAAATACACTAAAAATTAAAAAATAACTTTAATTTCGGCAGTCGGTGTTTGTATTTTATTTCTTTGTTATTTGACACCGACTTCCGAAATTAAACTTATTTTTTAGTGTATTTTCTTTTTTAGAAGTCGGTTGTTTTTTTTTTTTTTGAAAAAAAGTTTTCTATTTTTCACTTTTTAGTTGTTATAAATTGGAGTTGCCCAGGCGTGTAAATAGCCGTGGTTCTCTGCAGGATGCAGGACATTAATTACGGCCAAACAATTGGATTGAATGCTGGCCCAAAATTGCCTATATTTGTCTGTATAACTTCAAGTTAGGAGTGGTTGGCAGTAGACGGCGCATGTGGCCTTACTCTAAGCTATCAAGAACAAGCGTTACCTGACTTTCCTTGGCTGCCACGCTGGAACCCGTCGACTTGACGAGTGGCCACTCGATTCTCTTCACACCAACACTCCTGGCTGTTCACTGGTTGCACGGACGCGGTAAATATGGGTTATTTATTATTCCCGGAGAATCCCCAACGTTTACGGGATATTACTCGGGATTTTAGTGTATTTGCGGGGACGATATTAATAAGACATTAATTTAGTCTGCGGTGAGATGCGCTCTGCCTCGCGGCGATAGGCACACTGAAGTGACGTCGATTGCTGCTTTCTCACACACACTTTTACACACTTGCCTCACATGCAAAAAGCAAGACACACACGTCGCGATACCACCCCATCCAACTTGCAGAGTGGCGGCAACTCGCCACACCATGCTCCCCGCCTTGAAAGGTCCAGGAGCTTTCAAAAGCTGCTAATCTATGCGGCGCGAGTGAGGTTCAAGAAGCGGTGATGATATGTAAGCATTTACTTGTTGAAGAGCTTTGAGGGAAATCCAAGCAGCAGTCCGAAACACCATCGCATTGATATAATGCTCGGGAAAAACAATTATCAGCGTCCTGAGAATGAATTGCGGTTCGACTTGACTATGGTAAGTCGAATAAACTAAATTACAACTATGTAATGGCGTACCATTGGAACTTATACTATGAACCCTAAACTAAATTAAACTAAATTACGTAGTAATAATAATCTATTGAGTTAAAAAAATAAAAATAAAAATAAAAATCGTTTATTTTATAAAAGGGAGACAAATACAATAAAAATATCTTAACAATTAGACTAGAGCACAGTTTTATATTAGCCTGAACTAGGTGGAACCTGTGTTTCAGGCTAGACAGTTCATAAATATCTTATAAGAATTATAAATAAATTAAACAGTATAAAGTACTAAAATTAAAACTTACATAAAAATAGAATCAGCATGTTAGCGGGTTATTTGTCGACAATGAGTAGATCCTCTGTCTGTTCATAAGCAATGCTTCGTAGAAATGAAATGACAGTTTTTTTACAATTAAAATAGTTCAACCTATAAAAACTTAGTTTTTTATTTAACCTATTGTACAGAAATGGGCCTAAAAATGAGAAGAATCTTTCTGCAAAGACATTTTTGGAGGTTGCATTAGAAGTGCACACTATATCATTCCGCCTCTTGTTAGTACTGTCAGAAATGTACGAAAGCATAGTATGTTGTTTTAATACTAAGTGCAAAATGAAAAGCTGGCGAACAGTCAGCACGTTGCAGGATTTATATAACTGATCTGTGGGAAAGAAAAAGGGATGGAAGTTTGCTACTTTTAAAATTGCTCTCTGAGCTCTTTCAAGAGGAAGCAAGAGGGTTTTTGATGCGCCACCCCATGAAGTAATGCAGTATTGAATTATAGACTGGCATAGGGCCAGATAAACTTGTGTGATTAATTTTGAATTTGCAAAAGTTCGTATTTTTTTAAATACATATATTAACTTGCGCACTCTTTTAACCAGAGTTTCAATATGATGTCTAAATGTGAGTGTATCGTCAATTATTACCCCGAGGTATTTGATGTTACAGGTTTTGAGGATAAGAGGACAATGACACATGTTGACTGAAGGGTTACCACATTGATGGGCGTATAGATGAAAGCTAGCAGTGTTAAGTTGAGGCTTGCGCATGGAGAAGTGTATATATTTTGTTTTGTCAGCATTTAATGTTAGTAAATTGCTTTGAAGCCAATTAGTCACAATATTAAAACCTAGTTGAGCGTTTTCGTGCAGTTCGCTACTGGTTTTAGCTGTAAATATTAACGCCGTGTGTTCTAATAGTACCTTAGATTATCTATGGTAGATCTTGCTATGCATGGATCTGTGGTAGTCGTGTGTATCTGTATGATCAAGTAAAAGAAGAATAAAGTTTTTAATCCAGATAAATCTGTCTTAATTTAAAACATGGCGCAGCCGTAAAAGAAATATTGCAGGTATTTATTCTTCACGATTCTCAAAGAAAGTGTATTAATTATGGAGAATTTTGTGAAAAGTTAGCCAAATTTTGACATGCGGGCGAGTAATGCTGGCGATGAGTGGCCATTGTGGAAACAATGTTTTCACGATTAAACAAATAACAAATAATAATTAATTGGTTTAATGTTTTCTGTTTTTGACAGAGATTACAAAATATTACTTTAATGGATGGCCTGATGAATCTAGGGTTTCCAAGGAATGTAAACCATATTACAAACTTAAGGATGAGATTTATGTTGAGGCAGGTTTAGTGTTTGTAGGTTCTAAATTGATTGTACCAAATTCTTTGAGATCTTATGTGCTGAATTTGATTCACCAAGGACACCCTGGAGTAAATAAAAGTATTAATAGAGCTAGACAGCTATTTTATTGGACAGGTATGTCCGAGAATATAAAAAATGTAATTGTTAAATGTAGAACATGTGAAAAATTTAGACCTAAGAATTATTATGAGCCTATGTTATCCCATAAGATACCTAAACAGAGATTTAGTAAAGTAGGAACAGATATATTGGAGTTTGCTGGTAAATCATATTTAGTGATAGTTGATTATTTGTCACATTGGCTCGAAATAATTCCTTTGTTAGATAAGAGTTCTAAGTCTATAGTTAATGCAATGCAAGAAGTATTTACTAGATTTGGTTACCCGGAGACGGTAGTTGCTGATAATAATCCGTTTTTGTCATACGAGTGTAAACAGTATTATAGGTCTAAAGATATACAAATTGTAACTAGTAGTCCACATTACCATAGAAGTAATGGATTAGCAGAGAAGTCTGTACATATTGCTAAGACCTTGTTAAGGAAATCTAATGATGAAAATGTTGACTATAGAGATTCCATATTACATTATAATAATACGCCTTTAGCTGGCTTACAAGTTTCACCATCACAAATTTTACATAGCAGACGCCTAAGAACTAACTTACCTACTAGCAGTATAGCCTTAGAACCAAAAATAGAGAGAAATGTTGATATTTTGTTAAATATGAGGAAGTCTGTAACTAAAAACTTTCATGATAGGAAAGCTAGAAGAAAGGAACAACGTTTTGAAATAGGGGAACAAATTGTGTATAAAACTGAGAAAAAAAATATTTGGAAAAAGGGAATAGTATTAGATAAAACTAAAGAACCTAGATCTTATATAGTAAGCGGTAATTTTAAACCAGTAAGACGAAATACTTATCACATGAGAAAGTCTCAAACTAATGTAAGTTATGGTCCTAGAGATACGTTTATTGATGCAAGTGATAATGATTGTAATTTAAGTTTACCTAGCTGTTCACAAAGTGTTTCACCTGATGTGACAAATAAAAATAGTTCAAGTGATAATGATTGTAATTTAAGTTTACCAAGCTGTTCACAAAGTGTTTCACCTGATGTGACAAATAAAAATAGTTCAAGTTTGTATCACACTAGATCTGGCAGAATTGTTAAACCTAGACAGATATTAGATTTGTAGTGTCATTTGATTCAATTATGTTTAATGTTGATTTGTTTAATGTTCGCAAGTTTTCTATTGCTTAGGAGGAAGGTGTTCTAATAGTACCTTAGATTATCTATGGTAGATCTTGCTATGCATGGATCTGTGGTAGTCGTGTGTATCTGTATGATCAAGTAAAAGAAGAATAAAGTTTTTAATCCAGATAAATCTGTCTTAATTTAAAACACCGTGTCGTCAGCATATGATACTATTTTGCCGTGCTTAATGTTCAAATTACACAAGTCGTTAATATAAACCAGGAAAAGCGTTGGGGCCAAAATACTTCCCTGGGGAACACCAAAACCAGTATTTTTCTGCTCATCGCTCGTGAAATTATCTATCCTAACACGTTGATATCGGCCGTTTAAGTAGTCAGCAAGTAGCGACAGCGGCGTTCCCCTTATTCCTATAGCCTCTAATTTGTCAAGAAGCGCGGAGACTGAGACAGTGTCAAAGGCTTTCGCTAGATCAAGGAAGACTCCTAGGACCTTATTCCCTTTGTCTAGCTCTTTTGAGACATAATCTGTTAGGCTATGCACTGCATCGGCTGTGGACAATTTGGCCCTGAAGCCAAATTGCGCAGGTGACAAGAAGTTGTTTTTTTCTAAATAGCTTACTAGTCTGTTGTTAATTATTTTCTCAAGTATTTTTGACATAGAAGGGAGTATCGATATTGGCCTATAGTTGCTAGTCACTTCTCTGCTTCCAGTTTTATAAATCGGGATGACAACTGCCTTTCTTAGACAACTCGGGAAAATTCCTTTAGAAAGACAGATTCGAAACACATGCGTTAAGGGAGGTACAAATATATGCTTAAATAGTTTAAGCATCCTATTGCTTATATTATCCCATCCAACTGCACAGTCATCTTTTAGGCCAGCAATGATACGTGATATTTCTTCTTCATCTGTATCCAGCAAAACAAATGATTTCTGGTTACAGCTGTTGCTTAGTTTTTGGAAAGATGTTTGGACGCAACGTTTCGGGATCTGTTCTGCCAAATTTCTCCCAACATTTACAAAAAAGTTATTTACATTGTTTGCGGACAGCAGAGGTGAAGGATTAGTAAGCAGTAAACTCGAATTTGATTCACGTTGTTTAGTCATATAAGTGACGTTTTTAATATGTTTCCAAAGTTGCTTGCTATTGTTACCTGCTTTATTTAATTCATTTTTGTCATAATTATTTTTCAGCTTCTTTAGAAGATTGTTGCAGAAATTCCTGTATCTTTTATATGAGTTCAGAATTATTAAATTATCGGGGTATTTTTTTGTTTTTTGATGGAGTTTATCTCTGTGTCTTATGCAACGAATTAGGCCAGGCGTAATCCAAGGTTTGATATTATGATGACGCTTATTTAGTGTCACTATTGTCGTGTTATGCAATATAGCTTGTTGGACATGTTTTATTAAGTACGATAAAGCGGTATTAGCGTCAGCAGTTTTATAAACTGGGCTATAATCGATATTACGTAAATCATATTCGAGTTTTTTTATATTTATGTTAGTCTTGGTTTGTGAGCGATTTAGCTTAGGCAGCGTTAAATTTACGTTTAGTAGGACAGCATGATGATCGGTTATTGTTGAGTTAGTAACAAGCGTAATATATGAATAGCTGGATTTGATCATCATATGATCGAGACAGGAACCACTCTGATGAGTAGGCAATGTGTGAGCGGGGAGAAAACCATGGTATGAGCAGATATTGAGGTAGTCTTGAGTCCCTGCATCGCAGTTCTCAGAGCCAATGTTAATGTTAATATCGCCTGTTAGGATTATATTTTGGAAATGGCTGAGTGCTTGAAGAATCTGGTTTATGGAACTGTGAAAAGAAGTCAGGTTTCTAGCGGAAGGAGATCTATACATAGCAATTAACGCTGTGGTTGTACCAATTTTGATTATAAGACAGTTACTCATACAATCTTGTAGATTAGCTTCTTCAACATTGACCTTTAGTGACTCCTTTGCAAAGACAACAACCCCGTCATTTTGATTGTGATTCATTTTAGTGTAGAACGTGTTATATCCTGGTATAACCGGGAGGTTATCGTGGCGGATTGATAACCAGCACTCTGTTAAAACCATAATATCACAGTCAAAGTTAAGTCTGTGAAGGAAAATGTTGAAGCTATCTATGTTCTTATAAACACTACGGATGTTTTGGGTTAGTATGGTTAGTGAGTGTGGATGCTGAGAAAGATATTGTCTGCAGTCCTCAACCTCACATGACTTTGACTCATTTGAGAATGAGTTATCTATGTCTGAAATTATATTATTAATATCCATTTTATATATAACTAATAACAATTAATTACGTCTAAGATGTAAACTAAATATGTGGCGCTCTTAGGCGCCTTCATAGTCTACCGAGTTTATGTACCTGTATTCAGCAGCTATTTTGGCCGGACAAATTGCGTCTCCCGTCTTGTGGTTTGCTTGTTTTTTGAAGCGTAAACAGGTGGCACATTTTGGATCAGCGGCTTTCTTTGAACAGTCTTGGCTAGAGTGGCCTTCTTCACCACAATGTCCACACGTAGGGGCAGTAACCTTACATGTCTTGGCTGCGTGACCGTACTGCTGGCAATTGTAACATCTTGTTACTAGTGTGAAGTCTCGTACCGGACAGGATGTCCAATTTATAAATAACCGGTCCTGGGTGATGAGAGCCTTGCGAATGACGGCTGGAACTTCTATGATGTAGTTGCAATTTTCAGCATCTTTTCGCCCAGATTTATGGCTTAGTTTGATTGAGGTCATAAATGTATCTCGGGACATGGTCGGCAGTTTATCAGCTACATTCTGTTCATAAAGACATTTAAAAACCTCGTTTTCAGCCATTGATGCGGGCACTCCAATTACTATAATGCGAGGTTTACGCTTACGGGGTTCGTCGACGGTAAGCCCTGACGAAGCAGTTTGGACGGTTTTCTTAAGCTTGTCTAGGTCATCTTTCGTCTCTGTGCTGATTATAAGTCCTCCTTTTCCGATTTTGCGTACGCCTCGAACTTTCAGATTCATTTCCTCAGGGCATATGATGTTTTGGACCATGTTTTTAGTTTGTTCACTGGTCTTTGAGTTGTCGCACGGGAAAATCGCCACGGAACTCAGGTTATTCGGACGAACGAAACTGCTGGATCCCTTCTTCACCATATCGGCAAAAGAGGAGGCACTAGCTCCCTGCTTCGAACATGACTCTTGAATGGTGCGGTTCATCTCTGTAAGACACTCCGCTAGGTCTCGAGCTTCGGTCATGGTTTTTAGGGCGGTATGGGTTTGTATGGCTCTTGACTTCAGCGACTGGTATTGAACAGCCATTTGCGAAACTCCATGTCCAACTTTTCTGCAGAGATTACTTATCCTGATCTTCTGGTCTGAATTCAGTTTTCCATCAGAGGCAATAGTACATACCTCATTCAAGTACTGCTCAATGGACCCTAACCAGCTCTGAATTTCCGGAGTGGATATTGTTTCCACTACTTCCTCTTGATTTTGCTTGGGTGGTTGAGGTGGTCTTGGTGTTGGTGTCGATGGAGGGCTGCGCGGCGTCATCCCGCTCCGACTAAAGGGGCTGCCGTCCATATTTCAGATTATATAAACTGTTTATAATCTAGTCAGATCATTATTTAACTTATAATTCACTTAATTTATAAAACACGCAAATTCACTATAAAACTGGGTCAGTATTTATGCAAACGTTAATTTATTTATTTTGTAATGCATTGATGTGCACGTCTGTATGCGTCGAGCGACGTCAAATCAACTCCTCAGTTGGCAAAGGATACAACTTAGTGACAGGACGTTTATACGTGCCTGACGCGGTTTTTATTGAAGCGACTCGAATTACACCATCCGATCCCGGATAAACTTCCTCTATGATACCCAATGGCCAAGTCAATGGAGGTACGTTATCTTGACCCAAGAGAACGACAGTACCTATCTCTATAGGGCGATCGGGAGTGCACCACTTCTGGCGAACTTGCAGCGTGTGCAAGTACTGAATTCGCCATTTATTCCAGTAGGATAACACAAGTTGATCCAAGAGCCTTTTGCGGTTGTTTAGGTTTATGTTTTCTTCTGTCAATTCAGAAGAAGGCAAATACGTGAGTGGACTGGACATTAAAAAATGCGCGGGCGTGAGTACCTCCGGATGTGGGTCTGACGAAATGACACTAAGTGGCCGAGAGTTCAAAAGGCACTCAATTTGCACCAATACGGTCGAGAGTTCCTCGTAAGTGAGAAGTTGTTTACCTACGACTCTAAACAAGTGAGTTTTAACACTCTTAATATTCGACTCCCAAATACCTCCGAAGTGTAGAGCTCGCGGCGGTATTCTTGTCCACTCGATGCGTGATTTAAGAAGCTCATTTTTAATATCCGTTTGAACAGTTGAATTTAATAAGAAAGAATAAATATCATCCAATTGCGCCTTAGCGCCAACAAAATTGGTACCATTGTCTGAATACATAACAGACACTGGACCGCGGCGGGAAATGAATCTCTTAAATGCGGATAGGAAAGCCTCAGATGTGAGATCCGATACAAGCTCGATATGTATGGCTTTAGTCACCATGCATACGAACAAACATATGTAAAGTTTCTGCGAACGTTGACCCCTACGTCGAATAGGTATGTAAGCAAGCGGCCCGGCGAAATCTACACCGGTGTGTACAAAGGCTTTAGCATCACGGACGCGGTATCCAGGAAGTTCAGCCATTTTGGGTATTTATTTATTTATTTATTTATTATATTCTTTATTGTACACCATGCATGATATATAACTAAAGAAACTTAAAAACTAAAGCAAATACAATGGGCGGCCTTATCGCTTTCCGCGATCTCTTCCAGGCAACCTAGAATGGAGAGTAATTGCCTGGACAAGATATGGGGCTGTCATTGGTGTGACAATACCAATATTCAATATAATACAACAGATACACATATACATACATATGCTGTATAATATATACACAAATACAATATATATACACATATAAAGTAAAAATAAATGACGACCAACGATAGTCACAGTGACAGGTAGTGTTCCTTTACCAGCCTTTTAAACGCAGGCAACGATTGAGCGCGTTTTATTGGGTCAGGCAATGCATTCCACAGACGAGCAGCTTGGACAGCAAAGGATTTATCCAAGAAAGTCGTGGAATGCATCGGCATTTTAAGTCGTAAGTTATCTGATGACCTGACATTTCATGTGGGAATCACAAAGAAACGGAAAACGATTTTTGAGGTAAAGAGGGGTGAAAGGGGAAAAGAGTATATTATACAAAAGGAAAAGAATGTGGGCATTCCGGCGAAGGCGAATTGGCAACCACTTGAGCTTCATACGGAATTCGGAAACATGGTCATACTTTCGCAAACCGAATATGAACCTTATACAAAAATTTTGAAGCCGCTCAAGTTTATCGAGTTGTTCTTGAGTAAGGTCAAGATAGCTGGCAGCAGCATAATCAAGGGTGGGCAGAAGAAGCGACAATCGCTTCTTGGTGGCAGTCGGAAGAAAATTACGCAGTCTCCTCAATGATGCAGCAGATGCAAATAGCTTGCGGCTAACTTCCTGCAGTTGGGCAGTCCAAGAGAAAGTCTTGTCAATGAATATCCCCAAGTCTTTAACTTTTTCAGAGAAGGGAATAACAGAGTTATCGAAAAAAACTTGGGGAAGACTCGTCCAGTCAATCCTTGAAACCATCCTAGGACTGCCAACTACAACGACCTGAGTCTTTATAGGGTTGACCATGAGTCCAAATCTTTTGCTCCAGTCGCATATGCGGGCCAGATCACGATTTATGGTGACGATTGCCTCAGAAAGATTTCCAAGCGGAGCTTGCGAGTAAATTTGTAAATCGTCTGCATAAAGATGGTAGGAAGAACTTAGATCATGGGAGATTGAGTTTATAAAAACTTTGAAAAGTAAAGGGGATAATACGCCACCCTGTGGTACTCCGGCTGAGGTACTACACCAGGAAGACAAGGTCTCACTGATGCAAATACGTTGCCGGCGACCGAACAGGTAACAACGAAACCAGTCAATCACCGATGGAGATATATTAAGAGAGCATAAAATGCCAAGCAAAACATCAAAATCAACAGTATTAAAAGCATTACTGAAATCGAGCAATGCCAAGACCGTCAGATTACTGTTTTCCATGGCTGACCTAATATCATCCGTAATATTGAGAAGGGCTGTGGTGGTGCTATGACCAGGACGGAAGCCGGATTGAAAGGGGTTGAGAAGATTATTTTTGGATAGGAAAGTACTAATTTGGTTATGGACTAATCGTTCTAGAACTTTGGACAGGAAAGGTAAGACGGATATTGGACGGTATTCAGAGAAGGATGTGGGGTTGGACTTTTTTGGTAAAGGAATAATTTGAGCATCTTTCCATGAACATGGAAAGACACTGCTTGATATAGAAAAGTTGAGGATGTGGCAAATGACGGGAAGGATTACGTCTAGCACTGGGATCAACATTTTACGGCTGATACAGTCACTTCCTACTGCATTAGAAGTAATCGCTAGTATGCTCTTCTTAACATCACAAGCGGAAAATTGGCTAAAAACAAATGGAGAATAACTGGGAGTCGGAAGAGATGAAAGATAATTCAATGTATTCAATTTCAATGTCCTATCGAAATTGGAAGAAGTTGTGAAATGATTATTCATTGCATCGAAATCTAAATCTTTAGGGATTGACTCTTGTCGAGTTTTGCCGACCCCCAATGATCTTAGAAAATTCCAGACTTTGGATGCGTCCCCATTTTGGACGGAGTTATGAATGTGTTGGCGATTAGAATTCCTACACACCTTATTACAGTGATTGCGAATTGAAGCATATCTGTCCCTATTAGCATCTGTAGGCCGACGCTTAAATTTAGACTTCGCCGCCACTTTTTTGTTCATCAACTTTTTAATCTCATCTGTCAACCACGGCGCCGGCAAATGTCTAACTTTAACAGCTCGAACAGGTGCGTGGCGATCATAAAGCTCGACAAGTTTAGCTGTAAATATTATCAACTTTCTCGTCGACAGACGCAGAGGCCAACAGAGGAGACCAATTTATATTGCTGGCATCCTCGCAGAGACTGTCAACGTTCATACCACCAAAATTGCGTTGCATGAGAGTTTTGGCCTTAGCCCTAGGCGGGCGAATTTTGTAAGAAAGAAAAATCAGATCATGATAGGAAAAGGCATTGGCTGAGCATTGACCATGCTTAGCAACGCGATCAGAAGAGGAGACAAAAATCAAGTCAAGCAGCGAAGGAGTAGAGTTTGGGAAATGGTGAGTCGCACTTAGTGGAAGAATGGAAAGATTACTAGAAGCGGAAACATTAGTCAGAGAAGAAGTGCGATGGTCTTTTTTTAGGAGACAAGTATTAAAATCACCCAATATTATACTATGACTGTAAGAAGGGATCAGGATTTCTAAGAGTTTTTCAAACGATGAAAAGAAATTGATACGTAAAGAGGGACAGTAATAGACACCAAGAAGTAATTTCGTATGATGTAGTTCGACTTCAAGGAAAAGGTGTTCACCCGCATTAGATGGCGGTGGCTGCGCTGACACATTGATAACAGAGAAGGGAATATGAGCACGGAGATATATGGCAACACCAACACCAACACCAACCGTCCGGTCGTTTCTTATCAGAATAAAACCGGGAAGAGAGTAACTAATAGAAGGGAGACAAGGTTTAAGCCATGACTCGGAAATAAGAATAGCATGAATATTTTTACAGTCAAAGCATGCCAGCATATCGTGGAAATGAGCCGGAATACTTTGGACGTTGATATGCACCACGTTAAAATTCTCAGGAACATCAGAAAACTGCGCTGTAAGACTTTCTGCAAGAGACGGAACACTGACAAAACTGTCATCGTTGCTTGTAAGAGAGAAAAAACTATTACTGTCACTGTTGTTATCGCAAGACATAAAACAAATAAAATAAAAATATATAAAACCTCTAAAATTATAGTTACTAATACAAAATTTATGGTCAACCTGCCGGTTGCGCTATTAAATAAAAAATAAAAAATAAAAACATTTTTGCAGCCCGGGTAAACATAAAATAAAAAGGAATACATTGAGGGAACAAGAAATTTCAACAAAAGAATTAAAATAAACATTAAAATAATAAATCGCTACCTATAACGAAACGTACTAAATGTTCAGTTTGACATGCGTGATTGACTGACACTGACAGTACTGAGTTACTGACACTGACAACTTAAAAAATTAAATTCATGTCAAAACAATTACATGTAGCTTGCATGTAGCACAAAACAAAATCTAAAGTGTAGGTAATTAAAACAAAACACAATAATTATTACCCGAACCCGGGATAGCTACAGCATCACTAAGTAGATCACTTCTTTAAAGCTGCAGTACGCTTCAACCTTGAGTTCTTCACAGCAATAGTGGTCGCGGTTTTCGGATCGCTCTGCTCGGGTTCACTGAGAATCAGTGGAAGTGGCGCAATCTTGTCCAACTCAGCAAGGGACTCAACTCGTTGCCGCGTATCATTGGGACCAAGGACATAAACACAGCCCGCCTTAGTCCAGCTCTTGGTGACGCCGCATCTTTCCCTCGCAGCCAGGAACACGTCATGTCGCCCCTTAGTAAGGAACTCGGACATGGTGACGCCCGAAGATTTTAATTTGGTTTTAGAAAACCAAATCCTATCTCGGACCGCAAGACTGCCAACCTTGAATAAGATAGGCCTGGTTTTACTGGCCACTGCTCGCCCCATCCTGTGACATCGGCTGATGTCAGCAACAGTGAAATCACTCAGCTGCAACTTATCACGTACTATCTCAGCAATCACCTTGGCAGTGTCCTCCTTCTGCTTTTCATCAATTCCATGCAACAGTAGGATTTTTCTTCGTCCGCGCATCTCAATTTGATCCACAGTTCGCGCTAACAACCCCACCTGTTGCTGAAGACTGTTGAGAGCTTGCGTTATGAACTTACGGAACAATGTGAACTCCGAAGCCAGGCTAGAAGCTGTGATGGGTGATTGAGGAGTCTTCTGTAGCTTTTCTTCAAAGTTGGACATCCTTGTGTGAAACAACTCCTTTAATTCACTCAGAGTGCTTGTAAGTGAATCCATAACAGTGATGTGAAGTGAAAATAACTTGTAGTGGAAATTATGCAAAGATAACGCTACACCAGCAGGTACCAACTATTAGCACTTGAAATATGGCATAAATAGTTGTAAATAATGAATCTTTTATATTATATTGAATTTAAAAATATGAGCAACTTTTTCTTTGTCCAACTGTTACAACTACCCACCTGGGTACTGGATGCTTAGGATTTAGACGGAAACAAGTATTACATTTCCGACAACGAGAACGTATAACCGTTCGGCCACCCAATATCCAAAACCGCTGCCTTATAATGGACATCAATAACCCTGGGCCCGTATGGCAGTACGTATTGTGATAGTGATCGATAATTAGATCGACTACGCGGTCGCGTTTAGGTAAAAGCGCGGGATGCTTGGCTTCATACGGTAAGTCAGATTTAGACAATCTGCCCCCAATACGTAAGATTCCGAAGCTATCAATGAAGACAGATAAACAGCGCAACTTCTTAGCTGGAAGTTCACCTGCTTTAATTAAATTTAAATCGCTCGCAAAATGTAAACTTTGAACTATTCGAACAATGAAATTTTCGGCGGTTTGAATGTTTTCAACAGAACTATGACTATGTAGTCTGTTTGTAAATTTAAGAATGTACATAAATACACGTAACAGTTTATTCCATGAGCAAACACGGTCAGCTATAGTATTTAAAATACGCGGTTCAGTATTCGAAGTTTCTACAAGAAAAACCTTTGATTTAAACTCCGGCAATGTTTCACATTGAGCAGGAGAGAACTTTAAAGGCCACTCGCTCATGGGCTGATGGAGCCATGTGGGGCCGTTCCACCACAACGAGTGTCTTATTAAATCCGACGGCAGCATGCCGCGAGACAGACAATCGCTAGGATTCTCTTTCCCGGACACGTGACGGAAACAAGCGGCAGGTAAGTTTTCCTGTATTTGAGCAATGCAGTTGCTGACAAAAATAGACCATCTATGGGGAGATGAGTGGATCCACGAGAGAGCTATGGTGGAGTCCGAGAAAGCGTGAACACCTGCAATGGGTACACGAGCGGAAAGTTTTTCCTTGACTACGCGAACAAGTTTAGATAGAAGTAAAGCGGCGACAAGTTCTAATCGAGCTAGCGTTGTTATTTTTGCGGGGGAGACTTTGGACTTTGCACATAAGAGTCGGACAGTGATATCACCTGTAGGGTTGGTAATGTGTAAATAAATACAACAGCCATAACCAGTAAAGCTGGCGTCGCAAAAGGCTACGATGTTCACTACAGCTTCTCTAAAGACGCCAATGTGGCGAGGAACCTTTAGAGAAGAGAGTGAAGGAAAATCGCGCGTAAAAGCGGCAAACCGATTTGTGATGGATTCCGGAGGAACCTCATCCCATCCTACTTTAGCTAACCAAAGTTCCTTAATTAATACCTTCGCGTACAGCACAACGGGTCCTACAGGGCCCAGTACGTCGAACAAGCGGGCAACTAGCGATAGAATCGCGCGCTTCGTGCATTTATCATCCACGGCGATTGTTGTCAAAGAAAAATAATCATCAGCGGGTTCCCAGGTTAATCCAAGGATTTTGAAATTATGGACATCATTATCCATGCCAGAAAAATTAACTGGTAAGCGGTGAGACTCTGGGAGAATCTCTAATAAAGCGGGTGAATTGGTAGCCCATTTGACTAAGTCAAAGGAACCTACCTTCATTAAATCAATTAAATCGCGGGATAGACGCATTGCTGTCTGTTCGTCCGAAACAGAGTAGACGTAGTCGTCCATGTAAAACTGAGTTTCTACCAATTTAGAAGCCTCAGGAAAGCGGTCGCTTTGCTCACACGCCAAGTTACGCAGTGTGCGCATCGCTAAATAAGGGCTAGGCTTTAGTCCGAAGGGAACGCGGTTAAAATGAAAGGTGCGAATAGGCTCACCTTTGCTAAAACGATACAAGATTCGTAAATATTTGCGGTGGTGCTCTTTTACACCGATACGTTAGAACATTTGTTTTATATCCGCTGTCATCGCGACAGGGAATGTACGAAAATCAAGTAATAACAAAAACAAGTCTGCTTGCAAATTAGGTCCGACATGCAAAATGTCATTGAGCGACAACCCCGAGTGAGTTTTGGCGCTAGCGTCCAAAACCACTCGAATGCTGTCCTTGTCCGGTCTAATGACGGCATGATGCGGTATATAATAACCCTCCTCTGTCAATTCAGAGTCGGGCACTTCCGCTAAATACCCCTGAGTTATATAATCCGCGATAGTTTTATTATAATTCTCGCGTAGGGTCGGCATTAACGTAAACTTACGCTCGGGCGCAAGTAAGCGCCGATGGGCGTAACCGCGCGAGCTACCTAGCTCGCTGGGTGAGCGCGCAAAAGGTAGATCGACAAAATATCTGCCGTCTTCAAATAAGACTGAAGAATTAAAATTATTTTCACACTCTAATTCGTCCGGACTAATAAAACGTTGAGATGGAATTTCCTCTAGCTCAAAAAACTTATGTAAATTTGACTCGACTTCAATGTCGGCCTGCGCGGTAAACGAAGATGCAATGTGTGTCACATCACTACTACAACAATCAGTATCACCCATAAGTACATAACCGAAGCTAGTCAGTACAGCAGGGGGTGCGCGGGTGCCTGAGTCGACCCTGTCTCCCAGGTAAATAAAGGGGAACAATTGTGCTCCAAGCACAAGATCTACTCCGCTCGGAACATTCCAGAGCGAGTCGGCGAGCGGTAAGCTATTTAAGTATGACATGTTATCATTGTTATGTAATCTAATTAATTTCGCGGGAAGTCTATCTGTAATACAATCAACAACTAACGCTTGTATCGAAAACTTCGTATGAGGATCAAACCGAGATTCTATGTTGAGATGAATAAAACCGTGTATTGGTTTCGATGACATTCCAACACCTTGTAAAAATGAATTGCGTAATTTAATTATGGGTAAGTTCAAACGTTTACAACAGTCCACAGTAATTAAATTATTTTGCGATCCGTTATCTAGTAGGCACCGAACCACCTCCTTATCTCTGATGTCGCTATAGTATGCATATAACTGCGCGGTCGCTAGCAAAATGGTTGACCCAGTTTTAACAGCTGTAGTGAGCGAAACAGATGTATCCTTAGTAGGCACTTGCGGCTCGGGCGATAATGACTCATGTTTTTCTCGGAAATGTAAGAGAGAATGATGGGACTTTTTACAAATTTTACAAACGTTACGTGACTTACATTTAAACAAAGAATGGGATAGACTTAAACAGTTTATACAGCCACGTTTAGCTTTAATAAATTCAAAACGTGCAAGCGGTGTACTAATATTTTTAAACTGCGGGCAATCGAACAGCTGATGTTGTACGTCATCCTTATCGCATAGCATACATTTGCTATTTGAAACCAGTTCATTACGCGACACGAATGAGTTAGCGGTGTTATTTTTTGTTTGATGATTAACTGAACTAGACTTAGCGCGCGGTTCCGTCTGTAAATTATTACCGTATGAGCGTTGTAGTACCTTAACATATTCTTGCATGAATGTTATAAACTCCGCATAGGAAGGTAATTCTTTTTCACTCACACGTGATTCAAACTGTAAGACAGTTTGCGCGTCAACCTTTCTTAAACCACAGTGTAATAAAACAAAATCCAGTAAGTCTGGAATGTCTAACTGCTTCAAGGCTGCGACGGACGCTGAATATCGTTCCACAAAAGTATTGAGGCTCGCGGCATTTCCGGCGCATTGTTTAATGTCCAGTATATTATTGAGATAATGAATCCCTAAACTACGCTTATCTTGATACCTTTTAACGAGACTGTTCCACATAACGTTGTATGTATCACCTGTAGGAACAATGCCTGCTGTCAGTTTTAAGGCATCATGAGTCAATTTACTGATCAAGTACTGGACACGCTGCGAGTCAACCAGATCGGTATTTAAATGAACATTGCTTCGAAACATTTCATAAAATATGGGCCAATTTTCCGCTTTACCATCAAACGATGGCAAATCTATGGGCGGTAATTTTATCCGAGTACCCACTTTGTGTTCCGATGTTTCGTTTTTCGAAAGTATGAGATTACGTTTATATTTAATATTAGAATATAAGTCTTCAATAGAATATAGACTCGAATAGTCTGGTGCGGTTTGGTCAATCTCGAATTGCAATTCATTCATTTGTTCTACTATTTCCTCAAATTTGTTGTATTGCTCAGTAATTGTTTCTGACTGCGCTAAGAATGTCTCATTTGAAGTGAATCAAAGTTCGAGATGTTTCTGGAATCATTATATATGCGATTAACTCGCTCGAAAATCATTTGTTTTTTAGCGGTAAGCTGAGCCAATTTAGCTTCTTGCTTGCGGGACGCCATTTTGGGGCACTAATAAAGTTATGTGCCTACCTACTGTAATGACTTGTACTTAATTTGTACTGAATTTTACTGATGCCTATCCAGGCTCGAAAGGACCATCTAATGGAGTTGCCCAGGCGTGTAAATAGCCGTGGTTCTCTGCAGGATGCAGGACATTAATTACGGCCAAACACTTGGATTGAATGCTGGCCCAAAATTGCCTATATTTGTCTGTATAACTTCAAGTTAGGAGTGGTTGGCAGTAGACGGCGCATGTGGCCTTACTCTAAGCTATCAAGAACAAGCGTTACCTGACTTTCCTTGGCTGCCACGCTGGAACCCGTCGACTTGACGAGTGGCCACTCGATTCTCTTCACACCAACACTCCTGGCTGTTCACTGGTTGCACGGACGCGGTAAATATGGGTTATTTATTATTCCCGGAGAATCCCCAACGTTTACGGGATATTACTCGAGATTTTAGTGTATTTGCGGGGACGATATTAATAAGACATTAATTTAGTCTGCGGTGAGATGCGCTCTGCCTCGCGGCGATAGGCACACTGAAGTGACGTCGATTGCTGCTTTCTCACACACACTTTTACACACTTGCCTCACATGCAAAAAGCAAGACACACACGTCGCGATACCACCCCATCCAACTTGCAGAGTGGCGGCAACTCGCCACACCTTACATGTTAACATGGAACGTGGAATTTAAACATACTCGTAATTGGAGAAAACCAAAACGTCATCTAGGTACACGTTTTTTTTGTTTTTTTTTCAGTTTATCAAAAAGAAAAAATTTATATGGGACCACCTCGGGAGTATAGGCTTTCGGATAAAAAAAGAGTTTTGAAAATCGCTCCACAACTGACGGAGAAATCGGCGGAAATACATAAAAAAAGAGGCGGAAGAACATAGAACCTCCTCCTTTTTCGAAAGTCAGTTAATAAAGTTTGTATTTTATTTCTTCGATATTTGACACCGACTTCCGAAATTAAAGTTATTTTGAAATTTTTAGTGTATTTTTTTTGGAAGTCGGTTGTTTTTTTTGTAAAAAAGTTTTTTATTTTTCGCTTTTTAGTTGCTATACCCCAGAACTAAAAACCCCAGTAACATGGAACGTGGCATTTAAACATTTGGAAAACACAAAAACGGCGGCGCCCCGCCGTGTCCTCGTGGATGCGATAGCCGGCTGCGACCTCTCGCGCCCTGCCCTGGTTCAGGCCATGGTACGGGGCAAGAGGGAATGGGAAGCTGTCTCCTCCTTCTGCGAAGCAGTAATAATCGCGAAGACGGAGGCGGCATGGGTGAGGGAGACTCAACAACAGAGTCGCCCTTACGCCCTCAGCAGCAGGAGACGCCTGGGGCTTCCGGCGACGCGAGACGATCTCCGGCCACCGTAGACCCGGGCCTGCGGACGGCAAGTAATGGGTAGCTCGCCGTCCGATCAGCACCAGGCCCGAGAGTCGACAGCGCGTAGTGTTCCACGCGCGCCTCAAAGAGTTGTCAGCATTTATGACGGGACCCGTCATGGCCGATGCCTGCCCAGGGGTTGAGGATAAATTAGAAACAGAGTTACCTCAACCCTGGGCATTCAGGGCAGGGAAGGAACAGGGGTGGGGTTTAGTCAGTAAGAGTCTGACACGCGGGAGAAGTCATTGGATGATTTACCACCCCACAAAAAACTAAATTAGGCATGTCAAAGACTGCAAAGTGCTGCCAGGAGAAGACTTGGTCTCACAGCACAGGCTCCTGGTTATGGTATTAGCAATAAAAACACAGTAAAAAGCAAAGACCGTTCTCCTCCTAAAATAAAATGGCATAATATGCTAGAGAAGAATGATTGTGCGAAGGAATTTAGAGAGCGAGTAGTAGACAAAATGATAGAAATGGGAGACATGAATGATCGAAGTGTAAATCAAAGCTGGAATGAGATAGCTGGGTGTATAGGGATGCAGCGAAGGATATTTTGGGAGAGGCAAAAGGAAGGGCCACAATAGAGAGGGATACATGGTGGTGGTCTACAGAAATACAGGAAGTTTTGAAGGAGAAAAATAAGAAATTCAAGGAATGGCAGAGTGTAGAACTGGAAAGCGTTACTTTGAAAGCTGAAAAAAGAGCGAGTATGATGCGTTAAAGAAAAAAGCTAAGAAAGCCGTGGCAATAGCGACAGCACCGATATCTGTACCGGCTTGCTAGAGTCAGAAAGAGGAAGGCGAAGGATGTTAGTTGGATAAGATGTGTAAGGGATGAAGCTGGAATGCTTCAATAAGAGGATGAAATAATTATGGATAGATGGAAGGGCTATTTTGAAAGACTGATGAATGAGGAAAATATCTGGAGTGGTGTTGTAGAGAATAAACCAATGAATGAGGGTTTAGTGAGAATGGTCAGTGTGGATGAAGTGAGAATAGCAGTGACTGGAATGAAGAATGGTAAGGCAATTAGTCCAGACGGAATACCAATTGAAGTGTGGAAATCATTACGGGTAGATGGATGGACGTGGTTAGCTTTGTTCTTCAAAAAGTTGTTGCTGGAAGAAGCCATACCTGATGAATGGTGCAACAGTTCGTTTGTGCCCATCTTCAATAACAAATGTGATGTGCTGGAGTGCAGCCACTATAAAGAAATAAAGCTAATGTCACATAGTATGAAAGCATGGAAAAAAGTTATTGAAAAGCGGCTGAGAAAAGAGAGTGAAATCTCACAAAACCAACGTCGGGGTACAACGGATGCCATATTTGCTATCCGCCAACTGTGCGAAAAATACTGAGCTGTGCATAAAAACTTGCACATGGTGTTTGTTGATCTCGAAAAGGCCTATGACCGGGTGCCTCGAGAGGTTTTGTGGTGGGCCCTTAAGGAGAAAGGTGTGCCTGGGAAGTAAGTGCAGTTGATCCGAGCGATTTACCGTCGATGCAGTACCCAAGTCCGGTCTGCAGTGGGCACCACTGACAGCTTCAGTGTAGCAGTCGGTTTGCACCAGGGGTCGGCCCTCAGCCCTTACCTCTTTCTGATGATAATGGACGCTCTGACGTCGGACATCCAGGAAGAGGTTCCCTGGTGTATGCTGTTTGCTGATGACATTATTCTGGTTGCCGAAAGCGACTTAGAGATCCAGAGCAGATTGGAGACGTGGTGGCAAAGACTGGAGAGTGTTGGCCTGAAATTGAGCAGAAACAAAACAGAATATCTATTCTGCGATTTTGGCGGTCTCTCCAGTCCTATGCCTGTAGCTCTCAACGGAACGCCTATACTGATCTGCTCCGACTTTCGGTACCTCGGGTCAATCAGGGGGATGGCGATATAGACCGAGACGTAACGCACAGGATCAACTCAGGATGGATGAAATGGCGACAGGTCACTGTAACAACTTGCGACCGACGGATGCCCCTTAAGTTAAAGAGGAATATCTATGATCTATCTCGTCGCTCAAGGTTCATTGGAAGACCAGCGGCAGACAGTATCTGTCTGGCAACATTGCTGAAATGGACCTTTTTGGCGCAGCCGTGAGGAACACGCTATTCTATTTTTGCTTTTGGATTGTCACTTTTTTGTAATTGTTACTTTTGTTTATGATTTTCACTTTTTTAGTTTTAGTTCATTTACGTGAACCTTACTGTAGCTAAGTAAATATTTTTCTTTCTTTCTTTATAAGTCCGTGATTAGACCTGTTGTACTGTATGGATCAGAATGTTGAGCTGTGAAAAAGACGGATGAAAAAAGATTGCATGTGGCAGAGATGAGAATGTTGAGATGGATGTGTGGAGTGACGAGATTGGATAAAGTGAGAAAGGAGTACATTAGAGGTAGTTTAAAAGTGGCGCCAGTCACAGAAAAGTTGAAAGGGAACCGCTTGCTTATCTTGGTATAGTCCTGAGAACAGAAGGGATGAAACACATGTAACTAAAAGAGGTAAAAGGATGGAGAGGGAGGCCAAAGAAAAGATGGATGGATTGTGTGAGCAGTGATATGAAAGAAAAGGGAGTTAGTGATAGCGTGACAGCTGACAGGACAGAATGGAAGCAAAATACGTGTTGTGCCAACCCCAAGTAACATGGGATTAGGGCATGAAGATGATGAGAACCGATGACAAAAAAACGAAGAAACAAAACCAGAAACACCGACTTCCAAAATTAAAGTTATTTTGCACTTTTTTGATTTTATTTGGAAGTCGTTTCTATTTTTTGTAAAAAAGTTTTGTTCTCCAGTTGATTGGGTTTCATACTTATTTACCTACTCAGCAAGATATAAGCAACCTCGGAGGTTATTATATAAAATTAATGGGAAACTTTTTATAAGCCGAGGCGACTCGAGTAACGACTAGATAAACAATTCATACAACCGTATCTTAACATCACTTATTTGCTTGTTTTTACTCGTTTGGTATTTATTTTTGAAAGGCAGGAGTTGGTTTTGTGTTCCACGCGCACCTCAAAGAGATGTCAGCAGTGTACCTGACGGAGCCCGTTAGGACCACTCCTGCCTAGAGTCACGGTTAAATTCGGAAGGGAGTTACCGCCCAAGAGAGGCACAGGCAATTGAAGGAACAAGGGTAGGTTTTAGTCAGTAAAAGTATGGCACGCCCCCGCTCTACCCAGAGCGGGAGAAGTCAATAGCAGATTCCCAACCATCCAAAAAAAAAATAGGAGTCAGGTTTCATAGGAATGCTCCTACAGGTTTGCGTGTATAACGACAGAAGACCGAGGAAAGTAAAAAAAAAATGGTCTCTTTTTTCTTGCCTAGTGACAAAAAAGGACTTGCCTAAAAGTAGCATGGTCAGGTCCTGAAGTCTTATTATTTGCTGAAATTCACTACATTATAAAACAAAGTCCCCCGCCGCGTCTGTCTGTTCGGGATAAACTCAAAAACTACTGAACATTATTTTCATATGGTTTTCACCAATACAGTGACTCATGAGAAAGGTTTATGTGCATAATTTGAACCCGTGCGAAGCTGCGGCGGGTCGCTAGTTTATTATAAATAGTTCCCATTATGGTTATCAAGTTTTTAGGGTTCCAAGCATCCGAATATACCCGGGCCTGCGGACGGCGAGTAATGGGTAGCTCGCCGTCCGATCAGCACCAGGCCCGAGAGTCGACGGCGCGTAGTGTTCCACGCGCGCCTCAAAGAGTTGTCAGCATTTATGACGGGGCCCGTCATGGCCGATGCCTGCCCGGGGGTTGAGGATAAATTCGAAACCGAGTTACCTCGCCCCCGGGCACTAAGGACAGGAAGGAACAGGGGTGGGTTTTAGTCAGTAAGAGTCTGGCACGCCCTCCCGCTCCAACCAGAGCGGGAGATGTCATTGGATGATTTCTCACAAAAAAAAAAAAAAAAGCATCCGAATATAAAAACGGAACCCTTATAGGATCACTCGTGCGTCTGTCTGTCTGTCACAGCCAATTTATTCCGAATCTACTCTACCGATTGAGTTGAAATTTGGTACACACATGAATATCTGTGGCCCAAACACGAATGTGTAACGTAAATAAATAAATTTGGAATATGGGGGTCACATTGGGGGTGCAAATCAGAAAATAAAAAAATAAAATTTAAACTGTAATTATATGTATATCAAATAAAAGGGCATCTCCGAAACCACTAGGCCCAAAATTTTGAAAAAATACAGAATGTAGTTCTTTACTTATAGATTACAGAAAAACTTATAGGAAGTACCTATATATATGTAGTTTAAACCTGAAAAGACGTTATTTGTACGGAACCCTTTGCGCGCGAGTCCGACTCGCTCTTGGTCGACCTTTTAAAAGAGAGTAGTTCCCGAAAAATATCCATACAAAATGCCCGCTAACCATAAAGCAAACATAAGCTACAACTCCAAGCATTGTTAGAAGACATAAGTCAATACACGGGGCAGCAAGTGCATCGGGTAAGTACTGTGGGCAAGTACTGTCTGCCAGTACTCGCCCGCCGCAACAGACCTAGTGAGACGTGAAATTCGGCACTTTGAATTTACGATGCCTCCACACTCCCCTCCCTCATAGGTACTCTGACCTTTGCTTTATTTTATATTACATGTACTTTAAAATGGAGGACTTTATTAGTTGGAAAAACTGTAAAACATGTCACGTAGAATATTAAGACAGTACATGTAGACAGTTAAGTTCATGGATATTTTGATATTATACACAGGATCTTATTTATCTATTTAGATTAAAAAAAAATGGCTAAATGTGTTGCTAAGCGCAAAACTCGAGTATGGCTGAATCAATTTGAATAAACTTTTTTAAAACTATTCTTTAAAGTGTCAGGAAGTTTTTATGTAGAGATAAAAAACTTTTTCAATAAAAAATACAACCGACTTCTAAAAATTGCAAAATAACTTTAATTTCTGAAGTGGTGTATATATTTTTTTGTGTCTTCGTTATTTGACACCGACTTCCGAAATTAAAGTTATTTTGCAATTTTTAGAAGTCGGTTGCATTTTTTTTTGAAAAAAGTTTTTTTTTCACTTTTTAGGTTTTCTTTTTTTTTATTGTTGTTGTATACCAGAAGTAAAAGTAAATATTTAAGTTATGTCCGAATGGATTACATGGAATTTGAACATTTGTAGACAACCAAAACGTCATCTGTATATACATATTTTTTGTTTATGTTGATTTTTTTTTAAAGTGCTGAATCGATTTCGATAAAATTTATATGGGACCATCTCTGAAGTATGACCTACCAAACAAAAAAAGAATCATCAAAATCGATTCACAAATGGCGGAGATATCGCGTAACATACATACAAAAAAAAGACATACAGACGAATTGAGAACCTCCTCCTTTTGGAAGTCGGTTAAAAAATTGGATTTGCACGGAAAACCGTATTAACCAAATTTTTTTTATTACATTCAAGCCTTCGGATAGTCTAGAATAGAGTGGAACCAATACCGCGAAAAAAAAACCGGCCAAGTGCGTGTCGGACTTCGCACATCTATGGTTCCGTACCAAATAAGGGGAATTATCAAAGAAACAATCTGATTTATCAATATATTTGTATGTGTTAGTAAAATATACGTAATCTTTATATACAAAAAAACTTTTTACAAAAAAAATACAACCGACTTCCATAAATAATACTAAAAAATGCAAAATAACTTTAATTTCGGCAGTCGGTGTTTCTAGTTTGGTTTCTTCGTTATTTGACACCGACTTCCGAAATTAAAGTTATTTTGCATTTTTTAGTATTATTTATGGAAGTCGGTTGTATTTTTTTTGTAAAAAGTTTTTTATTTTTCACTTTTTAGTTCTTTTACCCCATTCTAAAACTAAATTAATAGTAAAGTTATGCCCGAATTGATAGCCCCAAACATAGGGAATTTGAACGTAGTTGGTGAAATTAGGGTGTATCAGGGTGAACTGTACAAATCTGTATACCCCTTCAGAGTGCATCAGCGTGATGTAATGTTGTGAAGTGGTGAAAACAATATACAGACATGCGATTGCAGCAATTCTGGAAGGTCTGCTATCATTTATTGAAGAGTTCCATTGTGTATCTCCGAAGTTCTTCATCAGATCTTCACCAAATTAAAATGGGACCAAATGTGAAGCAACAACTTTCAAATAAAAAAAAATCTTCAAAATCGGTTCACGTAGTAAGAAGTTATGAGGTAACACACATAAAAAAAATAAAAAAAAAATAAATAAATACAGTCGAATTGAGAACCTCCTCCTTTTTTTGAAGTCGGTTAAAAACAAAGTCGGGTTAGTACAGTATACAGGGTGTAATGGAAAGGTGTGGTCATATTTTAAGAACTGCATCTGCCCATCGATATGAACAACTTTATTCAAGAAAAAGAGAGGAAATTCTGAAAAAAAAAATTTACCCCCCATACAAATATTGATCAGCTGATTATCACTTTGTATGCAAAGTACAATTTTTTTTTTGAGATTTTTTTATTTTTTCTTAGAGAAAGTTGTTCATTTCCATGGGCAGAACCGGTTCTTAAAATATGACCACACCTTTCCGTTACACACTGTATACAGGGTGTAACGGAAAGGTGTGGTCAAATTTTAAGAACTGCATTTGCCCATCGATATAAACAACTTTCTTCAAGAAAATCCGAAAAAATTCTAAAAAAACTATTTTAGCTCCCATACAAATATTGATCAGCTGATGATAACTTTGTATGAAAAGTCCAATTTTTTTTTTGGGAATTTTCTATTTTTTCTTGGAGAAAGTTGATCATTTCCATGGGCAGCACCGGCTCTTAAAATATGACCACACCTTTCCGTTACACCCTGTACAAGTCAAGAACGGATGGATCGATTTTAATGATCTTTAATTTGTTGGATTTGTCTCCGCTCCGAATAGCAGAATAACTATTAAAACATCGGAAAAATTCAAGAAAAAAAACATAAAGAAAATTAATTTTTACAAACATTTTGTATGGAACGGGTTTTTTTTCATTCTGAGGCGGTTCAAAGTTCCCTGGGTCAGCTAGTAATAAATGTTATCACCAAATTTCAAGTTTTATTGTCAATGGAAAGTTAAAAAATTCTTCGGAACAAAATTTTGTGACAGACAGACAGACAGACGGACACGTGAGTGACAGCAATAGGGCTCCGTTTGGACCCTTCGGGTGCGGAACCCTAAAAAGCTAGTTCATAATATTTAAACACTGGTTCGCAAAATTTTCTACGGAAAATTTGAAGTTGGTATTTGCCTAACAGTATTTAAACTAAGCATATGCAGCCTTATTTATAAAACGAACCATGCTTACTTAAAACATGTACTAATTCGCTAATCAGTACCTATTTGAAGTAAGCATGGTTATGGTTATCATGGTTATTTGAATTTAGAATCCGCTAATTTTAAATTCAATTATTATTATTATTATTATTATTATTATGAGCCTGTGCTGTCCCACTGCAGGGCAAAGGCCTCCCTTCCCTCCTTCCACTTTTCCCGGTCTTCTGCAAATTTTCTTTTTCAAATTCTCCGTAAAATTTTTGAATTAAGAACCTGCTAAGCAGTGTTTATACTAATACATGGTTATTTATTTTTTTATAAATTATAAGGTTGCAGATTGTATTATGAGTCAATGATTGTCCAAAAATAGTTACATGTAATAATATGTTCAGTCAGCAAATGTCCCATTGCAGAGCAAAGGTCACTTCTCGTAGAGAAAATCTTTTCTACCATACATCAGCGATGTCCAAGATAAACTAGCACATGCAGTTGCACACAATAAATAAAATTGATACCGCAACGCAACCCTACGCCATATCGTATTTGTACAAAATACAGTAGCATTTTCATATCTTCATACTTGCCTATTGATATTGTGGTCAAAATATATTGAAATAATTCTCATTTATTTCTACTGCCGTTTCTAAACATCTACAGTTTCACTGTTAAAACATTCTTTCATTGTGTATTCTCCAGAAATCCCCCCAGACTCTTTTGTGTTACGTATTGGTATTACCCACCAAATATGAATTGGGAATCTATACATATAATAAATCTGTAGAAAAGTCATTTTTGTACATTGAAGAAATTGAAACAAAAAATAGCCAGCGTGTGAAAAGATAAGTAACAGAACCCATTTCCATCATTTTTGAAATTTTTGTCTGTTTGTCTGTTTGTCTGTTTGTTTGTGCGCACATCACGTAAAATCTACGAATTCAATGCTGACAATGTTTATATACAAAAATTATACGCAACTTGAGGATTAACTTAGTTTTTGTTTCATCGAAATCGGTTCACTCTATCAAAAGATATGATTAATTTAGTGAGTTCAAGAAGTAAAATATTACGTTACGCAATTAAGTATAGTACTTGCAACGACATCTTAAGACTAAAAATAGAACTAATGTTGATAGTTGAAATCTAAATCCGATAGATGGCGTTGTGCAAATGACGTCATTTTCTGAATCGCGGTGTTAAGATTTTCCGCGCGAGGATGACGTCCACCGTGTTTACTAGGCAAATTGGGTTTCGTTAGGTGTCTTAAAAGTTCTTGCGTGTGTCGTAAAAGTTCTTTGGTTGCTTGGTTTATCGATTTTCTAAATTGGTCGAAAAAAAAGTATTTGCTTATCTTATTGGTTTCGTTTGGTCAACTTTGGTCATTGGTTTGAAGTACGAAGTAAAGATTGTATTTGATTTACTTCGTAGTTTGAATCCAATAGTGCCAATCGTTATACAGTAAGTTATTGTTGCCAATTCGTTGAGTCACGACCACGAACAGACGATACGTTGTCACACTAGACTGTTCGACGCACCGATCTTTTAAGTTTGTAGGCTATTCAGTCATAAGTGTTGTTAGTTTTGTTTATTGCTTTAATTTTCCTTGAAAATGCCTCAAAGAAAAAAAACTAACCTTTCGCTGCGTAGCCGAAATGCGAAAAGGATGAGACTTTGTAGGTCTCAGGAATCGGAAGAAGATCGTGAAGCACGGTTATCTGCTAACCGAGAGCACATCGCTCTTTCACGTGAATCGGAAACGTTCACCGAAAGGGAGTCACGTTTAAGTTCACAAAGAACACGGACCGCGACTTTGCGGTCTCAAGAGAGTATCCAGGAACGCGAAGACCGGCTGTCTGCTGATCGGGAGCGCCACTCTCTCTCACGTGAGTCAGAGACATTCACAGAAAGGGAGTCGCGCTTAAGTTCGCAAAGAACTCGGACCGCGACTTTGCGTTCTCAAGAGAATATCCAGGAACGCGAAGTTCGGCTGTCTGCTGATCGGGAGCGCCAGTCTCTCTCACGCGAGTCAGAGACTTTCACAGAAAGGGAGTCGCGCTTAAGTTCGCAAAGAACTCGGACCGCGACTTTGCGTTCTCAAGAGAATATCCAGGAACGCGAAGTTCGGCTGTCTGCTGATCGGGAGCGCCAGTCTCTCTCACGCGAGTCAGAGACTTTCACAGAAAGGGAGTCGCGCTTAAGTTCGCAAAGAACTCGGACCGCGACTTTGCGTTCTCAAGAGAGTATCGAGGAACGCCAAGCACGTCTGTCATCTGACCGAGAGCGACACGCTCTCTCGCGCGAGTCTGAATCTCTCTCCCAAAGAGAAGAACGATTACAAATAGCTAGACATAACTATGTAGGTGTACAAAGAAACAATGAAAGTTATCTTGCATCTGAAAGGGAAAGAATAGATGAACTAAGACGAGCAGAAACAGCAGAACAACGTCAATCTCGCCTAGAAATAGAACGAGCTCGATACCATATGAATAGAGAAACAAATAGCGGAGCTGATGAGTCCATGGAAAATGACGATGCAAATATTTTATTACCTTGGGACAATAGGGAAAAATCAGGGTTCACATATTCGTCTAGAATTAATTATGCTGGCTTTACTTTCGTGGGTGACATGAGAGAAATTTGTAATTTTTGTCATGCTTTGAAATGGAGGAAAGAGACAGATGGAATGTGCTGCTCAAATGGAAAAATTGTTCTTCCAAATTTCCAAGATCCACCACACTTACTTAAAAGTCTCCTGAATGGCGATCATCCCCAGTCGAACCGTTTTTTGGATAATATTCGTTTATATAACAGTGCTTTCCAAATGACTTCCTTTGGGGCAAAACAAATAACGGAAGGACCGTTCATGCCAACCTTCAAAGTACAAGGTCAAGTTTATCACCTTATTGGATCTTTGCTGCCAGAAAATGAACCCAAATTTCTCCAAATTTATTTTGTATCCGATTACACGCAACAGCTCAATGTTAGAAATCACAATTTTCCCCAGCTCAATGCTGAGCTTTTGGGTCAACTTCAAGAATTGCTGCATCACGTTAACCAGTACGTTCGTGAATTCAAAGCTGCATTGGAGTCAATTCCACAAGGCAGCAATGATTTCAAAATTGTTATAAGTGCCGATAGACGTCCTGTGGGTGAACACCGTGGAAGACACAATGCACCCGTCGCAGATGAAGTTGCAGTTGTTTTAGTCGACCAGGAGTGTGAGAGACGTGATATCGTGTTGCGTACACGCGACGATCGCCTTCAACGCATTTTGGAAACCCACCGAGCTTACGACGCCCTGCAATATCCACTAATTTATTGTCATGGTGAAGATGGGTACAATTTTGGGCTGTACCAAGTGAACCCTACTACGAGAGTCACTAATTATCAAAAAAAAATATCTGCTCAACAATACTATTCCTACCTTTTACAAATAAGGCAAAACAGTTTCGTATATTTGCAACGATTTCGTGGTTTGTTCAGCCAATTTATTGTGGACATGTACGCAAAAATAGAAACTGAACGTTTAGTGTATATTCGCACTAACCAGCGACGGTTACGCGCTGAAGAATACGTGCACTTGCGGGACGCCATGCAATCAGATAATAACGTCGAAAACTTGGGTCGATTGGTTATTTTGCCATCCAGTTTCACAGGCGGTCCGCGGTATATGCACGAACGAACGCAAGATGCTTTTTGTTACGTCCGTAAATACGGCCGGCCGGACCTTTTTATAACATTTACAACAAATCCAAAGTGGACGGAGATTTGCCAGGCACTTCTCACAGGACAGGCGTCATACGACAGACATGACATTATTGCTAGGATTTTTCATTTAAAACTCAAAGTCTTGATTAATCTACTTACAAAGGAGAAAGTTTTCGGTTCAACTCTTTGTTTTATGTATAGCGTCGAGTGGCAAAAGCGTGGTTTACCCCACGCGCACATTCTTCTGTGGCTGGAAGAAAAAATTCGTCCCGATGCTATAGACAGTGTCATAAGTGCAGAATTTCCGGACTATAATGCAGATCCGATTTTGCATGACATAGTAAAAACACATATGGTTCACGGGCCATGTGGCCTCTTAAACAGGGAATCACCGTGCATGAAAGATGGTCAATGCTCAAAAAAATACCCCAGAGCACTGAAAGAACTAACTATGGCTGGGGAAAATGGGTATCCGCAATACCGGCGAAGATCACCGTCACAAGGTGGTTTCACAGCTACTGTCAGATTCCGTGGACAAGAAATAATTCTAAATAATAGTTGGGTGGTACCGTATTCTCCAGTTTTGTCAAACGCTTTTCAAGCACACATTAATGTTGAAATTTGTAATAGCGTCGAATCTATAAAATATATATGTAAATATGTTAATAAAGGTAGTGATCAAGCCATGATAGCACTAAGAAATAACAACCAATTTGATGAAGTGACAAGGTATCAATCTGGCCGATACATAAGCTCTTCGGAGGCAGTTTGGCGCATTTTGAGTTTCCCTATTCATGAAAGGTATCCGCCAGTCATCCATCTTGACGTGCACCTGGAAGGCGGGCAGCGAGTTTACTTTCAGCCAGAAAATGTGGCAGAAAGAATGAACAACCCAAGACAAACCACCTTGCTCGCATTCTTTCGCCTTTGCGAAAGAGACAATTTCGCTAAGTCTCTGTTGTACAATGAAGTGCCACATTATTATACTTATAACAAGCAGCAAGGTGTTTTTAATCGCAGGAGACGTGGAACTGCTGTAGAAGGCGAGTCCGGCATTTTTAAAGAACACGTGATTGGAAGAGTATACACGGTGCACCCAAATAATGCAGAGTGTTATTATTTACGCCTTCTTCTTCACACAGTGCGAGGACCTACTTCTTTTGCTGAGCTCCGCAAAGTGGACGATATAGAATATCCCACATTTCAAGCTGCTTGCCGCGCACGGCATTTATTAGATGGCGATCAGCATTGGGATGATGCTTTAGCCGAAGCATGCGTCAGTGATAGTCCACATCGTTTGCGCCATTTATTTGCCATTTTGTTGACATTTTGTGGCCTATCGGACGCTGGGCAGTTGTGGCAAAAATATAAAGACGCGTTTGCCGAAGATTTTTTGAGACAGCAAAATATAAATAGTGAAACTTCTGACCAAGTACGTGAAAGCTGCCATAATAGGGCTTTGCTGGCTATACAAGATATAGTTACAAGTATAGGAGGGAACCCCCTCAGTCAATACGGCTTGCCGACACCGACAGTTGGTGGGGAACGAATTAATAGGGAGTATACATCTGAAATAAATTACAACCCCGAAGAGTTAGCAGAAATATTGCGAAATGGCTGTTCAAATTTGACGACAGAACAACGTCAAATCTTTGATAGAGTATGCTGTAGTGTAGAACATTCATTAGGAGAAATGCTGTTTTTAGATGCACCTGGTGGAACAGGTAAAACTTTCCTCACTAAAGTTATCTTGGCTCAAATAAGGAGCCAAAACAAAATTGCCCTTGCCGTCGCTTCCTCAGGAATAGCTGCCACTTTATTACCAGGAGGAAAAACTGCACATACAACATTTAAAATACCAATCGACTTGGACCGCACAGAAAACCCTGTTTGCAACGTGTCTCGCAATAGTGATAAAGCAAGGGTTTTACGCGATTGCGCCCTTATCGTTTGGGACGAGTGTACGATGGCAAATCGTAAAGCTGTGGAAGCTGTAGATAGAACGTTGCGAGATATAAGACAAAATGACCGACCGATGGGAGGCTTAACGGTGCTATTCTGTGGAGACTTCAGGCAGACACTCCCTATAATACCCAGAGGAACGAGGGCCGATGAAATAGGTGCCTGTTTAAAGAGCTCTATTTTATGGCGTAGTGTCATATTAACTAATTTGAGCTTTAATATGCGAGCATATTTGGGAGGTGACGCAAACGCGCAGGTTTTCTCAAATTTACTACTTCAAATTGGTAACGGCACATACCCGACTCAAGAAGGAGGTAAAGTAACTTTAGTCGAAAGCCTGTGTTCTTCTGTTGCCTCACAGCAGGAACTCATTTCCTCTGTATACGGAGATCCATCAGAGATCTCGAACCATGACGCTGCTTGGCTATGCCAACGAGCTATTTTGGCACCTCGCAACGACCAAGCAGCAGCAATAAATTCTCAAATATTGGTACATGTTTCTGGAGAAAGTAGGGAATATTTATCTATTAACACGGTTTTAGAAGAAGGAGATGCCACCCACTATCCAGTAGAGTTTTTAGACTCTCTAAATACACCAGGTCTTCCAGCACACAAAATTTATTTAAAAGTCGGAGTACCAATCATTCTACTCAGAAATTTAAGCCCACCAAAAATCGACATGTCCTAGAACCAAAACTTCAAAGACAAGTGACATCTACCAACCTGCCGTAATCCACCACACGGGCCCAATGCCCGTGTGGTGGATTACGGCCCACATCCTTTCACAGAGAGGAGGCCTGTGCCCCAGCAGTGGGGACATTATCAACTCCCTTTAGAGGTTAAACCGTTAAATGGGTAATATTATTTATTATCTGGGCAACACTTAAAAGTACGACACCTGAATGGGTATGAACTAAAGTAAAGAACTATATATTTTATTTCAGAGTCCATTGAAACAAATTTTCGGAACGTCTGAAACCCGACCTACAAGTTCACCTTCTAAAATAACATTTTTACTTTTATTTACCTATTTATAAGCTTATGAAGTAAATTATTGAAACTTCGTAAGTCTAAGGTGTTACTTACGCTATAGTAATTCCAAACATAGAATAATCTAGATTCTGATGAGATGTTTGCGAAAATGGGTAACCTAACAATATTAGATTGTTAAACAAGGGGCTAAAATGACCCATTATAAACGAGGTAGTATTTACTCCCAATCTTTTTTGCTTTAGGCTTTTTTAGTTTAAGAATCTCGTCTTTTTGACCACCACGGACAGAAAAACGAGCTTAATTAAGTTTTCGTAAGTTTTTAAATTAATGATTTACAATGACTGCAACAGATTAAAATTTATTACTTTTCCTTTCTCTTCCATCTGCAAATTTGGGTCTGCCTGGGTAGGGCCTGCGGACGGCGAGTAGTGGGTAGCTCGCCGTCCGATCAGTACCCGGCCCGAGAGTCGACGGTGCGCCTCTCAGAGTTGTCAGCAATCATGACGGGGCCCGTCATCGCCGATGCCCGCCTGCCTGATGGTTGTGGATAAATTCGAAACAGAGTTACCGCGCCTCTGGGCACTCAGGGCACGGAAGGAACAGGGGTGAGTTTTAGTCAGTAAGAGTCTGACACGCCCTCACGCTCCACCCAGAGCGGGAGATGTCATTGGATGATTTCCCACCCCAAAAAAAGAAAAAAAAAGGGTCTCCATTCTCACTATAAGATGGCATCAATTCAATTTGTAATTAGAGAAAAATTCTACAGATATCGTGACTATGCCTTTTTTTAATTTCTTCTTTAGCCGCAATGCAATGCACACATTTTGCCGAAGAGATCGCCGCTTTTAGTTCCTTCCATTTTCAAAAACAGAAACAGGTCGAGTCTTTATTCATGGTTTTTTTTTTGTTGTTTGTTTTTTTTTATTATTATTATTTTCTTTTATTTGTGAGCTTGTTGGTAAAAGACAAAAAATAAAAAATAAAGTTTTTCCCCTAGAGGATCATAAACACAGGTGCCGTCCCAAAATTAAAAACGGTTTAATTAAACGTAAAATAAATTGAAAATCATCCAACAATTTAAATAAGTCTGCCAAAACACTTGTAAACTCAAAACTTGTCATAAACTGTCAAAATATGAAGTCGAAAGCCGACTAATTAAACTATAGCTGTAAGGTCAGCTTATAGCGAGACGCGAAGCGACGTGACTCTGTGTTCACTTTAGCGATATGATAAAGAACATATTATTTACTAGATTCAATAGTAGGTACACATTTGAGTAAGAGAATTAAAACAAAAGTAATACACTGCGGCCTCGCACTGCACTTCAAGGCGCATTGCGACATAACGTGACGCAGAGCAGCGCGACCGTGACGCAGAGCAGCGCGACACATCGCCCGCGAATTCGGATAACAGTCCTGCTGACTGCGTGACTACCAATTTAGATCACCTTCAAATTCGATTTTCTCGAAAACTACTAAGGTAAGTATCAATTTTTTTGTTCGAGTACTAATCAGTACCAATTGAGTAGGTATATATTACCAAATATGGAAGCAATTGGCGATGGTGGTCCGGCATGGTGGTAGTCACGTAGGTACATGTTTCGCGGCACCTCGCTGCACCGCGCGAACTAACTCACGGGCCTGGTGCTGATCGGACGGCGAGCTACCCACTGCTCGCCGTCTGCAGGCCCGGGTCTACGGTGGCCGGAGATTGTCTCTCGACGTCCTACGCCGAGTGCGATGACTTCAGGGCCTGCGGCGGTAGCGGCCGCGGGTGTGAGGGCCACCCCCCCCCCGCCCTCCCCCGCAGGCCCTGAAGTCATCTAAATTTATGCATTTTAAGTGTTTTTTTTTTTTAATTGTCCAGCACCACTTTTCGTTTTTGGGATTTGGTTTAATTTAGAAGGAGAGTCTCTGTTGCAATCCGCTACCGCATTTGACCTGGCAGTAGCCAATACTTGGTCCCACAAGAGAGATGAACACCTAGTCACAAACAAAAGGGTAACCACAAGGCCCAAATTAACTATTTTCTAGTTAGGCGCAACCATATTAAGCACGTCAAAGACTGCAAAGATCTGCCAGGAGAAGACTTGGTCTCAGAGCACAGGCTCCTGGTTATAATACACTTCTGGACACATCTATTGGCCCACCTTAGAGTTTAGGTTTCGATGGCCCCTACCGAAATATGATTGCTAGATTGAACAAAAACTGTTGATGCAGTTTTAAACCTGATACATTTTACCATCTTTTTCGATCGTATTGTTTTAAATTTGAATTCAGAATACCATACGACATGGAGCTACGCCTAACAAGTCGGATATGCGCCTTGTTAAAGGCAATTGATTTTTGAATAAAAAACATGTTTTATCAAATAAAGGTTTAATTTAATAACGCGTGTTGCCTCCATGGGCATCTACCACAGCTCTCATACGATTAGGCATAGAGTTTATCAACCGCTCTATGAAATTTTGAGGGATCATCTCCCATTCCTCTTCTATGGCAGTTTTCAACTCCTGCATCGTCTGGGCAACTGGCTGACGAGCCCTAACACGTCTTTTTAGCTCGTCCCACATGTGCTCAATGGGGTTCATGTCTGGGCTTCTGGCTGGAAAGTCCATAACTGTGATGTTCACATCCCGAAGATATTCCCTGACGATGCCGGCCGCATGGGCTCTTGCATTATCATGCATAAAAAGGAAATTTGGGCCCACATAGTCCGCGTATGGTATCACGTGAGGTTCTAAGCACTCACGAATGTACCTTTCAGCATTTAATGTTGGCAGCCGTGGTCCTGTAACAACCTCAAGTTGAGTTTTGCCGCTCGCGGATATACCGCCCCAGACAGTCCATGAGCCACCGCCATAAGCAACCCTCTCTTCAAAGCAGCATTGTGCGAAACGCTCTCCCTTACGTCGGTAGACCTTCTTCCTTCCATCATTGCCATGTAACACAATTTTAGACTCATCAGAAAAGAGTACACGGCTCCAATCTTGCTGTGTCCAATTTAAATGACTGCGTGCGAAATGAAGGCGCGCTGTTCGGTGGGCTCGCGTTAGTTTGGGCCCATTAGCTGGCTTGTGTGGTACCATATCGCGTTCTTTTAACCTTCTCCGAACAGTTCGAGTGCTCACAGATACTCCGTGGAAGTCGCGAAGTTGGTTTTGTATCTCAATGGAGGTAAGGTGACGATTTCTCAAGCTGGTCGTCACGATGAATCGATCCTGCCTTTCAGTTGTGACCCGAGATCGTGGCCTTCCTTGGCGACGAACAAAGCCCCCAGTCTCTAGGTACCTCCGATAAACATTTCGGACCGCAGATCGACTTAAATTAAGTTGAGCACTCACGTTTCTTTGGCTGTGTCCGGCCTGAATAAGTGCCACAGCTTGGGCGGCGACTTCAGGTGAAGTATCCATAGATTATTGATAGAACCTCACCTTAATGTTAAGAATAAGTAATGTTTGTTGCAAAACCAAAGATATCAATCACTTTTTCAAGAATTAAATCCAAGTAAACCAATAAAACCAAGTTTTCTTAGTATTCGATTGTTTGATATCAACAAACAGGCTCCAAATTGTCTTTATTTCTTTAAATTCTGTGTTCGAAATTCAAAAAAAGACTATTGAATGAAATTGTGAATGTGCCAGGTTCAAAACTGCATAAAAACTTTTTGCTCGACCTAACATAAAATTTTAGCTAGGACCAAACGAAACTGAAAATACAAGGTGGGCCAATAGATGTGTCCAGAAGTGTATTAGCGATAAAAACACAATGTGCAAAGAGCGTCCTCTTCCTAAAATTAAAAGTCATAATTATGTTAGAGAAGAATGATTGTGCGAAGGAATTTAGACAGCGAGTAGTAGACAAAATGATAGAAATGGGAGACATGAGAATGATCGAAAATTAAATCAAAGCTGGAATGAGATAGCTTTTATTTTATTATATTTTGGTAGAGACAAAAGGAAGGGGCACAGTTGAGAGGGATAAATGATGGTGGTCAACAGAAATACAGAAAGTGTTGAAGGAAAAACGAAGAAATTTAAGGAATGGCAAAGAGTAGAACTGGAAAGCGTTAGTTTGAAAGCTGAAAAAAATAGTGACTATAATGCGTTAAAGAAAAAAGCTAAGAAAGCCGTGGCAAGAGCCACAAATGTGCCTTTTACAACTCTTTTCAACTTGTATATGCAGCAATATCCCACTAATAACGTTTTTTACGGAGTCTATTAAGTCGAACTCGTAGCTTAAAAAAAAATCTTTATTGGCTGGCATATTCGCCGCTGTAGTTAACAAATGCCATAAAAATTTCATAGGTGACTCCCATGAAACATAAATTGTGGGTGTTAATACACTCGGGACAACATACTCGAGCTAACGCGAGAGGCTATAAGGAAGATTTGTTACTACTTTAGTGTGATCATGTTTGACAAAGGCTTTCTGTGTTTTTCACGATGTTACACTTGTTGAAGCAAGTTTGTAGGTCTACGTTTGAAAAGTTTAAGTACCTACCTATACATGTTCGGATTATCTCAACGGCTGAAGTAATTTAGATGAAATTTGGCATACGGGTAGTCCATGGTTTTTACACAGGACACTTTATATCCTATTAGTACGTTCCCCTGGGATTTAACTCTTTTATGCGGTAAAAGCTATTGTATCAGGCGTGCAGTGCAGGTTTATGGACCTCATAAAAACTTACCTAAACAGGTAGGTAAGTTTATGATAATTCCACTGGCTTCCTTAATATCTTATTAAATTGAAGAATTATTAAATGAAGATACTCAGCTTGAATCTAATGACACAAATAAAGAGGTACCTATTTAATGGAAGATAAATAAAAATTAGGAACCTTTTTTTTTGAGGGTGGAAATCATCTCTCTCTTCCGCTCTGGGTGTAGCGGGAATGTGTCAGACTCTTACTAAATAAAACCAACCCGGTGACACCACTTTGGTACCTAATAGGTAGGTACTGTAGAGCCTGCAGGGGCGTTCCTGTAGCTGTGGGGAGCTGTCTCACTCACTGGCTGCGAGGGTGTCAGTGTATAGAGTGACTTGATTAGTGTGTGTGTACGGACAGAAACGCGGTGGGCTAGCAAAACTTTATTATGAATACAAAGTTATAGATATGCCCTCTTCGAAGGGCGAGCTAGAACCAAGGAACCAACTTTAAACAATCGCTACATCCTATTAATTTATTCTAATCTTAATATTCGAATCACTCTTCAAATATTATCAACTGCCAGCTATATAGCCCAGCTAGCCCGGTGGTCACACGCCGTCTATAGGGTGTGTGTACATACGCCACAGTACATATCGAGCATCCAAAAGCAATTGCAACCACTCTATAGAAGTTCAAACATCAAGAATTTCACAAAAGCCCATGTATGAAGAGGATTTTTCAGAACATTTTCCCATAAACACGATAAGGGGAAGATTTCTCAGTATAAGGCGTTTTGTACGACACTCATAATTCTGCCTCGGGAGGGTCTAGTGCATGGTCCATGCATTATTTATTAAAATATATCTTGCCTTGTTGATTTACTTCCAGATTGGCTTGCATTCTGTGCAAGCTCAGTTATTTAGGTAAGCATTTTGCCCTGATGCAACGCAACGCGTAGGTCAAATACATATTATCTAGCTGGGTGTAGGTATTAACAAACGTGCCTACGCATACTCGTATCTTACTCACAAAAGCTATCGAAATTTTAATTTTTGGGATCCTAAAGCGAGGATGCTTTTCAGATTGCCTTCGATTTTTTTTTTAAACTTGTGTTTTTATCGCTAATACACTTCTGGACACATCTATTGGCCCACCTTGTATTTTCAGTTTCGTTTGGTCCTAGCTAAAATTTTATGTTAGGTCGAGCAAAAAGTTTTTATGCAGTTTTGAACCTGGCACATTCACAATTTCATTCAATAGTCTTTTTTTGAATTTCGAACACAGAATTTAAAGAAATAAAGACAATTTGGAGCCTGTTTGTTGATATCAAACAATCGAATACTAAGAAAACTTGGTTTTATTGGTTTACTTGGATTTAATTCTTGAAAAAGTGATTGATATCTTTGGTTTTGCAACAAACATTACTTATTCTTAACATTAAGGTGAGGTTCTATCAATAATCTATAGATACTTCACCTGAAGTCGCCGCCCAAGCTGTGGCACTTATTCAGGCCGGACACAGCCAAAGAAACGTGAGTGCTCAACTTAATTTAAGTCGATCTGCGGTCCGAAATGTTTATCGGAGGTACCTAGAGACTGGGGGCTTTGTTCGTCGCCAAGGAAGGCCACGATCTCGGGTCACAACTGAAAGGCAGGATCGATTCATCGTGACGACCAGCTTGAGAAATCGTCACCTTACCTCCATTGAGATACAAAACCAACTTCGCGACTTCCACGGAGTATCTGTGAGCACTCGAACTGTTCGGAGAAGGTTAAAAGAACGCGATATGGTACCACACAAGCCAGCTAATGGGCCCAAACTAACGCGAGCCCACCGAACAGCGCGCCTTCATTTCGCACGCAGTCATTTAAATTGGACACAGCAAGATTGGAGCCGTGTACTCTTTTCTGATGAGTCTAAAATTGTGTTACATGGCAATGATGGAAGGAAGAAGGTCTACCGACGTAAGGGAGAGCGTTTCGCACAATGCTGCTTTGAAGAGAGGGTTGCTTATGGCGGTGGCTCATGGACTGTCTGGGGCGGTATATCCGCGAGCGGCAAAACTCAACTTGAGGTTGTTACAGGACCACGGCTGCCAACATTAAATGCTGAAAGGTACATTCGTGAGTGCTTAGAACCTCACGTGATACCATACGCGGACTATGTGGGCCCAAATTTCCTTTTTATGCATGATAATGCAAGAGCCCATGCGGCCGGCATCGTCAGGGAATATCTTCGGGATGTGAACATCACAGTTATGGACTTTCCAGCCAGAAGCCCAGACATGAACCCCATTGAGCACATGTGGGACGAGCTAAAAAGACGTGTTAGGGCTCGTCAGCCAGTTGCCCAGACGATGCAGGAGTTGAAAACTGCCATAGAAGAGGAATGGGAGATGATCCCTCAAAATTTCATAGAGCGGTTGATAAACTCTATGCCTAATCGTATGAGAGCTGTGGTAGATGCCCATGGAGGCAACACGCGTTATTAAATTAAACCTTTATTTGATAAAACATGTTTTTTATTCAAAAATCAATTGCCTTTAACAAGGCGCATATCCGACTTGTTAGGCGTAGCTCCATGTCGTATGGTATTCTGAATTCAAATTTAAAACAATACGATCGAAAAAGATGGTAAAATGTATCAGGTTTAAAACTGCATCAACAGTTTTTGTTCAATCTAGCAATCATATTTCGGTAGGGGCCATCGAAACCTAAACTCTAAGGTGGGCCAATAGATGTGTCCAGAAGTGTATTATAACCAGGAGCCTGTGCTCTGAGACCAAGTCTTCTCCTGGCAGATCTTTGCAGTCTTTGACGTGCTTAATATGGTTGCGCCTAACTAGAAAATAGTTAATTTGGGCCTTGTGGTTACCCTTTTGTTTGTGACTAGGTGTTCATCTCTCTTGTGGGACCAAGTATTGGCTACTGCCAGGTCAAATGCGGTAGCGGATTGCAACAGCGACTCTCCTTCTAAATTAAACCAAATCCCAAAAACGAAAAGTGGTGCTGGACAATTAAAAAAAAAAAACACTTAAAATGCATAAATTTAGATGACTTCAGGGCCTGCGGGGGAGGGCGGGGGGGGGGGTGGCCCTCACACCCGCGGCCGCTACCGCCGCAGGCCCTGAAGTCATCGCACTCGGCGTAGGACGTCGAGAGACAATCTCCGGCCACCGTAGACCCGGGCCTGCAGACGGCGAGCAGTGGGTAGCTCGCCGTCCGATCAGCACCAGGCCCGTGAGTTAGTTCGCGCGGTGCAGCGAGGTGCCGCGAAACATGTACCTACGTGACTACCACCATGCCGGACCACCATCGCCAATTGCTTCCATATTTGGTAATATATACCTACTCAATTGGTACTGATTAGTACTCGAACAAAAAAATTGATACTTACCTTAGTAGTTTTCGAGAAAATCGAATTTGAAGGTGATCTAAATTGGTAGTCACGCAGTCAGCAGGACTGTTATCCGAATTCGCGGGCGATGTGTCGCGCTGCTCTGCGTCACGGTCGCGCTGCTCTGCGTCACGTTATGTCGCAATGCGCCTTGAAGTGCAGTGCGAGGCCGCAGTGTATTACTTTTGTTTTAATTCTCTTACTCAAATGTGTACCTACTATTGAATCTAGTAAATAATATGTTCTTTATCATATCGCTAAAGTGAACACAGAGTCACGTCGCTTCGCGTCTCGCTATAAGCTGACCTTACAGCTATAGTTTAATTAATTAGTCGGCTTTCGACTTCATATTTTGACAGTTTATGACAAGTTTTGAGTTTACAAGTGTTTTGGCAGACTTATTTAAATTGTTGGATGATTTTCAATTTATTTTACGTTTAATTAAACCGTTTTTAATTTTGGGACGGCACCTGTGTTTATGATCCTCTAGGGGAAAAACTTTATTTTTTATTTTTTGTCTTTTACCAACAAGCTCACAAATAAAAGAAAATAATTATAAAAAAAAAAACAAACAACAAAAAAAAACCATGAATAAAGACTCGACCTGTTTCTGTTTTTGAAAATGGAAGGAACTAAAAGCGGCGATCTCTTTGGCAAAATGTGTGCATTGCATTGCGGCTAAAGAAGAAATTAAAAAAAGGCATAGTCACGATATCTGTAGAATTTTTCTCTAATTACAAATTGAATTGATGCCATCTTATAGTGAGAATGGAGACCCTTTTTTTTTCTTTTTTTGGGGTGGGAAATCATCCAATGACATCTCCCGCTCTGGGTGGAGCGTGAGGGCGTGTCAGACTCTTACTGACTAAAACTCACCCCTGTTCCTTCCGTGCCCTGAGTGCCCAGAGGCGCGGTAACTCTGTTTCGAATTTATCCACAACCATCAGGCAGGCGGGCATCGGCGATGACGGGCCCCGTCATGATTGCTGACAACTCTGAGAGGCGCACCGTCGACTCTCGGGCCGGGTACTGATCGGACGGCGAGCTACCCACTACTCGCCGTCCGCAGGCCCTACCCAGGCAGACCCAAATTTGCAGATGGAAGAGAAAGGAAAAGTAATAAATTTTAATCTGTTGCAGTCATTGTAAATCATTAATTTAAAAACTTACGAAAACTTAATTAAGCTCGTTTTTCTGTCCGTGGTGGTCAAAAAGACGAGATTCTTAAACTAAAAAAGCCTAAAGCAAAAAAGATTGGGAGTAAATACTACCTCGTTTATAATGGGTCATTTTAGCCCCTTGTTTAACAATCTAATATTGTTAGGTTACCCATTTTCGCAAACATCTCATCAGAATCTAGATTATTCTATGTTTGGAATTACTATAGCGTAAGTAACACCTTAGACTTACGAAGTTTCAATAATTTACTTCATAAGCTTATA
This sequence comes from Polia nebulosa, assembly GCA_951329385.1. NCBI lineage: Eukaryota > Metazoa > Arthropoda > Insecta > Lepidoptera > Noctuidae > Polia > Polia nebulosa. The sequence goes on along the minus strand of OX589588.1, from coordinate 15,635,962 downwards.
AATAGGTAAATAAAAGTAAAAATGTTATTTTAGAAGGTGAACTTGTAGGTCGGGTTTCAGACGTTCCGAAAATTTGTTTCAATGGACTCTGAAATAAAATATATAGTTCTTTACTTTAGTTCATACCCATTCAGGTGTCGTACTTTTAAGTGTTGCCCAGATAATAAATAATATTACCCATTTAACGGTTTAACCTCTAAAGGGAGTTGATAATGTCCCCACTGCTGGGGCACAGGCCTCCTCTCTGTGAAAGGATGTGGGCCGTAATCCACCACACGGGCATTGGGCCCGTGTGGTGGATTACGGCAGGTTGGTAGATGTCACTTGTCTTTAAAGTTTTGGTTCTAGGACATGTCGATTTCCTCATGATGTTTTCCTTCGTCTGAAACCCGACCTACAAGTTCACCTTCTAAAATAACATTTTTACTTTTATTTACCTATTTATAAGCTTATGAAGTAAATTATTGAAACTTCGTAAGTCTAAGGTGTTACTTACGCTATAGTAATTCCAAACATAGAATAATCTAGATTCTGATGAGATGTTTGCGAAAATGGGTAACCTAACAATATTAGATTGTTAAACAAGGGGCTAAAATGACCCATTATAAACGAGATAGTATTTACTCCCAATCTTTTTTGCTTTAGGCTTTTTTAGTTTAAGAATCTCGTCTTTTTGACCACCACGGACAGAAAAACGAGCTTAATTAAGTTTTCGTAAGTTTTTAAATTAATGATTTACAATGACTGCAACAGATTAAAATTTATTACTTTTCCTTTCTCTTCCATCTGCAAATTTGGGTCTGCCTGGGTAGGGCCTGCGGACGGCGAGTAGTGGGTAGCTCGCCGTCCGATCAGTACCCGGCCCGAGAGTCGACGGTGCGCCTCTCAGAGTTGTCAGCAATCATGACGGGGCCCGTCATCGCCGATGCCCGCCTGCCTGATGGTTGTGGATAAATTCGAAACAGAGTTACCGCGCCTCTGGGCACTCAGGGCACGGAAGGAACAGGGGTGAGTTTTAGTCAGTAAGAGTCTGACACGCCCTCACGCTCCACCCAGAGCGGGAGATGTCATTGGATGATTTCCCACCCCAAAAAAAGAAAAAAAAAGGGTCTCCATTCTCACTATAAGATGGCATCAATTCAATTTGTAATTAGAGAAAAATTCTACAGATATCGTGACTATGCCTTTTTTTAATTTCTTCTTTAGCCGCAATGCAATGCACACATTTTGCCGAAGAGATCGCCGCTTTTAGTTCCTTCCATTTTCAAAAACAGAAACAGGTCGAGTCTTTATTCATGGTTTTTTTTTGTTGTTTGTTTTTTTTTATTATTATTATTTTCTTTTATTTGTGAGCTTGTTGGTAAAAGACAAAAAATAAAAAATAAAGTTTTTCCCCTAGAGGATCATAAACACAGGTGCCGTCCCAAAATTAAAAACTGTTTAATTAAACGTAAAATAAATTGAAAATCATCCAACAATTTAAATAAGTCTGCCAAAACACTTGTAAACTCAAAACTTGTCATAAACTGTCAAAATATGAAGTCGAAAGCCGACTAATTAATTAAACTATAGCTGTAAGGTCAGCTTATAGCGAGACGCGAAGCGACGTGACTCTGTGTTCACTTTAGCGATATGATAAAGAACATATTATTTACTAGATTCAATAGTAGGTACACATTTGAGTAAGAGAATTAAAACAAAAGTAATACACTGCGGCCTCGCACTGCACTTCAAGGCGCATTGCGACATAACGTGACGCAGAGCAGCGCGACCGTGACGCAGAGCAGCGCGACACATCGCCCGCGAATTCGGATAACAGTCCTGCTGACTGCGTGACTACCAATTTAGATCACCTTCAAATTCGATTTTCTCGAAAACTACTAAGGTAAGTATCAATTTTTTTGTTCGAGTACTAATCAGTACCAATTGAGTAGGTATATATTACCAAATATGGAAGCAATTGGCGATGGTGGTCCGGCATGGTGGTAGTCACGTAGGTACATGTTTCGCGGCACCTCGCTGCACCGCGCGAACTAACTCACGGGCCTGGTGCTGATCGGACGGCGAGCTACCCACTGCTCGCCGTCTGCAGGCCCGGGTCTACGGTGGCCGGAGATTGTCTCTCGACGTCCTACGCCGAGTGCGATGACTTCAGGGCCTGCGGCGGTAGCGGCCGCGGGTGTGAGGGCCACCCCCCCCCCCCCCCCGCCCTCCCCCGCAGGCCCTGAAGTCATCTTAATTTATGCATTTTAAGTGTTTTTTTTTTTTTAATTGTCCAGCACCACTTTTCGTTTTTGGGATTTGGTTTAATTTAGAAGGAGAGCATTACCATTTCTAGGGTTCCGTAGTCCTAACAAGGACAAGGAACCCTTATAGTTTCGGTCTGTCCATCTGACACATAGCTAAGAGACTTTTTTGGTACCCCTACATGTAAAGTGGGTATATTTTTTTTTCTCGTCTTAGAGCGGTTGCGCACTACGTCCGATACTTATAAGAAAGAAAGAAAGAAAGAAAACGAGTTATACTTATCCGTGAAAAGACGGTCCGGCGTGGTCGTAGAACAATTTGTATGGTAGGTTACGCACTACCGATCCGAGTTCGGTCTGAGTTTTCTATTGATCTGTATTTTGACGGATAAGTATCGGACGTAGTGCGCAACCGCTCTTAGTGAGTTATTTTACTTTTCCAGGTACTTTATCCACACGGAAACTTTGGGACGCAAACAGTGTACCTAATGAACGTGTATGTGTGTATGTGTACTAAATGAATAAATAATAAATATCATAATTTTTTGCTGACTTTTCAGTTCGTTCCTGGATTTCACTGACTTTCCCTGACCACCTTGAGCCTCTGACTTTTCCCGATTTTCCAGAATGTGAACACCCTGCTAGCCTTTTCCCAACTTTGTTGGTGTCGGTTTCCAGTCTAACCGAATGCAGCTATATTCCAGTATTTTACAGACATAGAGCGACTGCCTATTGACCTCCACAACCCGGTAATTGGGTAATATGGTAAGACAGGTGTAAGACCCTGCTGCTGTTGTTACCTGGCTTCTGTCTACCTGTAACGACTGCCAAAGATCTACAATTGACAGGCGCGACCAACAGCTTAACGTGTTTTCCGAGGCACGGAGTAATCTCAGTATGTTTAGATTGTCACCCATCCACACACCGACCTCGGCAAGCGTTGCTTAATCTTAGAGATTGACCCGTGCGGCTGTTATTTTGCAAATGAAGATAAACCTAAACTTTTAATATTAAGTACTACAATTAACTACGGGTTTAAAGGTCGCAGGAAGCCTGCGGTGTTTGGATAATTTATTTAATTTGATTTGATAACTAACTTAACTAGATACATAAAGATTGCAACGGGTGCGCTTGCATCCCGCAAGCACGGGACCGGGTATTAATATCGAGGGGTGAAAGGCTGTCAATGGTGGATCTTTGATAGTCGTTAAGGGTCGTCAGAAGCCCGAAAATCTTACAACCAGTCTTACCAAGGGGTATCGTATTACACAGTAACTGGGTTGTGGAGGTCAGATAGGCAGTCACTCCATGTAAAATACTGGTATTCAGCTGCATCCGGTTAGACTGGAAGCCAACCCCAAGATAGTTGGGAAAAGGTTAGGCAGATTGATTGGATGAAATGCTATTTGTTTGAAGCTACATTTTAGACGATATTGAGTTAGATACATATTCGGATTCAGCGTTTTTTTCTGCTTCGGATGAGCCAAGTTTCGTACAATTGTAAGCACTTTTTTGTCGCTTAAGACAATGCAATTTTAGTACATAATCTCAAAAATGATGTATGATCTGACATCACATTTGCCATATTTTTTTAAAACGTTTTTTTTCCAAATTTTGAATCTATAAAGGAGTGCCAACTCCTATAAAGTTCGTAAAACGTCGCTTCAAAAAAATAGCCTTTCACCCCTCGATATAGTAAACCCACGTGTATAGTTTCTTTATTATATTAAGGGCTGATTTTTCAATAGTCAGATAACTTTTATCTGAGGAATAAAAATTGCGGTTTGACATAATTTCTATACAAAAGCTGTCAAAATGCCATTTTTATTCCTCAGTTAAAAGTTACCTAACTATTGAAAAATCAACCCTTAATTAAGTAAATAAAAATTTTAGGTAAATTTTACCATAAAAGTTTCTTAGAATAATATTCTTAGCAGAGCTGTACTTTCCTGTTGGAGGAACGGACACCACATCTGAGGCGAAAGCCTAAAATTTTCGAGCTCTCTTTACGTCGCTCTTGCGAACTTCTTCTAGATATTTCTGTATGAGGCGAAGATACACCCCCTGAACGTAGTTCTGCCGGCCTCCATAATCATGACGTAACTAAATAAGAAAAAAAACATACCTATAATATTATCGATGGTAGTAAAAATCACATTAAACCATCATTAAACAGACAAATAGCGATAAAACAGGTAATTTAGATAGGGGAATGGATACAAATGAAAATAAATCTCAAACTGGCTATAAATTACCTACGGGGCCCACGGGCAACCCCAGACTAGTATGGTATAGGTAGTTGTATAATCTAATAACTGAAGGATCTAATAACTCAGTTTAGTAACGTTTTGTGAAATGTTTAGTAGGTATTTTAAAAAGAATAGTTATTAAACTTTTTAGGGTTAAAATATCTATGTACCTATCAAGATTAATTTCCTTCAGTGGCTAAAGATTATTCTGAACAGTTGTCATGCCTATCATTCATCCTCATTATTTATTTGGAACATTTCTAAAATCGAATGCAGGTAGTGGTACAGTCGCTCGCATGTCGGTGGTCGGTGGCGAGTAAGTGATAAGACCACGGAATTCCAATAGAAACTAGAGGTCAGCGTTGCACTGGTTTTGTTACCAATATACCTACGAAGCCAATATTTTCGTTTAGGTGCCTTTGTCCCTATTCCCTGAAACTGATGATAGCCAAAATCAGATTTCAGTTGACAAACTGGCAAGACGCAGCAGGATGTTCATTTTCCTATTCATAAAGACAACGTTGTGTGTGAACGACAATACCTGCGGTGATCGCAAGTGAGTTCGAACTTCGGCCACAGATTGTGCATCGGCTAGTTGTGCCAGATTCTGAAAAAAAAATAACGGTTACCGGAAAACTATTCAGAATGCAAGAAACCAAGCAAGAAAAAAAAAGACAAAAAAGCAAGAAGAAGAAAAAAGAAGAAAGGAAATCCATATTTGATTCTAAAAAATATAATTGGACTTACCGTACAAAATTATTATCAGCTGACTAAAATTATTAATATGAGAGGTTATTAGTACATAAAAATTCTTTATTCGGAATGGCCTATTACTTTCTTACTTGGCGGGGGGAGGGGGGTTTGTATGTATGCTTTTGCGGTTGCACAACGACATGCTTGCTTTGCTTGCTTGGTAGTGTAGATACAGGCCTATCTTACCTACTCCTTCAGAGAGGTTAGGATGGCGTGTCCTTGAGGGTGAGCGCTACAGTCGTGTAGATCCTCAAGGCAAGTTCGGTCGGTTACCTTCCCGTGGTGCCACCCCGCAAGAATTAGACTTTTTTTTTTTTGCGGTGTGGAAAATCCTCATGAACCTCCTATCCCAAGTTTCACCGTCACCTCCTACCCCATCCTTTGAGTATCCTACCTATATATCCTAATTCCTCTCCTAGAAGGAGTCCTGGGGGATTGAGCCGATCGGCACTGGTGGTTATGTGTCCGGGAGGCAACACGCCCTGTTTGATGAGTTTGACACCGCCTGGCAGGTGATCAAAAGGAAAGGAAAGGGCAAGATTGCATCTCCACAGGCCCACTGCTCGAAGGCAGGCCCTTCAGGCCAGCCAGCTCCAGCAAACCAGGGCAAAAAGAGAGAAAGGCTGACGCGTAAGGAGCGGCGTCAAGAACGCAGGAGAGGTGGCAAAAGCAAGCCTCCCCCCAAAAAGCAGGTTGCAGCCGCTGGTAAGCTCAGCTTCTCGGCAGGTAAGCGATCGGCTGAGGCAGGCACTAGCCGACCAACGCCAGACCAATCGCAAACTGTTGCAGGAGGTAAGTCGCAAACAGCAACCAAAACGCAGCCACCCGCTTGGAGTGGTCAGGTCATGGCCAAGAGAGCTCTCAACGAGACCATAACACCTCGTGGGGAGTGTAGCGACATCTATGACGCCGCACAATAGCAAGAATTCTACATCGCGCAAGCAGAGTTCTCCGCGCGATTTGAACATATACAACAGCCCGAAATCAACCATCGGGCAGTTGCCCGGACCAGACACAACACCCGTCTGGTCGGAGGATCCTCCCTTTTCAATGGAGGTTGTGGAACTTTACACCCTGTCCCACGTACCTCCAAACTGGTGACCCTCGACCATGAACGTCAGCGCAGCCTTCGTGCAGCTACTTCAGCGTGACGTCATCATCATCGCTTCCTTCAAGCTCTTGAGCAACGAGTCATACAGCCAGCCAGTACCAACGGCTTGTACGGGTATCCTGACCACCAGCATGCAGCGGATGCGCATTCCTGGTCAGCATCCTCAGTCTCTTTCATCACCATCAACCTCATCAGCGATCTTGGCGCAGCGAACAGCACCTTCGGCCGGTCGAAGAACCTCTCCTGGTCGACGCCAGCAGTCAAGCCACTACGTCGCACAGCACCGCTCCGACCCACTGGAGCCTGCAGCATCATCCCGACTCACTGGGACATCATCACCCCGACTCACTGGGGCATCATCCCGACTCACTGGGATAGCAACACCCCGACTCACTGGGGCATCACCGCAGACAGTTCCGACTCACCGTGAACTATGCGGCTCTTCCGGTTCCGACTCACTGGAACCAACCTTCCACTGGCCCGGCAAGCATCACAAGATGTATGGACGACTCATCAAGAACCATCGATCTCCGATCTCCGGAGGGGAGTGATGTAGCGACATCTATGACGCCGCACACGAACTAAAAATAGCAAGAATTCTACATCGCGCAAGCAGAGTTCTCCGCGCGATTTGAACATATACAACAGCCCGAAATCAACCATCGGGCAGTTGCCCGGACCAGACACAACACCCGTCTGGTCGGAGGATCCTCCCTTTTCAATGGAGGTTGTGGGACTTTACACTCTGTTCCGCATACCTCCACAGGGAGCACAAGCGGCCGCAGCTTGATCAATCCAAGCGGGATACCAACCTAAGCTACGCCCAAGCTGCCAACGCACACCTGAGTGTCGCGATAACCTGCGACCACACAGGGGCTATCAGTCAGGCAGTATCGGACCAGGTCATCGCAACTATCCACAAGAAGATCATCAGCGAGGCCTGCTCCGCTATGTGGGACACACCCGGACCGACGTTCAATGCCAAGCCGCGGTATGTCGGAAGAGTCCTCAAGCTGTGGTGCGGAAACGACCACACTTTAGCATGGCTAAAGAAGACGGTCTCTGGTTTGGCTCTTTCGACTGGCACCTCGCTAGTCGTCAAGAGTCCGTCGGAAATCCTGAAGCGGGTGCGTTGTGGCATCGCCATACCAGACGACCACGGAGTGTACGAGGACTCGAGGAACATCGGCCGAGCCCTCTGTTACCAGAACCCCTGGGTCGACGTAAGGAGGTGGGTACTAATACACGCGGACAAGCAAGATGCATGCTGGTTCGTGGTGCTGGGTGTCCCTGAGGACCAGATCCCGACACTTATGGACGCCGAGCGCCGGCTATCCATTGGTCTGGGGTCTGTGTACATCAAGTTCCAGGGTCCCAAGGGTAGGTTCATAGACGTCCCCCGGAATTGGGATCGGGCCACGAACCAAGTAGTGGATGCAGGGGAGACCACTCCCCCTACAAACAACCCGGCAACAACGGTGGCTGACCCCGCTGCAGTGGTGGAGTCGGCTGCCCCTGACGCCGCTGTGGGTGCCGTCCCTCTGTCGGGCGGGGAGCTCGACGACTGTGTGTTGTCCCCGGCTTCCGGCCGGGGGGAGGACGGTTTCTACGAAGGTGACTTGTTTGCCGGGCTGCGACTGGAGGGTGACGAGGAGGATCCCGCCTGCGATGGCGTCCCCTTCGTTGGCCAGTAAAGTCGTACAGGCAAACCTCCACCACAGTCAGACCGCGACGGCTCAACTGCGCAAGTGGCTGGAGGTGCAACATACGGCCATTGCCCTGATCCAGGAGCCGTGGATTAGGGGTGGTCAGATACGAGAACTCTCCAATCTTGGTGCTAAGCTAGCGCTTGGTGCGCAGTCGTGAGGCACACACTTTGTTTGTTATAATGTATTTTTTTTACTTCACTGTTATCTGTGTACCGTGCGTGTTTCGTGTACTGTTACTGAATTTTTATTCTATTCTATTCTAAGCTCCTTGTTACTATGGACCAAGATCACCCTAGATCGTGTATCTATGTCACAGGTAACCTTAAAGCACACCTCTTAAATGACTTCTGTTGCAGAGATGTCTCTGCAGCAAGGCTGACGATGCAGCGCGGTGATGAGGAGATGGTAATTGTTTTCGCCTCAGTGTATATGCCTGAGGCGGAGGAACCTCACGACCTGGTCCGCCTCGTTACTCACTGCGAGAGTTGCGGAGTTGAGGTGATGAAAGGGGCTGACGCAAACGCACATTACCCTTTGTGGGGTATGGATTCGCACAATGCAAGAGGTAAGGCGCTAGTGGACTACTTGTTCACAACTAACTTATCCCTACTAAACACAGGCTCCAAACCGACATTCGTAACCAGACGCAGCCGTACAATCATAGACCTTACTCTAGCAACAGAAGGCGCAGCGGGACTCGCAACTGGATGGCAGGTTTCCAAGGAGGCCTCCAGCTCAGATCATAGGTGGATCTGCTTTGACGTACAGGTCAGTGTACCGCCTAAACCTCCGCGGCGTAATCCGCGCAACACGGACAGAATCATCACCGACTGGCAAGACAATACACAAACACCATCGGATGATGATTGGCTCTACCCACACAGGATGATTACACTGGAAAAAGTCCAATGCGCCATCCAAAGCTTCCAACCTTTTAAGGCACCTGGGCCCGATGGGGTGTTTCCTGCCCTACTGCAGTGGGGTGGGGTCCCATTGGCAGCAAGGCTGGTGCTTATAATGAGAGCGTGCCTGGCCTGTAGATACGTTCCAAAAGGATGGAGGGAAGTGAAAGTAATATTCATTCCTAAACCAGGTAAGAGTGATTATACAAACGCCAAATCCTACCGACCCATAAGTCTAACCTCCTTCTTGTTGAAGACGATGGAAAGACTATGTGAAAGGGAGATGCGAAATGGCGCCTTAAAAGCAGTACCACTACATGGTAACCAACATGCATACAGCTCGGGTAAGTCAACAGAGTCTGCTCTTCACATGGTGGTAAGCCAGATAGAAGAAGCGATTCACCAGAAAGGTTCCTGCCTGGGCACGTTCATAGACATCGAAGGAGCCTTCGACAAGACAAACTTCTCCAGCATTGGTGCCGTCCTCACAAGGCATGGTGTGGAACAGGTATTAATTGACTGGATTACCAACATGCTAAGCAAACGAGTTATTCGCCTTGAGGAAGAACAACAGCTGGCCATGGATGTCGGAATAGTAATATAAATCAAATACAAAGCCGGCGTGGCTACTACCGGCCGATTAGTCGATTAAAAAGAAATCCTTTATTTATGTAAAAATTATGGTCACCTCGCAATATTAGTGGATGTTTGTATGCGAAAATTTAAATGATCAATGTCTTTGAAACTACTCAAAGTTTCTCCGTCACAAATTCAGGTTACCATTTTCGTCCCCGTTACAAAATTTTGAACCCATTTCGAAGGCCGTAGATCATCAGGCAGCGGCGATACATGTGTCCAGCCATCTTGAACTCAGCCTGAGTTCAAGATGGCTGGACATTAAGTTTTTATTTATTTCTCGAAAACCCTTACATGTGACGCCATAAATCAAACGTTATTACTGTCACAAATTGCGTCACTAAATACTAGTAAAGGAACCATATTCGAAAACGCTCCCGTTATTGAGATTCGGAAGTGCCAGCCAAAAGTTTTATACGTAAATTCAAGATGGCTGGACACAGATTTTTGCATTTTTCTAAGACCGCTGTACGTATCACAAAACTTTTAGCTTGCCTGTCACAAATTTATGTGACGCCCGTTGATATGCAAAAAGTGGTCAAAATCACTTCCGTTACCGAGATTGAGAGACCAGCGAAAAGTGGTTTTTCAAGATGGCTGGACACATTTTCGATCGATTATCTTGGATTCTGTAGCGTCACAAATTCTGAAATAAGGGTGTTTAGCCGTCACATAGAGTGCCCTATTGACCTACTTAAATGCGAGCTATTTTGAAGATTTGTCCAGCCATCCTGAGTCACATAAACTTGGAATCAACATTGAAAGTCGTGATCCTGCTGAACGAGCGCGCGTAAGTAATCATCGTTGATTTCTCGGTAAATACAAATGTTTCAGTTTTGATTTTTTTACGAAATAAGTCACATATCTGCCCAGCCTTTTCCCAACTATCTTGGGGTCGGCTGCCAGTGCCAGTCTAATCGGATGCAGCTGAATGAAACCAGTATTTTACATGGAGCGACTGCCTGTCTGACCAATCAATGAATAATAAACAATGAAAATACTGAATCACATTTATGGGTACTAATTATTTGTATACTTAGAATAGCTACAACATGCTCCCTTTTTCGGCGCTCATGATGGTCCTACCGAACGGAGCGTGACTACCGCCCGACCATCTTCAAAAAGTAGATTTTCTCGAAAACCACCAAGGTACCAATTCTGTTGTTAGTTTTTTTTAATATAGTAATTAGTACCAATTGAGTAGGTACTAATTATTTACCAAATATGGAAGCGATTGGCGTTGGTGGTCCGCGGTAGTCACAGACATCTCAAATGCTTAAAAAACCTACCTCAACAAACGTTCGAGTTGCTTTTACATTCTAGTTTATACGTCACTCAAGTTTTACCTAAACAAAAACATCTCTAAATATTTGGAAATTTGGGTTGTTTATCTACCTACAGCTTTTTCTGGGCAAACTGTATGAAAGGATGTCCGGTTAAGATAACAATCTCTACTAAATATTGTCCCCTTATATGCGGACGGGTACGGACTACGGAGCGAAAGCATATTCGTTATAGATCGGTTGGCCCGACTCGGCGCATCCAATTTTGCGTGAACATTATCTCTGTTGTTGCAGCATCCCCGTCTCTCTCAAATTAAAGTCTATCTCTACAAAATACTGCCTAAAACATAAATTAACATTTGACAAGCGAAGTTTAATTACGACGGAGTTTAGATTGATTCGTCGAATTCAAGTTGGGAAGATGTTGAAGTTTTTATAGAATGTTCGTAAAAAAATAATGTTAATCGAAGAAAAGGAGAAAATTTAAATAAATTAATAAAACACAGCATAAAAATCCAATAAGGATTATAATTTATTTAAAAAATGATATATTACACTTTACAATTGACCGAACTCGTGTTAATGTGGCGGGTCACCCATAATATTCGATAATTTAAAATTTCGAGTATCACAGTTCTCTTTTCATGTAATGATGCTATTTTTTCCGATAAAGAACCTCCAAAATAAACTATACTTTGGTACAAGTGTTCACAAAATCGTGTAACACTGACGAACCGTGATGAAAGCGTATTATTATGTAGATATAATGTTATTATGTTAATAACACCATTCATGATGTTAGTAAAACATTTAAAATTCCACTGAATTCAATAATGCTAAAACTTTTTTGGTATATAAATGTCTTCATTAAATTCATCAGGTCCATAAAATGTATGAGCATTTTTGGATACATTATACTATTAATAATATTTAATATCTATATCTGTTAGGTTTATCCAGCCACATTAACAGTAGTAGTAACCGATGCATAAAAGCATCCTACACATACATTCCATTGGTAATATCTATAACATTCTAATAATATGTACAACTTTATTTACAACATTAAAACTCACAATTTTACTGCCACTTTGAATAAGACACATTGTGATAATAAAACCAAATTTTATATTGCTTCATATACATCGCTATGTAGACAGGAAAATCAAAATGACAGGAAAACAGTTAGTTTTGGCCGACACATATTCACGTTCCTTGGTCAACAACGTTGTTACAAATCAGCAAGACATGGCTGTAATGCATGAGTTCACATAAAATGCTTTTGAAAATAAATGAAAATATGAAATGACATTTTTGCTTATGAATGTTAAAATGTTTTTCTATTAATTAGAGGACAATTTCTTACAAGATTCATACAGGTAATAAGGTAATTCTCAGTTTCTTAAAAACGAAATGATTCGCATACAATATACAATAACTATCGCTCGACAATTAGTCACACTGTCGAGCCTGTGAGATCATTAACATCGCATCTCGTGTTATTACTGTACACTGACGACATGACTACTTACCAGGCGGAATCGCAATACAAAACCATCGATGATTTATTTTATGGTAGAGTAACAATAAACATCAGAATATCAACATACACTGGTTGTTACCATTAAATTAAACACAGAAACTAATATCATAACAGCACATGCTTGTGTCCATTGTCTTTAATCTACGTTTCGTGATTCCATCTAACTAAGTTCCCGACTTTGAACAGCAAATGTGGCCAGTCAATAAAATCACATTAAAGTGTCCACAAAACTCTCACTTTTACTAGCTGTGGTTGTTAGTGTTACTGTACATCACTGAGTTGTTTACTCTCTTCATACTAATTGAGGCACTGCTTCCGTTTTTTTCTAGTCCCGCTAAGAAGTCTTCCAAAAGCTTGGCAAGGGCTTTACGCTTAAACCTTAAGGATTCGTTTATAACTTCGCGTATCACTTCTTTTTTAACGTCCACACCACCTTGTAATTGTTTTAAATTTTCGAACAGTTTCGTGTAATCTGTAAACAAAAAAGATAATGTAGCCAATGTAATAGTCGTCGAAATCGCAACGACAAATTGATAGCGGTTTTATTTAGGTTACGTTTGAATTTGGTACACTAACGAAACTGATAACAGTATCATTAACAAAATGACGCATAAACGAAGATATTTGGTTTGTTTAGGAAATACATTTTTTTCTACGCTTATTATTACAGAACTTTGAAACCACACTCTTCCAAGATTTGTTATATTCATGCCTGGGCTTGTGAATGGCTCATCATGGGAATGATGATAGCTTGAACACGTCATAGTATGGTCCATAAACAGTAACAATAAAAAAAACACGTGTTTACCTTTGCCAGGTCGTCGGACAGCACGAAAGACTTCCAAGCGTACATCAAGGTTGTGCTTTTTTATGTCGGCAAGCTCTTTGCGTGACAGCTGAGGCGGCATCGTCAGCTGCGTTAGTTGTTTGTCGTTCTGTAACAGATTTCAATGTTGAATGTGTGATATTCCATCAATATTAGTTTCTTTAAATTATTTATTGAACATCAAAATTTTACATAGTATACACAATGGCTACACAATTCATGTACAAAGACGAGCTCAATTTAACGTTGAGTTTTCTCCCAGTAAACCTTTGACAGAGAGACATCACATTCGAGGGTAATATCCAGTGTATTAGGCGCATCAAGGTATCATTTATATTCATATCTCTGGCAGTTTCTGTACATGTGGGACATTCCCTTAGGAATGTCCCACATGTACAGAAACTGTACATGGATAAATGCATGCATAAATAAATGTGCATGTATAAATTGGGTATAAATAAATGTCTTAACATTTATTTATACCCAATTTATAACCAAAATTTTCCTGCTACCATAGCTTCCGTATCCTTTAACCAACAGGAACTGTGCAATTTTTTGGGATAAATGTATTCAATGGGATACAGCGATTAGTTGAGTTTTCCTAATCGGAATTTCCAGAAAAGCACAGGAATAGTACATTTGTACAGTCAAATAATTTAGCTTCTTTATAATATTGGTTTCAATGTCAACCCACCAACATACTCAGCTGAAAACGAGACCTCTACCTAACTATCAAAATATAAAAATGATTGATTGTAGCATTCTGAATATCAGTATGTTTTTATTATTTAGTTGCATACATAGAAAGATGCTGTGCTATGTATGCAACTTGAGCGAATGCGGCTTCTTGATTGGCTACATATTTGCCGGCTATTCTTTATCATGAACCGGAGTGATACGTGATTATACTCTCATAAATTCATAGAATAACTCGGTAACTTTTTTTAAACTTGACCAACGGTTTGCAAATCGTTATCTTCATCAACGGCCACTTAACCAAACTGGTGTCTAAGAAAGCTGCTCAGAGTGGGCGGGTGCGGTGACGCGTGGCGTGTGCTTTTTTATTCGCCCGCTGACGGGTGTCAAGCTAACACAGCACGGTGGTCCCGCACCGTGCTATGTTATTTCATCCTAGTTACCTTCCGTTTCCTCTTCCTCGAGCGTGCGTTGGAGTTGTTCTCTGCGGCCACGCCCTGCAGGATGGCGTTGATCTGCAGCTCCTGCGAGTCGTGCAGCAGCGCGGGCGCGGGCGGCGCGGGCGGAGCGGGCGGCGCGGGCGGCGGGGAGGGCGAGCGCGGCATCTTGCCCATCGTCGTGTATGCGTCTGAGAACACAGGAACATTTTTCACTCATTATTATTTCAAAAAAGTTCGTTACAGGCCTTGTTACTACGATTTCATAATACGGTACAGGTAAATATAAACGCTTCGTGTCTCTCTCAAGTATCGCCAAAACTACTAGTTCAGTGCTGTTCATCCTTCAGCTGTAAGGTTCCCGTAACTATCCTGATCATCAATCTACCTTTCTGTGGGGCCTTCATACCGAGTATCCAGCTAAGAAGAATTTTCAACGACTCATCACCGAGTGTTGCAAATCCAACGATGAAAACAGGAAAAAGAAAATAATAATACGTGATGTAAAACCTCATCAGTGTTAACAAAAAGTTATAGACTGACCTCCATTGAGGAAGGGTTTAACGACAGGCGGTAAGTTAGGTGGCGCCACGGCGGGCGGAGACGCTGGCGGCGATACAGGACCCACGACTGGACCGCCTGTGTCCATGTTAGGAGGTTCCTGCAATACAACATATTTTTATAATTAAGTTAATTATCGGTTTAGAACATTTCCAGCTAGGCAACAAAGAAACACAATTTGGGCATGAGTTAGTAGTTTAACTAATTACTAAGAAAAAAATTTTTTTCTTTTGGAAAAAATCCTTGTTACTGAAACTCGATACCAAACTGTCTAGTAGCTCAAACTAGGTCAACAATTGCTTTGCATTGAAGAAATGGAAAGTTCATTAGAATTTTAAATGTGGTCACCCAAATGATGTAGTTTTTAGTCACCGAGTGTGTACTCCGATTTCCTAATAACAAACCAAATAAATTGTATCGGAGTATTTGGCAGGATTTTCTCGAGTGAAGTTCAGCGGTTGTTTTAATTATTCGCAAATTGATTCCTATTGAATATTGTGATGTAAAATTGGTGTAGTTTTGTGTTTCAAGTGTCTATGCAACTGGACAATATGTGAAATCATTGAAACAGGCGCGGTCGACTAATTTGCTGCCGAACACTGCAATAACATTAGAATGTGTTACATCTGCATTCTAATGGACAAAAAGTAACAGTATGATAATTTCTTGACACTGGCACAGATAATATAATACTAGCGTAAAGATGCCTCATCCCATACAACGGTACCGCCGTAACTACGGGTTTTCGTCTGGCACAAGTAACTTTAGTTCTTCTTTCGAGCCCATCCTCTACACCTCGCTAGATGGTGTTTGGAATTTACTTAGTCTTACCAATATTTTCTCACACAATGAGGAATTATTTTATAGTATTTTTGTCACTTCATAGAAGTTTCACTGTATCAAAATGTGTAACTATTCAAATTTTAAAGAGGCGAATGGATGAACGCTAAAACTTCAAACAGCGCCATCTATTGGTACAAGAAATATAGATTTCTAAGGATTCGTTTCAATAATCGTCAGAATTTGAATTACAAGCCAATTATTCCACAATTGTATGCTTAGGGCAGTTTACTAAATAAAAAAATACAGATTTTACCTTACTTTTTTTTTCAAAATATTAATATTACAACTTCAATAAGAAATCGATGCATATTACGCCATCTATTGAGATTTATTAGAACTAAATTTTCTTTGTTCGAGATGAGACCCCGTGACACTGGCTAAATGCGCTAACTGTGCGAAGACAAAATTGAAAAAAAGAAAAAACGGGTGTGTACTGAGTGCCGGCAGAAGTTAGAGAATTTTTTGGAATCGTCTTACTAATTTTCGATCACGTCACGTGTCCTGACGCGAGTTTAAAATTTTTTACCCATCCCAAGAAAAGTGCTCAAAAAAATGTTGGCGTCCTACCTCAGGCGGTCTTCCAGACGGCAGGTCCGAGGGCACCGGCGCCAGCGGGGAGGCGGGCCTCCTCGTGGTCACGGGCTGGCGCGGGGCCACGGGCGGCGCGGGGGCGGCGGGCGCGGGCGGCGGCTCGTCGGGGCGTCGCGCGGTCACGTGCGGCGGCAGCGGCCCGGCGCGGCGCTTGGGGGGCGCGGCGCGCGGACTGTCGGCGCCGCGCTTGCCGCCCGCGCCGCCGCCGGCCCCGCGCACCGCGCCCACCGGGTCCATGTCGGCCTCGTCTACCATCATGCGCTGGAAATTTGAAAGATTTCAGTTAGTAAACATTGAAAATAACTGTCACCTGTGTATTCCTGTGCAAGCACCTACAACAAACATTTTACAATATTACTATAACGTGAGTTATTCTTGTAATTTTTTGGGGGGGGATGGGAAATCATCCCATGCCGTATCCCGGAGGGCGTGTCAAACTCTTACTGACTAAAACCCACCCCTGTTCCTTCCCTGCCCTGAGTGCCCAGGGGCGCGGTGACTGTTTCGAATTTATCCACGACCCCTGAGCAGGCATCGGTCATGACGGGCCCCGTCATGTTTTGCTGACAACTCTGAGGCGAGAACACTACGCGCCGTCGACTCTCGGGCCTGGTGCTGATCGGACGGCGAGCTACCCACTACTCGCCGTCCGCAGGCCCGGGTTCGCCGTCCCTAACTTCCCCCCTTCAACATATTCTATTGATATGACTATTAATATAACAAGTATTTTGTTCTAGAACTAATACTTTTATATCAATACAGTCTTAATTGATGTCCCTTTATCGAACCGAATCCAACGGATCAACATAATTTTCACAATGATAATAATATTTCTAAATTCAATGGAAACTTACCAAGCAAGACAATCCAAGCATTTACGTCTTTTTCCTGTAATTAAAAACAAAAACCAACGAACCTTGTCTATCTTGAACGGGTTGCCAAACATATGCTGTCGCACAGGCTGTGACTCGATCTCCCGCAGCTGCGGTGTCATTCGCTTGAGATACTCCTGGTAGTTTCCCATCTGCGCGACCGGCATCGAGTGCACGCTGTCTTCGTCAACCAAGCGAGTGTGCGCCAGTGATGGTTGCAGGAAGTTCGCGCGCATTCGAACCACCTGGAAAGTAATCAATTGTAACTTGATTAATATTTTAAACCAAACTTTTTCTTATTTTCCAATCGATTTGACTTTTTTTTTGGGACAAGCCCGCCACACTATTTCCAAACCACTGTAACTTCTGTAAGCCAGAATCAACAGTGGCGACCACCAGAAAAAACGCCAATGGAGCTCGACGAGTCCCAGAGAAACAATTAAACTGTCTTTGTCAACAAAATTAACCAGAACAGACAGCGGAGGAGTAAGAAAAACATAATTTCCATTTCCCTCCTAATCAAGCGGGAGACAGAACAAAGCTAGGCCATTAGGCACAAAGGGGGTATTTACAACTAGGGTAAGCCCTGTTGCCAAGCACCACTGGTTAAAAACACTAATATTAATGGGTCCTAAAATTGTGAACTGTTAACTTACAATCGATTGGACTGGCCAGTACATAGCCATCTGCATAGTTTAAATCATGGAAAGTGCAAATGGTTGTACATAATGGACAGGAAAAGAGTCAAAGAATATCCATTGAAAGGGCTCCACATTGGCACTGTGTTGAGGATAGGTCAAGGATACCTCTCCATTTGACCAGATTACTTAGAGCGGCCAAACCAATTTAAATCAAGTACCGTTTTCATTTAAATAGATCAAAATATGCTGAGGCAGTACAGTTCAGTATTGAAATAAAGTAGAAAATAAATCTTCTCTCCTCTGTCCACTTTGGTAACCTCGCGGAGTAATGGATGTTGGATATAATACAGAAACTAATACCAAACTCATTGCGCATAGGTGCCATAACAAGTAATTAACGCATTGCACAAAAACTTTCCCCCCATTATTAGACTTTCAACATAAAAGTCGTCTTTTACTCTCAAGGTAAACAATGGCTGCCATACTACCTTATTAGAATACAATGTGATAATGGTGTATTATGTTAAAAAATACACTATGTAAATATAATAGAAATTCGTTTTGAAAACTTGCCAAGAAATTACGATAAAAATTATTTGTTTGTATACAATTTTGATCCATTCTGTACACTCATATGAATACGCGATAAGGTACCGGTATGGTACCACGCCCAGATCCCACACGCGTCGCATTGTTATTTTTTGTAAGTTGTAACTTAGAATTCTGCCAGATGGGAAAATAAAAAAAAAAGTGAATATGTGCAAACAGTTTGTATCCGCTACTGAATGAGGTCACCGCCATATGGTTATGCTAGGGATTGCAGCTCTCGACGTTCTAAGTAAGAATTTAAAAAGTTCTCCTACAATGAACATGAAGTTTATGTGGTCTATCAAAATGTTTTTGCAGAAACACTTTTCCTGTGGTACTTCGTATCAGGTTCACCACACCAGCTCGTTTTAAGGAAATATAAAATGAAAATTTTCAAAAATACCGAAAAGTTCCAAACATGCAGTTGGTGGAATTTATTTTAGTTCTACGACGGAATTGATCAATTTGATGCCACCCATTGTATTTTGAAAATTTTATTTTATTATTTTTTAAATCGTCTCCTTGAATCCTTTATATATACCACACATGACCATGTCACATGGTGTCCGAGAGTATAATTATGTACTGAGTAGTCCTTAGCTATGATGGCTGAAGCTGCCAAAGAAATGCCGAAACACTCCGCTTGGAAAACTGTGTTATAGGCCCCCAGTGGTGTGATTATATGAATGTTGTGGAGAAGGTCGCAGCACCCGGGGCAGTCCACTAAAAATAGTTAAGATTTTATCCATACCTGATCTAGTAAATCTCTCCTTTGTATGTCGAAAGGGTTCCTATACGTGTGAGCTTGCGTCTTATGTCTGCCTCGAGAGAGTCCCACGACAAAACCACCGAACTCGTTCAGTTGATCGCGAAGTGCTGAGAACTTGTCTTGAAGACACGGGTGCGTTGTCAAGTCCTTGCGAAGAGCGGACCGGGGCATAACTCGAACGCTTTCGGCTACCTGAAAGAGCATAAAAAATTGTTGTATTACTTTAATAGCTCTAATCTTTTTTTCGTGTCGACAGTACATCATCTAATCATTCGGGCCCACTTGGCATTCGGGCTTGGGAGGCGTTGTTCAGATCATCAAGGGTGCAGGTGAACGAACATTTAGGTCGCTCAAGCAAATGGGACTTGTCTGATCATAACCACCGAACTTGTAATAATTTACTCAATTACAAAGCTATACTATACAAATGAGTCTTCGAAAGTATATGGTGCGCAAATTCGACGCTATCACAGCGTTGGTGCGGGGTCTACGCGACGTCAGATAACTAAGAAGACACCTAGAGTTAAAAATTTCAAAACATCCCACTTACAAAAACAAGTAAAAAATCCAACAGAGTGCTTGAAAAGTGATTTGTTTGGAACGTTTTTAGTTGTTTTTATGCCCTGGTTTCAGTAGAGAAATTCTCGACACATCACAAATTCAAGTAAAGCAAGTCAAGTGATTGGATGTTCAAAATTCATTAATTCAATCACAGCAGCTAATGACGTTTTTACAATTTGCGACATTGATTCCACAATCATTTTCGGACCAGAATCTGGGTTTAAGAATATTAAAATAACATACCTTTTGCGTGTTATTGCTAGACGATTTGTTGATGACGTCAGCACAGAGTTTCTCAAATTCTACTTTAGCTTGATTTTTCAGTCTTTTCAAATAGTTCAATACGGAGAAGCTGAGCGAATTGTCTTGATTGTCGGGAATCAAAAGCTGTAGAAGTTGTGCGGGCGCTCCCATTTTCGTTAATGCTCTTCGAAGAGGCTGGAATAAGAAATAAAAATATGACTCAACTAGCAACACGCCCCAGGTGCAAATTACATACACAAACCTTCCTCGTTTATCGCTCTTTTTATTAGTGAAACTCTTATCAAAATCCTTTGCGTGGCTAAGAAGAAGTAACCAGGGAAACAGACAGGCAGACAGCGGCCTTTTTTATATCTAAAGATAAGAATGTGAGCAGAAATATTAAGGACTGTCACAATTTGTCACATTGTTGGATTATGATTGGGTGGCACTCGATAAAAATTATTTGTTGTCAATAACATTCATCAATAAGTACTCTTCGATTTTTCTCAATAAGACCCATATACAATCACATATTTTTATTTTAATTAGTTACTGATTAGTCTGATTACTGTCCCCCTGTATTATCACACTAGCTAGGCAAAGACCTCCATGACTTTCAGCTGTTTTGGAAACGTGCTAGAGTCTAGACCATGGTCCACCCAAGGTTGACCCATGATGAGCTAGAGAAAATTATTATTAAGAAAAAAGAAAAATATTTATTGTCTGTCGCGAGCCTTCTGCCTGAGTCAGGACTAAACAAGTTTATTTTCCACTTACCGCAACATAGTAAGCAGGCATTCTCTCCAGATAGTGCTGAAACGCCACCTTCCACTCCTGAGTTGGTTTGCAGCGATGCACTTTGAACAACTCATCCAGTAGAGGCAACAGCATCGGGTAGTTGTAAGGTAATACGAACAAGTTGACGCACGTCAGGTTCGTTGATGCCTTCAAATAGCCAAATGGATGGTTGATTTCAGAGGTCTTACAACCAGTGTTGGCAACGAACACCTGGAAATGGGGAATTAAACAATATTAGTAAACATATTCTGAATGGTTATCAGTTATCACTTATCGTCAATCTGAGCTAATATTTTAATGAGGATCATACACTACAATATTTATGATCAAACGAACTTCAGAAGCGAAGTTCAATCAATTTATTATATGAGTAGCTTCATTCGAAGAAAATATATTATAACCAGGTAGTCCTTTTAATCTACAAGATAACATTCAGACTAAGAGATTTATGAAAATCGATATAAGTATCTGTAACTGACGCGTTAAGTTCAGTTTTAACAAGTACTGATCCAATTGGGAAAATTCGTTCACTAATAAAAACGAACACTCACCGAGTGCTATAGTTTACTTTTAACCCAGGAACATTCACGATTCCTATAGGATAGACCACATCAAGAACTAAAATGCGGGAAAAGTCAAGACGAAGCAAGTAAAACTTATTTCAAAACTAGCTCATAATTACGTTTTATAATAATAATTATGGGCTTCTTAATAGTTTTAAAAACATAATCTGCAGCGACTTTGGCTGATGACTGTACATGCCTATACAAGAACATTGCTCACGCTAATAGATTGCTGCCACGCCCACCAATAATAGCCCAAGATGGTCATTAAAAAGGCGATTATTGAATGCATTGAATGGCAATCGGCATTATAACAATATATTACAGTAATAATATAATTCTAATGTGCATGTAGACAGTACTATATCCCGATTAATAAGCAAACATTACCCTTTCTGGGTCAGTCTGAGTAAACTGCTATGACGTCACGAGGATTTATTCGTGGGGCGACCTGACATAACGCATTCAAAAAAACAAATAATGCTATAATATACATAAACATACACGGGCTATCTTCAGAGAATTATTAAACACTTATTGGAAGTAATTGCTCACATTATCTTGTTAGTTGAGTGGAATTTGATAGTTTGTTTACATTATACAAGGTAACCTACATAATAAATTAATTCAAATTGGAGTCAATTGCTAAATTCTTTAGCTAGTACTGTTTACAAAAATTGACCTATGTAGGTTGTTGCCACTAACTAGCGCTTAGATACAATAAAATTCTTCACGAATATTTGGCTTGCTCAGATAAAAATAATCGATTAGTACAGCGCTCTCAGCGTGCAATTAATAACGCTTATAGGATGCTGGTGGGGCTGCCCCGCTTCTGTAGTGCGTCAGGGAAGTTCGCAGATGCACATGTCGAGTGTGTGTGATTGTGTTTTTGCACAAAAATGCGTAAAAGGTGCGCTTCCTTGGTCCGCAGGGTACCATCGACAATATCTAGCATGATAGCGAGTGGCTTGGACTGTGAGTATGTGGGTAACTCTTGTGCAATCTCCAATCACACACGCTGTCACAACGGTGATCCACAATTAATTGTTATTGTAGTGTTGTTTGTTTTAAAATGTAAGTGTCAGTGGTTGCTAAAATAGTTGTAAGTTTTACTTATCATTTTTGAGTCTTGCGATACTTGATTAACGAGAATTCTATTAAGTTCTATAGTGTAACAAAGAGTAATTTGTCAGTAAAGCAAAAAACTATTTTAAGTTACAGGGCGTTTATTAACCCATTTGTTACTGCTGGGGTTTTATCAACGCTTTGTTATTAATCAGCGGAGCAAATCACAGCAGTAACAAGTGGGTTAAATAATTTTGATCCTAAGGGCACATTTTAAAAAATGTTTTCTTTGATACAGGTGTAACAGAAATGCATGTTCATATTTTAAATAGTGAATCCGAAAAAAAAATTTCGAGCTCCCATAGTAATTTTGATCAGCTGATGATAATTTAGTACAGTAAGTCCATTTTTTTTTTAAATTGACTTTGGCTTACTTGCAGAAAGTTGTTCCATGTGCAGAAGCGGTATCTAATATGACCATGCATTTTCATTACATCCTGTTTAGTTAAGTCACTCATATTTTCATTACATCCTGTATAGGTAAGTCACTCATATTTTTTCTTACCTGCCAGCAGATGGTGGGCTGCTTCCTGGCCAGTATGAACTGCGTCAAAGGACTGGGCTCCAACTCGTACTTGTCAAAAGGCAGATTGTCAATCACCATTGGTTCTTGACTCGAACATGTGAATTTAACCACTGGATGTGCAGAGCGAGGTGGCTGGAAATTACAGAACAGGATTTTGAGTAACAACTTGCTTTTTAAATTGTTTATATTTTGTTTGTCTACATGAGCGTGCGTACGTTGTAGAAAACTTAGAATAAATCGGTCTATTACTTAAGGCTGTAACATGACCTAAAGCGCGGTCACTGTCGGAATACATAGGAAAGAAAGAAAGACAACACAATGCTTGAAATTATTACAAAATATGAAGAATTTCATTGATTTACTCAATAATGAGTTAATTAATTAAAAATCTAAATTTTGCATTAAGATGATTCATTATTGTTATTAATTTAAAGATAGTAATTTTAAGTAAGTTTGACGATCATTTCTATCACGAGTGTTTCGAAAGCAACTAAATTCTCGGAATTGTTGTCAAGATTAACATATATTTTACCCTCAGCTTCAAACTAGGGATTTGGCTAAAAATTATTAGAAAAGCAGCAATTTTTGAGTTCTTGCGAGTGAAAGCGTCTCACTAAATGAGTGCATTTAGTTTACCATTGAACCCTACCACTAGGGCTAGGGCTTCCAATCTCGGTAAACCGAGATCCTGAAGTACCGAGATCCCACATGATTTCATCAATCCCGCTCACTGCGGGATTAGGGAGAGTGATCAAGCGGGATTAAAAATTATTACGGGCACGGGACAATCTAACTCTTTATGGATCAGGAGAGTCCATGGGTAGGTAGTACTTAACGTCAGCACACAATGACCTTCAGTCTGTAGTGCCTACAAGCGTAGAAGCTGAGCGAGCGTTCTCCGCTGCCGGTTATCTTGCAAACAAGATACGAAGTAGTTTAGCTAAAAACACTTTAGGAATGTTGTGTTTTCTGAGAAAACACTTCCAAAATGTGAAGTAAATTTACTTTTGTACTTGTTCTTTTCTAATAAAAATTTCAAACTTTAAGTATGCTGTGTTTTACTCCTCACTGTTAACAACTTATATGCAAAAATGCGGGATCTCGTTATACCGGGATCCCGCGTCATTGAAATTTAACCGTAATTCTGAAATACCGAGATCCCACAAGGATTGTAAACCCTAATTAGCACCCATTAGCCCTACAAACTTGACACAATTTCTTTACAATTTTAAAATCAATAACCTCGCATAACTGCTGTAGGATGTAATGTTACGTTGTGCCCCCACTTAATGAGCACACAAAGGTGGTTTAAAATCAATAACCTCGCATAACTGCTGTAGGATGTAATGTTACGTTGTGCCCCCACTTAATGAGCACACAAAGGTGGCCGTAGACCAGCCACCATAATATGAGATACGAAATGAAATGAAGAATTAGCTGCAGTATAGCATGTCTTCTAGCTACCCATCAGTTGGATGGTGACTAGTCTGACAGGCTGGCGCATGTTCGACAAAACCAAATTGAAGCCAAGGCCGTGTCCCCGAAAAGCGTAAAAGCAAGTTTTCTGCACACATTTTGTTTCTTTTGTGCACTTAAACTTACATCGAACATAAAAGTGTTAATATTTCGAACAAACATTGAATGCAAACATTCGAGAATCGTGAAGACCGAATGAACCAATATTTTCGAACAAACGTAGCTACACAGATGATTACAAAGTCCGAGCATCGTGATAAAAGTGAGCTTTATTGTTTTATAAGAAAATCGACCTGCTGGTCATGGGAACTGTGACATGTGATGAGGCACCAACTGCCGACATAGTTTTCAATGATTAAATTACAAGTTCATTTTCTTGGAAAACGTTTATGTGTTGTATTATTGAACTTTTACCATCATTATCATGATTGTAGCTGCAACGCCCGATTAGAAATATATGTGCACGTATACGTTCCTATTTGTAGTACAGAGTTTAATAGTCCAAGGCGTAGGGACAATCTTAAGCTAATTAATCCATCAAATGCAAAACTTTGGACTTCTTCGATTTAAATATACTAGAATAACACCTAACACCTTGGGACTTTGTAGTACCTAAAGCCCAAAGTCAAAGTGGGACATCGACAGTCAGTATTTTATAAAAACCTATTTTGTCAACCAAATACAACAACCTACAAAAAACTTCTTAAAAATTAAAAACCAGCCAAGTGCGTGTCGGACTTCGCACATTTAGGGTTCCGTACCAAATGAGTACTCTTCAAAGAAAAAATCTGATTTATCAATATATTGGTATTTGTTAGGAAAATATACATACGTAATAATAAACATTTCACCAAATTTCAAGTTCTTAGGTCAATGGGAAGTTAAAAAAATTCTTCTAAACAAAATTTTGTGACAGACGACGGACACGTGAGTGACAGTAAGGCCTTTTGGACCCTGCTGGTACGGAACCCTAAAAACCAAAAAAAATAGCATAAAAAGTACATACCAATGTTTGCGCGTTAGGGTCCGATCGGAAGGACTCCGGTATAGGCCAGAAGCCGACAGCGAAGCCTTTCTGCGCGACCGTGCGCGGCACGTAGATCAGGCGGCGGCAGGAGTGCCAGGCTTGAGGGGCACTAGGACCGCTTTGGGTTTGATACGGGCCGCTGTTCCAACGCTAGAAAATTAGAAGAAAAAAGTGAGGATACATTTAGTCCCATAGCCTACTCGACTATAAAAAAGGGTAGACAGATTGATTAATACTGGGCGTAATAAGAGGGTGCGTGTGAATGTACTTGTCTTCCGGATCCCCGACTTATGGTTGCGTCAGAAACAGTTAGCTTTTATTCGGTAGGAGTCCGACATAACGCTCCGATCTGGTTCAAGGATGGATGATGGATGAAGGACGAAGATGGCGAATTGAGCTCGACTTCTATTGAAAGAACTGACTCGTTTTATCAAAGTTGTGTGGAAAAGGAAGAGACATTTGTTCTGCTTATGGTGTGCAGCGCAGTGAGATGCAGGTTTGGTATTGTGATGCTAAAATTGTTTGTTGTTCGCCTAGCTAATCAATCTCCTAATCTGCCTAGCCTTTTCCCAAATATCTTGGGGTCGGCTTCCAGTCTAACCGGATGCAGCTGAATACCAGTATTTTACATGGAGCGACTGCCTATCTGACCTCCACAACCCAGTTACTGGGTAATAAGATACCCCTTGGTAAGACTGAACCCCATTTAGCCAACTACTCAATATATGAAATCGTATTAAGATATGGCTTTAATAACCATGACTAATATTATGGCAAAAATAAGCTCAAAAAAAAAAGCTCCAAGTTAAGAAATATCCAGTTACA
The DNA here is from genome assembly GCA_951329385.1 of Polia nebulosa. Taxonomy (NCBI): domain Eukaryota; kingdom Metazoa; phylum Arthropoda; class Insecta; order Lepidoptera; family Noctuidae; genus Polia; species Polia nebulosa. The sequence continues at coordinate 15,609,562 of OX589588.1, read as the reverse complement.
ATAACGATTGCGTACACCTCTTTGTACTAAGTCTATCTATAGCCCCCGGCCCCCGACTTTAGAAGGATTCAACCTTTTGTGAAATTTTCTAAAAGTGACGATGACGTCATTCGTTACTGACTTGTTATGAATAAAATAAATACCGGCCAAGAGCGAGTCGGACTCGCGCGAAAAGGGTTCCGAACGAATCAGATTGTTTAGGGAGGGTCTCATAATCATAATCTTTTATTTGCTAGAACATGGTAAGTATGTAAATATAATTACATGGTCTTAAATTACAATAAGTTGTCTCGTCACATTCTGCCCCATGGGCGTGCGAATTGAAGGTAACATTATTAAAATATAGGCATGTCAAAATTATAAAATAAACAATAGTATAAAAATGTCAAAATGTCATTAAAGAAGTCAAAATCTATATCACACTAATATTATAAAGGCGAAAGTATGTGAGTGTGTGTATGTTTGTTACTTCTTCACGCTCAAATGGCTGGACTGATTTGGATGAATTTTGGTATGTAGATCGCTTATACCCTGGATTAACACATAGGCTACTTTTTATCCTGGTCTACGCGGGTGAAACCGCGGGGCGCAGCTAGTTAATTATATAAAACAAAGTCGGGTTAATTACACCATTTATAACTCAAGAACGGCTGGACCGATTTTAATAATCTTTGTTTTGTTGGATTTGTCTCCACTCCGAATAGCAGAATAACTATTAAAAATTCGGAAAAATTCACGAAAAAAAAAAGATGAAGAAAATTAATTTTCTTATACATTTTGTATGGAACGAAAAGTTATTTCAAAGAGGGTGAAAGGAAACGATTTCGTGGTCGACAACGCTTGGATTGTTCCATATTCGCCACTACTTTCCAAATCCATTCAAAGCACATCGCAAAGTGGAATATTGCAATTCAGTGAAATCCATCAATGGCGGTTTTTGGCGTTCAGATTTTTAATACCAACGATGAAATCACGCACTATCAAGTTGGTCGATATGTGAGCTACAATGAGCCGATTTGACGTATATTCTCATTCCCCATTCATGAAAGTTCTCCTACTGTTGTACATTTGGTGCAGAGAATGGTCAAAGCATCTCCAGCGACCACATTGACCAGTTTTTTTTTTTTTCGATTTGCCAAAGCGATCCGTTTGCGCGAACGTTGCTCTACTCTGAGATGCCACATCATTACACTTGGAACGTTTCATCGACGAGATTTCAACGTCGGAAGCAAGGCGATGCGTTTCCTGATCATCCGGATGTGCTGCCAGATTGACTGTCAGACAACAGACACAATTGAAAATCTATCGTTTGGGGGTCACGGTGTGTCCCCCGTGGCAGTCAATAACTTAAAACGGTACTCATTGGGACATAACAATCGCTGAAGCAATTGTTTCTGCATTTTCAAGTTAAATACATTATCAGGCGGTACGAAGTTCGTTGGGTTAGCTAGTAAAAGCCTAAAATTAAATAATTGTATTAAGATTTCACAGTATCATTAAGGTAGTCATTTAATTTTTATTACACAAAAGGTCTTTGAATTCCTTTTTAAATTCGTTTAGATCAAACTCTCGTATCGATTTTTGTATTTTATTGTAAATATGTGGGTTTTTTTTTTTGTGAAGTGGGAAATCATCCAATGACATCTCCCGCTCTAGGGTGGAGTGGAAGGGCGTGTCAGACTCTTACTGACAAAAAACCCACCCCTGTTCCTCCCTTCCCTGAATGCCCAGGGGCGAGGTAACTCTTTCGAATTTATCCTCAACCGGGCAGGCATCGGCTATGACGGGCCCCGTCGTGTTTGCTGACAACTCTTAGAGGTGCGCGTGGAACACTACGCGCAATCGACTCTCGGGCCTGGTTCTGATCGGACGGCGAGTTACCCACTACTCGCCGTCCGCAGGCTTGCTTCATGCCAAGTTTCATGATTCTAGATCAACGGGCAGTACCCTACAGGTAAAAAAGGGTATCAAACACTTTTTTTTGTGTGGGTGTGAAATCATGGGATTGTCTAAATATGCGGCATAAGCGGCCGAATCTTTGGATTGCGTCGACTTCGAAATTTGATTTTTTCACTGCTCCAAGGGATAGCAGACCTAAGTATTTGATATTAATTTCAGCTTGATACCTCCACGCGTTCCTGAGAAAAAGGTTCTTGACAGACGGACAACAAAGTGATCTTAGAAGAGTTCCGTTTTGTCATTCGGAAGTTCGGAACCCTAAAAATGTGTAAAAGTTCCACTGTTTTTGTTGTTTTTAAGGAAACCTTTTAAATGACAAGCCTTTTCTGTATTATTTCATTTCGTAAGCCCTTCTTTCATTGTTGCTGTTTTTTTGTTCATTTTTACATGTTTACTTTTTAAATCCCTCACTGTTGTTACTTTATCATTATGTATTGATTTATTTAATTGCTAGTACTAGCGCCTTTGCCCGAAAACAGTCCAATGGTCATAGGCCTTTATTCAAGTACTGCATATAATCGTAATTTTCTTTCACTGACTACCAATCGAGACTGACAATCGAGGAACAAATATAAGCCAACCTAACCCACGAATATTGCCAGCTCAAATAATTCGTGAAACCATTAGCTGGCCCTTTAAAATTATTGAAGTATTGAAGTTAGTAGATGGAACAAATGAGAGATTGTGATAGAGCATGATATACAGGTTGTAACGGAAAGGTGTGGTCATATTTTCAAAACCGTGCATGGGCAGAACCATTGAAATGAACAACTTTCTCTATGAAAAAATTGAAAATTCCCAAAAAAATATTTGTATGGGGGGTAGTTTTTTTTTTTGAGAATTTCCTCAGATTTTCTTGAACAAAGTTGTTCATATCGATGGGCAGATGCAGTTCTTGAAATATGACCACACCTTTCCGTTATAACCTGTATGTATGTCCACCTCTCACAGAAAGGAGACTCAGCAATATCAGGCACCTTATAATTATGACAAGAAAGAAAACATAATATTGGCCTTAACAGACATGTGATTACAGTCAGAAAAATAAAAAGAAAACCTTCTTACTAGTGTAAATATCGACTGGCCGGTTCTTAATTAAACATTTTCTATGAAGAATTTTAATTTAGAATCCACTGATAGGGACGATTTCTGGGTACAAAAATAATAATTCTATTTGGTCCGTAAGTTACATTATCAAATAACGTTGGACACGTATTTTTGCTTTACCAAACCAATAAAAAATACAAAAATAAAACGTATCAAAAGTACAGGAGTTTAGTTGTTGTTACGTCACTTAGGGCCGATTTCACCATACGCTCTGTAAACTAAGTTTTACTGAACTAAGCTTAGCGTAATTATAGTGAGTTAACCATAAAAGATCCGACTCCGACATATGCTGTCGCGGACTTTTTTTTTTTGAACTTTAAAAGGAGAACAATTCCGTCATACATTATTTTTGCGTAACTTTAACCGTTTACGCAGCCCACGCAACTGAAGCTCTCAAAAGGATTTTTTTCCCGTTTTAGCCACATTTTTCATTGATGCTCTGCTCCTGTTGGTCGCAGCGGAATGTTATATAGCCTATAGCCTTCTTCAATAAATGGACTATTCAACTCAAAAATATTTTTTCAATTCGTTCCAGTAGTTCCTGAGATTAGCAAACAAACAAACTCTTCAGCTTTATGACAGCGGCTAAACGCGTTTAAGCTCGCTTAAACGCTTTTAACTGGGCATTTAGAATTGGTGAAACCGCCCTTAGTGATAAAAAGTAAACCAAGGCGTGACGTCCGCACAATTTTAACGCACTGTATCGTTTTAATTTTAACCGACTTTTAAAAGAAGGAGGTTATCAATTCGGATAATATGTATTTTCGGACATAACTCCGTCATGTATTGACGGATTTTTTTTGTTCGAAAGGGTTTTGTTCCGAAATGGTCCCATTTAAATTTCATATAGATCTGATGATGGGTTTTAGAGACAGACAACGGAACTCTTCAAAATTAGACAGCAAATCAACCGCGATTGCTACGATCGTATGTCTATGAATTGTTAACACAGTTTAATGGGGAACCCCGCAACTAAAAAGTGAAAAATAAAAAACTTTTTTTTACAAAAAAATAGAAGAGACTTCCAAAAAAGTGCAAAATAACTTTAATTTCGAAAGTCGGTGTCAAAAAACGAAGAGACCAAACCAGAAACACAGACTTCCGAAATTAAAGTTATTTTGCACTTTTCTTGGAAGTCGGTTCTATTTTTTTTACTCTAACTGACGGATTACATAGATTATTTTAGGATCACCTATTAGTTTAAACAAAGCGTATGGTCAGCGAGTTTTATAAATAAAGCTGGAAATGATTACTAATCAATACTTTAGAAAAGAGTTTCGTTGAGTGTATTTAAAACGTTTAACACATTACTTTGTGGGGCGATTTCGAAATAGTTACGATATTACGTTAATAGATTAGGTGTGTAGGGCTTTGCACCTAACATTTACGTCACAAAGCATTCGCTTATCAATATACGTAGTACCGCGTGCGTGACTAAGAGAAGTCTCGTACATACCAGAGTATGTTTAAGTGTGAACAATTTTATTATTTTATTGTTATCTATTAATAATAATCTTTATTTTGGAACAGATACAGAATATACACTAATACAGTTTAGTTATGTACGTTAATAGACACATTAGTTAGGAACTGTGTCGTAGCTATTAGCGCCCACCTCCAGGAGGAAAAAGACGTCAGCGTTCCAGATAAGGTAGAAACAAAAGAAAAATCAAAAGAAAAATTACTTAACTAAAGTAGTTGTGTGTATTCATTAAATTATTTGTAAGTTGAGTAGGGAAGTGTGTGTATGTGTGTCTGTGATAGTGTGTGTGTGTGTGTGACGGTGTGTGTGTGTGTGTGTGTGTGTGTGTGTGTGTGGTGGAGTGTGGAACAAGGCCTTTATGGTTTTACTAAATTTTCAAGTTTGTCATAAGTAAGCGAAGACAACCATCCAACTGTGAGCTTTTTGCAGTCTCGAGAGGAATGAGGATATATATTTAGTACCTTATTAATTGCATTATAAAGGGAGGGGGCAAAGAAAGTGTACTGACGTCGGACTATTTGACTGGAAGCTATCTGTATCAGGCAGACTCTGTCCGTCCTACGTTTGCCTGTACACAAGTTTGGATCGTAGGTCAGTTCAGAGTGCTTACGCAGAATAGTGTGGAGTACGAAGGAGTGCCTAACGGAAGGTAATTTCAATTGCGCATACAGTTCACTGGTACTGAATATAATCGGTTTGCGTGCCATGACCTTGAGAACTGCCCTCCGAGCCCTTTCCAAGCGCAAAAGCACAAACAGACATACAAAACACAAGACACACACAAGACATTTCCCACCATAACTCCAAGCGGTCACACAGTACGTGATGATGGAGTGAGCAAGCGCAAAATATACAGTCTTTAGGGTAGAAATATCAGCAGAACTTCTAAGATTTTTAAGTGCAAAAATTAGTTTTCGTACCCTAGCAACCAATGAATTTACCTGCTCTCCCCAAGTCAACGTACTATCTATCAGGATACCGAGATATTTAATATAATTTGATCGCAAAATTTTGGTACAGATAAAGGAAGTGCTCGTAGTTAAATTGCATGTGTGAGCGGACAGATCAAAGGACAAAACTATTGTTAATTTGTCGTTGTTGTTATCGTTAATTTTTATTACGATTCTGATGATTTTTGTATAACAAATCTAAATTGTAACTCGTCTTATTTGGTAACAACATAAATCCAGAGTTATCTACTCAATTTCTACTTACTAAATTATTATTTTTTAAATTTCATTGATTGATGACAATATAGTCATTTTGCATTTAACCTAATATCAGCCTCAGGTGAGTCAGATAAAAATACTATAGGTGCGTTGTTTGTATGCCTAATTGATGCAACCACATCGCGAAATAAATGTGTTGTATGGTTTAATTATTTATTATTATTTGAAATTCTTTATTTTTAAGTGCCACGACGCGAAATTCTCTATGTGGCTGTTTGAATAAAGCTACAACGCGTTGTGAGTACAGATGCCGCGAATACTCGCTATTACTCGGTATTCGGCATTACTCGACATTTTTTTGTTATTCGTCGAATACCGAATAAGCTCGACCGACATTCGGCGAATAGTTGTCTTAAATAAACTTTTAACGAACAAAAAAATATAGACTTAAAATTATCAAAAACTATTATTTCTTAATAAAACAAAACACACTTAGTATTCATTATTATCAGTTGCCAGCATTTAAAAATGTAAAACCAGTACAATATGAGACCGATTTCTGTTTTTTTTTTATTTTAACAATTGTGGCTATGCCACTGGCTTGGTTACAAGACCTTTAAGCCAAGTCTTAATTTGATCACTATCACTTTTTTCTTTTTCCCCATTAGAATGCAGATGTAACACATTCTAATGTATTTTACGTATATGGCAAATGTGTCGGTCGAGTGAGCCTTCTCGGCAAACTTCGCTGAAAATTCTCAGCTACATTTTACCGAGATCGCGCCTGTTTCAATGATTCCACATATTGTCCAGTTGCGTAGACACTTGAGACACAAAACTACACCAATTTTACATCACAATATCCACTAGGAATCAATAAGCGAATAATTAAAACAGCCACTGAACTTCACTCGAGAAAATTCCGCCAAAAACTCCCACTGATTTCTGATTTCATTATTATCAGTTGTCAGCATTTAAAAATCTAAAATCAGTATAATATGAGACTGATTTCTTTAACTTCATCGTTTTCTTTTATCATAACCTTAGATTTTTATTTAGATTACAGTAACAAATAAATGATGAGCTGATCAAGACTACAAGTGTGATATTATTATTTGATAACAAATAAATTATTTTTACAATTCCTTTTATAAGTAGAGTAACAATGGAGAGTTATTCGCCTATTCACCACAGGGAATGGCGATTAATCGGTATTCGACTATTCGCTATAACAACTATTCGCGGTATGTCTAGTTGTGAGCATTTTTTTCGGTCATTGAGGTATTTCGGATTTTGAGCGTAAAATGTCTGTCTACTGTTATGTTTATAAGTCGTAAGAGAAAGTGCAACAAATTTCAAGTTCGCAAAGTAATACTGTTAGTGAAGAACAAAAGCAATGAAGAATTTGTATATGAGATCTGCTGTTTTATTACAATAGAAGCGACTGTTTAGTTACTTAGCTTTTGCATTTACTAAACTTTAGTAAAAAATGCAAAAGTTTGTCACTCTATTAAGTCGAAAAAACGGTTTAACGGAATAGGAAGAAGGCGCACAAATATGCTCTGGAAAAACATAAGAGAATCTAAAGTAATAAGCCTGTAGTCCCCCAGCCGGATAAAGGTTTTCCATTATTCACACAATAGGGTATTTTACTCTATATGAGAAAAAAACTAAAAATATATTATTGAGATAGCTTAGGTAAAAAGCAGTCGGAAAATGTTAGTTTTAGTTCATAAAATAACAAAATAAATTTTAAAATTCAATTCAAAGTTTTCAGTTTTTTTAATCTGTTTTTTAACAGCATGGAATACTAGCCGCAATGTTATACGTCATACGGCTGTGTAAACTATAAAGTGTCAACCGATCAGCGTATCTATGCTTTGTACTTTTATTTACACAGCCAACTGACGTCATGACCATACAGCAATATGGCGTCCACTGCGTCCAGCGTTTTCGTCAAATTACGCGCAAAATTTGAAAACGTAAAATTTAAATGCATTTTTATGGCACTTATTGGTTGAATAAAATTTTGTTTTTTTTATTTGTTTAATAGCACTATATAATCTAATTGAGACACTTCAAAAATGGGTGTAATACCTTATTCTGTTTTCTCCTAGAGCAGGCCCTTTCGTCGAGCTCGTCCCGCCATCTTTGCTTTGGTAAGACAGATAGGATTGAAAAAAATAACGAAAAGTCACCGCCAGCCTCTATAGCTACTGTACAAGGGTCGCGGATAAACACGAAACAGAGTTACCGGCACTCAGGCAACTGAAGGAACAGGGGGTGGGTTTTAGTCAGTAAAAGTCTGACACGCACTCCCGCTCCACCCAGAGCGGGAGAAGTCATTGGATGAAGTTAATCTTTTTAGCGTGCCAGCACGAGCAACGATCTTAAAGATTTCCTGTGGAATAAAATACCTACAAAATGGCACGAAAAAACTACTTACACCATTCCTCTCCCCATCACCATCCATTTCTTTATCCCCCTCATGATTGGCATCATCCGTTTCGCCTTCCCTAGCGGTGGCCCCGTCTATGGGTGGCGGGTCGGGGCCGATCTTCTCGAAGTTGATCACCACACCACTCTGCACCTTCTGTACCAGACTGTCGATGCATTGCATCAGCATACGGTGAGAAGTGATGCAGTATGAACGACCTGAAAATTGTACAGAATTTATTGTTTATTCAAGTTAAATATGATCGGTTTCACACCTGTAATAAGGTAGTTTAAAAAAAAAACTAATTGTTAATCTAACGGAATTACCAGAAAAATTGGCTATGTATTTTATCTTTTGTCACGTCGACAAAAAATAAATAAAAACGATACAGATCGTTAAAATTTTGCGTGAAGTCACGCTGTGGTACCTACTCTTTTTACCACGAAGTGACGTAACAAGCCCCCACTCCTGAATTTTGATACGTTTTATCTGTCATTTTTTATATTTGACGAAAATACATGTCAAATATTTTTTGATAATCTACTTACATAATAAATAGAATTATTATTTTAGTAGGTACCCAGGAAACATCCCTATTGTCTGTACTGCTGTAGTGTTGTGTTGTATTATTAATTTACCGACAGCAGAATCAAAGAATCCAAAGAGGTAGTGGGTGGTAGTCACGGTTCGGATGAACTAAGTGGCCCGTAGTCGCAATGAAACCAGTTGGAAAAGTTCTCGAAAAGTGGTTTACAAGGAAAAAGTAGACAAAAACTTAATCACATTTATAGTGTCAGATTTTTTATAATAATATCAAATCGGTTGATTTTAGTAGTGGTTGAACGCCTTCTTCAGAAAAGATGGAAGTTCATAAAACAGATTGATATTAAAATTTGTTCTTTTATGATAATTTGTGTTCGATGATGAGGAAATTTCTCGGCACAGTCAGTCATTCTTTATAACACACTTGTTAGAAGTAAACTTGATTCTAGCTCTTGTGTTTGGAACCCTTACGAGAAATCTTATACCCTTATGGTGGAAAAAGTTCATAAAGCATTTTTAAGGTATTTCTACAAACGTAGGTTTGGGTACTACCCATATATGTATCCAACCAAATTTCTGCTGGGTTGCTTGGGCTTTACCTCACTTCAGGTGAGACGAGCTTTTGACCAGCTTGTAACTGCTTGCAAAATAATAAACGGTAGCATCGACTCTCCTTGTCTACATGCGGCGCTGTGTAACATTTTTGTTCCTGACAACTAACGTTGCCGCACGGATGCACGAAGTATGTCACCCATTCCGCGAATGCTAAATGCACTCAATGCTCTCCTAGAGTCCAGTCCTGGATTAGATCTGTTCGCTGATGAATGGAAAAAGATATTGTCTGAATGTCTGACGATTTGCGAGAAGACTGAGTGAAAGGCACTGAATTAAGTATGCATAATTTTGTGCAATTGTAATATTTTTTATTTTATTCTTCATGTGTTTTATACAATTTGTATTTTGGTTTTAATTTGTAATGTGTATGATCAGTGTAATTGGCATTTTGTCGTTCTGGTTAAATAAATAAATGATGCCAGTATATTAGATACGCTTTAACTCTTCACACGTTGATTGCACACCAGGTGGGCGTGCGACGGGTTAGAAGCCGATTTTAATCTTAATTAGAATAGAGGTTATTTGGTACCTGGATAAGAAACGTTTAAATAATCATATCCTTACTAGTAGTATAATTTAAAATATTATAAATAAAAACTTTTTTACAAAAAAAACAACCGACTTCCAAAAAAAAAAATCACAAAAATTTTGTATTTGTTTTTTTTGTAAAAAAGTTTTTTATTTTTCGCTTTTTAGTTGTTATACCCCAGAACTAAAAACCCCAATAACATGGAAAGTGGAATTTAAACATTTGGAGATCACAAAAACGTCATCAAGATATGCGTATTTTTCGTTTTTGTTCAGTTTCTCAAAAAGCGCTACAGCAATTTCGATAATATTTATATGGGACCACCTCGGGCGTATATTCTTTCGGATAAAAAAAGAATTTTGAAAATCGGTCCACAACTGACGGAGAAATGCGCGGACATACATAAACAAAAAAAAAACATACAGTCGAACATAGAACCTCCTCCTTTTTCGAAAGTCAGTTAAAAATAATGAATACTATTTCTAGGCAAGCGTGCTCCAACGCTGACTGCATCCTCGCTGACCATGGAGGTGAGATAGTGGTCAAACGTGAGCCAAACAATAATTTAAAAAAAAACTGGCCAAGTGAGAGTCGGACTCGCGCACGAAGGGTTTCGTACCATCCTACTAATATTATAAATGTGAAAGTTTGTGAGTGTGTATGTTTGTTACTTCTTCACGCTCAAACGGCTGAACCAATTTGAATGAAATTTGGTATGTAGATAGCTTATAGCCTGGATTAACATATAGGCTACCTTTTATTCCGGTCTAGGCGGGTAAAACCGCGGGGCGCAACTAGTTATCTATAAAAATGGCAAAAAAAAAAACGTTTGTTGTATGGGAGCCGCCTTAAATATTTATTTTATTCTGTTTTTTTAGTATTTGTTGTTATAGCGGCAACAGAAATATGAGCAATAGAAATACATCGTACATGAAAATTTTAACTAACTATCACGGTTCATGAGATACATACTGTCTGGTGACAGACGGACGGACAGTGGAGTCTTAGTAATAGGGTCCCGTATTAACTTTTGGATACGGAACCCTTAAAAATGCGTGTGTCCGTCTGTTGCGTTTTTACGTTTAAACCACAAAACGGATTTTGATGAATCTTGGGACATGAGTAGACCTGTATTAGGACAGAATACTTTCATCCCAGTAATAAGTCCCTTAGAGATAATAAAACACTTTTCACGAGGTAAAAGCCGAGGACAGAAGCTAGTAAATAATTAAACATTACTCCACCAGGACACATGCTACTTTAAACCAGGAAACACGACACGTGTAATACACAGGACACATGATAAAAGGCACAAGTGATATAATACCATTCAAATAAAAATGAACAGGAAAATCATACATTCTACTTTTGCAGGTAATAATATTAAATTCATACTGGAGTAAAATTTACAGTCACGTATTTTTTTATGGCAAATTAAAGTTTATTGCATAAATCGAACCTGTCAAGCCCCATGGCAAAATCCGGGTTGTCAAATTAAACCCCGAGGACAACCCGGGTTGACAGCCGATTATTTTTTTTTTTTTATTCTCTTTAATTTTTTTTTTTTTTGGTCCGACTCACCGGTGAGTTGGCGGGGCTTCACAGGGCGGATGCCCGCGGTGCCGCGGGAATCCGCGCGACTCGAGTTGTTAATTCATATTCGTAAAAAACAATATTCCCTATTTATATTAAGTTCTGAGGCCGATGAATTAAGCCACCTGGTAGCTCTGTAGCATAAAATATTATTTATACTTATATCTGAATACCTTGACTCTAAATGAACAGCACAAAAACTAGTCAGACAGGTTTTCTAAAGGGCTTACTATCCCCTTGTAATATGAAATTTCTACATCCGTTGAAGTTTTCTTATATTTTTAGCTTATTATTATCTGTTAAAGAATCTACTCGGAATATTTTAAAGCTCATACTAATATTGACATAAGAAAGATATCTTGAAAGTTGTTTGTTTACTTAATAATCTTGAATGGGTACTTTTTAGATAAAGATATAGATAAATGCCATGTAAGTATATAAATGTATGCCATTTGGTAAGTAACCGTCTTCTACATTATAATCTAAAAAGGTCACGCCCAGTTCCTGGAATGAGTTGTAAAGCGCAAGTTAACTGCTGTGATTGGTTGAGGGAATATTATTTGTAACACGTCGTTTAATGTGTGTTCGTTCCAGAATCCGGGTGTTAGTTAGTTGCATAAAGGTAACTTACCGCCAGTGACTTCACACATTGCGTCGATCGGTGAAGAGTCTGAAGGGACTAGGCCTGTGTCCCTCTCGACGGCGGGCGTCCCTGCAAGCCTCAGTACCAACGAAAATAGCCTTTGGTCCCATCGGAATGGCTCGCGGGTCAACTCAGAACCAGGTATAGGGCAGTTCATCGGCAGATTGAACTAGAACAAACATTTATGAATAAGTGGTTGATCGTAGGTACTACTCTTGCCGCGGACGGGCCTTGGATATGTGACCCATCCTTACTAAGACCCCTCCGTACCTCGGAAAGTTCGTGAAGCCGTTCGTCCTGGCCAACATTCGTAGAATGTAATGTGACCCTCAGGACATTCTACGAATGACAGCCAGGACGAATGGAAGACAAGTGTGAATAGGTTACGTCTAGGCAAGCATCCTCCATCGTCGACTACATCACCGCTTACCATCAGGTGAGATAGTGGTAAAGTGCAGGTCTATCAATATAATAAAAAATTGATCTTTGACAATCGTTACGAGTTGCTAGAAGTCTGAAAGTCTGACCATCAGTGTTACCAAGAAGTTGGGAAAAGGTTAGGCAGGCGTTAATAATGACTTGTCACGTTTCCCATGACATAAAATATTACCATACATGTAGTTTGTAGAGGGCATTAACGCGTGCGTATTGGAACGGCAGTATTGTTATAGGTACAGCTGATCGGGGGGTCTTTATGAATACATTAGATTTGTCGCCATGGGAACTTGGTATTACAGCCGAACTGTCTTAACTCAAATAAAATTGATGCGACTATAAGGGTTCGTTACACACACAAACCCCATCCCCATGATATTAGAACATTAGAACCACATTTTTAGTCTTTTGAGAATAGTAAATAAATATAATACAGAATGATTTTAACAGACTTCAAAAAGAAAGAGGTTATCAATTCGGATGTTTGTATTTTTTTTTCGGGCATAACTCCATCATATATTGACGGATTTGCAAAATTCTTTTTTTGTTTGAAAGAGGTTTGTTTCGAAATGGTCCCGTTTAAATTTCATATATATCTGATGATGGGTTTCGGAGACAGACAACGGAACTCTTCAAAAATTGACAGCAAATCAACCGCGATGGCTGCGATCGTATGTCTATGAATTGTTAACACAGTTTAATGTGGACACCGACTTCCGAAATTAAAGTTATTTTCTGTAAAATAACTTTAATTTCGGAAGTCGGTGTCAAAAAACGAAGACAAAACCAGAAACACCGACTTCCGAAATTAAAGTTATTTTGCGCTTTTTTTGGAAGTCTTCTATTTTTTTTGTAAAAAAGTTTTTTTTTTAATTAGAGATGTTCCGATTAGTCGGTAAAGAAGAGTGCGAGTGTAAAGAGGGGTATTATATATGTATAAGTTTGACCGCCATGTGTGTGTGTCTGTCTGTCTGTGGCACCGTAGCTCATAAACGAGTGAACCGATTTGAATGCGGTTTTTTATTATTTTAAAGCAGGGTTTTAGCGACGGTTTTTAGACATGTTTTATCAAAATAGGTTCAGCAGTTTCAAGGTCATCAGCTCTTTTGTGTTTTTTAAATGTGCTCTGGGTGGAGCAGGACGGCTTGTCAGACTCTTACTGACTAAAACCCACACGTGTTCGTTCAGTTGCCTGTGCCATGGCCGCGGTGACTCTTTAGATCACTGAGCACGCCCCGTCAATTGTTGGCGACATCTCTTTGAGGCACGCGTGGAACACTACGCGCCGTGGTCATACCGAGCCTGTCTACTCCGAAGTGTTTTTACGAAGAATCGGCCAAATGTTCGGACATATTTGTGTGATGTGTTAAAGTGAATGTGTCAAAACTAAAATTGTAGCGAAATGGCATTACGTATATTTTAGTGGAAGAAGCTGTCAGAGAAGAGCTACGGCATTTCACACAAATATGTCCGAACATTCGGCCGATACTTCGTAAAAACACTTCGGAGTAGACCCCTTGGTCCTTATCGGACGGCGAGCTACCCATTGCTCACCGTCCGCAAGTCCTCGCTGCGACAGTTAAACTGTTTAACCACAGACAACGATCGTGACGTAGCTTTTTTTTTGTGGGGTGGAAAATCATCCAATAACTTCTCCCGCTCTGGGTGGAGCGGGAGGGCGTGTCCCCGAAGTGCGGCTATACTTAGTTTTAGTCAGCTAGCGGGCTAGAACTAGGTGTAGCCGGTAGCAGTTGGTTATGTAGCCTATTAATTCACGGCTAGAACTAGGTGCAACCAATTTCATTCGGCGTATTATTGTAACCGAACCTCAAAACACTTTAATGTTGCTTAAAAGGCGTAGTCGGAGCTCCGCTCCGCGAGGCTCTATCTCAATGGTTTAAAAAGCCACAACAAAAAAGTGACAAATCAAAACTCAGTGTTTCTGGTTTTGTTTCTTCGATTTTTTCTCCCGAAATTAGTTAATTTGCATTTTTTTTTTTGGAAGTCTGTTCTCTTTTTTGTATTTTTTTTTAAGCAGTCGATTATCTTTCACTTTTTAGTTGTGGTCTTCCATTAAATTATGTTAACAATACATAGACAAACGATCACAGTAATCGCGAGTCATTTGCTATTAGTTATTGAAGAGTTCCACTGTCTATCTCCGAAGATCTTCATCAGGCGCTAATGTATTATACTAAAACCTTCCTTGAAAAATATGCATTTGAATATAGAAAACGGCATCCAAATTGGATCAGTGCGGTTTTCGACAAAATCCCGGACAAACAAGCTTACATACATACGGGTCGAATACAGAACCTCCTTTTTTGAAGTCGGTTAAAAAATAAGGTTGAAAAGGAGGTTTGAAACTTTTTATATAATTTCTTGTAAAATATGCATTACCTTTAAATAAGTGGTAGCGTAATAGCGTTATAATCAGGGAGCCTACCCCTACTAGATTTAGCCTCCTTTACCCCCAAACGTTACTAGATCCAACTCCACCTAAGTTTAACCAACTGCTACCAGCCACACCCTAGTTCTAGCCGGCTAAAACTAGGTGTAACCCGTTCGAGCCAGCAGAAACCTAAAACTAGATGTAACCAGTTCTAGCAGACTAAAACTAGGTGTAGCTTTAGCCGTAACATAAACGTGTCAAACGCATGGTAATGTGTGTGATTAGGTATAATACTTTTTTTTTCAATTATTTCTATTGCATATTATATAAAATATTAATTAGCTTTCTGCACTCCTCCTCCATATTAATTATAACTGTGCCAAATATTATACTCCTCCGTTCCCGTAATTTTCGTAAAAAGGAGTAGGTAAAAAGTTTTTGCTTCCTGTGCTGTCCCTCCTGTACCTACTTTCCCCGGTCTTCGGCATTTTTTTTTCCAAAAAAGAAGAAGGTAGGTATACTAAATTGAGTAGGTAGATAATTTTAGCTATGATCACATCAGTGAACATCTATCTCAATATGTTCCAGGTTGCACGTAACAATTTATTGAAGACTTGGAAGTACTTAAAATAAAATAATACTTAATTGTCGCTGACTGAACCTATAACAAACCAAAAACCACCAGTGCGTGTCGTAGTTCCCACATTAAGGGATTTAGGATTCCGTGCCAAATGAGGGAATTATCAAAGAAAAAATCTGATGTATATTAATCAATAATTGACAATATATTGGTAATTGTTATTAAATAGTACGTAATAATAAAAGTTATCACCAAATTTCAAGTTTATAATATGTCAATGGGAAGTTAAAAAATTCTTCGGAACAAAATTTTGTGACTGAAGACGGACAGACAGACAGGCGGACACGTGAGTGACAGGAGTACGGAACCCTAAGAATCCAACTGTCCATCTAACTTATCAAAAACGTTATGTATAATAGTATATAACCAGGGATGTTATGGAGCTCCGTAACCGAAACTATCGGATCTACAAAATAAACAATGTATCCTTAACCGTAACCGAAACCGATATAAAAGCACATATTACATAAAAGTTTCAAATAATTTCGGATAAGGGCGGAATCTAAAATAATACATGTTATGACAGGTTTTTGTTTTTGCCCGGCCGAGCAGACACAAGCCGCGCGCGTCCCCTGCATTGTTTATTATTTCTATTTCTTAGTCAGAACATACATTTACAAGTTCAGATCAACAGTTGTGTAAATTACTAAATATTTTTGATCAAGTCATCAAATGATAAATAATCTAGAAGTCAAATTATTTTATCTTACTTTTATAATTCTTCAACAATTCAAAAACTAGCGGATAATCCGAAATAATTTCATATCCGTAACCGTATCTGAAACCGATATAATATTATTTCTATATCCGTATCCAGATCCGAAACTTCATATTTATAACGGGTTTCTAGAGATATTGAGGGATGGGAGTAGGGTTTCTAGTAGCATAAAAGTCTCGACATTTAATCCGCCTCTGTTGTCATTGCCTTATGGCGGCTTAGGGCAATCATAAATCAATTGCGATAAGTTTGAATATCTCTAGTTTCACACCTAGAGAATACATACCCACTTACTTTTCCAAAAATCTATAAATATTCTTATTCTATTGACACAGTATTCAAATGAAAAACTTGTTGGTGAATTTGAATAAACCAAGCGGTGACCTCTAAACCTATGTAAGATGCGTTATGAGTAGGTAAAGCTAGAGTTATGTATCACGTAACTAACAACTTTTGTTCAAAGTTACTGACGAATAGACTGCCGATAGATCTCCTCCAACTCGACTCCACCTCAAGCCGTCAAATTGACAGATATCTAGTTATTCATTGACATGAGTCGAGCGTTTTTCTGTTGTCATGGCAACTGAGTCAAGGTCCTTCAAACTGACTTGACTGCGTGGTAATTTTTAGGGTTCCGTACCCGATGCTATTGCTGTCGCTTACGTGTCCGTCTGTCCATCTGTTCGCCTGTCTGTCTGTCCGTCGTCTGTCACACAGGGTTTACTATATGGCAATGCCTGCCCAGGGGTCGTGGATAAATTCGAAACAGAGTTAACGCGCCCCTAGGCACTGAGGGCAGGGAAGGAACAGGGGTGGGTTTTAGTCAGTAAGAGTCTGACACGCCCTGCGTAGAGCGGGAGAAGTCATAGGATAATTTCCCACCCCCCAAAAAAAGACCAAATTTATTTACGAACATTATTCACTGCTCGTTGCAGATATTTTTATGACGTCAACAAGTAGGTTACAGTAATATTTGTAAGATTCACTGCAACTGAGTCAATACAATTAGCTTTGACACGATTATTTTATTATCAATCGTAATGGGTAAGTTTAATAGCTGTACATGCTAAAATCAAAGAGGGATAATTATTATTTTTTTTCTTATAAAAAAACCGGTTAAGTGTGTGTCGGACGACTTCGCACATTTAGGGTTCCGTACCAAATGTATTATTGACTATTTTTAAGGCTTTGGGTCAACAAAATGCATACTGTGAAAGACTGTAACTCCAACCGTTTGGCTGTAAAACCTGTGTGACAGACGACGGACAGACAGACGGACATGTGAGTGACAGTAATAGGGTTCCGTTTGGACCCTTTGGGTAAGCAAAAATGCGACTATTAGTTAAGAGCGTTTCTGCGCTACAAAATGACCACCAGGCTTTTAAGATCAGCATAAAAAAAGTTTTTATTTAAAATTTATGATCTTTTTTTTTCTTTTATTTAACTTGCAATGTTTGTTTGTTCGAGTCAAATTTTGCAAACTGAATTAGAACCACTTCCTCTTATCCTACGGAGTTGAATTTTTATATGTTGGTTCAGTTTCAATGACAATGCATTTTTATGGTAAGTATGACCTGAATCGACATTTTGGATTAGCTCCAGATAGAGCAACTCTTCAATGGTCAACAGCCCAGATACAAGTTTTTGTATGTGAATTTAAAAACTTGTTTAAAAAATATTTTTACTGTATTTTATGAAAATTGATTCGTTAATACAAGGGCAGAACCTCACTCAAGTATAGGTAGCTAGCTAGATAATGCCAGAATGCATCTCGAGAATATTAATAGAAAGATGTATTATTATATTGTTTCACTTGTGTAAAAATTTAGTGTTACAAAGGCAAATAAAGAAGAAAGATCTCACTTTTCTAAATGAATTTAAAAACTTGGCATTTCTGGTGTCTTAACTAAGGATCAGTATGCATGACTATCATATATCATTAATGCAATGACTTTTTTAACACCGAAATTCAACATACTAACCACGCTTAGATAAGATAACGTAGAAAGCACATTCGTTTTTATACGGTAGATTGGTATGTTATACAATTGTACCAACGTTAATTAATTTGTATATTTATTAATTATATAAAAAAGTACTGTAGAAAAATAATTATGACAAACCACATTCTGATCTGATTCAATTGAGACCAAAATACCAATTTCAATTCATGCTATACAGAAGTTTCAGTGTTTCAGGTTGAGTTTTACACAATGTACTACCTACTAGACAGGTTTTTTTTATTTTTCAGTCATTAGTTCATTACCATTGAGACTCATAGTAATAATATAATTAATAAACTCCCAGTTTCTAAATTGAGAATTTAAATTAGTAGAATTCTATAAATTCTACTTTGATTCAAAATGTTGACCAGTTTTAATGGTAAAGTAGAATCTCAAGCTCTCAATTTGAATTCTCTGTAAATCTTCTATATGATTCTTTAAACTGATAGTGGTGCCGATTCTCTTAATAATAACTAAACTAAAATTAGAGAATCGCTGTCTTTTACTAAAAGGCAATGCGAGAAAAGGACGGCTATAGCTATGAACTAAGTTAGAGATGTCAAACTAGTTTACGCCTTGCGCATCACCGTGTTTTTAATCAACAAGTTTTTACGTGTACACTTAATTTGTATGGAAATATTAGTTCAACTAAATTTGACAGCTCTAATTTACGTCCGTCTCTTTCTTGTTTTATTAGAGAGAAAAAGATAGGGAATAGCTTAAATTAAGTTTAGTTCGTACAAAACAGAATCCACACCATTATAAACTTTAGTTTTTTGTCCAATTATTTTGAATTTAAATAAGATTACATAGCTACAGTAGTCAAAAATTCAAATGCTAGACCGGTTATAAAGACACTATCAAACAAAAATGATACACCAAAAGTACACCACTACATTAGACATAGCTAAACAAAGCATTATTTAACTTCAACTAAGTAATTTTTTTTAAGTTTAGTTCAGACTTCAAATGGACCTGATAACAGAATTGTATGGAATATTGTTAAGGGATCATTAAAACACTGATTTAAAAAAAAACCTATGGGAATATGCATAACTAGTATCACTACCAAGTGCACATCAGAAAAATTCAAAAAAAAACAGTATACAAAATATTTAAATTTTTGTTGACTCACCTCTTCCTGAATGCCAGCATTGCTTGAAAGTTTCCCTCCATCAGTTATGACAACAATAACAGAAGGTTCCAGATAGAAAGGACATCTTCCTTGACCATATGTGTCAATACCAGTCTGCATACGATTTATGTTTAGAACATCAAAGGCATGCTTCAAGGCCGCACCCATTGTTGTCAAACCCAGACATTGCAAATTCTTTAATTCATTTATAAATGTTGCAAGATTCTCTTTCCAACCAGCCTGAAAATTAACAATTTAAATAAGAACCCATAATTTGTACAAGTAGTTCAGTAATTAAGTCATACTTATTAGAATAGTATAGGGACACCATTAATGTTTACCACAAACTGCACTTGGCAACCTAATGAAATCATAAACTGCAGCATTGCATGCTATCACTCAATACAAAATTCAGAACAATACAATATTAAATCTTATAAGAAATTAATTGGCTGTGTTGTGAGATTCAGTTTGAATTTCCCCCCCAAATCGCCATTTCGTAGAGTTCAAGCTCGGCCAATGAGAGTGTGCGACCAGCGCGCAGTAGCGAGCGCCGAGCGCTATCGCGGAGGCAGCAACGGCGGCGGTTCGTCCTGTTTACGTCGTGCTGTCTATTTCAGTAAATTTCGCACTTTCAAAATATGTACCTAATGTTCTGGATTGCAGATTACGGTGCTTGACATTTAGACAAAACACACATCTATGCACAATCCACAAGAATATATTCTCTATAACGTGTTCATTCTGATATACTAACCTTGATGTTCGCGGGTGGTTCTTCGAAAGTAAGAAGCATATACCTGTCGCCTCTGCTTTCGGGGGAACGTTGACGAACCTATGAAACAAAATAAATCAGTCCAACACACACGCGATAAACAAATCGATCACAAAAACGAGGCGGTTGACGAGTCGATGACACTGCACGTACCTTTACGAACGTTTCCACAGCGCCCTTGGCTACATCGAGCAATGTTGGGCGTCCGCCCAAATAAGCTCTTTGGTTCATAGAGGCTGAAGTATCTATTAGGAAAACTATAATAGTCATCGTGAAAATTGCCTAAATGTCCTTCGAAATACATTAAAATATGTGCACGCTATTATGAACTTAGAACAAAAATGGCCGCTACATCGTACGCAGACTCGCTGAGAGGCGACCGTCCGACAGCCGCTTCGACGAGCAGCTGAACAAGCTACGCCACGACGAAGACTCCAAGAGTACCACGTGACCTAATCACACGTTCGGAATTTGTCGGCTATGTCCGTTGACTAGCTACGAATGTTACCATACTAAGATTAAATTTCTCCTTACATTTTAAGCAGAGCGATGAGCATTTTTTTATTATACATGGTGTAAAAAGACACATCTCAAAGCCATCAACTACGCGTGTGCATCTAACAAAGTAGCTATGCTCAAAAATTATTGCTGAGAAACGACTTTTATTTTTAAGAAACAAATTAAAGTTATTTTTTATTTATTGCGCAAGATGTAACGCGAAGCCAGGGCCCAAGCAAGTGAAGTTAAGCCCCGCCCCTTCGCTCTAAGCTGCGTAGATAAATGTCGATACGTTTGATTTTCATTGCGTTTTTGTAACTTAAAATGTGTAAATTTGAAAAATAAAATCGAAAATTCAGGTAATGTTTGTTTGGAAAAAAGTTTAAAATAACACTTGGAATTCATTTTCGTAAAAAAGTAAGCATGGTACTCGTTTAATGGAAAAAAAAAACAAAAAGAATCAAAAAGTGGTTTTCGGCCTAGGAAACTGTCTTTTTACACTCGATATTAAAGAAAGCTTACGGACTTGAAAATAAACATACATATCCTAAGCACGATATTTTAATATAATATGGATGCACTATACGTCAAAATACTAGTAACAATAATTACTTATAATTATAATATATATTTAGAACCCCTAATTATTAAATGTTACTATCTATTCTGTCACCGGAAAATCGTAAATACCGTCAATTTATAATAAATCATGTAAAATTGTGAAGTCTTTGATGACATTGATTGTATTTGAAATTATATATCCTACATTAATTATAAACTCCCAAGATTTATTACAATTTTAAGGTGTTTGCAATTATTCGCTGACTTAGCACGAATGTGAAGAAAATCATCTTGTACAAAATGATTGCGATTAAAAAATGAATTACTATATTAAAATCTGAATGCTATTCCTAAACCGTCTAAATGAAGTAACTAAAAAGGGGTCATTGTACTATAATGAACATAATTATGTTAAGTACTATAGCTGACCTTGAAACCGCGAAACAAATTGCTGTTTCCAAAATTTATGGAGCAGTTAATGTTTTTTTTGCTATTTTAAGGTTTGATTTTTTAATGATAGTTTAACGTTTCATCACGAAAGAACGAAGAGGTGGCACCATAATCCGGTGCTATTGTGTGACTATTTACAGATTTGAAATACTGTCTGTGGAATTTCTTGCACATTCTTCTCCATAGATAGAGATCAATATTTTGGAACGTACAACTTGCTTCATCTTTTTGACTGACTGGACTTGACAATTCAAAAGTACCTATAAAAGGTTTATTTGATATAAATGTTTTAAGGTTGATGTTCTAATAAAAAGTTATCAAAACAGAGTTGAGGTGAAACATCAAGTTTTCTTTATTTTCCAACTCCAACAGAACCCTATTACTAAGCCTCCGCTCTCCATGCTTCCGTATTTTTTTTAAAACGTTGTCGCACAATAGAAATTTCTCTTTTATCGTGGGTGCGTTTACAAACATTTATACAAACATATACAAACAGCCAGACCTGGAAGCCGGAATAACTGTCTGTAGGCCATACACATATTTTTTCCATTTGGATGTCAAGCCCACGACACGCAGGGCAGCAGCCATTCACTCAACCACTGCGCCAACGGTATTATCGTGTGTCAGTGTGCTGTCATGTTTTCGTGTTTTCATGTGCATTAATAGCTAGACAGTGTTGAAAATTTTACAGGATGTGTATTTCTATTACCTAAAAAAATTTAAAAAAAACCGGCCAATTGCGTGTCGTACTTCACACATTTAGGGTTCCACCAAATGAGGAAACGTCAAAAAAATCCGATTAATCAATATGTTGGTATTTGTTAGTAAAATACATAGGTAATAATAAACATTTTTCAATTTTGCTCCGATTTTTTTTTCGAGAAGACAAAAATAAATTGGATCAATATTTTGTGACAGACAGACAGACGAACACGTGAGTATGGCAATAGAGCACAGTTTGCACTCTTCGGGTACCTACGGAACCCTAAAAAATGAAAAATAAATAATTAAAGGAGCCTTTTCTTATGGAGCCCTTTGTATGCCAGCCCGACTCGTACTTGATTGGTTTTTTCTTTCACGTCTGGATGAGGATTCCTCATCAAATGGGAAATAGGTGAATAGGTCCTATTTATCACCAGACGACTCACGGTTCTCCAAAACGAATATGGAGGAACGAGATCGACTCTTACTGAAAGGACTGACCCACAATAGCAAACGACAGAATTAAGTGGAAAAAAAGAGCGAAACCTTTGCCCGGCAGCGGGCTAGATGAATATATTTTTTTAAACATATCATATACTTACTTAAAGTACGGAACTCTTTTTATTTCGAGTCGATGAGACTAAAGGAACCTTAAATATGAATTTAGAGGTTGATTAATGAGTTGTTATTTTGTTTCTTTTACATGTATGACAGCAACGATAGTACAATAATGACGTTATGGACCTCCAACCAAGGTGCTAGTGCATTATGAGGTCAAAATGAGTTCTAACAAATTTCTTCCCCTACTTCGGGGAACTGAACTTTTGTAGCAACACTTGTTCTTAATAGGTGAAAATAATAAGTACTGAAACGACTAATTTGCTTACATCAAATTTTAGGTGAGTGTCCAAAAAAGTTAAATTAAAAAGATCATTACATTTTTTAAAAGGTATTGCATACTTTGAACTCATCAAACACAATAATAACGGTCAATACTACGATCAACTTGAAACGAATCATAAACGCGGCAAATTTAAATACAGAAGGAGTAGTGCGGATAGCAATACCCAATACCAATAACCAACCTACATGATCAGGATCACGAATTATTTCGTAACTTCACTAAATAAGTACAGTACCTATAAAAAGATAGCTAATTTCAGTTTATTTTACATTAGAAAACTGTCTCAGAGTTAGACAGACATTATTCACTAATGATTTATTTATTTATTTCTGTGATCAAATTGAAGTGACCCACTTTAAACGCTTAGGGATTTATTTAATTAAACACATTGCCTTTGCCCTCACTTGCGCCGCGCAGTCGGGTAAAAAGCTTGCTAGCCTTACCCGTATTCTCAGGTCTTATTTAGGTAAATGATTTTATTATTGCATCGGAAATAAATACCTACTCAATCTAAAAATCTTCTATCCAACTACTAAGGGCTTTTGAGTAGTCTACATGGAAAGCTTGAAAAACCAAAATGAAATCAGTTTTGTCTTTAAATGAATGCCTCTTCATTTTACGTGTCATAGGTTAAAATGTTACTTAACCATATTTTGTAATTTGTAATAGTCGTTGATAGTGAGTGATGTCACTCACCTTCTGTAACGATCATTATAGCAAAATTTTAAAGTGACAAATTGTCAAATGCATATTAATAGCTGCTATGATTGATTAAATGCATTTTCAAAAGCTAATCATTTACATTTAAATTGTGACACACGACTATATTTTTAGGTTTCGAAACCCTTAAATAGGATCACTCGTGTCTGTCTGTCCAGTCTGTCTATCTGGCCGACCATTTCCCGCCTCCCCTGCCCCCTTAACTCCGAAACCAATTTTTTTTTTTGGGTATGGAAATCATCCAATGACATCTCTCGCTCTGGGTGGAGCGGGAGGGCGTGTCAGACTTACTGACTAAAACCCACCCCTGTTCCTTCCTTGCCTGAGTGCCCAGGGGAGCGGTAAAGGATGGTTCACGTTACACCGTGTAGCCACCGGGCTAGTCATTCATGCTACACCGGGCTGTCATCGTGTCGCCACCCCGGGCCGGCCGGGGCACGGCCGGGGTACGTCCGGGCCCGGTGCACACGTTCGTGTTACGTACATGTGGCGACACGGTGTAACGTGAATCATCCTTTACTCTGTTACGAATTTATCCGCTACCCCAGGTCATAACGGCAAACGGGCCTTGATTTTGAAAAAAATACAGGTACTTCTTTACTTAAAGATTACACGAAAAGTCATAAGAAGAGTATAACTATAGTTTAAAAAATAGGTACCTCGAAAAGAAATATGATTTGTTCGGAACCTTGTGTGCGAGTCAGACTCACTCTCAGCTGGTTTTTGTTTCTAGTAATCTGGGGTTAAGCTGTGATACTCACTTACCTACGCCATTTCATCTGAGGTGAAATCGTGACGATGACTGGATTATTACTATAGGTGATTTACTCAGTGGGAGATACTTTTTTTTATAATGATAGGCTCGCGATTGACCACTATCTCACCTGATGATAAGCGATGATGTGGTCGAAGATGGATCACGCTTACCTACAAGTAACTTCTCGAATTGTGTACTCGCTCGTATATACCTACCAGTACTTCGACTTGTCTTGGCTGTTTTCATGATGAAAGGAGCTCTTACGTTGTCTAGTATAATCTACCTACTGTGATCTTGGAATGGAGTCAAACAAACAAAGAATGTTGTAGTTACTTGGATCGGATGCGAGTTACTGCCCAAGTTACAAGTGCGAGTCATTCCTAATTCCTACGATAGGTCCACACAGTGCTAGTTGCTGCTACTCACGCAGCTTTCTTCACTGCAGCTACTCTTTAGGCCGACTCGCATGCAGATAGTTAACACTTACTACATATCACTACAACAAACAAAGCCCCCGCCGCATCTGTCTGTCTGTTCGCGAAAAACTCAAAAATTACTGAACACGTTTTCATGCGGTTTTCGCCAATAGACAAATTGATTCATGAGGAAGGTATAATTTGTATCCGTTCGAAGTTGGGGCGGATCACTAGCAAAAAGTAAACAAAACATTGGTTTACATTGGTTTTTCAGTATTTTATGGTGTAGCTTAGAGATTTTAGTACTTTTTTAAAATCTAAACTTAACTATTGTGTTTCTTTTTTAAATTATGCTAAAACCGAAAGAATTTAAATGAACAACTTTCGTTGATGATTGAAAGTTAACAATGAATGCTGTTCCAAAGTGCGTATTATACAATGTCACAGCAGTGTACGCTGGTAGATACTTTAAATCATTATGAAACATTTAATAGTGAAACTTGGGCTGAAACGAACTGGTAATAAGAAAATCAAAGTAAAACTTCCTGTCTGTTCTGTAAACAGTGGAACTTAAGGCGAAGAGTGCGTGAAGTGAACTGTCATTCCTCCTAAAGCTATGGAGTGACAGCTCGAGCTCACTTCACCAAGGATTTACGGTGAAATGTATACAGATATGCACTACTGTAAGTACTTATTTATAATCTGTTTGTAATCTTACCAACCAACAAAGAAAGAGGAAGAAGGGTCAGGTAATACTGGATACTGGGCATGACTCAACCCAAACCAATGCAACATTCAGAAAGACAGCAAAAGTCTATAGCCCTGAGATTGGTTCTCGATCTAAGATCTACCCCTTTACATTTCCTGAGTCTTGACTAGCTTACTTGCTACTATTATAGTTATCTGTGGTCCTGACTACAGTAGTGCTATTCTGTAAAATCTCACCGTGAAAACTTTGGTGAAGTGAACGTGAAATGGGCTGTCATTCCACCTAGATTGTATGGATTGACAGCCCACTTCACGTTCACTTCACCTAAGTTTTCACGTTGCGATTTTACAGAATAGCATTACAGTCAAGGTGGAATGACAGTTCACTTCACGCTCACTTGACCTAACTTTTCACGGTGAGCTGTTAACAGAATCGACCGGCTGAGCTGAACTATTTTTCTTAAATTACCTATCTTATCAGTTGGCAAACAATCATGAGGCCCACCAGATAATAGTGGTCAACGCCGTCTATGGGCTTAATTATGCAATTTCAGAGGTTTGTTTGTTTGTTTAAATTGTTACAGAATATTTTTTTTTTAAAGGTCCCGCTAAAAAACTGTTTTTAATCTGAACATGCATGCCGAACTGCCATGCTAGAGTGCGCGCACGATAAGTCTGCCTGCACGCGATGGTGACGCTGTTTCAATAATTTGCAGGCCTATTTTAAATCTACTTGCTTCATTTATTTAAAAACAGTTTTACGTAACTCAAATTGAAATTAAAAGAATTAACTAGCTAGGTATAATACATTTTTGTATTAGATTCATTATATTCATTCAAACTTATAAAGGTTTAATTCCGATTTCAACCACGCGCAGACTTATCGTGCGCGCGCTCTATTGAATAATAGTATGAAACAACATTTATAATCGAATCGATTAATTTTCTGAATAAAAAATATCGGATTAAGTAACCTTTGCTTGATTTGATTTTGACCTTGATTGTAACAAATCAAAATAGCCTTGAAAATTCCTGGACTTCTAAAACGCAAACCTACTATATGTTTTTGGTTGGATTCATGTAAGTTTGATGGACGAAAAAGTCTCTAAATCGCATAGACCAGGTGGACTGTTGATAGATTAGATTGATTGATTATTTAAGGTCCTATGTAAAAAAAGGAGATTCCATGACATTCTGTAAGTTCGTTTAGTCATTAGTCGACTATTAAATAACTCAAACAGTGAGTTAAACTCACTGTTCCAACACTATTAATCAATAAATACAAATATGGTTACAGCACAGCACAGAACCCCGAGGTTACAGTGACAGCTAACTGGCTGAAACCACTGGCTTGTACGTTGTGATTGTGAATACAATAAAACTTCTCTGCTCATTTTAGTCTGGGTGCTCATCATTACATTTCGAAATATTAATTTTGTGTGGTCTGATACATTAATTGTATACAATACTAGTCCCCTTCTTTTTATTTTTACTGAAGTTCGTGTAAAAACTCAATCATGGAAGAAGTGTTGGAAAAACTGAGCAAAACCAAGTTCGATGGATTGTATAAAAATAAGGAACGAGATTTGGAGAACCAAGAGGAGAGACGTAAGGAATTGCTTCATTATCAAAAAACGTGAGTTTTGATATTCCTTTTGTATTGTGTAAATTTTTTGAACCTAACACAAATCTCAAAACCTACAATAGTAACATGACAATCCTTCAACTAACATGGCTTTATATGTTACATGGCCCAATAGTTGTATTGAAACCTAGGCTCTGCATCCAATGAGCAGTAGCAAACTATCAATGGCTCTAGCATAGACTATCAAAATACCAATTTATACATACATGGCATTGTAGATCCCGGAGTCTTGCAGTTGTTTAAACGCTGAGTGAGTGTATGAACAAAATTATTGTATTCATGGTAAAATTCTTTGTCTCATAAAAAAACTAAGAGAGTCCACCTGCTAATGTTAGCAATCTGCTGAACATGCTACAAAAACAAATTCATTTATATGTTGAATCATGATTAGCAAACATCCAAATAATCAGAATTTCACATTTAATATTAGTAGGATGTTGACAGTCTCGTCCTCTTTTGTAATTTCAGCAACCGTTCAATACTTACGGATAAGTTTCGTGGTGTATTGGGATTAGTGGAGGCTGTTGAAGAAAGCAACGTCTTTCAACAAGATAAGGTAAGATTAATGAATATTTATAATGCAAACAGCGACAGTATGAATTTTTTTGCCATTGTCTGTGTCCTATCACATATTATAACACACCTGCTTAAAAAAAAGCCTTCAAAGCAAAAGTGAACAGGGATCTTCTGTGCACTCCTGTTTCATCGTTAACCGCATCCTCCCCTTTCCATCAAGAATAATAGAGGTCAAGGGACTCATTGTGAAAAAAATATTGAATAATCATTCATGGCATGACAATTAATTAGTATGTAGCATCTGACTGAGGGTTCGGTTTCAGCCAAAAAACCTATCTTTTATTGTTTCGGCTTGATTTAAACTAGCATCTTTGAGCTTGAAGGTTGTGTTAGAGACCTAAAAAGATGCCCTTAAGTGAAAATAAACTAACGTTTTTGTCAGAAACTGGTATCTTCTCTCCAACTGATGAGTTATGGAATACTATAGGAGTCTTCTCACTACACCATATCATACCATGACCGCACCATGCTAGGAAAGCATCAAGCATGGAAACGACACGATATGGGTACTAGAACGTATCAATCATATCCAAACATTATGAGTATTCATACGTTATTATAACCCGTATGATCATCGTTTAGCCACCTGCATGCACCGGTTTGGCATGCATACATACTAGTGTTGTAGTGCTTACGCTCCATGTACGGCACGCGTAGGTGTCGGTCAATGACAGAATGGTCTAGTAGGCATTCTCATATATTTCAATATAAAGGATCTTTTTCTTGACACATTTCTTGCACAGTCATGGTATGGTCATAGTAAGATACGATATAGTGGGCAGATTCTTTTTAAAGTCAATATTTAATATTATTTGCCATTGCGATTGTCAGGAATTCACACAGGGCGAGTATAAGTAGTATAAGTAGTATAAGTAGTAGTAGTATAGTAGTAGTAGTAGTATAAGTTATTATTGCGTTGTTCTTGATCTGAATTTGATTATTATGGTAGCCAAATTTTATGTTATTAATGCTGTGCCTATTATTATTATTTTTTTTTTTTTTCTTGATGTGTCTTGATTTAAATAAAATAGTAAAATACTTTTAACCCTTGAAAAACTCGATATAAAATTCAGAGATAGACCGACTAAACGCCGACTATTCGGCCACTTTTTTTTACACTTTACACATTTACACCTTCACTTTACACTTTAAACAATGGTCAGACCTGCTGTCTTGTATGGTTCAGAATATTGGGCCACAAAAGGGATGAATGAAAAGCAATTGCATGCGGCTGAGATGAGAATGCTAAGAGTGAAGTGTGGTGTTACGCGCATGGATAGAATTAGGAATGAGTATATAAGAGGAAGTCTGAAAGTGGCACCGCTGACTGAAAAGTTGTGTGGAAATCGGTTGTCGTGGTATGGGCATGTGATGCGGAGGAATGAAGAAAATATCGTGAGGAAAGTCTTGTGTATGGATGTGGATGGCTAGAAGAGTAGGGAAAGGCCAAAGAAACGATGGTTGGAATGTGTGAAAGAGGATATGGGTAAAAAGCGGGTGACTACAGAGATGACGACTAATAGAGGAGTATGGAAGAAAAAGACATGTTGCGCCGACCCCAAATAAATTGGGATAAGGGCAGGAGAATGATGACACATTTCGATTTTATAAAATAACTCTGAAACCCGGGTTTTGTTTACCTAAAGAACTTTTGTAAGACTTAATATAAAAAGTGTTTCAACAACTCAGCCTATCGCAGTCCACTGCTGGATATAGGCCTCTCCCAGGCTGCGCCACAACACCCTGTCCTCCGCCTTTCGCATCCAGTCTATCCCAGCCACCTTCTAAGGTCGTCGGTCCATCTAGCTGGGGGGCGTCCCATACTACGCTTGCCGATACGCGGTCTACACTCCAGGACTCGTCTGCTCCATCGGCCATCGGTCCTTCGACAAACATGACCAGACCACTGCCACTTCAGTTTGCTTATTCTGCAAGCTACGTCGGTTACTCCGGTTCTTTTCCGGACAACTTCATTCCTGATTTTATCCTTCAAAGAAACTCCTAACATAGCCCGCTCCATAGCGCGCTGAGCGACCTTGATTTTGTGGACCAGCCCGACCGTCAGTGATCACTTTTCGGCACCATATGTCATAACAGGCAGGACGCACTGGTTGAAAACCTTAGTCTTCAAACATTGTGGGATAGGGGACGAGAAGACCTGACGAAGTTTTCCAAACGCTGCTCAACCCAGCCGGATCCTTCTGTCAACTTCTTTCTCAAAATTGTGTCTACCGAGCTGGATGACTTACCCTAGGTATACTACTATATAGGTTGTGAAGGTACTCCTTCACAACTTCGAGAAGCGATCCTTCGATGCGGATTGGACTCGGTACGACATGTGAATTGTACATGACTTTCGTCTTGTCCTATTACTTTTTTAAAAACTTAGAGTATCCGCAAATAGCAACATCCTAAAGATCGTTTACTCGGCACTATGCGAATCAATATTAAACTATTGCATCACTGCGTGGGGAGGAGCTACCAAGACCGACATTATTCAAGCAGAGCGAGCACAAAGAGCAGTAATAAAAGTTACATTAAAAAAACCTTTTAGATTCCCAACACGGCAACTATACGCAGAGTTTGAAACATTGACGGTCCGACAACTTTACATCTACCGCACAGTCATAAGAAAACATGCAACCCTTCCATATACCATAAATAATAACCCAACAGCCACAAGAAGATCTAAACCGCCATGCATCACAACACATACAAACACCACATTTGCTAGGCGACATTTCACTTACCTAAGTGCACGCATCTACAACAAAATACACCAAAAGCTAGATATCCACTCCCAAAATAAGTTCAAATGTAAAAAAATACTTAAAACTTTTCTACTTACCCTAGATTACGACGAGACAGAAACACTGGTAAATCCCCCATCCACATAGAACTCTAATAATATCACCATACAAACTACACACACGCCCAGACACTATCACACATACACCATCCACTCACACACACATCATATCACACTTTCCCTCCCAAATACTCACGCACGCGTGCTCACATGTACATAAATTATTGCTAATGTTATGTTACACATTTGGTTCACCGAATTATTGGACATTGTAACAACGGACGAAGAGATGTCCCCTATAATACAGGACTTTCCTAGCATAGGGGACATTATTCATAAAATAAAATAAAATGTAAAAGTAGAACTCCTAGATGTAACACGTCATGTATTTTCTTTTGGCAATAAAATCTTATTATTATTATTTATTCATCCCGAGGCCAACCCGCCGCGAAGCTCCATCTAGACTGTGCAGCATCAGGCTTAACTGTTCCGCCGTCTCTGCCATTATGACGATGTCATCGGCAAAGCGAAGGTGTGAGATGTACTCGCCATTCACGTTGATACCCTGTCCAGTCCAATCCAGCGTCTTGAAGACGTCCTCCACCGCGTTGGTGAACTGTTTCGGGGATATCACATCCCCCTGTCTGTCCCTCTGAGCAGTTGGATATGGTTGGTTTTCTGATCTTGGATCTGGACAGTCATCGTGGCAGCGTCGTACAGACATCTCAACACTTCGATGTAACGCCAGTCGATACGACATCGTTGCAGGGAGTCCAGAACTGCCCATATTTCGATGGAATCGAAGGCTTTCTCGTAGTCCACAAATGCCATACACAGCGGCTGGTTGTACTCCTCGGTCTTCTGTATAATTTACCGAACAGTATGGATGTGGTCCTCGGTACTGAAGCCTTTTTGAAAACCAGTTTGTTCTGGTGGCTGGAACTCATCAAGTCTCCTGGCGAGACGGTTCGTGACGACCCTCGAGAACAGCTTGTAGACGTGGCTCAGAAGTGAGATGGGTCTATAGTTCTTCAGCAAGGTTTTGTCACCTTTTTTGAAGAACAGAACCACCGCACCTCCGCACCTCCGCTCCACGCCTTAGGCGTTGAACCTTCTTGGATGACGGAGTTAAAGAGACTCGCTAGCTCTCTCAGGACTGGAGCCCCGCCCGCTTTAAGGAGCTCTGTCGTTATTCCGTCATCACCAGGTGCCTTGTTGTTTTTTAACTGTTCGAGAGCCGCCCTAATCTCACACTGGTCGACATCTGGGATGTCCTCCGTGTAGTGACGCGTCAACTCGGCTCGATGGTCATCTGCATTATGTTCTGCTGGTTTCACCGTCCGCGTTGAGTATAGGTGCCCGTAGAAATCCTCGACCTCCTCGAGTATCTCGGACCTTGAGTCACCATTCTGCCATCCGCAGTTCTTAGTTTCGTCAGATGGGGCCTCCCTAATTGTTGAGCGAACACTTTCGACCCTCGGTTCTGCTCAATCGCGACCTTAATGTCGCGGGTGTTGGAGCACCGAAGGTCGCGTCGCGTCAGCTTTCTAATTTTTAGATTTAAGGCCCTCTTATCCGACGCAGACAGCTTCGTGGATGGCAACTCTCGTCTTTCCCTCATAAGTCCGAGTCTTCGAGGAAAGTTTGGACACCTTATTTTTCCGCTGCGACGGGAATAGTCTGCGGGACACGTCGCGTAGTGCTTTGACCACCTCGTCGGCCTTCTCGTCAACATTGCCGACTGTGGTTTCCTACAGGGCGAATCGATTTTGAAGTTGCAGTTGGAACTTTTCGAACCCTATAGCGGTCTGGGGCTGCGCAGGTCGGAGAGTAGGCCTCATCATGCGGATTCTCTCAGCTCGAAAATTGATATTAGGAGTGCCTCGGACAAGCCTGTGATCGCTTCCGGTGTTAAACCTGCTGATCACGAAGACATCTCTAAATAGGTGCCTCTTATCCGTCATGATGAAGTTATCTCGTTTTTAGTCACGTTATCGTGTCTCTGCCAGGTCCACTTCCTTTGGGCTTTCTTTTGGAGAAAGAATTCATCAAGAAGAGCCCCTGCGACTCTAAGAAGTTGACCAGCATTTGCCCCCTGCGATTCCTGCGCACCATGCCGAACGGTCCGACTTTCGATTCGCCGCGTTTTTGTACTCCCACTTTGGCATTGAGGTCCCCCGTCACAACGCTGTAGTGGGCCTTTGTCGTACTGTGCATTGCCTTTGCAATATCCTCGTACATGGCCTCAACTGTCTCGTCAGCGCATGTCGAAGTCGGCGCATATACCTGTATCACTTTCAGGTAATACCTTTCAGTGAATTTTAGTACAAGGTACGCTACCCGTGCCGACACACTACTGGTTTCTACAACGCTGCTAGTGAGTTCCTTGTTGACCAGGAAGCCAACGCCGCCTTGGGAGAGCTGATCACCTTCGCGGAAGTAGAATAGGTGACCTGACTCCAGGGCTATCGTGTCCTCCCCCTATCTTTGGACTTCAGATAACCCCAGTTTATGCCAGTTCATGTGACCTAGCTCCACCTCAAGTTCAGCAAGGTGATGGTCCAGCCTCATCGAACGTCCATTGTACGTAGCCAGATGTAGTCGTCGTCGTCGTTGGTAGCCTGCCGCCACCCGGGGATTCTTCGCACTCCCCGTCCCGCCGTTACCGTGACCGTTACCTTGACCAGGAATAGCGGGACCACCGGGAACTGGGGGCCGTTGTTTTGGGGCTTTATTCATGGGAGGTTTTTAATGCCCGTAGTCACCACGCTGGGCAAGCGGGTTAGTGACCGCAGAGCCAATCCTTTCGCAACGATGACGCTGCTGCCCATCATCGCTCTGGAGAATTTAGGTTGGCTTATCGGATGGTTATACCGCCATCGGTCGGTCACCAGCGCCTCGTCCGTCAGTGGCAGGGTGTACCGCGCGCAGGTGAGGTTGACATTTGGGGAGTCTAGAAGTTATGAGCTCCCCCTTACACCCCAATAAAAAGTGTAGACTATAATATATATATATATATATATGTATATACGGTCGAATTGAGAACCTCCTCCTTTTTTTTGTCGTCGGTTAAAAAACACAGTTCGATTTTGATGCAGCTTGGTACGGGATTCTAGATATCACGTGCATGATCAAATACGCAGTTCCCTAAACATTAAGAAACATGGCATACTTTAAACAAATGAAAATGATTCATGAACATTCGTTCATGTAAAATTCAGCATTCAATTACGGCTATAACGAAAGTTATATCAAAAACAAGAATATGTCAGAGGTATGCCCAGGGGTAGCGGATAAATTCTGAAATTTTTATTTTTTATTTTTATTTTTTTTAAATGAGTTACCGCACCCCTGGGCACTCAGGCAGGGAAGGAACAGGGATGGGTTTTAGTCAGTAAGAGTCTGACATGCCCTCCCGCTCCACCCAGAGCGGGAGAAGTCATTGGATGATTTTCCAGCCCACCAAAAAAAAAAAAAAAACGGGTAAACTTCGCAAATTAGCAGCTTAGTATCCGATGTTTTGTACAGTTAAGCAGAAAAACGTTATTCGTTAAGCCGATTTTTTATATTTTTTTTAGTGCAGATACATATTACACAATTTCTATTAGTTTTCTATTTTATAAATTAAGATCATGTCAATTAATAGTAGTTTTAAACAATTTAATGGATCATAATTATTTAAAGTCAAAGTAACTTTGAAAAGGAAAGTAATAATGTCAGTAAAAACATTTACGTGCTATTTAAAATCAATACAAATGTATGTATATAATTATGTAGTAATTTGTTGTTTCTGTTTGGTCAAACCAAATGTTTTAATTTGAAACCAGACGCAACGCCACGCTTAACTGTTTAACGTTCTCGATGCTAGTCAGAGCAGCGCGCATCGCTGAGTGCGATGCAACAACTATAGGCGTTGTCTTACTTACTCTAGCTGTGAGTAGTTGAGTACGCTATGATTTTATACAATTATTGTTATAGGATAGACAAGATTCCGGCCCTCATAACGACAAAAAAGATAGAACCGATAATACCTATTTCGGTAAATTTTTCATTGAATGCGTTAAGGTCTTCGCACATTACATCGAAGCAAAGCCGACTCTATTACAACTCAACTCACACTGTGGCATTGAAATGTGAGCTTTATGTCGTGTTACTTAGAGTGTATATTTCAACATTAAGTTAAAAGAAGAGCACTACGCGTTGACGACGCGTGGTCCATGCGTTGATCATCTGTGACAGTTACATGTACTGTTGAAATATTCACTCTAAGTAACACGTTACAAAGCTCGTATTTAAATGCCATACTGTGAGTCGAGGTGGAATGGAGTCCACCTACCTACCTACGTTTTTAGTACCTATCTAATAACGTGGAAAAAACAAAAACATTAATTTCAGCGTAACAAAAATAAGCATCGGTTTCATCACTGTTCACAGTTATCTACACACACGCGGCTATGTTCCAGGTACCACTTGCAACTGCACAGCCTTTGAACGGGTGAAGAGTATCAAATATCTTGGTGTTAATATTGACCAGCATCTGAAATGGCAGAAACAAATCGAAACGCTAAGTGTTCGAGTCAGAATGCTGCTGTATTTCAAGAGACTTAGATCACTGGCAGATATCTTGACGCTTAAGATGATCTACCATGCTCTTTGCCAGTCAATCTTAGGATACTGTGTCTTTACCTGGAGATCAGCAAGTAAAAGTCATCTTATTACTGCAGAGCGTGCACAAAGAGCAATTTTAAAGGAGGAGAACTCGCAACCCAACACACTTACTTTACCAAGAGAGTACTAACAGTGAGCAAGCTATACATACTGGCTGTTGTCCTTAAATTTCACAAAACTGCGCACCTTGCTATAGTTGACGATAAGCGTTCACAAAGATGCAAATGGAAAAGACCAACCTGCAAGCTGAGTTTTGGCAAAAAACGTTTTGCTTTTATGGGCCCTCACCCATACCCAAAAAATAATAAAGAAGTGAATAACTTAAACTCGACTAGACATGTGTGCAAGAAAATTGTAACTAGTTCTCTGCTAGATTTGGATTACTTGAACTCTGAAAGTATGATCACTATTGGCTGAATCAAAACACACCCAAATACTCACTCTCTCACAACACTTTCATTACACTTACACTACACAATATACTTAACATAAATACCTCTTCATTTTTTCTATAACATGCACACAACTATTTTTACCGTGCTGGGATCGAAACCGCGACACGGTTGGCGCAGTGGTTGAGCGTGCGGCTGCTGCGCTGCGTGTCGCGGGTTCGATACCCGCACGGACCAAATATTTGTATGGCCTACAGATAGTTGTTCCGGGTCTGGGTGTCTTGTGTATGTGAGTTTACATATTTGTGAATGCACCCACGATACAGGAATAATTCCTAGTGTGGGGCAACGTTTAAAAAAAAAAAAACTATTTCCGTAACTTTAATTTACCTATGTACTTATCTGTTTATCTTAATAAACTACAGCTAATACAAACCTTGTGATGAAAGAGATTGGACCTCACGATACAGGGTATCCTACTGTGGGGTCCAGTGTTACTTGTAACCAGAATGTAAAGTTTTTTGAGACTAAATAAATTATTA